>OX422141.1:9160425-10505740 GCA_949129095.1 Volucella bombylans
TATACCTTCGTCCTTTTTTTTTTTTTTTTTTTTTTTTTTTTATAATGAGCGCGCGAATAACATAAACGGGGTTTGAGCGGATTATAAAAAAAACAACAAAATCACTGGTAACTAGGAACGTTTATTATCAAAAAAAAACTTATTGTAAGACTTAACACGGGATACTACACACATTTCGTGTAGTTCGCCTCTATTTATTACATTCAATTTTCTGGGTTGTTAATCGGCAGACGTAATGTCAGCGATTTTGCAATTGCACATATTTTCTGGGAATACACCGACCGAATTGAGGTGTTTCCAGGAAATTGTGAAATAATTAATTATTTTTTGTAATCGACCGGATAAACGTGTCAAATTCATCGCCTGGTGCTGGCAATGGTGCTGGTGTTTGCACATATGTAACTTCTCCCTCCTTAAGAGTGAAATTCTCCTGAATTTTATTACTAAAGTTCATTTGTATCCTTTTTTGTTGTATACATAAACATGATAATATTAAAAACATAATTAGTATTGTTACAATGCAAGTTACATTTATTTTATAGGATACATCTTTCTTAAATTCTATTTCTTCTATTGCTTTGATATTTTCAAAGTTTTTTAAGATAATTTTGTCAAACTTTATTGTTTCAGTAAAATTAAATTTTTCTTTATAATTCGGATAATAAAATCGTTGCTTTTGTATATGTTTTACATTAGAATATTTTAGATCTAAGAAATACAAGGTGCAATTGACGAAATTGATTAAATAATTTCCTGTGAGTTTTATATCTCTATCATCACATGTTTGGTTTATCTTTAAGTTTACATTTTTAATGAATAGTGTTTCGTCATCTAAAGATTCAATTTCGGTTTGATCATTTTTGATTAGTTTACAATTTTGTTTTATTACACAATGTTTACTTTCGATTAATTCGTTTAGATTTTTGTCTTCTTCATATTTGTACGTTTTATTTCTATACTCTATAATGAATTCTTTTTCGGCATCAATTTCTAGAAAATTTGTATTAGGAACTGGAGTTAAAAGTTTAAGGGGCATAGTTACATAATTTTTTGGAATTTTAATGGCGAACATTAACATGTTTTCTTTGTATTTTGCAACTCCAAGTCTTATTTGTTTTAATTTGAAAAAATCTATTTTATATGCTTCGATTTCATCATTTGTAAGGATATTGGGGTGTAAAATGTTACTTCTTGCTGATACAATATTATCCTGAATATGTTCTATTTTTGACTCGATATACTTAAGTTTAAATAATTGATCAAAATAAATTTGCTTCATTACTAATTCTCTTTCTACTCTCTGTATAGTGTTAACCTGTTTTAAAATTGTTACTCTATCGTTACTAATGGTATCTCTAAGCATGTTAAAAGTACTGTTAAAATATTCGTTAATTTTAATTTGATTATTGGATGCTACGATTGCATTATTACTGTTCTTTGCTACTGTATCTAGGTGTTCTTCTATAGTCTGTCTGTCGTCGTCGTCCATGGTTCCGAATAGCCATTTTTGTGTCGTACCTATAATGTTAATTAGACCTCGTCTTTGTCTATGTTGTAAGGGTACTAAAGTCCTAATCTTGTATATGATATTTGAAATTTCTTCGTTTAACATTTGTCTTTGTTCGAGTTGTAATGGGGCTAGATTAATAGAAATGTTTTTTACTAATGCTATTATTTCAGCTGGGTTTATAATATGTAGTATAATGTCTGTCTCATTTGTAATGCTTATGTCAGTCAATTGGAGTTTAACGTATCCGTTCTGTTCGTTTATCGTCTGTACGTCAAGGAGGTGTTGGCAATTAATCTGAGTAGTCAGTGTCAGAAGTACTATCCATGCTATTACCTGTAAATTTTAATGGTCGCTTAATATTTGTATAATGGATATTTTTCAAATTTGCTTTCTTATATTTTGGCTCATGCTTGTGTCTAACTGCCTTGTAATTTTTAATAAAACCCGTTGACCTCTGTTCTTCATAATCTTCTCTAGTCTTATTTAATTTTCCTAATTTTCTTTCTTTTACTTTCTCTATATTCTGGCGAATTCTTTCTAAATCAATCTTATGAGTATGTGCGTCAAAAGGATTGCATTTAATGGTAGAGTGGAATCTATGATTATAATTTCTTACAGCTTTTTGTATAATTCTTTTTACTGAAAGTTTATTTTTATTGAATGAAATAATTCTAAATTTTTCTGCTATAGTGTTATGGAAACGTTCAATGTCTGCATTGCCGGTATGACTATTTGGCTTTGTTAAATGTAGAGAAATTCCCTCTTCTTCTAAGAATTCCTTTATCTGAACAGCTTTGAATTCGTTATCTGCTATTATTTTATTTGGTTTTCCTATTTTTGTAAAATGCTCTTCTAGTTGCTCAATTATTGTAGAGTGGTTTCTGTCTGTTAAATGGTACGCTGAACCGAATTTAGACAATTTATCTATTATGGTTAGAAAACTTATTTTTCTTATTACGTATGTATCAATATGGATTATTTGATTGATATCTGTAGGTGTTTCCGTTTTCTTAAATTTAGCTTTTATGGGATTGCGGTCATATTTGACTGCTTGGCATACGTCGCATTGGTTTATAACAATATGGATAAATTCCATTAGCTTGGGATAGTATATTTTATACTTAATTTGGTTATATGTTTCCTGTATACCAGAATGTTGGCTTTCCTTAATATGGTACAGAGCTATTTGCTTCACAACTTCTACCTCTGTTTCAATGTCTTGTGCCCTAAATGAACACTTGACGAATCTTACCGAGTTGTCATTCGAATACATCTCTCTTATTTTTTCTTGGAGAATATTGTATACGTTATCCGCTAGTTCTGAGAATATGCCTACTTTTCCTTTTTTTATAAATCTCCTTAGTATGTCTCCTAACCTGTCAAAGTCATACTCTGCTATGTAGATAATTCTTTTACTGTGCAGGATCTCAATTTCCCTAATTTTGTTATTTGTTAGTATTAGCTGAGTTTTGAACTTATTGACGATGTCTTCGACAATTGGAATGTGATCCATTAGTTCTTCCTCTGCCGAATGTACAGTTTCATTGTCCTCGTCTTCTTCTACATTAAATACAAGTTCTGAATCACTTTGATTACCTTTAAGCGAAAAATTTTCTGTTAGTGTGGGATTCTCTCCCTCCTTAGATTTAACGTCCTCGTTAACCTCTATTCTGCTAAGAAAATCTGCTACCCTGTTTTCTTTACCTTTAAGGTACTCTATTTCAAACTGATATTCTCCTAGTTTAAGAAGCCATCGTTGATGTCTAGGTGAAAGATCTTTTCCTCTATATTTTGCATGAAGATACTTAATTGGCTGGTGATCTGTAAAGATCTTAAACTTATTACCGTAAAGGTAAGGTCTAAAATAATTTATTGACCACATTATCGCTAGGAATTCTTTGTCTGTAGCGGAGTAATTAAGTTCGTGCTTGTTGAGAGTACGTGATGCATAGCATATCGGGTGTCCTTCTTGAGAGATTACCGCTCCAATCGCATAATTGGATGCGTCAGTTGTCAGTGTAAATTGTTTTTTAAAGTTGGGGTATCTTAATATTGGGTGACTACTTATTAGTCCTTTCAATTTTTCAAATGCTTCTATGTAGTTTGGATCGTTTGCATTTATTTTGGCATTTTTCTTCAAGTATTTGGTAATAGGTTGTGCTACTTTAGCATAATCTCGGATAAATTTCCTATAGTATCCGGTTATTCCTAAAAAGCTCTTTATTTGTTTCTGGGACTTTGGAAGTTCTAATTTTTCAATACAAGCTATCTTATCCGGATTAGGTTTTAAACCGTCTTTAGTGAGAATATGACCTAAGAATTCGGTCTCTCGCTTCATAAAATTACACTTATCTACCTGTATCTTAAGTCGTTTAGATTCTAATATTTTAAAAATGTTTGTTATAGCTCTGACGTGTTCTTTCAATGACGTACTAAAGATAAGTATGTCATCCAGATAAACTACGCACGTCTTATTTATATGGTCTCTAAGAATATCATTCATCAGCCTTTGGAATGTCGCAGGTGCATTCTTCAAACCGAATGGCATTCTTATAAACTCATATAATCCGTGGGGGGTGACAAAAGCTGTCTTTTTGCGATCTTCTTCTTTGATTAATATCTGGTGATATCCTTTGGCAAGATCTATTGTGGTGAAGTATTGTGATTTCCCAAGTTTGTCTAATATTGAATCAATATTTGGCAAAGGGAATTTGTCGTCAACTGTGATTTCGTTCAACTTTCGATAATCGATTACGATACGAAATTTCTTTTTCCCTGAGTTGTCCATTTTCTTTGGAACAACTATAAGTGGACTCGAGTATTTAGAATTACTCTTTCGAATAATTCCCTGAGATTCCATTTCTGTAATTTGACGTTTTACTTCTTCGTCATGCATAGGGGGGTATCTGTATAATTTAGCGTTCACTTGTTGATCAGTGGTTGTAACAATTTCATGCTCAATTTCTGGGGTACTTGATAATTTGTCACCTTCTTTGAAGAATAGATTACCAAATCTGTTTAACAGGTTATCTACTTCTTGGCGTTCTTCTTTGTTAAGATGATCTAATTTTATATGATTGATGCTAGTATCAGTAGTTTCTAGGGAACATATTTGATTTAATACATATGGGGGGTTAGTGAACTTTAAGCACTGATTGTTTAGATAAATATTTCCTTCTTCGAAGTTTATTAAAGTGTTTAATTTGTTTAGTAAATCCATACCAATTATAAACTGATATCCTCTATTGCAAAGTCTTTTGACTTTCCATCTAATAAGGGTGTTGGGTGACGCTTTGAATTCTTCTGGTACAGGTGTATGTATTTCATACGATATTGTGTCCCTTCCTGTCACTGTAGTAAAGTGAATTGGCTCAATACGGAATATTTCAAATTCGTTCAACCTATCGTCTGCTATACTTAGGGTTGAGCCCGTATCTACTAATGCTATAAAGTTTTTTGAGCAAATAGTTATCCTAATTTGTGGTAATTCGTCCGAGGCTAGTTCATAAAAAACGCGGGACATTGTTCGTTTTGATTTCTTACATTTTCGTTACTTATTTCCTGAGGCATTACCATTCTTTGTCCAGATCTCTCCTGTTGATGGCTATTTTGGCCCGGAAATGATCTGAAGTGTCCTGAATTTGGGTTTTGACCTTGGGAGTTATTTATCTGTCTCCTATCGTTGTTTCCCTGAATATTATCAACCTCCATGTTTTCTGCTGGTGGATTTTGTCTATCAGGCTGCCTATGCTGCCCTGACAAGTTCCTTTGTTGTCCCTGATAATTATTTTGCCTATACTGACCCGAGTGGTTTCGTTGCTGTCCCTGATAGTTATTCTGCCTGAACTGTCCTGAAAAATGTCTTTGTTGGCCCTGATTATTTTGTCGATGCTGTCCTGATCTATTATGATACTCATCAGCATAATTTGGTCTTCTTTGCTTTTCTGGTGGAACAATTGTCTTTGGCCTAACTACTCTTCTAAATTCCGGCCTAATGCAGGAATCCTCGAATCTTCTCTTTCTCATTACTGAGATTATTTTGCTTAAATCGTTTTCTTCATATATCCTGTCTAATAATGTGCCTTGCGCTATTTCTTTAGCGGTATTTATTAATATTACACCAATATTGCTTAAGTCTATATAGTTTTCTTCTTTATAATATACAATAAGTTCGTCAGTTTTATATTTAATATTTTGCAATTCTACTGCTAATTCGCTTACCGTATTGACCTTTAAATTTGTAATTCTTTTGTATATTTCGTGCGGCTCTGTGTCCGGTTTGTATCTAAGCTTCAATGATTCCTTGATGGTAGTCCAATTGTCAGTCTCTGGTGTGTTGATCACGGCGTTCTTCGCTTCACCTTGAATCTTCTCGTGGAAAACAGCTCTCACTACAATCTTCCTTAGTTCTGGATCTTCTACTTGATTGAGGTAGTATTCTACGCAACTGAAGAATGAGTTTATCGTAACATCTCCTTGTCCGGTGAATATTGACATGTAACGGACATCTTTTAAAATCCTTTCCCTTTCCTCTCGGTTTTCTCGTTGTTGGAGTTGTACGTACGCTGACCTTACTTGTTCTAGCTGCTGAGTTCTTAGCTCTAATTCAGCAATAAGTTGATTTTGATTTTCCATGTTCGTGTATTTGATGTCTTTTCATAGACTTCTGTTTTTGCACTTCACTTGTGATTTTTCTTTTGCTTTTAGGTACACACACTAATCTTTGTCGATTTTATGGTATGTATTGCAAATTTTAATTCGAATTTTCACTGGGTAACGTGTTTATTAATTGAAATGTTTCATTTAGGAACATTTATATTTAATTAATTTCACACGACGTAAATTCGTTTCGCTGGACTCTTATTTTATAAGAATCCTACCGACTGCGCCAATAACATAAACGGGGTTTGAGCGGATTATAAAAAGAACAACAAAATCACTGGTAACTAGGAACGTTTATTATCAAAAAAAAACTTATTGTAAGACTTAACACGGGATACTACACACATTTCGTGTAGTTCGCCTCTATTTATTACATTCAATTTTCTGGGTTGTTAATCGGCAGACGTAATGTCAGCGATTTTGCAATTGCACATATTTTCTGGGAATACACCGACCGAATTGAGGTGTTTCCAGGAAATTGTGAAATAATTAATTATTTTTTGTAATCGACCGGATAAACGTGTCAAATTCATCGCCTGGTGCTGGCAATGGTGCTGGTGTTTGCACATATGTAACTCGCGCTCAAGGGGTTTGAGTGATTAAGGTGATTGTACACAGCGCGGGCAAAGGAAATTTAGGGAGGAAGAAAAGAGAGGTACCAATGTACATTGCTTTTAAATGTTTGCAAGTTATAACGACCAGGAAATACAGAGATCGGCAGGACATTCCATAAGCGAGTTGTACGGCTTAGGAACGAATCACGATATTTAAGAGTACGTCCGAAAATGGGCTTGAGGGTATACTGATGACGGGTGTTATGGTTAAAAGATAGAAGGGGTGGAATGCTACTGGCAATTTCGGTGGAGCACTGGTGGTGGAAATAGCGATAAAACACAGTGAGACACGAGACATTTCGTCGGTGTTCGAGGGTATCCATTGATTGACTGATATTAGTATCGTCAATAAGTTTTATCGCACGGTTTTGAATCCTATCTAGCAGGTGCAGAGAAGTTTTAGGAGCACCTGACCAGATGTGCGCATTGTACTCCAATTTTGGGCGGATGAATGCCTTATATATTGAGGCCAGATCAGAGGGGTAAAATATTTCTTACATCGCTTGAGGAAACCTAGACATTTCGCAGCATTTTTGGCGACATCAAATATGGGGTCATTCCAACGTAAGTTGTCATTGACACACATACCGAGAATGGAAAGTTTTTCTGATAATGGCTGGGTGTTTAAATATCGCTTTAACAACAGCAGACAGCATTGTGTTTTGGAAGCATTAAATTCCACTCTGTTAATAGTTTCCCAATTGGTTATGCTGTTGATATCGGAATTTAATGAGCTTAGCATACGCTGCCGTTCTCGTACTACAGCCGAAGAGCAGGGCCGTGAGTCCGGGAACGAATATGAAAAGCAGAGAGTACTGTCATCAGCAAAGGAATATATTGGATTAGAAGTAGCAGACAAGAGATCGTTAATGAAAATTAAAAAGAGTGTCGGTGACAGAACAGAGCCCTGGGGCACACCAGCATTTATTTTGTGAATATCAGACTTGAAACCGTCCAAGACAACTTGAATTGAACGTTCCCAAAGGTAATTTCTAATCCTTTGAAGAAGAGAGTCATCGACCCGAAATGCACACATTTTCGACAAAAGAGCCTGATGCCAAACTCTGTCAAATGCCTTAGAAATATCAAGGGCAACTATCTTGCTTTCGCCAGATTGATGTATGCTTTGGTTCCACTTTTCGGTGAGACATGCCATCAAATCACCAGTGGACCTGTTGCTACGAAAACCGTATTGCCGGTCATTGAGAAGTTTTCGTGTTTCGAGATATTTCATGAGCTGACGATTTATCAGTGTTTCCATGACCTCGGAAAGAAGGGACGTAAGTGCAATGGGTCTGTAGGAGGAGAGAGAAGAAGATTCCCCCTTTTTAGGGACGGGATGGACAAATGCTGTTTTCCATCTGCTCGGGAGAAGTCCTAAAGTGTAGGATTGATGAAAAAGCTTACGCAGTGGTTTTGCCAGCGAGGAAGAATACCTCTTCAGAAGAAGGGGAGATATACCATCTGGACCAGCGGATTTATGTATGTTGAGATCTTTAAGTACTCTTGCTACTAGACGAGTGCGGAAGTAGATTCGTCCCATTGAAGATTCGACGCACTCAAGTGTAGGCGGAGACAAAGCACAATCTGGGAGTGTTGAGCTGACCGCAAAGTGTGCAGCAAGCAGATTGGCCTTATCCAAAGAGCTGACAGCTGGAATGTCATTGTAAATGAGCGTTGGGATGGAGGATGAGGCGGAATTTCTAATGTTTTTGACGAACGACCAACAATTTTTACTGCCTTTGGGATATTGCAGTATTTTTTGCCTCAGTTTTTGGCCGTATAGGAATTTCACACGCTTAAGAAAGGCGTTGCAGTCATTTCTGGGTCGTTTGAACTTTTTTCGGTTTTCCTCTGTCGGGTTGGTCTTGTAGGACCGAAAAAACATTTCTCTAACCCTGACGGCCTCTTTACAGCTCGAGTCGTACCATGCCTTTTCTTTTGGTTTGATACTCTTCATCCGATGAGGAATAAAGGATCTCATTCCAAAGAGAATGGTGTCTGTAATCATATCAGCAGCGGCATCCACGTCGTTATCGAGGAAGCATAACGACCAGTTAAAATTGCTAAAGAAGCGGTTAAGACCGCTCCAGTTGGCTTTCTCGTATTGCCATACGGTTCTTTTAGGAATTTTTTCTCTAACTGTGTGGTTGGTGTACGAGAAATTAGCTGATATGACACAATGGTCCGACGAGCCTAGAGGGGAGAGCACATCAATGGTGTACTTATCAGGGTGAGAAGTTAAAAACAAATCCAGGGTGTTGACGGTATGACTATCAACGTCTGGTATTCGCGTGGGCTCATTTACAAGCTGCGTTAGGTTATTTTCCGCAGCGAAGATCTCAACACACCGTCCTTGGGGTGTTGTCTGTCCAGAATGTCGAAGCCACCCAGAATTGTGTATATGGAAGTCGCCCGTAATAACGATTTCAGTACAGGGTACAGGGATACAATTCTTTGAATGGAGTCAGACAGCGCATCAAACTCGTTAAAGGTTGAATTGCTGTCCAGTTTGGGGCTTCTATAAATAAAGCAGTAGTGGATAATTTGCTTACGGAGATGGAATTTTAACCACATGAAGTTGAATTCCGGATTGGAACATGAATCACATTGTGGTGGAGTTTGGTAAGCTACATCGTTACGCACATAAATGGCGAGACCGCGGTGAGAGAAGAATAATGGCACTAGTTCGTAGCCAGGTAGCTTCAGATCAGAATGATCTGAGAGGTGTGGGCGGGGATCTACCTGTGTTTCACTAAGTGCCAAAACAGCTGGTCTGTACTTACAGACGTGGACGTACGCAGAAAAGTGATTACTTTTTAGCCCGCGTATATTGGCTACGTCTACCCTGAATTCCCTAGTCATAATCACAGACAAACACAGAAAACACAAACACCGACGATACTAAGCAAGGCTGCGAAGTGGAAATTCTGACGTTGGTTTACCTTATCAAATTGTTGTAGGTGTTATGCCCTTACAACAATATGAAACAGTGCACCAACAAAATTATCACTCACAACCCGCTATCCATCAGTTGTTACATACACTCAGCCACTGCTCGTGCCGTATGGTAAGTATAGTAACGGCAGTGACTGAGTGCAAGCAACAGTACTTCGCCTAGGAGCGGGTGAGGTGGGATACCCGCACTGTGTGATATTTTGCTTTTCAATCACTGCACTGTACTTTTTTTTTGCACGCGCGCGTTTTTTTTTTTTGCACAGCACACAACAATATTATGAGTGCATTGGTGGAGATGTGCACTCGACGGCGGTCGACTCGGTACTCCAATTGTAGAAATTGTTGCAATCATAAAGGGTTATACCGATGCAAACACGGCAATCGAAATGGCAATGTACAAATTATTCTGCCGCTGTCATGTAAGAGTATGTCTGAACAAGACATTGAATAGGCACAAGGTTACTGTGTGCTTAGTTCCCCGGTTTACAGGAATCCAACCCTACCAAACAAAACAGGCCAAAATTGGTTTTTAAACTATAAATTAAGGACTGGTGGAAAGGCTTACTCAGAATTCATGTATCCCTCTAGATATTGCCCTTATACGTTGCCAAAGCCATCCCAAATCCTGTGTATTAAAAGCACTCCCATATCAGTCAATCGATAATGCCACCGGGTGGTGTGGTGATGCTGTATGTTTTTCATAAAATCATACGGCCAGACAAACTTCATTAATCACTTCGTCAGACAATCCGTACAAATATTGTCCGAATTATCCAGATATACTCGTAAATGGCAAGCTTGATAGATATTTTCCGATTTCGATTAAATATAAAATCAAAAAATAAAATATAATAAAAACAAATAATTAATTTCCACGTTCATTTCCTGATCTACGTTCATCAAACCCAATAGAGAATCAGCGGTTAATCTAGGGCAGCTCACCTCAGACGTACATACCATATTCGCCAACCGACAAGCATAAGCCGCTAATGTGATTCATTTATTTTGTCGGTTGAAAACCCATTAAAATTAATTAAAAAGCAGTTCGTGGAAGTTTTGAAAATTGTGAAAATTCTGCCAACAAAGCTTTAAATCCCTCACCAAGTAGTTTGACACGGTGAAAAACACAATTAGGACTTTAGTTTATCTGGATTTACGCAGAGTTAAATATAGTTTAACCCGATGTTTGGTTATTTTTTTTTTTTTTAGTAAATTCTCAGGAAAAGTATGCTTTCTTTCGGACAGGGGTTTTTGTTTTGTTTTCTGTAAAAGTTATATCAGTCAAAAATAGGACTCTTGTACGTTGTTTGTCCGAAATAAACAACAAAAGCTCTCATTCTTTGTTAAATTATTGTCATTCTATTGTTTAAGGATATGCTGACATACATGAGAACCAAACAACACATACCCATCCGACAATTTAATAGAAAAAAAATCGGTAGAATGTAAACGATCTGCTCAGAAGAAGTCCTTTAAATATCAAGTAGCCCACTGCTACTGGGATTGAATTGGTGTAATGCTCCTACTCGCATTCCATATTTTCAGGGACATTTCTGATTTTCACATTCACAGTCCCTCATTACTAATTAATTTATTTCCGCTGGCTTCTTGGTATGGTACTCGTACTTGTGGTGGCTTCTCGTGGTATCTGGAAACTTGTATAACTTCTCTTATTTCCGTTTGTTAAACTTTTCTGCTGGAATATGTCGGTGGCAGCAATTCCTGGAGCGAGGCAGGTCCAACAGTTAGTCGAAGTATGTTAGGATGGTGTGCAATGTGCATACTTATTAACGCAAGTTTTAAGAGGTTTTCCGCGAAATGGAGGGTTAGGAAGGTGCTAATTAGCGAAAGTTTAGTGCTGAGAATTTTGTTTTGGTGAAACTTTCATCTCTTGTCCGAGTTCTCTCTTGCTTGATGGTTGCAATAAAAATCTTTCGCTATTCCGAGAAAACACTTTACAACTATTCAGAGATTGGAATTTTCAAATGTAGGGAAAGTTTAGCAATGTAGCAGTGATGTTGTTGGCAGAGATAGTTTGAAAAGTTTTACAATATAATAAAACGAGTAGGTTTCGGGACGAAAAATATTACAAGTTTGACGTTTATTTGGTGTATTGAATACGTTTCTTGGGAACGGGGTTTTTGTTTTAGTTCTGTTGCTGTTGCAGGTTGTGGTGGAACAGGGCTTCATCCCTAACTATTTTTGAACGTCTGTGATGTGATCTTTTTCTGTTCCATCTGGGGCTGGGACATCAAAGACTCTTTTGGAGCAGGTACTGCAGACAAATTCATTCTTCTCGTTTTATAGAACGTGTATTTGAAAATGATGAATCGGGGGTGGCCGTGGTGTAGTGGTACTAGCAATCGCATCTCACTCAGAGGGTCCAGGTTCGAATCCTGCCCATGGCAAAATCAGTTTTTCATTGTATAATTGGAACTCAGACAAAAAAATTCTGCGTGTGAAGGCATAACTCTGACACGTAGATTTGGCTGTTATAAGAGTTTCAAGCAATGAAAACAAAAAATACTGGGAATTATATCTCGAATCACTCTGAGTGAAGAAAAACTCTCCGTCCTATTCGGACTCCCACCCCTGGAGAGCAAACATAGAAACCATAGAAACTGTGAATGGTCGATCGCGCCATGATCACCGATTATTTTTGGCCCGAATTGGAAGATATGGACTTGGACGACATGTGGTTTCAACAGGAAGATGCCACAAGCCACACAGCACACGCTACAATCGATTTATTGAAGAGTATGGTGAGCGTGTTATTTCAATAAATGGGCCAGTCGATTGGCCGCCTCGTTCGTGCAATTTAACGCCGCTTGACTATTTTCTGTGGGGCTACGTTAAGTCATTGGTTCATGTCAACACGCCGACGACGTTGAAAGAGCTCAGAGCCTACATTGAACGCGAAATAGCGGCTGTTTCGTGTGGCTGAGTCGTTGAAAATTGGGTCCAACGAATCGAAAAAAAAAGTTGTCAAATCTTTATTGGAAAACCCTATATAATCCTCTTTCTAGTGGAACCAGTTTGAGCTTACGATGAAGCGTAGGAGACCGTTTACGTCTATATTTTTTAGATCGTTTAAGTCGTTGTAGAAGAAAGCTCCTAAGAGAAGTTTTCTTCTCTGGGAGAGAGCTGGACATGTACAGAGGATTGTCTCCTCTTCCTCCTCATCCATGCAGCTTCTACAACAATCGTTTGTAAAAACGCCAAGCCTTCTTGTATACTTGTGTATGAGGCAGTGTCCAGTGATGATACCTATGATGGCGCTGAGGTGCTTGTTATTTAGAAGAATCAAACTCTTAGAGCGAATGAGATCTAGCTTTGGCCAAATCTGTTTGGTCGCTAAACATGTTGGTCCAACAGTCCACCTAAAGTTTGTTCTTTTATTGGCATCCAGCTTTAATATTAATTTGCATGTGGTGATTGGTATACCTGTGGTATCCTTTTCCGGTAGAATACGTAGAGTGGGTCCAATTTTGGCGAGTTCATCGGCCCTACAGTTCCCTGGAATGTCTCTGCGGCCCGGCACCCAGCAAAAGAGAGCGTTGAACTGCTCTGCCATTAGAGACGACCTGACTATCCGAAAAGATGCGGATATCCTTTGCAAATATCAAGTTTTTCTTCAGCCAGGACAAAGCTTCTTTAATTGCCAAAATTTCCGCCTGTAACAAGAGGAAGATGGAAAGAGAGGCTCGGATTTAGCTTGTCTGAGAAAAAACCGTCTGTGTACAGTCGGATTTACTTGTCCCCCATGAAGGCATCTTCCGCCAGAAGGATCTAGAGGGGAAGCTTGCATGGAAGTTTTTGTCAAACCAAAACTCAGGTATGGTGTAATCGATGTTCTCTGTGAGGATTCCTAGTATATTAAGAAAGCAGTCGCAACTACTGTCATGCTGAAAATATCGAGGACTGGTAAATGAAACAGAATGTCTAATGCCGCATAGGAAGTAGACCGTAAGGCTCCGCTTATTCATAGATATGCTGTTCTTTAGATACTGCTTAGTTGAATGCAGTTGACTGCATTTTCGAAGGCCATCCACCAGACGACAACCCCGTAAGTAAGTATCGGTCTTATGATCGAGATGTATAGCCAGGGGGTTATGCGAGGTTGAAGGCCCCATTTATTCAAGAGATTAAAGCTATTGTAGCTTCATTGACTCTTTCTTGAATGCTAGGTTTCCAGTTTAGTTTCCTGTCAAAAATGGGTACAAAAGGTACAGATTGAGAGAGACATTTTAAATTTTCGGTATAAAATGATGGGATATCATTGTTTACCGTAAAGTTAGGATTAAAATTGGCCATACTGAGGAGGTTGTTCAATTTGGCGTAGTTAGCCCTGCTAAATTAAAACTGTAAGAATACTCATAGGAAACGGGACTAAGACCATTGTCATATGACTACGTAGGAGAAAGAGGATTGTGTTTACTATCCAACTTAGAAAGCAGATGTTTACTTTCTAAAACGACGCAGCTATCTGTATCAGTGGCGAAGACTAGGTCGAGTTGTCTGCCAATGTTATTGGCGAAACCACTTAATTGATACAGACCAGAGTCAGTAAGGCAGTCGCATGTTAGAAAATAGTACAGCGGATAAATTGAAACACTTATGTTTCCAATCCATAAAAAAAAACGTCCGGTATGAGGTACAAAATTCCCGTGGAATATGCTTTATGGATTGTGTTGTGGAATAATACAAATCCGACTTAGTGGATAGGAAAGAATAAAATGTGATTGACCGTCAGACGATCTGATAAACTCTAAGTCCATTTGTAGATGCTGACTCGCTGAAAGCAATAGCTGTAGTAACGTTTCAAAGCTCATCAGGCCTTGGTTTCATGTTGGCATTTATTCCGACTGTAGCTCGAAAAATCCACACCTTTCTTATACGCACAGAGTTTCTTAAGCTCTGTGAAGCTATCCTGTAAAATGTCCTCATATTCCTCTGTGTACATATAAGGCTATGTCGCCAATTAAGCTTCGGTGCCAATTTTCATCAAAACCTTGCTTGCCAAGAGCTCAAAATTTCTAACGAAAATCTGCCCTATTCCGTATCAAACCCACATCGAAGATATTACTATTTCAATCAAAATTATTCTTTTATAATCAAATCCTTGGAATGAAATAAAGCAGCTCCAAACAGCCGATCATCTCGTAGTGAGATCCACATTCTAAGGTTTTGTAAGGCAGATGCACTAGCTATACTTAGACACTACCTATTGTGACACAAAAAGGAATCGTGGCTAGATGCATAATTTGAGAACAGACGTTATGTGTACAAGTGGCTTCACATGTCTTGCGGCAAAATTGATTTGCCGTAAACTGGGCCTGAAACGCTATAAGCAACCTCTCTTAACAGACCGCATATAATTCTTATAGAAGGTATCTTCACTGGGCACTGTCTCATAAGCTTCAAGGCTGCTTGGTGTGTATTTAAGCAGAATACACCTTGTATGTCTCGCCTGAAAAAAGTATGTCTACTAGGGTTATCTGCAAAGTAGAATGGGTACTTTTTCGTGGACGTTATCCTACACTCCTTCCTTCCAAATAGCTTTCTCGCATCCGGGCTATTACCCATTCTTCGGCAGTATTGCATCTGCTGTACCAACTACCAACTGTCAGTAAAATGTATCGTACGTCAATCATGTTTGACATTTGTGAACTAGACAGCTAGAGTATACAAACACACAGGCAATGGAGCACTATACTCTGCAAGAGCGTGGAATAATTGTGTCGATGTTTTTGACCAATAATCGGTCAGTGGTGTTAGCGCAGCGTGAATTTCGACGTCGTTTTTCTAATCGTGTCGCTCCAACTGGGCAAACATTCCACCGGACTGGTCATTCGGCCGAGAATATCGCGGTTGTGGCTGCCGATATCACTGACAACGAAGAAAGATCAACCAGACGACGGACTACGCAATTGAGCATCACCAGACGGACCATACAGACTTACATTTTAGTGAAAGACTTACACATGTTCCCGTATAAAGTGTAAACAGTGCATCAGTTAATGCTTCCTGACCGTCAGTCGCGTGTGAATTAATGTAAAGCCATCCTCAATCTCAACAACGTAGATGACGATTGTGTGTCGAAAATCATCATGAACGACGAGGCACACTTCCACTTGAGCAGTTACGTCAATAAGCAAAATCTTCGTTTCTGGGGCACTGAAAATCCGCCTGTGGTGTACGAAGAGTCATTACATCCACTCAAAGCCACTGTGTGGTGCGGCGTTCACGCGGGAGGAGTGATTGGGCCGTATTTTTTTGAGGACCCCATCGGCAATATGGTCACTGTTACTGGCGAAGGCTACAGGGCCATGATAAACGACTTCTTACTGCCGGAATTGGACGAACAGGGCTTGTCGAACATGTGGTTTCAACAAGACGATGCAACCGCACACACAGCACGAACCACAGTGGATATTGTGAAGGAAGCGTTTCCTGGTCGCATTATCTCCCGTTTTGGCGATTTGGCATGGCCAGCAAGATCGCCCTATTTAACAATCCCAGACTTCTTTCTTTGGGGCTACTTGAAGTCGCGGATTTGTGCCGACAACCCTGTGACAATCGCAGCCCTTAAGGAGAATACTCGACAGGAATGCGAACATTTATCACCGGAAATCTTGCAGAAAGTCATGGAAAATGCGATAAAACGGGCACAAATGTGTATCAACACTGGCAGCAGCCACTTGGCGGATATCATCTTTTCCACTTAATAGAAGCAATTGTCCAACTAAAGATTTCCGTCACTCAAAATTATATTTTTCTATTTAGTAAAAAAGTAATTCAAAAACAAAATTGGATCATTAATTTTGCGCCACCTTGTACAAAATCAGCCCGCATATACACAAATAGTTTCTTGGTGGCCTAGCTGGAAAAATATGCCTTTAAATGTTTAGAAACAGTTCTTCGATGTAGGCAGGTCTATACTGAGGACAACACATGAGCATAGAGCTACATTTGGAGCTCAGGTCAATTAGGTTCTTTGAAATAAGGTTATTGCAACAAGGGTTGTAATGGATGGACTCTAATGGTCACCCGGCTGAGCTTACATTTCTTAAAGGTGGCCTTAATAACGGATTTACCTTGTGTACATCTCCATAGGACGCAAAAGGTGTCTGGCCTTCCACTGCCTCAATTCATCGAAATACATTATACTACTCGTACCTTGATCAAAATGTTTCCCGAACCACCGTGTGGCGCTCCCATTGTTCCGATTTGAGTTCTGTTTCTTTTTTTAAGTTGGCACATCTGTTGTTGACATTCACTCTAAACCTTAGCGTCATTGCTTGACATTTGCAAAAGTTACGCTGCCAAGAGTACATCTATCTCTGTGTGTGTTGGCGATTTTTTACAATTTTAGAAATGGATTTAAATTTGTAACAACGAACTTGTATTAAATTTTGCGTTAGAAACGGATTTAATGGTGCGCGAACGTTGGAAATATTGGAAAAGTGTTTCGGCAACGATTCTCTAAAGAAAACGATCGTTTACCAATCGAAGATGATAAACGCAGTGGCAGACCATTGACATCGAAAACCGACGAAAACATTGATGGAGTAAAAGAAATGTTGGTCAATAAACGACTTGAACATTGCCTATGGATCCGTCCAAGACATTTTGGTTAATGATTTGGGCTTCCGTCGTGTAGCAGCAAAGTTGGTGCCAAAAGACCTCAATTTCATGCAAAACAGAGAACGTGTTGACGTCGCAAAAGAGATGATTTGCGAGGCTGAATCCGATCCCACATTCATCAAAAAGATCATTACTGGAGACGATACGTGGCTTTATGAGTACGACACGCAATCCAGACATCAGGCAAGTGAATGGCGTTCACCAAATGAGCCGAGACCAAAAAAACACGTCGTTTTCAGTCAAAAAAGAAGGCAATGCTCACTGTTTTCATGGATTACAACGGTGTAGTGCATCATGAATTTTTGCCAGAAGGCCAGACAGTAAACAAAGAGTGTTACATGGGCGTTATGAGACGTTTGCGTGAAGCAATTCGCCGAAAAAGACCAGAATTCTGGGCAGAAAACTCGTGGATTTTGCACCATGATAACGCACCGTCGCACAGTGCCATCATTATTCGTAATTTTTTGACGAAATATGCAACAAATACCATCCAACAGCAACCGAATTCATCTGATTTGGCTCCCTGTGACTTCTTTCTGTTCAATCGAGTTAAAAAACCACCACGGGGAACGGGTTTAAACAGCCGAGAGAAGTAATAGCAAAATCGCAGGAAGCACTGATGGACATACCGAAAACCGAATATAAAAAATGTTTCGAGGATTGGATCAAGCGCTGGCATAAGTGTGTTGCAGTCAAGGTGGTATTTTATGTAAGCTTACAGTCCGCACAGTCCACACAGGCGAATAAAGTGCTCTATCTTTCACATTGTTGGTTGGATCTCTACCATGAAAGGGTCTATGTTTCGCTCTGTTCGCTTAGAAAATCTATGTAGGATAACTTAAGCTATTGAAAGGAACAAAAGGTCTCCGAAAGGTCTCCGAATGGTAAAGGTTATATCAACATAGGACCCTCAAATATCATTAGCAGACATAGAGTCTTTGAAGTCTTGGAGTAGATGGAGACAAAAGCTAAAATTCTCGAATTTGAAAAACACAAAGAAACACAGAGAATTGTAATCCAATTAAAGTTTGCAACTTACTCGTACGAGTATCTCCTACTATTTCTGCTAAGGAAATGTGTGGCAATGGCAACGAATCGCATATCCCATTAGGCATGCCCTTATTACTGTTGGCAGTACAATTTCAGTTGCTTGAATTTGTCGAAGAAGAGTAATCTCAGATATATAATTGTATCAATATTACCAATTAAATATTATCAATTCGTTCCACATGTTTTTGCAACTATCAAATAACCGCACCACCCACCACGTCATGTGCGTGGTAACATGCACACGGATACCCAACAACTCATCTCAATTTCAGAATACAAAGAATAAAAAATTATCCTTGCACAATTGTATCTCCTTCCAAGCAGCACCGTTTAACGGTTGTGACTCGAATACATGATGTCTGACACGTACACCGGGATACAAATCGAATTCCACTTTTATTGTTACCATTAGGTGGGAATAACACTGAGGATGGAGGGGAATAAATTTGCTCATCATCCACCCAAACATACATAAACTACTACTTCTTCAGCGTAAAAGTGACATTGCGCTTGCGAGCCGTTTAGAGATGTAGGGTTTTGAGTTTGAGTATATCTTTCATCCGATTGCCAAGCAAGCAGAACCCTTAAGCACTGCCATTGGATGCGATTAAGTTTATCCACTCAACACACCGTATCCGTATTTGTGTGTTTACGTAGGGAAATCTAAGCTTTTGTTGCCTCCCATCCCTCCGTATCGTAACACCTACTCATACTGCCTTGTGCTAATTTCTTCGGTCACTGATTTCTCATAAAACTCCAAACAGTGAAAATGACTTTGCGACGTTTAAATTCAAATTTTTGAAGTGATTTTTCGATTTACCTCTCGGTGGATAGAAGATGAGATGAAATGAAATGAGATGAGATGAGGTGGATGGCGAAATCGTATTATGCGGGTCGGAGTAATTCAAGGTATTCCATGCGCACAGTGACAGTGAATTCTACCTTTGGCAAGGATCCGGGATACAGGAGTCCCGTATACGGTGTTCTGGAGCCGTTCAAGCATTAAGTTTCCCAGTCACGTTTCGGTATCTGTCACAACAGTTCAAAATTATCTTTATAATTCGGGAATTTTTGGAAAATTTAACTTTTGCTTTTGCAGAGAAATTGTGACTGTGGATGTACAATATGTACGAGTATCTCCCTCGGTAGTAAAATTGTTTTCTTGTGGATGAAATTGGGAACAAATATTTAATAGCAACCCGCAGGCGATTGCCGAACATGTTTTGCATGCCGAGTAGTGTGCAAGGAGTTTTATTTCACTTGAACTGTGGCGAACGAAACTATTTAATGATTCTCAAAGGGAATTAGCGAATGCCGCCGCAATGGGGTGGGGGATTTCAATGAATTTTAAGGCAAAGACCCGTTCAAATTGATTGAGATGTGCCAGCATACAAATGAGGACGATAGTGTTAATCCCTATCTCCGGAGAATTACGAAATGGAATGTGGGGCCTCAGATATTAAGGTCATACTTTGAGCAGGCACAAATTTGTCTACGGAGAAATTTGGATTTCATTTTGAAGGATTTAGCTTTTTTTCTTTCTTTTTTTCCACTCAACAACGACAAAAGACCACATCAGCCAGCAATGGAATACAACAGATTTGAAAGACACAAAAATTTTATTATTTTCTGTTTTTTTTTGTCGGTAGGTAGGTATCCTCTTTGGCAAAGGATTTATAAATGCGCGCATAGCAGAAAATTCATGATGGAGAATTGAAAATGAGAAAAAAAGCCTCTTTGCTTGATAAAAGGATTTGTCTGGCATTTGAATTTTTTGGACGTGGGCTAAAGTGTGTATCACGATTGAATTCGAGGTTTTTTGTTCGAGTTGATAGGCCCACATAAAAGCCGACTAGAGTCGAGTAGAGGAAAGAGTATCTCAATGGTAGACGGTGGATCGTTGGCAGATTTATATTTGATGGAAATTTGATTACATTCTGTGTGTAGCCTAATTTGTCTTTTGAATTTGGAGGATTTTTTGACGGCAGCTTCTTTTAACGATTATTTCGAAATAGGCTTTTTGATTTAAGAACAGGTGCAGACATCTTTATATTAGTTTGAGGGTCATCATGCAAAAATTGACAAAAAGGATTACTCGGGAGATATTATATAGTACCAAAGATGTGTTTGGAGTACCACTTTCCAGCACATCAATGTCGAGCATTTACAGCTTGATGATGAGACAGTGGTCTGCGGTGTTGTCACAGGAAGGGTCATAGGATGCTGTGTCACTTATGCCCAGCACACTTAGGCAAAGCATGCCAGTAAGCGGTCTGCAGTCTTCACTAATGAAGGACAACTAGTCAATGTTTTTGGCGTGAACACCTGTCGGAATTGATACAATGCGTCAATCAACGCCCTTCGGATGGTATTAAAACTACCTCCAGTACCTACTAGAAGTCGTATATAAGGCACAATCTCCTCCCTTTGTAAAGGGTTGAGGCCTATCACACGGTTGCTATGCAACTCCACATCGAGCAGACCGATTGGTTCCATATCCATCAAATGGTTGAACACTAGCCGTAGTACTACCGCCTAGGCTAAACCATGAGGTGTCCGAGTTCCAGTCGATCTACTCTCCCCGCGATTCTGGGTATAAACCGACAGCCACCACGATACTCCCACCAGGGGGCCAATTCCTAGGTTAGGCCGGAACCATAGCTCCATTGGCTCCTGACCTCCCGTGGTACCAGAATATAGCCTGAGATCGAACTTCGCAACCTTGAGGTTACATCCAGTGGGGCACGTTATTGCCCAGTACTGGCCGCCTTTAACTTCTGAATATTTGCCCATTTTCAGCTAGAGCACTGCCACAAACACCGTCTTCAAAACCTACGCCCATAGCTCGAAGATCCCTGACATCATCATACAATAGGCATTCGTACAAAATGTGCACCCAGTCTTCAAAAGAAGCTCCACACGAGCAGCCTTCCATCTGTCTAAGGCTCCTTTTATGCAGAAATACATTAAAGGAGCCATGTCCAGTAAGAATAAAGATTAAACTTCAGCTCCGGCCGCTCCCGCACGAATAAGACATCCTTCAGGAAGCGGTCTAGATTGCCATCTAGATGTGACGCATTCGTCTAGCCGAGCCTTACGCTCCCGTAAGGACATCCGGTTGACTTCAATGTCAGCCGACCAGTCTCTCTCACTTAAGGCGATACCCCTCTTTAGCTTGAAGGCTATTCCGTATCAGATCGCCTCCAAGTCAAGAGGAGCTACTCCCATAATAACCTGAAGTGCAAGTAAGGTCACTCTTTGGCAAGAGGGGATCTTTCTGCGACCGCACAGAGTCGTGACTACGTCGCACCACACTGATGCCCCAAATGTTTCACAGGCAACAGAAAGGCCACCATATATGATATGCACAACACGCCTGCTGAGCCCCCAAACAGACCACATACTGCACCATACCTGCCCCACAACAGTTGTGAGCTTGTCATGGACTCTTATTTGCGGCCTGGGTCAACCCCGGACAGATTTATTAAGCTTATTGCAAGCAAATACATATGTTACTTAAAACTAACATTTTTACTTAAAAACTAAAGGGTGGCAGCGGTTAAAAAAAGTTAGGACGTGAGGCATAGGTGGAAATAAGTATGTTCTTGAGGGAGAGTTTGCTGAGATAGTAGTTGAAGAGAGGCAGAAAATCGTTAACTTCGCGGAGCATCCTAGACATTGGCTCCAGCTGTCCGTAATTCGTTCTGTGAAGATTGAGCCGAAAAAGTGGCACAGACCTAAGATTGCGGGGATTGGTGTTAAAAGAAATAATTTGAAGTAAGGAAGGGCAATCGACATTACCTACTAAAATTTGATGAATAAAGAGAATGTCGGCAACTTTTCGGCGTATAGAAAGGGGTTGTAAATTTATAAGTTTCAGCCGGTCAGTGTAAGGTGGTAAGTTTTGGCTATCATCCCAGGGAAGACCACGTAAAGCAAACCGTAAAAACCTGCGTTGAACAGCTTCTATCCGGAGGATGTGAGTTTTGTAGTAGGGTGACCAAACTTGGCTGGCATATTCCAGAAGAGGCCTAACAAAGGTTATGTAAAGAGATTTGGTTACATAAAGATTAGAAAACTCAGACCAGCGCTTGATAAAGCCAAGGGCAGAGTTGGCTTTTTTATTATACTATCAATGTGAGAGTTCCTTATCGCAGATAACACCTAAATCACGCAACTCATTCACTATGGGAACAGGCAGATTAAAGATTAGATAGCAACGAGGTGAAGTAGGGAGGCGTTTACGGGTATAAGTTATAGCCTGACACTTATTGACGTTAAGCTCAAGAAAATTCTTCTGACACCAAGTACAAAACCTGTCTAGATCTTGCTGCAGAAGTAGGCTGTCTGAGGAAGATGATATATATCTAAATATTTTCATATCATCTGCGTAAACAGATATGTATGAATTTTTAATGATACAAGCAACATCATTAATGGTCAGAATAAATAATAAGGGACCAAGGTGGCTGCCTTGAGGGACACCAGAGGAGGCTTTAATTGGGTTAGAATCCACGGACGTAAATAGTATTGAACCCAAGTTATAAAGTTTATCTGGAAACCAAGAGCCTTTAATTTTAGAAGGATTATATCATGAGAAATTCTATCAAAGGCTTTGCTGAAATCGGTGGCAATCACATCAACTACATTTCCAGAATCCAGTGCACATAAAGTGCTTGATACGAATTCCGTTAAGTTGGTGGTCGTAGATCTGCCTTTGAAAAATCCGTGCTGGTTTGGGGAAACAATAGATTTACAATGGAAAAGCATTATGTCATAGATAATGCTCTCAAAAAGCTTAGGTTGCAGGACAACTTAGCAATTGGTCGATAGTTGGAAATATCGTCTTTTCTACCTTTTTTATGTAGGGGAATAATAAACGACCTTTTCCAGGTTGATGGAAATAACCCCTGGGTGATAGAAAGCTGAAAGAGAGCTGTACGAGGTTGGGCTAGATGCATTTGACATTTCTTTAAAAATATAGGGGGAAGATCATCAGGGCCAGCAGAATAATCATCTTTGAGTTTTATTATTTTATCTCTAGCTTGCTCTAAAGTTATAGACACCGATTCCAAAGTTGTTTGTGGGCAGCTGTTTAAGTAGGAAAAGTAAGAATGGTCTGGCTCTTGGGAATGGATGGCGAACGCTTGGCCAAAAAAGATTGCGAAGAGATTTGCAATAATTTGGGGATCGCCCGAGGACCTATCAAGAAAATTGGGAGATGATGGATAGTTATCCGATTTGCTTTTAGTTTTAATGAACTGAAAGAATCTTTTGGGGTCGGAAATGAGTGTGTGGTCCATTCGGTTTAAATAGTTGTTGTAGAGAGTTTGGCAGAGTACAGAGAAATTTATTTTATCGCGATTTTAAGTAAGAGTACCAGAGCTTATTTCTCTTGTTACGAAGAGATCGCAGCTCTTTATTATACCAGGGTGGTGACGATGAGGGATTCCTTTTGGGTAAAAAAGGCACAAATTGGGAGAGACATTTTAAAATTTCGGTATAAAAGGATGAAAGAGCATCGTTTACCGTAAGGTTAGGGTTAGGTTACCAGGTGTGGTAAGAAGTTTAACCTCTCCTTTATGGTTATACACAGATATTGTACTTGACTTGTGGCACATATCTAAGAGTATCTCCATACAACTTGATTTGGCGAGGTCGCCTTTTTAATGACTTGTCCTTGAGCAACATCATTACCGTCGAAACAGAGAAACGCAAACGCCTACACACTAATGAATGACAGTAGGAAAGTCACTGACCCCGGAGAGATGTTAAGAAGCATTCGTTTGGTAGGTTTGGAGACATAATGGAGGCCGTAACAAAAGACGCAGGCAGTCGTAACACATGCTTGGGTTGTGAAAAACTCTTCTCTGAACATTGTCTAGGTAGTTCATCGACGACTTCATTTTACGTTATCGCATTGTGACTTCGGACGTAAACACGATTCAGTGAATGCAGTCTTTCAACTACGCTCAAATAAGTCTTTTATTCTCAAACTAGTTTCGAAGTCATGAGCCGTTCAACAAGGCTTTACGCCTAGCTTGACCCCAATATCATGTCTTCACAATATATTGTAGTTCACTACAATCAATGTTGCATATAGGTACTCTCCGCTGGGAAAACAGATGCACGTTTTCACAATTTCAACGAAATCAGGGAAGACTCGACTCTAGTTAAAATCATTCCTTGCAATGTCAATTTGGTCTTTTGGCTGCGACAGGAGTTCTGGTGTCATTACATCAGACGGAATGTCCATAAGACCAGACACAAGAAATTCAATTCAATTCAATTTATTGCTATAAACAAGTTGTACATTAAGACAATGTCTCTTATAGTACTAAGTGATAACATTTAGTTACAAAATGATAAGTAATAGTAATTATAATGATAATAATAAAAAATAAAAAAAACTAAAAAGGAAAAAAGAAAGATAAAAAAAGGGAGAGGAAATAAAATAGTTAAGAAATTGGAGAAAGACTGAGGTAGAGTTGATAGTATAGAGATGCATTAAGAAGAAAATTACACATACAAGGCAGTTTTGAAGCTAGCAGTATTTGACAAGCACTTTATATGAGAAGGTAAGTTATTCCATAGTCTAATAGCATGAATGAGAAATAAACGCGATGAATTGAGGTATTTTCAACGCACTCAGCGTTCTTCTAGAAAGGGAAAATTCCAGTTTGGAGTAAAGGTAAGGGGCTGCTTTGCGTTTATAATTGATGTAGAAATAAGAAGTTTTTGAAATCAAGGTACTTTCTCAATGTACAGCCAAGAAACTGGCATGAGAATTCCGAAATTCTATCGTATCGTTGCCTTGCATAAACATATCGAACAGCATCATTATAAGCAACCTGGAGCTTGCGAAAAGAGAGTGAGTCAAGGTCACTGTAGACAGCTGCATCATATGAAATAATGGGTATTATGAGGGTTAGCACAAATCTTCGGCGAGTATTCCAGGGGGTATAGTTGCCAGAAATCCAAAGTTTACGCAAGCATCCGTACACGGGACCAACAACGATGTTAACGTGGTTATAGCCAGAAAGCTTTCGCTTTATGGTGAAACCAAAACTTGTAGCCACCTCAACTAACCTAATCTTACTACCGGCTAAGCAAACATCAGGAACTAGACTTAGCTCAAAAGACTTGTTTGATATTGGAAGTACATGGCATTTTTTTGGGTTCAAAGCTAGTCCATTTTTAGTTGCCCATTCAACAATAGAAGCAAGATTTCATTTAGTAGTGACACTAGTTCACCTATTTTATTAACCGGATGAGATAGGTAAAGTTGTACATCGTCTGCATAGAAATGAATAAGCGCGTGCTTACAAATTGATGCTAAGTCATTTATGTACATGCAGAACAAAATTGGGCCCAATATTGATCCCTGCGGAACCCCTTGAGAAACTGACCGGAGACCTGAGCGATTGTTACCAACAACGACTATTTGTGACCGTCCACATAAAAAGTTTCGAATGAGCCTTACAGCTCTTTCACTAAAACTATAGTAATGGTGCAGTTTCCAACAAAGAATGGAATGCTTCACTCTGTCAAAAGCCTTACAGAAATCAAGCAGGCAGAGCCGTGTCACAAATCCTTTGTCAAAATCTTGCCTGATATCATCCAAGATTTTTACCATGGCGAAAGAACAGCTATGGCTCTTCCAAAAGCCCAATTGGAATGGGCTGAACAGGGAATTTTCAGCCAAGTGTTTCTGAATTTGTGACTTTATTACCTTTTCAAAGACCTTAGACAGGCAAGGTAAGATGCTGACAGGTCTGTAGTCAGAAGCATGGGTAGCAGTAGTATTTTTAGGAACAGGTACAACCTTAGCACATTTCCATATCAGAGGAGCAGTAGATGTTGCTATACAGGAATTGATTATATGTGTTAGATGGCCTATGACGTGCGGCAAAATAAATTTTATGAAACGAAGTGGAAAACTGTCTTCACCAATAGCATTTGATTTTAAACTTTTAATAATACAAAGGACATCAACCTCCGTAACTACTTCAAAATCAATTTCCTCTTCAAGGCCTCTGCTGGAGACAACGTCATACTCGAAACCATCGGCAGCAACATCATTTGAAACAAAATAGTCGTTCATTTCATCTAAATCAATAGTACAGCATCTGTCACTACTTACTCCAATGCCAACTTGGCGTAGATTTCTCCACAGTACCTTGGAGGGTAAAGAAGTGCTCAGTTTAGATGAATAGTAGTGTCGTTTAGATGCACGAACAGCATCGGTTGCAGCATTACGAGCAGCTTTGTACCTTTTCCAGTGAATCGCGTTTTTTCTACGCTTCCACTTACTGTACTGTCTGTTTCGCTTCTTTAGAACACTAACTACCCCTTCCGTGAACCAGGGACACGCACTGTTTCGGATCGCGACGGTTTTTATTGGTGCATGATCATTGAATAATTGCATTACAAGCGTCTGGAAATGATTAGCTTTTCATTTGGATTGGCAACCATTCTGCAATTCAACTATGAGACCGAGTTTGCTGCGGCCGTTAGTGCTTCATGATTTATTGATGTGTAATCCCTATAAACAAAGGAGCTTGAGAAAGAACTGTGGTTAAAGACAACATTGTAGGTACAGAATAGGAGAACATGTTCGCTGACACCTTCAAGAGAAATCTGATCAAACAGTAAGACAGAAAGTGAATCAGATACAATAACAAGGTCTAAAAGGCTCGGTGGTGCACCTGGCCGGAAACATGTTGGATAGGAATTATTTACAATTTCAAGTCCACTTGCCGCCGCCATATCTTTCACTTGGTAGGACGGCGAGTCGTTTTTAAGCATGTTGAAGAAACACGATTTGGATTGTAGCAGCAAGCAACCAAATATTTGACTGACCCATCAGAAATTTCTGCAATCAAATACTCAACATCAGTTCCTAGCGATTTTTTTATGACTTTACATTTTAAGGTTTCCTTGCAATATATCGCAACACCATCTCCTGTTGTTTCCATAACCCTATCATTACGTGCGAGCTCATATCCAGCTATTTTGTAAAAATAATTATCAATTCCAGGATCAAACCATGTTTCATCAACACATATAACATCAACTGAAGAGTCATTAAATAGATAATTAAGGTAATCAAGTTTAATTTGGTTAAGACTCCGTGCATTAATTTATTAAGAAACTAAGAAGCAGTCAGCGCGCAAAGTAATTGCAACACCAATATTTGTTGCGCCAAATAATACGTTTTTTTAAGCAGAAGATGCGGAAGATAAAATAGCAGTAGCCGTCATACACCCAAAACAGCCCATTTTTTGGAGTCTAGCAATGACGAGCCTCTTTTGCCTTGCCGGAAAGCTGACAGCGCCTTGAACGTTTTCGACGTTTAGAGCAGACATCTACATCATCTGCATATGTTTGAGCATAGACCTGAGAGCATAGCAGGGGAGATACAATAGGACGCAGTTTTGCGGCCAAACCCAGTTTATAGCCCCCACAAAGTTATTATTTGTCTAAACCATGTTGTCATGGTGTCAAAACTTGGGCATGCCTTCTTGTTGAGCGCGCGTCTCACAGAATCTTCCGCGTTGGTAAGCATGTTACATCTTGGATGGAGGATACATTCACAGGGCACATTAAGTTCGAGCATTCTCTCCAATACCGAAGTCCGATAGATAGGTTTGAAGCTACAGATTTAATTCCCCTTTTTAGCATACTTTCCAATTCACACTTTAATAAATTCTATAATATCGTCGAGTCGTAAGAAAGGGATGTTGAAGGAGTTCAGTCAACAAGCTCGCTCGCCATGTTTCCAATGCAAACAATGCAAACCCTATATGCAAACGCACAACCAGCCTTCAAGGTGGTCCTTTTCCACATCATACATACGTTCATTGGAATGATAGCACATTCATGGCATGAATAACCCTATTAGTGGAACATCGTTCAACTTTCACCGTCTCTAAAAGTATGCACTCACCAGCTGCAACACAACATTATAGCGGCGCCGCCAAATTTTCAAACATCAATTTTCATTAACCTCCGGCATGTTTTGATTTATTCCTGTGGCATAAACTCGTGAAAGCCTGCAACAACATCGTTGCCATCAACCACGTGAACCACCCTCACCTACACCCGCTTTAAGCTCCATGATTTGCAAAAGCAGATATCTTTTCTGTTTTTGCTACGTGCAAGGGCAAAACATCAGTTATTGCCTAAAAAGAGCCTAGGTCGGCTACTGACTGCTACTACTACTGTGGCACCTTCGCAGCTGCACATACAAACTTGACTCTATGTCGACAGTGAAAAAATGATGAATGGGATCAGTTTTGGCGCTGACATGACAACAAAAGTTTAGCATACGGACATGTGTACATCCACACAGGTAGTGCGGTGATGTTGGGTCTGCATGTCTATTACTCGTATGTCAGATAGTGTTGAGTCTACAAAATATGTACGTTTGGGTATGTCCAAGATTTTCCCATTTGCCCGACGAAAAAGGAAATTGTAAAGTCGAGATTCCTACGGCAGGTGAGTGAGCGGATTGATGGCTTTCTAATCGATGACATGTCACTGACTTATGTGAATACTATTCGTTTACTGATCTGTAAATGGATTTTACATCTTTCTTTATATTTATTTAAATTCAAAAAAAGATTATTTGGGAAAGGAACATTTTAAAGAATTTTTTTTAGGGACTTCTTTGAATTCTTATCATTAAGCAGATGGCCAGCCATTAAGCTAATTGGTTCTTTTAACCAAAGACAAAAATCCTTTTTTCTTTTTGTAATTACCAATGCCATTTGGGACCGAATCGAATAGAAAAATTAAAAAAAAAAAAAACAAAAACAGAATAATTAGAAAAACGGCAACAAGTTTGAATACATGGGTAAGGGACAAAACAGATATTTAAAAGTATCTCTGTCTAATTTAAAATTCCACTCAGACTTTGGGTGGGCAACACGAAAATAAACAACAACTCCCTTGCGGCATTTTGCCAAAGGAAACAAAAAATTCTTTTATTTTCTACACTTTGTTAAATAAGAATCTTTTTACTTATATTATGTTTTACGAGCATCCTTTTTGTGTACACAATTAAATGTGGACATTAAACAAGTCCATGGATGTGGTGAATGATTGTTTATGTGTGGCTTAGACTGTGGTGAACTCCCTTGGGTATTTCTTTGGTTATATTTATTTAGTTGAAATCATTTGACACTTTCTTGAAGGATTTTCTTGTCTTAAGGTTGGAAACAGATGCATTTTAATGATCAAGCCTAATGGCTGTTGACAACCCTGCTATTCTTCAGTGGGAGAACTACAATATTGTGTTGCCAGAATCAACGTTTTCCTCACATCCTATCATTCTGTTGGTCATGCTCATCAAGCAGATAATAATAAAATTCCTACATTTACGATTCACTGCGTGTTGGTGAGAGGACTATCATTATTTTGTCGGTCTACAGCCTACGGTCAGGTTTTAATATAATTCTTTTTTGAAATGCTTCGCATTTTGTGATTCCTCCTTGGATCCTTGGGTATCTCTAATTTGGAAAATTAGTTGCCGGATTGTACTTTTATACGATTCTGCGTTGTAAACCGACTTATGTAAGCGTTTGTGTGTATTAAGAAGCTTCGAATGTCAAACCCCATATGCAAAAAATTCTTCAAAAATAGCATGTGGTCAAGTATAGTTTCCATTGAATAACTTGGTTAGCGGTTTAACCATCTGAAAGTAACCAGGACTGCTATGTGGACTTCTGCTGAGGGAATCTTATGATACCTAAGAGGGAAACCATTATCTAATGTCGTTTCGTGAAGGTTGTAGTATGCGACCTCTTCGCTGGAGATATTTTCGAGTTTTTGAATAGCTTACTGAACGTATAATGTTTAAACATTGTAGACGCATACTGTCATTCACATGCCAAGAACGCGAATGCATACAATAGTTCACTATTCAGCGGTTGACGACACAGGAGTACAAGGGTACTAAAGCGTTTTCCAATAGTTACTTTACAAATTTGAAGATAATTTGTGAACGCACTCTTGCACTAATCATCAAACTGTCACTGTCAGTTTATATTCAGTAGACGTATGCAAATTATAAAAATTTTCCACCGAAATTCGGAGTCGGTGACTGCAACTTTAAGAGCGTTAACTCCAATTTTCGGTCGTAATTCTCGCCATAGTAGACAGGCAATAGTAAGTTTTGTGCAGAAATTTGAGTATACATATTCGTTGTGTAATGTTGCCGTGTCAGTGAGACAAGAAGTTGGTCGAAGTGTCGAAAATATCGCTGCCGTTCAATCCAAATCAGTCAATTCCACGGCGTTCTCAAGAGTTGGGCATAGCTCAGACCACATTATGGCGTATTTTGCGTAAGGATCTTGGTTTACACTCATACAAGATCAAGCTGACTCAAGAATTGAAGCCAATGGACCATTTGAAGCGACGTACGTTCTCTGATTGGGTTCTGGAGAAGATGCCCCAAGATGATGAATTTCATCGCAAAATTATCTTCAGTGACGAGGCTCATTTTTGGCTGAATGGGTTCGTCAATAAGCAAAATATGCGTTGTTGGTCGAGTGAAAATCCACACGTGCTTCATGAATCACCACTTCATCCAAAAAATAACTGTTTGGTGTGGTTTGCATGCCTGCGGCGTTATTGGGTCATATTTTTTCGTCAACGATAACGATCGTCACTTTACTGTGAATGGTCAGCGTTATCGCGCCAGTTTACCTGGCACATTTGTTTACATTGATGATGTTATAGTTGGAGGAAAATCAAAGAAGGAGCACGACGAAAATGTTGAGAGAGTATTAAAACGAGCTCGTGAAGTAAACGTTAAATTTAACAAAGATAAACTGCAGCTGTGCGTAAATAAAGTTAGATATTTAGGTCATATTTTCACTGGTGATACAATTTGTCCGGACCCAAGTCGAGTTGAAGCTATTATAAAACTAAAAGAACCAAAAGACAAAAAACAATTAGAAAGCATTATGGGTATGTTCAATTACCTTCGAGCTTTTATACCTAATTTTTCGAATTTAAACGCACCTCTTAGGGAATTGTTAAAAAAAAATAATGAATTTCAGTGGTCTCCGAATCATAGCAAAGTTTTCAAAGATATAAAAGATACTCTTGCCAAACACTCCATTCTTCACGTTTTTGATCCGAAGAAGCAAATCTTGGTTCAGACTGATGCTTCTCGAAATGGTTTAGGGTGTTGTCTCCTTCAGGATGGTAAGCCGGTGGCATACGCATCTAAAAGCTTAACTGACACTGAAACAAGGTACGCACAGATCGAAAAAGAATTATTGGCTGTTGTTTATGCTTGTGAGAAATCTAAGAATTACATTTATGGGTACCACTTTACCGTCAATTCTGATCATAAGCCATTGGTAGCTATAGTAAAGAAAGATGTAGGTGAAATTCACTCGACTCGTTTACAACGCATGAAACTGAAACTCTCTAGATATGATTTTAAAATTAAGTTTGTTCCGCTCAAGTTCTTATATGTAGCTGACTTATTATCACGTAATTTTATTCATGATCCTTTAATTGATATGGAATCGCCATTAAAAGATCTCGTACACAGTATCAATATGGGTGACCCAAAAAGAAAGATGTTTGAAGATGAGACTAGAAACGATGTTGTGCTACAAACTCTTGTACGCCTGTACGAAGATGGATGGCCATCAAATAAACAACAAGTTCCAGAAAATGTTAGGTTCTTTTGGCAATTTAAAGACAAAATATTTGTAGAAGACGGCTTGGTTTTTTATGAGAACCGAATTTTTGTCCCACACAATTTAGTTAACAAAATGCTAGATGTAATTCATAAGTCTCACATGGGTATAACAAAAACTCTGAATAAGGCTAAGACCACTCTTTATTGACCCTATATGAATAGGGATATCGAAAAAATGATTTTTAAATGTCGAAAATGTGAAATATTTAGACCGGAAAATAAAAAGCAGTCATTAATTCCACATCCTGTGCCTGAGCTACCTTTCCAGAAGCTTGGAATGGATTGTCTCGACTACGGTGGGAATGGATTACTACTCCAAGTGGATAGAACTTCACCCAATCGCAGGCAAAACTGCATCAAGCATTATTCAAATTTTAAACAAAATATTTTCGATTCATGGCATTCCACAAAATATTGTCGCCGACAATCAACCTTTCAATTCATATGAACTCCGAAATTTTGCAAAAAATTCAAACTTTGATTTTATATATAGCAGTCCGAAATACCCACGATCAAATGGTCTTGCTGAGAAAGCAGTACATATTGCCAAATCAATGCTTAGAAAAATTAGTACATCCGAAGGTAGTTTAGAGCAAGCTCTTTTAGAGTATAGAAGTACAGCAATCCCAGGAATTGGGTATTCACCAGCAGAAATCCTGATGAATCGTAAACTAAGAACATGGTTACCGATAAAAGATCTTGAGCCGAAAATTCCAAATGCCTTGCAAGCATTATTAGAAAAACGACAAAAAAAAATTTAATACGTAATAATCCGGTTCGACCCCGTCACGAAATCAATCTTAAGGAAGGAGAAAACGTAGTATATAGACATAATAGGAAGTGGGAACCTGCTAGAGTAGTATCCAAACATGAACGTCCAAGATCATACTTACTTCAAAATGAAAATAACAGAATCATTCGTAGAAATACATTTCACATACGCAGGTCAATGAATTCTCCTCACATAAGGCTACCCGATGCGGAAGAGAGAACACCTGTTGCCTCTAGAAACAATGATCAAAACAATAATCGCTTTTCTCTTGAAATGAAAGATGCCAATCACAACAACTCATTTCCGTTATCGTATAACAACAATGCCGATCAAGAACCCGAATCAGTGCAGCAACCGAGCGGAGAGTATGCCACAAGATTTGGTCGAATAAGTCGGAAACCAAACTTTTATATATCTCAGTAAAACTGAATTCTTGTACATGAAATTGTGAAGTAAACTAAATTTCGAAAATTATTATTTTTATTCATATTATTTGTACCCTTACATCTGACTGCTATGAATTCAATTGTAAAGTCAATTAAAAGAAGGGAGATGATGTACAATGTCCCATCTCTGATGTACAATATCCCATCTCCAACGTAATAATAATAACTATCATTAACATTCATTAACTATCATTATCATTAACTATCATTAACATTTACATATTATACTTATGTGAATCACACAATCAACTAGCGTGGTGGTCTTGACTCTTTGACAGTTTGTACTATGAAATAAAGAAGACAAAGAATTGAAAAGATAACGATTACTACCTCAACCTTTCCACAATGCTGGAAATTTGCAAGACTCTTGCCAATAGCTAAAAAACTAACTCATCGTCCCCTGCTGATTTTAGACCTGTTAGTATCCTACCATGTTTATCAAAAGTCTTCGAGAAGATGTGCAGATAACAAAGCATTTATCACTACACAAACTGCTGAGCCCCCGGCAATCTGGTCTTAGAGCTAACCACAGCTGTTCCACAGTGATGGTGAACTTACTGGGGGAAATAAGGCAGGATTTCGACAAGGGGTTTGTTTCGCTCCTCTCAAAAGCCTTTAATAAATTTAGTCATTCAATCCTGTGTTGGAAACTGAGAAATAATTTTGGGTTTAGCGAAAGGGCGTGTAAGCTAGTTTGTAGTTTTCTTTCTGGTAGATCGCAAAGGGTTAGTTGCGGTGAACATTGCTCATCTCTTAAAGAAATTGCTCGAATTTTAAAAGTACATTCCTTCGACATTTTTCCTCCTGAACTCGCCCACAATAGTCCTGCTCCCTTCCTCTGCTTCTATAAACCTTTTGCTATTCTTCACTCTTACTCCTTATTCATAGGTTAAGTTTAGTTTTTGTTAGTTTAGTTTTAATATGTTCATACATCAAAAACCTATAATGCTAAACTTAATGTATTTACAAGCCATTAAAAAAAAAAAAGGCTGGGTAAGGAAACCGTCTTTGAGCGGGTCTTAGTAAAACACATCACCTCTGGTGATGGATTCAGGTTTTTATAATGTATATCGGGCGAAACTTGTTAGAAGCCAGCACAAGGTTCCCATATCTCTCAATTTATGGGTAATAAAGGACTTGGCTATCCCCAGATCAATCAACCGTCAACCAGGTTGACAGTATACGAATGCGTATATCATCGAACGAAGTCCTATGAGACCACCAAAGTCCAAACGTTCCAATCCCAGGAGACCGCTTGAATATTTGCTGATCCCGATTCCCTCAAACTCTCTTAAAATCTTAGCTATTATTCAGAAACGGTAGAATCTCAATGGGATTGAGGGGGACACTGTTAGTAGAGTCTCAGTCGGTGCCGAGAATATAGAAAGCCTACTTCTGCAGACTGTATAATGGCGATGATGGTCAAAATGTCTCTGGAAAAGCAGAATGAACCATTCACCCTGGTCAAGAGAATTACATCGCTCCTACATACGAGTATATGAAGTTAATGTAACAATACTGAAGCAAAAGTCTAATAAATCTGCTGTTACAGACGCATTGCTTGCTGAGCTATTTAAAGCAGCTCATCTGTGAGATATGTTCAGAGGAAAGCATGTCCAAAATATGGAATCTCAGCACAGTTTGTCCGATTCGCAAGAAAACAAACCTTTTACTACGCTAACTAGCGGAATAAGTGTCCAAAACATCGTCTCTAAGTTATTTTCTACCGTAGAGTTCAAGGTGTGACCATATAGTCACACTACGACAGATTAATTTCGCAGGTAATTAGGTAATTCACAAATTTGCGGATGGAAGTATTTTACCAAAAAGTCTGAAAAATCTTTAAATCTGCAATAGAACTCAATAGACGATCGGCCTTTTGAAGATTAGTCCCAGGGGCAAGCACTGCAAAACTGCTTCGAAGAAAGTAAATAAATCCTTTGTATGTTAGGTACCTAAATCGCCGAGTGATATCCATATAAAACTTACTACGGCACCACTTCACCGACAAGTAAACACCGTCATGGCTTTCATCTATCGTCTACGTTGCGGTAGCCTCATTTTAAATCTATCCGATTCCGATTTTAATCCAAACAAAGTATCAATGAAAAGACACTTATCAACCTTTATCCATTCAAACAGACCACCGTTGGCGAACATGTCATTATATTCATCTCATTCGATAAATGCCGTCTCGTATCGGCGAGAGAACACCAAATCGCTCACCAGCACACTGTTTAAGAACACATAACTCAAACGGATCAAAAAGATGATTAAACTGATGGTACGGCATTGGATTGCATTGCCGGTGGTTGGTGGCATTTTCAGCTCACAGCAAATGACACCCAACACAGCGTTCATTTTTCGCCAGCCACATCCGGTGATGTGCAACATCATGTCCCATTTTGGGAAATTTACATAAAACCGAAAATTACTTTTCATGTTGGTTGGGTTCTCTCCTACCCACCAAGAGGATGATGTGTCATCGAGCAGGAGGTGTTGGGCAACTATGTGACAAACGTTGCTAATAATTCATACCGCTCTCATTTGTGTGGCACATGAATAGTGTCTCATAGACTGGGATGTCTCCCGTACAATCAACAACAGCTACTAGGGTACTCCCAACTATTCACCGACACCGTACATAAAATTCAACTGTCATGTGTGCACAGAGCAGATGGGTGCGAGCCTTTTGAGCAGTCTCTAACACAAACATATTCCGGTATCAACTAGGTTTGACCGATGTGCGAGTACTTCTGTTCTATACTGTACTATACGAGAGCTGCGGTGGATGTGATATGGTACAACAATATCAAATGTCGCACATAGTCGAATCCTTTGGATCTGGATCTCTGGATCTGGATTCAATTTAATGTGTTATTGTTGGGGACGTTTAACAAGCCAGGAAATTTCTGAAATGATGTCCATCGAGTGACGGTACTAGTTTCTATGTTTGCTTGTATGGGACAATAGAGCTGTCAGCGCATTCTATTCGGAATCTGTTTTCAATATAATTTTGCAGGAGATTTTGCAATCCTCGTATACATGTTTTGGAAATTATTGAGAGATCTTGATGCATAGTTTTGAGAATATTGCGAATGACATGATGCAATGCAAACAAGCTGGCGTTTGGGGATATTCAAAGTAACACCCATGCTGTGGCTGCTAAATCCATGGGAGTCGTTGGATGAATTAATTGATTAGCAGGATTCGTATATACATATTCGTAGCCACAACATAACATACGAGTATGTATGCTTGAATTTATCATGGAACAAAAGTCAAAACTCAATAGTTCGAATGAGTACTTGTGAACGAATAATGAAAGGAGACGTGCAAGGAATTTAAAGGAGCATGTGCTTTGTTAGCTTATTATAACTTATTATGGAACGGTTTTCAAATGCAACTGATGACGAAAGTTCTGCTTTAGGACCTAACCTAGGCTTCCTATGTTTATAGCATCAGTAATATGAAAACAACAGCTGACTTACAAAGCCTAATCATGACTTGACAAAGGTACTAGGAGCTAACAAAGCCGGTACCAAAATAAAATAGAATCTTTCCTGTTTTTCTCAAAGATTTAAGGGCCGTTGTCCCTCTGTCATAATTGTCATTTTGGGTATCCTGTAGTAATTGATCGACACTCATAACAATAAACATCCAATCTTGCTCTCGGCTTCAAAATATGCAAACTCCAATTGATAGATACCGTCCTCTCCTCAATTCAACATTCAACAATATCTAATCAGAAGCAATAAGAGTAGCACTGTCACTGCCTCATTAGGTGTGCTCGTAAGTCAACTTCTCACAGAACAGGTAGAATCCTAAGCTCAAAGACACATAAGCAGATAGCATTGCAGTTGTCACCGGTATAAAACACCCGGATGCTCTAGGGCGTTAACAGAAAGGGCTTCGAATGTACTCTTCAATTGGAGCTGAAAATAGCTATAAATGGGTATGAACCCAATCAAAGAGGCCTTCTTTTCGTTTAGGTCAAGCCATCTGCTTTTTGATATGCAGTTTCTGGAATCGGCTTAACCAAACAGTTTAAGTTTCACATCTGCTGCTCATTAAGGCCTTTGAAAAACTGTTAAACTGAGCTATAACCTTAGATATCCATTCATTCTCAATGGCATTCTCAAGGACAGGCGAGCATTTGGCCAAACCTTCAACCTAATCAGATAGATCTAGTCAAAAATTTGATCTGGGACCAATAGGTCTTATATCTGTGAACGGCTCATGCGTCAGCATGTATCTTAGTAAGCTGTAGGGATGAAGTGAAGTGATGAAGTCCACATCTTGGTGACTTCTTCTTCGCAAATCTCGACCAGGGTCCACGGGTTTTCTTGAAGTAGTGATACGGCTTTTTATTATTATAAATCGGTCCAACCACATCCTCCTAGCCTTCGGTCTCCACATTTGGTGTGAGGATATTTTAAACCTGGACATTTGTAAGCCTGCCTGTCTGACTCTCAAAATACATATTAATTTATTAATACTTACACAATTATGTACGACTACTTACGTAGATGGCGCTACAATCCGGAGTGGACCAGGGCTTCTGTATCTAGTACGGTTTATTCTAAGCTGCCTCCAGTTGTGCATACGAATTTTGCTGGGGTACTCTCCATTTGTGTGCGTCACCTACGAGTAACATAAGTTCGTCCTCCACTGAGTTGTCCCAACTGGTACAAACCTTTCCGGGGACGCTCGTGCCCATACACGTGACCTGACCATCTAAGCCGGATTATCCCAGTCTTTCTGATGAGGTCGGCATCGTTGACATTTCGCTGTTGAAACGTCTCCGCCCTTCTCCATTAATAATACAAACTGAACCGAAAACTACCTGAATAACTTTTCTCTCGAGGCGCACGAGACCATTTTCCCGCTTCAACAGTGTCCAAGTTTGCGCGCCGTCAATCAGTACTGGTCTTGCATAATATATTTTTTGTTGCTCGAGAGAAGGCTTTATTATTCGACTACCTTCAAAGCAAAAAGAAGCAGCGATTAGGAACAGTGATTCTTCGCAAGATTTCCGCGGTGCTGTCATTGTCGGAGATTATGGTAGATCTTAGCGTCGATGTTGTGTGTACCTCTTTGTTTAGAGCATACATTTTGTTTTCTTTTCATTGTTAGTGGCCAATCTTTGCGATCAGTTCAGTTTATATGCACTTTTATTTACACACCTTAAATTACTCTTACATGCTAGACAAAAAAATGCTTAAAAATTAGCTTAAATAACTTAAAATTATCTTATACTAACTTACTGGCCCCATGCGGGCACTCTAAGTTAAACCTAACACTTAAACTATGTCTTTCGACGAAACTTACAGTCTAATTTTATTTCTATTTTTACACTTATTACAACTAAGAAAAACTTAGTGTCTGGACTCTTTTTTTTTATCTATAAAAACTTATAGACTACCAAAAAATAAATCTTAATCTACTTAACCTACTTACGTCTAATACATACACATACATACATATATATATATATCCATTATACTTATATACTTTATAAGTATATGTATATATATATATATATTTTTTGTGTTTTTATATATTTTTCTTCTTAAAACCTAACTTAAACCTAACTAAAACTATGTAAGCCGGCCATGGCTAAGAAAAACTTAGGCTGGCCCACTTTGCTTCACATGAAGCTACATATTACTGGAGGAGTTCGACGACGAAGCATCCTCCTCTTCAACTAGCCACCAAAAGTGTTGGTGCTGCCGAGCAACATCCCTCATGTCGCGACTCCCTACCGCCCTACTGAACCGGAGACGCTCCGCACTGCCATGTGCGACGTCTCTGTCGTAGTTGAGTCGCCTGTCCGCAGCTGTTCGAGCAACGTGGAAGATTAGCGGCACCGCCAATCTGTCCTGGATCAGACCTTTGCTATCTAGATAGAGGAACGCTTCTGGAGGAATAAAGCCGTCAAAGCGAACTCTCTCGTGATACATATAATTGGGGTAGTAAGCCCCGGAGATCAGGTTGTTCGATGAGGTCATTGCTCTTGCAACGTGCCTTCGAGTCAACTTAATGACGAAATTGTCCACTCTTATTAAGTTCGCCCTATTATATAAGACCTCATTAGGATAGAATTTTATGTACTGAGACTCTGGTGTTCTGTATAGGCGAAGACAAGTCCTAAGACAAGCCCTCTCAAACACCCGAATCTTTTCCAATAAACTTGCTCTCACATTGAACCACACGGGACATCCAAATACAAGCATGGGCCTGATAAGGGCCATGTAGCAGATTACCTTCACCCTCGCATCGAGTTGACTGTTATAGAACAGTTCTTTGTAAAGGCAAAAGCACCTCTGGCTCTGGCCAGAGCAACATCTATATGTTTGTTAAAATACAGATATTGATCTAGCCAGATCCCAAGGTATCTGACTACATTTCGACATTTCCGTGTTGTCCGAGGATAGAAAACTTTCGCCAATTCTTTCTGGTATCCCTAGAGGCCCCAGACAAAGGCGTCCTAAACAGAATGGTTTCCGACTTCTGAAAGTTGATTTTCAACTTCCAGTCATCGCAATATCGCTTAATTTTGTCGAAGTCACGCTGCAAAAGTATATTAATGACCTCAGTCTTTGGACCTGATCTGTACGCGATTATGTCGTCTGCGTACGCTATGGCATGGTGAAGTGAACCTATCAGATCACTCGTGTAAATGTTGAATAGGATCGGCGAATTTACCGCACCTTGCTGCAGACCGTTTTTAATGTCAAATGTTCTAGCAGAAGTCACATCGCCATTCTTCACGATGAACTGTCTACTGGAGAGCATATCAAAAAGAATATACAGCAGTGGTTTACCAATGCCCAACCTGTCCAGCTTGAAAAAGAGTCCTTCTAACCATACGGTATCGAAGGCCCTTTCCAAGTCAATCAGGCAGGCACCAGTGCACTGTTTCTTGCCTTTGTTCCATTGAATATCAGAAACCAGTTTAGACGCAGCATGAATGATATCATGTCCCGCCTTGAAACCGAACTGATTATCCGGAACTATATTTTTGTCCTCAACCCACTTAGTCAGGACTCTATTGATCACCTTCTCGAACATCTTACTGATGTTTGGGAGAAGACTGATCGATCGGAGATTCGCCGGATTGGAAGTATCTTTATCTCTTTTGGGGATGGGATGTACCACCGCAGTTTTCCAATGCGCTGGACAGTGTGGTATAAATGTTCACCGCTTCTAGAGGGAGATGTCGAAGCACAACGTTCGGTATTTCATCGGTTCCCACTGATTTCTTACTTCTAAGTGATTCGAAGATCGTTTGGAGCTCTAGTCCCCTATCGTTTGTGATGACATTATTTGCCATATTCTCGTCACTGAACTGGGTGAAACCCGAGCTCTCGAATCGCAAATTCACAATTTCATTTCGAAGGTAGAAATTGTGCACAAAGACTCGATTCTCCCGATCGCGGTTCGGGTCAATAGTAACATTCGCCTTGTACTCTTCCTGGAAAGTCGCTCCAATAGCCTTCACCTGCTCCTGCGGATCCTCGATCACAAAGAAGTTGTCATCATCAACGGCCTCATTTGGATCGATGCCTGCTGCTATAAGTATGTTCTCGTTGTCCGTCGTTCGGGCGATTTTAAGACATGGAAGGTCGTTCTGATTATTTCTCTGATTATTTCGTTTACTAATGTTTCGAGGTTTTTAATAGACGACTTCAGTGTCATGATCTCCGGGTTATGTCTGTCAGTAAACTGTCTGTACAAGGTTTTTAGCCTTGACAGCAGTCTTTTATGCCGGTGCAGTGCGTCAATAGTTGCGTTGCGGAATAGGTCTTCTTCGTCAGTGCGTTGGTACCGAGGTATCGTTTTGTCCATTGTTCGTTTGATTGTCTCGTCCATTAGTCTTAGATACCTGTCAATCTCCTCGTTTCTGTTCGACGGTGGGTAGAGCGAATTCGAGGAGAGTGCTCTAGTCAGTGTTCTGGTGAAGTGTGTCCAACGCACCCTACTATAATTGTAGGAATGCCTTTGAACAAACTCATCCAATTCCGCAATTTCGTTGGGAACAGTTATTTCGGTGCTGAAACCGCAATGGTCACTGTCATACACGAAAGTGCGTAGACAGTTTGTAGTTTGTTGGTTAGTGCATGTTAGTTGTATTCGTGAGTCGAACAGCAGAAGATCCAAATAGGACCCGTGTCTGGGAAACGACGGACTGTCCGTCGCTTTAAGCCCGAGTCGATACATAACACTGTGCTGACCCCACCAATTGAATAGTAGGTTCCCTCTAGTATTTGGTGTATTATTTCCCCAGTCACTATGTTTGGCGTTGAAATCTCCGCCGATAGTAAAATAGTTGTCTTCCAATTCCAGACTCAGAAATCGAAAAAGTGTCTCGAGCTCTGAGATAAATAAGGTGGATTGAGTAGCCTTAGGTGCATAGACAGACACCATGTACAACCGCTTTCCACTACGGAGAGGGATATACACGATGCATGCTTCCAGCACCTGGAACCCACGTACTACACGACTGTATACTCTTTTAAAATGTATACCTTTTCGTACGAAAATTGCAACGCCACCTCCCTGAATGGAGTTGGGTCGGTTTCAGTACGGATACTATTTTGTGTCTTCTGTGCCTCATTTTATGCCTCTTGGTAAGCTTAGTTTCGTTAACCAAAAGCACATCAGGGGCTTGGTCTTTAAGCAACTTAAATAGTGCGGCTCGTCGTTCGAGCCTAATCAGTGAATTCACATTCACAGCAAGGACCTTCAGGGTGTGCTCCGCCACGTACGTACCCATTACGGCAAAAGGTGCGTTAGGCCAGGCAGCAGTGCGTATACATCTTCCCCTGGATAGAGAGCAAGATAGCTAGCATGTCAGGTACTGGTTCAGGTGCTCTGGGCGCTGGGGCAATCTTTGCGATCGATGTCGCCTGCGTGTGCGACTAACTGAATGATGTTTGAGAGATGATGCCTCTGGAGTTGACTTCTGAGTTGCGCACAATTCTTCCACGAACGATGTTGAAAAAGTCACATAACAACGCATCGCTTGTTTTAAGTTTAAGATGTGTATCGATTTGGAACTCTTGGATTTCTTCTAAGATATGGCGCAGTGTGAAAATCTGATCTAAGAGTATGGTTGACTTTCCTTGGCTAAAATCACATTAATAGGAGCCGGTCAAAGATCTTTCGCACTCACATAGTACGGCAGTCAGGCTTTTTTATATGATGTTGAGGTGACTTATTTAAGTGTAATTGGCGCAGTTCAGGGGATCTATTTTCTTTAGAATTGGACAAAAAATGCTGAGGTTCCATTTGTAAGGCATACTTTCTTCGACCCACGTAACACTGCAGAGTTAAAAAAAACGCATGGCCCATGTGCAACGAGGAGGGAGAATCGGCAGAGCACATCTTTTGCCACTGTAACTTCCTAAGCAGAACACGTCTACGTCTTCTAAGTAAGGCATACCTTGAGGCAGAAGATATCACTACCAGCTCACTGGAAAATATACCCGAATTTGTTAAAAATGTAGGCGTTTTAGGTAGGCTTTAACTTAAGCAAATCCCAATAGGCCTAACCTCAACGCATTGATAAAAGTACATAGTCACAACACCCCCCTCAATCTAGTCTAAGGCTCCGAATTCAATCATCACCTGCTGCCTTAAATAGATCGGCGGTGAAGCCATCTGGTCTAGCAGCTTCATTATACGACTAGGTCAAATTGATGGAAATGTCGTCTGCCTTTGTCTAGGTTGAATGGTTCATTCTGTCTGACGGTGGGATGTTCGTCCTCATCACCGTTTAACAGTCTACAGAAATAGTCCTTCCAGATTCTCAGAATGGAATGAGGTTTCTTCTCCATCCTTGCAGATTTCTGTTCGGCCTTTACAGCTTTGACATGTTCGTTTTATTTTTTGGTAAAACTTTCGAAATTCGTTCTTCAAGTAGCACTTCTAATAAAGCATTGACCAAGCGATACTGTTCGTAAAGCTCGCACACCCCTGTCGTTATTTTCTGCCGCGCCGCTCTATACATCGGTTGTTTTTCGATTTGCTGCATATATCATAGAACCAGGGGTTTCTTTGTCGATTGCTTATTTTGCACCATGTCTGCTCTAAACAGTTGATCTTTTCATTCTATTTTGGGTCCTACGAGTTAATCCAGAAAGCTGGTCTTTCTTAAAAGAGCCGACATACCGATATAAGGCATTACAATCGCTTCTGTTCGTTCATCGGTTGGAACAGAAGTCAATGATATCAGTCATCACCATTCACTTTGGCAGATGGAAATCTTCCCCCACCAGTGATTTGGATCATTTTGCTGAAACATGGCCCTGGCTAGTGTTTGGAATATTTTTGTTATCTAGAAAATTTTCGAAGTATGACATAATTTTGTTTTTTTCTAAAACTACTTGTAAAGCAAATATTCCATTGTTTTTATTTTACGAGATATTTACGTGGGAAATATGTTCCCATTTCCCTAAGTGATAACAAATTTCACCCTTCAAATGTTTTCCAACCGCATCTTTCTAAAAATTGTCTCTTCGTTAAAGTTTTCTAAAAGGAATCTCCAATAAATCGGATTTCTTTCAGAAGTTGCATTCACCACAAGCGGCAAAAGACTAGAGTTAACAATTTATTTTTTTTAGACATCGCCCACCTCCAGTAACCACAGGAAAATCCTTCAAAAGCATTCGAAATCCACGAGAGATTTAGTTGACTCCTAGTAATAAGATCGAACCGTTTTATTTTCTTTTTTATTCGAACTCTGATTGGATTAGTTCAATAACTTACGAATGGTCGTATCGCTACCTGAAGTATCGAAGGAGTCCTTGAGTAAGAAATATTATAATGACAACCGTACGGTTACTGGGCTGATTTTGCCTCTATCACAAAAGATCCAAGACGTACATTTAAAAAAAAAAAATTAAGCAGGCTATTGTATGCAGATTGACTTGTCCGCTATTGTGCAGGATCCAGATAAATTGTTCCTGATATTTCTTTGTGGTCATAGGGTGATTGTTGAATTTTATTAAAATTTTAAAAGAAAAATTAAAAAACGGTTGGCATACGATTTGCAGTATTTTTAAGATGACACACGCTCGTGTTGCACAATTTTGAAATGAAAAAAGGATTGGTCCGATATTTTATGTATTATTGGACAAATGAAGATCTGTAAAATTAGATTGAAGTTAGAATGAATCCCGAAATCTTATTACCACCATGCTGTTTTCGACATCTGTGAAAATGTTAAATTCTCTAATAATCTAGTAGTACACGAGCAATGGCCGGTTTCCGGAATATCAGGACCCTCGTTGACATACTGTAGGAATTGCTACTAACTGGAGCCCGAGTTTACGCGATATAAGATAGACACCTTCTGATTGAGTGAAAAACTGGGGAACACCACTCACTTGAAATGGCCTATTCCAGTAAACCAGCTAAAAACACTCTTAGGACGGCGGAAGACTAACGTTAACTCCAGCAGCGTGAAGCAGTTTCATATTTGGAAAACATCACATCCACCTATAGGCGGTGTACAACCAAATCCCTATGGCCATGGGCGATTTCAAGACCAAGTTAGGAAACGACAATAAAATACTTAGGAACGTATTGTGAGATCCCGGTTCTAGAGATGCGAATTACAACGTCAAGGGAACAATGGTGAACTTGAGGAATATCAATTGCTTAATCATTACAGGTACGCCACAGGACCAGCTAGGTCTCAGCTGATAGGCAGCGAACATGCTTTCAGATCGATCGCATTGCGAATAAGACTTGGAGCCGGAATCGGTCAAGAACTTGATCACCATCATGAGATAGATTTTAAACGCCGTCGTACCACATCTGTCAATTGCAGCCGCTCAAAATTGCTCACCACTACCAGTTTCAATATTGACAGCTCTCATCTTGCTATCCTCAAGCGCCAACATTCCAGGAACTGTCTTCCTTAGACGCAGAATCATCACCAGAATATAGGAAATCATGGATAGTCAATGGAATGCAGTTGAAATAGGCAGAAAATTCCACGGTGAAGTGCACCTGCAGGCACCTTTAGACGTATCGATGAGCTTACAACAATCAAGGCTGGGAATTGGCGTGACCTCATTAGAAGAGAAAACCGAACTAGAAGACCAATATTGCACAAAAAAGACGAGGGTGCAGCATAGTGTAAGACATGACCATGACTACGAGTATTTGTTACATCAGCAAGGATCTTCCTGGTGGTCGGAAGTTGCAGAAATATCCAGTGATGGGTTTTTAATCTTCAGATGGAGAGAATGGTTCGTTATAGTACTTGACCACATGGAAGGTGTTGAAATGATCTCGAACTCTACGGAAAAGTGCAGGGATACCCCCGCACATACAACAAGCCCCTCAATGAGCAATGAATCGAGTAAAGTTTTTTTTGCTGTTTATCGACTTTAAGAAGGCCTTAGAGGGCTTGAATTGAGTTGCTTCTAATCGGCCTCATGCAGGGAAGAAAGTGTCACATCATACATATTGGTAAGGTGTCGAAGGATTTTGAAGCTTTAAGTGAAGTACAGCAGAGATTTCTATTGTAATCGCTGTTTCTCTTGGTGGTCAACAGCGATGCACTCTGGAAAGCAGTGGAAGATATACCCAAAAGTTTGTAATTTTTATTTTTTTATTTTTCTGGTCCTAATAACTTCCGGCTAACAGAGTGCATGAGTGTCGAGAAGAAGTTCGATAGCCTTCATTATGAAGCTCATCAGCCGCTTGAATGTGTGGCTGCCTGTTTAAGAGTTTGTGGAAATATAATTTTAAGCAGTCTCAGACCGAATTTTCTTTTAATGCTGACTCCCTCAAGTCGTTAGTATGAACATACCACCAATTGGAACAGCCAAAGGCGTCAACAATATTCCGATTATTTTAATTTGTTTTCCTTCACATTTTTGTTCCTATTGAGGTTGTGGGTGTAAAAGAATTTAAATTTAACAAGCTGTTACCAGAATCAAATTATGACTTTTGGGTCGTTATTGATTCCCTTCCATTTGCAAGATCTCTAGCAATCTATAAAACAACAATTTTATTTACATACGTCCTTGAACTGGTGGACGACACGTGTAGGATATTTAATATAGTTCTCATACCGGCCAGCAAAAGAAGTTTTCATCTATGTTGGCGGCTCCTTTGTACTCGTATCTCAAGCAATTTTAGCTTTGCCTTCACTTTCCTTTATTTTTCCGCTTTCATCCGGATTGACCAGATGAAAATATATTCAATATGGCATCGCTCAGACACATCCAGCTATGCTGCAATAAGGTTGAGGTCACCGCTGACAATTTAGAAGGGAGCGTTCACTGATAGCTTGTCACAGATTTACATACCATCCTCTTGGCATACGATTAAAATAGTTTTCAAAACTTTGTAGCGAAAACCATTTCCAAACAAAACCAGATCAGAAACATACACAAAGCAATCAGAACTTTGGCCACAAATTCTGTCTGTCTACTGTCTGTGTGGATGCAAGCTCCAATAAAAATCTGTGAACCAGTGTAATAATAAATAACAAAATCTTAGATCAAACTACCTCAAGAACTATGGAAACATTATCGGCCCTCTGGCAGGGCAAAGATGCTTTCTGCAAGACGTGGGCTTATCTCTCACATGCATCGGCTTTTTCTTTGACTGTGTAGAGGCTTTCTTCAGCGCACTAAAATCTGCTATACATGTTCCCATGCCCCTTAATATTTATTTATGGCAAAAAATTTACAATTAGAACCATCTCACAGGGTAAGATTGATAGCGTTGGGTTCCACTCGCCACAAGAATTTGACCCATTTCTTACAAACGTGCCTTCTGATCCGATGACACTAGAAGTTCCATTGTGGAGTACCAATTACCTAAAATTTTCTCTCAACTATGACACTAGCCAGATCCGGGAATCTTTATGGATCGATGGACATCAGACCACATATGTATCTTCTGCCTATTCATTTCTAACGGAGGTTAAAAAAAAAATAAAAATCAGCAAATTGCTGTGGCAACATTCTAACCCACATAGGTCAAGACAGAGAACAGGCATACGGTTTTTTTACAAATTCCGAACGGGAAGAAAGTGAGTGATTTTACGATTTGTGGAACTTGTGCGCAGAAAATGTGATGACGCCAGAAATTATTTTTCTGTTTTTCCTTACATTGCTAAGGAACTGAACCTCTATTTCTAGCGTAGTAGCCGACGAATTTAGCCACTTTGCCATGCAGACCATAGAGGAGATTACGGCAATTTCAATGAGGATGGCAGGATCAAAAAAGTTTGAACTGACAGGCTAGCTGCAAGTCCCAGTGATTACCTTCTAAGTAGAGGAAGAACTCCAGATTGCTCAAATTTGGCCAGTCGGCTGCAGGAACGCTGATGACACTGAAATCATGAGAAATGACATTTCCGATTTATTTATTTTTTTCTTATAAACTAGGGCGCGCTGAAGGGGTTAAGGTACATTCGAAATCAGTTTGGGTGAGCTTCATAGCTGGCTGCTTGGACTGTAATTTAGATCAGTATCTCTAATTTAACTTACACATTTGTGAAATCTTTTAATTCCAAAAACCTTCAATCAAAATGCGTGAATGTATCTCTATCCACGTTGGTCAAGCTGGTGTCCAGATCGGTAACGCCTGCTGGGAGTTTTACTGCTCCAACCCGATGGTCAGATGCCATCAGACAAGACTGTCGGAGGAGGTGATGATTCATTCAACACTTTCTTCAGCGAGACTGGTGCTGGCAAGCATGTGCCCCGTGCCGTTTTCGTCGATTTGGAACCAACTGTAGTCGATGAAGTGCGTACCGGAACCTACCGCCAATTGTTCCATCCAGAGCAGTTAATCACCGGCAAGGAAGATGCAGCCAACAACTATTCCATTGGCAAGGAAATCGTCGATTTGGTCTTGGACAGGATCCGTAAATTGGCTGACCAATGTACCGGACTCCAAGGTTTCCTGATCTTCCACTCCTTCGTTGGTGGTACCGGTTCAGGATTCACCTCCCTCTTGATGGAACGTCTTTCTGTGGATTACGGAAAGAAATCTAAATTGGAATTCGCCATCTACCCAGCCCCACAAGTGTCGACTGCTGTTGTTGAACCCTACAACTCTATCTTGACTACCCACACAACATTGGAACATTCCGACTGCGCCTTTATGGTCGACAATGAAGCCATCTACGATATCTACCGCAGGAACTTGGACATTGAACGACCAACCTACACCAACTTGAATCGTTTGATTGGCCAGATTGTATCATCCATCACTGCTTCATTGCGTTTCGATGGTGCATTGAACGTCGACTAGACTGAATTCCAAACTAACTTGGTACCATACCCACGTATCCACTTCCCTCTGGTCACCTATGCTCCAGTCATCTCTGCCGAGAAGGCCTACCACGAGCAATTGTCGGTTGCCGAAATCACCAACGCCTGTTTCGAACCAGCCAACCAGATGGTTAAGTGCGATCCTCGTCATGGCAAATACATGGCTTGCTGCATGTTGTACCGTGGTGATGTTGTGCCCAAGGATGTCAACGCTGCCATTGCTACCATCAAGACTAAGCGCACCAACTGTTGTACCTGGTGGTTATTTGGCCAAGGTTCAACGCGCTGTCTGCATGTTGTCCAACACCACAGCCATCGCTGAAGCCTGGGCTCGTCTTGATCACAAGTTCGACTTGATGTATGCCAAGCGTGCTTTCGTTCATTGGTATGTCGGCGAAGGTATGGAAGAAGGTGAATTCTCAGAAGCCCGTGAAGATTTGGCCGCTCTCGAGAAGGATTACGAAGAAGTCGGCATGGACTCCGGTGACGGCGAAGGCGAAGGTGCTGAAGAATATTAAACCTGTTCCTCAAATTCCGGGAATTCACTAACATAAAAGTGAAGACGCCCACATGAATCTTTCGAATCATGAGATTGAAATAAAAGAGCACAAGAATTTACATATGGTATCCAATTTGGCTCAGTTAATCATGTCATTACCTAAGTTTACGATCTAACGGTATCCAAATTCGGTGGATTTATTTGATGGCATCAGTTAATCAGCAAATATCATTTCTGGAGCAAAATATCAAAACATTCTTTGATCAGTATGTCCCGTCACGACATAGGGCCAATGTTACCAGACCCCTCCCTTGGCTCAGTAGAAATTTACTAGATCTGATCCTTAATCGTAATACTGCATACGCTCGTTGAAAACGATATAAACTCCCCGTGCTCTACGACACTTATCGGTCCCTTCGCAACATAGTTGATCTTCGTATAAGGACTGCCAAGCGGCGCCACTATGAGCATTTTCTCAACCCTGAAACCCAGCCTGAGAAAGTTCTATGGAAAAAACTGCGCAAACTAGGCAATGGGAGGCAGCATTTAGGTGCAACTGACGATGTAGACTATAATGCGCTCAATTCGCAGTTTGTGTCGGTCTCTGAGCCACCAACTCAATATTAAGACTCCGCATAGTTTAGCAGATTTCTACTTTATTCGCTTTACGGATGAAGATGTAGTTGAAGCCGTGCTATCGGTCAAATCTGATGCCATAGGTTTGGATGAAACTAATCCAAAATTTTTAAAATTCCTGCTTCCTTTTATACTCAAGTACATAACACACATTTTTAATCACGTACTTACCACTTGTGAATACCCCCTTTCGTGGAAAATGGCTAGGATATCACCGATACCCAAGTCGCAAAGCCGAACTAACACTGAGTATAAACCAATCGCAATCTTACCGTTTCTATCCATTATCCAAAATATTCGAGAAAACTGTGCTAAGCGACAACAATCTCATAAATCCCGCCCAATCCGGTTTTCGCGCAAAAAGGGAGTTGTAAAACTGCACTTTTACTTGTTGTCGACGACATCCGCAAGGGCTTGGATACTAACTGTCCTACGTTCTTGACGTTGTTGGACTTCTCGAAAGCATTCGACACGATGGACCACTTTCTCCTCTGTAAGAAGCTGCAGTATGAATTTGAATTTTCGCCTCTGGCAGTCAAACTCTTGAATTCATACCTCACGGGCCGTCAGCAATGTGTGTAGGAAGCCAAATGTCTTCGTTTCTTGGAGTTCGAGGAGGAGTTCCACATGGTTCGATTCTTGGGCCCATACTATTTTCACTTTATGTGAACGAACTCCCACAACTTGCTAAACATTGTACTGCCCACATGTTCGCTGACGACGTCCAATTATACTTATGCTGCCCGCTGGATATGCTCAGTATTGCAATTGAAATGGTAAACGAAGATCTTGACATCATATAGCAGTGGGCCCTCAAACATAATTTATCACAGAATCAAGCGAAGTCCAAAACACTCTGCATTTCTAAACAGTCACTAGACACTACCACATTTCCACCAATAAAATTAGGGCAGTCATCCATAGAATACGTCACGAAGTCTCGAAATCTGGGTATTGTTTTCAACGATACTCTTACCTGGACAGATCATGCAGCAACTACAATCTGAAAGGTATACAATGGTCTCCGAATGCTATGGGCAACGCAAAATTCTTTGTCGATCAAAACTAAGATGTTACTTGTTAAGTCCCTTTTATTACCAATATTGCTATATAGTTGCAAAGTTTTCTGTCTTGTTGACTATAATACTAGGCGTAAACTAAATGTCATCTACAACAACCTAGCAAGATATGTTTTTAGTAAACGATACTTCGACCGCATATCAAGACACGCAAACGGTTTTTGGAAAACCACTCAGGTCCTCGTACAGTTTTTTCTTTTAATTTGTTCACATCCTACAATTTTCAAAGAATTTAAGCAATTACCACAATGGCTGCCCTCGACGAACTACGTGCTAGGCTGAATGACCTCCAGGAGGAACTACAAAAGCACAAAACCAACGCTAAGACATACCGTGAAAGGATCGATAAAATGACCGCAGAAGTCGTTGATTCCAATCCCTATAGTCGCCTTATGGCACTCCAGCGTATGGGAATCGTCAAGGAATATGAGAGGATTCGTGACAAGTCAGTGGCTGTTGTGGGAGTTGGTGGTGTTGGCAGTATTATTGCTGATATATTGACCAGATGTGGCATTGGCAAACTCATCCTCTTCGACTATGACAAAGTGGAGCTGGCCAACATGAACCGATTGTTCTTCACACCCGACCAAGCTGGACTATCCAAAGTCGATGCAGCTGCTAGAACTCTAAACTTTATCAACCCCGATGTATGTATTGAGACACACAACTATAACATCACCACGGTGGAATCGTTCGACGAGTTCCTCACCACAATTCAGACTGGTGGAATCCAGCCAAATACTCCCGTGGATCTGGTTCTCAGTTGTGTGGACAACTTCGAGGCACGTATGGCGATAAATACAGCTTGTAATAAGCTCTCTTTGTATTGGTTTGAATCTAGTGTATCCGAGAACGCTATCTCTGGGCATATTCAGTTCGTTAGGCCTGGAGAGACTGCGTGCTTTGCTTGTGCTCCACCGTTGGTCGTCGCTGAGAACATCTACGAGAAGACTCTGAAAAGAGAAGGCGTTTGTGCAGCTAGCTTACCCAAAAAAAAAAAAAGTTACTCTCTACAAATAATGGGCATCAGCTTCGACAACCTCATTGAGTTTAGAACGCTGATCCTCTTGCATGGTATTATACAGAAAGTTTTTCAGTTTCGACGATGCAAGTGCCATTCATAGATAATGGCTGGGTGTTTGAGTTTCGCTTTAAAGACAGCAGACAGCATTGTGTTTTGGAAGCATTAAATTCCACTCTGTTGATAGTTCCTCAATTGGTTATGCTGTTGATATCGGAATTTAATGAGCTTAGCATACGCTGCCGTTCTCGTTCTACAGCCGAAGAGCAGGGCCGTGAGTCCGGAAACGAATATGAAAAGCAAAGAGTACTGTCGTCAGCAAAGGAATATATTGAATTAGAAGTAACAGACAAGAGATCGTTGATGAAAATTAAAAAGAGTGTCGGTGACAGAACAGAGCCCTGGGGCACACCAGCATTTATTTTGTGAACATCAGACCTGAAACCGTCCAAGACAACTTGAATTGAAGTTCCAAAATGTAATTTCTAATCCATTGAAGAAGAGAGTCGTCGATCCTAATGCGATCTGTCAAATACCTTAGAAATATCTGCAACTATCTTGCTTTCGCCAGATTGATGTACGTTTCGGTTCCACTTTTCGATGAGACATTCCATCAAATTACCAGTGGACCTGTTGCTACGAAAATCATATTGCCGGTCATTGAGAAGTTTTCGTGTTTCGAGATATTTCATGACTGCTGGACTAAGTCTGTTATTATGAGGACGAATAGTATTGTCGATTTGATTTTTGAAATACAGTCGCCGATGGCAGACCAAATATCGGAAAGAAATCCAAAGCTTTCTTTCCATCGAAAGACTTCTATATACTAATCCTATCTGCCATAGGTATCTGTCCTTTATTTGGCGAAGAAGAAGACGCACCTGAACATTTTCCCTGCTACTATTCTGCCTCTTCTCGTATCAGATGGAATATAATTTGTACTGATGTGGTGAGAGTAGGTCATATTGGCAATCACTTTCGTAAAACAGATATTTTCTTCTGTTTAGGGAAATACCATAGGTCTGCCTTGCGGACCGATTTGTCTTTAAAAAAAGACTTATTGCAGAAAATCGAGTCAATCCCATTGGAAAGGTTTTAATTTAGGCTTGCTCTAGCGATCGTTCTTATGGATCAACTTCCTTAGTTAAAATGCAACTTGATGTCTCGGGAGTTTTTTTTTATCAACGGGATTGACCGTCAAATACCATGATCTCCACTCTACAAATCAATTTGCGCTAAACCTTTTTTTATATTTTTTCCAAGATATTATGGTACGCTTTCTAGAAGTTTTTATTGACACCAAGGCAGTAAACTCCCGATGCACCTTATATTTATTTGTTTATAGCACGGACTATAGGGTTAGACATGAGAAATGGTAATATTGAAAAATTCTCGTACGCTTTCTACGGAGATCGTGGCTCCTCTGTTATGGTGTAACCCTGAGAATTTTCAAACAAAGGTATAAGTGCATCACATGGATAAAATTGCACATCGCTTGCATTCTGAATACGGAGGTGTCGTTGAATTTATATTTTGCTTGTTTGGACATATTTTTCTATCACCCTGTATACGTGTCCTATGTTCATTTTACGGACAATCCGTGCGGTTTTTTTTTTTGTTTGCTAAATCTACCCAATAAAAAGAGTTAGGAAGCCTGTTACTACAATACTTGCACCTGCACTCGAAAATCTATGGATGAAAATATTTCCATGGGAGCTCAACGAATTCGATGCAGTTTCTCTCTCGAAAATATTTCATTATATGTATACAACACTCACTTGAAATTCAAATTTCCTAAGAAATTCTTCAGCGAATTTGCAAAGTTAATTATTTTCAATGAACGTGCACAGTTGGTTCGATTTGATTTCCTTTATTGCTCTCCAAATTCTAAGTACACTACCTGCTGCAGGAGATTTCAATTCTAACAAAAGCCTCCTATTACATGCAGCCATAGAAATTCATCGTAATTAATTAATTTGCTATATTATTACATTATGGAATCAAAATCCTTCCACACATACGATGCCAATTGAAGTTGTACAACTACTCATATGTGTAGAAACTTATTTTTAGTGACATTTGCTTACCTTTCAAAATAATTAGTTTTCGCTTGAAGGGTTGCTCCAGTGAAGGTATGTCAGTGAATATTCCTACACATTCAAGGCCGTTTATTAATCTCATTAATTGAAATACTATAGTATATCGCCTCTACATATGTATGCATGTACATAAATAATGAAATGAAATTTTGTCGTGTAATTCATCATCATCAGCAGCAGGGACACACCATCATTATCCTCAACCACAATTGTAGTTGTAAGGATATGTTGTGTGAAATGTATTCTCAATTTATTGGTTTTACTTGTGATGTAAACGTAGTCGGAGTAATGCAATGCATGCTGTTATTGACCACCACATATTAAATTCGAGTAAGTAACGGTATGAAGGAGGACACTACTGTTCTCAGTCATTAAAGTATCATTTCCACTATTAAGCTTATGCTTTGACTAATTAAAACAGGCCTCCTTGGCGTGTGAAGGTGATAATAGTGCTGACATTAGACTCTGACTGATGACGAATTTGTACGTGGCGGAGCAAACCCTGAAGGTCCTTGCTGTGAATGTGAATTCACTGATAAGGTTCGAATGACGAGCCGCACTATTTAAGCTGCTTAAAGACCAAACCGCTGATGTGCTTTTGTTTAGCGAAACTAAGCTTACCAAGAGACACAAAATGAGGCACAGAAGATACAAAATAGTACTGAGAAACCGATCCAACTCCAGGGAGGTATCGTTGCAATTTTCGTACGAAAAGGTATACAGTCGTGTAGTACGTAGGCTCCAGGTGCTGGAAGCATGCATCGTGTATATCCCCCTCCGTAGTGGAAAGCGGTTGTACATGGTGTCTCTCTATGTGCATAAGGCTACTCAATCCACCTTATTCATCTCAGAGGTCGAGACGCTTTTTTGATTCCTGAGGCTGGAATTGGAAGACAAAAAGTTTATTATCGGCGGAGATTTCAACGCCAAACATAGTGATTGGTGGGGTCAGCACAGTTACATATAATGTATCGACTAGGGCTTAAGGCGACGGATAGTCCGTCGTTTCGCAGACACGGGTCCTATTTGGATCTCCTGCTGTTCGACTCACGAATACAACTAACATGCACTAACCAACAAACTACAAACTGCCTACGCACTTTCGTGTATGACAGTGACCATTGCAGTCTCAGCACCGAAATAACTGTTCCCTACGAAATTGCAGAATTGGATGAGTTTGTTCAAGGGCATTCCTACAATTATAGTAGGGTGCGTTGGACACACTTCAAAAGAACACTGACTAAAGCAGTCTCCTCGAATTCGCTCTACCCACCTTCCAACAGAAATCTGTCAAACGAGGAGATTGACAGGTATCTAAGACTAATGGACGAGACAATCAAACGAACAATGGACATACCGATACCTCGGTACCGACACACTGACGAAGAAGACCTATTCCGCAACGCAACTATTGACGCACTGCACCGACATAAAAGTGGACTGCTGTCAAGACTAAAAACCTTGTACAGACAGTTCACTGACAGACATAACACGGAGATCATGACACTGAAGTCGTCGATTAAAAACCTCCAAACATTAATAAAGGAAAATTACAGAACATCTGTAAGTTTGTATTGGAACAATAAAATTCGGGCTGTAAACACCAGCAACCCGAATATGTTCCCGCAAATAAATAAAATATTTCGGAGAAATAATCAGAACGACTTTCCTTGTCTTAAAATCGCCAGAACGACGAACAACGAACAAATACTTGTAGCAGCAGGCATAGATCCAAATGGGGCTGTTGATGATGACAACTTCTTTGTGATCGAGGATCCGCAGGAGCAGGTAGAGGCTATAGGAGCGACTTTCCAGGAAGTGTACAAGGCGAATGTTACTATTGGCCCGAACTCCGATCGGGAGAATCGAGTCCTTGTGCATAATTTCTACCTTCAAAATGAAATTGTGAATTTGCGATTCGAGAGCTCGGGTTTCACCCAGTTCAGTGACGAGAATATGGCAAATAATGTCATCACCAACGATAGGGTACTACCCCCGTTCATTTCGAAGGAAGAGCTCCAAACGATCTTCGAATCACTTAGAAGTAAGAAATCAGTGGGAACCGATGAAATACCGAACATTGTGCTTCGACATCTCCCTCTAGACGCGGTGAACATTTATACCATCCTGTTTAATAATGCAATGAATAATGCACTTTATCCAGCGCATTGGAAAACTGCGGTGGTACATCCCATCCCCAAAAGGGATAAAGACACTTCCAATCCGGCGAATCTCCGCTCGATCAGTCTTCTTCCAAACATCAGTAAGTTGTTCGAGAAGGTGATCAATTCAATAGAGTCCTGACTAGGTGGGTTGAGGACAAACATATAGTTCCGGATAATCAATTCGGTTTCAAGGCGGGGCATGATATCATTCATGCTGCGTCGAAACTGGTTTCTGATATCCAATGGAACAAAGGCAAAAACCAGTGCACTGGTGCCTGCCTGATTGACTTGGAGAAAGCCTTCGATACCGTATGGTTAGAAGGACTCTTTTTCAAGCTGGACAGGTTGGGCATTAGTAAACCACTGCTGTATATTCTTTTCGATATGCTCTCCAGTAGACAGTTCATCGCGAAGAATGGCGATGTGACTTCTGCTGGAACATTTAACATTAAAAACGGTCTGCAACAAGGTGCGGTAAGTTCGCCGATCCTATTCAACATTTAGACAAGTGATCTGATAGGTTCACTTCACCATGCCATAGCGTACGCAGACGACTTAATAGCTTACAGATCAGGTCCAAAGATTGAGGTCATTAATATACTTTTGCAGCGTGACTTCGACAAAATTCAGCGATATTGCGATGACTGGAAGTTGAAAATCAACTTTCAGAAGTCGCAAACCATTCTGTTTAGGACGCCTTTGTCTGGGGCCTCTAGGAATACCAGAAAGAATTGACGAAAGTTTTCTATCGTCGGACAACGTTGAAGGAAAATCGGGGAGGATGAAAAAAGAGGTACCAGCAAACGTTGATTTTAAATGTTTGAAGGTTATAATGACTAGAAAATAAAGGCCTAGGCAGGGCATTCCACATGCCAGTTGTACCGCTTAGGAACGAATCATGATATTTTAGAGTACATCCGAAAGTGGACTTGATGGCATACTGATGAGCATTCATAGCGAGACGGGTGTTAGGGTTAAAAGTTTGAAAGAGCGGAATGCTACTGGCGATTTCTATGGAGCACTGGTGGTGACACGAGACATTACGTCGGTGTTCGAGGGTGTGCATTGTTTGAGTGATATTAGTATAAACCATGAGTTTTATCGCACGGTTTTAAATCCTATCTAGCAGGTGCAGAAATGATTTGGGCGCACCCAACCAGACGTGGGTATTGTACTCCAACTTCGGGTGGATAAACGCCTTATATATTGAATCCCGATCAGAAGGGGTGAAATGTTTCTTACATCGTTTGTGGTCATACACATCCCGAGAATGAAAAGTTTATCGGTTTCGACGGTGCAAGTGCAATTCATGGATAATGGCTGGATGTTTAAATTTCACTTTAACAACAGCAGATAGCATTGTGTTTCGGAAGCATTAAATTCCACTCTATTGATAGTTCCCCAGTTGGTTATGCTGTTAATATCAGAATTTAAAGAGCTTAACATGCGCCGGCGTTCCCGTTCTACAGCCGAAGAGCAGGGACGTGATGAAAAGCAGAGTGTGCTGTCGTCAGCAAAGGCGTATATTGGATTAGAAGTAGCAGACAAGAGATCGCTGGTGAAAATTAAAAAGAGTGTCGGAGACAGAATGGAGCCCTGTGGCACTCCAGCATTTATTTTGTAAGTATCATACTTGAAACCATCCAAGACTACTTGGATTGAACGTTCCGAAAGGTAATTTTTAATCCATTGAAGAAGAAAGTCGTAGATACTAAAAGTACGCATTTTCGACAAAAAAACCTGATATCAAGCTCTGTCAAAATATCAATCGATGTTGAGATTCCCTGCAATACTTTCCTCTGACCATATCTTAAAGTTAAGCTGGTGCATGTTCCTGACTAGGTCATCTTCAGCTGCTTTAAAAGCCAAATAGGTCTGTAGGACAACAGTTTTATAAGACTTTAGCTCCGATATTGCTGCTTTAACATCGTGTAGGTCAGAAAGATCGAATTCTCTGTAGCCTTCATCCAGAGTAAATGCATAGTAGAGGTATTTTGAACATTATCACTGCTACACAGTCCGCAGATGTAGTCTTTCTATTTTTTCACTGCGACTCTACTACTTATTGTCACGTTCATCTTCACATCCTCATGTATTCTGGCTTTGTTCATCATGTTCTGGCATGTTCATTTTATTCTATCATAAAAATTTCGAACGTCAGTCCTGCAGAAACGTCTCTCCATTTCATCGATGGGGCACATCTCGTGGTCGACCGTTCTTTTTGCAAATATTGCTCACGAGGACCCGTCAAACCAGAAATTTCTTTGTGGTGGCGCTTTGGAAAAAATTACATCAGAAGCTGCTTCTCTGATGGCTCTTAGAAAACATTCCCTTTGGTGTCTTAAGATATCCAAGTCTCTCACGCTGGCTGTTAAACGTTAGATAGTGAGCAGGACAAGTTCCATTTTGAAGGCGTTAGTATCAAAATCGAATGGCCATGATTCGGTGCATCATCTGACAAAAATTCAAATCGACAATTGCATACAAGTTTTATTGATTTGTGAAAGCTTTCCAATTTATGCATGTATTTCCATCGAAACCTGCGCCAAACGTAGTTAATTGAAAAATAATCTGCCACGGGATTAAGGCTACCTTCAAACAAAAGTTCCATAGACCGCCCTCTCATATGACTAAATAAATATTAGTTCGCTCCTCTGCGGGAGCTGATTATACTAATGAAGCCCTTAAGCCTTGCCCTCTACCTAAATAAATTTCTAAACAGCGTACAATCTAATTGGAATGTATATCCCACCGATACAGCTTTCTCATCTACACTATCCTGACGAACATCGTCATCATCCTCACATTAATGTGGAATCAATTACTTTTCCAATGAGCAATGATGTTGCCTGGACATAGGGACGTGTTCTGCCAGACCTCTGTGGTACAGTCCTGTCAACAAAGAGCCCTTTTCTACGTGAAGTGCGAGTCAGTGCACGTAACCAAAGCGATACATGTGCCTGTTGATAGTTTCTGTATTATCTTTGTTATTCTGGTTGACGGATCTCTGTCAACTTTTCACTCTTGCTCATTAAAAAGAGGTCGAATGCATTCGGAAAATGAGGGGAGAGTGAAGATAGCATAATCTATCATCGGATTTGACCATTAATCATCGTTGTAATAAGGACTTCCAATGTTCAATAGGATACATTGAGCCTTATGTTGGAGATGAAAATATGCCTCAGTCATGTTGTTAGTGAAACAATTTATCATACAAAGCGAGCAATAAGCACTTTGTAATCCCTGGCGGTCATTTAGCAGTGATAAAGTATAGCTCGCGTTATTTTTAATTAAGCATAGAGTCAGGATGTTTATCATTTTCTGGCAATTTTGTAAACTTTTTTTCTAGGGTGGTACACGAGTATAAACTGAAACAAGGACACGAATTTGGTACGGATATATGGGTGTATTTGTGGTGCCAAGAAATTCTGACAGCTCATTGAGGAAAGACTCTGTAACAAGCTGTTGCCTGTAAGCGTTTTAACAGACGATAGATCTAAGAAGAGTGTTATATGGCTAAGGCTACTTAATATGAGGGGAAGTAGAAGGCAGGACGCCAATGCTGGCTTAAAACTATTGATACGGTTGCCACAAAAAGCCAATTTACTCTTTTTTTAGAAGAAAAGGCAATCAATGTGAATTGGAAGTCATTGATGCAAAAGAAGTTGACACGGCCAACATGGTTATTAAAGGCCAAGATAGATTCAAGAACTGGAACCTAAAAAATGAACGTTTTCGTCTACCAGAAAAACACTATCCCCGCATACTAAATTCATTTTGGAGTCTTCTGTGAAGACCCGACTACATTTCTTTCCCGGCTCAGATTCTTGCAAAGACAGGGAAAGTCGATTTCTATTTTTTTTTCCGCAACAGGAGTTCTGGTATCATTACATCAGACCATAACACCAGAGTCGCCAAAGCTCCAATACTTGTTTTATCAAGACCACTTCTCCTTGAACAGAAATCTGCTTTTAGAGTACGGCCCATGACATGAATATGAAGGGGAGGGAGATTCATCAGTGCGTGATTGGCCTTATTCCAAACATCCATGTCTTGGTCATTTACGAGTATACTACCCTTGTCTTACACCTTTATTCTGCCAGAATGCCGACAGAGCCTTAGGGGCTTTCGACATATGTTCAGAAGAAATTTTTACCCAGGATGACAGGATTTAAGTACTCAGCTTGTTAGGAGATCTGGATGGTCATGCCATTAAGCAGTAGATGTGTCAGACCAGTCAGCTTCCCCCATCGCAAAAAGAGAACAACCTCCGTTTTGTGAGGATTGACCGCAAACCTATTTCTAATGAACTAATCGTCGATCACGTCTAAGGTAATCTGCGCATCAGAGCAGACGGACCCTAGGCATAATCCAACAGACAGTGCAGCTACAGCATCTGCATGCGTCTGAGGTTAGATCTCAGACTACTACTATGCACTATAGCAATGGAGACAGTGAACCCCACCTTGCAGGCAACCCCCGGTGTTATCCCTTTTCGAGTACGATTTTGAATCGTACAGATTCAAATCGTACTCGACAGAATCTTCCGTTTTGTGCATATGGAACTCAGCCTTTCTCTCCATGCCAGGCAAGCAGTGAAGATATTCTTCAGAGTTTCCAACAGGTGGTCTACATCTTATTGTATTATAACCGAGTATATTCCATCGGTGCCAAGCGACTTTAAGAATTCAAAGGAAGCAAAGCAAGTTTGGTGACCACATCTGACACCACACTCGATGAGTTATACAGCCTATGGCGTGCTGTGTATAGCAGCTTCGTTAATACATCTGGTTGTGAGCTGGTTCTGATTAGCTTCCCAGAGAAGTGAGTCTCCAAACTTCAGATTTTCTGAGTGAATTTAGCCTGCTTTCACCGACAAGTTCGATCTTTGGCAAAAGTCTTTATAAGAGGCAGTCAGTCTTTTTGTTTCGATCTGTAAAGACTCTTCCACCAAATTAGTCTCTAGTGACTTGTTTCGAAGTTTTTTTAGTCTCTGTATATCTGCGTTCCACCAAGAAATGGACCATCTGCACGATTGATTCCTTGCTGAACATGTCAGTTCAAAATCTTTCTGAGGACACCACTCAGGTTCTGAAGAGCTTCTTCTAGCTTTTGTTTTATTCTGAGTTTATGGGGCTGCATTAACAGACTTGTCGATCCCTAAATCGTGTCCAGTTGGTTTTCCACGGATACCTCCTTTTCATCTGATTCTGAATTCAATTTATCATGGAGAGGTCCAATGGTAGTTTACTATTATCACCTTCGGATACCTATAATAAATGTTGCCTGGGAACTAACATTGTTGAAAACCAGGTCAGATTATAGTACGAACTCTAGGAGATGATTGCCCCTCGTGAGGCTAAACTTCGCAGTATACGTATATATTCCATCTTCCTGGAATAACAGTATGCAATGGATACTGCCTTCAATAGTGGTAGTAGTACCAATTCAGTAGCTGACGCAACGATGAATTCATGCCATTCTCCTTTCATAATGCTTACGAACTGAAGATGCATATTCAGACGCTGTAGGGAGTGAAAACGGACCAAGACGCGATGCGAAGAGATGTTTCAAAAAATGCTTTGGCAGGAGATGAATGAAATTGAAATGAGAATCGACCCGCGGTTGGTACTTCATAAGAAAACACCACTGACAAAATCGTACACACAGAGGAACAAATGTACCAACTCGTCATCCACCTAAACTTTCATAGTTTTAAACACTTAACCCATAACTTTTCACTAAAATCCTTTTTTGTTGTGCTCAACGAGCTTAAGTACATGATACTCATCCTTCTGGTGGAATCCTATTCATTAGATAAAAGTCGATCTGTCCTAGGAGAGCGCCATTAATAGTCCCATTTAACTTTCTCAAATCACAGTGCGATGAAGCATGTCTTGTTACTGCGGTTTTATTACGCATTCCAACCCACATCATTCGTACGCACGTAGCTAATAAACGTTAGGAATACCCGACTCTGGTCTCCACTGTTTCAGTTCTGGTTATGCCAGACATCCTTATATGAATGAACATACATATACTCCTTGGCCCTTGTACAATACTTCGTCGCATCATCATAATCATCGTCGTCGTCGTCATCGTATACGGATTCGTCGTTCTCGTTGTTAGTCTCATTCTCATTGGGTGCATGAGAGTTGAGTTAATTTTCCGGATACTTGTAAACAACCCGCTCGCACTTGGCATATAAGCCAAAGGCAAGTTGTACTCGTACTTGTATAGAGCTGAAGGGGTTTGAGGGTCATTATACATAAGGGTAATAAAAACGAGAGGCACATAATGGAACACTTAAGTTCTCCTATGAGACTGTTTAATTTGTTTTCTTTTGCTTTTTTTTATGAATGAGCAGAAGCAGCCGATGCCACTGGGACTGCCACAAACCGGCAACCGTATAACTCCTCGGTTTACGCTTGCTTCAAACGGTTGTTTTATTTAATGGCCATTAAACTGTTTGTTATGCCATCCTCAGAAACGGAAGTGAAAAGCAGCGTTTTCTAGTGATTGGAAGTTGCGAGATGTATTTAGTTTGGGTAACGACTTTGAGTTGGCAATGAAACATTAAAAAAACTGAAAAAATCTACAAACAATATGGTGTTGCTGGCATGAGCTTGTGTAAACTATCAACAGATGGAGTAAGTCAACAATTTTCATTATATGCTGTAAAATTATGTCTTGTGTTGGGATTTCCCCAGAAAATTTTGTAAATTTTATTCAAAAAGAGAAATGAAAAGGAAAGGAAGACACCCCTTTCAATGTTATAATTATGAAAAATCCTGAGGCGTTCTGCATGAATAACGAGAACACAGTGCCTAGGGATAATGAACGTGTGTCTCTACGACTGAAATTTATGGTGAGACCTAATTTATGTTCTCATAGATCTTGCCGATTGTCTATCCACGCTGAATGCATCGATTGCTAACGTAGTGTGTTGGAGACCACATTTGAGGCGAATACTATCCGTATGCTGTTGGAATTAAAAATTTATAGAGCTGGAAGTAATATTAGTTTCCTCAGATTTATACTTTAATAAGTGAGGCTCCGGATATGATCATAACTGCAGACGGCATGACTCTCCAAACGTGGCATGACTTTCCAGTAGACTAAATGAATGCCTGTCGACATATCTAAAAGGTCGTTGACTTGTGGACTACTTACTGCAGTGACCGGATATGTGAATGATGGGCATATGTGATACAACATCTTTCGATGCTTGATGTGAAAGTGATGACGACACGGTGGAGCACTACTTCTTCGAATGTCCGGCATAAGATCGCATGAGTCTGCAGGTAACCGGCTTTGATGTGGTGGGTTTTGGTACTGTAGAGACTTTCTCACTGAAGCGCTTACTCATTCCTCTTGGAAAGACTGAAAAAGGAACATACATAGAGTACAATTGATTAGTAAGAAGAAAACAACAAAAAAGGCCAATCTGATCGACTAGTAATATTTTCAGGTTTAATGAAACTGATGTCTCCAATCTCTATAGATGGCCCAGTTCAGAGGGTCTACTTTCTTGAGATTCGGGTAAACGATGCCTAAGTTCCATTCATCAGGCATGTTCCTGGTTACTGTGTACTTTCGACCGAGTCATTTTGTACTGGCTTAAATACCTGGCAGGCCTAGCGGAGTCTAGCAGCTCTGTTGAACTTTGCTTTAGATATTGCTTTCTTCTCTTTATTTTGGTTGAGTCGACGGAGATGTTGGCTTTGAAGTTGAATTGTGCGCTCTGATTTACAGTGGAATTTGAATAGTCTTCGCTATTTAGCAGCTTGCAAAAGTGTTTTTTCCACTTAATTTCTTGCTCATCCCTACAGGTCTCTGTTCACAACTTGTTGGCTTGAAAACTTATCTTTCTCTTGGTAAAATTATCGAATGGCTTTTCTAAGGAAAAACTTCTCCGTTTTATCGATTGCTTGCTTCATAGGATTAGGACGAACATGCCGCAGTCGGCCTTCTATGCAGCACCGTTTCGTTGGCGAGCCTTCTTTTTGTTACATGTGCTTGCCTGCACTCTTTATCTAACCCTGAGTTTCGTCCTTGTTGTCGAGTGAAAACCAACACATTAGTTACAGGATTTCTAGCGGCTTTGTTAAAGAGTTTATGAATATACCAAGGTCTTCTTAGGACATCTAAATATAATAAAGCCGTTTACTATTTGGTTGATTATTATTTTTGTTTTTTAAAGTATCGCGCGCTCAAGGGGTTAAGGTACCCTTAAAATGTTTGCATACCGCGCGGGCGAAGGGACAGAAGGAAGATAGGTACCGATGTACGTTGGTTTTAAATGTCTGAATATTACAATGACTAGAAAATAGAGAGCTTAGCAGGGTATTTCACAAGCGCGTTGTTCGGCTTAGGAACAAATCACGATATTTTAGAGTACGTCCGAAAATGGGCTTGAGGGTATACTGATGAGCATTCATAGCGAGACGGGTGTTACGGTTGAAAGTTTGAATGGGCGGAATGCTACTGGCGATTTCAGTGGAGCACTGGTGGTGGAAATAGCGATAAAACAAAGTGAGACAGGAGACATTACGTCGGTGTTCGAGCGTGTCAATTGATTGACTGGTATAAGTATCGTAAATAAGTTTTATCGCACGGTTTTGAATCCTATCTAGCAGGTGCAGAGAAGTTTTAGGAGCACCTGACCAGATGTACGCATTGTACTCCAATTTTGGGCGGATGAATGCCTTATATATTGAGGCCGGCTCTGAAGGGAAAAAGTATTTTTTTACATCGTTTGAGGAAACCTAGACATTTTGCAGCATTTTTGGCGACATTGAATATGTGGTCATTCCAACGTAATTTGTCATTGACACTCATACGGAGAATGGAAAGTTTTTCAGTTTCGACTATGCAAGTGCCCTTCATGGATAATGGCTGGGTGTTTGATTTCGCTTTAACGACAGCAGACAGTATTATGTTTCGGAAGCATTAAATTCAAATCTATTGATAGTACCCCAATTTCAGTATGAAAAGCAAAGAGTACTGTCGTCAGCAAAGGAATATATTGAATTAGAAGTAACAGACAAGAGATCGTTGATGAAAATTAAAAAGAGTGTCGGAGACAGAACAGAGCCCTGGGGCACACCAGCATTTATTTTGTTAATATCAGACTTGAAACCGTCCAAAACAACTTGAATTGAACGTTCCGCAAGGTAATTTCTAATCCATTGAAGAGAGAAAAGAGCCTGATGCCAAACTCTGTCAAATGCTTTAGAAATATCAAGAGCAACTATCTTGCTTTCGCCAGGTTGATGTACGCTTTGATTCCACTTTTCGGTGAGACATGCCATCAAATGACCAGTGGACCTGTTGCTACGAAAACCATATTGCCGGTCATTGAAAAGTTTTCGTATTTCGAGGTATTTCATGAGCTGATGATTTCCATCACCTTGGAAAGAAGAAACGTAAGTGTAATGGGTCTTGAGGAGGAGAGAGAAGATGATTCGCCTTTTTTAGGGACGGGCTGGATAAATGCTGTTTTCCATCTGCTCGGGAAGAGTCCTAAAGGGGTTCTACAATGAAGAGAATATTAAGGGGAAACCAAAGTTGTTATTCTGCTCGCAAAGCTCAGTTTAGGCTCACAAAGATATCCTATCTATTTTAAAATTAGCAGAAACAAGTTTAACGTCATATTGAGGACATTGCTGGTGGGTGTTGTCGAGGCCCTCTGTGCAAGCGCGAATGCATCAGGCTGATATTGGCGAATCAATCCCGGATAGTGATTTCTGCAGGGCGTTCGCCTACGTATCGAAAGCTTAAGGTTGCCGCTTGCAGCAAATCCACACCCAGTCACCGTGAAATACATATATACTCGTATGTCAAAGTAATTCATCTTCATTCTCTCCGACTCATTTTACTTACTGGATGACTACATCTTCTTTATGGAAGTCTAAAAGCTAGGCTAGTGGTTCTTCTGCACTTGGCCTATGCAAGATCCACATCTTTCCATTTACAGATCTGGGCCTCATTATTCTTTTTTCATTTTGCAAGTTTGTTTTGAAATTGTAATTCCATGGGCAGCCCCACACTTGGAGAACCAAGCGCTTCTTAAAACTACTTGATCCAATAGCCGGATATCCTGGACGTGCAGTCAACCCTGTGAGGTTTAGTCATTTCTCACAGCGTCGTAGCTTTGCTATTTCCTTCTGCTTAACACCCTCCCTTATAAATTTGGAAGTTGGATCAACCAAGTTCGGTTGGATCTCGGTGGCTCCCATTAAGAGATAAGGTAAGCACACTTGAAGTGTATTGATATTCACAGTACTGTTCATTGTCACTTTAACGGCATTTAGTGACTAGTATAAAATTGTGGCTCAAAGTCACTGTTCATAAGTTCGAAATACCTCAGGAGGTCAACTACGTTTCAAATAACGTCTAAGTTCTGACGAAGACTGACCCTAGAAAATCTTTATAACTATATGTGGAGGGATGCTGCAAGCGTGAACTCTATGGACAGTACCAAGTGCTGAATGACCAACTATGAACTCCTAGTTAAAGATGTAAATGAAGGTCCAATGCCCAGACCATGTACCAAGCAATCACTGATGCTGGAAAGTTTGATGTGGCAAGCGAGTAGCTGCGCAATTAGGATCATAAAAATGGATGGGCAACTCCATCTCTGATATAGAATCTGATTAAATTGTTTTTTATTTTAATTTATTGCTGCTGCAAAATGTTGTAGTAAGCCTTACATTTTTATGATCCCCAGCCGGTGAGATCGCTGGAAAATCCTCAAATGCCTCAAAAATGTGAATGATATTCGAATTAATATTTGCTTTCACATGTCATGACACAAAAAAGTCATTAAAAAAGAATGTTTCTTAAATATTTGACATTTTCCCTTTATATACATAAATATCCGTATATACCGCTTACACCTAAAGTATAAAGGATGTGCTACGCTTTTAGCCCTTTTAAATGGAATTCCGGATATTTGATTTCCCGATAGTGGAGACTCGAGTGAAGCTCATGACACAAGCCCCACAATAAAGGGCATATTGTGTTTTTAACTTGATTTAAATCGGGCCATTCATTAAAAATTGTTGATGAAGAATTATTTGCATTTCCAGTGAAATATACGAGTATGCGATAAAAAAAAGAGTCCTACTCACCCTCTCGAGGCTATTTCCTTTTTCCGTTTTGAATTGCGGTTTTATTTGTGTGATGACAACGTAAACAATTCGCCAACGATTTTTGTTTTTGTTTTTTTCTGTTGGTATTTCTCTTTTTAAATGCATTTGTATCGCTTATTGTAAAATGTATATTGCCTTTCGCAACAAACTAACTTTTGTTCCCCAGCGGGTTTGTTTTCAATTCAATTGAAAATGTTCAATCCATGCAATTTATTTCGCCGGCTTTAAGATACTTTTTCTCTAATGTTTTGAATTCTTAGTTCTAAAATAGGGTGAGAATCTTAGTCCACAGAGAGTTACGAGCGGGATATTTATGAAAATCCAGTTCCCAAAGACAGGAAGTCTACTGAAAAATGATGGTGACACAGATTTCTTCTTACCCCTTTTTAGCGTTTCCTTATATCCTTTTAAGTTTGCGTCTGAACTGTGCATCTTTTCGTTGTCCTTATGATACACACGAGTGTTTTTAAATCATAAATTGCTCGTGATGTGATTTTTCTTCTTCTTGGCTGCGTTAAAGGATATGATATGCATGCTGTAGACGGGGATGTGCATTTTGAGTAAGTAGATAACGAATCCTTTAACCTAGATGTTCAGAGTCAGAAACTGACTCTGTTTCACTAAGGACCAACAATTTCATCCTTTATAATACGAGTACATACAAACATATGTGTACCCATATACGACGAGTACAGTGGGGAAACATATCTACGTATAAAATTATGAATATATGTATTCGTATGCAGTGCTCATTTTATATTCCGCAGGATAGTGGAACAACAATCTAACACTAGAGGATATGCACAGGATGGTCATTTGCGCAAAAAAATTGCGACACTATTATTTCCAATTAATTTAAGGATGATGCAGATATTAGAGGAATAAAAAACTTAAGGACACAGAAACCAAAAAAAAACAAAAAAAAAACGACCAGCTCAACTGGCGAATGTGCGACTAAAGATAGTTGGGCAAAGGCGCAGAAATGATAATTAATCTTCACGAGATAATTATTTTTAATAGCTCTATCTTGGTGATTAATTTGTTTAGAGTTCATCAGGCAGAGCGGATGCGATGGTACCATCTGCTTCGGGATAGAGAAAATTAATTAGAAAATTCCATTGGCAAGGACTTCATTTACATATTGCGCATTGGCTTTTGGAAGATGTTCACGACGAGAGTTCATACTGGTCATGAGTTAAATGGACGCTTTAACGATATACAAAAAATAATTGATTGTATATTAGAACCATAAGCCGATGAACTAGATTAAGTTATGTGAAGTTCTGTTAATGGAAGTAATTACTCCAGTTAGGTCAAGGTTACGACATTTTATTTCCACAGTTTATGGTCGACTATCCAACAGCAAATTTAATCTACTGAACAGGTTAGTCTAGATCCCTGAAGTTTCCTTTCAGATTCTTTGTAACGTATGATTTGCAACATTGTCGATATACTAGTTTCATTCCTAAGGCTGTCTTAATATGGGTAAGCCACGATGGGTGTGACTACTCTTTAAATGCCGGAGCATGTGTTAAGTTTTTCAGAAAATTAAATTCCAAAGGATCTCACAATCGTCAAGGGAATATCTCACCTTAATTTATTACCCGCTTAAGAAATCCTTTCGGTCGATCTCAGAAGCAAAGGTAGCACTTAGCATTAAGTCCTAGCTTTTCTGCATGGCAAATGACATCTTCCTATTTTTATATAAATTGCTAATATATAAAATATATTTTCTAATTAAGATGCATGATGTGTGAATTTATTGCTTATGGCAATTCGATTAAGATTCAAATATGCCTCCTCTTAGTCCGGTTTAGTTGGTTTCTTATAAAAATCAGTGCTGTCAGAGCTTATGTCAGGAATGTTGAGGTAGCTCCTTAATTATGGCTATGAACCACGTTTAGAGCTAAGAGTTTAGCTGTAATACGTCTGTGTTTAATACAGACGATCAGTCTTTGTTTGTAATTTTATTGTATTGTCCACATTTGCGACAGTTATTTGCCTTGTATCCTTGTGTTTTGATCATGAGGTGTTTTGAAGAAGGTAGATCGTCAAAATATTCTAGCACTGCTGTCACTCCATCAGCTCCACAATAATGGAAATGTTAATTGAACATATTAAACAATATTTGACCTAATCTGGACTCTTGTGGTACATTGCAGAGGTTCCATTTTTTGATATTGGAAACGTTCACCCTGATTGTTCTTCCTGTTTAGTAATTCTTTATCACTTTCATCACATATTTTCTTATTCCAATCTTGAATAAAGGTAATCTAATTTTGGGTACGTTAATTTGACGAGGGGTAAGTGGATTACGAGGGTTAGTGTTGAGGAAAATAGTGTTGTGAACTGAAAGGAGTCGATGAATGAAGAGAAAGTCGGCTGTATCTCTGCGTTCCTCAAGGATCTTTAAATTGATAACGTTGAGACGGTTTTGTGCCCCCCCAGCGGAATAAAAGCATCGTCCCAAGGCATACCTCGAAGAGCAAATCGAAGAAAACGGCGCTGGATGCTTTTGATTCTCATGAAGACAATGATATGGTGACCACACTTGACTTGGTAATGTAGGAGGGGGCGAACATAGATAATATAGAGGGACCTGGTCACTGTTTTACAAAACCTAGAGCAGAGTTGGCTTTCAGGATTATCTCATCCATATGTGAACGGAATTTGAGCTCCCTGTCACACAAAATGCCGAGGTCGGGAGAGAAAATAGATGTATGTAAAAAGGTGATGGATTGGCATTTGGCAATATTAAGCTCCAAACAATTTTTGAGGCACTAGATCGAAAAACTGTTAAGGTCTTGTTGAATTAAGAAGGAGTCCTGGGGTGAAGAAATGGTTTTCAAAAATTTGGTATCGTCGGCGAGTCTTTAATGATCCTATCGATATCATTTATGGTCAATATAAAAAGAAGAGGACCGATATGGCTGCCTTGTGGAATTCCAGAGGTGACCAAAAAGGGAGCCGAGTGGACTGACCTAAAACGAGCACTATACAAACGGCCTTCTAGGTAAGAAAATATCCATTTTAACAGTATGGGTTCAAAGCCGAGGGCAGAGAATTTGAAGAGTATTAATCGATGAGAGATTTTATCGAAAGCTTTGCTAAAATCGGTTGCAACTACATCGACTTCGTTACAATTCTCTACGCCAGAGTGGGCAAAGGATACGAATTCAACGAGATTTGTGGTTGTTGACTTATAATTTAGGAAGCCATGTTGTCTAGGGGAAATAAGAGATTCGCATTGGAAGCTTAGGGCTTCATACAAAATACTTCCGAACAGCTTAGGCACATGTCACAATTTAGCGATGGGAAGATAGTTGCTTATTTCATTCTTTGTGGATCCGGCTTATGAAGGAGGCTTTCTAAGCCTGAGGAAATTCTCCTTGTGAAAGGGATAGACGAAAGAGATTAGAAATGGCAAGGGAAAGAGAGAAGAAACATTTTTAAAGAAATATGGCAGGGAGGCCATCTGAGCTAAGTGTGAATTAAGTTGGTGTAACTTACATTCGATATAAGACGGATCAAGGGTGTGAGAGTGAAGTGGTCCATTGGAGAAGTTCAGTAGATAATTAAAATAGGATGGATCTGGTACAAAGGAGTCGTTAGTAAAGGGTACAGCAAAAGCAATTATATGATTTATTTCTTAAATAAATATTAAGTAGAATTAAAAACAATTTTTAAATTTTAAAGGAAAGTTTACTTTAGGGAGTGTTTCTTGATTTGAATTGTAATTTGTTGCATTCACGGTCTATTGCACCATCTTGCTGAAACCATATATTGGTATCTGGTGGCAATTTTGGATATTCAAATTGGCTGTAGGATTTTGCGGAATTTATAAAACCCATCAAGCGGAAATGCGATTCGTTTCCAAAAAAAGGCAAAAAATATCGACTAATAGGACACAATATCGCGAACGGCAGCTACAGCCTTCAAGCCGTAAGTAACCTTATTTACCTCGACTCCCCTATCAACTCCGATAGCAGCGCGAGTATCATGCGAAGAATCACTCTTGCTATTCCCTACTTCTATGAACTTGCAAAGCAATTGAGTTATAAGGCCTTCCCTCGAGCACGCTTGCGAAAGTGGATGTAAATGCTCTTGGGTGGTTCGAGAGTAAAGTTGTACGAGTAATTTTTGATCCCGTTTGCATCAATGGAGGATCAGGGAAACGTTTCGGCAGCGATATACGTACAGCGAGAAACCGCCGTTATGAGAAAAGCTCTGATAATCTGGCGTAGATGCCTAGTGCACCTTAAGCCCATGGACCTCAACCAACTTTCTGTATACAACTGTAGGTAACTGGCAAAGACGGAGCAAGCTGAAGAGGCACGATAGCTCAGTCTCTGATCCGCCCTGTGTTGTAGCGCCAGTTAAGTACTCGTATGAATTAATCTCTATTAAGGATCACTTACACTTTGTCGGTTTCAAAAACTCGATTTTTTTTTTAATTTTTCTAATCTAAAGGGTCTTAAAAATGAGCCTGTAAAAGGGTTTGTCAGATTTCTCTCTAGATTTCTCTCAGAGAGCATAGCTCATCAAAGATGACCGGTTCACGCGCTTCAGCGATATGCATGTTTTCGCAGGTAGCTGTGAACGGTTTTCCAGCTTGACTGATATTTTTCTATTAATGTGTGTGTCCATGTTCATTTTTAGGGAAGGATTCTTCAAGTTCCCCAGTTTTAAATGACGAAATGTACAAACCAGATATTACAGATTAATCGTAAGTCACATGATTTACATGTCGTAATGTTCTAAATCTTCAAAACGCGTTTTCTTAAAAGGTGCACGATTACTGGACAACAACTCAACGTATGGTGATCTTTTTTTTGTTGGAAAAGTAAACGATCAAAGGTTAACTATAATCAGGGTGGTGAGCACTCGTAGCTTCTCGCACCGGGTGGTCACCATCCCAATTTCGGGTGCCTGCCATTAGTAAACATCGCGCACAAGCATCATCGAGATGTATCCAATGCCATAAAGCATCAATCACTTTCTCAGAGGCGTAGACTCATGTTAACGAATGCGGCCTTTCCACGAGATCCCCTAACTATCTTTAATCTAACTTACAACTAGGAGGAGTATGTTACCCTCTCCCCTTCTAGAAGCCACCAGAATTCGGTGTACTATTTTTCGGCATCGATCCGATCTCTGCTTTGCATTAGCCCTTTAGCATCATTATGGAGAAATGCCTCTGGCGGGATAAAGCCCGATAGAACTAAGCTCTCGTGGTACATTTTATTGGGGTAATAAGCCCCAAAGATTAGGCTATTATCGTTGGTTATTGCCCTCGCAACTTGTTTTCCAATCACTTTAATCAGGAAATGGTCAATCCTATTCAGATTAGCCCCATTGTAAAGGACTTTGTTGGCATAATATTTTTTGTACTCTGATTCTGGTGTTCTGTACAAGCCGAAACAGGTCCTAAGACATTGCCTTTCACACACCCGAATCTTTTCCGTCTGATACGGCGCGGCGCTATATTGAACCACACGGGACAACTATATGCTATGACTGGCTTGATTAGGGCCACATACGAGTAGCATATGACCCTCACCCTGGAGACAAGTTGACTGCTGTGAAACAGTCTTCTTGTCAGGGCTAAAGCCTTATTATCCCGTCCTGCTGGGGCATCTATATGTTTGTCAAACTTGTCGAGCCAGCTACTTGTCACCGCTAATGGCAGTCCATGCTCTCCAATGATGGCCAAATTTCGCCAGATATATCTGGTATCCCTAAAGCTTATCTCAATGGAGTTCTAAACAAGATTGTTACCGACTTTGGAAAATTGATTTTCAATTTGCAATCGTCGCAATACGCCTTAATATGATCGAAGTCACGCTGCAAAGGAGTATTGATGACTTCGATTTTTTGACCGGATCTGTACGCCACTAAATCGTCTGCGTACACTATGTCATGAGTGAGGGAACCTACTAGATCACTTGTGTAAGTGTTAAACACTATCGAAGAAATGACAGCCCCCTATTGTAAGCCGTTTTTAATGTCAAACATCATAAGCATGTCGTAAATCATATATAGCAGAGGTTTCGGAATGCCCATTCTGGTCATCTTATAGAAAAGCCCCTCTAACCATTCGGTGTCGAAGGCCTTCTCAAAGTCAACGAGGCAGGCACCCGTACACTGGTTCTTGTATTTATTCCATTGGATGTCAGAGATCAGCTTTGACGTAGCATGAATTGTGTCATGCTTTGCCCTAAAATCAAACTGATTTTTCGGAATTATACTATTTTCCTCAACCCGCCTTAACAGCGCTCTATTAACCACTTTCTCGAATACATAGCCGAAGATTAGTTCCAAGTTTATCCCTCTTCGGGAGTCGGATATTCAGCACATTGTTAAATAGCGTAGTAAATACATCCACTACTACCAATAGTGTCTTAATACTCGTACGACGTTTGGAATACCGTCTGCTCCCGAAAACTTTTTGTTTTTTCAGAGACTCAAAGATGCACAGTGAATACGGTGAAACCGTGATTCTCGGATCGCCACTTTTGAAGCTCGTTGCGCTGATAATAGTGACTTAGCCCTTTTGTCAATGTCGTGATTACGGTGAACCATATTATTCCTAGCAAATCCACTTTCTCCTGTGGATCTTCGACCACGAAAAGACCGTCGCCTGAGTCGGCACTTTCTGAACTTATGCCGACGGTCAGTAGTGTCTGTCTGATTTCGGTCGTTTTTGGAATTCGGACACACTGAATTCATTGCGATCTTTCCTCCTGAACAATTTATTTATCTGCGGGACCATATTCGGACTACTGGGTCTTATAGCCCAAATCTGATTGCCCCAGTACAGACTTACAGATTTATTGTAATTTTCTTTAATTAATTGTTTTAGGTTTTTGATCAGTGACTTAAATGTTCTTATTTCCGGGTCGTTTCTGTCAGTAAACTGTCTGTACAACTGCTTAATCCTTGACAGCAATCTACTTTTGTGTGCGTACAATCTGGTGATAGCTGGAGTTCTGTACTTTTCGACATGGTTTTCGTCGTAGTATTCTATCCGAGGGATAGTCTGCTCCATAGTTCGCTTGACAACGTCTTGCATTGTCAGTAAACTATGGTCGATTTCTTCGTTTGTCAAGTTTCTCTTAGTCGGAGGATCAATTTCACTCAAACGTAAATTACGCTTTAAGATTCTGGAGAAGTACAACCACCGTAGTATGAATACACTTGATCATACTGCTCCAGCTGCGTTTGCTCGTTTGGGATCCGTATTGTGGCGTCAAGTCCGTAGAGCTCACTATCGTACTCGAATGCCCACAAACAGTACCTTGTGTTTCGATCCGTGTTAGTCAGTTCTAGTCTACTGTCTATTAATCCCAAGTCCAGGAAAGAACCGGCTGATGGGAAGGATGGGATATTCGTCGCATACAGCTCAAGTTTTACTCAATCATACGTTGACCTCGTTAACGGTGGCTGTAAATTCCTCATTACTTGTAAAGTTCTTCAGAATTACTTCATCCGTTGACCTATGTTGGCGTTGTCCATGACATATTTGCTACTCCATCTCTACCAGTTGTTATCTTCTCGGTTGCAAGTAATTTTCTTAATGCTATCAGTGATACGTGGATGCACTCGTGTACCCTGTTTATTGGCATACTCGTACGTTTCTACTGACGTTGCATCATTTCGAAGAATAATTTGTGAATCGCATAACGTAAATTTCAATTTACACTTTCTGATCACTCTGAGTAAAAGTTGTCCATAAGCTGCACCCTTTACATTCGTAGATACTGTGTAATCGACTCTTGATGTGGTATTAAAGTAAACAGTCAATCTTTAGCCTCTCCGACAATTTTCGGCACCACAACCCGGGCTATATTTCTAAAGCCTTCATTATAGCAGCGTTAAGATTACGTATCACTCCTCGCTCGCATATGGATAGCCTTTTAATGCTGCTTAAAATCTCTTAATAGTTTTTAGAACTTAATCTACTGTGCAACTTTGAAACTTATTGTCTCTCTTATCCGTAACTGTTTGATAACCGCACATAACTCCTACACACAACCTCTCATTTAGTAGGTCAAATCTATATTTTATTCCATAGACTAGGTGCAGGGTCCTTTGGAGCCGGAATCTAATCCACATCATAAACTCCTTTAAAGTCGAAAAAGTTTTAAAAATCATAAAGCCAGATTCACCAGCTCGTTAAGGCAAATGCAGAAAGTTACGAGCAAATTCAAAATTACGTCAAAGTCATGTACGTGACAGAATGAATCAACAGTTCATACCGACTGAGCACAAGGACGAATCCCATTAACTTGTGTTTTATTCATGTTCTCGTAATTATATGAGACTTGTCAAAGGATCGTACGTGTGTTGAGAGCTTTATAAACATTAATCGCTTCTAAATGGTTACAGGGGATTTTAGGTGTTTTTTTTATATTTTTTTTTGTTTCACTTAAATTGGATCCATTTGCGTCTGAAGCACAGAGAATCTGATTTTTAAAATGAGGTCATTAAATTGAACCATTAAGAATTGTTAAATTGAAAGCAACAAACGAAGGCGCGAATATACTGGAGTATTCCTGCAACCGAATCGAGAATTCACGTTTTCCAACATGAAGGTCCTCATAATTGGTTTAACCATCAAAGGTCATACGAGTATGTAATTTATTGAGCATGCAGTGTTTGTAGTCTCAATTAGCATGTATTATCATAGTGTCATTACGGGTAGATGCACGACTACTCGTATGTGGTGCCTGGTGTCGCCTCTTAGTTAAATGTACATATTTGGAATCTTAGTTGGGAGAGACAGATGACTAAGAGGTGGTTGAATTAGGTCACCGGATGTTGAGGACTAACCTATCAACTGTAGTGATTTGATGAGATCAAGGTGTGAATTGGATTATGATTACATCATTTGACTTACTGACTGCAATGACATTATGGAAGTCTTGATATATTCGTTACTAGTTACTTGTGTTCATTGACAAGTTATACGAAGGTAGCTTTATTTGGAGAATATACCCTGTAAATTACGAGTTACATTCAGAGTTGATTTTTTACGGTGGTGATAATTATGTCGCTGGTTCCTCTAATTTTTTGTTTCAATAAAACACAAAGAAATTAACCTCATTCAAAGGATTATTTCAAGACATTTCGTTTTGGGCATATGTCCACCATGGCTGCCTCGTACAAAACGCACTTTATAGGTCCAATTTTCGACCACTTCTTTGTACAAGTTTTACTCGAACGACATAAGATAGACGATAAAATACTATAGGCATCAATTTGTGGATAACAGATCTAACCCTAGAAAACAATGGCGTATAGTCAATAAAATTCTAGGAAATGATGAGAAGAAAGATAAATTAATAATCCCTAAATTTAGAGATAGGAATGTTAATACAAATGTGAAACAAATTTAACTCCTCCTTTACAAATGCGGCTAAAAATGCTAAGCCAGATATTTCTGTGAAGCTAAACAAAACAAATGCGAAGCTCTTGATAGACAAATCCTCCTCATGCTCATTTTTCTTCAGTCCGATAAGGAATGAAGAGCTGCTTTCCGTAATTAACATTTTTAAGCCAAAAAAAATTCTGTGGAATAGATGGAGTAACTAGTCTGGCGAAGAAAAAGATCGGAAAACCTATTCTAAGTTCTTTGGCATTTTTAATAAACAAGAGCTTCGAAGACGGGAAATTTCCTGATGCTCTAAAAACAAGTATCGTTTTCCAATTTTTAATAAGGCAGACCCTACTGAATTGAATAAGTATATGCCTATATCGTTGCCATCTGTCTTCTCAAAAATAAGGTTCCTATCAAAAACAATTTTTTTCAGTAAATCCCAATAAGGCTTTATAAAGGACAAATGTACGGAGGACGCAATTACCGCCCTTCTAAGCTGAATATATAGTGCATTAAAAAAACAAAAACTGTTCAACGCTGGGTTCAGAGGAAACATTATTGAATGGTTCAAATCATTCCTGACTAGCAGAATACAAACGGTGAAGGTAAATGGAGTGATGAGTGGAGAAGAAAGGTGTCGGAATATTGGTGTTCCACAGGAATCGGTCCTTGGACCAATACTGTTTCTAATCTACATTAATCCCATCTCTAACCTACCTCTTAAGGGTAATTTAACAGGCTATGCGGATGACCATGCTCTGTCCTATTCAGGCAAAGTTACGATGCATACTAAAAGCAAACTGACAGGACCAAATGGTCCTTAGTAATAAGTCCAAGGCTATGTGTTTTTCATTGTCGAATTGTCGCTTACTGATTGAGGATATTCGTTGTCATCATCCCAAATGTAATAGCGTGCGTTGTTCGTAACAATGTTTTGTACTAGATTTTGTTGAAAAATTTAAATATTTTGGAGTTTTAATAGACAACAGACTGTGCTGGAAGCCACATATTGCGTCAGTAAAAAAGTTGCTATACATCGCCATGAACAAAATGTACTATCTACGTAAACTTGTACCACATAGGCTGCTATTAACAATTTACTATGCACTGGTTCATTCACGCCTAGAGTATGGTCTTGCTTGTTGGGGTAGCGTGTATATAACAAACTTGATGCCCATTGTCATAGCACAAAAGAAAATTATGAGATTAATATTCCATAAAAATAAGCCTTTATTTCAATCAGCGAAAATACTCCCTCTACGGTATCTTCATATTTACAAAGCACTAAAAGTGTTCTTCATTAGGAGTGGTAATATTGATTACAGAAGAGGTGATGTGTACTAGAAATAAGAACACTGTGGTCGTCCCATCAGCCAACAAGGCGTTTTCTTAATTCCATTACACCATTCATATTCAACAAACTGCCGTCGGAAATATCCAGTCAAATTACACACGGTTTCAGGTTTCTTAAAAAGCTCAAAATTTCGCTGCTATCTAGATCTGAGGCGGAGACACTTTTACAATTAACGATTTAGTCAACTGTAGTACATAAAGGGTTTTCCAATAGGGACTTGACACCTTTGAATTTAATTTGTGAACGCACTCTTTCACTAATCATCAAACTGTTACTGTCAATTTATTCAGTAAACTCAATATTTTCATCATCATAAAGTACACTAACGAGCAACGTCTGCAAATTATAAAAATTTTCCACCGAAATTCGGAGTCGGTGACTGCAACTTTCAGAGCGTTAACTCCAATTTTCGGTCGTAATTCTCGCCCTAGTAGACAGGTAATAACAAGTTTAGTGGAAAAATTTGAGCCTACATATTCGTTGTGTGATGTTGCCGTGACAGTGACACAACGGGTTGGTCAAAGTGCCGAAAATATCGCTGCCATTCAATCCAAATCAGTCAATTCCATGGCGTTCTCAAGAATTGGGCATCGATCAGACCACATTATGGCGTATTTTAAGTAAGGATCTTGATTTACACCCATACAAGATCCAGCTGACTCAAGAATTGAAGCCGATGGACCATTTGAAGCGACGTACGTTCTCCGGTTGGGTTCTGGAGAAGATGCGCCAAGATGATGAATTTCATCGCAAAATCATCTTCAGTGACGAAGCTCATTTTTGGCTCAATGGGTTCGTCAATAAGCAAAATATGCGTTATTGGTCTGGTGAAAATCCACATTGCTTCATGAATCAATATTTCATCCACAAAAAAATAACTGGTTTTTGCGGTTTGCATGTCGGCGGCGTTATTGGGCCATATTTTTTCGTCGACGATAACGATCGTCACGTTACTGTGAATAGTCAGCGTTATCACGCCATGATCACCGATTATTTTTGGCCCGAATTGAAAGATATGTACTTGGACGACATGTGGTTTCAACAGGATGATACCACAAGCCACACAGCGCACGCTACAATCGATTTATTGAAGAGTAAGTATGGTGAGCGTGTTTTCTCAAGAAATGGGCCAGTCAATTGGCCGCCTCGTTAGTCCGATTTAAAGCCGGTTGACTATTTTCTGTGGGGCTACCTTAAGTCATTGGTTGAAAATTGGGTCCAACGAACCCACCGCTGCAAACGTGCCCGCGGTGGCCATATGAACGAAGTCGAGTTCCATTCATAAATGTTCTGATTGTACTGCAAGCCGATAATAAAGTTTTTGAAATATCCCAAATGGTTTGCGTATTATTTGAAAAAAAATTTGTCAAGTCCTTATTGGAAAACCCTATAGAAGGCAGTTTCGAAGTTAGCAGTGCTTAAGTTATTCCATGGTCTAATAGCAAAAATGAAAAATATACGCGATGAATTGAGGTATTTGTAACGCTGAGTGTTAATGTTCAAAGTTCTTCTGGAAAGGGAAAATTCCAGTTTGGAGTAAAGATAAATGCGTTGCTTTGTATTTATAATTTGCTGTAAAAATACGCAATTTCTGAAATGAAGGTACTTTCTCAATGTACAGCCAAGAAACTGGCATGAGAATTGCGAGATTCCATCGTATCATTCCCTTGCATAAACATACCGAACAACATCATTTTATAAGCAACCTGGAGCTTAAGAAAAGATAGTGAGTCAAGCTCGCTATAAAGAACTGTCATATGCTCAGTAATGGGCATTATGAGAGTGAGCACTAGTCTCTGGTGAGTATTCCAGATGGTATAGCTCCCTGAAATCCAAAGTTTTCGCAAGCATACGTAGACGCGACCAAATACGATATTAACGTGGTTATAGCCACAAAGCGGTTTATGGTGATACCGGCTCAACTAACCTAATCCTATTTATGGTACCGGCTAAGCAAACATCAGGAGCTAGACTTATATGAAAAGACTTGTTTGATATCGGAAGTACTTGGCATTTTTTGGGTTCAAAGCTAATTCATTTTTAGTTGCACAATAGAAGCCAGATCCTCATTTAGTGGCCCTAGTTCACCCATTTCTTTAACTGGATGAGTAAAAGAACATCGTCAACATAGAAATGAATATATGCGTGCTTACAAATCGATGCTAAGTCATTTATGTACCTACAGAAATTGGGCCTAATATTGATCCCTGAGGAACCCATTGAGAAACTGACCGGAGACCTGAGCAGTTGTTACCAACAACGACTATTTGTGACCGTCCACATAAAGAGTTTCGAATGAGCCTTACAGCTCTTTCACTAAAACTAAAAAGAATGGCATGATCCACTCTGTCAAAAGTCTTAGAGAAATCCAGCAGGCAAGGCAGCATCACAAATCCTTTGTCAAAATCTTGCCTGATGTCATGCAAGATTTGTACCACGGCGGAAGAACAACTATGGTTTTTCCTAAAGCCCGATTGGAATGGACTCAACAGGGAACTTGGAACAAGTGGAGTTTGGACTAAAGCAATCCTCGTTGGTTATAAACTCAGCAGTTTCTCTACGGTTAAACCCAAAAATCTACTCAATGGGACTAACCGGTGGTGGTCAAAATAAGAAGTGGCTCATTGCTCACAAGAACATTACATTTACTTTTTCGTATTACTGTGACATGAGTTGGATTCATTAAAGGTATCAATTTTTGTTTCCTCTGTAACTACCGTAAAAGAGGGATAAAGATTTGCTACCATGCGCATGCCAAGTTTTAAATTAAAATTGCTTTCTGTTTGATTTAGAAAAGGGATTCCCAAAGTGTTCGATATCGACCCCTTGGGATCGAAATCGGTTTCCCAGGGATCAACATAAACGAAAGCTGAAATGAAGGACCACAAGAGTACATGCTGACAAAAAAGGTAATTCATTGTACTTCTTTCAAGCACTTAAAGAAAAACTAGAGAAAAGGCCATCCATAAGATCGAAGTCTGCGTCATCATCTATGCAAGACGTCGATGGTATACGAGCGTCCTATAATATATCTTTACTTATAGCGAAGATGGGGAAACCATACATAATTGAAGAGCACCTTATTTTACCAGCTATTGCGGAGGTCCTCAACAATGTATTGCACAAGTCCGCACATGATATTATTAAGCCAATTCCTTTGAGCAATATACCGTTCAGAGACGAATAGACGAAATTTGTCGCGACGTGAAAGACTTTATATTCAATTTCTTACAGACCAACAGATTCTCTCTTCAGTTGGACGAGTCTACATTACCCGGCAATGAAGCTCTGTTGTTGGGATATGTTCGATATATTAAAGATGAAAATATGTGTCAAGAACTGCTTTTTGCTACTTATTTAGAGACTGATACTGGAACGTTTTTTTCATCGACAAAGCTATTCCATGGAAGATCTATTTTTTTTTTTTTTTATAATTAGCGCGCGCTCAAGGGGTTTGTGTACCCTTAAGGTGATTGTTCCCAGCGCGGGAAAAGGAAATTTAGGGAGGAAGAAAAGAGAGGTACCGATGTACATTGCTTTTAAATGTTTGCAAGTTATAACGACCGGGAAATACAGAGATGGGCAGGGCATTCCATAAGCGAGTTGTACGGCTTAGGAACGAATCACGATATTTTAGAGCACGTCCGAAAATAGGCTTAAGGGTATACTGATGAGTATTCATAGCGAGACAGGTGTTACGGTTGAAAGTTTGAATGGGCGGAATGTTGCTGGCGATTTCAGGGGAGCAAATAGCGATAAGACAAAGTGAGACAGGAGACATTACGTCGGTGTTCGTGCGTGTCAATTGATTGACTGGTATAAGTATCGTAAATAAGTTTTATCGCACGGTTTTGAATCCGATCTAGCAGGTGCAGAGATGTTTTAGGAGCATCTGACCAGATGTGGGCATTGTACTCCAATTTTGGGCAGATGAATGCCTTATATATTGAGGCCAGATCAGAGGAGGTAACATATTTCTTACATCGCTTGAGGAAACCTAGACATTTCACAGCATTTTTGGCGACATCAAATATGTGGTCATTCCAATGTAAGTTGTCATGGACACACATACCGAGAATGGAAAGTTTTTCGGTTTCGACGATGCAAGTGCCATTCATGGATAATGGCTGGGTGTTTAAATTTCGCTTTAACGACAACAGACAGCATTGTGTTTTGGAAGCATTAAATTCCAAATTGTTGATAGTTCCCCAATGGAACTTAGCATACGCTGCCGTTCTCATTCTACAGCCGAAGAGCAGGGCTGTGACTTCGGAAACGAATATGAAAAGCAGAGAGTACTGTCATCAGCAAAGGAATATATTGGATTAGAAGTAGCAGACAAGAGATCATTAATGAAAATTAAAAAGAGTGTCGAAGACAGAACAGAGCCTTGGGGCATACCAGCATTTATTTTGTGAATATCAGACTTGAAACCGTCCAAGACAACTTGAATTGAACGTTCCAAAAGGTAATTTCTAATTCATTGATTAGAAATGCACGCATTTTCGACAAAAGAGCCTGATGCCAAACTATGTCAAATGCCTTAGAAATATCAAGTGCAACTATCTTGCTTTCGCCAGATTGATGTACGCTTTGGTTCCACTTTTCGGTGAGACATGCCATCAAATCACCAGTGGACCTGTGGCTACGAAAATCATACTGCCGGTCATTAAGAAGTTTTCGTGTTTCGAGATATTTCATGAGCTGACGATTGATCAGCGTTTCCATGACCTTGGAAAGAAGGGACACAAGTGCAATGGATCTGTAGGAGGAGAGAGAAGATGATTCGCCTTTTTTAGGGACGGGCTGGACAAATGCTGTTTTTCATCTGCTCGGGAAGAGTCCTAAAGAGTAGGATTGATGAAAAAGCTTACGCAGTGGTTTTGCCAGCGAGGAAGAACACCTCTTCAGAAGAAGGGGAGTTATACCATCTGGACCAGCGGATCTATGTATGTTGAGATCTTTAAGTAGTCTTGCTACTACACGAGTGCGAAAGTAGATTCGTCCCATTGAAGATTCGACGCACTCAAGTGTAGGCGGAGACAAAGCACAATCTGGGAGTGTTGAGCTGGCCGCAAAGTGTGCAGCAAGCAGATTGGCCTTATCCAAAGAGCTGAAAGCTGGAATGTCATTGTAAATTAGCGTTGGGATAGAGGATGAGGCGGAATTTCAAATGTTTTTTGCGAACGACCAAAAATGTTTACTGCCTTTGGGACATTGCAGTATATTGTGCCTCAGTTTTTGGTCGTATTGGAATTTCACACGCTTAAGAAAGGCGTTGCAGTCATCATGATTTTATAACCCACTTAAAGCAAAGACTGCCTAAGTTACTGGCCATTCACTGCGTGATTCAAAGACAGCATTTAGTAGCAAAAAATCTGAGTCCTAGATTGCACACATATATCATGTCAACAAGATTCGAAGCAGTTCCTTGATATCTCGGTTATTTGTTCAACTATGTGAGAAAAACGACAAAGTCTTTACGCGGTTACTTCTGCACACTGAAGTTCGCTGGTTATCAAGAGGTTCTTGCTTAGTAAGATTTTCAGCTATTTTTGAATCTGTGTTGGAGTTTTTACAAGAAAAAGATCTAAATTTGAAAGAAAATGTAAACAATTGTAAAACAGTCTAGTACTGATATCTTTGGTATGTTCAACAAAGTTAATTTGCTCCCGCACGGTGATGATCTTAACTTTAAACAACTTAACTTAAAACAAAATCAATAATATCGGCCTTTGTGGGTGAACTCATCCTTTATAAACAAAATTTAATCGGAAAAGAGTATTCAAAATTTCCGCATTTGTCAAAATTACCAGAAATGCTTTAAGACGATGTTATTTTATCATATGTCACTCACTTGGACTCATTACACAAGGATTTTGCTAAAAGGTTTGAGGATCTCTTAATCCTTAATCCATACAATATCATAGCCATGGAAGAAGCCAATGTGATAATCGAAGAAGTGTTGATTACCATCAGAACAGACGAGGAGCTTAAACAGAATTTTAAAAAAGGCTATCAGAAATTCTGGTTGAAACACAACATTGAAACGCATTGTGGAACATTGCTGAAAAATACCTTATCGCCCTTCCATCATCATACCTAGTCGAAAAAGGCTTCAGTGTGGTTACAAACATTTTGACAAAACAAAGAAACCATTTGAAAATCAATGAACGCGGAGATTTAAGGCTGCAACTCATCAAGGCTAGATTGGTAGAGAGTCACCAGGTTCATCCAACGTACTGAAGTTTTTGTATATATATTTTGTTTGCTTTACTTATTTTTACTTAATTTGTATTAATAATTATTAATTACACTTGGGACTTACTGAATTTTATGTCTATTTATTTTGCTAAATTTTGATGAGAGAATTATTGTATGTCAAGTTTACTCACAATACAATTTTTAAATTGGTAAGTACAAGAAAAGCATGTGTGTGATCTGTTAAGAGCTTATCATTCCGTGTGCCTAACAGAAGGTATCGGTGGTGGCTTACAATACTAGTATAAACTCTAACCAAGAGTGTGTGCTCTGCCACTCATTGGGTTCAACTCCATCGCTGTTTCTATTCTGACAAAGTGCCTATCGATCTCTTAATGTCATGAGCTCTAAATGTATCAATGATACCATGGTTGAATTCCTGACAACAAGCCCACACTAACCTACTTTGCGGCATCTCAATATCCGAAAAGGACATTAAAATCACATTGTGATAAACGGAAGCCACCGCTAAGTTCACATTCTAGATGTTACACTTTCCAAGGAGTCAAGTTCGAGATCATTGTGGCCATACTAGAAATACGGATACTCCAGACATCAATTCACCGGGAGAAATGTTGACATCAAATAAGTCTCATGTCTCCGAAAACCTTAGCAAAAAATTCTATTCTGCCGACATCAAGCGGATGTAGAGACTTTGTCTGCTTGCATTAGCTTCTGGTCCACTGAATTTTTACTGAACAATATAACGAAAACGATTTGGGTTCGTTAAAAAATTGGGAAGGAAGGATCGGCCCCTTCGAAATGTTGCGAAAGAAGTAGAGAAGTCCGGGGTCGTGATTATGGAGAGCATTACTGATGATATAGTATTCAATATGATGTCCCCGTCACATTCCTACCGAACACTTCCACCTCTGCAAGATGACAGTAAAATCGTGAAATGCAATAATCTTAAGACTACGCAAAATACAAAGACCTGTCGGTTGATACTTCATACCGGACTTTAACGTCAACTAAATACAAAAATTAAGAATATGCTGTATCCTCGGAGTCAATTTGAGCAGCTTATCTGGTTCATATGCAAATAAGAAGGATCTCAGGTTTTTGTCTATTTTGTCATCCTCGAATAGTAGGAGTGAGAAATTATATATACTCGTCGTATATACATGTCATCTCCTGGATATAAGAAAACCTCTTAAATCGAAGCAAGAGAACTACAGTACCCCATTCCGAAACCATTCCAATAGATGGAGATTGATTGGGCTCTGTTTTCATCGTCTGCTTTTTAAACTCAATTCCGAAATAGGTTTTCAAATTGACTTTAGTGTTTTCTCCAGCAGTTATGTCAAAATGTCTAATGGGGGTTCATTTTGTTCCTATGAAACATAAATAATTTTTCCAATTTGTTGAAAGTTTTTCAATTAAGTTTTGGTCGGTTATTATTTAAAACAATTTTTTCCTCTTAACAGCAATCCATCCTGCATCCACGTAAAAAATGTGTAAGCAAACAAAAGATTGTCATTAAGTGTGGAAGTTATAATTTATTCTTGAGACTTTCTGAATGAATTTATTCATTACTTAACCTTTTGTCAAGTATCATAAAGCGGCTCATTTATGCTTTAAGAAGAAAGAGCTTACCAGTCCCTTCAAAAGAGAGCGCATAACAGCGCATCTTCACAGCACTGATTACGAGTACCTTCAGACTTTTGAATCTCTTTTACGTGAAAACTCATGGTGCATCATGGAGGGAATCCCTGAGCATGTCATGCGCCGAATACAGAGTGAAACTTCGAAATGATTTCGAAAATAGATTTCAGGTGGTTTTTCAATAGCCCACACAGATATCTCAGCTCTCAGTTCAGTTTTGATTCGGTTGGGAAACAATAGGATGCAGTTTAAGTTTCAACAGGGTCACCTAGGCGTATACGTAACTTTTTTCTTTCCATCACAATACAATTTTCTAAGTTTAAAGGATTTTCGTAGGATTTATGATAAATGCCACATGTGCATTTATGAATGGTGCAATCACTTCGAAACATATCAATATCCTTTGCATGTTATAGCCAATTCATGCGCAACACAATTCACAGGATTAGGGTAATTGTGCTGTTTTTGAAAATTATTCATAAAAAGTTCAAGGGTATCGTGATAATTTATGCGCCACAATGTGGACGGTAAAGATTTATGCCGCAGGTGAAAACTCACACAAACCTAAACAAGTACAATATATGGTATCCTAGGCTAGAATGCGGATATTTTAATAATTGTGCATATAATTTAAAGGAATTGCGGGAATGTGCACCATAAAATATACACTTGAAGGCATGCAAGAGATTTGTGGTCATCGATAAACATTAAACGCAATTTTGCTGTAGTAGGCTGAGGAATTTATGGCACTTTATTGTGTGTTGTGGTTAAGGGATTACTTTAACTCTGACCGGGACAAAAGTAATGATAGTTCACAAGCGTGCAGAGTGGTTTATCTTAATTGATAAGCTAGGTGTTGTCAGACCTTTAAAGCTTTTTAATGTATACACATTCGTTGGTAAGTATATTTATTAAAGGGTTAATTTTAGCTGTTGAGAAAATGCAAGCTTTTTTGATTTCCTGACTTTGGCTTCTTTAACAGCGCACAACGCGGCTGGATTATTTCAAAAAAAGACGATTTATTTGACGATATCTTTATAAGTTGGAGCTTTATTCGAGACGAAGATCTTATAACAAAAAAAAATGACAGATGATCATTCAGTTTTTACCTCAGTGGGTTTACAATTCACCATTGATCGTTTTGTTTTACCACAGTGGGTTTACATGTAGTATATAAAAACAAAATGTATATTAGGCATTAACATTAGCATTGTACTCCTTAACTTGTGAATTTCTTTTAAATTCTCTTCATTTTAAAAAATAAATTATTTCAATTACATTTTAGAGGCCATGCTGATTTTCCATCCGGAATTATAAGGAGATGCTAAATATAGATAATAAGTAGCCGTGATTCTGAAAAGCACACAATGAGTAAATTTCTGTATTCGATAAAATTGATAATCAACTGCGTCATGACTACGTTGGATGCATTGTAATGTAAGACGAGCTATTTATTTTGCTCATTACATCAGAGAAACCCTTGACATTTGAAGACGTCTACATTGACATATTGTTTCCCAGAGGCGGGTCTTATTTGGATCTACTGCTGTACGACGAACGTATACGACTGACAGGTACGAATTTACAAACGCTAAACTGTCTGCGCACATTCGTGTATGACAGCGACCATTGCGGTTTTAGAACCGAAATTACAGTTCCCAACGAAATTGCGGAATTGGAGGAGTTTTTCCAAAGATATACTTACAACTACAGTAAGACTCGATGGACACGCTTCTCCGCAACCTTAACTAGAGCGCTCTCCTCGAACGCGCTCCACCCACCGTCCAATAGGAATTTGTCAAACGAGGAGATCGACAATTACCTAAAACAAATGGACGAGACAATTAAACAAACTATGGACACTACAATACCGCGAAATCGACGTACAACTAACGAAGACCTGTTCCGCAATCCCACTATTGACGCACTGCACCGACAGAAGAGTAGACTTCTGACAAGACTCAAAAACTTGTACAGACAGTTAACTGACAGACAAGACCCGGAGATTAGGACACTGAAGTCGTCGATTAAAAATGTGCAAACGTTAATAAAAGAGAATTACAGAATTTCTGTAAGTTTGCACTGGAACAACAAGGTTCGGGCTATAAACACCAGCAACCCGAATATGTTCCCGCAAATAAATAAACTATTTCGGAGAAGAAACCAAAACGACCTTCAGTGTCTTAAAATAGCCCGGACAACAGACCGTTCGTTTACTGACAAGAGCAGGTATTGATCCAAATGAGGCCGCTGATGATGACGACTTCTTTGTGATCGAGGATCCACAGGAGAAGGTTGAGACCATAAGGGCGACTTTCCAGGAAGTATACAAGGCCACTGATACCACTGGCCCTAATTACGACCTGGACAGTCGCGTCTTTGTGCACGACTTCTGCGTTCGAAATGAAATAGAGAACTGGCGATCCGAGGGCTCTGGTTTCACCCGGTTTAGCGACGAAAATATGGCAAATAACGTCATTGCCAGAGAGGGTGGCCTACCCCCGTTCATTTCGAGGGAGGAACTCCATGAGATCTTCGACACAATCAGGGCTAAGAAATCAGTGGGGACCGATGGTATTCCGAACATCGTGCTTCGACATCTTCCTCTAGAAGCGGTGGACATTTACACCACCCTGTTTAATAATGCAATGAATAATGCACATTATCCAGCGCATTGGAAAACGGCGGTGGTTCAACCTATCCCCAAAAAGGGAAAGGATATATCCAATCCGGCGAATCTCCGGTCGATAAGTCTCCTTCCGAATATCAGTAAGGTTTTTGAAAGAGTAATCAATAGAGCTCTGTCTAGGTGGGTTGAGGACAAACATATAGTTCCGGATAATCAATTCGGTTTTAAGGCGGGACATGATATCTCACATGCCGCGTCTAAACTGGTTTCTGATATCCAATGGAACAAAGGCAAGAAACAATGCACTGGTGCCTGCCTTGTTGACTTGGAGAAGGCCTTCGACACCGTATGGTTAGAGGGTCTTTTCTATAAGCTGACTGGGCTGGGGATCAGTAAACCACTCTTGTACATTCTTTATAATATGCTAACCAATAGACAGTTCATCGTGAAGAATGGTGATGTGACTTCTGTTGGAATATTTCAGATTAAAAATGGTCTTCAGCAAGGCGCGGTCAATTCGCCGATCCTATTCAACATTTTTACAAGCGACTTGATAGGTTCACTTCCCCATACTATTGCGTACGCAGACGATTTGATAGCGTACAGAACAGGTCAAAAAATCGAGGTCATTAATACTCTCTTACAGCGTGACTTCGAAAAGATAAGACGATTTTACGATGACTGGAAGTTGAAAATCAACTTTCAGAAGTCGGAAACCATTCTGTTTAGGACGCCGTTGTCTGGAGCCTTTAGGGATACCAGAAAAAATTGGCGAAAGTTCTCTATCATTGGACAACACGGACAACCTCTTGCCTGTCGAAATGTAGTCAGATACCTTAGGATCTGGCTAGATCAGTTTCTGTATTTTGGCAAAAATGTAGATGCTGCTCTGGCCAGAGCTAAAGGCGCTTTTGCCCTGTTTTATAGCAGCCAACTCGATGCGAGGGTAAAGGTAATCTGCTACATGGCCCTTATCAGGCCCATGCTGGTATTGTACGAGCAAGCTTAATGGAAAAGATTCGGGTGTTTGAAAGGGCTTGCCTTCGCTTGTACACACCAGAGTCGGAGTACAAAAAATGTTATCCTAATGAGGTCCTTTACAACAGGGCGAACCTAATAAGAGTTGGCAACTTCGTAATTAAGCTGACTCGAAGGCACATTGCAAGAGCATTGACCTCGACGAATAACCTGATATTTGGGGCTTTCTACCCCAATTACCTTTACCACGAGAGTGTGCGCTCTGACGGCTTCTTTCCACCGGAAGCATTCCTCTACCTAGATCAAATAGGGTTGATCCAGGATAGATCAGCGGTGCCGTTAATCTTCCATGTCGCTCGGACAGCTCGGGACAGGCGACTCAACTACAACAGAGACGTCGCACACGGCAGTTTGGATCGCCTCAGGTTCAGTAGGGCGGTGGGGAATCGCGATAAGAGGGATGTCGTTCGGCAGCACCAGCATTTCTGGTGGTTGAATGATGGGGAAGATGTTTCGTCGTCGTTTCCGTCAATTACGGACCAGCCTCACTAATGAGGCAGAGCTGACCAATCTATTTGCTCAGTAAATAGCGATGGCCAGCTTACATAGGTTTAGGTTAGCATTTAAGAAACATATACATATATCAGTGTATACAAAGGTGGATACTGATATATGTATATGATTGTGTATAACGTCTATGTGTGTTTATGTGTGTATTGTGCATTTAGGTTAGGTAAGCTAAGGTTTATTTTAAGTAAGATATTAAGTTTTTATAAAAAATAAAAATTTATGTCCATAGGCTAAGTTTTTGTTAGCAATTTTTTTCTTAGCTTTAAGTATACAAAATAAATATTTATAAATAAAATGTAAATAAAGTCGAAAGACATAGTTATAAGAATTTAGAGTAACTTAGAGTGCCTGTGTGGGGCCAGTAAGTTAGTATAAGATTATTAAGTAATTGTAAGCTAGCATTTAAGCATTTTCTGTTAGTATATAAGAGTTAATGATTAAGAAAATAAAATGCTTTAAAACTGAACTGAACTGAAACATTGACATATTGAAAGCCACTCCCGGAAGGTCCATTGTATATCGGACTCCGCTGTATAATGACACTTTTTTCAAAAACCATATAAGCTGAGAACTTTACTTGAAGAATGAGCCGTTTCATCAAAATTTCAGAGGCCATAATTTTTGAAGGCAAAACTCAATGATTCTGTACGAGACTGTCAAGTATAACGATCGTTGTTAATTCCACAAATTTGTACAATCTTCTCAGGCAGAATCAGATAGTGCCTCAAATGTAAGACAGAGGACAGAGACACGTCAGCACTATGTTAAGAAAGATGTCCTCGATAATAAAAGAAGTAGTACCGCAGGGGTCAGGGCTTAAGACAATGTCCTGATCATTGTAGATAACATAAGATAATATCTGTAATTAAGTGAGATGTTAGATGATGATGGATTCCTATTCAGTTTTACTTTTGCCAAACAGGCTTAAGTAACATTGTCTGTACAAGATTGGATTATTGGATCAATGGATTGCCAGTGAATGAAGAAAGCATATCTATATGCACCCCAAAGAAATGGCAACTTTTTTTTCATAATGCCGGATAGTCTTGGTTGAAAAAGAGTTGATGCAATAACATTGCTAACAGCGATTACTAATTTATTCTGCAATTTTGTGGCAGTCCGGCGTAGTTTACTATCATTGAAATCCTAAAATGGCCGAGTATTAACGGCCACATACTATACTTTAGCAAATAGGAACACAATAAAAATTATTACGAACCTCGACTTGACATTAAAGGTGAAGGAGCATCCTTTATTGTCAAGTAAGTGCCATATTTGACGTTTTCATAATAGCGCAGGGAAAATACTTAAATATTTTAAGCGAAATTATGGAGGTGGCCCTGAAGACGATCAGCAATTGACCGAAAAGCTGCCAACCCTTCCAATGTGGTATTGGTTCTTTTTAGCAGAAAGTACAAGATGCCGAAATTCAAACTCAGAAATTCAACGGAGTGTAATGCTCTTTTTATCTGCAAAAGAACAGTAGAAAAATTTGGGGCTTACACTTGCTATGGTCTATTGCCTGTATAGATACGGCGCACTAGTATGGTGGAAGGCAGCAAACAAGAAAACGGTTTACGGAAAATTAGCGGCGGTTCAAAGAAGGGCTTTCATAGCCATCACAGGTGCATTCCGTTCCACCCTTAAGGCAGCATTAGATAGATAAAGGTATGCGGTATTAAAGGAAATTAACAAGCGGACGAGCTTGCAAGAAAAGGAGGGCTACTTGACAATATAGTAGTGAGGTTGAAAATATAAAACCACCCCTCTACATAGTGAGGGGCACTATCGAGGAAAAAATTACGAAGAATGCCAACTTAAGGTGGTCAAGTCTTGAAGGATCAAGGGTATCAAAGGCTCTTTGTCCACTTTTTGACGGAAAAAGATCTAGGAAGTTAATAAAATTAAACAGGGATAAGCTTAGGACAGTTATAGGAATACTCTCAGGACACTGTCTCCTGCGGCAGCACGCAAAGATACTCAAATTGTCAAATATGGATATCAGCAGATTCTGCGGTGATCTGCAAGCTGTTGAGGACATAACACACATACTATATGAATGCGAGTCAATATCGCGTAGTCGAAGAAAATCTTTAGGAAAATACTTTTTCGAAAACCTAGAGGAAAGTAGACGGCACGAACTTCAAAGGCCTTCTTGGCATTTGAAAGAAAATTGGGTGTTTCACCAGGGCGATTGTTTAGGTTTATGGCATTTGAAGACAAATTCAATTGGTTCCACAGGGTCCGCGATGCACCCGTTTTGGTGCCTAGTGTCTGAGTGAGGGCATATCCATCACATCCCTGTTTAAGCTAACCTAACCTAACCTAAGTGCCATATCTAGTGACCTACCAATTTTTGGGTTTCGGTTCGCTTCGCAGGTCGAACATAGAAGACAGGAAAATAATTTCTCTTGGAAAGTGAAATCTTTTTTACCCATCAGGATTAATTTTAATACAAACAATACAGTGAGTGGAAAGATAACGGGATGTTGCGCCATCAAAATACATTCTTTTTAGAGTGTCACTTCCATTAGCAGCGCCCCTGTTTAAATGTCGAAATATTAATCATTCCCTGCAACACAGATTTATAAGTCCCAAAGAATGCTAACAATTCAGAATCTGAGTGCACAAAACAAACATAGGTGAGTTAAAAATAGAGAAACTAGAGCACACGACTACAATGTGACACCGGTTAGAGTATTTACTCAGAGTTGAATTTCAATCGCCCTGCAGTAGAGATTTATTTTTTTAAAACCCAGTACCATGTATAAACAAAGAAAAGACGACGCTATATATATATTGTACAAGATTTATCAACCGTAAGTATCCTAACTCCACAGGCCCTTGAGACAATAACAATGAAAAGCCTTAACGCTTCCTGCAGGATATTGTACGATGCTCAAATCAGCAGATGAATGGAAAATAAGTATGAGGTCCCTACTCGCTACACAACACTATCGTTCTTCTGGTCGACTTCAACTTAGTTTCCTTATTAAATAGCTTAAGTTTCAAGTTTCGTGTTGGTCAGATAGCTTTCCAACCTGGTCATGGTTTTTTTTTAGCTTGCGGTTGCCACAGGTTTTTAGTTTTTTGAAACTACTGCTTATAAAACTGACACGGATTGATATACTCTCGTTGAGCAATCCAATCGCAAATTTTGCCTAAAACTCGCCGAATCCTTACGGTTTGAACCGACAAATTTATCCGTTGCTACATAATATAGCAGTCTGTGGATCTGCCTGCGAAAGCACCTTCTTCTTGGGATATGACTCAAGTGCAATGTAGGAATAAGTCCTATGGGAGGACAAATCAAGTCTTAGCACAGTTCACATGGAAGATTTTTAAAAGCTCGTACGATTCTTCTGAAACAGCCTGTCACAGCTTAAACTTTACGCCGTCATGCCTTGTCGAGGGCTAGAGAAATGACAAAGAAGACATTAGAAAATATATTTTTCTCTATTTCTATTTCATTGGTCATTCGATAAACATGTCAATTGTGCACAAATTCGAGTCTGAATTTGTGTTGGTAATCAAAAATCAAACGACTTTCGAAAATGACCGGTTGTAGGCTCTTAAACAAAAGTTTTTAAAATACCTTGCATACTACCGCGGGGGACGATATAGAGTTTTTTATCGTCTGAGGGCAGTTTAAGAGCTCTATGAAATCGCTGACTTTTCATTATCACTAGGCGGTATCTACGACATAAAAATTCCAGGTCCGGTTTTCTTTAACAAGAGCCATATATATGCTATATATTGCCAGACAAAGTTCGCTCTGCGACACGCTATTTATTTTAAAGTTGGAAGACCAGACCTTCTGTCATCGTCTGTTTGGCAGATGCTTAAATGTGTCGCCATTATTTTTCCTTGCTAGTCTTTTCTTTATTTAAACCACTGTATATTGGAAAAATAATAACAGATTGCTAGACAGTTTATGTTGCATTTTTTACATTTTGCTTCCTGTCCCCGCAATGAAATGCGCCTTCTATAAAACTGTGATCAGTAACCATCCGATTATTGTTCTTTAAGATGCAATTCGATACTTATTCCATGTTTACTGGCGGAGCTACGTTCATTCACTTGCTTGAGTAGACATTCTAAATTATTTATTCAAGTAAAGAAACCCACCTTCTTGAATGTTCCAGTGATTTAATCCAAATCCGGAGCAATACTATTTCCATATAAAAACATAGATACTATGTAGGATATCTACAAAATATAAATACAATAACCAAGATTGCAATTGATGCGGTTTTCCTATTAAGCCCTACCTATACAGTACACACCCACAGTTCCAGCTTCGAAGATAAAAATATTCCATTTAAAAGCATCACCAATGCCATGGTCTTGTAACTCTGTGTCAGACTTCATCGAATTGCAAATATTAACGCTCCACTGAACTCGAAAATAGAACGGAAAATACCCTTTAGTTTTCGTAAATATTAGTTTTGTTGTTGCAGTACCATATCACTTACATTGGATACATACCTGCTTAGGTAACACACATTCCATTGCACTAAATTTAATGGAGTGAAAGTATATTTGTATTACCTGCATTTGCGTATACCTACTTTTGAAAATATGTATAAGCCCACGAGTACTTGCTGCAATATACGAGTAGTATGTTGTAACTTGTACCTTCAGTCAAGGCCCGAGGTCGAAATGAATGTTAATGCTTATGTTTTTGAAAACTTCTAAATGTTTGCGAATATTCAGAAAGTCAAAAACGCAATTCGTGTTGATGTTTTCCCTATCCGTTCAAACGCCAACTTTAATTAAAAACTCGACAACTAACAAACAATACAAAATCCTGTTCAGAGCAGAACATGATGAATGAAAATTGGGAAGAAAATAGACAAACCAAGTTGACGGAACTGGTTAAGAATTTTTCGTCCGAATATTCCGAATAAATAGAATATATTGAGGAAACATGCAAGTTCAAGACATATGATGTGGAAGTATGCCACTTGATTTCAGTAAACCGGCAGGGATCAACGCTACCAGATATTCAAATTCATCACGATTCGCGATGATCAACTTGAGCCTAACCGAAGCTAATAATCGATCGTGAGGGCTATTCTCAAGGACGGTGTTTAACACCCAGTGGACTAAATCTTAATTTTGCCAGTTATTGAGGAACGCTCAGTTCACGAGCGATTTTCTAGATGAATTTGAAAACTCCATAAGTAGAAGCTTTCACAAAGCATTTGATACCCTAAATCACCCTAATTGAACCGACTTGGCGTCCGAGGAGAACGTTCCAACTGGCTACGAAACAAGCTTAGCGGAAAGTCCATCAAAGTAAAATTCAAAGGAGCCCTCAATGATGCGATAAAGACACTATTGAAAGTGACATAAGGCGGAAGCAAAACCTGTGATTCGTATTTTTAGAGATTGGATTTCCTTCACATTTGTGACGATCCAGCGAGAGTTGTTTGACATATCGTCTTTTCACTGCAGAATTCGGCAGAGTATTGTAGTTCCGTGGTGCCATAATAACATCACAAGGTCACAGAACAGAGAATCATCTTCTAAGGTAACGTATGAAAGTGGTGCTTTCAGAGTACTGACCTTCATACCGATATGGGCGGCTAGAAAAACATGTTTCATGCTCTTTATGGTCTTTTACTCCACTCTTCCACAACCCTGCACGTTTCTGTTTGGGAATGTTCGAGTTTACTTTGTTTCTTCACTAAGTCCAATAAGGACTTGACGACTTTTTTTTAAATAAAACGAAACCATTTGAGATATTTCAAAAACTTTATTATCGGTTTGAAGTGCAATCAAAACATTTATGAATGGAACTCGACTTCGTTCATATGGCCACGTTTGCAGCGGTCGATTCGTTGGACCAAATTTTCAACGACTCGGCCACACATTTCGGCCGAAACGGCCACTATTTCGTGTTCAGTGTTGGCTCTGAGCTCTTCCAACGTCGTCGGCGTGTTGACATAAACCAATGACTTAACGTAGCCCCACAGAAAATAGTCAAGCGGCGTTAAATCACACGAACGAGGCGGCCAATCGACTGGCCCATATCTTGAGATAACACGCTCACCATACTTTCTCTTCAATAAATCGATTGCAGCGTGTGCTGTGTGGCTTGTAGCATCATTCTGTTGAAACCACATGTCGTCCAAGTCCATATCTTTCAATTCGGGCCAAAAATAATCGGTGATCATGGCGCGATAACGCTGACCATTCACAGTAACATGACGATCATGCAAACCGCACCAAACAGTTATTTTTTGTGAATTGAAGTGGTGATTCATGAAGCACTTGTGGATTTTCGCCCGACCAATAGCGCATATTTTGGTTATTGACGAACCCATTGAGCCAAAAATGAGCTTCGTCACTGAAGATGATTTTGCGATGAAATTCATCATCTTGGCGCATCTTCTCCAGAACCCAATCGGAGAACGTACGTAGCTTCAAATCGTCCATCGGCTTCAATGCTTGAGCCAGCTTGATCTTGTATGGGTGTAAACCAAGATCGTTACGCAAAATACGCCATAATGTGGTCTGAGCGATGCCCAATTCTTGAGAACGCCGTGGAATTGACTGATTTGGATCATTTGCTATGGACGCCTGAACGGCAGCGATATTTTCGACACTTCGACCAACTTGTTGTCTCACTGATACGGCAACATCACACAACGAATATGTAGACTCCAATATTTGCACTAAGCTTGTTATTGCCTTTCTACTAGGGCAAGAATTACGACCGAAGATTGGAGTTAACGCTCTTAAAGCTGCAGTCACCGACTCCGAATTGCGGTAGAAAATTTTTATAATTTGCAGACGTTGCTTGTTCGTGTACTTTACCACAATGAAAATGTTGAGTTTACTGAATAAATTGACAGTGACAGTTTGATGATTAGTGAAAGAGTGCGTTCACAAATTAAATTCAAAGTTGTCAAGTCCCTATTGGAATCCCTTTATTTTTGTGCACAACTAACGAGGTTACTACAAAAATTCCTGAATTGGAATACAGCTCCCGCCAGAATTCTACCCGATGGCACAACGCACGAAAGAATTTCCGTGAATAATGTTCCATTATCACCTTCTGTAAGAACAGCACAACGAATTAAATGCGGTGTCGAAAATTTTACAGTACAACCCCAGAGCGCACACTCCGACTACATTTTGAAATGGTAGCTGCACCTCGCATCGGTTTTGAGCAACAACAACGAATTAGCAGTGAATGCGAGCAGTGCAACCTAGGAACTACGCGGGCGAGTGCAAAGGTTGAAAGAATCGCTGAGTGAATTTGCTATGGATATCCGGGATACCTGGCTTGAGCAGGCGAGAGACTGAAACGCTCTAGCACAATTCACCGATGGCATCTATGATGTTGAATTGCAGTACGCGCAGAAGCTAGCCGTGCATTTTAGTCGATGGCAAATAAGAGTAGCAAAGATTTCTGTGTCAGATGATGACTATTTCTGGACGAGATCTTCTTCGGGACACAAAGGCGGTACAGCTTAGTAGAGCGTAGGCTGCAGTAAAAGGACCCAAAAGCTCAAACGCAACAGTTAACTTCCATTGATCACCCACGAGGCGTAATTGAAAAATAAATTATGGGTACAAATAAATTCATTCCCAAGTCTGGTTGTGGGTTCGTTAAACGTTGTGATATTGATGGAGTAGCATACGTACCACTCGGCGAAGAAGGAGGGTTTTTCCGTAATTTTCGATATCGAAGAAGACCGGCTTGTTACACTTGCAATCAATTTGAAAATCAGCAAAGCGTATGAAGATAAACAAAACAGCATGGGAAACAGGTACCCACTAGTTTCGAAGGCACAGGATTAGTGGGAACGGAAGCATCTATACCAGGTACAGTGCTTCTTCGCTCTAGCAGCAACCCTCACAATCTTGTCTTCTAACTTAAAATCAACGACATTAAATGCTTAGCTATCCTTGATACGAGTGTAACCCGAACCATTTCAAGCCCTTCAGTGTTCAAGAAGAAGGATCCCCACTCAGCGATAAGAACACTATACTTCACACCGTTATTGGTGATCTCACTCCCGTCGAAGGAATCCTTGAAGTCAATTTAGAAATAGGAAGGTTTAAAACCCAATATCGTGTATTAGTGGCTCCAATAGTGGACGACTGCATTATCGGCATGGATTTCCTGCTCCGGTACTCATGTAAGAGTAAGATTTTCTGCAAATCGGTAATGCCGATAGTAGTTTATACCGGATAGTCGATTATAAGGCTGTGGCAACCAACATAGGACATATGCGGTTACCAACTTTAGCCGATTCACTTGCACGATTGGCCACCACCGCATTCGAAAATGAAATAGTAGCAGCAATCGCTGAATCGTGAATACTTTGGAACATGGAAGAAATACAACTAGACGTTTTCAAGTTGTTTTCCAATCGCCGCAGACATAGGCGCTGGTTAAAATTTATCACCAGAACTGGTAGAGATGACTCAAATTATTGCTTTCGGCTTGACTACTGAACAACAAAAAAGGTTAGCTTCACTAGTTTCTCAATGTCTCACAGTTCTGTATTCGCAGTTTAATTAATCCAGAAAGCATTATCTTGATTCACGATGAACCAAACTGAATGTAAGCTGGAGAATTGCAAAGGCAACAATTGAGTTCATGTTGGCATGTTGTCGAAAGGCTGGGGAGGGATTGTTCAGAACATCGGTACCAAGGTTTTAAAAATCCCATCTACTCAACTTTAGAAAGAGCACAAAGTGATTCGCTATGAGTGCGCTATGAGATTGTTTTTTTCAAGAAGACAACACAGGGACTAGAATTGTGAGTCATTGAATTCAAATAACATAGTTCAGCCCAAGAACAATTTTAGCTTAGTATAGCATGGACCCCCGTCAACTGTGCTCAGCTTTCTATGAAAACTTTAAAAATTGTCCGGATTCTGTTCGAATATCAAATAATCTTAATTGTCCCAACTATCACAACAATATCCGATCATTTCATTATCTTTTGATTGAAAAAAATCGTTCGATCATCGTCACTACGTTGAAGTAATTGCTTGTGCACGGATAATGCAGGTCACTGCCAGTTAGTGTTGTCCTCTTTACCAACAATTCCATCTAATGTAATAGGGTATCCTTAGTCCTATTTACGACAACAATATACTCGTACAACACATGCAATCATTCGATACAAATCTCCTTCCTTTTCACCACGTTTTTGTCGTTTTACTACTTCGGCCTTAGCAATCAATAACTTGACAATGCAAAAAGGACAACGAAGGATGGTGGTCGACAGACAATGCAATAGCTGGGGAGAATACCCGAAAGGTGCAAACTAGATACTAGCATATTCACCTTGCACACCACATGGTTCCATTCCAGTTCAAAGTGTACATCTGTACTAAGAAAGTTTAACCCAAGAATGTGGGAGATATAAATCACTGGTAAAGGTTTTATGTGCGACATCCTCCTTATGTACGTCGTTCTCTTTATCTCTGTGGCAGTGGTGGTAGAGGAAATGGAAATGCCGTAATTTCACCAACTCTCTTCCTTTTTACCAACTGTGTGAGGGTTTAGTTGCATGTGACATACTCCTGTAGTCCTGAAGTTTCATAGTTCCACTGTACTACAGAGTTACGTACGTTAGATTTAAATTGAGAAGGATGAAGATAACAATTTTATCGCTTTTATCCTTTTGTGAGCATTACAAAATCTATGCTCAGCTTCCATTTTTTTTTTTAACGAAACTAAAGGTGTGAGGATTTCTTTTTTTCTCTCAGATGTTACTGTGGAATGTCGCGTAGTTTTTAGGGAGAACCCAGATATGCGGATCGGTAATTCGAATAGAATATGTTCGACATCCAGTTTTTCTTTCGCGAATACAACCAGAATGGATTGGAAGCTTACGAAGTTCGACACAGGTGGTGGTGACATCTCGAAAAAGAATTGCAATGTGCTACAAATCGAATTATGTATTATACAATCCATATACGAGTACAGGGTGCTCTGTTCATAAATCAATTTAGGTGATAAGGTGATATAAGGTGATATATACTTGTAAAAACATGTATATGTAGTGTGAAGATATACACAAAATGAGGAAGGCATCGAATGACAAGAGACAAGAGGCATAATTATTTAAATAAATCTAAAAGTGTTTGTCGTAACATAATCTCTTTCCTGTTGCATTAAGGATCTGCTGAATAATAATCAATTTAGGAATGTTTTTTTTTTTTCAAATTTTAGCTGCATAGAACCGAATCTGACCATTGTTTATTGGCATACAAATGAGCAAGGTATGACAGCTCTGATCGCGAGATTTTTACATATATTTCACCAGTTTTTTACTCACTTTCAAGACAGCATTGATGGGTTGGTGGTTCACTGAACAAAATCGTAAATCCTGAAGTCTCTTAAGAGGCATGGGTACGTGTCTGTCACAGCTAAGACAACTCGATTTAAGTCTAGTTTAAACAGGTCCCTCTACTCTCATGTTTATTAAAAAATGTATTGTAGATACAGCTTCTACCTTAGCTTGTTGGTTAGTGATCCGGTTCTGCCAAAATACACTTTATGTATAACTTTGTCACAAAGTCCAAATTTCGGAGTGTTTGACTCCGTCTTAGTTGACTCCATTAAAAGTTGCGCGAGACCATGAGTAAGAATATATCTGAAAGAATGCAGGTCTGAGAATATACATTTTGAAACTCAAATCCTACGCATTTAATCATTGCAAGATGACTCGAGTAGGTGTAGGGATGCAGATGTGATTCATCATTGGCCATACAAAATATCGTTTGCCACTAGAAAGAATATCGCTTTTTAAAACACATACGCTCATAACTTTCATGTTTGTAATTTTTCTTCTTTACTTTTTTTTATACTAGTTATAAAGGGACCGCCATCTAACATTTTTTTTTTCAACTAGTACTTATTTCGTGAATGGTAACACTTAGCACATGTTTGATTTGACAGATAATTAGTTTTATCCTTCCGCTGAACGAATATGGTTGTGTATACGCTTGAACAACGCTGGGAAATATTGCGACATTACTTTGAAAATCATGGTAACGTTGCAAAATGTGTGCGAAAATTGCGTACGGATTTTGGAAGAAGAGAAGCACCGTCAGCTCCGTATGTTCGTTATCTTGTGATAAAAGTGAAAGAAACTGGCATCCTCATCGATAAACCAAAGCGCGAAAAGCCAAAAACAGTGCGTACACCCGAGAATATTGCTGCTGTGGCAGAAATTGTGCGTGAAGCACCATCAACATCAATTCACCGTCGTTCTCAACAATTGAACATTTCGGAGACATCATTGAGACGAATTTTGCATAAAGACCTTGGTATGACGCCATACAAAGTCCAATTGGTTCAGGAGTTGAAGCCAACTGACCATCCAATGCGTTTTCGCTTCGCTAAGTGGGCCTGCGATCGACTTAGAGAAGATGCCGATTTTGCCAAAAAAAATCATCTTTTCAGACGAAGCTCATTTTGATCTTGGTGGGTATGTAAACAAGCAAAATTGTCGCATTTGGGGCACAGAAAACCCGCACGCATACATTGAAAAGCCGATACACCCAAAACGAGTCACTGTTTGGTGCGGATTTTGGTCCAGAGGCATAATTGGGCCATTTTTCTTCGAAAATGAGCAAGCAGTGGCCGTTACAGTCAATGGCGATCGTTATCGGGCCATGTTGAACGTTCCATCAATTCTCCCTTATTGGTTATTTTCTCTTTCCCAATTTATCTCTTCATCAACTCCCAAAGATTTCCTATCGGGTTAAGATCAGGAGAGTTTCCCATTCCAACACTCTTACAACTTTTTCTTGTAAAAATGCAGGCACTTTTTTTTTGCCTTGTAACAAGGTGCAGATTGGTGCATGAACGTTTAATCGCCGTTGGGATACCATTCCTGCATTTGCGGCAACATTTTCGTTGAAAGAACCTTGATATACTGGTCTTGATGCATCATTCAATGTATAAACGACCAGCTCCTTGTCCACTAATCATTGACTAGACCTTTTTGCTCAAAGGGTGTTTTACTCGTTGCACTATGCATTCTTTCAGCCTTATCGGACAAAATCTGTATGGTTGATTCGTTGGAAAAACAAACCTCCCAAAAAGAGGTAGAGAGAGAAATGCTAAGAAAGCATTCATTTAAGCCGTAAAAACCACTTTGAAAAGTCCACTAAACACATTCTTACTTTAAGCCAGTCTTCGGATGTCCAATCTTTAGCCCATTTAAGGCGTTTATTCCTCCTGGCCTCTGTTAAAAGTAGATTCTTTGCTTGTCGGCAGCAAGAGAAACCCATTTCTTTTATTTGACGTCGAACTGTCATATCTGACTCATTTATTACTCGTAAGTGTGTCACGACTCTGCGTGGTTTTCTTCTATTTTGGACACAGATTTCTATAATTCTCCGCTCATCTCGTGGTGTTGTGATTTGCTTTCGTCCAGATCTTCCGGTTCTTTTAGATGTGAAAGTTAAATTTTTGTTTACTTTTTTTGTTTACTTTGTCCACAGTTGACTTCGCCACTCCTACAATAGTTCCAATTTTTCTAAATATATTACAGATGACGTTTTAATCGAAACCAAAAATTGGGAAACCGTTACAATGGAAACTTCTCGGAATAAACCGTTAAAAAGCGTAAGAGAGAAAACCAAGCATTCTGTGAGAAATGTAGTATCCATTTAAAAAGATGGATTCTGCAAAAATACAACTTACTTAGTGTTGTCACTTTCTATTATTTTCAACCTTATTAATCATAAATTCAGTAAAAGATAATATTAACCAATCAATACAGTTATTTAATGCTAATATTTACATTTAAACTTAAAAATAAGTAATTTTTCATGGTGGCCGTAATAATTTGATCATCCACTGTATAGTATACAAATATACAAATATCGGACCAATATTAGTCAAGCAAAAGCTGTTGCCCAAAAGTGTTTTTTTTTCTGCTTCAATTTTGTAATGTTTTCGAGGGCCAAATGTTCATGAAATAATAAATTTATGCGAGTGGAACTAATACCAATGCATGCCTCAATTTTACGATAAGTCACATAGCGATCTTGCAATATCAGTTCCCGCACAGGATCGACGTTTACGATCGTGATTTCAGACGACCTTTACGAAATTCGTCCTGGAGGTAACGACGACCACGTTTGGTCGGTAGCCCGGTTTGGTGCTTCATCACCAAAAGACGAAGCGAGTTGATCGGCACACTGTTGTTGAGTTAATCCCCGTCGAGTGAAGTTGCTATCCGGTATATTTATGGTTGAATTCGCTAAAGAGAGAAGTGGGATTTGCTCAGAATGTTTGGAGACATTCTGCAAAGGAAACGGGGAGGCTCTGATGGAAAATCATTTTGAATGCAGCATATCATGTCACCGTTGAAGAGAACTCAGCCAAGTGCTCTGGGAATATCGAAAGGTCACTTGGGATATACTAAGACGTTGGAGAGTGTTATATATATAACGGTTTTTAAATTAAGCTCAAAATAATACAACGAAAATTGGCGGAAGAATGTGTAACGTAAAGTTGCAACAAAAACTATATGTGTCATAAAACTTCATGAAAAGATGCAACAGAATAACATAGGATATGCTGCCTCGTTTTCTGTAATCATATTGCCATAGATGCCATGGATTAGTTCAGTAAATGACCTGCCTTTTTGTGACAAACTAGCAGTACTAATGAAATAATAGCGTTTTATCACTTTGATCCTACTGGGCTTTCAAAATGCATTTCAAAGCTCAAAAGAACATACACCAACTGAGATGGCTGTCAAGAGGAATAAAATTCTGATCTCCAACCACAAAACCTAAACATGCGAATAACTTAGTATGCACATATGTAGGTGCCAGATGGTTTCTGCAACTGAATTCAAGAGGTGCACAAGAGTAGTACGAGAGATAGGAAAAAGCCACTGACTTCACGAAAACTGGGTTCAGTGAAAAGGAACTGGTATGGCTCCTTTTCGCTGCAAAGGGAATTATTAAAATCGTAAATATCCTTCATGGCCATTAAGCACTTCAGTGGTGTACACGTGGTCTTCTGAATCCAGCGCGGGCACTGAGGAAACATGCAGGTGTTCCATATTGACCGAATATATGAATGATGAAGTTGTTTAGTGTCTACAATCTTAAAAGAAGAGAAATGATGTAATCCGATTTAAGCGGTGGGATGCAGTCAGAATTTTAAACAATTCGTTTTTTTTTTCATTTCCTTGAAATATGATGTTTGTCCGCTTTTACACGGCGCATGTTTTGAAAGATTCAAATGAGTGCAAAAGAGAGGGATAATGAAACGAAAAATACCCAATTAACCAAATTCCCACTGCATGTGGGTAGGATTTTCATTGCATCTTTTTGGCATTTCTTTTTCTCCTTCTTCTTACTTTTTCGCATTCGCTTCATTACTTCTTTGGCTTTTGATACGACCACAACATTTCAGTATGGCGGATGAATTTAAATGTACCAAAGAACTAACAAGCGGGCTCATTTCCAATTATGAAACACTGAGCACCAAAGATGAAATGAAAGAGAGCTGTCAAATAACATGAAAAACCAAAGAATGGGAAAAAAGCTTCGTTCAAAAATGCGCACATCACTGAATGACAGTTCAAAAGAAAATAACCAAACCATGCGCATTACACTCATGCGCTGTGTAAAAGCGGACTTTCGAAAATATCTTTACAAATTTTAAGCCGATCCGATGAATAGTTTCCGTGATATCCTACAATTACTGAAGGGGTCTCGGACCCCCATATAAGGTAGCGGACGGCAGCTGCAAGCAACCGGTTTCGTCTCGCCTATTATATTCTATGAGTAGTCTTGCTGCTTATTTAAAAGACTTACAATTTTTGGTTAGGCATCAGTATATTTGTGACAGTTGAACTGAGTGATCGATACTTGCGCGTTTTTATAAAAATTTATTTAATTATTTTATTATGGATATCAGCAAAGGTTCTGGAGAACTTCGGAGATCTGTTTTTCAATCCGAAAACTGCGGAACGTAATGAAAGTAAAACGTAACATAGAAGATGATGCGCCTGAAGATAGTAATGTCGACCATCGAATACTAAACTTTAAAATGGATTTAAAATGTTGGTATCATGTGATGATTGTGTTAACGAAAATATTCCTTCGTGTTCCTTTATAGGACATTTCTATGAAATAAATAGACGAATCATATTTGTGATGAGACTCCTAGGAACAGAATATGAAGCAATGCGATAGTTTTGTGATTTGATGGGGATGCCACAATTTTTAGACAAACGTACATTCGAAATATTGTTGATGGTTGTAAAAACTTAGCAAAATCTTTATTTCAGAAATCTGTCAATGAAGAAAAAGAAGAAACATTAAAAGCTGAAAATAAGGAAACAAATGAATTGACCGTATCTCGAGTTGGAATATATCAAACGCATGGCTATACATCTTTGTTTGGAGTTTCATCAATAATTGTGTATTTTACTGGAAAAATCCTTGATTTAAATATAAACAGTGGTTATTGTAGGCTGTTTGAATATTGAAATCCAAAATAATGTTTTTTTTCATAATGAGCGTGTGCTCAAGGGGTTTGTGTACCCTTAAAGTGATTGTACACAGCGCTGGCAAAGGAAATTTAGGGAGGAAGAAGAGAGATGTACCGATGTACATTGTTCTTAAGTGCTTGGAAGTTATAAATAGAGAGCTCGGCAGGGCATTCCATAAGAGAGTTGTACGGCTTAGGAACTAATCACGATATTTTAGAGTACAGCTGAGTTTGAAGAATGGAGTGAAAATCAGAAAAATGAATGTTCTGCAAATTGCGAGGGCTCATGTGGGAAAAATGGAGGTCAATGCAATTGTAGAAATTTTTAAGTAGTCATTAACGAAATATGCAGTTAAATAGACAAATTGCATTGGAGATGGTGGCTCCTAAAACCTATTATGGAGTTTTAAAAGTTTTAAACGTACAGAAACGGATGGGGAGTCGATTGTGGCGATCTTGGAGGTAAAGGTAAACTAACAGGGAAGGTGATTGGCAAATTAACTGTCTACTGTGGATAAGCCATACGTTGGCATTGTGGTTCACTGGAAAATATGAAAACTCCGATATGGGCAACATACTATCACTATAGCTCAACTGCTGAAAAACCGCATCACGAGATGTGCCCAAAAGGCAGTGATTCTTTGTGTTTGTTGATTGTGATTGTCGCCCTTTATCTCCAATTGTTGTGGATGCCATAAAACCAATTTACTCTCTAGGTCTATCGGTGGATTCATTTAAAACAATAATGAATGCTTCAATCAGCTAGTGTGGAAAATAAGCCCAAAAATATTTTATGAAGGTACAAGTACACTATTACCCATCACGAATACACTTGGGATTAATTGTTGACCCAATTCTCACCGGCACACAGAAAAAAATAGATTCTGAGCATATAAACGTTGCTGAAAAACGCGCAAAGAGAATACCCGGGAGGTCAGAAAGCTTCGAAGAGAACAGCAAATTGACATTTTGGAAGTTTCCACATCGGCAGACGCTCTATTGTATGGCCCAGGAACTGATGATGCATGTAATTATTGAATTACTATGCTCGAGTTTTCGGCAAACAAATTATAATATTCGGATTCAGTAGATCAAAATATATAAAAAAAAGTTTAACTTCATCCATCGAGCTCGATATTTAACGAACATTTAATACCGTATCTACATCGAAAATCTTTAAATGTGTTTTCTCGAAATTATGTTTTTCAAGTCGGTGACCACTATAAATCAAAAACCACTCGATGTGTTTCATAAAATTTTTACAGCTTATTAATTTTTTTTTTCGTGGGAAGTTGAGAAATCTTCATAGACACTATAGGCCCGGAGCCTACAGTAGTGTGAGATTCTTACTCACTAAAAAACACCTCCCTTATGCAAACCACGACTGAGTTCACACACAACAAGCAGTTCTTCTATCGCATTTTATTTTGTTTTTATAAGATATCCTGCAGGCGCTTTTCCATTGAAAATTCCTGTGTACTTTAGAAAATTACGCGCTGCTAATCACCGCGCTAGATCGAGAGGCTTAGTCCTTTTCAGACGGCGCAATAAATTTGTCTCGTCGAGGATATGTTGAACAGAAATATCCGTACGACCTTGTAATCGATTATTATGTTTTCGCGCAAACATTTCAAACGTTAGGTTCTGAACGTTTTCGACTCCTAAGTCTCTGTGGATATCATCGGTTCTTATGTACCACGGCGCATTAACAATACCTCGAAGAACTTTGTGATGGAATGTCTGTAATACAGTAATGTTACTATTTTTAGTACAACCCCAAAGTTGTACACCATATGTCCAGACCGGTTTTAGCACTTGCTTGTATAACAGCCGTTTGTTCTCTAAGCTAATCTTGGAATACTTTCCAATAAGCCAGTAGATATCTCTATATTTGACTTCAAGCTCTTCACGTTTTTTCTTAACGTGTGCTCTCCATTTTAGTTTAGCGTCGAGTGTCATACCGATATATTTGGCCTCGTTCGCTTAAGGAATTCGTACTGGGTGGATTCTCAATTTTCTTGAGAGTGAAGTTCACGTGCACAGACTTGTTTTCATTAAGCGCGATTCGTCAAGTCTTTGTCCAATTATTAATCCGTGTAAGGGTACATTGCAACTTCGCAGATGCTTCTTCGACTGTTTTAGCCGTTGCCAAAATGGCAGTGTTATCAGCAAATGTGGCTAGGACAGTGTTGTCCGTTTGCGGTATATCGCGGGTAAAAAGCAAATATAGCAGAGGGCCAAGTACACTTCCTTGCGGCACCCCCGCCTTTATTGTCTTAAAAGTGGAATATTCGTTTCCGTGTCTCACACGGAAGAGTCGGTCTTCCAGGTATGAACCTAAAATATGAGACAATTGCTGGGGTAGGGCTTGTAGAAGTTTATATTTTAGGCCTTGGTGCCATATCTTATCAAAGGCTTGCGAAACGTCAAGGAATGCGCTTGAATAGACTAACTTACACTCGATTACTCGTTCAATTACATCGGTTATTCGATGCACTTGCTCAACTGTAGAGTGTTGGCTTCTAAAGCCAAATTGATGATCAGGCAAGAGGGAATTTGTGTCGGTAATTGGTTTAAGACGATTAAGAAGGATTCGCTCGAAGACCTTCGATGTAATCGGGAGAAGCGATATTGGTCTATATGACTTGACTTCAGTCAGCGGTTTACCGGGTTTCGGAACCATAATAACTTCGGCTACTTTCCACTGGTGCGGTACATGCTCTAATCTAATGCTGGCATTTATAAGATAGAGCAGCTTTAGCAAACCTTTTTTCGGCAACGCTTTAAGTATCTCTCCCGTTATTAAGTCATATCCCGGGGTTTTATTGGGCTTAAGCATGTCTATAACTTATTAATGAGATTAAAAACTAGTCGTTAACCGAAGGATTTTCATTTTTGTTGAGAATTTAGATTTTTTTTAACAATATGCTATTGCTTTTTGGTCGAGAATCTGGAAGCTAACTGTCAAAAGCAGCTATTCTGTTAGTGTTCAAAAAAAAAATAAGAAAAAGCTCCAATGTTTATTATAAACTAATGATTTTTATTTGTTTAATTTTAAAGCACTACTTACGGAAGGCGGTCCGACAAAGATTGCGATATTTTTATAAATAATTGATATTTTGTTTTGAAATTTTGTAGAACTCAAGTTGAAACATGATATAAAAATGCTGTGTAATCAGTTTCATAATAAATAAACTTAATTATTATAAAAAAAAAATATTAAAAATATTCATTTTTTACGTAAGGAGTGAAAGAATTTTTTTATTGTTGAAGCTGAGTCGATTATTAACTCCAGACGTCCTAACGTAAGAAACAAAATAGGTCAAACTACCTTTTACCTCGTATTAAATTGAAGACTAAGTGTCTAGATCTAAACTGAACTCCAGTTTATTTACTATTACTCCATAAACCCTGTTGTGCAAAGTTGCCAAAGCAGGCTTCTTCGATATACGAGTAAGTGAACAATAGGCACAACGAATACTTGTACTCGATGATATATCCTTAAATTTAGAACATGCTGATGTGATTCAGAGTTAGACTATTGAGTCTTGGTGTTTCCTCATTGGCCCCTTTACTATTTTCATTGCAAACTTCGCTGTGACTAGAAAAACGCACAGAAGCTTGATTCTCCCAAGGTAATCTTTAATTTTCTCAAGATTTAACTATTAGTTAGTTACTATTTAGACTGTTCGGGAGAGTCGGGGAACATTCTGTCGTCGATCAAATGATTCATGCTTGGTGCTGTTTACAAATTTTTAATTCCTCTAACTTAGAGGATATTGTGATACTATTATTGTTAGCCGCTGTATTCAAGCCTTAAGTGGAATAGAATCCATGCGATCAAGTGTCTATTTTAAGGCTTATGCTTACTATTTCTTATCATTCACCAGTATAGGTGTATTTCATGATGATTTTGTCTTTTTGGTGAGCCTTTCTGAATTAGGAACCTGCAGATTTGAGAGGCAGAATGAACCAATGGAGTATAAACATATTTTGCTTAGTGTAAGATACTAGATCTCTCACAATTCTAGTATTAGGCCAGTGTGTTTGTTTTATGTGTTTTCAGTGTGTTAAAATCACTTATTTCATGCTGTAGATACTGATAATATAAATACTGCTATTTTTGTCTTCAGTGTCCTTGCTGTGAATGTGAATTCACTGATTAGGCTCAAACGACGAGCCGCACTATTTAAGTTGCTTCAAGACCAAGCCCCTGATGTACTCTTGGTTAGCGAAACTAAGCTTACCAAGAGACACAAAATGAGGCACGGAAGATACAAAATAGTACGGAGAAACCGACCCAACTCCATTCAGGGAGGTGGCGTTGCAATTTTCGTACGAAAAGGTATACATTTTAAAAGAGTATACAGCCGTGTAGTACGTAGGTTCCAGGTGCTGGAAGCATGCATCGTGTATATCCCCCTCCGTAGTGGAAAGCGGTTGTACATGGTGTCTGTCTATGCACCTAAGGCTACTCAATCCACCTTATTTATCTCAGAGCTCGAGACACTTTTTCGATTTCTGAGGCTGGAATTGGATGACAACTATTTTATTATCGGCGGAGATTTCAACGCCAAACATAGTGATTGGGGAAATAATACACCAAATACTAGAGGGAACCTACTATTCAATTGGTGCTGTCAGCACAGTGTGATGTATCGACTCGGGCAAAAGGCGACGGATAGTCCGTCGTTTCCCAGACACGGGTGCTATTTGGATCTTCTGCTGTTCGACTCACGAATACAACTGACATGCACTAACCAACAAACTACAAACTGTCTACGCACTTTCGTGTATGACAGTGACCATTGCGGTTTCAGCACCGAAATAACTGTTCCCAACGAAATTGCGGAATTGGATGAGTTTGTTCAAAGGCATTCCTACAATTATAGTAGGGTGCGTTGGACACACTTCACCAGAACACTGACAAGAGCACTCTCCTCGAATTCGCTCTACCCACCGTCCAACAGAAATCTGTCAAACGAGGAGATTGACAGGTATCTAAAACTAATGGACGAGACAATCAAACGAACAATGGACAGAACGATACCTCGGTACCAACACACTGACGACGAAGACTTATTCCGCAACGCAACTATTGACGCACTGCACCGACATAAAAGTAGACTGCTGTCGAGACTAAAAACCTTGTACAGACAGTTTACTGACAGACATAACCCGGTGATCATGAAACTGAAGTCCAAACATTAATAAAGGAAAATTATAGAAATTCTGTAAGTTTGTATTGGAACAATAAAATTCGGGGTGTAAACACCAGCAAACCCGAATATGTTCCCGCAAATAAATAAAATATTTCGGAGAAATAATCAGAACGACCTTTCATGTCTTAAAATCGGCGGAACGACTAACAACGAACAAATACTGGTAGCAGCGGGCATAGATCCAAATGAGGCTGTTGATGATGACAACTTCTTTGTGATCGAGGATCCGCAGGAGAAGGTAGAGGCTATAGGAGCGACTTTCCAGGAAGTATATAAGGCGAATGACATCATTGGCCCGAACCACGACCTGGAAGGTCGAGTCCTTGTGCACAATTTCTGCCTTCGAAATGAAATTGTGAATTGGCGATTCGAGAGCTTGGGTTTCACCCAGTTCAATGACGAGAATATGGCAAATAATGTCATCACCAACGATAGGGTACTACCCCCGTTCATTTCAAAGGAAGAGCTCCAAACGATCTTCGAATCACTTAGAAGTAAGAAATCAGTGGGAACCGATGAAATACCGAACATTGTGCTTCGACATCTCCCTCTAGACGCGGTGAACATTTATACCATCCTGTTTAATAATGCAATGAATAATGCACATTATCCAGCGCATTGGAAAACTGCGGTAGTACATCCCATCCCCAAAAGGGATAAAGACACTTCCAATCCGGCGAATCTCCGCTCGATCAGTCTTCTTCCAAACATCAGTAAAGTGTTCGAGAAGGTGATCAATAGAGTCCTGACTAAGTGGGTTGAGGACAAAAATATAGTTCCGGATAATCAGTTCGGTTTCAAGGCGGGGCATGATATCATTCATGCTGCGTCGAAACTGGTTTCTGACATCCAATGGAACAAAGGCAAAAAACAGTGCACTGGTGCCTGCCTGATTGACTTGGAGAAGGCCTTTGATACCGTATGGTTAGAAGGACTCTTTTTCAAGCTGGACAGGTTGGGCATTAGTAAACCACTGCTGTATATTCTTTTCGTTATGCTCTCCAGTTGACAGTTCATCGTGAAGAATGGCGATGTGACTTCTGCTGGAACATTTAACATTAAAAACGGTCTGCAACAAGGTGCGGTAAATTCGCCGATCCTATTCAACATTTACACGAGTGATCTGATAGGTTCACTTCACCATTCTATAGCGTACGCAGACGACATAATCGCGTACAGATCAGGTCCAAAGATTGAGGTCATTAATATACTTTTGCAGCGTGACTTCGACAAAATTGCGATGACTGGAAGTTGAAAATCAACTTTCAGAAGTCGGAAACCATTCTGTTTAGGACGCCTTTGTCTGGGGCCTCTAGGGATACCAGAAAGAATTGGCGAAAGTTTTCTATCGTCGGACAACACGGACAGCCACTTGCTTGTCGAAATGTAGTCAGATACCTTGGAATCTGGCTAGAGCAATATCTGTATTTTAACAAACATATAGATGTTGCTCTGGCCAGAGTCAAAGGTGCTTTTGCCCTTACAAAGAGACTGTTGTATAACAGCCAACTCGATGCAGCCCTTATCAGGCCCATGCTTGTATTTGGATGTCCCGTGTGGTTCAACGTGAAAGCAATTTTATTGGAAAAGATTCGGGTGTTTGAGAGGGCTTGTCTTAGGACTTGTCTTCGCCTATACAGAACACCAGAGTCTCAGTACATAAAATTCTATCCTAATGAGGTCTTATACAATAGGTCGAACCTAATAAGAGTGGACAATTTCGTCATTAAGTTGACTCGAAGGCACGTTGCAAGAGCAATGACCTCATCGAACAACCTGATCTCCGGGGCTTACTACCCCAATTATATGTATCACGAGAGAGTTCGCTTTGACGGCTTTATTCCTCCAGAGGCGTTCCTCTATCTAGATAGCAAAGGTTTGATACAGGACAGATTGGCGGTGCTGCTAATCTTCCACGTTGCTCGAACAGCTGCGGACAGGCGACTCAACTACGACAGAGACGTCGCACACGGCAGTGCGGAGCGTCTCCGGTTCAGTAGGTCGGTAGGGAGTCGCGACATGAGGGATGTTGCTCAGCAGCACCAGCAATTTTGGTGGCTAGTTGAAGGGGAGGATGCTTCGTCGTCGAATGCCTCCAGTGATAGATAGCTTCATCTGAGGCAAAGTGGGTCAGCCTAATTTTTTTGTTAGCCATGGCCGGCTTACATAGTTTTAGGTAGGATTAAGTTAGTTTTAAGAAAAAAAATATATAAAAACCAAAAAAAAAATTAAAAACAAAAATATATATATGCATGTATTTATATATTATGGATATACATATTATGTATATATATATATTTATGTATGTCTGTGTTTGTGTTAGATGTAAGTAGGTTAAGATTTATTTTTAGGTAGTTTGTAGGCTTTAGTTTTAAGTTTTATACAAAATTAAAAAATGTCCTTATACTAAGTTTTTGATTAAAATTTATTTTCTTAGTTTTAGTATTAATTAATGTTAAAATAGAAATAAAAGTAGACTGTAAGATTCGTCGAAAGACATAGTTTAAGTGTTAGGTTTAACTTAGAGTGCCCGCATGGGGCCATTAAGTTAGAATAAGATTATTTGTAATTAATTTAAGCTAATTTTTAAGCGTTTTTTGTTTAGCATATAAGAGTAACTTAAGTTAAAAAATAAAAATGCATACAAAAAGAAAAAAAAAATTTTTGTCTTCAGTCGTGAAGTAGAATGCAATATGATTGTGATATTTTTCTCCTCACAATGGAATCTTAAATCAAAAATATTGCGTTGCAACAAATAATATGATTTCTGGACATCCTTGCCTTATTCAGGAGCAAGAAAAAAAAATTTGTTTAATGCGGATGATTGACAAGATGATAGCAGCCCGTAAGAATGTACTAAGAGCAAACAGTGATTAGGGCTGACATTTCTAAGATTTAGCCAAGTGAATGTAAAAATGAAATCTGTGAATTGTGTAACCGTTTCATAAGAAAATTTCGCATCCAAATAAGGTGATCTGAACTATATTTAACTTAAGGGGGTTCCTCCGTGTGACGGCCTATTTTTTAAGCATTTTTTGGGATTTTTTTTTGCGTCTAATGAAAAGATAGAATTTTGAGTTTTTTACCATTTATTTACTACTATTTCAAGAGTATGTAAAACAAATTTCAAGTAAAAATCTTCATTAGAACGTAAGTTATACCACTCACTTCCTCCATGATTTCGGCTTACTGGCTTATCAAAAAAAAAAGAATCGAGTGAACTAGAATCATTTGAAAATATTGAAAATTGGGTTTTCGGCTGACTTCTGAAAAAAAAGTTTCAAATTTTGTGATTTTTTTAGGTTTTCGTTACGAAAAAATAGAAATACTCCGAATTTTAGGTTGATTCTAGGTCACCCTGTGCGTCTATATATGGTGAGTCCACTCTATAAATTTCAAGCGAATCAGTCAAACCGTTTTCGAGATAGGATGGAATTTGAAAAACACAGTTTTGGGAGAAACGCGTTTAAAGTTTCAAATACGGTTAAAACTATGAAAATCTTACCATCTTACCATCAATCTGCGATGCGAAGTTTCACAAAATAAGTGGCCATAAAAATGTCCTTCTATACTTGTATAAACTTGTCTAAACTTATCTATACTTGTATAAGTGCACATTTGTATAGAAGGGTCTCAGGACCGGCCTTTTACTACTCAACTCAGCGCTCCGAACATCTGCTTCTTCTAACATATTCTACACATGTTAAGGAATCAATTTATGCAAAAAAAAAATTCATTTCTTCAACCCATCACACGGGAGAACCCCCTTAATACAAATATCGTTTCTGCCTGAGAGTAACGATTCCAAACTTGACTTTCAAATGTAGAAAAGATCTGTCATCATGTCATTTAATTTAAAGCCTTCGTTATTACTAGAGTAAGGAACATCATTTCTGACTTAAACAAAAATGTTAGCTTTCAGTGCGGGTCACTGCGACTTTGCGACAATTAAGGGCCAAAATTGCTCTTGCACAAGTAGACCGTTTCATCCCTAATTATACATATTAATTTTCCACTAAAAATATGTTTTCTTCGTTTTAGGGGGGAAAAAAATAGAAATAAATAAATAAAATAAAAAAAACATCATCCACAAATCATAATCATTGGGAGATGAAGACGTTGGTGGTGTATTAATTCAAGCAACCGCATCAATTTCGATAAGTGGCCACTACTATGATTTATTTCTTCCCGGGGGCCCATTTAGCTGTCGACAGCTTTTCATTCGAAAACCGGCAGTAAGAGGTACAAAAAAAAAAAAAAAAGTTTAACCACCGAACCGTGAAAAGGGAATAATAATTTGACTTCAACTACTACACGAAGGGAAACGTTTGTTATATTTATTGCCCCCCAGGACGAAAACCGAACAGAACGATTATAGCGGCAAAATTTCTGAGGAGGGAAAAATCATGATGATGAATGATGAATGTGAAGTGGCCTTCATGTGAAGTTCGGCTTTCAATGCTGATGAAGCGAAATTAGCTTTTGCCTCTAATGCAATTATCGATTTGATTTCTCCCACCAACAAGGAGGCTCCAGAAGAATATTTCAAGTCACTTGGAGGTTTAATTTGATTTGAAAAATGGAAAATATGGAAAAGCACCAGCATGCTTATGAATTGCTTATCCCTTTGCATAATTTAGAAAAAAAAAATCAAAAATAGTTGATCATTCAAACATTTGACGTGTGAATATGTACTAGAGCTTTTGTTCTGTCAGGATGTTTATGGCTCTGTGAGTGTTCTTTAACGCTCTATGGTCCTATCGTCTACTCTCGGCAGGGTAATCAGAAACTATATGATAATATATCCAAACTATTACATCTTAAAATAATACCCCAACCAACTCTAATATATTGTCTTAGAATAGAACCACCCAATGATCCAAGGAGGCATGGATTATGTGAACAAGGTTTCCAATAATAACAATGTAGTTACAGAACTAATCGCATCAACAACTTATGTGCTTTGTGAGTCTATTGACTACATCCAGAATTTCTATAGCTGAAGAAGATTAAGCGACTGCAGTAGGCCCTGTTGAAAACTGAACTCTTACGTAATACGATAATCGTCTTAAGAAGCTAAAATACATTGTTTTCCAGTTGGATTTGTAGTTCAAGGAAACAGCGATTGAAAAGAGGGATTTTTTGATTCCTTTCTTCGATGTGTCGTTACTTGAAGTCATTGTGAGCCTAGTTAGACAAAGTCCTTTACGCCTTATGTTGTAGTTCTGTTAGGTTGGCAGCCCTTCTTTACCGACAGCATATACTATGTTATGTATTTATTCGCAATAAGACCAATTATGCCTGAGTGTGCCTCTCATTACGCTCCACTCTTTATCTCTAAATGTTTCTGTTCGGAATTTGTGCTATTGAAGTACGACTGCATTGTTTTGATCTAGAGAGTCCGAGCAGATCTAGTCGTTTTCCAAAGTTTTTTTTTATTGTATTTTAGGCAACCATTCATCTCACGACAATTTAGTTGCTTGAAAAAAAGAATTCCTTTCGGGCACGGCTTGAATTGAACTCCGAAATGTTCGATTGGGAAGCCAATACACTACCAATTGAGCCACGGCCACCCACATAAAACTCTTGCACTTGCTTGCTTGCGTATCTAGACATTTAATTTCGTTGCGGTGGGTGAAGGAAATCCAATACAAAACATCAGATGCGGCGTTTACAATATTTTGCTGACAAAATCGCTTAAGCTCAGTGCTTTTGAAATAATTTCGTAGATCCTTGCGATTGCTGTTATTTGATGTCGAACATTCTATCAGCACTTCTCTGGTGTTAAGGTGTACGGGATTCGCATTCGAATTATAACAGTAGAAAGGTGGACACTCAATGTTGGCTCTTCCTGACTTTCGATTATGTAGAGTACAGCGATCTTGAAGCTGGTTGGATCTTCCCTTGATGACAAACCTGTAAACAAATATGACCTCCTTCTGTTCTCTATAGAACACAGAAGTATTGCAGTTATTTGAGCGGCCTAACCCACCGTTCTTCCTCGGAATTAACATAAATTTCTTATGACCAATTTTAACTCATCTTTATGCCTCGATATAACCTCGAGTACGCACATAAAAGCCTTCATTTTTACGGAATAAAAGAGTTAAACCAAACCGGGAATGACCTGAAATTGAGAGGAAATGTTCGAAATGTCGAAGGAATATTCGGTCTTTGAAAAAATCTAAATAACTCTACTTCAACTGCCATCCCAATACTCATTTGATCTCTAATCAAAACCAATATTCAGTCAGGTCGAAATCATGTCTCCGCTTAAACTTGACCTCCAAGGTCATGGAAACACAGATAAATCTTCAGCTCATGAAATATTTCGAGGAACAACAAATTAAAAGCTGATCAACGACCAGCAGTTCATCGTACAGGAGCCCAAAGTCTACATCGATCTGTCGCAAAAAAAAGAGAGCTTGGAGCGACTTATGTAGCTCTTCTCTGACGGGTGGGAAGTTGCTTGTAGCCACGTTTAATTCAAGTCATTTTTGGCGATCTTAAGTTCAATATTTATGAATAAATTACAGGACGCTGTTTAAGTGTTTCCAAACTATTGTCGACTTCCCAGCGGACCCCTCCCTAATTGTACTGCCTTCGTTGTGTGCCAACCTTTGAAGATATATTCAACCATGAGACGATAAAAAAATTAACGCAGTTACAGCACCAAGTATGGACTTGGTAGGATATGATCTCGATTCGAATATTCTATGTGCGTAACCAGAGATCACTTCTATGTTTACTGATAGCGGTAAGATCAATATGCCTGAGGTTCTTTGTTGCTTCAAAACATTTTATATTTTACATAGTCGAACAACTAACTCAAAGACAACATCTCCGAAATGATGAATTTTTCATTGAAAAGACTTTCGATACAATTTTTGCTTGAACATCTTGCGTATACTCATCAAGTTTACGCAAATCTTGATACTAACCCAAGTACAACTCAGACTTAGCTGAACATGCATAGACAGGGAGATATGGTGCAAGGTTTTCTCCACCTTCTTAGGCGTATCTACAACTTCCAATAAAAATCTTATGGATGCTTGCCATGAGGCAGCATCCAGTGATGACACTTGTTCTACTGTTGATATGCAGCACTATTGAGACTATCAAATCCTTTGGGGGTTTCTAGATTTGAAACCATATTGAACCAATTGTCTGCTTAAGGTTTGCTCTTATTGATTGATGCAGATTTTTCTAAGAAAATAGGCGTAACAGAGGTGATTTTATTTGACAATATTTGGCTGCTTTGACCTTTATGAAATGATTAAGATTTGATGTCCTGTCCGAAAAGATACAGATACCCCTAGAGAGTACTTCTTTTTGCCAAGAAAACACATCTTTCATCGCCATTATACAATATTTCCATTTGGTTCACGATGCAATGATCAAGAATACAGCAGGAGAGATTGAGACGAAGCTTGTCTTAGAAAATATCTCCACCCAAAGTGCATTAGTCTTTCAGCCATCCCAGCGATCATGATGTAATCAGAACAGCAATTTCTAAGCTTTAACTGCAAAGCTGCTTAAAGCAGCGATCCAACCATCTGGAGCTCTTTAAAATGTACAAATGATGTTTTGATGATTTAACGAAGATTGAAAAAACGGTTGCTCGCTGATTCAAAAGAACACAAAGATCGTTCCAGTTCAATTTTACTGCAATTTAGAATGTATAAAAACATAAAATTTGAGTTGTGTTTTTATTATTCAATTTCTCGAAGCTCTCTAACAAGGTTTTTCAAGTGGGCGAGAAGCTAAAATATATAGCGTCTATCTATCCCTTAAGAAGCTCTAGAAAGCTCAATGTGAATCGGCTGGTTTTTAGTATTAAGCTGCTGGCTACTAACAATATTCAGCTGGTCAAAAAAGCGACACTTTCAGCCGCGGTTTAAAGAAAGGAAAAGCCATTGAATCACTCAAATGCGAAAACACGGGAAAACGAGGTGATCCAAAATAGAGTGCTTTATAGAATGGTTCTAAGATTGGAAAATTAAGCCAACTCCACAAGCGGCGCATACCACCTTGACCAAAGTTCCCGGAATTTATTCAGTAAATTAATAATACAAGTTTATTCATCTAAACCCCTTCAAAGTAAGCCCCATCGACTGCAACACATTTATGCCAGCGCTTGATCAAATCCTCGAAACATTTTTTATATTCGGTTTTCGGTAGGTCCATCAGTGCTTCCTGCGATTTTGCCATTACTTCCTCTCGGTTGCTGAAACGCCTTCCCCGTAGTGGTTTTTTAATTCGATTGAACAGAAAGAAGTCACAGGGAGCCGAATCAGGTGAATTCGGTGGCTGTTGGAAGGTATTTGTTGCATTTTTCGTCAAAAAATTACGAATAATGAAGGCACTGTGCGACGGTGCGTTATCATGGTGCAAAATCCACGAGTTTTCTGCCCACAATTCTGGTCTGTTTAGTTTTTTAGTTTTAAACGCATTTTATTTTCTAATCAATAACTCTTACATACTAACAAAAAATGCTTAAATGCTAGCTTAAAATTACTTAACAACCTTATACTAACTTACTGGCCCCACACAGGCACTCTAAGCTACTCTAAATTCTTATACTATGTCTTTCGACTTTATTAACATTTTCTTTATGGGTATTTATTTACTATACTTAAAGCTAAGTCTGCAAAATACTCCTGCGTGGCGTCGATGATTTCCTCGCGTGAACTGAATTTTTTATTGATGAGCCATCTTTTGAGGTTTGGGAAGAGATAATAGTCCGACGGAGCCAAATCGGGCGAATACGGTGGATGCGACAGCAATTGGAGCCGTCAGTCATTGATTTTAGCCGTGGTTGCGATGCTCTTGTGCGCCGGCGCATTGTCTTGCAAAAACAAAATTTTTTTTCGGTTCATGTGAGGCCGTTTTGCAGCGATTTCGGCCTTCAATCGCTCCAATAATGCACAGTAATACTCGCTGCTGATGGTTTTTACTTTTTCGAGGTATTCTGCGAAACGAATGCCATGACAATCCCAGAAAACCGACGCCATAACCTTTCCGACCCATCGAGCCTCCCTCGGCCGCTTCGGAACACTCGTGCCGGCTTCAGTCAATTGCCGGGCACTCATTTTGTTCTCTGGTGTGTAATAGTAGATCTAAGTTTCATCAACAGTTACTAATCGACGCCAAAAGTTCGCCCGATTCCGCATCAGCAAGTCCAAACACTCTTTCGAAGTGCTCTCGCGTTCGTGTTTTTGGTCAGAAGTGAACATGCGCGGTACTCAGCGGCAGGATAACTTTTTCTTATGCAGTATATTGCCCAAAATATTCCGTGAGTGCTCAGTACTAATCTTTGTGGTATCTGCTAGCTCGCGAACCTTCATTTTCCGGTCAGCCAACACCATTTCATGTATTTTTTTGACATTGTCCTCTGTAGCCGCATCGACTGGCCCCGCTGCGGACTTGATCGGTAGTGGAGTTGCGGCCACCACGAAACTCTCGAAACCAATATTTGACGGTGTAATCTGACGGAGCCTTAGCCCCATAATATTTATCCAACTTTTCTTTTGTTTCCTTCGCCGTTTTGCCTCTCAAAAAATAATGATTTATGAGAAAACGAAAATCGTTTTTGTCCATACTCAACATGATGCCAAACACGTCAACAACAATCAGCTATCAAAACAAAACTAAAGACAGTCTCGCATTGAAATTTGGCATGTCTACCTAAATATGAACGGACTTCAAGGCACCATAACCTTTTTTGCAGTAGCAGAGCATTCTGGCGGTCAAGGAGGTTACTTTTCACCCAATCTAAAGTAAAGTTAAAGGTGCTACCAAACTAGGTAAAGGTAGTGAATATTATGACTGATAGGCTCTTTGAATTTGAAATAACTCCGCTGCGAGTTAACTTTCTGTGTGCTACTATTGTCCTCAGATTGCTACATATGTACATTGTACGTATCTAATGCTGTGGAATGAGATCTTCAGTCATCGCTGCTACACATACAACTTCCCTACAGATTTGCAACTGGTTTTGGATTTGATATCTAAATCACCTTTCTCCCTTTAGCTGTTTTAAATGTGGATAGAGCCATCCGCGTTTTGTTCACTTGAAGCTGGAATTTGGTTTTCAGTTCAGTTTAATTGTAGGGCATAAGTAGTTATACTAGAAGAGGATCAGGATCAGGATCTATTCATTGAATGGACAATCTAAACAATGATTTTTGAATGAAATCCATTAGGGTACCTTGGTATTGGACAGTGATGTGAAGTGCACTGTTGACGGTGACAGCGGTTCTCGTGCGTAATTGATAATGAAATATCAATGCATGGAGAGGTACCTTGACGTCTCTATCTGACGGTATGGCTATGATGGCATCTGGTCCGACACTATTGGAGGAAGGCTAATATAACATATTATTTCACCTCGGAAGAATTTTACTCGTAATTTTCACTTACAGTGTGCTTGCTAAAAAAGATTGAGAGCAAGAATATAGTTATGCTGAAGGGAAATAGGTGTTGATCAGTATTTCCAAGGTAATTAGAAGCAATCATGACAAGCTTTTGCTTTGCCATTAAGACCAAGTAATTCTATAGATATATGGTCAAAGCAAGACATATCCTCGGGGTCACTTTTGGTCATATCAGAGCTATGTCAGAAATTTTCCCGAATTCTAGAAAGAATACTGTACGAAACTATGTAAACAATTTAAAAGATTTAAATTCGAAGCTATGGTTGTTTGTGCATAAAAACATGCCTCACATGCGATCAAGCATCGATTGACAGCAGTGCTTTTTAGTGCTCTAAATAAAATTCTCGCAATCAAAATTACTATTTAGGGGACGAGAAGTGATGATCGTTATTCGAAACTCGAAGTTCGCGGAATTTATTCAGAAAATTAAAAATACAAGTTTATTCATCTAAATCTTTATTGTCCCCTTGAAAGTAGTTCCCATCGACTGCAATACACTTATGCCAGCGCTTGATCCAATCCTCGAAACATTTTTTATATTCGGTTTTCGGTAGGTCCATTAGTGCTTCCTGCGATTTTGCCATTACTTCCTCTCGGCTGTTTAAACCCGTTCCCCGTAGTGGTTTTTGAACTCGCTTGAACAGAAAGAAATCACAGGGAGCCAAATCAGGTGAATTCGGTGGCTTTTGGATGGCATTTGTTGCACATTTCGTCAAAAAATTACGAATAATGCTGGCTCTGTGCGATGGTGCGTTATCATGGTGCAAAATCCACGAGTTTTCTGCCCAGAATTCTGGTCCTTTTCGGCGAATTGCTTCACGCAAACGTCTCATAACGCCCAAGTAATACCCTTTGTTTACTGTCTGGCCTTCTGGCAAAAATTCATGATGCACTACACCGTTGTAATAGATGAAAACAGTGAGCATTGCCTTCTTTTTTGATTGAAAACGACGTGTTTTTTTGATTTCGGCTCATTTGGTGAACGCCATTTACTTGCCTGATGTCTGGATTGCGTGTCGTACTCATAAACATAGTCTCGTCTTCAGTAATGATCCTTTTGATGAATGTGGGATCGGATTCAGCCACACGGTCTCTTTTTTGCATGAAATTGAGGTCTTTTGGCACCAACTTTGCTGCTACACGACGGAAACCCAAATCATTAACCAAAATGTCTTGGACGGATCCATAGGCAATGTTCAAGTCCTCTATTGACCAACATTTCTTTTACTCCTCAATGTTTTCGTCGGTTTTCGATGTCGATGGTCTGGCACTGCGTTCATCATCTTCGATTGACTCACGACCACTTTTAAACCGCTCGTGCCACTGGTATACGACCGTTTTCTTTAGAGAATTGTTGCCAAAACACTTTTCCAACATTTCCAACGTTCGGGCACCATTAAATCCGTTTTTTACCCAAAAATTTAATACAAGTTCGTTGTTGCAAATTTAAATCCATTTCTAAAATTGTGAAAAATCACACGGTGGCATGCATGCAGATGTACATGTTACTTATTCCAACGAATAATAAAATAAAAAGAGGATTCATCCCGTTGATCAGACTTTGTATAATAGCCCAAAAAATATTTTAGACTCATTTCAGTAAGTTCAAAGTCTTTCCTTAGAGTGCATATTGTAGATTCGCGAAAGTCATTAATATTGGATCCATTTTCGACCCCAGAATCACATGCATATAACTTTTAACAGATTTTTACGTAGCTAATCGCTACCACGAATTAAGTTTAAATCTCGTCTTTTTTCTCTCCGATTAAAAATTGAAAAATTATACCATCATTCGGAAGACGTTGAGATATAAGATGCCTGCCTTGAAAACAAACTTATTTACAATTTAAGTAATAGATTTGAATCTGCAAAGTCGACAACGATGTGGCATACTCGCACTTTTTTATTCCATTTATTCCATTTATCATTCGCATCTTATACTTTTCCAGTGTAAGATGCATAGATACTACCACTCGCAGATGGCAGACAAGATGAAAACTTTTTAATGAGTGATATTTCATTCAAAACCCTTTAGTGACTTATTAATTACTTTTAAACGAGAGTCGATTGGCGGGAGGAGTTTTAATGAGAATTCCAGAATAATTGAGATTTCTTCAAGGATTCATGGACGAGTTAAAAGTGAATCTAATAGCTGAATGAGTTATGTTCTTGGCTTCAAGTGAAATTCTGTGTAAGGATGTAACAAAATTATGATTTTTTGTGCTTGCTGAATGAGATGGTTGGAATTACTTTTTCTGCAAGTAAGTCGTCGAATTGTGTCTAAAATGAGGCATTTTAATTTTTCTGTGATTACCGGTGATTTTATCGACTTTAGTAGTGTGACTGCTTCTTAGAAAAGTTAAGCTAACTTAAGTGGCACAGCAAGAAAATAGCATTCATATATTTACTCTTAGCCAGAAAAACAAGGAGAATTTCTGCAAAGCTAAGGTATCAGCAGGCTAATGAAATATTCAAAAAATTGCTACGAAAAGCAAAATAGGTATTTGGAGCAACTGATAGCCAAACTTAAAGAATTCGCTGTGCACTTCCTTTAACAGACAGTGAATGTACTGAATAGCATAATTCTATCTCATGAAGAGTGCAAAGTCATTCAACGGTGTAAACCTAATCAGACTCTTCCAGGGGAGGAGTGCGTATCATATGATTTTTTTTAAGAATGCGACAAACTAAATACTGCATACAACTTCAGACCATCTGATTGCTTAGTTATAAATAAGCAGACTACTCAGTGAATTCCGGGCTAGATTCGGAAAGAATTACTCCGCAGCGGATAATATTTTTACATTGACCAACATCAACAACAGCATTGACAAGGATCTATTGTAAATTGACAAGGAAAAACAGATTGTACGCATTCTTTGCAGATTTTAAAGCAGCCTTTGACACACTTTTCTATAAACTGAGCAATTTGTTTGTTTCTACAAAACTACTTAAGATTACTAAAAATGTGTACGATGAGAATAAAACTGCAGTATGGGATGGACAAAATTTGAATTGGACAAAAAAAACTGGTTTGGTTCAGAGGCAGGTTTGAAACAAGAATGTCTCGTGAGTCCATTCCTTTTTGATGATAAATTCGGCGGAGTGAAAATAAAACTATTTTAAACTGTACGCTGATGACATAGTTATGAAGTCTGAAGCGCCAATGATGATGCACAACATTATCAGCAGCCTGGAACAATACCAGGTGTATGCATAAGTCTTTTCCGGTTTAACTAAAAGATGGCGTCAGATGTCACTTGTGTTTTACGTAGTTACTTGCCGTAAAGGCTCAAGCATATGGTGCGTCTTCGCACGAGATATTAAAACAATGCGTTGATAAGCGCCCTTCGGGTAGTACAAGTACTACCACCAGTACCATATTCGAAGTCATGTGTAAGGCACGAACTTCCCCTTTGGTGATGGGTCGAGGCCTATCTAATACCTCCGTCATTCTGTGGGTCATTGTACCCGGTTGCAATGCAACTCCACATCGAGCAGACCAGTTGGTTCCATAGCAATCGCATGGTTCAGCGCAGGTCGTAGTACACTACACCATAATGCTAAGATATGAGATATCCAAGCTCCATTTTTGGTACAAATCGACAGCCATCACGATACTCCTGCAAGGGGCCCAATTCCTAGGTCTGGCCTCTTGACCTCCCGTGGTATTAGAATATACCTTCCGGTCGAGCTTCGCAACCTTGCGGTCAATTCCAGTAAGTCATCTTACAGCGACCTTTAAACAAAATTCAAAATTCTTAAGTTCCACCCGCTAACTGGCAATAGGCCAGTTTATTTATTCTATTAAATATTTCTTTTACAAAACTTCGGGTTCTTTCGGACATTATTGACATCTTAGGCCCGCAAGTCCCTAATATCTGAGTAATGGGGACACTCACATACGACATGAAGCCAGTCCTCATAGGTAGATCCACATGAGCAGCTCACAACTCCACTAAGCTCTCTCTTATGAGAGAGCCATGCCGGTCAAGAAAAAAGCCCAACTCTCATGGTCAGCACATCCTTAGGAAGCCGTAAGTAACCCTGCCATTTTCACTAGCATCTCATGTAGATTGCCATCTATATAGAACACATGCGTGTAGCAAGATTTTACACTGCCTCAGGGATAGGCCATCCGCTTCTGCCGGGGAAACCCAATCTCGCTTATTTAGAGGGAGACCTTTCCTGATCTTAAATGCAATACCACGACGTATCGCTTCCAGATCCAGAGGTGACACTCCCAACAACACCTGCGTTGCCTCTGTGGAGACAGTGTAGCACACAGGTAGACACCCAATGAAGGCGACTCTTTGGCAAGCCAAAATCCGACGGCAACCATCCAGTGTCATAGCCCTGTCGTACCATACCGATGCTCCATATATTGCACAAGCAACAAAAAGGCCACCATATATGATACAGACAGAACGCCTGTTAAGCCTGCAGTCAGATCGCAAAATGCGTCTTACCTGGCCTACAGCACTCAGCTTGCGTTGTCTCATCCGTACCAGGTGAGGTATGAACTTCATACCATATGCTCACCCAACGTTATACCTAGAAATTTGACCTCAGTCACATATCTAATGCTAACGCCATTCAAGCGTATCTTAGGAGGCCGTCTTCTTGTATTCAATGTGCCCTTAAGCGTCATTGAAACCGTCTTCTCCTCTGACACACTTACCCCAACGCTTTCTCCCCATTCTGCAAAGACTCCTAGTTAATCCTTCTGGGCCCTGGACTGGCCTTAGAGGATGAGGAACAGGTCATCTGCATAAGCGCCACAAGAGTGGATCCATCATGTGGACCATAGAGCCATACAGGCTTTATTTTGATTATTAGTGATCCAATTATTTTTCTTTAAACCCCTTCTGCTTTTTGAATCGGATTTTCTGGCCATATAGTGCCTAAAGATTCAGACCTATCCGACTTCTATCATATGGAAGAGTTTTGAAAGAATAATCGAACTTCAAGTTCAAGACGCAACATATCTATCAGAATGTGGTTGGAATATCTTGTGAGAATGTGCTTCGAAATCTGGTAAGCCGAACTCAACAAGATGGAGTACTCACTGGGCATTTTCATCGACATTTAGTATCCTTTCGGCAACGCAACTTAGTCAGCAGCTGTAACTCTGTTTTGTCTATAAAAGTAACGCTGGTGAATAGAACTCTGATTTCGGATGCTGACTGTAGCCAATATAAGACGTTTTGTGTCTCCACTGCTATGTTGCATATTGGTAGATTCACTGCTTAACAATAGTTCTAACGTCTATGTTAGCATATGTGGACGACATACTCGTATCTGCACTGTTTGGCCTGTTGGCTAATGCCTAGCGAAACAGAGGATGTTCTCCTTACGAAAAGGGGGAAACTGGTTTTCTCTAACAGACTTATGACAATAATGAATCATCCTCCCCCTAATAACCAGATCATGGACTGCACTCCCAAAATTATCTTCCGCTTAAACGGAAGTGGTCTACGGTATAACATACGTTGTATGCTGATGTTGATGTTGATGGCCATGAGTACCGACTGTCTTTTGACTTTCTGGTCTCATTAATGCATCAGGACTTCCTCTTGTTACCAAAATTCGAGATCGGTATTCCGGAATTGTTTTGGGCCAGAAACTGATCCAACCAAAACCGATCTGGGATGCCTTATTGGCGTTATATTTCACTCCTTGTTAGAAAAATTTGCGTTTGTTTTAGAAGCGAAGATATACGCAATCCTCATGGCAATGAACTCTACATATTGTGAAGAAACTGTTGTGGAGAAAGAAAAGTATTTGATTTTGAAGCGACAGCCAGGCTGCGTTAGTTAAGTTCGAGAAGGCTGATTCATTAAGTCGCATGACCCAATGGGATCACAGGAAATGGTAAATTTGAGCAAAGAAACATATAACCAGAATTGTGGACTAGTTAACCTTTATGTGGGGGCTCTGTTCTACACCAAAAAAAAAACTCCTTTCTCCACCAACTGATATTCGTCGCATTTTCATATGTGCCGCAGACATTTTTCCCTTATAGAGGGTCATCCAACAAGAGGTGGTATTTTAAATTTCGGACCATTGTTGAACTGCCAACACACAATTATCACTAGAAGGATATTAAATATGAATCGACACATATTCGCACAACGTGTGGAAATAGTGAAAATCCACTACAAAAACGGTGAATATATCGCGGAAACGTATTTTACGAACTGCTTTCGGACATCATCAAGCGCCTCCTCGCACAGCTACGTTGAATTTAATCTATTAATTTGAACGTGTCGGACAGGTTAGTGATGTGACCACCAGACAGAATGAACAAGATCATGAGTTCTTACACAAAATTATCCTGATTTGGCGGGGTATATAAACAAACGAAACTATCGCATCGGGGGCTCCAGAATGATGGAGAAATGGTGGAATAACCTCTACACCCACAACGACTAACATTTGTCATATTTTTTTTGGAAAATGATGGCTATGATCGATTCAGTGAATGGATTGCGTTACGGAATGACGTTGATTGGCTTGCTGAAATTGATGCCATCGACGTGGGTGACGTTTATTTTCAACAAGACGGCGCCATATACCACACAGCTGGTGAAACATTGCCCCTATTGTGACAAATTTCCTGGATGTGTGGTTTCCCGAAATGGAGACTTCAATTGCTTGCCGAGGTCATGTAATTCAACACCATTAGACCCTTTTGTCTGGGGTTATGTTGAAGATAAAGTTTACGCCAACGCTCCACTAACGATTCATGCACTAAGAAAATATCAGGGCAATTATGGGAAAACGTGATGAAAAATTTCACCAAAAGAATGACTATTTGTAGGCAGAGCCGAGGCGGACATTTGGCCGATATTGAATTCCATTACTACCACAGAACTTGTACTTTAGACTAAAAGAAATATGTCACAACCTTTCATAAAAAAATGTTGATGACCCTATACTTCTCGTATATCATCCAACTATGCGATAAGTATGTTAAGGCGAAACCTACCATGGTCATGTAGAATAGACGCTTAACTTTCTATAAGATTTTTCTGTCACAAAATTCTGCAGAGTCTTATCGCCATTCGAGCCATGCCACGCTAACTCCATAGGCAATATCGTCATCAGTATTTAAGTATTCCACAACAATTACTTCTTTTATATAGATGTCAGGAATTTGCAGGTGCAGAGAACATCAATACAGATATATGAACGCAACATGACTGATTCGTAACATGTTACTTTAGAGCACCTTTATCCAATTATTAAGAGCTGACACTTCGATGTTTATGGTATACTCGTATCCCTGCTGTATTTTCAGAACTTGGAGGCGTTTGATAAGTAAATCCTTCTTCCAGTATGTAAGCAAGCAACCGAACGGTACTCACATCGATGGTAAATTGTAAGCTTCACGAGCGAACACACCCCCATCGGAAAGAAAATCGATTTTACCATCTTTAAGCGATATCTCAAATAAGACATTAATCCGGCGTATGTATTTGCTCCTCAATCTTCTTGGCATGCGAAACAGGAGGTTTGTTGTCAAGGTAGCTGAGGAGATTGAATGCCATCGAGAAGAAATTCTGAGAATAGAATAAGTTGCCACAATGTGGCCACCAGGTTTTCACTGTGGACTTTATTAGGAAGAAACCTTAATCGTTTTGCTATGTGGAAATATGGTACTCGTATGTGAAAAATATAAATATGTTTCATGTGACCTCGGCGGCTCCGATTACAGGCCACCATCCGAAGGTTTAAATCTTCGAAGACCTTTTGGAGTCTCTGCTTGTTCTTGGATTGATGGCGAATACTTACTTTCCAAATAATCCCGACCTCGATGACTAATCACCTTCTCCACTTGGCGCAATAATGCCATCTTCGAAGTTCGTTAGCAATAAGTTGACAATTTGATGAGATATGTACCCACATTCAATCTGTCAACATCGATAAAGTTCAGCATTCACTCTGGAGGTATCTTCATCTTTAATTTCGAAAAAAAATTGGCCAATGATGCCAAACCACACCACACAGTTACCTTCTTAAGATGCATTGGTTTTCCGTGGATTTCACGAGGGTTTTGCAGACCCCAATTAGGGCCTACGACAATTTTGGTTGTTTACGTTCATGTCCATTCAAAATTGGGATTCATCATTGGGATTCAGATTGTCTCTTCGCTCCAGCATCTATTGAGTGAAATACCGACGTCGTGTGCAAAAATGTAAATCGAAATCCAGTGGGCAGACCTGCATCATCATCTCCAAATGGTGCCTGCTCGACAGCTATCTAATAGTGAACCAACAATTAGCGTATGCTGTGTCTGACTGTGTATGTGGAGGTAAACACTCGGATCAGCGCAAGCTTAGCTGTTAACTTCAGTTTTCATGAGGCAGATGTGGCATCTTTTGCTGATCTGATGGACAAGTGCCCTCAGACCTCAAACAAGAGGTCCACAGAAGGAGGGCATGCAGCCAAAGTAGTAGCCATGTTGAAATTAATGGTGACGGCCATAGCCAGCCTATCGGAAACGTTAATTGGGCTACGCTGACATAGTCGGACCTCAGGACAATCAGAAACTTTCAATACGAAGGCATTGGTGTATCCTGTCCCTTTTGAAAGGGGTTAAGATGAATTAACTGGCCCTCCAAGTTGCTGTTTGTACGTCGGGGTAACCTCGGAAAAACCAAAAGTTCCGGTAACAAAAATAAACCTCGGATATGGATAACTTTAGTATTGACAACCCCAGCAGACGAAATAAAGACAACGATCTTCGGATATGTACGTAAAATGTTCGGACGCTTATCAGGCCATGTGCAGCCGAGAAACTAGCAGATGCTCTTGCCTGCTATTATACAGGTATCACCTCTATCCAGGAAATGCGATCGGATGGGTCGAACAAGGGAAGGATGAAGAACTGTGATATAAGGAACAGAAGCAGCGCTTATTCGGATGCGGATGTGTCATACGCGCCAGACTTACGGAAGAAATCTTGAGCTTCCGACACGTCAGCGAGCACCGTGTGGCGCTCCCATTGTTCCGATTTGAGTTCTGTTTTTTTTTTTGTTAAGTTGGTAAATCTGTTGTTGACATTCCCTCTAAATCTTAGCGTCATAGCTTGACATTTGCAAAAGTTATTTAGCCAAGAGTACATCTATATCTATGTGTTGGTGATTTTTTACAATTTTAGAAATGCATTTAAATTTGCAACAACGACCTTGTTTGCGCAAAAAAACGATTTAATGGTGCGGGAACGTTGGAAATGTTGGGAAAGTGTTTTAGCAACGATTCTCTAAAGAAAACGGTCATTTACCAGTGGCAGGAGCGGTTCAAAAGTGACCGTGAGTCAATCGAAGATTGACGTTTGACGATTGGCGTTCACCAAGTGAGCCGAGACCAAAAAACCACGTCGTTTTCAGTCAAAAATGAAGGCAATTCTCACGATTTTCATGGATTACAACGGTGTATTGCATCATGAATTTTTGCCAGAAGGCCAGACAGTAAACAAAGAGTATTATTTGACGTTTGAGACGTTTGCGTGGAGCAATTCGCCGAAGGAGACCAGAATTGTGGGCAGAAAACTCGTGGATATTGCACCATGATAACGCACCGTCACACAGTGCCATCATTATTCGTAATTTTTTGACGAAAAATGCAACAAATACCAACCAACAGCCACCGAATTTACCGAATTCACCTGATTCGGCTCCCTGTGACTTCTTTCTGCTAAGTTAAAAAAAAAAACACTACAGGGAAGGCGTTTCAGCAGCCGAGAGGAAATAATGAAAAAATCGCAGGAAGCACTGATAGTAGATGGTGGTAGAAGCCTCTCAAGCTATCTGAAAAGGTTTGTTGGGCGTTGGTCATCACTGTACTCAGCATACGAGTAGAAGTTGGAATAAAAAATTAAAGTAAACCTGAATTGATTTTTGTATTTTTGAAGGCAATGACTCAAAAACTTCCCATCTGAACCGAAAGCCATGTAATTCCATTGCAGATCCATGTTCTATTTCACTCCTGAGACAAATTTTAAATTACGAGTGTATCAGAAATAATGAGTTACCCGAAAATAACACTTACGGATACGCAGCATATATTTATACAATTTCGCAGTTACAGTTAAAATCACAACAGACATTTCCATCATTCACTTAGAAGCCACATGTTTTCATTTGGTTGGATGTGGCTATGCCCCCTTGAAACAACGCGCAGCTCCTTTCCACTTAGTCATCACGGCGCACATGGGTATATATATATTATACAAGGAGAGAACTACTACATTTCTACATCCTGTAACCGCAAGTGGTTGATATAAATCATTCGTGGAATTTTTATGTGCGATTTTCACATTTTCCTATCGTTGGAAAAACCCAAAGTGCATACCAAAAAGAGAAAACCGAAAAGTAGAAGAATAAAAATCCGGTATTCCAATTTCGGTAAAATTCACGTCCAGGATGGAGCCATTCCTCTGGCACATCTCCATACACCACCGGTTAGAGTCTAGAAGGAAGGATAAAGGTAACATTTTTATCGGTTTCCATCCTCTTGTGTGTGCATTTTCTGAATCGATGTTTTCATTTGGGATGAGGTACGGATATTCCCCGACTTGAAAGGATGGTGTGCGAATAATGCTAGAAGACGTGACAGGGTGAAGCATACCAAAAATATACACAAGTGGGAAGCTCTAATGGATTCCATTTGAATTTCAAGTTGTCTTCGAATGATTTCTTACGATGATTCACATAAAATGAGAAATTTGACACTTCGACTGGATTTGAGTGTGTCGAAAACAACTTGAACTTGATGGTAGGTGAGAGTGGGGGATTGATAAAATATGCTAATAGTTGGAGGAATGCGAAGGGTGCGTATCATTTACGGGCATCGTACTGCGTGGACGAAACCCTAGTATTAAATAAAACGAGGGTCAAATGTAATGGACCATTAAAGTTTCTTAATGCGGAATGCTGGCAGATTTAAGTAGACTAGTTTCGCAGTATATTGGAGTAAATTTTTCCTAATAGAGTGACCATACTTGAGAAACACATTTGTATTTACTTTGCAAATTTGGATTCTGTTTTTCAGAATACGATGAAGCCTAATAGAAAGGCTTCCGAAGGAATAGTTTTGTCCAAAATTTACTGGGAACGTAAGCAAGGAAGACTGGTGACTGTATAGTTGGGACAGTTTAGAGGGTTTTTTTATGCTTCTGACTAAATCTTGGAAATAAGTTATCGAGTCAGGCTGCATTTTTGATGACATTTTGGCATCGATGCCGCTAATCTTCAGCACTTGATAAAAATTACACGGCGGTTCATTGTATTGTACTCTCAACGTTCATCTTTAAATTTCCTCACAATATTTCTCCCTTGCTCCTGCATCATAAACGTTGATAGATTAGATTAGATATTTATTTGGTAATCATCAAATGCAATAGCATGCAATCTATATAGGTTATGTACCCCATGAAATCTAAAGCCGCTTCAATTTTTGCAATTTCAAAGTAACTTAACTTTTTCCCACACTTTTTCGCGTTCACAGCAACATAAGGTGCGACAACAATGTTGCAAACAAGGTTTCAAGTATCGCACAAGTCTACACACGCAATGTTGAATACAGCTGATGTAGCAAGTTAAGATTTAATATAAGGGAGTGACAAATGATCACTCGAGTTAGTTAGTAAGTTGCATTTGAGTGAAATGAAGAAATAATCTTTCTTTTTAAACTCCCAGTGTTAGTCATTTGTTAAGTTATATAAAAATCCCGTGTCACACTGTCCGTTGGGAATGAACTCCGAAACTACTTAACCGATCTTGGTCAAACTTACCAGGATAGTTTTTATCTCGATTTATGACCTTAATAATCCGATCGATGATTAGACATAATCAGGACAACTATATCCTTCGATATCGTCAGCTGTACCATCAATACGTTGTGGATATGTACGCTAAGATCGAAAGCGAACGTGTGCGAACACTTACGGGATTATATTGTCGGAAACATTGATGGAAATTTAAATGCCAATGACATCGGTAATGCATTTATTTTACCTTCCATCTATATCGGGAGTCCACGATATGAAATGTAATAAACACACGATGTTGGCTGTATTCGATTGAGCGGCAAAAGCGTGGCTTGCCTCACGCTTCAAATTGAAATCCATCCCGAAGAAATCAATCAGATAATTTCCGGATAATTCCGGATCCATCAATTGATCAAGAATTGTTTAAGATTGTTATAAGTCACATGATTCATGGACCGTGCGGTGCTTTATACATGACATCGTCATGCATGGAAAATGGAAAATGCAAGAAGCGTTTCCCAAGGCAATGTGTTGATCATGTTACCACGGACATCGACGTTTATCCATTGTATCGCCGCAGAAACGCTGAGAATGGTGACCAAACATTCACAATGCGAATACCAAATTCTACAAATCTAATTGAAATTGACAATCAGGGTACAGTGGTACCATACTCACCATTGCTTTCAAAAACTTATAAGGCTCATATTAATGGCGAGTACATTTGCGAATATGTTAATAAAGGCAGTGATTTGGCCTTATTTGAAGTACATTACATCGATAAAAATGACGAAATAGCACGATACCAAATGGGTAGATACATAAGCAGCCACGAAGCGATCTGGCATATTCTAAGCTTTCCCATACACGAAAGAGACCCTTCTGTTCAACACCTTGAAAACGGTCAAAGTGTACATTTCACTAAGGAAAATTTTCTCCAAAGAGCACTTAAGCCACCAAAGACTACACTGACTGAATTTTTCACATTGTGCCAAAAACCGGATGTTTAAAGCCAATTTTCGAAAACATTATTATATTCCGATGTTCCACGCTATTTTACATGGAACAAATCAGGTAAAACATGGTAGCCACGCAAGAAGAACCACATCCTTCAATCGCAGGTATACAATATTCAAAGCCAAGACATTTTGACGACTTTACACAGTACATCCAAATAAACGTGAATGCTTTTTTTTGTGTTTGTTGTGGGTAAATCTTCCCGGATCAACGACAATCAATGGGGCCTGACACTTGCTGAAACAGCGTTGACATCCACGCCGAGTAGCATTCGTCAACTATTTGTAATTATTTTGACGACATGTTATTCAACACTTTTGTCCACTTTCTGGGAAAAATATAAGAGCCATATGACTGAGGACATATTGCACCGAGTTAGACAAACAGACTAATGTCCAAATAAAGGGTTTTCCAATAGGGACTTGACAACTTTGAATTTAATTTGTGAACGCACTCTTTCACTAATTATCAAACTGTCACTGTCAATTTATTCAATAAGCTCAACATTTTCCTCATGGTAAAGTACACGAACGAGCAACTCCAATTTTCGGTCGTAATTGTCGCCCTAGTAGACAGGCAATAACAAGTTTAGTGCAAAAATTTAAGTCTACATATTCGTTGTATGATGATGCCGTGTCAGTGAGACAACGGGTTGGTCGAAGTGTCAAAAATATCGCTGCCGTTCAGGCGTCCGTTGCAAATGATCCAAATCAGTCAGTTCCACGGCGTTCTCAAGAATTGGGCATCGATCAGACCACATTATGGCGTATTTTGCGTAAGGATCTTGATTTACACCCATACAAGATCCAGCTGACTCAAGAATTGAAGCCGATGGACCATTTGAAGCCACGTACGTTCTCCGATTGGGTTCTGGAGAAGATGCGCCAAGATGATGAATTTTATCGCAAAATCATCTTCAGTGACGAAGCTCATTTTTGGCTCAATGGTTTCTTCGTTGGAAGAGCTCAGAGCCAACATTGAACGCGATTTTCTTCTTTTTTTTGGTATTACAAATGATATTCTTTATTCTTTATTCATACGTTTAACAATTTGTAAATTTGTATAAATTTCTGCGAAGCTATAGCTTTTCTGCAGAAGATTGTGTATTATAATAATTCAATGTTTATTGCATGAAGCTTAGTAGTTAATTACAAAATAGGGATTTTTTTTTGTTTTTTGTTTTTGTTTTTTTAATATGGTTCACAGTAATTTTCTTGACCATAGAAAATGTTAGGTTTAAGCGGAAGTTAAGAAGAATTGTTTAATTAATTTTTTTTCTAGTTCTAAAATTTGTTATATGTATTAAATGTCTAGGTAGTACATTCATTATTGATGGAACTATAGATTTAAGTTGTCTTTGGCCATATTTGTTATTGGTTACGGGCACCTGCAGCATCCTTTGCACACGTTGTCTTGTATTGAAGTCGTGAATTATTGGTTGAATAAATCTGTTGTCGTCATAATATTCGGAGGTAATTGCCATCTTAAAAATATTTTCAACAGTCAGGACACAAAGTTTTCTTTCATATCTACGACAAGTACTATTTACTTGTTTTACTGCGAAGTTTTGGAGCCTTTGCAACTTTTGGATGTGGGTTGGAGCTGCGTTTCCCCAAGCAAGCACACCATACCTTAATTTTGACTCAACCAGAGCGTAATATACTTGTTTCATAACGGGAAACGTGGCATGGTATTTAAGGTGAGCCAGTGCATAAAGAGCTTTCTTTAGGTCCATGCGCAGCTTGTCAATGTTTTTATCCCATAGGAAGTGTTGGTCAATGATAACTCCAAGATATTTAAATGTGTCCACTATCTTAATGACTTGGTTTGTCATCCTTTATTTCTTAAAAATATATAATTTTGCAGTTGTTTGAAATTAGGATTTCGGATATGCATGATTTTTGTTTTTGTTGCGTTGATTACCAGCCCAGCCAGAATCAAACTCATCTTGCAAAATGGATGTTGCCATTTCCAAAGACCTGTGTCGTACTACAATGGCTATATCATCGGCAAAAGCAAAAGATATGCTGTTTTTGAATACTTGGAGAAGTTCGTTGGTGAATAGTATAAAAAGTATTGGTCCTAATTTTGATCCCTGGGGGACTCCGTATTCTACTTTTGTTCTTTCGCTAAAAACGTTGCTTATTTTTACTTGAAATAACCTGTTATATAGATATTCCCTTAACCACTCGGCCATCATTCCTCTTATTCCAATATGTTGCAGTGCATCTATTAGTTTGTTGTGGTCTATAGTATCGAAAGCTTTACTAAAGTCCATGAATAGAACAAGAACATGTTGACTCCTATTTAGGCCTTCATTGACGTAGTTCGCAAATTCACCAAGCAGTTTGCCTGTACTTTTACCCTTTTGGAAACCATATTGATTTGGGTGAATCAGTTTATGTTTATGAATGAATCCTTGTAATATTTCCATGATTACTCCTTCCATACATTTTTCGATAACGGGTAAGATAGATATAGGCCTATAGTTGTTGAGTTGGTTTTTAACTCCTCCTTTATAAATAGTTCGAACAACGGCGGTCTTAAGTTCTACAGGTATTACCGTTTGTGTCAAACTAAGGTTTACTAATTTGCAAATAATGGGGGCAAAGATGTCAGTATGTTTTTTTAATATCTATAACGCGGACTTCGTCGATTCTTGGTGATTTATTTTCTCCTAACGTGCTAATAATTTTTCGTATTTTGGCAACATTGGTTGGATAAATAAAGATTGAACTACTCATATAACGATTTGTATGGTTCGAGGTTTTTGAATTGCAGAAATGAATTACGTCTTTGATTTGAGTCGAGAATGCTTTTGCACATTCGTTGGATAGTGCAGATACTTCCGTTGAGAAGTTTTTAAGCAAGGTTTCGTCAATGCTCATCTTTTTCCTTCCAAGAATTTGGTTTATCAAGACCCATGTTTTGCGAGAATCACGATTAAATTCATTAAACTGGTTTTTATAGAAGTTAGATTTTTGCACTGTAATTAGTTTGTTAAGTACTCGTACGTTTCGAAAGCTTTTATATTCAAGCTTTTATAACTTCTATTCGTTCTATTGTTATTCCACCTTCGGTATAGTTCGTCCCTTCTTTTGCATTCTTGGATTAAATAAGGCGTAATCCATGGGTTTTGTTTTCTTTTGCGTGTCGCTTTTTTTGTTGTAGTTGAAATTTTATATATGGTCTTTATTTTATGGACTAACGTCTGATATAAGGCGTCGGCATTGTTTTGATTTATTACTTCTGTCCAATCCGTTTCTTCTATTAGTTGGTTAACTCTCTTGTTACAAATTTTTTGGAAATTTGTGATGTTTTCAGCTGCAGCTAATTCCTCAGCTGTATAACAGAATACAGCAAAATGGTCCGTCAAACCACTTTCTGTCACAGCAGAATAAATTGGCATATTCGTTTTGCTAAGCAGGATGTGATCGATTAATGTTTTTGTTCCGTTTCTCGGGTCTATTCTTGTGAACTCTGTTATAACATTAATGAGTCTGAATGACGCTAACATTTCGAGGTAATCTTTTACGTAGTTCGATTGCGAGTCACATGCATTTATATTTATATCGCCTATTATAATTATCTCACTTTTCTTTTCCAATAAGTCCAAGTTATTTGCAAGTTCTTTAATAAACTCTCCTTTATTTAATTCTGGTGGTCTATAGACTCCTAAAACGTATGATGTAATCTTATTTTCAGTATATTTTATCTTTATACTTTCATATGAAGTGGTTTCAGATGGTAAGGGTCTGTGATTTAATTCCTTACGTACAAACATGAGTACTCCTCCCCCTTTACGTTTGTTTCTATTACAAAATTCGGGCACAAAACCATCTAAAGTATAAAAGTGTTTTTCGTTATCATTTATATTTGTTTCGACCAGGACTATTATTTTTAACATTTCTACGAAATGGAGTATACTAAGACAAAAACCGTTCCAGTTAGCTCGTAGCGGCCGTTTCGGCCGAAATGTGTGGCCGAGTCGTTGAAAATTGGGTCCAACGAATCGACCGCTGCAAATGTGCCCGCGGTGGCCATTCATAAATGTTTTGATTGTACTTCAAGCCGATAATAAAGTTTTTGAAATATCTCAAATGGTTTGCGTTTTATTTGAAAGAAAAGTTGTCAAGTCTTTATTGGAAAACCCTATACATGTGCGGTCGCTGACTGTATGGGATCCTGATGCGAGATTCGTAAATGAGTTGAACTAGCTCGTGGTGCTTCAGTTGTTGCAAGAGCATCGGGGGCAATTTCCGACTGACGAGAGTAGGCAGTGTCTGGCTACGTTTCTGTTTCACTGTTTCGACCTGTTGGAGTACATACAAATGATTTGAATTTGTTACAATTATGTTTCCAGTTTTTTCTTAACATTATTTGCAAATAATAAATAAAATGTTAATTGAATAATATTTTGTTTGGAAATATTATTTGTTATTCAAATAAAACTCGTCCATTTCTGGTTGGAATTATTGTATTGTTATAACCTTATCAAATCTATGTTTAAGTTTTTTTGCCAGAAACTGTTGTTTTCCTTTTATCTTTTATCAATGAACCGATTACGAGAACCGCACACTCCACGTCCTGAAATATATTCCTAAGGCTGACGACGAAATAGAGAAATGCTACATTAGAAATACAAAAACAAAATCTTCATCTGTTGTTAAACCGTTCATATGTTTAAATTTTGCTAGCCTCACAACCAAACAGAGAATAATGTGTGCAAAAAGGGCAAACAAAAACAAACTAAACGGTTTTTCGTATAGCGTCGATGGACCGGTGGATTCGAGTGGTAGCAGCACCAGCAGCAGGAAAAAAGAGAATGGTTCCAGAATTTTTATCAATGATGCTCTTACAAAATACACTGCGGCGCTCTTATCAAAAACAAAAGAAGCCATGAAGCTGAAAGGAGGAAAATATGTGTGGTTTGGTAACAATCAAATTCTCACCAGAAAGGAAGAGGGGGGAAAAGTCATCTCAATTAAATCTTTTAACGACCTTGAGCTAATTTAGTGCGTAGTGCGTATTTTAAATGAATTATGATTTTAATTTAATAGATGACTTTTCTTCCCCTAATTCTTGTGATTCTTTCTATGATAATGTTTTTACCAATAGCTCTCTTTGTAATGACAAATTGTTTATTGTACACCAAAACGTAAGAAGTTTGAGAGAAAATTTCTCGTCCCTTGTTTCTCACTTGGATTCGTTTGCTTGTTTACCTGATATTGTTTTCGTGTCTGAAATTTGGATTTACGAGTTGGAAAAGAATTATTACTCTATACCTGGTTATGAATTTTTTTCCAAAACAAATGAAAATTACGCTGCAGGTGGGGTTGGATGCTTTCTAAAGAATGATTATAAGATTCTTGACATCACTTATATGGATTTTCTGAGTGCGGATGTCTTAAAAGTATCTATTGAAATAAATTGTGATAAATTTGTGTTCCTCTGTGTTTACAGATTGCATGTGTTTAATGTGTTGTATTTTATAAACGAGTTTTCTAGCCTTTTAAGCAATGAAAAATCATCTAATTTAATTATTACTGGAGATTTCAACATCAACAGCCTTGACTCAAACGACACAATCTCCAGCTATTTATCGTTACTCTCGTCACATGGTCTAGTTTCCTATATAAATGAGCCGACTAGGGCTGCTTCTGGCAGGTGTCTTGACCACTTTTATGGACGATTCAGAAATGTTATAACCAAATGCGAAAAGTGTGTACTTGACTTAAATATTACTGACCATGCTATGACAGGACTCCTAGTGACATTAAATAAAGATAAAAATTGTAGACCCTCTAACTCTGTAAAAAGTAGTGATAGAATTGACTTTCTTAGACTTAAAAATAATTTATGTTATGAGTTCTGGGATAATATATACACTTCAAATAATGCATCCAGTGCTTATTCATTGCTTATTAGCTTTCTAAAAAGGCACATTCTTTGTTGTTCTTACTCCTTGCCTTCCAAAAAATTATTTAAAAAACTCAAACCCTGGATATCGACCAACTTAATGTTTAAAATTAAGAATAAAAATAAGCTGAGGATCTTGTGTAAAAAGTATCCCGATAATTCGGATTTGAAATGTAAATATAAGCAATTGTGCAACAAAGTGAAAAAAGAAATTCCGATGTGTCGTGATAAATATTACCGTGACTTATTTAGCTCAGCAAAGGGAAATTTGAAATACGAATGGCAAGCTGTAAATAGCCTACTAAACAAATCAACTACGTCTCAGAAACCCAAATTTTTATTACTAGATAATTCTGAAGTGCATGACAAACTCGTTATGGCTAATGCCTTTAATTGCTATTTTGTCAATATTGCCTCCAGTCTACAAACGAGTCCTGTCAAATCGGTTTGCCCTATTTGTCGTCCCTTACATGATTATATTGAGAATATAGAAAGAAATACTTTTGTTTTTCAACCCATTACTCCTCTGGAGATTTTGAAAGTTATTCGGTCCTTACCAAATTCTAATACTTGTAGTGGTGATGGTATCTCAAATTTAACGCTTAAAAAGATTGCATGTTTTTTAGTTGATGTATTGTCTTTTATTTATAACCGTTGGTTTTTTTGAAGGGATCTTCCCCGAGGATCTTAAAGTTGCCGATGTCATTCCGCTTCTTAAGAAAGGTTCTGCTTCTGAAATTGGTAACTATAGACCGATCTCATTACTTCCAGTTTTCAGTAAAATTTTTGAAAAACTGATGAAAAATAGAATAGTGAGTTTCTTAACTAAGAATAATTTCTTTAATTCAAATCAATTTGGGTTTCAGAAAGGGAAATCGACGGAAGATGCACTTTTACAATTCTGTTCCCAAATTATGTCACACCTTGATGCTAAAAAATTTACCGCAGGATTATTTATTGACATCACCAAAGCTTTTGACATGGTCGATCACAACCTTTTGTTGAAAAAGTTAGAGAATGCTGGTTTTCGTGGATTTATCCGGGATTGGTTTGAGTCCTATCTTAAAAATAGGTCACAACGGGTCAAGATCGACGGTATTAGAAGTGGAAAGATGTTTTTTAATATCGGTGTTCCTCAAGGTTCTGTCTTAGGTCCCATTCTGTTCTTAGTCTTTATAAACTCACTATTTTCGCTTAATTTCAGAGGCTCGCCGACTGCATTTGCAGATGACATTGGCTTTTCTTATGGCTCGAAAAGTGCTCTAGACATGGTCTCTGATATAAACTGGGATCTTGATTTATTAAGGCATTGGTTTTCTGCTCATAATTTAGTTTTGAGCTCCAAGACTAAATTAATGTATTTCAGTCTCTCCTCGAATTATAATTGCGAAACTAATATTTACTTTCACTCACAGGAGTGTAGAAGATACTGTCCGCAAACTTGCTCGTGTTCGTCCGATTTATCGTGTTGCTCGTATAATAGTAATAAAAAATGTAGTAATAATTGTTTCCTTGTAGAGAATGTTGTTGAGTTCAAATATCTGGGACTTACCCTTGATTCTAGGATGAGCTTTGTTAATCATATAAATATTTTAAGAAATTACTTCCGATACACCCTTCGTCATTTCTATTATATGCGTAACGTTTGTTCAATCAGTCTTTTAAAGACTATTTACTATGGTATCTTCCAATCTAAACTTCAGTACGGACTTGCCTGTTGGGGGGGTGTGTATCTAAGTAATATTCAATCATTGTTGATTTTACAAAAATATGTTATAAGAATAATTTGCCGTAAACCGGCTAGACATTCTAGTTTTCCGTTATTCTGTTACCTGAAAATCCTACCTATTCGTCATTTGTTCTGTTTTAAGGTATTAAAAATGTTCTATATGAAGTCCGGTAACCGTAATTTTCGTTTAATTTCTAGTCACAATCTCCGTGGAAACTTGTCTTGCATTCATTCCATTCCTTATTTTCGAACCTCTGCATTTCGTAATTTTTATACTATTGTATCTACTCGTTTGTTCAATAAACTTCCTGCTTCCATTAGAACAATATCATTTAAAGCTACCTTTCTAAAGAGAGTAAAATGTTGGCTCTTTACATTCGATCTTAATCAAATTGAATCTCTTACTTTCGACGTTTTGGTTTAAATATATTTTTGTTCCATCAGTTTTTGTTTTTTGATTTTAAACCTTTTGAATTTTGAAATAATATTAGTTTTATAAAAAAGGGTCACCCCACCCACAAATAATTTTTAATTTCTATTTTATTGATGTAATGGATAGCATTCAATTCTATTTTAATTTAAAATACTGAATGCTAATCTAATTTCTTATTATTAAAAAGTTATTTGAATGTGTAGATATTTATATGAAATATTAATTATAAGAAATAAGAAATAAATAAATAATAAAAATAAAATTAACACTATCATTAACTTTTTTTATATGTCAATACATTTTCTTAAGTCAAATACTGGTGAATTGATGAAGATTTTGTAAAGAAGTTTTGGTAAAATGAAGAATATTGGGTGGAAAAAAAATTGCCATCGTATTTAGTATTTTAAATATTCTCCGGCTCAGACATCTATTTTTATTAACCCATATAATGCTAAGTCTTAGGTCAAAACTCTGCAGCACTTTGTAGACTTTCTTGAGATACATACATACTCGTATAAAGGCCTACAACAGGAAGGTCAATGTGCATGAATATTTTAAAGACTTATGTACATGCTGTCCGTTAGAAAGGAGTTCATTTCATCCAATTATTCGCCATTATTACTAAACATTAAATTCATAGAGCAGTCAAAAACTTCAAGTAAACAGATGAAAACATACGAGTATATGACTCTATTCGATTGGTCCTGCCTACGAGTATCTCATCCTTATCTCACAATTGCAATGCACATATCCCATCAAACAGGAAACAAAAAACTGTCTAGGAGAAAGCTCATAAACCCATAAAATATGAAATAAGATCCATAATTGGGAGTGGAAATCTTTTGAAGCGAGGGTTGTTGAAACGATTCTCAAAGCAATTTACGTCGAATATGCGCCAGGATAGCAATATAGTTTCGATGGAGCAATGGTAAAGTCTCGTCCTTGTCGAATCATCTCTCCGATGGTGAGGGTATAGAATGGAATTTCATTTCTGATTTTGTCTACCAAGATGTGTGGAAGTCGTTAAAATTATTGAAGCATCCTTAAGCTGCTTAACTGTGATTTTGTGATTCGTGAGCTTCCCGAATGAATGCTTTGATTTTTTGGTTTTTATTATAATTCAGAATTCTTTTGTTAAAGAACGAATTGAGGGCAACAAAAAAAAACGGATTTTAGTTTTGTCCTAGTTTCAGGAATCCTTTTCTTGTTCTGGGAATTGATGGATTTGAAGTTTGAGTAGATGGCTCATCTATACTTTGCCGTTTTATGAATGTATGATACGAGTATGATATGAATAGTGGATTCAGAGAATCCAGAGAAAATAGAGAGTTCTAGAGTTTTTGTAATTTCTGCCAATCTACTTGGGTCAGGGATTACCTTTACTTTCCGAGAAGCCCACATCCAAGATTTAAGGTCGTTTGGATGTTGATTCGAAAGCCTTAAAAGCTTGGAAAATGTTAATATGCTAATTGGACAATGTTGCATCAGTAGATTCACATATTGTTTGGATATTTTGATTGATAAGCAGGCAGTGTCCGTTCAACGTAAATTTTGTTTTGATCTGTAGCTTGTTCTCATTAGACAAAATTCCAAATTAAGATGGAGTCAAAGTTAACATTTAGGGGAATTGTGCTTAAGATGACATAACCGATAAGATGGCATACTTGCAATTACCATAAGCGCCACAGTTCTGCCAGACACGGTTAGACATGTAGTGCTTTTATTGAGATCGGAATTAAGGACTTTGTGCGTGAAAAATTTGTTTTTGTATTAAGTGTTTGCTCCAGAACTTCTGATAAGGTGAGTATTGTGTTGTGTCTAAAGTGTTTTGTGCCTGCAGTTATTTGTATATTTAGTGATTTCTGTGTGATATTTTTGTCTGATCAGAAGATGACATGATACCCGACCGTCCAAAATGACACGGTATGTCATCTTACCCAAAAGGTAGTATTTTATTTTAATTTATATATCTTTTCGTTTCAGTATGCCAAATAATTATAAGAGAACATCAAACAGGCATTCTTGGTCGAAAGAGGATATGGCTAAGGCTATTGAAGACGTCAGAGAAAATAGGTAAATGTGGTTGGCTACTGGCATCTAAGAGGTATGGAGTACCTCAAACAACCCTTCGTCGTCATTTAAAGCAAATTCCGCAAAACCAAGGCCGCTTCAAGCCAACTTTTCACCAAGAAGCAGAAAAGAATATAGTACAACACATATTAGAGTTCGAGAAACGTTTCTTCGGATTCACATTTGAGTACGCTGAAAAAGCAGGAATAAACCACAAATTCGAAAAAAGAGACGCAAATGGCTGGTTGGGATTGGTTGCATGGTTTTAGAGCATGAAACTCCAGATTGGTATTAAGATCACCTGAACCAACGTCAGCCGCAAGAGCTATGGCTTTCAATAAGCCTCAAGTGTGAAGTATACCACCGCATCTAATTGGAGCTGTATCCTTGGATTTGTGCTATGAAAGCAGTTATATGGTGGGCGAACTATTTTGCAAGTTTTTGTTCAGTTCACTGGTTGCAACCCGGAAAACAAGGTGCTTTTAATTCTCGATGTACATGGAAGCCACAAAAATCTGAACGCATTAGATTTTGCCAAAGCAAATGGTGTGATGATGTTGTGCTTGTCTCCTCACTGTACTCACCGTATTCAGCCTCTGGATGTTTCGTTAATCGAGCCCCTTGACACTTATTACAGTTGGTCTTTATCAGATCAGTGCTTTGTTTGGAAAAGCGTATGGAAGTACTGCGTCTGTCGGGAACATAGCAACCGGTTTTGAAAAAACTGGAATTTATCCCTTTAATTCGAACATATTCCCTGAACATATGTTTTTGCCTAGTGGTGTGACGGAGCTCTGTCAAGACTCAAAAACTTGTACAGACAGTTAACTGACAGACAAGACCCGGAGATTAGGACACTGAAGTCGTCGATTAAAAATATTCAAACGCTAATAAAAGAGAATTACAGAATTTCTGTAAGTTTGTATTTGAACAACAAGGTTCGGGCTGTAAACACCAGCAACCCGAATATGTTTCCGCAAATAAATAAACTATTTCGGAGAAAAAATTAAAACGACCTTCAGTGTCTTAAAATAGCCCGGACAACAGACAACGAACGGTTACTGACAATAGCAGGCATTGATCCAAATGAGGCCGCTGATGATGACGACTTCTTTGTGATCGAGGATCCACAGGAGAAGGTTGAGGCCATAGGGGCGACTTTCCAGGAAGTATACAAGGCCACTGATACCACTGGCCCTAATTACGACCTGGACAGTCGCGTCTTTGTGCACGACTTCTGCGTTCGAAATGAAATAGAGAACTGGCGATCCGATGGTTCTGGTTTCACCCGGTTTAGCGACGAAAATATGGCAAATAACGTCATTGCCAGAGAGGGTGGCCTACCCCCATTCATTTCGAAGGAAGGACTCCATGAGATCTTCGACACAATCAGAGCAAAGAAATCAGTGGGGACCGATGGTATTCCGAATATCGTGCTTCGACATCTTCCTCTAGACGGGGTGGACATCTACACCACCCTGTTTAATAATGCAATGAATAATGCACATTATCCAGCGCATTGGAAAACGGCGGTGGTTCAACCTATCCCCAAAAAGGGAAAGGATATATCCAATCCGGCGAATCTCCGGTCGATAAGTCTCCTTCCGAATATCAGTAAGGTTTTTGAAAAAGTAATCAATAGAGCTCTGTCTAGGTGGGTTGAGGACAAACATATAGTTCCGGATAATCAATTCGGTTTTAAGGCGGGACATGATATCTCACATGCCGCGTCTAAACTGGTGTCCGATATCCAATGGAACAAAGGCAAGAAACAGTGCACTGGTGCCTGCCTTGTTGACTTGGAGAAGGCCTTCGACACCGTATGGTTAGAGGGTCTTTTCTATAAGCTGACTAGGCTGGGTATCAGTAAACCACTCTTGTACATTCTTTATAATATGCTAACCAACAGACAGTTCATCGTGAAGAATGGTGATGTGACTTCTGTTGGAATATTTCAAATTAAAAATGGTCTTCAGCAAGGCGCGGTCAATTCGCCGATACTATTCAACATTTATACAAGCGACTTGATAGGTTCACTTCCACATACTATTGCGTACGCAGACGATTTGGTAGCGTACAGAACAGGTCCAAAAATCGAGGTCATTAACACTCTCTTGCTGCGTGACTTCGATAAGATAAGACGATTTTGCGATGACTGGAAGTTGAAAATCAACTTTCAGAAGTCGGAAACCATTCTCTTTAGGACGCCGTTGTCTGGAGCCTCTAGGGATACCAGAAAAAATTGGCGAAAGTTCTCAATCATTGGACAGCACGGACAGCCTCTTGCCTGTCGAAATGTAGTCAGATACCTTGGGATTTGACTAGATCAGTTTCTGTATTTTGGCAAAAATGTAGATGCTGCTCTGGCCAGAGCTAGAGGTGCTTTTGCCCTTACAAAGAGACTGTTTTATAGCAGCCAACTCTGTGCGAGGGTAATGGTAATCTGCTACATGGCCCTTATCAGGCCCCTTATGCTGGTATTTGGTTGTCCCGTGTGGTTCAATGTACGAGCAAGCTTAATGGAAAAGATTCGGGTGTTTGAGAGGGCTTGCCTTAGGGCTTGTCTTCGCTTGTACAGAACACCAGAGTCGGAGTACAAGAAATTTTATCCTAATGAGGTCCTTTACAATACGAGTGGACAACTTCGTAATTAAGCTGACTCGAAGGCACATTGCAAGAGCAACGTCGCACACGGCAGTTTTTGTTAGCAATTTTTTTCTTAGCTTTAAGTATAGTAAATAAATATTAGTAAAGAAAATGAACATAAAGTCGAAAGACATAGATATAATAATTTAGATTAGCTTAGAGTGCCTGTGTGGGGCCAGTAAGTTAGTATAAGATTATTAAGTAATTGTAAGCTAGCATTTAAGCATTTTTTGTTAGGATGTAAGAGTTAGTGTTAAGAAAATAAAATGCATTTAAAACTAAACTAAACTAAGTGATGTGACGGAGAACGAGCTAACCGGTCCGGAACACAGTGTTCGAGCTGATGCATATGAAGCGGTGGTTCCTCTAAATCAACCAATTTTAGAGAACCAAAGTCCTTCAGTATCAACGGGCCTAGTACAATTAATTGACATTCCGGGTCCTTCGTCATCGTCAGCTAATCCCTTCGTTTCCTTAATAAAGTGCAACCCTGAGCAAATGCTCAAAACAATTTCTCCATTGCCGAAATCAACTGGAACAGGGAAAGTGAGAAGCACTAAAAGGAAAGTAACAGGCTCTCAGGTTCTCACTGAAAGTCCTTTTCTTAATGAGATTCGAGCGCAAATCCAAGCAAAAAATGAAAAGGGGCACCGCAAAAGACTAAGAGCTCGCAAACAAACTAAACGTGTCATATAACTGGATAACGAAGATGATGTTCAACAAGATTTTTCGGACGATGATGTGGGGTGCATCTACTGCAATGTCCTTGGGAGCACTGGCTCGCCTGCCAGGCGTGCGCAAAGTGGTGCCACGCATTATATGCCGGTGTTGGGCATAAAGTTAAGCAGTTCATATGTGAACTCTGCAAGGACGATTTTTAAGAGAACTTGAACCCTCTTTTCAGCTAATTAAAAAATTATTTAAAAATACTATTTATTGTTTTACTGAATTCTTTTAAATTATGTTTTGTTTACCAATAAATGAATTAACTTTGCTTCCATCCCTATGATTTCTAGATATTATTATTTATCACATTCAAGAAAAAGCATGTCATCTTGAGCACAATTCCCCTAGCTCTCTGAATGTATTTATCTGGGGTACGATTATCACGGGCTAATCATGGGGATTAGTAGGTCCCCATTTCGGGCTGCAACAATATTAGGAGCCGGAAGGCATTATTTGTCATCGTGTCGTAGAAGCAATGCTTGGTAACTTTTCTCCAAAAGATGTTTTTCTCAATTCAGATTAATTCCTTCCAGTAATCAAACTCTGATGCATTAAAGGCTTTAGCTCTGTTATAAAGGGCATACAACATACACTTATCTGCGGTTAACAACCAAGCGATTACTAATCGCTTACCATTACTTACCCACATTCTCGTATCAAATTCTCAAAACATTAGGGCAGTGATTCGTTATCCTTAAAATGGACACTTCTGCTAATCAATCAGCGTAGTTAAAAAAAAAACTGAAATGACATCTCAAATGCCAAAGATACCCTTGATACCCATATGATAAGCACGCCGAGAAAAGCTGACAAATAGCGTTAATTACCCTCAGCATTTATGTTCCACTTCTTTAGAAATCAAAGCTATAAACAATCCTGTCAATTACACCGAATTTACCAAACCAAATAATAAATTGTTGCAACAATAACAAACACAAGAAAAACTGTGCCAAATTGACACAATGTCCATCTGGCAACTTAATTTCCGGACCTAACTGACAAGCAACCGAAAAAAAAAAAAAACAGAAATTGTATCTGGCATCTTACTCTCTTTCTGCCGTCCGAGCTATCTCGTTAAATAGGTTACCCATCACATTGTAGCCATACATAAAGGACAACGACAAAATCACAAAACGATGCCAGAATTTGTTTCCTTAATGCTTTGTTAATGACTTCAACTTCTCCCTGTTGTTGGTGGGTGTTGGTTGGCAATTGAAGGTTAGGGGGTTGGAAAAGTTGCTGTTTCTTAATATCTACCAGAAAAGGACGAAAAATCCCAATCACATCTTCATTATGGCATACAAAAAACTACAACAACAAAAACGAAGAACTGTTTCCCCCTCAGTCAGATTTTTCCTCCGCATTTTGTGTGTTTGGTCATGTGAACATCAAATTATTGCGGCCAGACTAATGTCAGGGATCCAGCATTAATTAGCGCAGCCACAATTCACTGTCAGCTTGGTATGTCAACTAGCCAAGTGACCAACTGACTGGAATGTCAGAGGGACATTTGTTGTTTTTTTTTGCCAAAGAGATGTAGAATCAGAGTTCTATTTCGCCGTCCTTTCACAAGGGAATGAATAAAAGGAATGGGTGCGGCAATAACAAATAATTGCTTCAATAATTCATTAGAAGAAAGTGATTGACAATATCGCCATTTTAAGGAACTTATCGTGCTGTCCTGCAACACTGTTGTCCTTATGTATTGCTCTACTTTAGCCATATGGCAGCGGAGGCAATAATGAAATCACTTAATGACTTCCTAATGTCCTGCTAATGACTGTAATAAAGAGGACAAAATAAGAGGGGGGCTAATTATCTATGGAAATGATATAAAAGCAATACTTTTTTTTTCTCAGCACAAAATTTAGCCTTAACTGAGGAGTATGACCTTAAGTTTACTTAAAACCAACCAACTTGGGCATCCAACATCTGTTTTCATAGATTGAAATAAATTTCATCCAATGACAAGTTCAAAGTGCCACATTACAGACAAATAAACTCCACACCAATGCAAGCGTAATGCCAACTTCTGTCAGTTGGCCGCCTGTGATTCAATGATAATATTTTGCACTGGAGTAATTATTTTTAAATTAAATTTCCCATCCGAATCAATGAAAATTTTATGATAATACGAGTGGACATATTTCATGACAAAAAAAAAAACATTATTCCAATTTCACGCAAATATGCCCTTGGTGACGGCAATATACCGGCTGACCAGAAAAGGATTTGCCTTCAATTGACAATGGCATGGCATTTTAAATGAACAGCAAAAAAAATAAATTAATCTGATTGGTAAATAATAGATGATATGGGCTTTGGGAGCATTTAAACGAGCACAGTGAGCGGTTAGCAAATGAATACACACAAGAATATAATCTAATCCGTTATTATTTATACAAAATTTATTAAAATGAAGCGTCCTTAACATTGCTTACTGCGTTTCACATTTCCCAATGTCTGTGCCTATATGTGTTTTATTTTTCTATATTTTAGGAATAGCTGAAGTTAACAAATGAATGGAGTGTTATCGAGTTCATTGAATGTAGAACTAGGTGTGGCGCAAGGTTCGGTATTGGGAGTTATTCTTTTTCTTCTATACATTAATGACATTAAATATTGCGTTCAATTTTGTACGATAATTTTGTTTGCTGATGATACTTTGAATTACATAATTCGGAAGAATGTTGAGAGTATGTATGAGAAGCTGAATACGAACTTGAAAGATAGATAGGGTGGCTAACAATGAACAAGTTGAACTAGAATGTAGAAAAGACTACGAGGGGCGTTCAATATATTCTCGGTATCGAAATGAAGGAAAATGCGAATTCAATTTAAATTGTTTTTATTTTTCAATATAATCTCCCCTAACATCAATGCATTTGTTACATCTTGAGATAAGCTTTTTTAAACCCTCAAAAAAATAAATTTCCTCTTTCTCTGCAAAATACCCATTTATTGCCGACTTGAGTTCTTCATCATCCGAAAATCTTTTTCCACGAAGACATTTTTTCAAATCCGGAAACTGGAAATAATCACTAGGGGAAAGGTCAGGACTATAGGATGGGTGTTGGATTTCTTCGAAACCACAATCTCGCGCAGCAGCCTTGGAAACTCGCGCCGTGTGAACAGGAGCGTTGTCATGAAGAAGCAACACACCCGCTGCGAGTTTGCCCCGTCTTTTCTTTTTAATTTCCTCCCTCAAATTATGCAAAGTGGAAGCGTAGGATGTGGCGTTGATGGTTTCACCTTTTTTTTTGTACTCAATGAGCAAGATTCCCTTTGAGTCCCAAAAAACTGTGGCCATGAGCTTCCCGTCAGACGGAGTGACTTTGAACTTCTTCGGGGGGTCTGTTCCTTTTTTAATGCTCTCTCTGCCTCTCTTGAACTCAATTGACCACTTTTGCACAGTTGATAATGAAGGTGCGGAACCCTGGTAAACAGCCACCATCTCTTCATGAATAGTTTTTTGACTTTTTCCTTGCTTAGTGAGAAATTTAATTACAGCGCGATGCTCAATTTTCACCATCATCGTCTCAGTTGCCATTATGATTCTGTTTAACTAGAGATAAAACGCGAATTAATAATCACATTTATATGAAATTTTACATGAATGCACTAAAATAATATTGTTACTTGATAAATAAGTCAATTTATATATACAACCACAGCTTCACCCCGATACCGAGAATATGTTGAACACCCCTCGTAGTCTTTATACTGGATGTGTTGTTGGGGATATCGCATGTTTTCGTATGATTCCTTCATATGAACAGCTTGAGCTATAGGTACAGATGGGTATTTATTGTCGTTGTGAAGTGAAACTGCTTTTAAGCTAACTTTACTGGAATCAATAAATAGGTGCTAATTGCTTGGTACATGTTTCTGTCCTAACGCATCAAATAGGTTGTCGACATATTATACAAAGTCCCTTCTTGAGCGAAACAATGTGCGAGTCCTTTTCACGTTTTCGGAAATCATTTCACCTTCGAGGAGATTCCATTCTTTTAATCTGGATGCTAGAAGTTCTGGCTGCGATTTCGATAGTTTTAAATCTCTAACCGAATCATTCAGTTCAGCATTTGAAATTAAATGCGGCTTTGTTGAACAGTCTGATGAAAGCCTGGTTCATTGTCGATTTGCTGTTCGAATTGCTTATCACCATTACTGGCACATTCAAGTCTTCGTCCAAACTCCACGATTCTGGTGGTTTTGGAATTGAATATTCTTCACTATGTTCAACAGGTCGTAAAGTGATGGTAAATAGGGATACTGCACAGTATTCTTGGACTTTGGGCTGATGCCCTGTGTGATATTGAGAAAAAAGTAACAATCTGTGGCATGGTCTTTCGCATATAAGCGCATTCTCGTATGACGTTTTGTACAATACCTTTCAACCAACTTATTAAAAATGTTATACAAGTTCTACAACATATGTGAGGAGCCCATGATTTATCTTGATCTCCTACTATAACTCCAAAATAAAGTTCGTAAGCTTTTCGGACAAGTTGGGTGCAATTACGTTTTTAGGATTTAAAAGTTGACTCCCCTAATGAAAATTGCTGGCATTATTCACACACTTCCTAGGCATTGTACCTACTTGGTAATGCACGGTAATAAACAAACATGAAGATGTAGAACACAAACACGATAGTACCGACTTTTCGAGGCACAAGATAGAAAATAACTCCGTACGCTGTTGACTGCTTACTAGTGCACATTATTGAGTTAGATGCGAATTTATTCATGTCACAAAATATGTGTTGAACAGTGTTATCAGTGCCGTGACTTTTATATTTAAATTTCAAAATAAAATGTTACCCGAGTACTTAAAAACTAATATTGTAATGTGCGTGATATTCAACCATACGATTTAAGGAATGCGAACAACATGAGGCCCAATAGATGTGCGCTCAGTGTTCCACTACGTACAGCGGATTGAACTTTTTTAACAGTTGAAACATTGAAATTAAATCCGAATCAAGATTTGTTGTGTTTAAAAATAAGCTATTTCAATTTCTAATGCTCTTTATGTTGTATATAGATTAATTTAGTTTTAAGTTAAATTTTAGTATTTTTATATTTTTTTTATTTTCACCATTTGTATTAATTTTAAAAATTTAATTTGTTATTGTAAAGTTATTTCAAATAATTAATTTACTCCACTCGGAAGGGCTAGAACCTGGTTTTAGCTCCCACAGAGATTAATCTCTTGGTTTACCATGGATAGGAGAGTCCCATCTGGGATAAATTGAGTAAGTCTACCAAAAAAAGGCTGCTGAACTTTATATTTGGACATTCGAGGTACATGTATGTAGGAACCATGCTTTTTTTATTATCGAGGAAACAACGATTTACAACGTTATTAAAATTTACAAAAAAAAGATCAGTATTAGCAATTAAACTAAACCTTCCAGACCGCCAAACGACCCCTATCCATGCAGGAGTAGAACTGCCGTTCACGCTAGCCCATCACTTGGACTCTCCCCAGCCACCAGCAACCCATACCAGGCAATCCTCGATAATACTACACCAGATCCACACGCCCCAGCAACCACCAGTATAATCTTCTTCAAAATTGCCATGCTTGTTGTAAGTAGTTGTAATACGAGCTCCTTGAAATTTGGCTAAGCGAGGACAGTGACCAACAATCTAAATGCGTCGGCAATCTGGAAAGATTCTAATGAGTATAAGCTAATTTGATATTTTAAACATAAAACTTATCTTATAGCAGTCCCGCTGTTTACGGCTCTCTGTATGATCCCAACCTTTGCCATAAAATAAAGAGGTTTAGCCAGATCGTTCTAAAAAAAAGTACCTTCGCTGGGATAAACTTCACTCTTAGAGTTCGATTCGCTGGGCTAATATTGTAGATTCCGAAGATAAAACAACTATCACCGACAATCAGGCATCTTCATACAGCGCTGAGTCTCTAAAGGACTAACCGAGACCACCTTCTTAATACTGGATCGGATGTACAAAGTAGAACAGGAAGACACGGCAGAAGTTTGGGATGGCGTTTTGCATGCTGAGTTGTCAGCTTTCAGTCAGCGTCCGAAGACTATCTATTGTAGAACCAGAACAAGAGTCCACAGAATTCTGCAGAATAGGTGACTTACCAAGGAATGTCCAAGAAAGGTTGGAATTTTGTCAAAAGTGACTGCATCAATAGGCAGAGCATGAGCTTAATTTGCAACGAGAGAAGACAAATTTAGCAAAAATGGGCTATCTAATCAACTTAACTTGCATTAGTCAGACACTAGTGATCATATAATACACACTACTCCGTTTCAAAGGCAAGAATTGAATAAAAACTTCTTCAAGCACATTGAACAAATCTTATTGGAATTTAAGTAGCTTTGGCTTCATAATTCGTAAGAAATTAGTAGGTCTCTTCCACGGTCTATAACGCGAGGGAGATAGAAATGAAACCCCAGCAACCATACGGTTTTTTCCGCCAAAATGCCAGAACTGCGCTTAACCGGAATATACTTCTCAGCTCGGACACACAATTTTGAAAGCCTTATAAGTTTAAAATGCGTTCATGCCCCCACTACGACACTAAAGAATGTTTCCACGAGCTCCTTGATAAGACATATGAGCAAAGTACTAAGCATGACAGGGATAAGAGAGGAGAATGTCTTTGGTAGGATATTTAGTAAGCATAGCCTACACGACACCACCTCTGACAACGGACTTTGGCCTATTGACTTTATGGCGGAACGAAATATCCTCTGCCACAAGCATAAAGTACCGAAGACCAGTAGCAAAGCTTCCAACGTGTAATCAGAGGCGCCACAACTCATGTGTTGGATTTCAACCGACCACCACCAAAAAACCCTTGGTTTGGTGAAGAATACCGGAAAACACAAGCAGCTAAACAAGAAACCTACAAAATGGTGCGGCAACAAAAGACGACAGCCGCTCTTGAGCTCTATGAACAAAGAGACGGGAAGGACATCGGCTTCTCTAAAAGAGCACAAGAAGCGTGCGATCGAATATATTAAGAAACTGTACTCCAGGAACAACGTATGGAAGTCTTATTAGGACGTGTCAAGGCAACAAGATCTGTACAGAAACCTGTAGAAATGAAGAAACAAAACTCGTAGTAGTCAAGTTTCATAGTCGGAAACAAAAAAGAAGTCCAAATCGATACCCACCATCTTTTCATCGAATTTAAGGCGGCATATGACAGTTTTTATAGAGATGAGCTATATAGTGAAATGCCTAATTTTGGTATCCCTGCCAAACTCGTCCGCCTATGCAGAATGACGACTGAGAACGCTCATTGCTCCGTCAAAGTCGGCAACGACTTGACTGACATAGACCTTTGGTGTCAAAAAAAAGCGAACACCGTAGTCACAATCTTCCAAAAGTCAGTACAAATACTACCATTTGGCGGTCTTGTAAATCCATTGTTGACGATTGGGTTGGCCACAGCCCTCTAAATTGTGGTGTATATGGCGTAAAAAAAAGTAAAAATAGCAAACAATCTTCCGATGATATTGACATAATTGGCGGTACTCAGCGGTCTGTGCGGTCACCAGTACTGAAACACAATCATGGACTCTATCGAAGCGGATGAATATATCCTATGTCATTTCGAGAGAAAAATTCTTCGTGAGAAATTCGGTTCCGTTTGCGATGACGGGGTTTGGAGTAGAAGATTCAGCGATGAACTATACGAGCCATACGGTAACATCGATTCGAATCTTCGAGTCTAAACCCAGTAGTAAGTTAGTAGAAGAAGTCCTTGCCTTAGTGCGATTTGGAGTTCACAACTGGAACGAGTTAACTAAGAATCAGGCTAATTAGGGCGATTTGTTTGTTGAGATCTAAGTCCACCCCGAACTGTAGCGTCGCCTAAATAAGTAAGCATAATTGCTCATAAAATATCACAAAAAACTGTTGCTGTCTTACGCTACGATCATTTGCGTAGCCTATTTCCATCACTACTAAGCTCTTTTGGATATAGCTCTCTCCAAATAGCTCTCTCCATAGCAAAGAGCAATTTCTTTCCGGGTAACTACAATTAAAACAGTCTCATACAACGAGAACATTATTCATCTTTAAAACTGAAGAAATGTAAATATTGAAGTCGAGAGCAAGTTATTATTGACGGCAAACTTGCGGCACCTGTCGAAAAAAATTCAACTGCGTCGCAACCCCCTAACACCATCGAAAACTGTACGATGTTTTGAAGATGCAATATCTTTGACGAACAGACACCATATAGATACTTTTTGACATAAAGTCGTGGAGATTAGTGGAAATAGTGGAAATTAGACGTGACTGAGCCCAACATGGGATTCAATCCAAAAAAGGGTAACGATGACTGGATGGTGGTGAAGTTGAGGCAATCAAAAGAGGCAGTTTATAGACCTAAGTACCGTAAAACAGTATTTTCTTTAACCCAAAAGGATAAGAATTCCCCGAAAAAATGGGAATATTAGAAATGGAGATTATTTCATTGTATAAATTTTGTGAGTTTTTAAAACAGCGGTGTAGAATTTTACACAAGATTTCTTGAAGCGTGATGCCAAGGGAGATTTGAAATGATTTTTGAAATTTTGTGACAGTTAAAGAGATACAAATTCGACATTCGTCTTCATAAATAATTCTTACTTTCAATTACAATTCATATGGCCAACTGTAAATTGTCAAATCGTTTCCAATTAATAAACAAACTAACAAACAAGGCAGATAAAAATTCGACAGGCGTCGTCGTTTTGTTTGACGTAGGGCTAACTTGACAGCGATTCAGATTGTCTTTCCTATCAGCATTTACAAGTAGTCCTTGTGACTGTCACTGTCTTGTAAATGTTTGCGGGAATTGTTTCAATTTGATCGGGAACAACTGTCACTAAATTGTTGATGGATTAGTGAGATGCTCAAAAGACATTTTGGAGGGTGGAATTAACTAGTATAAATGAGTATACTACATTCTTTCACCTCTGTGAAGAAATATAGAAAACTCTTAAATATTTTATATAATTACTGCCAATGGATCTGCGTAAAGGTCGCTGACTGTTGTTTTTCTACAGCGTAAAGCTACCACCAATTTGTTCATCTCCGTGTCGTTATGTTTCTTTTTATTATCAATTATTATTGCACCAAATATTGCATATTAAACGGTCTGATAATATTTTGATGTACTCATTTGTTGATCGGAATTAATTTGAAATGAATATGCCTAACGGCGGTTTTACCCCTTATCCTTCGGCATTGCATGCAGAGTTTTCAAATTTGTTTGTCAACAAATACAAATATGTATATCTATGTATTTTTATTAACCTGTTGTACAATATTTATTTGTTATAGAATTGGTTTCCCACTTGTGTATGTTGACTTAGTAAATTTAAAACGAATATATTGCAATTTAACTTATTTAGTTATATCTACGAGTACGTTTTTATTCAAATTTATTAGATCTATGAGTTAAAAAAGGAAATAGACATTGACATAGACATAATTGATGGAGAAAAAGACTCGATTGGTGACGTCAATTGCTGTTTTGAAAATATACAGACAGTTCTGTTTTAAATCGTCCTGCCGAATTAAATCTTTAAATCCACTAGAAAGTGGATTCCAAAGATGAAGGGCATAAACAAAAACTAAAACCCTCTTACCGGATATTTATACCTATTTCTCTATCAGAACAGAGCACTTAGAAAAAGAACTAGTCCATTGTACTCCGTAAACTAAAAAATACTCCGTAACGTAAAGTAAAAACTAAAAAATAAAAACTCAATGTTCAAAACACCCACGGAACAGAAAACTTAAAAAAAAAAGTTACAAAAGGTTGTGTTCTGAATTGAAAAAAGAAACTCCTTTGTACAGAGATAAATATTACGAAAACCAATTCAATTTATCTAAAGGTAATACTAAACGTCAATGGCAGGTTGTAAATAGTATTTTGAATAAGTCAAAGCTTTCTAAAAAGCCGATCTCACTTCGGTCTAATGCTGCAGTAATATCGGATAAACGTGAGATCGCAGATAATTCTAATTGTTACTTTGCTACAATAGCTGAAGCGCTTCAGTCACAATTTACTCCTCCGGTATGTACTCGTACACTCTGCAACTGCAGTGAAACTGCATAACCTATAACAGCTCTAGAACTAGTTAAAATGATTAGCTCATTAAAAAATTCAAATTCTTGTGGAATACATGGCCCACTTCTTTCTCATATTTTGGATCCGTCTTATATCGAATATAAATTACACCAACTCAATGACGAATTCACACCCGGCCCAAATGGCCTCCCTGCCATATTTCTTAAAAAATGTTCTTCCTCTCTTTCCCTTGCCCTTTCTAATCCGTCTATCCCTTCACAAGGAGAATTTCCTCAGGTTTGGAAAACCTCCTTCATAACCCCGATCCACAAGAAAGGATCAAAGAATGAAATAACCAACTATCGTCCCATCGCTAATCTCTCTCATATACCCAAACTCTTCGAAAGTATTTTGTATGAAGCTCTAAGCTTCCAATGCAAATCACTTATTTCCCCTAGACAACATGGCTTCTTAAAGGGTAGGTCAACCACCACAAATCTCGTTGAATTCGTATCCTTTGCCCTCTCTGCCCTAGAGAATGGCAATGAAGTCGATGTAGTTGCAACCGATTTTAGCAAAGCCTTCGATAAAATCTCTCATCGGTTAATTATCTTTAAATTGTCTGCCCTCGACTTTGAACCCATATTGTTAAAATGGATATCCTCTTACCTCGAAAACCGTTTTTACAGTGTTCGTTTTAGGTCAGCTAACTCCACTCCATTTTTGGCCACCTCTGGTGTTCCACAAGGCAGCCATCTCGGTCCCCTTCTTTTTATATTAACCATAAATGATCTCGATATGATCATCAAACACTCGTCTGTCTCCCTTTACGCCGACGATACCAAAGTTTTCAAAACCATTTCCTCTCCCCATGACTCTTTCCTCCTTCAACAAGATCTTGATAGTTTCTCGATCTGGTGCCTCAAAAATTCTTTGGAACTTAACATCGCCAAATGCCAATCCATCACCTTCTCACATAAGCGGAACCAATCTCCTCCCCGACTCTATCTTCTCCATAACCAACCTATCTCCTCCGTACAGTCTCTTCGCGAACTCGGCATTTTGTGTGACAGCGAGCTCAACTTCCGTTTACATATGGATGAGATAATCCTCAAAGCCAACTCTGCACTAGGTTTTGTAAAACGGTGGTCCAAAGAATTCACCAGCCCATACGTGACCAGGTCCCTCTATATTACCTTTGTTCGCCCCCTCCTAGAGTACGCCAGTCAAGTATGGTCCCCATATCATCGTGTTCATATCTCGAGAATTGAAAGCATTCAGCGTCGTTTTCTTCGATTTGCTCTCCGAGGTATGCCCTGGGACGATCCTTTTAATCTGCCCCCCTATCAAAATCGTCTCAACCTTATCAACTTAAACACCCTCGAAGATCGCAGAGATGCAGCAGACTTTCTCTTCAATCTCCCGTATGCTACGTCAAATCAACTCAAACCCTACCGTCTTTGACTTTCACCGCACCACTTCCTACCTCAAATCTGTTCTCCTTCACCACTCCAACCAACCTTAGTTTTAAGTTTTAGTTTAAGTTTATTTTTTAAGTTATAGCTTGTATTAAGCCGAATAAATGGGGGCATTCGCCCCCACCAAAATTAAGTCAAACAGTATTTTAAAAAATATTGCATGGTTTGTGATTGATGTACTAGCTTTTGTATTCAATAAAAGCATATTCACTGGAAATTTTCCCGTTGCACTTAAATGTGCGTATGCAATACCACTTTTTAAAAACGGTGAAACAGATTAAGTTCGAAACTACAGACCTATTGCACTCCTTCCATCAGTGAGCAACATTTTTAAAAAAGTTGTACAAAATAGAGTTGTTAAGTTTTTGAACAAAACAAGCTTTTTTTAATTCGGCCCAATATGGCTTTCGAAAAGGTAAGTCTTAGGAAGATACTCTATTAAAATTTTGTTCTCAAATTAACACTAATCTGGACAACAAAATGAATACAGAAGGCTTATTTGTAGATATAACAAAAGCCTTTGACATGGTAAATCATGAAATTTTGTTAAGGAAGCTAAAACGAGCAGGTTTTCGGGGCTTTATTTTCGAGTGGCTTAAATCTTACATGGAGAATAGATCTGAAAGGGTGAAAATAGATGAAATTAGGAGTGGAATTAAATATATTAATATAGGTATACCACAGGGATCGGTTTTAGGACTTTTACTTTTCCTAATATACATAAATTCGCTTTTTAAGTTGAATTTTAAAGGAATCTTAAGTGCTGACGATATAGGTTGTGTGTATGGATCTAAGGTGGTTTGCTGAGCACAAATTAATTATTAGTTCTAAAACGAAAGTTATGTGTTTCAGTCTGTCTGTCCAAAATCCTTTTGTAGCTAATATACTTTACCATGCACCTGAGTGTCCTAAATTCAAATTGATTTAATGTCCTTGCAACTTATCGACTTCTTTTTTAAGCAATCTTGTCTGCAGTGGTAATTGTTTTCTTATTGAAAATGTCGATAAATTCAAGTGACTCAAAGATGTCTTTTTTCAACCACACAGAGGCCTTGAAAAAATGTGTTTGCTCTACAAAACTACTTCCGTCTATATACTACGCTATATTTCATACTAAATTGCTATATGGTAATAGCTGCATATGAAACCTAAATTTCAGTACAAGTCCTAACCGAGGTTGTCTTAACGCAATTCAAGTTTGTTCTGAGGCTCGTCTATCAAGTTCATCGCTGGCACCTGGCACCGAAACTTACTTACTTAGGTCGCGCTACAGTTCGGGATGAACCTGAGGCTCAACTAACAAGCCACTCTTCCAGATAGTCTGGTCTTTAGCTAGCTGCCTCCAGTTGTGCACTATAAGTCGGTTGAGGTCCCCTTCTGCTTGTGCGTGCCACCTACGGTGAATTAGATTTGACGACTGTGATGGCCAGAAAAATAAGGTCCATACGATCTACACGTCCTAGCCATCTCAAACGATTGATGCGCAATTTTCTGCCTAGGCCGATATGGTTGTACAGCTAGCATAGTTCAGCGTTGAATCTTCTTCTCCAAAGCCCAAAACTAGGATCATTAAAGTCAGCCTTCTGACTGGATTCTGAGAAGCCTCGCATTCTCAAACTATCATGGAAGTCGTGCAAAGCTAAGCACAACTGGCTGTCGCTGCAGATATAAATACTTCACCCCTACACCGATTCTTCATAATATTGTTCATTGCTATATGCTAGATTGTGCATATATATCTCCTCGGGCAACGCCTTAAACTTAACGATCTCTTCCTCCACAATGACACTACCAGAACATCCTAAAACGGTTTTGGACCCATCCATGAAGAACCTACCGCCTTCCTTTTCTGACTCAGATTCTGGTCAAAACAACATGTTTTCCCAGCAATAGGAGTTCTGAGCTTTATTACATGGGAATGCAATCCAAGAATTCTATGCAGATACTAAAACAGTGACAACAAAGCGCTTCTGCTTGTTAAATATATGTGGTGCTGTCGAAAAATATGGCTACCATGGCGAAGTGTAAAAGTGGTTATGGAATATACAGTACCGTGTCTGTTTTATAAAATATTAGAGACATCTAAGAGAAATCGTAGCGAAGTCTAAAACGTCCATCATATTATTTGGAATAATTGTCTCAATATCTACAGAATCATCTGCTTCCAAAGCAAGTACAGGGTCTTCCAATAGAGACCTCCGAGCTTTGACAGTTGATAGAGGTCACATTGTCGAAGCTACATTTGTCAAATTAGCTGTCATTTATTCAGTCAGTTTTGCTAAATCACCGTGGATGAGCATAGCGTTCAACAACACGTGCAAATGATAAAATTGTTTTATCAAAATGGGTGTTCTGTTCGGGCAACGTTCCGCGAGCTTCGTTCAGTTTACGGTCACCATAATCGTCCTACCGAGAGGACTTTTCGCAGTGTGGTGATAAATTTGAGTCCATTGGTTCAGTAAACGATAAACCAACACCCATATGTCAATGAAACGCAAGATCTACCGAAAACATAGCCGCTGTCTCTTAGAGTGTGCAGGAGAACCCGAGGCAGTCGATTTCGCGTTTTTAGTATGTAAGAGTTATTGATTAGAAAATAAAATGCGTTTAAAACTGAACTGAACAGTCGATTTCGCGTCGCTCACCAGAACTCGGCTTTTCGCAGACCACAACTTGGCGAATTTTACATCGTGACTTGGGCCTGCACCCATACAAATTCAACTGGCCCAGAAGCTGAAGGTAAATGACCATAGACAACGACGTGTGTTCGCTGAACAGGCTCTAGAGCAGTTGGAAACTGACCTTATTTTCATCGAAAAATCATCTTCAGCAATGAGGCCCATTTCTGGATGAATGGGCACGTCAATAGACAAAATTGTCGAATTTGGGACGATACCAATCCACATGAGATCCAAGAGCGTCCAATGCACAACGAAAAATGCACTGCTTGGTGTGGATTTTGGGCTGGGCGGCGTCATCGGGGATATTTTTTTGAGAACGACGTTGGCCAGGCCATCATCGTCAACGCCGAGCGCTATAGATCGACGATTACCAACTTCTTTTGGCCTGAATTGGATAATATGAACACTAACGACATATAGTTCCGACAGGACGGCGCTACGTGCCACACAGCTCACGCCACATTGGAAATTCTGCACGAGCGATTCGAGAGCATGATCAACTCACGTAGAGTGAGTCTTTTTCTTGTGAAGTCGCAGGTCTATGCGAATAAGCCACAAACCACAGCGGCCCTCAAAGCTAACATAGCCCATGTCATCGGTCAAATTCAGTCTGATTTATGCGCCAGAGTCATGGAAAATTAGACAAATTAGAGAAGCCGCGGCAGGCATTTGAACGATGTTATATTCCATACATAATGGCATCGATAGGCCTTTCAAACGAATAAAAAAATTCGATAATATCTCACACACACTTTGTTTTATTTAAATTTAAAGATAGTAAGCGCTTAATGAAAGAGCCTTTATAAAATTGTTGTGGGTGTATCAGAATTGATCATGTTCTATGCTAGAGAACTAGTTTGAGGCTTCGAAACATTTCTAAGGTACTTCAATAGGATGGCATTCCATCTTCCACCCAATACTCTGAACTATATGTTGATACTTGTCCCCCTGTTCACCAAAACTTTTTAGTTGAACGTGAAAGTTTAAAATATGCCAGATACTCTGAGAAAAGTGGTTCGGCAAGTAATTAATTAAATCCAGGACAAGATGGCACAGCGGTTGATTGAAATTGGCGGAAAGCTATGGGATGGATCCACAATAGATTCCGGTAGCTCTATCAACTCATCCCTAGTATGGATGAAAAGTTTACGTCAATGCATTTAGAGCAATCTTCATGTTCACTACATAAAAGTTATTTTTCCCGCGGTGAATTCAAGGCAATGTATGTCCTGTCAGCGGATTAAGTGCTAAGTTTCTTAATGAAATGGAGGTTAATTGAGAATTTGAAAATCATTAAACTGAGATTCAACATCGATCAACGAAAAGTGGCAACATCCTACGGATCATTATGAGATCACAATGAGGTCATGATGAGAAACCCCGGAGAAGTGATCTGCCTCCAATCCTCTATAAATTAAGTTTGACATACTGTAAAGAATTGTAAAGTATTTTTTATTGTTATTATATTGTTAACAAGACTTAGATCTTTGAACCCAAATTTGTATCTCATTTTCAATAGGAAACTTTTGCAGAAATATTTTATATTTACGAGTATAAGGAATTCAATTGCCATAAAATAAATGTCCTTTGAAAAAGTTGCTCCAGTTTTCGCATGTGCGGTCCTTTGTCATTTTGTGCTCCTCGTACTCGTACATGCCATTGCTGCGGATAATGTGGCTTTTCAAGATGATGTACGAGCACGAACAGGTATGTGATTTCTTTCGTTCTCTTTATGGTTTCTAAAGTAGGAACTTGCACTAAATTCATAGTACGTGATGCTAGATGACGAATTATGTGACAGAATGTGCATGAATTGCAAATTTTCCATTTTATTTCTGGAGGTGAGTTAAGAAGGCGAGTGCACTGACTTTTGAATGAGTTGCAAAGTTTTAAAACACTTGAATTACATTAATTCGAATCTCACTAACATTTGGGGGAAAGTACTTTTGCATGTACGACTCATGTAAGCATCTTGAGTAGTGTTTTCGTTGGTTTTTTTCTTAAAATAATAAAAAAAATAATAATACTCTTGTAGGGGTGCATGGAATTTTTACACTTTACCCATTCCATTCGAGTAAGTGTTGTGAGTTAGTTTTGAGAAATATCAACACACTAAAAGGTAAAGGTTTTGGGTTTAGATTTTCAGAATTTCAAACTTCCATCTATTTGTGTCTGTCTTATTTGTAATGCCTTATTAGTAAGGCCGAAAATTCGATGATGTTTTTATGTCTGAGTGTGGTATAATCACTGAACAGAATAATAATGATGCTCTCTGCAATAGTATTCAAAATCTTGAATTTTAAAGCAGATTGTTCTCCCAAAAATATATCGGAATTGTGGCCCTATTTCAGCCAACTCACATCTACTATTTAGATCCATTTAAATTTGCCCTCATTGGTAGTATCCATAAGACGAATGTACATACACTGCACTTTTGTGGATTTGCTTTATATCTAAGTCTGACTTTATATCTTAGCTTTTCTGTTGACATGAACTTGGTCCGACGTTTGACATGAATATGCAGATAATAATTTTGTTACGAAAGGTGAGTCAATACAATTTTACAAGACACCATGAACAGAAACGAAGTTCAGCAAGTGAATAAAATGAATTTATAAACACATATACCAAATGTCCTTTAGGCAGCTACTGAATGTTAATAAATATTTTAAATTCATAATTAAGGTGATTACTCGTATATCTACAGATGACAGAGGTAAATTTATGGATTCTGCCAGATTATGGATATTACTCCAACAGAATCCTGACAACGATTTAAAGGAGTAGATAGCAAGCATCTCCGACGCCTTCAAATCAAGAAAACATAATTTGTTTTAACTAGATAGGGTAATGTTTAATTATGATTAGAATAAATAGATAATTCGATATGTAATATTTTTTAAGATTGCGACACAACGCACAAGAAAAAAATTGAGAGATTCAATCTACGAAATATACCAAAGACAAGCAAAGAAGTCTGCCAATGAGGATCAAGTATGTTTGCAATAGATTGAAAATTGTTTTAAAGAAGAACTCTAGCGTATTATTATTCCCCCAATTGTCACACACGGAGAGGGAATAGCTGATTCAAATTTCTCTGGTTAGAGCTTAAGAAGACGGTAATGAAGTCGATTCAATTTCCACAGATTTAAGCAAGGCATTCGATAAAATTTCTCACCAACTTATCATTTTTAAACTAAACAAACTTGGCTTTTCCCCTCATTTTGTGGCATGGAACAAATCGTATTTCGAAGACCGAGAATACAGGGTCATCTTCAGATCTTCAATATCCGACCCCATTAAAGCAACATCTGGTGCCCCTCAGGTTAGCCACCTTGGACCAATCATCTTTATCCTAACAATTAACGATATAAATCTCATTTTAACGAATTTTATTGTTTTTTTTCTTTCTTTCTTTATTTCTTGATAAATTATAAATTATAAATATGAATTTAAAATGATAATACTTCAATTACTCGTACTTATTTAACTAAGAAATAGCTATGTACAATCTGTTGCCTATGACAAGTGGCGAAAGTACTTATAAATTCAAAAAATTTAGATTAAACAATAATAATAATAAAAAACTATTGATGGGGATAATACAATGCGAAAATCTAGTTTAAAGAAAAAAAAAAACGGTAAAACAATAATAATTTATATCACTAGATTAAAAATTGTATCTATGTCATTATGGTCAAAAGTGAAGAGCCATTTTTTAATACTATTTAAAAATACAGTTTTCTTCCTCTCACATCTAAGGTCTTCTGGTAAAGAATTATAAAGTCGAGGAGCGGTAGTAAAATAGAAACGTGAAAAGTGTGTTTTGAAAATAATTGAAATAGTTACGAAGTTTCTTGTGTTGACGCGCAAATTATGACTTTCATGAAATCTAACATCGTAAAAACCGGAATTTTCGAAAAATATTCTTAAAACTTTATAACAGTACAGATGTCTTAACGGAAGAATTGCTAAACATTTGAACAACTCGAAACTAGGTGTCCTACGATCGACTTTAGCCATTATTCTAATAACATGTTTTTGTTTAGATAATAAAGGCTCTATTTTATTAAAATAAGCGCCACCCCAGCAAGAGATACCATACTGCAACTTTGATTTAAATAAACCATTGTATACCATTTTTAAAACATTAAGATTGCAGTAGAGATTGAGATGGTACATTTGTCTGACAACCCTATAAAGATAATGCTTTAGATAAAGAGTGTGGTCATTCCAATTAAGCTTATTATCCAATATGATGCCCAGCTGTCGACACATTCAATTCTAAAGCAATCGTCGATACAATTTATATTTTCATCAAAAGGCATAATACCAGGGGTAGTAGGGTTATTTAGACGAAAACGTAGGCAATTTGGTGAGTGATAATAAAGTGGTAAGTCATCACAAGTTATACCCTTGATATTGAATTCCATAAACTTAGTCTTACTACTAATTACCAGCTTATGCTCCTTGAACCATCGTCGTAGTATATCTAGGTTGTTATTAACATCCGAAAATAAATTGAGAGAATTGTTGCTAGAATACGATAATGCAGTATCGTCAGCAAAAGCTGTGATTCTGCCCTTAAATGGTTGGATAAATAAGGAATTAATATATATTAGAAATAAAGTCGGACCCAAGACTGAACCTTGCGGAACTCCGATATTTAAAAATTTTTCAGAACTCAATGCATTTTTGACTCTTATAATTTGCTTACGATTTGAGAGATAGGAAGAAAACCAGTCGTGAATAAAACCTCTGACACCCGCATTTAACAGTTTATTTAAAAGCAAAGTATGATTCATCATATCAAATGCCTTAGTTATATCGATGAATAGGCAAGGAGAAATTTGGGAGGCATTCAGACTAGTATAAATCTCCCCAATCAGTTTTAATAATGCAGTTTCAGTAGATTTGCCGCTTCTGAAACCGAATTGATGCTCGCAAAAAAAGTGAGCCCTATCTAAGAAAGAAAGCATTCTATACTTAATACCTCTTTCAAGAACCTTGGAAAAGACAGATAAAAGTGAGATAGGACGATAATTGTTCAAGACGGTGGTATCACCTTTCTTGTGAAGTGGTATCACTATCGCTATTTTTAAGGAGTCGGGAAAAATACCTTTATATACACAACTATTAAAAATGAAACATAGAACATCGGAGATTTGAAAAGATATATTTTTTAGTACCATGCTTGAGATGTTATCAAACGAAGTTGAGTTTGATCTTTTGATTGAAGCTATTATTTTTTGTATTTCAAGTGGAGTAAACTCTTCGAAGAAAAAACTCTCAGGCTGAAAACTGGTTTCTACTATACTATGGTCACAATAAGAAGTTGAATTAGCATTAGATATACTAGGATAAGAACCCACTTTGGAAAAGAAATTGTTAAACACGTTTGCAACTTCTAAAGGCTCAGAAATAGTAGAGTTGTTATTGTTTAGAATAATGTCTATGCTAGATAAATTTTTGTTTAGGATCTCAGAAACTACCTGCCATTCTTTTTTAGGGTTACCAATACTATTAGGTAATTTGTTGCTGTAGTAATTATTTCTACAGATTGGTATTTCTGTTTTTACCTCTCGACAAATTTTGACGTAATATTTCTTTAGTCTAGTATTATTTGGGTGTTTTTTAAGGAGTAAACAGAGTTGTTTTTTCTTTTGGATTTTTTTCAAGAGTGAGGTAGACATCCATTGTTTTAGACGATTTAGTTTGTTGGCTACTTTATATTTCCTCTGGAGACAGATCGATATATAGTGCTGTAATTTATTAAGAAACACATCAAATGCTAAAGATGGATTAACAGATGCGTAAACATCATCCCAAAATTCAAAGTTTAGATGAGTTCTTAAAGCGACAAAATCTATTTTGGCGGATTCTCTGACTTCGGATTTACTTAATCGGCTGATTTGAGAATTCAGTTGAATACATGTCAAACTATGGTCAGTAATTCTTAAGTCATATACCATTGTTTTATAGTCCACTCTACAATTCCGGTGCAGTCTTATATAAATATGGTCTAAACAAGAATTATAACGCGTAGGTTCATTTAGCACGGACATAAAACCAAACGAATACAGGACAGACAAAAAGCAATCGACATCTGAAGTATCACAGAGGATATTAATATTAAAATCCCCCAACAATACTACATTTTTGGATCTCTGAAGTTCTAAAAATTCTGTGAATTCTTCCAAAAAGCATTTGATTGTACATTTATGTAGTCTGTAAATGCAGATGAAACAATAGTGAATACCAGAAACTTCGCAACTAACACTTATAATATCAGCGCTCACCAATTTACATTTTTTAACTACACACTCTCTTAAAGAATTTCTAAAATATACCGCGACTCCACCAGCTGCATATGAATCGTTACAATGAGCATCAAATATAAAATTTGGAATGATATCAAATTCAGATCTCTCTTCCTCAAAAATCCAAATTTCAGAAAGGAAAATGAGATCAGGTAAATGATCCAAAGATGTGAGATGAGAGAGAAATGCATTAAAATTAGTTCTCATGCTACGTATATTTTGGTGTATAATAGAGAAACCAGAAGATATATCATTGACTTGATGGTCAACACAGAAACATTTCAGATTATCATTAATTGAAAAACTACTATTACTACTAGAAGGAGAATTCAAAGTGAAATTATTATTAGGCATAGCTTAAATTAAATACTCAAACTTTCAAGTTTATGAAAATCATCAAAAGAATTAATTCTTATTACTCTATCGCCTTCCTTTTTCCTGATAAGTATACAAGAATTCCTAACCCAAACAAATTGACATATATTTTTATCTTTAAGTTCTCTTGCCTTTTTCAATAACGATCTTGAATAGCTCGTGAGACAGTCGTTTATATATATCTTGTAGCTGTTGATGCTGTTCCTTCTGCCGTCACCATTAACGTTGTTGTTGTGATGAGAACCAGACAAAGGGACTTTATTTCTTCTCTCCCGCATTTTCTTCATTACAGCTTGCTTACGTGTAACATTTGAGAACTTTAAGTACACGATGTTAGGTGTTCTCTTCTTATCAGTATTAGGTCTAATTCTCTTTACGTAGCACGATTCAATTTCGGTCTCACTGATCTCTTCTCCGATGACATTAGTTAATAGCTCGTGTACTCTTTCTTTAACATTCTCACTGGTAACACTTGGAATGCCAATTTTCTATTTTCGCTGATGACACGAGAATTTCCAATTTCATTGCCTTCTGCCTGCCATTACCTGCAAGATGACTTGAATAAGTTTTCGGTATGGTGCAAGCAAAACTTTTTAGAGCTTAATGCAAACAAGCGCCCAGCGATAACCTATGCTCCGCCTCAAAGAAACTACTTCATCTGCGATGAGCCTATTCCTTCTACCACGGGATCTAGGAATAATTTGTGACAGAGAATTGAATTTCTACTCACATATTGATAGAATTATAAATGAAGCTAACTCTGCACTTGGCTTTATTAAACGTTGGTCAAAAGAATTCTGCAACCTTTCCCTAAAAAAAACGTCGTGAAGTCGGTGATGTACGGTGATTTTATCCACCAGTTATTGACGGGAACCATCGACTGCGCGTGAATAACGCAAAATATTTTATTCACTCCCAATCCCCGTAATCTAAAATCTGTCCCACTCCTCCTGATCCGAACTCACCGCACCAATAACGGTCACTCTGAACCAATAAGGACTTGACAACTTTTTTTTTAAACAAAACGCAAAAGATTTGAGATATTTAAAAAACTTTATTATCGGCTTGAAGTACAATCAAAACATTTATGAATGGAACTCGACTTCGTTCACATGGCCACCGCGGCACGTTTGCAGCGGTCGATTCGGTGGACCCAATTTTCAGCGACTCGGCCACACATTTCGGCCGAAACGGCCGCTATTTCGCGTTCAATGTTGGCTCTGAGCTCTTCCAACGTCGTCGGCGTGTTGGCATAAACCAATGACTTAACGTAGCCCCACAGAAAATAGTCAAGCGGCGTTAAATCGCACGAACGAGGCGGCCAATCGACTGGCCCATTTCTTGAGATAACGGTCACCATACTTACTCTTCAATAAATCGATTGTAGTGTGTGCTGTGTGGCTTGCGGCATCATCCTGTTGAAACCACATGTCGTCCAAGTCCATATATTTCAATTCGGGTCAAAAATAATCAGTGATCAAGGCGCGATAACGCTGACCATTCACAGTAACGTGACGATCGTTATCGTCGACGAAAAAATATGGCCCAATAACGCCGCCGGCATGCAAACCGCACCAAACAGATATTTTTTTGGATGAAGTGGTGATTCATGAAGCACATGTGGATTTTCAGCCGACCAATAATGCATATTTTGCTTATTGACGAACCCATTGAGCAAAAAATTAGCTTCGTCACTGAAGATAATTTTGCGATGAAATTCATCATCTTGGCGCATCTTTTCCAGAACGCAATCGGAGAACGTACGTCGCTTCAAATGGTCCACCGGATTCAATTCTTGAGTCAGCTGGATCCTTACGCAGAATACGCCATAATGTGGTCTGAGCGATGCCCAATTCTTGGGAACGCCGTGGAATTGACTGATTTGGATCGTTTGCTACGGACGCCTGAACGGCAGCGATATTTTCGACACTTCGACTAACCCGTTGTCTCACTGACACGGCAACATCATACAACGAATATGTAGACTCCAATGTTTGCACTAAGCTTGTTATTGCCTTTCTACTAGGGCGAGAATTACGATCGAAAATTGGGGTTAACGCTCTTAAAGTTGCAGTCACCGACTCCGAATTTCGGTGCAAAATTTTTATAATTTGCAAACGTTGCTCGTTAGTGTACTTTACCATGAAAATGTTGAGTTTACTGAATAAGTTGACAGTGACAGTTTGATTATTAGTGAAAGAGTGCGTTCACAAATTAAATTCAAAGTTGTCAAATCCCTATTGGAAAACCTTTACAGCTCTAGGGAGCAATATATAGCATTGGATATAATTATACCTATATTACATACAGGGTGTGGCAGAACCAACTGTACAGTTTGGAGGGGCAGGTGTTCGGGCAGTGGTGGGAGTAGGCAGCTGCACTAAGTCTCCTTTAGGTTCTGTTGGCATCCCCATTTAGTAGCAAACATGGTTTGGACCGGAATACATCGTGGCTTTGCCGTGGGTGCATTTTATGAAACCGATCTGTGTTTGCGACGCAAAGAGCTTTTCTGCGATGCTTTACCATTTGCACACTAAGAATGGATACACATGGCCGACAAAAATCCATCAAAACACCAGAAAATGTGGAGCTAGTGAGAGCAGCATTCGAGCAATCGCCCAGACGTTCTGGAGGATTTTGCATTTAGATTTGAATTTCCATCCGTTCAAAATAATGATGGTTCCAAAGTTGAACCCAGCAGACTGCTCCAACCGTCAAAATCTGTGTGAGGAAATACTTGCAGCGATCACTCCTGAGGCAGCATTCTTCAGCAGCGACGAGGCACATTTTCAAATAACCGGGATTGTGAATAAACACTCGCTACTGGGCTGAAAACAACCCCCAAATTGTTCACGAAAGATCGCTACATCCTCCTAAACTAACGGTGTGGTTTGCCGTATCACAATTTGTGGGGTTTGTATGAAAACGGAGGCGTGACCGTGACCGTGAATTCCGGGCGTTATGTTTCAATGTTACAAAATTTTCTGCAGCCTCGACTGGAAGTGGTTGTTAAAGAAGAGGGATTAGGGGATGTTTGGTTCCAACAGGATGGGGCTACAGCTCATACAGCCCGAAATTCTCTAAATGTTTTAAGAAAATTGTTCCCAGATGTCTAGTGTATTTGAAAGGTGACGTGGAGTGGCCTGCGACTTATCTCTTTTGGGGATCTTAAGGAAAAAGTGTTTAAAAGTCGCCACTAAAACATGCTAAGGGAGCGAATTGTTGAGGAGGTGAACGCGATACCCCTCCAAATGAATCAACGCCCTGTTCAAAACTTTAGAAATCGGCGCCAGCAATATATTGCAGCTAACGGCCGCCATCTTACAGACATTATTTTTAAAAATTAATGCGTATAAAATGGTAAGTTCTACGGATTTCAAAAATAAAAACATCTGTTTCATATATACCCTGGCTTTTTCTATAACTCTTCAAAACTGCTCAACTTCCATCGGTTTATAAAAGAAGAGGGAGATGTGTTAGATCATTGAAGTATGTAATGAAAGCGACTCGCTTTACCATAAATCACCCTTTTCGAAGAACTTAGTTTTTAACACCTATGTGATGCGGCTATATTTATTATTGTATTTTGAACTAAACTTGAATTATATTTATCGATTTGTCGAAATATAGTTATTTAAGACAAACTAGAGTTTTATTTAATTATAAGAAATATTCCCAGATAATTCGAGAGGCCCATGAAAAATTCGGAAACGAACAGCAAGTCTCCCATACACTACGTATATCTCAATGGTCTAACTTGCCTGACTCAGTCTGTAGTTTTAAGCCTATCTTTTCTGTCATAAACATTAACTTTTGTCTTATCCAAAAATGTTGCCGCCAATAAAGAAATAGGGCGCCTGAGTTTCTTGACCCTTTAAGGCTTCTTTAGATTCTATTGTTTCCAATATAACATATTGGTCACAGCCTCTAATAATTTCTGACTAAAAGTTTTTGTTGAAGGCATTAAAGAAAATAAACGTTAAAAATGATGGCCTTGTTTTTTTATTGATGTATTCGCCTTCAAAATAAAAGGACTTCCAAATCGTGTATAGCCATAGCTTCTGTATAAATAATATCATCCCCAACAGGTGTTTTCTTTTTAGTCGTTGAAGACTTTCTTAGAAATGTAAATTCATACTAAAATTTGTCCAGAAAAGGTAATAAAAATACAAGAAGTCTGATTGGGAAATTTTACATAATTTGTACTTATTGAGGCAAAGTGTTAAGGGTTAAGCCTTCAGATTCAAACAATCGGCAACACAAGTATTTGCCTCTGTATGGCAACCATGTAATCAGTTCTTTTCTAGCACCATTATCTACAATAATTACTAAATCTTGTTATGAGCAGATGGTCCTTTTACAATTTTGATTCTCCTGTCGTTAGTGAGGAAAAGAGAAATCGTTCCGAACTCACCGAAATTCTTGAAAACTAAGCTTCCAACAGCGTCTTAGGGCATTTTTTACCTACTTACTTTTACTTTGAATTTTGTTGCCTTTTTCGCTGTAACTTATACTTTCGTTTTTGATTTCATGGTCCAGGAAATTCATATTTCATTGCCGAACAGATTTAATGATTCAAAATGCTGACATTTGTCTGGACAGGTCCACTCCTCAAAATCAACTTACCATTAAATTGTGGTTTCGATAAATCAATAGATTAAGTCACGTGTGACAAATTTGACATCAGCAAATCTGTTAGCTACATACGTCTTTTGTACTTTCAAAGAAATATTGTTCATTACGGACTTTCATTGACCGAAAATTTTGAAAAATAACGTACACCAGAGTGGCCTGGAACTGAATGTTTTCCGCCAAACTTCGACGAAAGAAACATTCAAATATTCAAAACGCAATCGGCCCCTACATAATGGAGTTCCCGACAGACTCAAGAATTCTTAAAAAAGAACATAAAGTTAGGGAAATATAAACATTTGCACCTGTTACTCTCAACTCTTAAACAATTTTTTTTTTTTTTGTAAATACATTCCATGGAGAAAAAAATCAAATAAACACAGACAAACTCTGTTGACCAGCTGTTTTCTTTTGTTTTGCACAATTTTTTATTATTCTCTTCTCTAAATGAAATACATGCCTTCATTTGAAAAGTCCCTAGAGACTCCTTCCGAATACTTTGCTCACTTTGCCGTTCCATCCGTAAAGAACGAAGAAAAATAAAAAGAAGTAGAACAGAAAAAATAGCCCAAAAATGCCGTGTCCCAAAAGGAGTTCCCAAAACGCCCATCTCTTCAAAAGAATGGCCATTCGGCAACACAAAGTATCCCTATTTGCAAAGATTAAAGGAGTAATGGTGACAAAAATACTCAAATCAGCCAACAACAAAAAAAAACAATTTATTTTAACAGACACAATAAAACCAACTGAAAAACGGCCGACTACTTGTACAAATACATATGTATAACCTATGCATATATATATTTTTTAAAGTCCCCCTTAACTGTAAATATTATTTCTGTCCCAATGACCTAACAACACAAAGACTAACACCATTGGCAGTAGCATGAAATCAGCACAAACCTACCTACTCCATTAGTCCTTCTTTATTCACAACGACAAGGCGACGACACGGAGGGTAAACGTAACAGGGAGCAAAGTTACAGAAAGGGATAGATTCGTGTTCGAGGATTTACAAAAGGAAACTATTCCATTGGAAAAATAAATCCATTCGATGAATGTCCTTAAGGATGAAACAGGGGCTAACAGAGCACCACTTTATTTAAATGTGTTCTCTGTTTGTGTTGCTGTTGCTGTTACTGTTGCTACTGCTATTCCCAGGATGCTATTACAAGGTGACTACATTCTATTGCTCCCTGGAGCACAAACAGGCAAACATACTGCAAAGTACAAAGCGAGAAAGACCAATAAAATCTTTTTGGAAAAACCCTTTTTCTAGTTTCGAGAAAATGCTTCTTAAATTTTCCACAAGAAATACATACAGTTGTCCAAAGAGTCTGGTCCCACAAGGAGGTAGGTAGGTAGGTGGGTGGCATTCTGTTGACTGGAGTTCCCTTGAATTTATTCGAATTTAATGAGTGCAAAGGATCAGCTGCTCCCTGCTGAATTTATTGCAAAATTATGCAAAACGTGGAGTGAATGGGTTTGAAGGTGAAAGTGATTTTGGGAATTGTTGTCAGTCATGTGGAAGCTGAGGGTTAACATTTACAAAAACAAAAGAAAAACAACAATACTAATACGTTATGACTTTTTCAGAAGCAATGCTTCAATGAAACAAGGGCTGGGATCGAAACTCAGATCAAGATGCAGATTGAGACGGAGACAGAAATTGAGAGGGAGACTGGGGCTGAAACTAAAGCTGATACGGAAGGAAACAAGGTTTACCTGGGCCTTATATACTAAACAAGCAACTGTCTTCAGTAGTACACATACTTCTAATTATACACGCCGTTCGTTTACTAAGGAATCAAAAGCTTTTGCATTAGTCTCTATTTCATCTACATGTCCTTGCAATGTCAGAACGAGTCGATGTCCCAGTTCATTTTGTAAACCTGGCTGTCATATCTCCTACTTCAAGGTCAGTCCGCGAAAAACGGGCTCAACTATTATTTAGAGAATCCTGCGTGCAAAGCGACTTCATCCCATTTCACTAACGTCTATGCTTGTGCGCCAAATAGGAGGACTTGGATGGTAATATACAGTAGAAACGGCGATTGGAAATAATTAGGAAAATTCCTATCCACCTTAAAGAATCTACCTTACTGTAGACATTTAATCAAGCATCTACCAAACATAAAACCGCACTAATACGACCCAATCAAGTCGTTGAAAATTGACTTCAAAGGTTCGCCTTAGACAAGATTTTCTACGCGATACTAAAGAGACTGATGGCTTTAGAGTGTGTCCTTTCCCGTAGATAGAGCAAACAATTCTGGGGTCCCATTTATTGGGTATACAGCAATCGGCTACGCTCTACGCCGCCCAGTCCGGTAACCTTTTTATACGTGAATTGGTCTGGTAGATGCAAATGTTGACTTTTATTGACCTGATTAAATGGTTCCTTGCGCCTAGCAGGCATCTTTATAGTTTTTGTTTGGGTCTTCATAACATGGAAGGTTCTTTTTACCTTTCCATTTCCTCGTCTTTTTCTTTCATTTTTTAAACGCAGCTGGTTTAAATAGTAATGCCAATAAGATTCGAATTGAAAAGTGGTTCAAGAAGACGTTGAGGTAGCCAAAGCAGGTAAATAGTTTCTCTCGGATATCATGCGATTCATAAGCAAAACCCCAGATGCAAGATGCTGATTTTATGAAGAGTTAAAAAAGGCTAAGATCAGAAAGATCTGACAGTAAATGCTTATGGCCTACAAGTCAAAGTTAAGACTACAAATAAAGAGATAAGATCAAAGGTGAAATCCTTGCAGGAACTTATTCATATATTTTCTGTCCTGACACAACATTCAATTCGCTTTGTTGAAGAGTAAGGTCTCCTTGTAACGGAGATTAGAAAATAACCAGAACATAAAGACAGATCAATGCAAATGCTATTCAAGCTAATTCCAAATCACTACATAGTTTCCAAAAACCTTTATCTATAGACCAACTTACTTGCTTAAAGATAACATACAAGTCGGTACAGAAAAAACTAGTAAATTATGCCAAGCCCTGAAGGAATGGAACATCTTAATAAAAACGCCCGTATACCTAAGTGGACCTATAATCTAAAACTCCACAGGAACTAACGTGGAAATGCCTTTCTAAACAAAAAACTAATATTGCCATTGCGAAAATAAAGGGAGACATAAAATAACATTGAAGAAGGATCCTCTTATAGAGGCTGTGGTAGGTCGGTAAGTAAGAGTGGCTGTTGGAAATACCAACCCACTTAAGCCTCTTTTCCCATGGTGACGCCACGTGGATCTATGATCCTCTTACTGATCGAATCAATTTGAGATGATGATGAAGCGTAGGAACTGTTTACGTCTATATTTTTTAGATCGTTTAGGTCGTTATTTTCTTCTCTGGGAGAGAGCTGGACATGTACAGAGTAGGTGGAGGGTTGTCCACTCACCTTCCTCGTCCATGTAGCTTCTACAGAAATCGTTTGTAAAAGCGGCCTTCTTGCGTGCTTGCCTATGAGGCAGTGGCCGGTGATGATGGCCCTGAGATATTTAGAAGGATCAGACACTTAGAGCGATTCAGCTTTGGACAGATCTGTTTGGTCGCTAGACATGTTTGTCCAACAGTCCCTCTGACGTCTGTTCTTTTATTAGCATCCAGCTTTAAAATTGATTTGCACGTAGCGATAGGTATATCTATGATACCATGAATGGGCAGAGTGGTTCCAATTTTGGTGAGTTTCTGTGGCCCGGCACGCAACAAAGGTGAAGGTTAAACTGATCTGCCATCTCCATTAGAGATGATCGGTATTCAAGGGTGGTTTTAGAATTTAATGAAACCGAGTTCAGGGACTTCATAGCGATTGACTGTCCGAAAAGATGCTGATATCCTTTGCAGATATCACGTTTTTCTTCAGCCAGGACCGAGCTTTTTTAACCGCCAAAATTTCCGCCTGGGACACGCTACAGTGATTTGGAAGGCGGAAAGAGAGGCTCGGATTTAGCTTATCTGAGAAAACACCGCCACCAACTCTGGTGACGGTTGTAGTTCCATCTGTGTAGAGATGGATTGACTTGTCCTCCATGAAAGCATCTTCCTCCCAGATGGATCTAGAGAGGAAGGCTACATGGAAGTTTTTGTCAAACCAAAGTTCAGGTATGGTGTAGTCGATGTTCTCTGTGAGGATTCCTAATGTATTAAGAATGTTGGCGTGGCCAAATTAACTATTTGTCCACTGTTTAGTCAATAGCTTCTATAGCAGCTACTTGCCTGCTAAAAATATCGAGGACTGGTAAATGAAACAGAATGATTAATGCCGCAGAGGGGTTAGACCGTATGTCTCCGCTTATGCATAGGTATGCTGTTCTTTGGACTCTGCTATGCTGCGCCCAGAGCAGTTTGTCTTTTGTAATCAGACCATGAATTTTGGTCCCGGTTTCAGTAGGCCTGTTTGCGCTGCTACTAGCCGCGAATTGGGGGCTACCATGAAAGTGGATGTCCTGTAGCAGGTTGAGTGATTCATCATTTGAGGTTGTCTAGAATCCATCGGTTCTTTTCAAACAGCTAGGAATCATAGGATTTGTAGAGAGGATTTTTCTATTCACTATGCCTCAGAGGTTTCTGTGATTTTGTCAAAGAATGACCCCCAGGATTGCCGTTTTGCCTTCCTCAGTTCTTTTTTGTATAATTTGAAGGATTCTCTGATTCCCAGTCAGGCACTTTTCTTGTGCTCTTTGCTACATTGAAATGTTTTCTACAAATGTTTCTGAGCAGTCCCAGTGCTGATGTCCACCAGTGTGGCTTTTTCTTGCCTCTAGGTTGAATAAGAGGGCAGGAAGCAGCTATAGCCTGATTGAGAGCCAGAGTAAATTCCTTGACTTTCACGTCAAGCTCATTGGTGTCACACGGGGGACTTGATAGTTTTGAGGATAGTGTTTCTGACAGTATTCCTCTGTATTTTGTCCAATCAGTTTTCCGGTAATTCCGGAACTCTGGTTGGCTGGGGGGGAGCATCACTAAGGCTGAATTGGATGTATCTGTGGTCCGAAAAAGAGTGTTCCGACGATACCATCCAGTTCGTTAGGTTTGGAGTGATGCTGTCAGAGACAAGAGTGATATCTAGCACTACTTGTCGGTTTCTAGTTATAAAGGTAGACTCATTACCAATGTTGCAAAGAAAGAGGTTAGTACTTAAAATATAGTCAAAAAGTGTCCCATACCGTGTGATGAGCGTTAGAGTCGCATCCGATGATGAGGCCAGTTTTTTGCCTTCCAGCTTCCAGTACCACCCTTTATAGGGAGATGGTCCGCCTGATCGTTTCCAAGGTAAGCCGATGCAAGACAATAGGAGCATTTGACAGTCTCTATTCTGCCAACGGTTAAGTCGGGGTCGCTGAGATTAGGAAGTAAAAATGCATGAAGGTTGCGTTTCACTAATATACAAGTTCTGATCTTACCTTGTGTCTCATATATAGAGGTGTCCTAAGTCCACGAACCTCGCTTTCTACAATCCATGGTTCCTGGATTAGGATAATGTTTTCTGCGTTTTTTGAAAGACGCAGAATGAGTGCGACCGAAGCCTTTTCTGAGTGATGGAGATGAATCTGGAAACCGTATTATTGCTACGAATTTCCAGAGTAGCCCCCACCACGGTTCTGTTGAGGTCCTCCGATTCTAAAGACGTGCCCAAGAGCTCATCTTCTTCCTCTGATCGTACAGGACCTCTTTTGACATCGTCATCGTTTTCCATTTCCGACAGGGTGGCAGAAGAGGAGACCGACGGCTTAATTGTCACCTCGGATAGATTGGAGTCGTCGCTGTCCATTTCTGGAAAGGATATCGACGCTCCAAGGTCTAAGATTATGTTTGGTGGTGTCTCCGTTAAAGGAGGTTGCTTATCAGCATCCAGCTCATCCTTTTTGTAGTTGTATTGACTCAAATCCGAACCGAATCATGCCTTTTGTATGCGCTAGAGAGTTAAGGGACTTGTATTTGCAAGAGCGCCTTAGTTCCTCCAGTTTCGCGACTTTCCAGTCATGAGTCGGAAGTCGGGTTCGGCTGGAATCCAGGTACGAGTTCGAGGTCTGCTACGGATGTCCTCCTTAGACACGACCTCGAGTTTTGTACCTGGCCAAATCTCTTCTAAACCACCTTTGGCCTTAGTGAAAAGATCAAGAGATCTCTGATTAGCACGTGCTATAAGCTTGACGTGGCCTTGGTGCCACCTAGCGTCGCTTGTGATGGGAGGTGGTCCGGGGTTTTCGCGCATGATGGCCAAGAAGTTGTTCGAAAGCCTCAGCTTGACCAGCTGCCACCGTTCAGGTTTTACAGATCTGTCGGTATCGATCTCAGAGATGTGCTGTTGGATGGCATACGGGTTTTAGTTCTTTGAGTTTTGGACCTCTTGGGAATTTAGGAACCGGCGCGGTTTCCTGCAACGATCTCTGGCGCTTGGAGGAGTCTTTTGGTGTTTTGGGAGCGATGGGAGGCCGTGGGTAATCCGTCTTTTAGGATATTGTTAGCCCACTCAATCTTCCTCTTTATGTTCGTACTTCTCTTAATACCCGAAATGGATCCGAAGGTTTTGATGATGCGTGAAGTATTTCGGCGTTTTAGTTAGAGTGCCTTAGATGGAGCTTACCGATGCCGCTGAGCTCCAGATTCCTCCATGGGGAGAGGAGTTTTGGTGTAGCTATAGCACTATTTCAAATTCTGTATCATTGCTGTAATAAACAGAAAATAGTCTTTGATATCATCTTAAACCTACGAATTTTCTGGCTAAACTTCATTTAACTTCAGCGGATTTTATTCGGCTGCATTTAGGAGTACAACTTTGCCGTTCAAATGACTTGAATCCATTTTATTGCCTTTAAGAACTACATATTTTCATTTGATCCCTCTAAGGGTCTGATCTAAAAGCCTGTTTCCCATTATTTACCAAGACTTTTCGCCATTATTTAGTGTGTGTTTCCTACAAGGATAAGTACAAAACTTTTGCATACCTAATAAAATTCGTAACACAAAAAAGTGCACATGGAAAAAATAAAAACAAAAAACAAAAACAACACATCTCTCTCATTTGGCCGAAAAGTTCTAATTAAAAATATCCACTTCTATGCACAAGTTCATGCGGCAAGGCGATATTCGGATATGCACATCCATATGGAAGCATCCTTCCTGGTGCCCACTTTCTTTCTGCCTCTAATATAAATTCATTTCATATATCCTTCAGAATTGTATCACGAAATTTCTCTTCGTCCCTGTCTCTCACTCTCTACTATTTTTCTAGTGAATTTTTATTCATTCGAAAGCATATTACCAGCGCCAATTCTTTCTCCGTCGCCATTGCCACTTCCACCTACTTCCGGGTGTGAGAGGATATCCGTGTGTGGATTTCAATAGTCTGCATGGAATTTAATTGAAGGAGTTGTTGCTCCATGAGTTTTTATTGAAATTCTTTTCTCCAGCTTGCCCTGCTCCTTACCACTTTTCAATCCAATTCAAGCTTTTTTGTACATAATGTGAAATAAGGAAGGGTTATTAATTGGAAAAAAAAGGAAAATATAGCCCAAAAGAAGAGATAACTAAAAACAAAATTAAATTTGCTTACGAAGAGGACGGCCGAAGAAGAGCAATTGAGAGTACTTTAAAATTTTGCTCGAATTTCGGTCGTAATGCGCCAACTATATCATCAAGAGGTTAGGGTCTCTGAGAGGTTTCCAAAAGGACAAAGTGTAGTTATATCCATATGATACACTTACATACATGTGTATATGAAATATGAGGTATTTTTCATTTCCGGTGAAGCGCTGATTACTTTGTCCTTAATTTTGTGGCAGCAAACATGTTAAGAAGTACGTACAATACATACAGTGGGCCATGAGTCCTTTTCCTGTGTAAATCTGGAACAACTTTTGAATGAAAAGATAGAAACTAATGAAATAAATTGCAAATGAAAGTTTATTTCATGGACAGTTTTTTGTTATATATGGAAAATTACATCGGTTAAGTGGCCGCCATTAGAAAGCAGGTACTCAGGGGCTCTTTTGATAGCACTTTTCATGACTTTTTGAAGTTTTTCCGGCGTAATTTGCGCGATTTCTTCTCGAATGTTGAATTTCAGCTCCTCTATAGTGTGTGGCTTGCTAATGTAAATCTTTTCCTTCAGGTAACCCCATAAAAAAAAGTCTGGAGCCGACAGATCAGGCGATCGCGGTGGTCATTCAATATCACCTTTTCTTGAATAATGCGATTTTTGAATTTTTCACGCAATAAGTTCATTGGCTCACTAGCGGTGTAAGCGGTAGCTCCATCATTCTGAACCCACATGAGCTCAACATAGTTGTTTGCTTGCATGAGTGGAAAAAAGAAGTCCCGAAGTATTGTTCTGTAGCGATGCCCATTAACTGTAACGCTTACACCAGCATCATTTTCTGAGAAATGTGACAGATAAATCTTACGCGAGATTATTCCAAACCAAACAGTAACACGAGGTGAGTGTAAGGGAAGTTGATGGAGATTTTGGGGATTTCGTGTGCCCCAAAATCTGCAATTTTGCTTGTTTACAAATCCACTCAGATGAAAATGTGTCTCGTCGCTCATCATAAAATTCCCTAAAAATTCTTGGTCATTTTCGACGATGTTAAGGACAGTTCTGCAGTACTCCAAACGTTTTTCTCGGTCACCAGGATGGAGTTGTTGGACCAACTGGATTTTGTAAGGGTATAGGTGCAGATCTTTCCGACGAATCGTGCTAAGCGATATGCCCAACTGTGTTGATCGTCGTGTCGATGTTTCAGGATCGGCTGCAACACTTTCACTAACGACCTGAATATTTTCGGTCGATCGTCCATAACGAGGTCTACTGATACGCCTCACGTCACCAACGTTCCCATATTGCTCAAATTTGCCCATTATTGCACGAATAGTGGGAGCTGTTGGAGCATTTCGAACTCCATGAAATTGCCGGTAGGCACGTTGAGTGTAAATTATTGGCCGACTGTTTTCCAAAAATAATACGACGATTTGTGTTCGGTGTGCGATCGTGTAGTGCTCTATGTCAAATCTCACAAGTCTGCAACAAAATAAAAAATTACTCAAAAATGTTTATAAATAAAAGAGTTGTTTTTTTTTTACATAAGAAAGAGACTTTTGGTCCACTCGTACTATAATACGACTTAGGTACGGGTTCAAATCTCACCCAGCACACTGGAGAAGAGAACAAAATAATTTCTGACATGACAACCTTTTCGACAAATCCTTGTTTTTTCCATTGATTACATGCCAGGAGTGAAGAACCGTGACAGTCCCTGAGGACACTTCTTCAAAAGAACCTGATTGGAAAGAGGAGGATTCAAAATTGAGAACCATAAAAGAGCTTCGAGGAGAGCTTTAGAGACGAGTTCAACACCTTAATCTCCTTGAAAAACCAACATCTGAAGAATCCAGGTGAGAATGTGGAATAGGAACGGATGTTCTTAATCTCACGATGGCCCTACGATTTTAGACGATTTAGTCCGGATCGGAGGCGGCCGACTAATATCCTAGGAGGCAACGATCAGAAAGTTGGGCACATTATTGTAGGGATTCTGAGAGTCTCATGAAGGGAATCTTAGTCCCAGTGTATGGGAAATTTAAACCTCGACTAAAATGATGAGCGTTAAGTAAACGGGTCCCGAAGAAACTGAAAGACGATTCCACACAACAACTAGACGAAGGTAAGAAATATGGCGAAAGAAGTTCAGAAGGAAACGCAAATTAACGAATGAAGACGCGGACTTAAGCAAAATCCAAATAACTTGCTAACCACAAGACGCGTATCCAGAGAAGGTGGAGAAGAACAAAGACAAGTAAATGTCGAAGTTCGGCAACAGAATGAGTGCAATAACGGCCACATTCAAAAAGAGCATTGCCACCATGTCTCTCAAATGAAACTAGAGAACGACAAGACATGTGTGTATTGCCACCAATAATGAAGACGACATACACTAACCAAGGAGAAGTGTACGACAACGACACATGGAAAACATTCCAGTAAGAAGGTTCGTCTTACGTATTGAAACCTTGCTGCTGACCGAGTTCTACGATCTGGTGTCAGGGCCCATCGAAAAATGGTACTACAAGTTTTTAGAAGAAATCAGGGGAGACTAACAGCCTAGCTACTACGTTGTTATAGTTGATCAAACTATGTATTTTTAGACGGGAGACGAGGTTACAAAATTGTAAAACCTATGATGGATAGAAAGCAATTACCCACGAGGTAGTTGACGACTTACAAAGTAAAGAATTGTATGAATGCTGACAGCATAAAATGGATTGTACTGGGTTCCTGCATACAAAGACAACGTCGATAATGAGATGTCTAAGCAAAAACCTGTGCTTTGGATCAGACACTTCAGTAACTGCCACACTATATCGGTAAACAACTCATGCTCTAAATGGTTATAATTTCCTGCAAAACCATGCAATTAAACTAAACATGTACAGGCTGCGTGTTAAGAAATTCCAGGAATCTCTACTATTAGACATTGAGGAGTTATTTTTTCCATGATACTCAAGGCAATTTGTATGTGTCACTACACAATCATTATGGTCTTCTGAGGACATAAAGGTGGCTGGATAGTATTGGATGATGATAAAAAGGAAGACAAGCGAACCTACTAATATGGGGCCAATCCGTATGAAAGAGTATCGCAATGGGTCCGTAAACTAAGTATGGGGCAAACTAAAGACTACTTGGCCACACGATCGAGTTATTTAGATTAAACTTCCTGGTTGTCCTAATTTAGCTTATAACTATGTATTACATCCGGACTTCCTTGAATGTTACCAAAGCATGGCAATATACTGTCTTCACCTACAAGACCTTATCCCAAGCTCAACGCCTCAAAACATAAGCCTGCATTCTAAATGTGAATACCCATGACATTAAAACAGCATATCTGAGTTTAACCAAGACCACCACAACGAAAGCCCTGAAGATGATGGATAGTATCGACTACTGGCTGGAATCGGCATACCTTGGCCACGATCATGTGGGCCCTCTCCCTGGTGATAACCTAGAAATGGTGGTGCTGAAAGGGTGAAACGCGAAATACTGGCCTCATCATCGGATGCGACGGTAACGCTCATCACACGGTATGGGGCAGTACCTATATCAACGATAGAGGTGAGTCACTTTTTGACTATATTATAAGTACTAACCTCATCGTTTGCAACATTGGCAATGAACCAACATTTATAACTAGAAACCGACAAGAAGTACTAGATATCACTCTTGTCTCCGACAGCATCATTCAAAGGCTAACGAACTGGATGGTATCGTGTGACCACTCTTTTTCAGAACACAGATATAACCAATTCAGCCTGAATGATGCTCCTGCTAGCCAACCAGCATTCCAGAACTACCGGAAAACTGATTGGCCAAAATACAGAGGGATACTGTCAGAAACGCTATCCTCTGAACTATCAAGTCCTCCGCGTGACATCTATGAGCTTGACATGAAAGTCAAGGAATTTATTTATAAGAAAAAGCCACATTGGTGGACAATAGCACTGGGACTGCTCAGAAACACTTGTAGAAAACTTTTCAACTTAGCAAAAAGTGACTGACTTGGACTCATACAAAAAAAATCCCTCAACTTATACAAAAAAGAACTGAGGAAGGCAAGGAGGTCATTCTGTGACAAATTCACGGAAACCTCTAAGAAAAATCCTCTCTACAAATCCTATGATGCCTAGCTGTTTGAAAAAAACCGATGGCTTCTGGACAACCTCAAGCGATGAATCACTCAACCTGCTACTGGACACCGACTTTCCAGGTAGCTCCCAATTCGCGGCTAGTAGCAGCTCAAACAGGCCTACTGCAACCGGGACCAAAATTCATGGTCTGATTACAAGAGACAAACTGCACTGGGCGCTGCATAGCTTCAAACCATACAAGTCTGCTGGTCCGAACGGCAGTCAACTGCATTCAACTAAGCAGAGTCCAAAGAACAGCATATCTATGCATAAGCGGAGCCTTACGGTTTACCCCCTCTGCGGCATTAATCATTCTGTTTCATTCTGACAGTCCTCGATATTTTCAGCAGGCAAGTGGCTGCTATAGAAGCTATTTACTAAACAGTGGACAAATAGTTAATTTGGCCACGCCAACATTCTTAATACATTAGAATACAGAGAACATTGATTACACCATACCTCCCCGAGATGGGGAGGAAGATGCTTTCATGGAGGACAAGTCAATCCATCTCTACACAGATGAACTAAAACCGACACCGGAGTTGGTGGCGGTGCTTTCTCAGATAAGCTAAATCCGAGCCTCTCTTTCCGCCTTCCAAATCACTGTAGCGTGTCCCATGCGGAAATTTTGGCGATTAAAAAAGCTCGGTCCTGGCTGAAGAAAAACGTGATATCAGCATCTTTTCGGACAGTCAATTGCTATGAAGTCCCTGGACTCGGTCTCATTAAATTCTAAAACCACCCTTGAATGCCGATCATCTCTTATGGAGATGGCAGATCAGTTTAACCTTCACCTTTGTTGCGTGCCGGGCCACAGAAACTCACCAAAATTGGAACCACTCTGCCCATTCATGGTATCATAGGTATACCTATCGCTACGTGCAAATCAATTTTAAAGCTGGATGCTAATAAAAGAACAGACGTCAGGTGGATTGTTGGAGAAACATGTCTAGTGACCAAACAGATGTGGCCAAAGCTGGATCTGAATCGCTATAAGTATCTGATCCTTCTAAATGGGAATCATCTCAGCGCCTTCATCAGTGGGCACTGGCTCAGAGGCCTAAGTAGGTTGGTATTTCCAACAGACACTCTTACCTACCTACCTACTCATATTGCCTTCTAAGCCCAAAGAAGCAGTGATTTCCCCGCTGGTGTCATTGTGGGAGTTGATACCTGAGCCGAATGATATAAGATCCGCTACTACATCAAAGACGTTTCTGCTTTTCGTGACGTTTTGTCCTAGACTTCAATGTTGTTTGTCCCTCTTTGTTATACTCTGTTTTGCCTCCATTGACCTGCTCCTGCTTCAATAGTCGCAAACCCTCCATCGACAGCTCCCTGTGTTGTTTCCACTATGTCCATGTCGTCTGCGTATAAGGGTAACCAAAGAGATTTTTGTAATATAGGCTCGCTGGTGTTGACTTTTGAGTTTCGAACAATTCATTCAAGAACGATGTTGGAAAAATCCTGCATAATTGAATGAGCTTGATAGGGATGCCAAGATAGATGCTGTCATATGATACGAAATCGATAAAGAGGTGGTGTGTATCGATTTGGAACTTGTGGGTTTTTTTTTCCAAAATCTGCAGTTTAAAACCACACTGATAAGTGCCGGTCAGACTGTTTATGAAGGGTCTTAGATGTTCACATAATGCGGCAGACAGAAATTTATTTATGATGTTGACGAGACTTATTGGCCTATAGTTAGGGCAGTTCACGGGATCTCCCTTCCTTGGGATCCGACAAACAGTGATGAGGTTTTGTACATACTTCCATGGTCCCAGATTTTGGAGATGAGTTAACGTATGCTCCATAATCCAATTATTATCATCGGCAGTTAAGCCGCCGGGTGCTGCTTCCTTACTGAGATCAGGATTGGAAATTGCTTTTCAGACTTCATCTTGGTCAGGTAAATGGAAATGTTGTCTGTCTTCATCCAGGTTGAATTATTCATTCTTCAAATCTACTCAGTGCTAGCCATATTCATCACTGATGATCGACTTGCTAAGGATATGACTACCTTATCTACGGCCACCACGAAAATTTTTAATTTTGTTCAACTTTCGATATCGTCCTCAAATCATTTGATTAACAAAATTCAATACAACCTCCACACTTTGAAAAACTTTGCTGTAGAAAGGTTGAGTTAAAAAACCTTACAACTTCTTAATTTCTTTCTCCTCAAAGTGCCAAAGTGGCAACTCCAAAACGTGCTGAAGTACCTTTTTTTTGAAAAATTCGTTTTTCTTCACGTTAGCGTTAAACAATGAGGTGAATATACTAAAAACTTCTTTCGTGGATAACACCAAAACTCTATTGAAACTTCATTTCCTTTCATTTTTATCCAGGAAAACTACTCAAGCTCACCCATGAATGGCAAAACACACAAAAGACGCTAGTGCATCAAAGGTTGAAGAAAAGAAAAAACGAAAACGAAAACGAAAACGAAAAAAAAAAATAAACATCCCATTCCGGGAAAACTTTCGTAGTCGCCAAACTGGAAAACTTTTCTCCTCAAACTCTCAAAAGGATCTCCTGATTCATGACAAAACTTAATCCATCGTGTATTATAGTCGATATTTGCTGGGCATGTGGTGTTTATGACATCGGATCCAATACGTATCCTTACAATCGAACGAGATAGATTTTTGAAGTTTGACCATAGTCTTTAAGTTTTGCTTATTTTTGGTAGCTCCTAGTGGAATCAAAATAAGTCCTTTAGATTCTTTTTATGAAAAATGATTTAAAAATTAAACCAGAAGGAATCCTTAATTGTAAGAGTTTTTCGATCTTGTTAATATTGGCCAAAATACATTTGGAATTTCAATTTTATTTCTTTTCATATTCAAACGAACATTGGTGTCAGTAACAACCTCAGACACCAATCCATCATGTCAATCGAGAGGAATAGCAAAGGAAATCGCTCGTCCAAATCTCTGGATCGAGTGAAATTGAAATGCTACCGACAATGAATTTAACAAATCCTCTGGATACAAACGCGGGTAGAAGTACTCGTACTCGTATGTTGTCACTCGTTGAATTTACGTTCCATCAATATCACCCACAATAAGCCCAATGAATCAAACCATCTTAGCATGGTACTACCACAAACAAGAAACAATCAAACAGTATTTCATCTTTAGGAGCCCAACATCAATTCGAAGATGTCAATCGTTGTAATGAAGGGAGACACTGAGCCACCATCACTTCACTACTTCTTCGACTACCACAAAGATGACCAATCCTACTAGGGCTTTTCAATTGTATTGAAGTGAAAATCCTGTCTGGAACAAATGAATAAACTAATGCCACTCCAACTGTAATCTAGGACATGTGTGTTGAATGCCAGCCATCATTTCTTCGATATTACATAGAATGCATTCGGGCGAGCTCCTTGCAAATGACACAACTAACTGAGCTAATTCAAACTGCAGTACTCGTCCTAAGGGTTGCATCTGATTTGGGCTTCGTTTGGTTTGGTGCAACCACTTTTTGAGGGCAAATCCTAGTTAGCCAGAGATCTGAGTATTGTTTTCGATGTCTGGTTGTATTAATTTCCATTTCCATCCCACAGCTCAAAAGGCTTGGGTTCTGTGTTTTGAATTTCGATTACTCAAAAAGGGGAATAGAGAGTCTTAAGTGTCAGTTTATCCTTAGTATGAGTGTGTGGTTTTGATATCTATAAATATAGCAGCATGCACAATGTACATATACCGTCAAAGAAGGCTTTTCAAATATTACAGCAACTGGAGTCAGTTTCTGTATAGCCAGCTGCCTGGACACATTTTGTAAGGATTGCTTGCTACTGGATCAACAGGTTCTTACTGTTCTATTGTCGTCTATGGCTTCAATTTTCAAGAATACAATTATGTTAAAGCTATCTGAACACATTTAGATCTTCTTAACATTTTCACCAATATTAATATAATTAGAAAAAGAAGCGGCCCTAGATTACTTCCTTGCGGAACACTAGAGGTACGTGGTATTAATGTTGAGCAGGAATTATTGATTGATGTAGACGCATTGGTAATACAATAAAATATTGAAATTGCCCACTTCAGAATGAAAGTAATATTTTTTGAAATACGAGTATCTTTATCAGCAATACAATAAATTCATAGAACTTAAAGTCTTGCTGAAGTCAATTTGGATACAATGAACTTGGTATCCACTTTTCATTCATGGCATTGGTAGAGTACGGTGTGAAGTGAACAACGCTAAATATTGTTGACGGACTCCAAACAAACGACCCTGACATGACAAATAGTTTGCAGACGCGTCTATATTTTTGAACAACATTTTTGGCTCTTCATTTTATTCCTTAATATTATAGAAGGGATATCATCAGTGAGAAAATATCATCGGGAGAGAAAAAACTATTTCAACTATTACAAGTAATGTAAAAATTGTAAAAAATTTTCACATTGTTGGCAGCGTTTCAAAAAAATGGAAACTGTTCGTTGATTGAACAGAGAAATTACCAAAGTCATTTAGGAGATGGAGGAAACCGCGAGATATTATAGTAAAAAGGACGTTCACACATTTTAGCAGAAAGTACGAACAGAAATCAGCAAGCCCCAATGATAAAACTCGCAGTCAGTATTGAAGATATGGAAGAACCACTTGTAAGGACTTTTAAGTGCCGATAGCGATCAATATTAACCTTTTAGGCAGATCGAACTATTCTATCTGGATGATGATGGGCAAAAATTTCGTCCACCCGACCTCGATCAAATAAAGATAGCCATATCAAAACTTTAGTCCAACAGTATTATTTGTGTGCTATTGTTTCCTTTAAGAAGTTTTTGCAACCAGAGTCTTACATTAAGAAATATGATATTTGGGAGCACGACGTAGATGCAATGGCCGCAATGTTTTGGCGGATCTTTTTAGTTTCACAAAAAGCAAGTTGTATAGTATGAGGAACCTAGGTAATTTGTCGACACTTACCATTTAATTTATGAGGAAAAATTTCTCTCAACTTCTCCATGAAGTGTGCGAATTGACACCGTCTTGCTAAAATAGCATTATCTTGTTGTACCCAGCAAACAACTGCAGTTGCGGCCACAAAAGTTCGTCGGAAAAGTTCTGTTGACCCTCGTTAATTATCGAATATTAAATTAAGGGCAAGAAACGCAAAGTACACGGACCACAGCTCTTCAAATATTGAACGCAAATGCTCATGGCGATTCTTAAATCTGCAAACACAAACAGAACTACTCGTGTACCACAGTCAACTAGTTCACTGCTAATTTCAATTTTCAATTAAAATGTTTCCACCGAACCCATGTTTTCCCTTAAGGGACTGCGGCTATTTGCGGCATTAGCAGGCATAGAAAACAACAATTGCATTGTCTAACATTAGGAACGGTCTTCAACGAGTATCAAATTGGTTAAAGCAGGACAGGCAAGAAGACTGTTTAAACCCAGAATACGGGTACCTAGAGAGAATTCAGTAGAGAGCATATGGTATTCTTGAAAACAAGGGATGTGGAATACCGTCGTCTTCTTTGAAAAGATAACGATCAATGTCTCTGAATAATGCCCCAACAGCTGGAGGTGTGATTGCCTGCGGATGTTTTTCTTTAGAAGAAAGAAGTGAAATGTGCTCTCTGAGCCTTCTTGAACTTGTAGATTCATTTTACAACAAGTTACAATTTATTTATATAAGACTTACTAACTTAACCAGAAGGCGGTACACTCCACTGTAAACCTTTTCCTAAACCAAAAAATGTCTTCAATTATCGAGGCCCACTGCCGCCAGTTGTGTACTTCAAGATAATTGCAGTCTTCATCGACAGAGAAGTCTTCCTCTATTGTGTTCTCTCCCCAGATAGGGCTTGAAGAATCCCTTGGCCAGGGCACCAATATCAATTCGTTCCACATGTTCTAGTCATCGAAGGATATTGATGTGCACTTTTCTGGCCAGATAGTGATCACTTCTATATAGCCATCACCAAAGCATCTATATTTTTCATTCAAAACAAACAAGGATATCTGTATTCGCCTTCAGTAAGCTCCAACCTTGCTATAGATTAGAATGATTGTGGTTCTTATGGTTTGGCTGTTAAACTGGCAACACTGTTTCTACGGATTGTCAATTTGACAGTTGAAAGTTGATTTGTGGTTATGAATAGATGAACGCCACCACAACGCTTGCAAATTCTGCAAACTTATGGTATTTTGAAAACCGTAGTTCGATTCGCCAAACTTATCGGGCGCTACGTCCATTTTACGGTCGACATAATCGTCCATCTGACCAAGTAATTTGAAACACGATGAACTATTTTCGCACCACGTACACTCTAGTGGATAATATGCATCCCCAAAGATGACAAACAGTGTGAATAGAAGAACGTATTGCCATTGTGGAGCGCAGAGTTGAGGAGAGTCGAGTTCGAATGAGTCGATTCGCCATCGTGCACGGCAATTGGAGCTATGCCCATCCACTTTGTGGAAGATTTTACGGAAAGATCTTGGCTTAAAAGCTTATAAGATCCAGCTTGTGCAAGAGCTAAAACCGTGTGACCGTGGACCGAAAACATGATTCAGCTTGATCCTCATTTTCAACGCAAAGTTTTGTTCTCCAATGGGACCCCTTTTTTTGATTAAATGGATAGATAGGTAGAAGGAGGAGAAAGGAAAACATTCTTGTAATATAGTGGTTTGAAACTCAGGTATATTTGGTTTCGATATTAACCCTCCGGGCGTGGGAAGTCCGAATAGGGCGGTTAGGTTTTTGTTCACTCGGAATGATTCGAAGGTTATCAATGTTTTCACAACAGCCAAATCTACATGTCAGTGTTATGCCTTCACACGCAGATTTTTCTGACAGAGTTCCAATTACACAAATGAAAAACTTGTCATGAGTAGGATTCGAACCTTGACCCTCCGAGTGAGAAGCGATTGCTAGTACCACTACGCCACGGCACCCCTAAATATGTAAACAAGCAAAATTGCCGAATTTGGAGTGGAGAAAACCCAGAAGACTTTGTCGGGTCGCCCTTACAACCATTAAAACTCACTGTTTGGTGTGCTTTATGGGCTGCTGGAATAATCGGACCATATTTCTTTAAAGACGATGCCAGCCAGAATGTTACCGTCAATGGAGAGCGCTATTGAAACATGATTTCTGACTTCTTCGTTTCTCAGTTTAATGATATTGACGTGACAGAGCTTTGGTTTCAATAAGATGGCGCAACATGCCATACGGCGCGCGACACCATGAGTGCACAACTTCGCGTAATGGCCCTGTGATCCTGTGATCTCACACCTTTAGATTACTTTCTTTGAGGCTATGTGAAGTCGCTAGTCTATGCCGATAAACCAGAAACGTTGGATGATGTAGAAGTCAACATTCGGCGTGTTATTGCTGATATACGGCACCAGTTGCTCGATAAAGTTGCCGAAAATTGGACTTCATGTTTGCGTTTCATTCGAGCTAGCTGTGGCCGATATCATAGCATGAAGTGCTTTATTTCATATTGAATTTGTATACCTTTTAAAAAAAACACCCTTCATATAGAGTCTCCTTATCGTTATTCTACGAATATTGCCCTCTTAACCCAAAGAATTAACGAATAGCAAGTCTAAACCCTCATTTGACTTCTGATGAGTTGGCTTTTTTAAATTAAATAGCTGAGTCAGGGTAAGAAAAATCCTTAAACACCTCGAATTAAAGATGATCATTGTCAGGTTCCATACGATTTGATTCGATGTTGTGCGACCTTTCTTGTTAGCAACATAAACTTTTAATCATTCAAACTTTATTGGTCTCGGTGACTTCACTTTCGGATTTGATGGAGAAACGTTCATTTTCTATTGTCTGAAAGAGATGCCAAAATAAGGCACGCCTCTGTATAGATCGCCACTATAAAAGCTATCATTTGAGACATATAGAAGTGTCTTGGATTTTCTTTAGAATCTGCTGTGGACTGAATACTTGGTTACTTGAGGAATTACCAGGCCTAACGCTGTGCTGATTTAATCCAGTCAAATCACTACAAGTTTTCACACAATCCAACAAACGAAACGGCACTGGCATTTATAGTTGTCGTTCTTTAAACAGAACCCTTTCTTTTGGATTGGGCAATCAACGTCCTTGTTCATATATTTAATTTCCACCACCAGTGTTCCATAGAAATTACCAGTAGCATTCCACCCCTTCAAATTTGTAACCGTAACAACCGATCTCGCTATGAATGTTTATGGAACGCCCTGTCTAACTCTGTATTTCCTTGTCATTATAACCTTCAAACATTTAAAACCGACGTTCATCGGTACCTCTCTTTCTTTCCTCTCTGATTTTCCTACTTGAGTCCCTTGAGCCCGCACAAATTACAAAAAAAACTTTACCCGGCTCACTATTTAGCTATACCTTCTAAATTCTCTTTTATTTCAGCTTAATTTTTTGACTTTGATAAGGGGCATCAACTAGTGTCAATCTATCGCTTTTGCATTTAAAATTTTCATGATTCGAATATCTCTGTTAGAAAATGACTTTTTTCCAACTACACGAACTGAAAGAAATTAATTGAACACCAGTGTGGGAGTTGGCTGAATATAGCTAAATGTACGTACCCATACCTCCAGTAAGGGTAATAAAAAAAAAAGGAGCAGGGAAAATATTTTTTCCCAACCACATTTTGCCATCATTTGCGGACTCTGGCATTCAATTGCAAAATGATTCATTGGCCACAGAGTGGTAATTGAGTGGAAAATCATGTAAAAAAGAAGAAATTCTACTTTGAAGAGCCATTGGAAGAGTCTGGCCATACCCTTCGAATTCGCATCGGTAGTTTTTCATTTCCGATATCGACTCTTACTATTTACATAGCAAAATTGAAAAAATACATTTACGTAGCGGAGAGTTATTTTATGCAAACGGAAAAAAGAACGGATACTTTGCAATTGAAAAGCGTTTAAATATTTAACGAATTTATATTTTTGTGGCCTCTCGTGACAGCCATACTCGGATGTATCATATTTTCTTACAAAAGTGTTTGGCAGTTTGGTTAGCTATATGTACTTGCGAGCCCTAAAGTTGAAACAGAAGGTAATGCAGATTTTTAATTCAAATTTATCGAGTACCACTAGTAAAAAAAGAGGATTTCAAGTGAGTTGGATGGTTAAATTCATAAAAAATCGTAGCTACTATATGGAGTAAAATTGCGGCCGTTTTCGGGTCCGCCAGTTTTAGGGAAAGAGCCCCATTTTATTTGCTTTTGTGACATCATACTGACAAGAATGATCGAGTAACACCACTGGAGCAGTAATAAAAATCGGCATCCATATACTCACGACAAGTCAGGCAGCATTGAAAGAGTAATGTTCAAGGCTGTTTGATTCCAAATGAGGAATGAAATTCAAGCCTTTGTATCAGAAGACTTGTTAGCTTTCTAACGAGATACTGCCAGTTTCGATATTACGGAGGACGACGAAACCGCAGAATACATACTATGTGAATGCGTAGCTGTATGCACCATAAGCAGATCTTACTTTCTCAGAGAAGTCTTAGTGACAGAGGAACTACAACACCAGAGTGATCCTTAAGTTCATGAAGACAGCTGGGGCTCTATTGGCATCATAAACTGACTTTGGCATAATAAATCTTTTAGGTCGCCATTCTCACCGCAATTAGCGGATCAGAGACTCAGGAAAAGGACAATGTGTATAGATATTTCTATGCACATATACGAAGGTAAAAATGAGGAAAAAAAGCGAACACATTGGTTTTAAATGTTTGTGAGCTGTAATGACTGGGAAGTAGACAGGTTAACAGGGCAATCTACAAACCTGTTGCTGATCTTTTTACATATTTTCCACACACTTATCGCACAGTGTTGGATCATATCGCTTACTTACTTACTTACTTACTTACTTAAATAGTAGTACAATGCGTGTAGCAGGGCCACAGCTAGCAATTCCCTCCAGCTAGAGCGATTTAAAGAACGATGTTGGAAAATTCAAATGACAACACATCGCCTTGTTTAAGCCCTTCCTGACATTGAAGATTTCAGTTTTATCATTAGCACTAATGAGCTTGGCACTGATGCTAAAACTGCATGTAACTCTGTTTAGTTCATATCAATAGAGACTTTCATATACGCCTTTGAAATCCATGAAAAGGTGGCATGATCGATTTGGAACTCCTAGGTTTTTTCCAGGATCTGCCGTAATGTGAAAATTTGATCTAGGATGGATTTCACTGGCCTATAACCACACTGATATGGGCAGGTCAGACGGTTTACGAAGTGTCTTAGGCATTCACATAAAACGGCAGTAGTTGGTATAGTTTATTGGATGTTCAATAGGATCGGACAAGCAATGGTGAGGTTTAATTCGTCGGCATAGTTTCGTTGAACTAGATTTTAGTGATGAGTTGATATATGAAATGTCAACTCATCTCTGAATCGCTGTCTGGATTTTATCTTAGTCAAATGAACGTGTAATGAACAGAACGACACGACGGTGGGATATTATTGGTCATTAACCTTTTGACAATCTGCAGAAATAATTTTTCCAGATTCTCAGAACTGACTACGATCTTACTGTTAAGCTCCCTTTTCCATCCCTTCAGACCTCTGTTCGAGCTTTACAGCTTTGACATGTTTGTTTTATTTTTCAGTAAAACTTCCGAATTTCATTCTTCCAATAACACTTCCCTATGGCCTCGACCGAGCCCGTGTCGTGCTCTTTTTTTCTGAGATATCTATGCTGTTCTCTTCTTTTCTGCTCATAAAGATCGAGAACCCTCCTCGCTGTTTTCGCCACTGCCACTCTGTACATTCGTTGTTTTCCAGGTCTGTCTATGTGTGCTAATCATCGGGCCATGGGTTTATTTACTGGACAACTACATCAGAGGTGGCCTCTCTGATTGCTCCTTGGTGCCGGCCTTCTACTTTCAATGCTGTCGGCATTAGATTGCTCGACAGGTTAAGGGACTCTCGATCGGAAAGGATACTGGCAGTCTCTTGCCATTCTAGCCGTTCGAATTTGACCTTCCTCATAATAGTTCGGTGGCTTTGGGCTAATAGGGATATCCGCATCCGTATCTTGACGACAACGATCCAATTTTTGCTGCTTGGAACATTCGTACACCCAAACCACAGGAGGATCGCAATATGATCAATTTTGTTGACGGATTGTTGATCAGGATTCAGCCAGGTTCATTTATGGATGTCAATGCGTGGAAACGTTGTGCCCACTATAGTTAGTTACATTACGTCCCACAGCAAATCTATAAGGCTACGTCTGTTTCCGAAGTTGATGGCATGGGTTGTACTTCCCCGCTGTATTACAAAAGATGTCATCATACTTAAGGCATTACTCGTAAGTTTTGTCGAGGAGCTCATAGAAGCAGTCTTTGGTAAGGCAGTCCATCCCCTCTGTCGGGACGTTTATGCCAATCGTCATCAGGCATTCTCTTACATGCCTGAAGATAAAGAATTGTTCCCAGAGTCTTCCGTTTAGACCTTTTACTTATCTTAAAAATGAGTACATCCTTACAGGTACTTGCTTTAGCAGCTACTCCTAATATAAGTCATCTACAACTACATCTGCACAGCATATGAACGCTTTTTCATCTTTCTCCTCATTCATACAGCTCTATCAAAAGTCGTTGAAAGCAAGGCCAAGTTTTTGGTGTACCTTCCAATTAAACAGTGGCCTATGATGAAGCCCACAGGGATATGAATATTTCGCAGATAAAAGACTCCTTTATGCGTCTCTAAGCCAAAGTCTTCTGACCATCCGTATTTTTGATAAGTTCATTGCAATGTAAATTTTGAACCCCATTTCAGTCAAGATAGAGCCTCTACAATTTTTAGAATTTCCACTTAAAGTGTGGTAGGTACTATGAGGAATAAGCGACTGTCAGGGTAGGCAGCTATCTGTTGCCCACAGGTATCTAGAGGAAGGAGGCTCAAAATTATGTCTAGTGCAGCAATACGTCTTAGAGCACCGCTGATGCATAGGCACGTCTTATCTCTGCAGCTTTCCTAGTTTTAAACGATTAATCTATTTATCCGCAGCTAATCACCAAACTGCTACACCATACATTAGCTAGGTTTGATGACCGAAGTGTAAAGGTAATAGATAATTTGACGTCGTAGGTCCTTGCATACAATCGGTCAATGTCGCTGTATTTCTCATGCAGCTTATTGTTAAATCTTCTCCCTAACATTTCGTTTGTGGAAACGGGATCGAATTTCTCGAGCTCCAGAAATATACAGCTACTTGTCTTCTTTGACTGTCCCAAGCGATGTGGTTGGCATGCATTCTGCATACATACACCCACCATCCACGTAAAAATAGAGCTCCACCACTTTTTTCCCTTATATGCCACCCTGTGCAGGGACACATTTTGGTTCAACCGATCAACTCCACACATATTTTTGTTGTAATTGGTGATTGCACACGGACGAGGAACAGACACCCTGACCTTTCTTTCCCTTCAGTACAGTGATGTATTTGTCATTGGATGTTGGCCAAAAACAGTTGATGCTACACTAACTAAGTTATTATCAACCCATTTTGTAAGGCGAGTATTAGTTTCGTTTGTTGTTGCCGATACGCAGTGGCCACGTTTCATCCTCTGTAGCTCTTTTTTCAGTGGAAGTAGACAGTTATTTGGAATGCGGTTCTGGCGAACGGTCCCGATGCCATTGTAACCATTGGAAACCCAGTGAACAGTTTATTAAAATAAAAGGAAAACGGTAGGGACTGAATGTCTTCTGAAAAATCATCAATCATACTAATTAGTGGAGCAGCACATTTTCCAAACTTAGATTGTAATTCCTTCAAGCGATCAGTTAGCGACCTAAGTTTCCACATTTTCTCCGGATTTGTAGTTTCCCTTGATCCTGAGCTGTCTGCAAAGTGTAAGAATTGAAAAATTTCGTTGAATCGATTCTTTCGCATGCAGTCGCATAGTAGGTTGTTCCGTAAATCTTCTTCGTTGTTCCACATATTACGTCGACTTGTATGATAGTTGTAACCGCTGATCAAAAGAATTCCAATAAAAGTGCGAATCTCAGCAACAGTAAATTTCGGATTAATTTTTTCACGAAAAATAGCATATTTGGCCGATTCATTACTAATATTGTTGCAACATACGTTCATCATCTTCAAAAAATTATTCAAACTGCTCATGTGGCTGCAGGTTACGACAATCTACGAAATTTGTGTCAGGAAATATGGGAATCGTGGGGCCTAGTTAGTCACACACATTCCATGTTAGCCGTGACTTATGTGCGACTTGTTTACATTTTGCAAAGTTGGTGTGTGTTTTCGTAAACTTTTTTCTCTTACCAGCCTGACTTGTTGTTGGTACGGAAGGGGAACAAGCCTCAAGCTCCTCATCATTATCCTCAAGAAGCTCATCTAAACCCTCTTCATCGTCGTTTGCTGCGTCAAAATTTGTAACTCGTCGACCACTTCTTAGCACAATTTCACAACTCGCTCTTAGCTGACTGGGGCAAACATCATCAGGAATGCCTGCCAACTCATTACCTGCATCGTCTTCTCCGCTGATATGTCCATCATTTTCTGGAGGTTCAATGAAAATTGCACGAACACTGTCAGATTCGTCGTCATTTAAATCGTCAGTTTCTTCGAGGTAATCTAGAACCGATCTAAAAAGATCGGGTTAATGTAACGAACTTTAAAACGATTCCACATTTTCTTCTGATTGTCGCAAGCTGGTCTCTCAACTAGTATGGCATCTGAAATTAGGCTTTTTGAGAGTTGAATATAAATGTCGATGGCTATGTTCTACAGGGCAGCCAAACAGTCTGACTCTGCCAGCTATACTACCATAGCAGACTTTATCAGATGGATACTTCATATTTTTAGGTGTCTTTCTTAGAGGATAAGCAAACACTTTTCATTTTCAGATCTTCAGTCGTAGTCCTGTTCAGCTTAATTCTTTCTTTGCAGCGATTTTACTGTGACTATTTTAAATTGTTGGGGCCTCTTCGTTGGAAAGATATCTTCTCGATTGTGTATCCTGAGAGCACACTCGTATTGTGTATGAATCGAAAAGACACATCTTCTACTTTGTGTTCGGAATGGTCAAAAGGCCTTACCATTCTTAGGCTGCTAAAGGCTCACAGGCTACAGCAGTTAATGGCATTGACAATCATCCAACACCCATTTTTATGAATTTTCAATAAAATAATCGTCAATGAGATGATACTAAAGTCCGAAGGAAGACTAAGTCTCAGCCATCACGGTAGTCAGGTTGGGAAATGAATGGCTTTTAGAACTATGTGGGTTTCTAGGCCGAAACATGTTGCAAGGTTTGTTTTATTTTATTTCTTCCGGTAATACTCGTAATACATATATGCCAGAACAGAGACATAGATTGGGTGGCTGTAAGGTCCTGGGACGTAAAAGATTTCCATACAAATGGCTACGCATGTGTATAAACATTTAAATTGTCGACACTGAATTTACCGATCCAAGTACCACGTGCACGATATCAGATGGTTTCTCTTGGATTTCCTCTTCCGCAAAATTCTGATCCCTTTCGAACGACTGGATTGTGACTGATTTGTTGGATGTTACAGCTCGCAGTTGTTCCAACTTGGGAATGTTTGTGGTGATGCTCTTCTTTCCGGCAGCCAATTCGACTGGATGGGATTTCTTCTTCTGCGTGCGGCAATTGGAACCGTTGGCAAAACTTTTCTCGCAGAAATTACACGTGTAAGACCAGTGCGCAGGATCAGGTGGTTTTTCAAGGCTTTGGCGCGTTTGTACTCATTGCCGCAGTAGTCGCACTTGTGTCGCTTCTAATTGGAATGCACCACCATGAGCATTTTGAGAGTGCGGCGTGTGTTCAACTGAAGACCACATGTAGGGCAGATGTAATTTGTTTCGTTGTGGGTGTCTTCGTGAATTTTCAATCTGGCATTTGTTTTGAATGTTTTATTACATGGAGTACCTTGTGCTCTTCCAACGAGCCAAAGGTCTTGTAAGCTTTACCGCATTCCTCACAAATTAAATGGGATCCGCCGATATGCACTGTTCGTATATGTAACTGCACAAAACGAAATTTTGTGAATTTCTTACTGCAAAGTGGGCACTGTAATATCAATTTTTGATCCATAGGTAGGTGGATAACTTCATGATCCTCCAATCGTATAGCCGTGGAGAAGGTTTTGTTACATTCCGTGCAGGGATACTGTTTTGGTTTTGGTCTTGGAGTCGGCTAAATGACTTGTCACACTCCTCATATGCGAAATTCGCCGCTTTTCTCTGGGCTTTTTTGTATTGAAATTTTCTGGGACGACCTCTTCTTCTTTTCTTCGGTGGTTCTTCTTCTTCTTCTTCTGATTCGGCTTCACTCTTCGGCGAATTACACTCATCCTTGCCTTCATCTGCAGATGCAACAGGAGATTCATCTTGTTCCTTACCTTCTACCTCGTTCAAGTTCACATTCACATTCACGTTCACGCTTTCGTCGTCGTTTGTCGTTTCAGTGGTTTGTTCGTTGCTGGTGCCACAGGTTGTTTTGATTCGAATACCTGAACTTCCGGGCTGTTATCGAATAATTTCAACTCCAATTGAGGATCGTCCAATTCTTGCAATTCATAATGCACTTTAAGTTGAATGGGGTCTAATTCCTCGAGACTGTTGTACAGCTCAGCAAACATTCTCTGTACTCGAAATGTTCGCTGTGTGAATTCGGTTAACAGCATGATGAGTTGGTGGCATCTCTCACAGATCGTTTGTGGCCAATCATCTCCGTAGGTGAGGTTGATATCAAAGCATTTGTTTATGGTATCAGAAAGTGGTGTTGTTGTGGTTTTTTCGGGCACAGAGACGACACCAACGCTTCCAGAGTTGAACCATTTTAGTTGGGAGTTTCTTGTTTAAAAGACCACAGTGTGTAGCTGGAACATTTCCCTGTGTAAAGGCTGAAACTCAGATCGTTCCTTAGGAGTATTAAAATTGATACATTCTTCATGAGAACAAGTTCATATGCGTATGCCATATGTTGGCAAGAAATGAGAAATGTGAAACGTGAAACTTATCTCTGGAACTATTAAATGGAAGAACTCGAATCAATTTCAAATTTCAAATACTCAATCAATGAGCATACACCTACTGCACACAAGGATTTCAATCCTTAGTATCAATATCTTTTTGAATTCAAACATTGACTCTTTGGAATATCCAAATTAGAAACATTACTCTCACTTGCTACATTGTACTCATGCTCACTTGTACCAATGCTCTGACAGCGTTTTAGTTGGAAAAGAATTGTTTTTGAATCCAATTTTCAGATTCTCAAAGTATACAATACTCCTAGTTTGTATACCAAGTAGTATACACAATAGTCCTTAGAAGACACACAAAACGTAGCCCCTTAGTAAGCAACTTTGTTGGAAAATTGAAATAATATATCTACACCTAAGCTGTTGAGGCAACTGGGAGCTCATAATACCTATGCAGTTAGTAGATACGAAATCTTCTTCATCAGGGAATTTCATTTGAATGAATGCTACATGCTCCAGATTAGGTAGATACGCATGACTTGAGGGTATTTGCAAAGTAAACTCATTCATTGAGTGGAAGAATACTCGTATTATCGACAAACTTTGCCTTTGACTTGGAACTATTGTCAAGACACTTGTACTTGTATTCTGTCATCATGTATTGCCAAAAGATTGACATTTTAAATTGAATTCAGTGAAGTGCTGGTTTTTTTTTTTAATTCTTAAGTATCTAGATGAAGTGTGGTTAAATCGAAAATATAGACTAAGATAAATCTTAAAAGAACACGCCGTTCCTTACTTACTTATTAAACGATGCAGTCTGTAGTGGTCCTGTGACTCAATTATTAATCAACTGCCACCAATTGTGTACTCCGAGATACTCGTTATAACTTGCAAACATTTAAGAACAATGGATATCGGCACCTCTCCTTTCTTCCTCCCTAAATTTCATTCGCCCGCGCTGTGTACAAACATTTTAAGGTGTACACTGTACACAAATCCCTTGAGCGCGCGTTAATTATAAAAAAAAAAAAGTTGAAGTCCCCTTCCGCTTATGCGTTGTTTCTCCGGCGATGAACTGAAAGGTCTATATGTCCTAGACATCTGAGACGAAAATCCGTCAGCACGGATGGGAGTAAAAATCACCCGAAAATCTGGAATTCAAAATGAGAGTTGTTTAGTCTTGTAACTCTTTATTTAATTTCTGATGGCATAACATCGTCAACTACTTCAGTTACAACAACTGTCTGACGCCTCACTTGTTGACAGTTAAACCCATATTTACGACTTCTGCTTCAACACTCGCCCCAGTAACAACTCGCTGCGTTCTGTCAATGATGTCAATGTATACGAGTATGCTGTTGTATTTCTACTTTAGAAATCTAGCCTGTTTGGCTAGTTTCCCATTTGTGTCACTTGTCCAAGGTACGAGTATGTCCAATGACTTCATATTGTACCCATTGTCTATCCTCTCAATGCTTAGAAATTCATAACCATCTGTTAACTGAGTGACAAATTAATTCAAAACTTTTCATTTGTGAGAAAGTTTTTTGTATAATTATTTCAAATTGTAAATCCTTTGTTGGCTATTTGTCATAGCTCACTAGAATTATATTCAAAAAGCTTATTTAGATACGAAGTTTTCTAAATTAACCCTAAGCAAGGAAAACCTAATAATAATTCAACTTGAAACATTGAAACAAGCGCATTGCCAAAGGCAATTGGTGAAGCAATTTAAGCTATTAAAGGAACTATCTCGCAAGTTTCTGGTATCATAGTATCTCGAGTTGCTTTAGAAACTATTTTTGGAAAGTTTAATGCGACACTATTAACAGAACGTTAAACTATTTTGCAGGAGCAGACAAATAAAAATGCGTATCAAAGTTTTCTCAAATGGTCACATAAATACGAGTACAGTTGTAAATTAAACAAAGTTTGCTGCCGATTTGGGTGCCACTTTTAATAGGAAACGGCTGTGTTAAATAATACATAAAGGGTTTTCCAATAGGGACTTGACAACTTTGAATTTAATTTGTGAACGCACTCTTTCACTAATCATCAAACTGTCACTGTCAATTTATTCAGTAAACTCAACATTTTCATTGTGGTACACGAACGAGCAACGTCTGCAAATTATAAAAATTTTCTACCGAAATTCGGAGTCGGTGCCTGCAACTTTAAGAGCGTTAACTCCAATTTTCGGTCGTAATTCTCGCCCTAGTAGACAGGCAATAACAAGTTTAGTGCAAACATTGGAGTCTACATATTTGTTGTGTGATGCTGCCGTGTCAGTGAGACAACGGGTTGGTCGAAGTGTCGAAAATATCGCTATCAATCAATTCCACGGCGTTCTCAAGAATTGGGCATCGCTCAGACCACATTATTTCGTATTTTGCGTAAGGATCTTGGTTTACACCCATACAAGATCAAGCTGACTCAAGAATTAAAGCCGATGGACCATTTGAAGCGACGTACGTTCTCCGATTGGGTTCTGGAGAAGATGCGCCAAGATGATGAATTTCATCGCAAAATCATCTTCAGTGACGAAGCTCATTTTTTGCTCAATGGGTTCGTCAATAAGCAAAATATGCGTTATTGGTCGGGTAAAAATCCACTTCATCCACAAAAAATAACTGTTTGGTGCGGTTTGCATGCCGGTGGCGTTATTGGGCCATATTTTTTCGTCAACAATAACGATCGTCACGTTACTGTGAATGGTCAGCGTTATCGCGCCATGATCACCGATTATTTTTGGCCCAAATTGGAAGATATGGACTTGCACGACATGTGGTTTCAACAGGATGATGCTACAAGCCACACAGCACACGCTACAATCGATTTATTGAAGAGTAAGTATGGTGAGCGTGTTATCTCAAGACATGGGCCAGTCGATTGGCCGCCTCGTTCGCGCGATTTAACGCCGTTTGACTATTTTCTGTGGGGCTACGTTAAGTTATTGGTTTATGCCAACACGGCGACGACGTTGGAAGAGCTCAGAGCCAACATTGAACGCGAAATAGCGGGCGTTTCGACTGAAATGTGTGGCCGAGTCGTTGAAAATTGGGTCCAACGAATTAACCGCTGCAAACGTGACATATGAACGAAGTCGAGTTCCATTCATAAATGGTTTGATTGTAGTTCAAGCCGATAATAAAGTTTTTGAAATATCTCAAATGGTTTGCGTTTTATTTAAAAAAAAATTTGTCAAGTCCTTATTGGAAAACCCTATAAAATAAAAAAAATATCAAAATTCAAGGTCGGTCTTCATAATAGGTTCAGTGTGCAGGCAATTCAGCGCACCGTGGAAAAGTTTGAGCGTGGGTACACTCTTTTCCATCTTAAGCCAACAACCAGATAGAGATTGGTGCGAAATGAAGAAAACATAGCCGCTGTATCGGCAGTATCTAAGAAGAAATGTCGATTCGGCGCAGATCAACTGAATTGGGCATCGCCAGAGAGTCAAAACGGATTATTTTGCGGTTGGATTTGGGCCTACATCCATACAAGATTGTGCAAGAATTGTACCGGAGGCCACAGACAATGACGTGAGTTCGCTAATTGGGCTCTTAAAATGTTGGCCGGAGATACGGATTTGGCCAGGAACTCATCTCCTCAGACGAGGCCCATTTTTGACCTAGCGGCTAGTCATCAAGCAAAATTGAGTTTATTGGAGTGAACACAATCCACAAGGGTTCGACCATGCATGAATGCATTTATAAAGATTGATTGCTTGGTGCGATTTATGGCATGGCAGCATCATCGGACCTTATTTCCTTCGAAATGAAGAAGGAGACATCGTTACCGTCAATGGTATAAGGTATAGAGCGATGTTAACCGACTTTCTATGGTCAGAGCTCGACTCGACAACGTCGATATATCCGTGCTCTGGTAATAAGATGGAGCTACATATCATACAAGCGACGCAACGCTTGAAGTTGTGAAGGAGATATTTGGCGACTGGGTCATCTCATGGCATCAATTGACCGTCGGGAGGGATCTGCAAGTTATCTAAGTCACGTCGGTTGTTTTATAGAATACGAAACGGATTTTCTCGACTGCATTAAGACTCTTCTCAGAAAGACCGTTTTTAAATATGCCCTGATGAATTTTCATCCTATTAGAATAAGTGTCATGCGGTGCAGTTGCATGCTTTGTTCGAAAAAATAAAATAAAATAAAAGCTAGCTCTGCACTTTCGATGAACACATAAGTTCAGGTTATCGCCAGTGTAACTTGTATTCCAGTTGCTGAGAAAGTCCACATTTATTGCGCCTGCCTATCTGAGGAGGGAAAGGCAAGTAGACGAATTTTAACGAACGGCTTCAAGACCTTTCGCAGATATGGTGCAGCCGTCTTCATAACAGAATACAACCTTAGACGTCACTCCCCGATGCGTAAAAATGCATCTGTTTTCTAAGCGGTGGTGTGCACAATTCTAAGGTGAAGAAGTGAGGAGCTATTGGTAGCTACGTTACAACCATGGACAACTTCGGAACTGGTTGCATAACAAAGATTTATATGAAAACATTCTTAGCGCTAAGTTGGGTTCCAAGCCGCAATGGGATCGCCTGCTAAGTGTAGTACTTCATATTCCTTTTGGCAGTTGAGTTGGTTTTTCGAGCACAACTACACATGACATCGGTTTCAGGATGTAGGCGGATCAAACGAATGGTACGAAAGTGTGATGCAACCTCTAGTAATGCATGTAATTCTGGTGTAACGATGTGTAGCGGCTACAAGGCTTGTCTACCAAAGGCTGACATGTAATATTCACTCAAACAAACGAATACCCAGATCTTTCCTTACATTGCCCCTCGCAGCGTCAATTTAATATTGCAACTGGACTGAAAAATGCTAAATGCTAAAATGAAAAAAATTGTTTAATATGAACAGACTCATGAGATGGTCCATCATTTTTGAAATATGTTAGTTCAAAAACGAATCATTGAGAAGGAGATAAAATTGACTTACATTGCAGAGCTTTCCAGCCAGACCTATCAAGATTTAACTCTCTCAAATTTTCCCTTACGAGTAATATTTACGAATAAATTGCTTCTCCGTGTACAGAAGTATGCCAGGATACAATCGTGTGTATCTACATTTCCTGAAAGGGAATATAATCATACTTTTTAATTTAGATGTGTTAGAAGGCTTAAGTTAAATTGCAAAACCAAATTGTTATGATGGATTGAATAAAATGATAATTGGACAAACGGGAATAGTTTTATCTGTCTCTAGGCGGGCATTACCATTTCTAAAATTTCGTCCTTCTCCATGTTTCTTGTTAGTTGCGAGGAAATGTATGTTTCATTACTTGAAATTTATTTCCACAATCACCAATGGATCATGGGCCTAAGCTGCCCAGTTACTCTTACGTAGACCCAGATATTATCCGAAAAAGTCATTCTCGATTTAACACATTGTCAACACTTACTCGTAAACTCGTTTGCCTGGCACACTATCCAGGCGAGGAAATTTAGTTTATTTGCCTTGATAATTCTGCTTCTTGCACCGCATACTCTCAAAGCAAACACCACAATTCAGAGTATTGCATCATGGCAATTTCGAAACATCACAATATATTTTCTCGGTAATTAAGTCTTCATTCCTTCGGGGATGGTAACAAACCCAATTCCATACGCTCAAATGCAGACATTTTGCGTATTTCACTTGGGTAAGCTCTATGCTAGGATTCTGTTCACCACTGAAACGCTTCCTATTTGAGAAGATAACTTACATAGCCATAGACACAGCTACAGATAGGGTCAAATGCCAGTGCGATAGTCATAGGCATAGAGTTTGGAACATCTTCCTTTCAAACTCTGTGAATGGTGTAAAGTTGTTGGCAAAAATCAAATAACATAACTGGAAATTGGATATTACTCTCAAGGCTGTACATTGTATTGGTAAGGAGTATGTGCTGTTTCGCAGAGGGGGAGGTATGTTTACATAGGGTTAAGGCACAAAGTCTACCTAGAGACAGTGGTGATGTCTAATGGTAAGAACAAATTTGTCGGTTAGGTATTCGAAACATGCGTGTTACAGATGCAGTTTCAGTGTTTTCAACGTGGAATTCGATGACGCAATGGGGCATGTACTCGTATACATGGATTTCATACAGAAAAAGTATGAAATGCCCTAAGCTTCATAGATGACATCGATGCTAACCTGGAGAAGGTGTTGGAAGTCTTAAAAACATACAATATAGTATTGAAGGAACAAAAATGTATCTGGTAGGCCAAAAACATAAAGTTCCTTGGACATATTTTATCCTCAGAGGGGATCAATCTGGATCCAATTAAAATCAAAATCGTGCTAGAGTTCCGACCACCAAACAACAAGGAAGAAACAAGAAGTTTATTGTGCCTTGTTTCATTCCTTGGGAAGTTTATTATTTTGGTGACATGACAGAATCACTTCGGATGTTGACAACGAAGGATGTTGAATTTAACTAAACACGGATCCAAGACGATCTTTTCGACGACTTAAAGAACCGATTCAATTGATTACCGATGCGAGTCCAGTCGCTTTGGGAGCAGTTCTCCTCCAATTCAAAAATGACGCGCCTCATGTTATTTTATTTGCTAGCAAGAGCTTGTCAGAGGTTGAAAGGACATACTCTCAAACAGAAAACGAGGGCCTGGCGCTAGTATGGTCGGTAGAACGATTTTATTATTACTTGGCTGGAATCGAAACCGCCAGCCACAACTGAGCGATGGGTCTTACGTTTACAGTCGTTTAAAATCAAGGTCATATACCAAGCAGGGAAATTCAATATCGCAGATTTCTTCTCAAGGCTTTGCATACAAGAACACGCAGAGACCATTGATGACCAATGTGAGCAGGTCTGGTGGCCGTTAATTTATAGGGACGTGGAAAGGTTTGTAAAGAGCTTTCGTGATTGTTTGTTGGTATCAAGGCCAACGCAACCAATTCCAATGACAGCACCTTGGCTTTGTATAGCAACGGACTTATTGGAACCTCTACCAAACCATGGCTACATACTCGTTGTCATTGACTTCTACTCGAGGTACCAGGAAGTTAAGTACAACGTAGCACCACACAGAACCACGAACAAAGCCCTTTCAGAATTATTGTGTAATCGTCTGATTCGCCATAAAAGACCGTCGATACAAGAGATAGAACAGCAAAGCCGGGATTCGGAAGCAAGCGATATAGAAGCTGTCTGAGATTTGGCAACACCACTTTTGGCAAGCTTATTACTGCAACTGCTGTCACAATGAAGCTGTCAAATTATTTCTTTTTTTTCTTCGTATTCAATTTTTGCTTTGCGGGCTCATAGTCTTTCTACGGAGATTGGTCGAGTATCACAACGTCCGGAATTGTCTTCGAACAGAACACAGCACCGCAATCAGAATGTCAAATCTTGCTTGGTGGCAGCGGATGATGCGAAGTGCTGCCATTGCCAAGGGCCACATAGGGTTTCGCGGTGCCAATCTCTTATCAACATGAAATCAGAACAGCGCTTTGATGCCTTGATACATTTTGGTTTGTGTTTCAACTGCCTCAAAAATGGACATAATTCAAAGCAGTGCCCTTCAGGTGGGTGTCGACACTGTTGTCGGAAGCACCATACACTCTTTTGCCGTGGAACTAGGGATCCCTCTACCACGTCGGCTTCGCAGTCGAGAGACCCTTTAACAGCTGATGCCAAGTTGGTACAGCCATCTTTATGACTAGACGATCCTGTGACAACTTACCTAACTCGAGGAGATCGAACGGTATTGCTTGCTACTGCGCGCGCATATGCACATGGAGAACGGAATGAACAACGCCTCGTCCGTATACTTTGCGATCCTTGATCGCAGGTAAGTTTCATATCAGATAGAGTAGCTCATTAATTGAATCTTCGCAGAACTAAGTGTGAGCTGGAGGTTGAAGGAATTGGTGCGTTGGCTCAAACTCGTACAAAGGGAAGAGTTTTCTTTGAACTCAAGGCAGTTTACACAACATTTTCACTAAGCATCCATGCATTGGTAATCTCGTCAATCACGTCGATAACTCCCGCGGTGCACGTCGATGTGACCCGATGGACGCATTTGGATGGTCTTCAACTGGCTGACCCGAATTTTGGTACACCTGGTGGAATAGATGTACTTCTAGGGGCTGATGTGTGGGGTCTGATCGTCACAGGTGACATCATTAGTGGTAACCAAGATGAACCGCATGCGCAACGAACACAATTTGGATGGATTATCTTTGGTCCAGCTTCGCCCTGTTTACAGTCTCGGTGCTCAAGTGTCTGAGGTTGAATCAACTTTGGAGGAACTCGTACAAAACTTTTGGAGGCTCGAAGGTGTCCCTGGGGAGGAGATTAATTATGAGAATGACGAGTGTGAACGGATATTTTCAACGACACACTCTAGAACTAGAAATGGCAGATATGTGGTATATATACCATTTCATCCTGACCTTAACAAACTTGGAGATTCCTATCTAAATGCACTGCGGCAATTTCGATGGCTCGAACGTCGGCTGGCTGGGAATGAGGATCTGCGAGAACGGTACGTCGACTTCATGCGTGAGTATTCCGCCCTCGGTCATATGGAATATGTTGGTCGACCTGGCGACCATCTAAATAGGTATTTCATTCCACATCACGCAGTGACCACAAAGTTCCGCGTTGTATTCAATGCGTCAGCTAAAACAAGTACAAGGATCTCGTTAAATGACGTTCAGCTGGTTGGTCCCACAATACAAGATTCCCTGATAAATATAATTCTTCGCTTTCGTCGTTACCTCATCGCTCTCACAGCGGACATTGAAAAAATGTTCCGTCAGGTAATGGCACCTAAGCATCGGCAGTACCAGCGCATTCTTTGGCATGAGTCACCTGAAAGGGAAATTGGGGTCTACGATCTGGCCACAGTGACGTATGGGATGGCTGGTAGCCCGTTCAATGCTGTACGTGCCTTACAACAATCTGCACTCGACAATTATGGTGAAGTGGCTGACTGCACTCAGGCCTTAGCAGCGCGAGACGCTATTTTGAGGTCCTTTTATGTCGACGACTTTTTGACTAGTTGCAACTCCATTCATGAAGCAGTACTATTGGCTACGAACGTCGACAAAATTCTCTCAGCTGGTCATTTTAAACTTCGAAAGTGGAGTTCCAATAGTCCACAAGCCATTCGCGATATCAACGGTTGGATGCACCTAGAGGCTGAACATGTCATCGATTCTGCGAAAAAACCGGTGCTTGGATTGAAGTGGGACCCAGAAAGCGACGAATTACTTTTCAGTGTAAATCTCGTTGAACCAGCTCAATCTCCTACGAAAAGGCGGGTTCTTAGTGAAGTTTCACAGTTGTTTGATCCAACAGGTCTGCTCGCACCAGTCATTATAAAGGGCAAGATCTTCATTCAGAGTCTTTGGTCTGGTGGTATTACTTGGGATGCTCCCCTATCTCCCCACGGTTTTTGCGATGCAAGCTCAAAGGCATATGCTGCTGTTCTCTACACCAGAACAACTCGTCCGAAAAAACCACCGCATATTTCGCTTCTGACTGCTCGCACCAAGGTAGCTCCACTGAAGGGTGCTACAATTCCTCGATTGGAGTTATGCGCGGCGCACTTGTTGGCTGTGACATTACAGGACGTTCGTATCGCACTTGGACTGCAAAACACGCTGTATTGGTTGTGGTCGGATTCCAACATTGTGCTCTGTTGGCTACGCAAGCACCCTGCAATACTTAAACCATACGTTTCAAACCGAGTTGGACAGATACCAGAACTGACATCACCCGATCGATGGCACCACGTACGGTCGGCTCAGAATCCAGCGGATTGCGCAAGTAGGGGCATCGGGGCGGATGCTCTTTTAAAACATCGCTTATGGCTGCAGGGACCGGAGTGGTTGATGGACGAACTAACCACTTCACAACACAATACTTTACTTAGTGAAGAAGAAATTTTTACAGTGCGAAAGGAAGAAAGGGGGTCTTTGAGATTAGTGGTGGCAACAGTTGCCCTCGAACTTACAACGCGAATGCGAGATGGGAAAGTCATTCCACTGATAGAACGGTTCAGTTCTCTTCTTCGTCTTCTACGAACAGTAGCGCGCATCAGACGCTGGGCGCCGAAACGACGGCAACTACTTGGAAGATTTGTAATTGGGCCTGAGGAGCTGGATGAGGCCCTGGAAATGCTAATTCGCTTGGAACAAGGTAAATGATTTGCTAATGACATGCTTAAACTTCGAAATGCTTCCAGATTATCGAACTCGAGTCGACTACTCTCACTTAATCCATTTTGGGATGACAAAGATATTCTCCGAGTAGGTGGTCGAATTAAGAATGCACTTTTACCCTATGACTACCGGTTTCCAATTATCCTGCCAAAGTCTGTGGCTTTAAGTTGGCTACTGATTCTGCAGACGCATGAAACAACACTTCACGGCGGCACACAGATAATGCTACAGACCCTTCGCCATCGATACTGGATTTTGCACGCTAGACAGGCGGTACGAACATTTCTGCATAGCCATTTGTAGACGTCATCATGGTGCTGTTCTTGCGCAACAAATGACCACGCTACCAAGGCAAAGGGTTACTGCTGCCCGCCCCTTCAGTGCATCAAGCGTTGACTATTGTGGGCCATTTTTTCTACGTGCTGGAGCAAAACGGTCCCGGTTAACCATCAAGACTTATTTGGCTATTTTTATTTGTATGGTTACGAAGGCTGTACATATAGAGGTCGTGGACGATCTTACTTCTCAGTCATTTCTAGCGGCCTTTACGAGATTTATCAGTCGGCGCGGGCCCTGTGGAGATCTATATAGCGATAACGGCACAGCCTTCGTTGGGGCAAACCGCAAGCTTAAAGAAGACTTAGCTACTTGGACCAGTGATGCAAATCAACAAGCGTTGGCCAACCTGGGAACAAATTGGCATTTTATCACACCCAGCGCTCCTCATCAGGGTGGACTATGGGAAGCTGCGGTGAAATCGGCTAAACGTCATCTGCTGCGCCTAGTCGGAGCCCAAACACTATGGTATAGTCAGTTGCAGACCTTGGCGTATCGAGGCGTGCCTAAATTCACGTCCAATCATACCTGTTTACGATGACCCAGACAACATCCTAGCTCTGACTCTAGGCCATTTTCTTATTGGGTCTTCCATTACTGCAACTGCTGTCACAATGAAGCTGTCAAATTATTTCTTTTTTTTTCTTCGTATTCAATTTTTGCTTTGCCAGCACACACACCTGCTTTTCTTTTCTTTTTGTGAAGTGGAATTTGGAATCTTTGCAAGGTCAAAGTAAAATAAAGATTTATTAACATAACAAACAGAAGCAATCAGAAAACAGAAAGGAAAAGACAGAGTGGACAAACGGCGGAGAGACAGGGATTCCGAGATAGGATTCGGAGAGAAGGTTTTACTACGAAATTTGGTTCCGGGAGATAAATTAACACCCAACTTTGATGCGACTGAATTCAAGGTCATAAACCAGGAGGGGAATGAAGTCGTTGTACGGAGTTTGGGTAAAATGTTCAGGCGGAATATAAATCATGTCAAAAAAAATTCCCGTCTCTGAAGGAACGAATTTCAACCGATTTATTGAGCCTCACAACCAAGAAGTAACAATATCCCCAACCGCTACCCGGCCGACAAGCGTAGTGGACGAGGCAGGAGTTCATGATTCGGATCCAAAATTGACATTGAAGCTGAAAAACGTGGGAGGGATTTGGAGACCTGCACCGAGAGATGGAGAGAGCTGTTGTTGGGTTTGGTACAGAGATTGAGTGTGTAAGGTAATCAGTTGAATGCTGGCTGTAGAGTGGTTGATCGCAAGAAATAAGCTATCTGGTGGAAGTAAAGTGTTTCATTGATGTACAGCTTGCTACAGGTTTACACATGGTCAATCCCACAGGGTAGTGAAGAGTGACATCCTTCAACCTTTACACCATTCTGATGGTGTAGATCTACTACTAACGAAAAGAGTTATTTAAGAAAAATTCCACTTTTTTTTTGCAAATTCAGGCCTATTAAAGTAACAAAACAAAGAATTAAAGATCTTAAAGTCCTCGCAATCCTTCCACATCTAAAGATAAGCCTCACTCTGTGTCAATCAAAATTCCCATCATAAGTAACTGAACATCTTTTAATCTAGAAAACCTTCCATCCATTCATCAAAGTCTCGGAAAAACAGGAAGAAAAAAATCCTGACAAAAAAAAAACACCCTCAGGGATTGGTACTTAACATGTTTGCAAATAAAATATTCACACTTGGCATTCAAAGTCAAACAACAATTACGCCATCTCCTCATTTATGTACCAACAAGACTGACTTTGTAACATCCATCTCAGCATCCCTTTCAGAATCACACACCACGAGCAATTTGAAAAATGCCCCCAAGGCATTGACATCCCTTGAATTTACACAAAAAGCACATTCATCACACGTAAGAATGTGAGCGGCGCGTAAATAGGGTTACAGTTACAGCTGACACATGAATTGAAATCTTACGCCAGTTGAGAGTCTATACAATTGGTATCCTTGATAATCCCAGGGTGCTGAGCAACTAGGGATGTTTTCCTGTATAAAAGCGTCAGCCTAGAAATAGCAAGAGGAGTCCTTTAAAGGGAAATAATCTTGACTTTGTGTAAGGAGTTTGCATTGCTGACATTGGAAGGAGCATGAGCGCTCTTAGCGCTCTTTATGTTTGTGTTGCAGAGGTTGTAGTCATCGTGTGTTGCGCACGTGAATGGATGACTGTGATTTGATTGTAAAACATTCAGAGGATGTGTGAGGTGATGAGTTCTATTTTTTCATAATTTTTTGTTTTTTGCTTTTCTTTTGTTGTTGTCAAAAGTGTACTTTAGGTGACCTGGTCGATGGAAAAGTATCTAGGCCAAGGAGCTCAGCTCTTCACTGTTACTTATGCAAACGACAACTCGACTAGATACTATAGAAGTTTTGGGTGCAAAATATTATTGATTGCGACGGATCAAGGCTTCAAAAAACGCTAATGCTCAAGTTAGTCAGTTGAGATCCTTGGACTCTTGCCCAGTTCCTACCTCAAATAAGTCATGTCAGACTGAAGTTTATAGAAACCTATGAAGTTTTTGTGATTGGACGAGCAGATGCCGCCTTTTAAATTAGTCTTTCACAGACATTAATCTATGCGGATCCCACGTACGCATATGTATTGTGTAGATGAGCTTGAATGGTTATAAATACTGAAATTCAGAGGTGGCGACTTGGACATTAAGATCAATCGAACGCAATGCTACTGTATTAGGAAACTTGACTCATCTACCAAATGGAGGTATAAGAAAAGTTTAGAAGTCGGAAAGGAACCCGGAAATCTTAAGATTGCCACTACACCACAATCAGAAGACTCCTTAATCGGCGACAAAAATCGAAGAAGAGTTACGTAAAAGGGGATAGATAGAGATAGAAAAGGCGAAGACATCCTTTTTGGAAAAGTTGGGCTAGGAAATCGTTGAGCTACTGAATGTAATTCGTATTTAGTCAATGTGCTAACGTATGAAGATCAACTCCAAAAAGTGCAAGAGAAAGTTATGACATCAAGAGGGAGAGATAAATATAAAAAATTAAACTCAGTACGAGGCAGAACAGGAGCAGCGAGTGAATAGTACAAAACACCTCACTGTGTAATCATCTGGGTGGTGGACCAACCTAAGGGAGCAATCGATAAGATTCTGAACATCGTTCGAGTAATTTAATCAAAAACAGACCAACGGTCTTCACAAGAGTCAATAAAGCACTCCTTATGGAAGGGTAACATACTCGTATTTTCCGTCATAGTGCAAATGATAACTACTTTTTCGGCGTTCAATGTTGGCTCTGAGCTCTTCCAACGTCGTCGGCGTGTTGGCATAATCCAATGACTTAACGCAGCCCCACAAAAAATAGTCAAGCGGCGTTAAATCGTACGAACGAGGCGGCCAATCGACTGGCCCATTTCTTGAGATAACATGCTCACCATACTTACTCTTCAATAAATCGATTGTAGCGTGTGCTGTGTGGCTTGTGGCATCATCCTGTTGAAACCACATACCGTCAAAGTCCATATCTTCAAATTCGGGCCAAAAATAATCGTGGCGGGATAACGCTGACCATACACAGTAACGTGACGATCTTTATCGTTGACGAACAAATTTGGCACCAAACAGTTATTTTTTGTGGATAAAGTGGTGATTCATGAAGCACATGTGGATTTTCACCCGACCAATAACGCATATTTTGCTTGACAAACCCATTGAGCCAAAAATGAGCTTCGTCACTGAAGATGATTTTGCGATGAAATTCATCATCTTGGCGCATCTTCTCCAGAACCCAATCGGAGAACGTACGTCGCTTCAAATGGTCCATCGGCTTTAATTCTTGAGTCAGCTTGATCTTGTATGGGTGTAAACCAAGATCCTTACGCAAAATACGCCATAATGTGGTCTGAGCGATGCCCAATTCTTGAGAACGCCGTGGAATTGATTGATAGCGATATTTTCGACACTTCGACCAACCCGTTGTCTCACTGACACGGCAGCATCACACAACAAATATGTAGACTCAAATTTTTGCACGAAACTTGCTATTGCCTGTCTACTAGGTCGAGAATTACGACCGAAAATTGGAGTTAACGCTCTTAAAGTTGCAGTCACCAACTCCGAATTTCGGTAGAAAATTTTTATAATTTGCAGACGTTGCTCGTCCGTGTACTTTACCACGATGAATATGTTGAGTTTACTGAATAAATTGACAGTGACAGTTTGATGATTAGTGAAAGAATGCGTTCACAAATTAAATTCAAAGTTGTCAAGTCCCTATTGGAAGACCCTTTAATTTTCGAACATTCGGTAAGCGTGAAATGATGCATGATGAAATGGCAAACCTTACTGAATATTTTGACAGCTGGATATGAGTGGTAACTTTGACAGCTGCTAAAACACAACAATTGGAAAAACTGTCATTGCTATCTGGGCACCCTATATTTCTATTTCCAAATCCACATTAATATGGGCAAAAGAATAGGCAGTCGGTTCGTACTGAAGAAAATAGTATCCTTTCCGCAATTAGATATTATTACACGTGGCTGTGCATAAATTCAGCAACTACTTCAAAATTTGTATCCTTTGCCGCACCTTTCTCTCCAAAAGTATTAGAATTTGGTGGATCACTTTATTTGTTTAAGGACCAACAGTTCTATATACAGATTTAGAAGAAAAAAGTTGAACTGCACCGAAATCTAGTGGAACTTCTACCCGTTTACTGCGTCTGTTTTGTTTCCATCCAAGTAAAAGACTTTGAATTTTCAAACATTCTCTTCTAATGCCATGGAATGGATGAAGTAATTTCAAAATCTCATCAAAAGATACATTTCGAGCTATTAAAAGAAATAAATCTCCATCATATGTTTATGTAATTTTCTCATCCAACAATATCTTTTCTTATATCTTTCTCTGAGGAAGAAAGGGACAATTTGCCTTGTTGCACTTTCACCCGAACAAATGCACAACCTTTAAATTTAACGTCTTTAAATTTGTGTCTTCATGTACGAGTACATCTAGTGGCAGAGCTACAACAGAGAGATAACAAGGAGCACTAGAGCACTGGCTAGAAGTGAACAACCAAGAGAATTTATGTTACATTGTTAGAGGGTGAAAATTTACACAAGGAGTTCAGTACGGTAACTAGCTACACCATAGTTGTACATACCTACCATATCGCCATACGTCTCGTTGAAGTGGAAAACATTTTCCGTGTAAATTCAACCGTGAAAATCCCGTGAAAAAAAAAATGCGAGTGCATTCCTTTGGCAGGGTGGAATATTAAATTTATGAAGGGTGTGAGGAGGCATGTGGAATTGACTGTTTGGTAAGTCATCCAAACAATGTTTCTGATAGAGAATCGGAGTCCATGGCGTATACGTAATATTTTTTCTTTTTTTTAGGAGAATTTTGAGGTTTTTAAAGCCTGAACAGTTAAAAGGCCATTGGTTATGGGCTTTGGGAGTTTAAGGATCTTAAATTGTTGGATGGACTGAATTGATTTATATTATTCGCATGTATGAGCTAAAAATCGTATGCTTTGTGTCTGTCTTTTGGAATCAAAATAGTAGTACATCCTTTGAATGGACTGAATTGGAATAAAGGAATTGGAATTGGATGTGATACTAATGGGCGTGTAGTCTAGGTTGAAACAAATTTATTTGAAATATCAAAAACAAATCCATCAAAATGCATTGATTGTCTTGGTAAACCAGTGACGCAATTTCGGTTAGAAGCAACAACATAGATCATAGTCTATGCTACAAGTTTCAGAGTTCCCGCCGCAATCATAAACCGTCAACTTCCACCCATTGGAAAGTTGAAGAAAATTGAAAGAGATGTGAACGCCACTTCTCAACAACAGGGAATATGCTACGACATTTGGAGACTGCAATATCTTTCACCAACGGACTCCGTCTAGATTGTCCATGATTATAGGAAGAAGACAAGGGAATAGCTCGACCCGAGTGAGCTTCACAGTAATGAGGACAGTATGGCGGATGTGTGATGATTTTGTGCCGTTTCTCAAACGTAATATGTACAAGTACATAGAAAAATGTGGCAAAAATAGTTTTCACTGGTAAACTGGTCAGTATCAGACATGATTATACACCCAACTCTCTTTTTACACGGTAAATACGTTCCTCAGAAATCGGTGTAAAAAGAAACCGTGTAAAAAAAGAGGCGTTTCCTATAGTAAAATTTGAAAACCGTGTAAGATGAAATAAAGAACTATATTTACTTCGAAAAACCGTGTAAAAAATGTTGAAAACTATAAAATTTCAGATATGCATACAAATTGTATGTTCATATGGCATTTTATTGAGCATTAAAACTTAAAATACATAATTCATACTGGTGAAAAATTGGTAGAGCAAGCAAAAAAGAAAAGAAATCTGTTAATCCAGAATGCAGCTACTTGATAACAAGAGCAATTGTTTGCGACGATCTGGACTAAAGTCGGTATCATCACTGGAGATATCCATCAAATTATCCAATGGTGAGTTTCGTCCGGTAATAGAGTTTTGAACTGTCGGACTACTTTCCGAAAGGTCTTGCGCCGTCGACTTTTTTATTAAAAAATCTTTTATAGAAAGTTGAACTTTTGGTTTTTTAAGTTCTTTATACAACTCTTTATACCCAGCAATACAATTATTAATATCTCGTTTGATTCACCATACTTTTACCAAATGTTAGACCGTCATCAATTAAACTAGCAGTTAGTTGACATATTTCGGTCTCCTCGTCATTATCGCTATTATGGTTCTCAGTTTTGCCGTCATCTGTTATTAATTCAATCAGACAATCATCATCTAGAGGTTTATCTATCATTAATTCGTCGACATCTTCAATTTGTAGGTCCTCAAATCCTTCTCCTCCGATTTCGTGTGCCAAGGCTATAATTTCAGAAGTCGCCATCGATGCTTGGGGCACTGAGATACCACTCTTGACGCATTCTGGCCAAAGTGCTTTCCAGCAGGAATTTAATGTTGATACCCTTAACTTTTCTTTGGCCATTGCAGCATATGTAATGCAATCCAAAATAGAATATTTTTTCCATGCATCAACGATCGTAAGGTTGTCCTTCTCTACTGCATCTAAAATATGTTTGAATGCTCGTTGAATATAATAAAGCTTAAACGTAGCAATTATACCCTGATCTAATGGTTGAATCAAGGAAGTGGTATTAGGTGACAAAAATATTACTTGAACATTTGGATGCTCTAAAACGGGATGACTTGGCGCATTATTTATGAGCAAAAGCACTTTAAAATCAAGACATTGCTGTTCCATATATATTTTAACTTCAGGAACAAAGCATTCTTCAAACCATTCCGTAAATAGACCTGCTGTCATCCAGGCCTTTTTATTCGCCCTCCAATGAACCGGCAACTCTTGAATGTTTTTTCCTCTCAAAGCACGTGGCCTTAATGATCGGTTAATTAAAAGAGGCTTTAAAATTTGGTCACCAGAAGCGTTGCTACACAATAAAAATGTTACCCGATCTTTAGCAACTTTAAAACCACTAGCAATTTTTTCGGATTTTGCTATAAAAGTTCTGGAAGGCATTTTTTTCCAGAACAAACCCGTTTCATCGGCATTGAAAATTTGGTCGGGGACATAGCCCCCATCTTCAATTATTTTGGCTAGTTCTGCTGGAAAGGTTTTAGCTGCCTTTTCATCTGCTGATGCGATTTCTCCTTTAATTTTTAAATTATGAAATGCGTTTCTTTTAAGAAATCCTGTTAGCCATCCATCACTAGCAGAAAATTCCTTTCTCTTATCTTGACGACTTGTTGATGGCTCCGATATCTGCAGTTGCTTATAAATTCGTAGTGACTTCTGCTTTATAATATTTCCATCTACAGGTACTCTTTTTTGCAATAAATCCAAAATCAATCCAAAACACTACACATTTTTCCATTTTTACTAACACTTCATCTCTAATGTATGACGATGTTTTGGAACTATGTTTTGATGAACTGATGACAGATTTCCGTATTTCATTCTCATTTTTCTTAATGGTCCTGATAGTAGCTTCGTTTAAGCCAAAATCCTTGCCCACAGATGTTGAACCTTCACCTCTTGCCAGACAGTCCAAGATTTTTAATTTTACTTCCAAAGAAATGGCTTGCCTTTTACGAATCTTTGAAATTTTGGACATTTTATTAACTGTAGTAAGGGCAAAAATTTTATTTTTAAAGTTTAACTAAAAATTTATAGATAAAATACCTTTTTTCACTTATAGGTGAAGAGTAGGTAAGAGGTAGGTAAGGTTATCGAATAAGGGGATTTCCCCAGTTACTACTATGTATGTTCATTTCAGCAATGGTGCCAAGTGCTGTAAAAACAAACATAATTACAAAACAGTGATTTTGAAACCGTACTAGATAAAACAATTTTTTCAACCGTGTAACTTCAAATCCGTGTAAAAATAGAGTTGGGTGTATAAGACCACATGTTGATTAGTTAATGATGCTGAAGTTATCACATTTGGAATATAGAGGTTTGCCTCATCCACCCTATCAGCATCTTTGTCTAGCCAGAACAGTTCACTCCTGAAGCATCTTTTCAATTCTCCGTAGTTGTAAATGGGACAGTATAGTGTCCAAAGAACTTTTATCCCGAAGCGCGCGAAAGTATTTTCATCCACACTTCTGCAGAGGACTGGTGTGATTATTGTCTTGTATAAAGTCTTCTTTGTTGCTCGAAGGAGCGTTTTGATACTCAATTGCCATTTGAGCCGAAAGAAGTATAGATTAGCAAGAGTGATTATTCGAATGATTTTCATGCTGGTGTTGTTCTCGGAATTTCCCCTTACCATCTTAAAGTAGTCGCTACCTGTGGTGACGTTTTCTATTTGGCGCCGATCAGAACGCGACCTTGTTAGCCCTTATACTCAATTAAATTACTGAAATTGAAATTACCGATGTCAGCCCATAAGATCGCTTATAGCATGAGAGAGGTTGTTGGTTATTCTCCTAAAAATGCATAAGAAGTGCAGGAATACGAGTATATCCTCTTTTATCACTCCCCTTTTGCTAATTTCGAAGTCACTGTAAGAAACTTCCTGCACTTGAACATGCTTTCTTATCGCCAGCTTTCTAAATTTCCTGTGGCTTGGTATTCACCATAATACAATGTAGTTCAGGTGTGTTACGTGAGCCTAACTGGGAGTATTTAATAGCTGGCTTAAAAAGTCCCGAAACTAACACATAGAAACACAATTTTCTGGCATTCATTTCCATGTTAAACTCGATGACATAAAAATAAAAAGAGATGCACAAAATATATCTATATGCAGGGTATCTGAGTACGTACGTACATACGCTTCTTAGTTGGGGGTGGTAATTCTGAGTAAAGCCGACTTAAATATACTGGCGGAGTATCTGAAGGACGTCTTGAAGAGCTGCTTCCGTCAGATAGAGCCGGTGATGGAGTATTACTAGGCACGCTGGAAATGGCCAAATCCACAGCACTAAAGTTGTATTTTATGCCTGACTGAGAATTGCCACCTGAATTGTCGCGCCCACTCTTGGTTGGCGTTAGGCGTTCCTGAGCTGGAGACGCCGATGATTCACGAGCTCTTGATGAAGCTGATGAGGAGGACGTGGATTTCGGTGGTTTCATCATCATAGCATTGAGTGACTCTTGCTGAAGTTTTAGAAGAACCGATGGCGACATGAATAGATTATTAGCAGCTAAGGTGGATTTCGAAAGCGGATCTGGAATTCCATATTTTCCATGGTGCTGTTGAAAGAATGCAGCATAATCTTGCATTTTTTCTTGTGCCAACTGATTGTAGTAAGCTGCTGGATCTGTAGCAGAATTTTTTGATGAAGATGAAGCACTACTCGAGGAAGGTGCAGCGAAAAGAGCATTTAAATCAGCAGCTGCTTTATTTTGATGATACAGGAGTGCATTGAGGTCTGATTGGTTTTTCTCCGATTGAAGAAGTTGATTGAGCATATCATTCTGTTGATGAGCTTCTTGTTTCTTTTTGCTGCTGCTTGATGATGAATTAGAGGCACCACCCATACCACCGACACCAGCTAAAAGAGCTGTCAGTTCATGGTTAGCATTGGTTGGTTTACCTGAACTATACTGGTTGCTGGCATCAAATAGCGTCGAGTATGTCTAAAGCAGGGTAGTGTAATCTGAGTTTGTTGTTGTTGCTTCTTAGATGAGGAGGAAGAGGAAGTTGATGAGGATGATGCGGTTGCAGCTGAAAGGCCAGCCATCTGTTGTTGTAGGAATGCATTCAAATCGTTGCTTGTCTTAGCTTGCTGCATATAGGAATCATATCCAAGCAGTTTTGATGCTTGCATTAAGTTATTATAATCAGCCGTTAAGTGTGTGCTTTGCTGCTTTTTTGAACTGCCACTACTAGTAGCACCGGTTGAGTAAGAGAAATCGAGTCCCCAATGTTGTTGCGCCAAGTGCTTCGGCCTGCTGGAGCAAAAGTGCAGCATACTCCGGCGAACGCATAAGTTCACTCATTTTTAATGGATCATTGTTAAGATCATCCAGATCCTTCATCAGTTTAGTTTTGTACGAATTGCTTGCTGATGATTTTGATGATCGAGATTCAGACCGCTCCTGTTTTGACATGGATTTCGAAGATGCAGTGGACGAGCATGATGAAGACGATTGCTCGATTACAGGACGTGTTGGACCTGGTATGTTAAAACCTCCAGCACTGGTGTAGACGCTTGTGTCTAGTTGTGTAAGAGTGGAATGGCCCAAGTTTGATTTATTTCCAACTTTCGCAGCAGCTGCTGCTAGTTGATTAAGAGATGAATTTCCATAGTCCTTCGAATGTTGCCCTCTAAATAACGAGGCAATGTCTGTTTTCAGGAAATTCGGCGGTAGTTGTCCAGCCAACGAAGCTAAACTAGCGGCCATCAAGTCATTAGCTGAAGCCCCCGAGGTGGTCAGCGGTGATGGTTGCGGTTCATACTTATTCGGTGTGATACTTGGGCTGTTGCGCGAAATATCACTAACACTAAATTTGCCTGGACTAGGCGCTGGAGAATGGCGAGTACGACTGGACGATGTGTCTAATTTGGCAGGAGAAGGGCTTGCACGCACTGGAATTTCAAATTTAGCAGGACTCGCAGAATTTGATGGAATCGTGATTGGACTGTCACGAGGCGATGAAGTGGCGGTCGGCATTGTGCTAATAGTTGACGACACAGGTGCTGGTACGAGCGGAGGAATTGGAGTTGTATTTGGAATCAGTATAGCTGGGTTAGGCGTAGCTAAAGAGAGAGAGCACAGCCTTGTTGGGTTCATGTTCAGTCCAGATGGCAGGCACAGCTGTTCTTGCAAAGACATAACTTTAAGTTCTCCTGCAGAATTTTTATCTGCTTTCATTTCCGTTTCACCTTTGATTTTCTCAGCTTTAACCTGTCTCCTTCTACAATGATGCAATCATTGAACGCTTTGTTCAGTCCTTCAAAATACGCTTCCTTTTCAGCTATTACCTCTTCATTGAAGCCATATCCCTTTCCGGCAAGCATTTTTTTGGAGTTTGCGAACAGGAAATAGGGTCCCTGTTTCATCCATTGTCACATATGTCATGAAACACGCTGTTGTTTTTAGTCCAAACGCCCTAACCACTTCGAACTGAATTCTCGCATATCCAAATACTCGTGCAAAATATGATGTACTCGTTCATGCTATTTTATGCATTTTCGCTTTACGGTTTTTCGTCGTAATAGCCTCATATAGTCAGTCGGCCAGAGCGCTCAGCATCATTTGTGTCTGTATGGCCGTGTTTGAAATCAGCAAACCAATGACAATATATCTTGGAGTATAATAGTTTTCAAGGCATTCTTGAATTTTAACGGTATTTTTTCCCATCAAATAAAAATGTGAATAATGGCCGAAATGTCATCAAGTTTATGTGTCAGTCTCGGGATTTTTCGAACCGCTTATTAAGGTTTGTTTTCTTAGCGCATTTGTATGGCAGATGTCTTACCTATGGTGCTACACTGCGGGCTTTGTTCATGCTACTTATACCGGAAGAGCTTCGCCTTCGCTGAGATACTCATGCATGGCAGTCTTCGCTGCTTTGGATTTTATAGTGCTGCATATGAGGAATCTATTAACTGTCGGTATAATATCACCTAGCGATCAAGTGTTTATCCACGATTAATATACAGTTTGTCGAATTGCGGTAATATGGACTTGAAATAGCCGCGTTGGTTCTGGGAGCTGGTATTCTGGTCATCTTGGAGTACGAAAGGGCGACACCTACCTTTGTTTAAAATTTATGAAAAAATATCACACGCAGCCGTTGTAAGAAAAAACATCGAATTGCATCCATATGAATCTGTCGGATATCTTTAAAGCCAAGATTTAAACTAATTCCTGTATTCAGACTATCTGTGAATTTGGACAGATGGTGGTAAGCCCTTAATATATTAGCAAGTTTGGCTACCCTCTAGTTTACACTCTCCATTGATTTGAGTCATTGAATAGTTGTGTTAAGCAAATATCCAGGCATTTAGCGATACTAGGCTTGCTTAGGATTAATTGCTCTAATTCCAAGTCTGTGATCTATCAACATAACTTTTGAAATGTTTCCTTAGACAACTTAGGAAACTTACTCCTAGTGGCCCCCAGAATTAAAAATGTTTCTTCTCATAATTCGAAAAGCCATCTGAGCTCAGCTTGTTTGTTGTTACTTAATTCTTTTGGGAGTTTCTGACTAGATTGAGCGAAACTCGGTAGCAGAGTTTTTTTTTTAAGATGACTTTGCGCAGAAATATATCATTAATACAAAAGCTATGCGAAGATGTTCGTAATGACTTCTCAATCTCATTCAGCCTCTTCTTCTCAGTCAGAAAGGAGCCTCAGCTCTATTAAATTTCTTTCTATGAAACATCTTTTATAGTTGCGAGTTGAAACATTCTGATTCTCTCAAGGTAAAAGCCCAGATGGCCCTCCGTCCATATTTCTTAAAAAGTGTTCCTCCACACTTTCCCACCTCCTTTCAAATCTCTTCTGGTTATCGCTCTCTCAAGGTGAATTTCCACAGATATGGAAGTCCTCTTTCATAACACCCATACACAAAAAGGGATTAAAGAGCGAAGTCACTAATTACCGCCCTATAGCTAAACTTTCTCATATACCCAAACTCCTCGAAAGCATTTTGCATGAAGCCTTAAGTTTCCAGTGTAAATCTTTTATTTTTCCCAATCAACACGGCTTTCTGAAGGGTAGATCAACTACCACTAACCTCGTAGAATTCGTGTCCTCTGTTCACTCAGCCTTAGAAAGTGGTAAAGAAGTTCACCTTATAACAACTGATTTTAGTAAGGCTTTTGACAAGATATCTCATAAACTAATCCTGTTCAAATTGTCCGTCCTCGGCTTTGAACCCATCTTGCTAAAATGGGTATCTTCTTACCTGGATAATCGTTTCAATAGTGTTCGTTTCAGGTTCGTCTTATTGGTCCCTTTCTTGGCCACTTCAGGTGTTCCTCAAGGTAGTCACCTAGGTCCACTTCTCTTCATCCTAACTATTAACGATCTTGAAAGGGTCATTCAACACTCAGCACTTTCTTTCTATGCTGATGATACCAAATTTTTTAAACCCATTTCCTCACAACATGACTTCAGCCTCCTTCAAATTGATCTAAATAGTGTTTCCACCTGGTGCATCAAGAACTACTTGGACCTCAATGTCTCCAAATGTCAATCGATTGCCTTCTCATGTAAGTGCAAGATGTCTCCTCAACGAATTTACCATCTCCACGGCCAACCTATATCCCTTGTTGAGTCTATCCGCGACCTTGGCATATTATACGACAGGGAGCTTAATTTCCGCTCGCATATTGATGAGATATTACCAAAGCCAACTCATCACTCGGCTTCGTTAAAAGATGGTCCAAAGAATTCTGTAATCCGTACGTGAACAGATCACTATACATCACTTACGTTCGCCCCCTTTTCGAGTACGCTAGCCAAGTGGTGTGTCCCTTTCAACGAGTTCATGTATCCCGTATTGAGGGCGTCGCTTTCTTCGATTTGCTCTTCGGGTTCTACCTTGAAACGATCCTCTAATCTTACCTCGCTATCGAGGCCGTCTCAAGCTCATTAACCTGAATAACGCTTAATTTACTTTTAGTTTCTAAGCTTGTATTAAGCCAACTAAATGGGTCATTACATACGTAGTGTCTAATTATATGGAAAACTGCACTGAGGACAGACGCGAGAGAACTGAATTATCTATGATGTTACCAGACGCAAGAGTGCTTCCCTACCACTGAAGTCTAAAAAGTTTCACGAACTTCTAGAGATGTTTCTTTTTTTCAAGATAGTTGCTGCTGAATCAAGCATACACTTCTTCAATGATGAAACGCTTCCACTGTTAAAGAAGAATGGGTAGAACAATAGCAGTGTTTTACTGCGTTAGAAAGAATAGATATTGGTATTGCTTTAAGCTAGGAGGTCTAAGCTAAATTGGAAAACTGCAGATAGCACGAGCCAGCTTATAGAACCTTTTATGTGACCACTATTTGACTTTACTTCAACTCGCCTCATCACTGAGTTTCATAGTTTTCAGCTTTTTTTTCAGAAGTAATGCGTGAAGAACGCAGATATCCGCAATTGTTTATAACGACTACATTCAGCCAAGTCACGAAAGTGGAAACATGTGCTTCATTTCGTATTAATTTGAGCTTACCTGTTTTGACGGTGTTTCTCTCGCCAAATATTCATCCGACAATTTTTGAATTCCATCTGTTGGTGATAGCTTCTTTACTGGTCATCGCATCTGCTTTTCTTCAGATTTCACAGCTCTGGCAGTCACTGCGACTTCGACAGTTGTCTCATTGCGCAGCTGTTTGAGAGTGTTCCAGCGTTCCTTATGTAGTATACTTTCGAATTGATCGTAATATCTCTCGTTGCCAACCCTGTCTATTTGGTACTGTCGCCAAACCATAGGTGCCGCGATCATCATGTGGGAGCGAAGTATGTGAGACAGGATTGTTCAACGTGAAACAAAAAATGGAAAGCATTCGATTGTCAACCATTGTACAAAAGAGACGTGAAATGAAGAAAAGAGGGAAATTAATCCGGTTTTCTCGTAGCCATCAGTTTTTTTTTTTTTTGATAAATTTATTCACCACAAAATTAAAAATGCCACCCAAACATACGAGGGCAACTTTGACGGCAGCGTTGGACGAATAGAATACCCGGCAACGGCCAACGTGGCACAACTGCGCAAGCTACTCTAAATCACCCAAAACCAAGAACAAGCGAATGGAACAGAACAAGAGCAGATGATTGAAGTGGGAGCGGAACAATTGCAAGCATTGGAACACGTGGATGAGAGTAACGAAGATCTGGACGCAATCATCAGCAAGCTGGGGGAAGGAAAAAAATACATCGCTTTGAAAGCAGAAATTAAAGAACTTAAGGCCCAAAGTGTTCAGGGATTCCAAAGACTTTTGCTCCTGAACGTTGATTCTCTTGTACCGCATTTCTCTGAAGACAATGCGTACTCAGTGGATAAGTGGCTGATGGATTTCGAAAACACCATTAATATCGGAAAATATGATGACCATTTCAAATACATGTGTCTTCGACGACTTCTCAGTGGCACTGCTGCAATTTTCTTGCGCACGTACAATGCTTCCATCTACACTGATCTGAAAACTAGTCTATCTAGACAGGTCAAAAATAACATCACGCTGAACAAGGTATACCGCCAGCTTCAAAAAAGGCAGCGACTTCCAAATGAGCGCATCATTGCCTACATGTTATCCATGCAGGAAATCGCTGCGCAGGGTAAGCTCGAAGAGCACGAAATCATATCGCTTGTAATTGAGGGATTAAGAGACAGAAGCGCTAGCACATTGATGCTGTACACGGCCAAGAACATGGAAGATTTAAAGGAGCTATTGGTTAAGTATGAGAAAAAACGTGCTAGTGACAATTTTTTTCATAGGAACACAAAACAATCATCACCGTCAAATTCATCAACGCAAATGCAATGTTTTAACTGCTCCGAATTTGGACATCTTTCACGACAATACACAAAGAAGAGACGAGCCATCGGATCTTACTTTCGCTGCGGCAGCTCTAGTCATCAACAAGGATTGTACCGAAAAACCTAAAGTGCATACAGTTCAACCCTTAAAGAGTGAAGACAACTTGGAAGAACTCGATCCATATAAACAGGTGGGTGTTGCTTTTTCTTATCGTCGTCTGAATAACGTGTAGTATACTTTCGAATTGATCGTAATATCTCTCGTTGCCAACCCTGTTTGTTTGGTACTATCGCCAACCCATAGGTGCCGCGATCATCATGTGGGAGCGAGGTATGTGAGACAAGATTGTTCAACGTGAAACAAAAAACGGAAAGCATTCGATTGTCAACCATTGTACAAAAGAGACGTGAAATAGAGAAAAGAGGAAAATTAAACTTAGAGCCCTTTTAACTTTATTGGTGTTTCACAACGATTCTTAGAGATGGTCGCCCTGCCCAGTCAACTGTGCCGTTTTCATTCTATAGAACGAAGGCCAAACTGGCTGATAGTTTTAACATGAACAACTAACTTCTTCATCCAAACTTTGTGTACCTTTTCTATTTCACCCGCATGATTGCCTTCGTCCTTTTTCAGTCAGACTTAAGGCCGTCTATGGCAGAGTTTATCGAACGCAAACATACAAAAGCAATGAGATATTAATCAAAAACTATTAGACGTCAGAATAAGGTAGAAAGATGATTTATATTTATATCTATTCACTGTATAGATACACCTCCAGCAAGCATTCGAAAAATATCATAATAAAATCCGATCAAATGCATTTGATAACTGCCCCACTTTAATCTTTCACTTTTCTCCATTCTTCACTCTGTGGAGGAGACAGTTATTGGAAAATATAAGTGACACTAAGTGCAGTTTCGATTGTTATCAAGTTTTTCCATCGTCTTATGATTAATGGCCGAGAATTATTCTTGTCCTTAAGGGGACATCTTGCAGAGCACAAAAGAAGCATCCGCACATTCAAGGAAGCGCATTTCTACTTTCCCGTTCTGGATAGATGGGCCAATCATAAAAAAAACATTGTTGCTACTTTCCACAGTGACTTAATATCTGCATACGTACATATATGTCCTGGGACATTTATTGTGTATTATACATCCTTGTATAGTTGAAATCTATTTATTTAAGGCTTTGACAGAAAAACACAACTCTTTAACCGTAGCTAGTCGTACTTATCAGCCATCAAATGTTTGGTCCTTTCAGAGGAATGAGTAATTGACTGTTTTCCGCTCGATAATTTGGACTGCTTAAATGACATCATTATAGTGGTATGAGTACTCGTATACATACATATTTACCATTATCGTCCCTCGAAAGAGAGAGGCTTTCGGCAGTCGCCCACCAAAAGCAATTTAAATGCGAAATAAATACAAAGTTGGGAAGATTCCAGTGGGTCCTGTGTTTCTGTGCCACATTTGCACGGATGCCGTGTTTCATTTTGGTAACAAATGAAAATCCTTCTTGATTTCCATTTTGGGGAGGATTAATTTAATGACAATTGCTTGTTGGGTCTTGAATACAGCTCTCCAGGCGTGTGAGTCTCTAATCAAGCAGACGTCCTTAGCACAAGATTCATGTGTCTCGGCAATTTATTCTTTTGTTCTTATTTTATTGATTTTCCTTTTGTTCGTACGTGGGGACAACACTAATTTGATTTCATATCAGATTCCTAACACAATCAAACGGGAATAAATATCACAATCATTTGACAAAGGTTTTGTGTAAGGATGCCAATGAAATTGATACAGATTGTGGGATACAAAATCTAAACATGAACATCAGCCTAAAATTCGGCCAAGACAAGTAAGATTCGGATTAAATGTGATTGTTTGCTAAATCTTTTGTACAAGGTGCGCTAGAATGTATGACCCTGTTTTCCTAAGCTATATCTTTGGAATAGAAATTATTGAGATTTTTTTTTAAATGTTTCGATAATCGATTGCCACTTCGGCTCTTGTTATGGCATTTTCCATGGTTTTCTTCAGAACTTCGGATGACAGTCTCTCCGCTTCTTGACGGATTTTCTTCTTGAGAGCTGCTAGAGTGAAAGACCTGCACCAACTGGGATATAGGTCCCTATCCGGGTTTTTTGCCACTATGCACCGACAACTTTTAACATTGTTCCAGCCGTGGTAAAAATTGGAGTTTGCTCCCTGAGTCTTTGTTCGGTAGCTGATGAGCAGTTGCGCTGCTGAATTGCTGATGATAAACGCTTTATGGGTAGTTTAAATAAGCACGGACTGCGTACGAATGTCCTTGAATGTGACCTAAAGTAGCCAGTGAGAATGAATACGATACTAATACCCGGACCGATAGCGATGGTGTGACCACTGCCAATTCCTTTGTCAGAATAACCTCGTCGATCATCGGAGGATATTGATTGGTGTTATGAGTGTGATTAGGTTAATCGTAAAGCTCCACATCGGTGGAAACGGGCCTGGTCACTCATGATTATTTTTTCTGATTTTTGATGCTGTTGAGATTCAGGAGGGAGTGAGCGGAAGTTAGACGCAATCCACAGACAACATAGTCAACACCTCTCAGCTGATGAGCTTGAAACATCTTCAAGTGTTTCACCAAAATGCGCTGCAGAGGCGTGTTATGTGTGGAATGGCCAATTGCGTGACACGTCATCTGGTCGATGTCAATGGAGCCACAACGACATATTAAACCACGGCAGCGATATTTTCGGCCAAACGAGAGGTCAGAAGTCTTTCAGAACTTGCTCGGTCCCGTGTTATTCCAGTCTCTAAGAGTTGTGAGGCTAAACACCGCATTGAATGACCAGAGCGAGCCGGGAGACTAGGAAAACTGGCACGAAATGCACGTTGAGCCAAAATCACCGACGAATTGTTCATCAAAAATATTGTGACGATTATTCCGCGTTCTTCAGGAATATAGTGCTCCACTGCACCGATATCGATACTTTGGTTTTGAATATTTGCAGGTTATAATGGCTGGTGAAAGATTTCCTTTTCGTACAGCTAAGGAGATTCACGATATTTCAAAAAACGTACGGAGTTTTGCTTAATTAGACCCATTAAGCACTCATAGCAAGGCGGGTGTTACAGGTTTGAAGATCCCACTGGTAATTTATTGGCACCACTAGTGATCTATTTGACAATAGAGCAAGGCATTGCAGGAGACATGAAATAAGTGTTAGAGGGTGTCAATTGGGTTACCTCTGAGTTTTATACTGTATTTAGTTCTATACTGAATTTACTGATCTCCATATATGCTGCTACTCCCGACTTACTGAGCAGGAATTTGAGTTCGTATGTAGCTTAAAAGTAGCAGACAATTATAAAAATATAATCGAGTGTCGGAGTCAGAACAGAATACTTTAAATTGAGTGTTCTGAAAGGTAATTCATTGCACAGATGAAGATCCAACGATACCAATTAAACCCATTTACAACAAACCCAGCCGATGCTTAACTCCGTCAGATGCCTGCAAAAATGAACAGTAATTACATTTCTTTCACCATACTGATGTAGACTTCAGTTACACTTTTCGGTGATGCATGTCATAAAATCACCAGTGGACCCATTGCTATGAAAATCGGTTATTGCAAAGATTTCGTATCGCGAACATCTTGCAGCTTCTTCTGCAATAAGCCCTACTTCACGCATCCCCGTGGCGCCATCTGGGAATCTCACCGGAGATTGCGAAGTGAAGGGGACAAATGGCGAGTTTCCTGCGCCATAAATCAAGATTAGTGTCCGAAAAACAAAACAATAGTACCTTATCTGGGCTACTTCGACATATTTGGAATTAAGGCCTGTAAGGAATTCTAAGACCTAGTCAGGGTCTTGGAAAAGAGTTGGTGGTGGGCGAGCCCTATATGGGCCAACAGCGGCACTCACATCCCAGAACGGATTACTGGCTTCGGTGTAACCGACCCTCGTCCTAGGGGCAGAAAATGGAACTGGTCCTCCAGGTTGGGGGTGTGCCGCCGGGATAACTGCCCGGCCATTTAAAAAAAAAAAAAAAGTTACGAAGCATCAGCAAGCCCCGGATATGGACGGATCTACTGTTGACAACCCACGCAAACGATTAAAGGACAATGAGCTTCGGATATGCACGTAGAATGATATGTCCCTTAACAGACCACGTGCAGCGGAGGCCCTGGACTGATGCAAATCAGACATAACCGTCATCCAAGAAATGCGATGGGATGGGCCGGACAAAAAGAGTATGAAAAACTGCGATATCTACTACGGCGATTGCTATCGACGGCAAAAGCAGCGATTATTTATATGCGGATTTGTTGTCGGAACAGACTAAGACAAGAAGTCCTGAGCTTCCGTCATGTGAGCGAGCGCCTCGTAGCAATCCGCATCAAGGCTAAATTCGCCAACATTTGCCCCCACAGAGGAGAAAGATGACGACACCAAGGATGACTTTTATGAGCTCCTTAACAAGGCCTACGAGCAATGCCCTAGCTATGACATCAAAATTTTCCACGGTGATTTTAACGCAAAGCTAGGAAGAGAGGGTATCTTTGGTAGAACAATCGGAGAATATAGCCTGCATGACACCACCTCCGATAACGAATTCAGGCTACTCGAATTTGCGGCCGGGCGAAACATTGTCGTAGCTAGAACGCGGTTCCCACATCTCGATATACACAAGGGGACTTGAAGAACTCCAGAGAACCAGATTTATCACATTGCGATCGACGCAAGACACTCCTCCAGTATTATGTATGTCCGTACGTTCCGAAGAGTTAACATCGACTCAGACCATTACCTTGTTGTAGCCAAGATACGGTTGCGGATATCCCAAACTACGCCAAGACAAACTAATTTTGTGAGGAAATTCGACGTCAGACGGCTACAATCGCAAGAGATCGACAAGTCATTTTCCGATCGAGTGTCTCCTAATCTCTTAAGAGGTCCAATACCGGCAGAATCAAACATCGAAGACCATTGGAAACACTGCCAAAACGCCATCAGAGATGCCGCTTCTGATGTGCTGGGTTTTACTCGTCCACCACAACGAAACGCCTGGTTCGATGTTGAATGCCGGCAAGCACATGCAGCTAAGCAAAATGAATATAAATCGGCGCTGCATAGAAGGACCAGAGCTGTTCCTGAGCTCTATGAGTGGAAGAGGAGAGACGAACATCGGCTTCTCAGGAGGAAGAAGAAAGAGCATGAGAAGCGCGTGGTCGAGGAAATTGAGAGATGCTACCCCAAGAATGAGGTTCGGAAGTTTTAGCAAAAGGTACAAATAATATGCCACGGAAACAAACCCCGAACCGAAGCCTGTAGAGATGAACAAGGGAACATCGTGGTAGAATCGCAGTCGATGCTGAGGATTTAGAAAGACCATTTCTGCAGACTGTATAACGGCGATGACTAACCAAATATCGCTGTCAGACAGAATCAACCTCTCAACCTAGACGATGATAACCAAGAATTTCATCCACCCGACCTGGACGAAGTGAAGATAGCTATATCTAAGGTTAAGTCAAACAAAGCTGCTGGAGCGGACGGCCTGATTGCCGAGCTCTTCAAAGCGGCAGGCGATGACTTGGTAAGGAACATACACCAACTCATTTGTAAAATATTTTCGGGCGAAAGTATGGCCGATGAATGGAACCTCAGCATAGCTTGTCAGATTCTCAAGGAAGAGGAACCTCTTAACTGCGCCAATTACCGAGGCATCAGTCTCCTTAACATCGCATACAAGATCTTATCTGTTGTATTGTGTGAGTGCCTGAAGCCGTTCGTCAACAGCCTGATAGGTCCATATCAGTGTGGCTTCAGGCCAGGAAAGTCCACCATCGATCAAATATTCACAAAACGGCAGATCATGGAGAAGACCCATGAGCTTCAGATAGATACACACCACCTATACTTTAAGTCCGCGTATGACAGCATCTATAGAGACAAGCTATACAGAGCAATGTCTAGTTTCGGCATCCCTGCCAAACTCGTCCGTCTGTGCAGGATGACGATGGAGAATGCACGCAGCTCCATCAAAGTCGGTAAAGATCTCACCGAGACCTTTCATGTTCAGAACATCACATTTTCAACATCGTACTTGAAAGAATAGTGAAAAACTCACGAGCAAACACAAGAGGCACTATCTTTCAAAAGTCCATCCAACTACTCGCATACGGCGACGATATTGACATAATCGGGAGACCGCAGGTTGATGTCAGTGGCGCTTTCGCGAGTATTGAGACGGAAGCGGCGAAAATGGGTTTAGCGGTCAACGAGGGCAAGACCAAGTATATGTTGTCAAGCAAAACAGACAAGCAACACTGACGTCTCGGGCAGAACATCACCCTCGACAGGTATAGCTTTGAAGTAGTTAAGGACTTTGTCTATCTAGGCTCTGCTATAAATACAGACAACAACACCAGCAGCGCTGAGATCAAACGAAGAATAACTCTTGCCAACCGTTGTTTCTTTGGGCTAAGAAGGCAATTGAGTAGCAAAGCCAACAAAAGTCATCATTTATAAAACCTTAATAATTCCGGTCCTGCTCTATGGCGCAGAGGCATGGACAATATCAAAACTGGATGAGGGTGTTCTTCGGTCCCGTCTGCATTGACGGTGAATAGAGGAGGAGATACAACAATGAACTCTACGGATTGTACAGCGACATCGACCTAACCAGAAGAGTGAAGATCCAAAGACTGAGATGGCTGGGTCATGTAGAGCGTATGGACACCAATTGTTCCGGTCCGAAAAGTTTTCGAAACCGCTCTAGAGGGACAGCGCAGTAGAGGAAGGCCAAGACTCAGGTGGCGAACGCAAGTGGAAGGGGACCTAGCCAGCTTGTTGACTGAGGCCCAGGTCCACCCCGGACTGTTGCGCCACTTAAAGTAACTTAAGTATGTTATACTTCATTGATACCTGAGAGCACAGAAAATCTAAGAATTATTGTAAAAATCCAACAAATTTCTGTTTAATATTTTGTAGTTATTTCGCAGTATCTGTGGCCATTTCTTTTTGCCTTGTGAGTTGAATGTTTCATTTAACAGCGACATTTACGAATTATTTTATAAATAAGGACGGCTTTCTGTTTACCAGGGTCAAGTCTTTTCAGACTGGCCTATTGTTCAAGGGCAATGGATAAATACATTCGCGTCTTAGGGTGTAAACAAATCATTATCACTTTCTCCTACTACAGCAATATACTCATATGAAATGCTTATTCCGTTTCTAGTCAGCACGTATGATCACCTGGTCATCATCATCATCCTCATCCATATACTCTGTCACTGAGAGACAAGGACTTATCTGTTTGACTGTTAATCGATACTTCATTATCGATATCGAAATAAATTAAAGTTCTAGTGGGTTAGATGACGTAAGAGTATTTCTTTGAACGAACTTCCCTAAAGCCTCTTGTCGCGTGTCCGATAGCCATACCGGAATGAAACTATCATAGAACTCAAGGTATTGTAAAAATACGAAATTGACTTCTCTTGTAATCAGGATCGGTTGTGAACAGATTCTGAAATGGAAAAGGACTGCCAATGAATTCGCTCGAATGCCCCTAACAGCCACGAAGGATTCTGCGTGACCGCTTTTGTGGTCTTCTAATTAGCGAAAATAGCTGACCAGGAACGAACACAGGAACAACGCAATGCACAGATGGAAATGGCGAAATAACTGCATTTTAATTTGAGAAAACAAGACTTCTTGTAAGACAGTCGGAAGACCAACTTTATTGAGTCTTGCATGAGTCACATGTTACAATGAGATCATGAAAAATTGGCCGACAAAGTAACTAAGAACTTCTCATTTCTTGAATCTACTGAGGGTAGGAAGACCACAGGAATGTTGCTCGACCATTTTGGGATCATTCTTGTGACCTTTTAAGGCTATGCATTGACTCAATGTGGCACCACGATTTTGAAAAGCATCATAAAGACGGCGGTGACACCGAAACCACGTTAAACTGAAATTTTAAAATAAAATAGAACAAGGTATCATGTTACACGTTTATTGTTTTCTAAAGCAAATAGTCAACTCACTTTACAATATTTTCGTCTTTTATAAATATTTTGCTAAACAAAGAGCTCCCTATAAATTATTTTGTGAAAAGAAAAAATGTTCTACAATTTCTTGTCAAAAATAAAAACACTCCAACCTTTTTCAAACTTTTATTTGTCCAACAACCACGTGGTATATAAAAAAAAATTGGAAGAACCATTTGTTATTTTTCCATTATTTAATGCAAACTAGACACCGGATTAACTTTTCCCATGATTTTCTATTTTTTTTTTTAGTAAAAAACAATAAAAAGTAAACGCCTGCTTAACATTGAGGAGAAAACTTTCCTAGGTGACCACTTGCTTTTATCCACTGACATAATCCTTTTATATTCCTTGCCACGTCACAATATGGAAAAAGAAAAATTAAAAAATAAGGAGAATAAAAATCGAAAAGGATACCACAAGCCCAGCAAAGAGTGTCCTCTACTTTTAAACTTTATTATCCACTTTTTACCATAATGTCCTGCGACAAATTTTCACTTTACTTGCAGCTTGCTTTACGTATACGCGGTTTTACTAAGAACCATGTTGCATAAATGTGAGATGCCTCCTTCAAAAAGTGTCTACACTTATTAATCTAAATTTGAATTGAAAAGTGACGGAATAAAAATAGGAAAATATAAAAGACTTTGAAAGTTTTTCAACGCTATTGATTGGGTTAGCTTAAAAGAGTACACAAGTGTTGATGCTTTGTTTTTGATAACACAACGCTTACAGAACTCTAAACAATAGCAAACTGTTAGCAAAATATCAACAAAATGTACTTCCACCTTGGCTTGCTGTTTCTTCTTCATTCAATTTATCGACTTTATATTTATAACGACTCCCCTCACTGCAGAAATGCTAGATATCATTCTTGTTTCCGACAATATCATTCTAATGCTGAACACCCACTTTCAGACCACAGGTACAACCAATGCAGCCTGAGTTATGCTCCACCCAGCCAACCAGTATTCTGGAATTATCGGAAAACGTTCAGAAACGCTATCTTCTGAACTGTAAAGTCCCCCGGATGACACCAACGAGCCTGGCATAAAAGTCAAGGAATTAACCCTGGCTCTCAATCAGGCAATGGCCGCTTCCTACTCTATTATTCAACCTAGAGGCAAGAAAAACCCGCACTGGTGGACATCAGCACTGGGAGTGCTTAGATACACTGCGACTGCTTAGTCCCTCAAATTATGCAAAAAAAAAACTGAGGAAGGCAAAGCAACAATCCTGGATATAATTCTGTGGCACAATTACCGAAACCTTTGAAGCATCGCGCCTCAGAAAAATCCTCTCTACAAATCCGATTGTGCTAGGCACAATATAGCTAAAAAAAACCGATGGCTCTTGGACAACCTCAAGTGATGAATCACTCAACCTGTTATTGGACACCCACTTTCCAAGTAGCTCCCTATTCGCGGCCAGTAACAACCCAAATAGGACTACTGCAACCGTGACCAAAATTCATGGTCTGATTACAAGAGAAAAAATGGTCCGGACGGTATAATACCTGTCGAGCTCAGATATTATCCTGCCTACGCTAGAGAATGTCATGAGGAGCTGTGTAGAACTGATCCAAATTCCACTGTCATGGAGAGAAGTCAATGTAATTTTCATTCCCAAAGCCGGAAAATGTTCTAATGATGTCACAAAGGACCTCAGATCTATAAGTCCATCATCTTTCCTTCTGAAAACTCTAGAACAACTGATTGATATCCATATACGAGCTAAAATTGATCCAAGACTTTTGTCAACGGCTCAACATGCCGAGGAAACTCGGTGGAAACGGCTCTGCATTCGCTGACTAGCCACATCGAACGATCCCTACAATATAGAGAGTACACAATGGACGCTTTCCTGGAAATGGAGGGTGCCTTTAACTCTGAAGGTAGACGACTCACTTGGGGAGTTGATCTGTCCTATGCTAAACAGCAGGATAATCAACTTCAAACTGGGTGAGACTTCTGCTAAAAGATGTGTCAGCAGAGGTATGCCGCAAGGCGGTGTGCTCTCTCCCCTTCTCTGGAACTTAATGGTTAATGAACTGCTGATATACCCGGAATCGGCCGTCGCAGGTAAGCATCTTAATACTATTGAAGATGTCCTTCAACTAAATCTCAACAGATTAACCCGTTTGGGCAGATCACTGTGGATAATATCTGGGTCTCATTTTAAACTGGAAACCTAATATTCAAGAAAGAAAGCCATTGGGAACAAATGGGGCCTTCAACTTCGTATAACCCGCTGACTATACATCTCTGTCATAAGACCGATACTTACTTACGGGATTGTTGTCTAGTGGACAGACTTAAACAATGCAGTCAACTAAGCAGAGTCCAAACAAGAGTAGGTCTATGCATAAGCTCGGCACTACGTTCTACTCCCTCCGCTGCATCAGATATTCTGTTTCACTAGACACCACTCGATATCTTCAGCAGGCAAGTAGCTGCGACTGCAGTGGACAAATAATTCATTTGGCCACTCTAATATTCTTAACACAAGATGCTTTCATGAGGACAAGTCAATCCATCTCTACACAGATGGATCTAAAACCGATAACGAATTTATCTCTTTCCGCCTTCGAAATCACTGTAGCGTGTCCCAGGCGGAAATTTTGGCGATTAAAGAAGTTCGGCTCTGGCTGAAGAAAAACGTGATATCTGCAAAGGACATCCGCATCTTGCCGATCATCTCTCATGGAGATGGCAGAGCAGTTCAACATTCACCTTTGTTGGGTCCCGGGCCACAGAGACATTCCAGGAAACTGTAGAGCCGATGAACTCGCCAAAATTGGAAACACTCTATCTATTCTACCGGAAAGGGGTAGCATAGGTATACCAATCGCTACGTGCAAACCAAACAAACTTTAAAGCTGGATGCCAATAAAAGAACAGACCTTACGTGGACTGTGAGATCAACATCAGATCTGGCCAAAGCTGGATCTGAATCGCTCTAAGAGTCTGATCCTTCTAAATAGGAAACATCTCAGCGCCATCATAGGTGTCATCACTGAACACAGCCTTACAGGCAAGCATGCAAAAAGGCTTGGAGCCTTTACAAACGATTTCGGTAGAAGTTGTCCACATACTTTGTACATGTCCGCCTCTCTCCCAGAGAAGAAAACTTCACTTAGGACCTTTCTTCTACAATGACTTAAGCGATCTAAAGAATATAGACCTGAACAGTCTCATACGCTTCATTATAAGCTCAATAGGGTTCCATGAGTAAGAGGATCATCGATGCACGTGGCATCACAATGTCCGCAGTCCGCAAAAAACGTTACTCTTTCTGTATTGTAACGACACTATATTATTCTCATTTTCTATTCAGGGCGTCCTTGTGCACACAGAGCTCATCCCTGTGTGCTCAGTACAACTTTAGAGTTTGACCTCTGTACCCTACTGTATACTGGTTCAACTCGATTCATTTAGATGGTGGCTTGGTTCTTCACTTCCTAACGATCGCACTGTTAATATTTGGTTGACCATACAGTGCATCTGTAAAGAGTGAAGATTTTCCTTCCACTGTTGGACTATCAAAAGATAAATCTGCAACTACTTGATCCGTCTTGCAACCAATCAGGACTATCGAATTAGGGCAACAATTTTAAGGTCGAATGCTAGGCAGAATGTTTCGCTACTAGAATGCGAGCAATAAGCCTCCGTCTGGTAGTTCAATTCAGATCAGGAGTTAGCCAGTTAGAATATAACCGCATCGACCGCAAAACTACTGGCATTTTCGATAAATATTTCAGCCAAGTATTGGATATGCCAAGTTGGAATCATCAAGCAATTTCCACTTAAACTTTTCAAAATTTGCTCACACTAATTCAGAGACCTCCTTGTAGTACTTTATAAGCTTACGAATGACTCTGAATTGATGTTTATCCTAGAACCCGCCTTCTCTGTCGCAATTTATTCGGAATCCATCTCTACTCCTTCCACCGACGTTGCCTTCCCCGGATAGTTTACTTCTGTTGTACCAGGCAGTTTTTGTGTATGAGCCCTTAGAGTGTGTTCTATCAATTGCTCGTAGGAAGATACAGAAAGTATAACTGCAATCTGATAAAGTCCGCATCCCGTAGTAAAGACAGTTTTTCCGCGTCCTTTATGCTGTTAGGCTTCAGAAAAGGGTCCAATATACGAGTATCATCGATTCTTGATGCAAAATCTAGTGATGAGACTCTGGCTCATCGTCTTTGACACGATACGGCCAATGTTTTTTGTCTTGACCGGTAAGAGGTGTCTTGCAGATTGACGGATTGGTAGGACAGTGTGACAGTGTGTGTTAAACCAGTTGGGTTCGACTGTAATTCCTGTTCTGTGTAGCTCATATATCAGAGTCCTAATTGATAAGTTTTTTTGTGACAAGACATTTTGGGTTGGATTTGAGAGTCTTGATGAGAGTCTTAATGGGTCCGAACTGCTTCAAGAAGTTCTCACTAATGTGGCATTCGTTAGGAAGGTGTACGAGAAAGCGACAGTTCTAAGGTTGATTTTTTAGGGGAAATTCATCGTATACTTTCGTCCTTTCCCCTACTGTGCGTGGAAAATTGCCTTCGAGATTCCCCCGCTAATGATCATTGTCAATTTCTAGAGTTTTTTTTTTGTTTGTTAAAATTGACTACTTCTCTATAGAGACTCCCAATGGAGACTTTCCTTGTAACCTTCCTCTTGAGCAAAGATGCCGGCCAGTCGTTGTCTGCCATCAACGCCTTTTCCTCTGCTCTCTTTAAATATTTCCTAACTCAGCACCTAATAACACCCTCATGTGGACGCTGGATAGGCTATTCTCAGGCTTCTTTATATTTTTTGCAATTTCTTTAAAATTTTGTTAACCATTCACCTTAATTTTAGTTATCAAATACCATGCAAGCACTCTTTACTTCCACTACAATCAGGCTTCAAACTAAACTTCATTGTGCACTGCTCTATCACTTTGACCCTAATGAGTTCAGAATCTACTCCTATAAAATTCAAACGAACATGCTTTCAAATAAATTGTCTTGAAGGCCGTACCACTAACAGCCTTAGACATCGATAGAAGTATACCTTCCCCATTCTCTTCCAAATGTCTTGCCTCCACAAGCTTTCTCATTCAGCAAAGAAAGTGTCTGTTACTATTCCCAGACAACGACAACGTTGACGGAACTGAAAGCGAAAAAATTACAAAAAAAAACAAATCCTGAAAAACTATCTGACTCGACTATTGCATGGCGAAGAAAGTTTTTCTTCCACCCCACCTCCAACCTTCCGCCATGCTGAGAAGAAAAATACATTTCCATTGATTTTCAATTTCCTGCCAAAGTCGTCACCACCCAAAGCCACCAGTTCCATCGTGTCCACCCTGTATGCAGTGTTATCGATGAAAATCGGATTTTTATGTAGCAGCAGGAACCGTCTGTCTATCGCTAGTAGCATCCAGATGAGAAGAAGAAATCGCTGTAAGTTAATAAAAAAGGAAAATTAAATGCAATTCCTTCGCTGCTGGATACTGCATCAGGAAGAGGTAACTCTAAAATGTGGTGACGCGGTAGAAAACGAGACGTTTCTAACTATACTCGTAAGTATATAGTTGGCATTCGAGCAAAAATAATTGGCAGCCAATACTGTTAGTCAATTTCAATTTGAGTCTGAGTATCGGAAACACGGAAATCCTCCCAGACGGGAGGAAGGATATTTTTTAAACAGAAATATACCATAGAAGCACTTATTGCAGGGCATTGCATTGATCTTCTATGAGACAAATTAAGCAAATTGACGAATAAGAACTTAAAATGACGTTCGGTTCAAGGAAATTTCCCAGTGAATAGAAGAACAAAGATAATCGGATCAGGATCGATAACATTGTTATAATAGTCGATTCTCGGACGTGTTCATTCTCGGAAAATGTCCTGTACTGTTCCATCCTTTTGTTGACCATTGAGGATATTAGATGTTGGACAAAGTCACTCCATACTCTCAAGTGAATAGACCTTACCCGGCACATTACAGTAATGACCTCGGAACCTACTTCGACGATGCCAGTGTTTTCTTAGTTTTTTTTTTTTATTGCTCTTTGTTATTTTGTTCTGAGTCCATCTTTGACTTGAAGCTGGACATTGCATTCAGTCGAATGCTACTATTGGTTGCACTAGTCCTTCATGGCAACCCAATCCCTTTGAAGTGCACACGGAACACAACTGGAAAACGTTCTTAAAAAAGTTCTCTACGTCAAAGAGATTACTTCTGCTGATATGAGAAGAATAACAATGAAAGGTCAGCTTATGGTTGGTAGGAAGAAATGATTAGAAAATGTCCTTAAAAATGGTAGGAACACTGAACAGAAGTACATGACATATTATGTTGTCGTAACATTTTTAATAAGAGTCGGAATATATTGTATTCAGTTCATTAAACCGATCAGATTCTGTTTTCTTTTTCGAAATCTGCCCAACTAACAGATAGAAGAAAGTATTGAGACAGGTCTATGACGCTAAATCCAACTAACTCGTTTAGATCCCTACACTTTCCTACATTTGTTATTCGTTCTTCTCTTCTTTTTTTAACAAGAACTTACCCTCAAGACTACTCTTCAAAGGCCGGAACACGTGTTAAGTTTTTCGTAAAATTAGAGAGAGAGAGAGAGAAAGATGTTTGGGTTCAGTGGTCAGCATCCAACATTTAATGGGGAGACTGTAAATTGACTTTTTGCTGTATTTTGGGCAACCATTCATCTCACGACATTTTAATTGCCTGAAGAAAATAATGTCTTTAGAATACCGCGCAAAGAATTGGCAGCATACGTGAATCAACAGCATGGTCCGATAGTGACATAGATCCGGAATTTGACTTCGAAGCTGCTCTACGAATAAATCGTGACGATGATGGTGACGTCTTTGGTGTGCCCTCATGTCAAAAGACTCGAAATGTTGCAGCTTCCGCTCCATTGAATTTCCGAATTTCCAATTGAATAAAGCTTGGGTTAGATTTCGCGTAAAGGATACACTCACATCTGAAATCATTGCATTGAGCACACCGTTCGAGTTTTTTTCGTTTTTTTATGACCGATAACACCATTTCAAATCTTGTTCAACAAAGCAATACGTATTCGGTTCAAGAAGCAGTGGCAATGGGTTATTTAGATCGAATGCAATCCGAAGGGCTGAAAACAACACCAAATGAAATGAAACGATTCCTCGGAATCGACTATTTCATGTGGGTGGTTAGATATCATAGCTCATGAATGTACTTAAGTGACGGTCACCAGTTATGACCGTTTTGAGCAAGTTAGGATCATCATTAATGTCATTCAAGAGATCCTGAGCGATGCTCATGCGAAGTTCTTCTGATCAAAATTAAGAAATTTCGGAACAAAGTTCGCTGATACACGTCTTATGCCCAAAATATTGGAAATGACAACATCCTCAGCAACTTATTTTATGCTAATTCGACGATTTTCCAAAACAATTTTCTTCACAGCTCCGACTTTATCATCTTTTGTTGATGTGCTGGGACGTCCAGAGCTAGGTTCGTCATTGGCAACTTCTCGACCATCTTGGAAGAGCTTACATATTTTTTACCTAGAGCAGGCTCACCGTATGCCACTGTCAACATTTCAAGTGTTTTAGAGCACTTGATTCCACTTTTTACACGAAATTTGACCCAAATTCTTTGCTCCATTTTTTATAATAATTGAAAACCACCAAGTACACCAAAACACTTCTAATCGTTCTATCTGTCAAAAACAAACTAAGTATGCAATTATATTTTTGCAAATGGCGTCTTACGTCAATCATATTTGGCATTTGTGAACTAGACAGCTGCAATATACAAACAGATAAGCAGTGGAGCTACTCGACTCGGACAGAGTGGAACCACAGGAGATTATACAGGGCATGGCAGCCACCGGACTTGTCGTTCGGCCGAGAATACCACGGCTGTGGCTGCCGATGTTGCTGAGAATGAAGAAACATCAACCAGACGACAGGCCAAGCAATTGGGCATCACCAGACAGACCCTACAGCAAGTTTTAGTGAAATACCTACACATGTTTCCATACAAAGTGCAAACAGTTAATGCCTCCTGTCCGTCAGTCGCGTGTGAATTACTGTGAACGCTGTGAACGGTCAGTGCTGCCAGCGAACGCTACAGGGCCATGATAAACGACTTCTTATTGCCGGAATTGGATGAGCCGGGCTTGGTGAGCACGTGGTTTCAACAAGAAGGTGCAACCGCACACACAGCACGAGTCACAACGGATATTGTGATGGAAGCATTTCCTGGTCGCGTTATCTCCTGTTTTGGCGATTTGGCATGGCGAGCAAGATCGCCCGATTTAACTATCCCAGACTTCTTTCTTTGGGGCTACTTGAAGTCGCGGGCTTATGCCAACAAGCCTCAGATAATCGCAGCCCTTAAGGAGAATATTCGATAGGAATGCGAACAGCTATCACCGGAAATGTTGCAGAAAATCATGGTAAATGCAATGAAATGGGCACTGGAGGCAGCCACTTGACGGATATCACTTTTACCACTTAACAGAAACAATTGTAAAGGTCCAAATAAAGATTTCCATCACTTTATTTAGTGAAAAAATAATTCAAAAACAAAATGGGATGATGTACATATATACTTGAAACTGGGAAATGTGTACCAACACAGCAAAAAAAAAATCGATAATCGAATGTCACTTTACTTTTTGAACACACCTCGTACAAGTATCAGCTTTGGATGACTTAAGCCATAGAATAATGAGGTAGTTGCAAAACTAAAAAAGGAATAGCAAGGAATGGATATTGTGGGACCCTTTCAAGTATGAGCTCTGGCGTGATTTCAAGCCCTTGCAAAGAAAAGGTCTAACGTTTTTGTTTGCATATTTTAATTCAAACCACCCTATACATATGCTAATCAAACTTTGTCAATTTGAACGTTAGTTCAACTACCAACTACATGTTTTCTCCGACGCATCTACCTCTGCTTATGTGGCCGTTTCCTATCTAAGAGTCAAAACAGTTGATGGTGAAATTAAAGTGTCGATTCTCATGGCCAAAACTAAAGTAGCACCGTTAAAGAAGATCACTGTCCCGTGTTTGGAACTCAATGGAGCACTTCTTGCTTCGAAAGTAGCTACCAAAGTGCTCGACACCTTAAAGCTGACGTCAATTACAACTTACTGCTGGTCTGACTCGAAGATAATTCTCAGCTGGATCCGGTCAAATCCTGGAAAGCATAAGCAATATGTTGCCAACCGAATTACCAAAATCCAAGAGCTATTGATGGTTGGAGGTATGTGCCCACTGATAGTAACCCTGCTGACGTAGCCTCCCGTGGTGTGTATCCTTCCCAACTAGGGAACCTCGACATATGGTGGACTGGTCCAGACTGGCTAAAGAAAGACGAAAACGAATGGCCGAAACAAGGTGGCGACGTCAAAGAGGTACTTGAGGTAACTTCATTACTTACGCAAGCCCCATCCAAATTGACGGAGAATGTTGGAGCATTGGGAGCATTGGGCAGATACTCCAATATCGACACAGTAGTTGGAGTTACATGCTGGTGCCATCGTTTTATTGACATCAAACTAGGAAGACAACATTCTAAATCACCCTGGGGCACAGCCTCGGAACGACGAGTGGCCTTACATTTCTGGATAAGGTATGTTCAAAAAATACATTTTGCTAATGAAGTTTCTTGTCTCTTTCAAGGTAAGCCTATCAGTTCAAAAAGCAAGTTACTAAAACTAAATCCAATTATCGACGAAAGTGGCATCATACGATTGAATGGGCGACTAAGAAATGCTTGGCTGCCAATATGTGAACGATTTCCTAGTATACTACCTAAGGAAAGCAGATTTACTGAGATGCTTATAGATCAAGGACATTCGTGTACTATGCATGGTGGCAAGCAAACAACGCTAAACTTTCTCAGAAGACGCTATTGGATAATCGATGGTCGGTCCTCAGTTCAGAAGTTCATTCGTCATTGTCTGACATGTTTTCATCAAAAACCACTAATTACAACCCAAATTATGGGAAATCTTCCCACTCCTCATTGTACAGCTGCTGCTCCGTTCAAGCATTCTGGGTTAGATTATGCTGGACCTTACGCCATTCGAACCACAAAAGGCCGAGGTCATCGTAGTTACAAAGGATGGGTTGCTCTCTTTGTCTGCCTGAGCACTAGAGCTATCCATCTTGAACTCGTGAGCGACATGACCACCGAGACGTTCCTTGCGGCTTTGCGACGCTTCTTTTCCACACGAGGATACAGCTCTAGCATCTATAGCGACTGTGCAACGACATTCTCTGGTGCAAATGCGGCACTCAAGGAAGATTTTGCAGCGTTTCGAAAGCAGTTAGAGGAAGGCGTGCGGTCCATTGCGTGCAACGGTGTTTTTTAATACACTTCATTCCAACTGGGTCTCCGAACTTTGGAGGCATATGGGAGGCCGGCTTCAAGAGCATGAAACATCATCTGAAGCGAACCATCGGCGAAGCAAGTCTGACTTTTGAGGAATTGTATACCGTCCTCAAGCAGATTGAAGCTGTGCTTAATTCGAGACCTCTGTCAGCACTGTCTGATGATCCTAATGACTTAGCTGCCTTGACCCCTTGGCACTTCTTGGTGGGTGGCCCCATCACTGCCAATCCGGAACAAAACTTGTTTGATATCAAGGCCGGTAGACTTTCACGATGGAGACAGCTCCAACAAATGCAGCAGGATTTTTGGAAAAGGTGGAGTTGTGAATATTTACATGAGCTCCAGGTAAGAAACAAGTGGAAACAAGCCAAAAGGAACATTAAAGCGGACGACCTGGTCCTGGTTCGAGATGAACGTGCACCACCTACTCAATGGCCACTAGGCCGAGTTTTGGAGGTACATTCTGGAGACGACGATCTGGTGCGAGTAGCTATGATCCGTACACAATCATCGATATTGAAACGAGCTATCTCAAAGTTGGTGGTGCTTCCAATTGACGATGAGCCTACGGATGAACACGATGGGCGGCCAGGGGTTTCGTCACAATAACTGGACGAGGTGGGCGGAATGTTGAAAAATATTATTATAAAATGTAGTTCTCACTATTGCCCCATATCTGGCAATACCAACGCTAGATAACCGATTCATCACAATGTCACGAATATGTCATTTCCTTGCAATGTCAAGAAGCAAGAGGTTACGTTTCTTTCTTTTCGCTTCTTCTCAAGTTCGAAAAACCTTCTTCCAAACAAGATACTTGGGAAATATATCTTATGTTGTACTAGATGCACAAGGCCTTCATAGATTAATAAAACAAGAAGAAGACTAACAACGACTGAGAGAGTATTTATATCCATAGCGGTGGAACCCCAAAGCGACCTCAATCCAACATTTATACATCAGTGAACGAAGGCGAGTGTTTTTATCTTTTTCTTCTTTGATCGGTTTGATGAAATTATATTTTAAGTACTAAACATTAAGATACATATCAACACGCATCTATCAGATTTATGGTATAACGGTTAATGTCAACACTAACTTGTTTTTGTTTCACAATTACAACTTAAAAAACTTTGATGTCCTTTTTTCTAATGTGAGCTTTAGCTATAAATACGAGTAGTATCCCAAGTATAGCATGAATTTCGTAGATGTTCTTCCAAAACAAAAAATCTAATATCACAATTTCCCACTTGCCCCTATACTCCGATATTCCTTTAAACTTCCATTGCTTTCCACGAGCTGCTAAAACAACGACTACGAATAATTCCATCGTAAATTTTGCTTAAAGTGTTGATAAGCGATTTATTGTCCCAATGGTAAATGCAGACGTTGGAAGGAACAAAAAAGAGTCCTTTTTTCCCCTACGAAATTCGAATGGAAAATGGCTAATGGTTGGGAATTCTCATTTATCTCCCTTCGACATAAAACTTGTGTTTTCTCTCGGCTGAAAGTAATATATTTGTCGTGTGTTGTTAGTGGAACTTTCAATTGCAATTGGAGTATGGTATGCGTTAGTTAAATAAAAAGTCTTCTTCTTGTGGACAAGGATTTTCGAACCCCTAAAGATAAGCTACTAATTGTCATGGTTGTACGAGTACGTCCATATTCAACAACAATGTCCACTCTGGCATTAACACCCGATTTATTCATCCAATAAATACCTTAAGTACCTAAACAAAAGACTACCACTTTATCCTGCCTCCTCAAGTGGAAAAAAACGTGTGTATCTCCATCAAGTTAAGCAAAATGAAGAGACAACAACAACAAGGATATCAAAGTAAATGTCAATGGTCAACTTTGATTGACTCTGATTGGATACACACTGGCTAAGCGGATAGAGACAGCAGGGATCCTTTTTCTTGGTGTCCCTTGAATTGGATTGTTTGTTGGATAAATCAAGCCAATAAGTAGTTTATGATATTATCCTTGAGGGACAGACGGAGAAACACCTAATTGGACATAAAGAAAACAGGCCTAAATGAGTACATACAATGCATACGTATAAGCGGTTAAGTGGTCTACAGATAATGGTATTTTGGGGTGGATTTTATGTGGTATACTTAAAATGGGATAACGATTGATGGCATAAAAAGGTGAAGGACATTTTCGGTGTTGATTGTGCTAGGAGAAAATGTGAGGAATTTTATAACTCTTTGGACTAGATCATAGATAAGCACAAAGTTAAACGGGCTCTCAATGAAACCAGCAGTACTGAATTTAGAATAGCAAGCAAGTGATTCTGCATCGAATATCTTTATGTAAATTTGAAAACAAAAAACAAACTTTTGCTTAGTGAAATTGACCACTCATATTCAGCTTTTACTCACTTATTTGGGTAGCAGAAGGTTTTGATTGGAATACCTCCAAGATTGAACCAATTTTTTAAATTCTCCACGAACAAGCTGTAAAGAGGAAACACTATTGCCAACAAATTCTCCAAATTAATAAGAACCTCTTAGTAAAGTCACAGTCGGTGCTGAAAATCTCGAATTAACATTCCGCTAAAAGCAGAATGAGTCATTCAACGTTGACGACGGCCGGCAGCAATTTAAAAAGAGGTCTGGATAGCAAAAGAACTACTTGACAGTTAATAGCGGCCATATTGTTGTAGCTATATCTGTCAAATTGGCTGTCATTTATTCAGTCTGTCTTACCAAATCATCATTGAGGGACATAGCGTTCAACAACATGTGCAAATGATAAAATTGTTTTATCAAAATGGGTGTTCTGTTCGGGCAACGTTCCGCGAGCTTCGTTCAGTTTACGGTCACCATAATCGTCCTACCGAGAGGACTGTTCGCTGTGTGGTGGATAAATTTAAGTCCATTGGTTCAGTAAACGATAAACCAACACCCATGTGTCAACGAAACCCAAGATCTGCCGAAAACATCGCCGCTGTCCGTGAGACCACAACTTGGTGAATTTTGCATCGTGACTTATGCCTGCACACGTACAAAATTCAACGGACCCAGGAGCTTAAGGTAAACGACTATAGACAACGACATGTGTTCGCTGAATGGGCTCTGGAGCAGTTGGAAACTGACCCTAATTTTAATCGAAAAATCATCTTCAGGGACGAGGCCCATTTCTGGATGAATGGGTACGACAACAAACAAAATTGTCGAATTTGGGACGATATTACTCTACATGAGATCCAATTGCATCCAATTCATCCCGAAAAGGTCATTGTTTGGTGTGAATTTTGGGCTGGGCGGCGTCATCGGTCCATATTTGTTTAAGAACGACGTAGGCCAGGCCATCACCGTCAACGGCGAGGGCTATAGGTCGATGATTACCAACTTCTTTTGGCCTGAATTGGATAATACGGACGCCAACGACATGTGGTTTCAACAGGACGGCGCTACGTACCACACAGCTCAGGCCACATTGGAAATTCTTGACGAGTGATTCGAGGGCATAGTCATCTCACGTGGAGGTGATGTGAACTGGCCACCGAGTTCTTGCGATTTGACCCCGTTAGACTTTTTCTTGTGGGGTTTTCTGAAATCGCAGATCTATGGGAATAAGCCACAAACCACAGCGGCCCTCAAAGCCAACATAGCCCATGCCATCGGTCAAATTCAGCCTGATTTATGCGCCAAAGTCATGGAAAATTAGACAAACTAGAGAAGCCGCGGTGGATATTTGAACGATGTTATATTCCATACATAATGGCATCGATAGGCCTTTCAAACGAATAGAAAATGTTGATGATATCTCACACAGACTTTGTTTTATTTAACTTTAAAGATAGGAAACGCTTAATGAAAGAGCCTTTATAAGGCTATTGATGTAGACCGACTCTCCGCAGAACCATAAAATATTGTCGGATGAAAATTTATATGCCCAATAAGTAAAGTTTAGTGTAATTGACTCGATCCTTAAGAAGCCGGACTTTCTGAACTGGGTCAGCTACGGAGGTATTAGCGTCCTTAGCTAATACTCTCTGTACCAAAAGCAATTTGAAAGGCCTTCTCAAGGAAAGTCCCAGGAAACACACACCGAAACAAACAAATCAGACCGGTTTATATAGACAACATCAGGTTTTAGTCTTGTCAATGACAATGGTCTGTGGAGGATAACAATAAAAACCAGTTACTGCTCTGTAAAGATCGTAAGCGATTGTTGTTGATTGTTTCAAGAGGAACTTTTACTCGTGTGATAGGTACTTTGAATCCGTTTGAATAACGCAAATTTAAAGAAAACGGCAATACAATGAGTTCTACTGGGTTTCCATCGCCTCAGATGACGATGAGCTAACGAACTTGAACGTACCAGCCAGAAAAATCTTCGAATAACAAACAACATCAGAGAAATGGTTGAAGATGGACATTAGCCTCCAAATAAAGAGTCTACATTCAACTCAAGGCCTCTTTTCGCAATTTTCTGACTGACTATCTGGGATTGTAATGAAAAACCCAATTCAATCTCTAGGATCACAGAGCTGGGTAGATATTTAAATAAATGGTTCACAGTATAAGAGGGCCTACAATTTTTGTCAGGTCCAAAAGCCAGGAGAGTGAAAGACTTTTTCGTAGACAGAAAGTTCCACTTTCGGAGCAATGATGTCGCTTGCCAAAAGGAGGTGGCGTTAATTTCTTTTATTCAATGTTTCCCGAGAATTGAAGTCAGATCCTCTTGCGTAGTGAACAACGAACTTAACAGCCATCAAAATAACTATTGAAAAAAATTTCGAAAGAGTCCTCTATTTTTTTTAAAAAATAACAAATACTTTGTACCTCAATTTTTTTTAGTAATTTCAAAAGTCCTTAGTGGGTTTTGGTCAAAATCTAATGGCCGAGATTCCGCATGAGGGCGCATCATCTGACAGAAATTTAAATCGATGGCACTATTCGTTCGTCATTTTTCTTAAAAACTCCCTAAAAACATTATTGAACATTTTTTTGAAAATTTTTCTACTTATTCTACATCTCAAATATATCTCCTTGAAATTTCAAAGCGAAATCTTTACTCACTTCGAAATGGCAGCGTATTTTCAGCCGCAGGTGCACGCTCGATTTTAGAGCGCACAGCAGGCTATTCCGACCACATGAACAGGGGACGCTCCGTCTGCTCCTTTTCTTAACAGAACAAAGAAGCAGTCTTTGGTCTCAAAAGAAGCCCGTACATTTCTTAAACAAGGAAGAGCAGCTCAAGATCAGTTTTACGAAGAATCAGAAGGAGTTTTGTATGACCCTTTAAATCGCTTTTTCTTAAAACTGCATTTATCAGAACGGCATGCAACATAACTCAAAAAATAACTGTCCGATTGTTCTAAGATCTTCTTGACACTTTCAACTATACTCTAAACCTTTGAAACATGATTTTCAATGCAAATTAAATAAATTGTTTAAACAAATTGGTAAAATTTCTGATTTTTTTTTTGGGTTTTAAAGGCTTGGAGTAGGAAAAACAATATTTTTAACAAGAAAAATAAAGTCTCCTGCTTGCATGTCATTTTCAAAAAGGCTCGACTTTGATGCAGTGCAGCGCCACCAGCTTGAAAAAAAAATTGTTTATGGTTAACAGTTGTTAATTTTTTTAATAAGATTTTTTTAAATAAAATACCAATTTGAATTAAACTCCGAAATTTTGAGGTTTTGTTTGATATTTATTATACCAGGCTAAAATTTACCTATACAAATGACAAACTTAATGATTGAATTTCTAGATGATTTAATAAATGTAGCTTACAATATATGAAGTACGAGTAAATTCAACTTAAAACTTTAAATATGTTGATTATGACAGTCGGAATACGTTCTTCTGTGAAAAAAGGCTTTCCGGAAAATGCTCGATTTTTACCTCATGACATCAAGTTACTGTCAGCAATCTGTTCATTTGACTACCCTGCTACAGTGCTGCCAGGTTCGTCAACAGTCCGCCCCGATAAGTCGGTGCTTATCGCATCCAGAAGAACTGGCAACATCTAAGATAGCCAACTTCGATACAGGTCTTAAGTAGACACCGGATGCAGTTTGAACAATTGCGCTTCGTACGATTCCATCAGTTCCTTCTTTTGTCTTGATTACTCTCCCCTTCGGCCAAAGGTTTCTTGGATTGTTGTCGTCAACAACAATGACAATGTCATCTATAGAAATACTTTTCGTGGTCTTGAACCACTTTGTTCTACGAGTTAAGTCGGGCGAATACTCCCTTATCAACCTGCGCAAGAAGGAGTTTCCAAACTGTTCTATTAAGAGCCAATTTCTTTTTAGAATGTAGCCCTCATCCATTAATTCTCCAAGCGGCTTAGTTCCACTAGAAGAGTCAAGTAAAAAATGGTTAGGTGTGAGTGCTTCTTCTTCCTCTCCTGTTAAAGGGACGTACGTAAGTGGGCGAGTGTTTATAATATTTTCTACTTCAGCCATCATAGTAAGTAGAAGCTCGTCGCCAGGATTTCTTGTTGACATCGTCGCAGCTAGCGTTTGTTTAACTGAACGAATTAAACGTTCCCAGCTACCGCCCATATGAGGCGATGCCGGTGGTATAAATGTCCACTTAAGTTGTCCTTCCCCCACGCTTTCAACTATCCTGTCCCTATCAATTCGCTCAACTGCCGCACGAAGTTCCTGACTTGCACCCCTAAAATTTGTCCCATTGTCTGAATAAATGTGTATCGACATACCCCTTCTAGATATGAATCTTTGTAACGCAAGAATACATGAATCTGCCGTAAGTGAGTGCGCGACTTCAATGTGTATACCTCGTATTGTCAAACAGGTGACAAGCACTCCCCAACGTTTTTCTCTTCTCCTCCCTACTGCAACAAATATTGGACCAAAGAAGTCTATTCCAATGAATGAGAATGGTCTAGTAAATGTTTTTAACCTCGCCGGTGGAAGTTCTCCCATCAGTGAAACATACGGTCTAGCTTTCAGATTGGAGCATTGTTGGCATCGCTTTTGTTCAGCCTTCATAAGAACCCTTAAACGAGGAATGTAAAATCGCTGGCGGACTTCATTTACGACTGTCTCATTATATTGATGATGGAACTTTCGATGATAATGATCTACAATTAGAAAGGTGATATAATGGTGTCTGGGTAGAACGACTGGCCTTTTTGTATTAAAACAAGCTTCTGTAGATGCATCAATTCGACCTTGAATGCGTATTACCCCAGCATCGTCTAAGTATGGTGTTAATTTTTGAAGTGGGCTAGAATCTGCAACAAGCTTCGATGTTTTCAGTGCAGCGACCTCATCATGAAAATGTTTTAGCTGTGCTTCCTTGAATAAATAAATTTCAGATTCTTCGGTACATGTGAACTCGGCATGGATGTTTCGATATTTTCGTGTCTAACGAATGAATGCAAATACTTTCGACATAACATGTAACACCTTTTTCCAGTAAGAGTATCTAGTCACATCAATTATAACATTTGATTTTTCGATAGAATGGTGTAATGTTCTACAAATTTTACTGCGGATGAATTCGTTGTCAACTCGCATTGGGGCCAATGGTCCTCTGATTTCCAAAGAAACTCCGGTCCCTTGAACCACTGACTTTCAGAGGAGCTATCAAGTTTCGAGCGAGATCTTGTAGCTTCATCGGCGGCGTTTAATTTTGATCGCACCCATTTCCAAAGATCAACATCGGTTTTTTCGAGAATTTCTCCAATTCTAATTCCGATAAATTGCTTGCGTTTTCGATTTTCTGCTTTTATCCAGTGTATAACTGTTTTCGAATCCGTCCAATAAATTCTCCTTTTAAAATCTATTGTATGAGCTTCTATTATGGAAGCCGCTAATCTTGCTCCCAATAGAGCAGCTTCTAATTCCATTCTCGGTATTGACTGTTGGCGTAAAGGAGCGACTTTAGTCTTGGATGAAATTAGACAGCACTGAATTTTACCTTGAATGTTCACTAAGGTACGCAACTGCAGCAAACGCTTCTTCACTAGCATCGCAAAATATTTGAAGTTCTACTTCGTTGGCTTCAGAGCAGTTGGCTTTGGTTACATATAACCGTGGAATTCTTATGTCATTTAGCAACGGGAGCATGTGAATCCATTTCATCCATATAAGAAATTGATCCGCACTGATTTTGCTGTCCCAGTCTATGGCCGACCTCCAGATATTCTGCAGTAGAATTTTGCATTAACACCCGCAAGACCTCTCTTTTAGTAGGTTTCTTTTCGCCCGATTGCAGCTCTGATCTTATTTTCTGTCTATCAAATTTAAAGAAAAATTCATCGGTCAGTGGAGACCACCATAGTCCAAGAACTTTTTCGGCGTCGGCCATAGCTACATTTAGGTGTTCCTTCGACGTATTTGGTTCAAGCTCATGCAAAACGGCCTATGAATTTGACCGAAAGTTGCGGATTTCGAATCCGCCACGACTGTGAATATAGATAACGTCTTTGGAAACGCTAACAGCTTCCTCTTCGCTATTGAAACTATCAATATAATCGTCCACATAGTGACTTTGGATTATTGCTTTCGCTGCTGCTGGATACTGATGCATATGATCCCTTGCATTCCTGTTTTTGACGTATTGGGCGCAGTACGGTGAACAAGTGGCTCCGAAAGTCATGACCGTGAGCTTAAATGCTTCAATTTTACCTGTTTCCTTACTCCGCCACAAAAAACGCTGGGCATCTTGGTCATCCTCCGCTATTCTAATTTGGTGAAACATTTCTTTAATGTCGGCACATATACGAGTACCAACTTTTCTTTCTCTGAAACGAAAGAGAATGCCTAGTAATGGCGAAGTAATATCTGGTCCGGTTAGTAGTACCATATTAAGAGAAACTCCCTTCACTTTCGACGCCGCATCCCAAACAATCCGAACTTTATTGGGCTTATTGTGGTTAAAGAGGGGAAAAATCGGTAAGTACCATACTTTATTCGTTGAGATAGCACTGTTTTCAACTTTCTGAGCGTATCCTCTCTCCAAATAATGCTGCATTAAGTCGGATATAAGCTTACGGAGGTTCGTTTCCCTTTCATTAGAGAAGGCTGGCACGCATCTGCTCATGTCCCTAATGAGCGATTCGCCCGATCCGACGTCTAACGGTCATAACTTTCTTAATTATTGGAATTTTTGAAAAATTCTTGCGGCATTTGAATTTCCAAACAATATAAATTTTTTTTTGAGCGGAGAAACATATGTAACCCCTTAAAAAAAAAAGTTTTGAAGTCCTTATTGGAAAACCCTATATTTCCCAAATGTTATGACCTTTTGTAGAACTTTGATATACATGATCGACGACGATATGACGAGTGTGGAAAGATAAATTCAAGATAGCATGTTCTCTTCAAAAAGCCTTATTCATTCGAGTATTCTTCTATCTACTCGTAGAAGGACAATATTTTATTTTCTACGACTTTACTCCGCGTGATTGTTTTGATTGCATAGTCAATTTACAGGTCAATAAAATTCGAAGCTATTAAATAGATTGAAGTCAATTCAATGAAATTCATAGCAGACATTCTACTCTTGAGCAACTGCTCTACATATGACTAAATGAGGTCTCATAGGTTTGATAGAAATAAATCCTATCTTCTTCCTAAAAATAGCTCACTCACCTACATAACGGCAACGCTTCCGAATCCTTACATTTTCAGTATTAAAACAATTCGATAAAAAAATCCGCTTTGTAGCGTTTTTCATTTGAAAGATAAAGTTCAATGTCATACTCTGTCCATGTGCAGTACGAGCACAAAGTGCTAAAAAGGATTGTCCTCGCCAAATGTATCCTGCACTTTTGCTTTAGGTAAATTGAATTCGTCGTCTCTAATGGATTTTGTTAGCGTGCTTTTTTTTCATCAACACTTTCAGAAATATTCGTATATGTCCTGGTTTTATGTTGCAATTTTATTCAGTTTTATTCAGCCGTGGCCTTACCCGTTAATACGAATACTGTCAACACTTTGACAAGTTGACCCACCCCACCAGAAGGATGACAAACTTTTAAAGCGTGCTATGAAAGCAAATGGATTCAATTATATTTTAAATTTATACAGAAGGATTTAAGACGTATGGCAAAATGCTTTAAGGCAGTAACTTCATTGAGGGGTAAGTGAAGACTTTACTCTACAATAGTGAGTTAATGAAGTTGAACTTAGTTCCTTAGATAGAGGGCACATCTAAATTGATTGAAGTCAATTAAGAGTTTATTCTCTCTTGACCTGTTGCGAATGAGATTATGTGTACGAGTATGTATACATAGATAGATATTGCAGTGCTCCTTATAGTCACAAATATTTCATGCAATAGGATCAATAAATTACAAAACTTTCGGAATGCAAAGGTGAGGGAAATAATCATTGGGACGAATCTCAATGCACATATTTAAGACACCGGATATAAATGGCAGATGTGAACTAATCATCCCGATGGAACTTGGAACCTACCTGTCTCTAGTGCGATTGCAAAAAACATTAAAGGCAGTGTGGAATCTATGGGAGAGAAATTTTGACCGGATATGGACAAGATTGAAGGACGTAGGAATCCGTACTTTAAAATGATATGAATTAAAGCATACAGTATTTGGTGGCTGGGTACTATACGATTAGTGCCGCAGCTGTAGATTCATCTAGGCGACCTTGACATTCCAAACGTCAGCATATAATATCCTTTTTGGAATGACTGCACCTCAGAAAGAGGACGGATGACAGATGAATTTGCTTGAGTGCATCAATAAGGCATCAGCAGTCTACACGGCAGATTCCTTCTATGACCTACTTCTACGTATTTAAAGCTGAGGTCAATAAGGAATCTTCCGGATGATAAATTCTTCATTGATCAACGGTTCAGAATATCCGGGCGGTTTTTCCAAACGAACCCAGAAGGGGCTTGGTTCACCAACATCTGCCTGATATGCAATCGTCCTCTCACAGTGTAAATAAAGATATATATAAATAAAGACATACAAGCAATGCCCTAAGTATGACGTTAAAATCACTTTAGGTGAATTTAACGCCAAAATAAGAGAAGATAACACCTTCGGCAGCGCAATTGGAACGAATATGGGCACAAACTTAAGCTAATTGCTGTAGCACTCCACTTATAGTGGACCCACGACATCGATGAGTCGGACAGAACGTCACATTAGCCAGCTATAACTCTGAGGTAGTAAGGTATTTTGTGTATCACAGCTCCACCATTAATTCTGATAATGACACCTCATTAGAAATCAAACGAAGAGCTATACTTGCCAATCGGTTTTTGCTTGGCCTAAGTATGAGGCCTCGTCAAGAAACACTAAGGACTGTCAGAGTAAGACTCGGATCATAACAGTCCTGCTCTATGGTGTGAAAGCATAAACAATAACTAAGAAAGATAAATTAGCGAACCTTACCAACTGTACAGTGACATCTACCTGGTCGGACAAATACACATCAGTCGATTGACGTTCGCACGTTGACTGGACGAATAGTAATGCCCTGCTCACATAACACAGGCCAGGAGGACCTCGCAAAAGTATAACGAAAGCTCCGCCATCTTGGAGTGCTGAACTGGAGGCACTTGTCAAAGACCACCTTATTTAGCTCCTCGAAAATTTTACTGGTTGAGGCCCATGATTACACCGTATGCCCCATCTATGTAAGTAAGTATGGAGCAATATCTTTACTTACTTACTTATCAGGCTGGTAACCCTGAAACCCTTAGAGTGTCAAAGCCTGAACAACTGTAGCCTTCTATCCATTACGGTCCAGGGCATGCTACTTCCAGTTGGAAAAACCAAACAACAATAACAAGTCTTATATCCGCGATCGCCTGATCTTTAAACCGGTGGTTCGGTGGCTTGGATTCGAAGACCCTCTTAGCTGGAGCATTATCGTCCATCCGCTCTATATGGTCGGCCAACGTAGTCGACGGATTTTTTCCATCCGTAGCCCACATTTATACAGCTCATAGAGTTCGCGGTTGTGTCTTTTTCTCCATACGCCCTCTTCATAGAAAGGACCAAATATACGACGAAGGATTTTTCTTTCAAAAGAGCCTTGCTCCACTGTCTTACTTATCGTTCAACTTTCGGTTCCGTAAAGCATGACTATCAAGATTAACTCTTTGTAGAGCATGATTTTGACTTTTGCGTTAGGAGTTTTGACCCAATTTCTTTTGACAGACCGAAGTTGACTTGGGTTACTCTTCGTCGAACCAAGATGTCGTTTGTGGAGTTAACATTAGTCCTGAGGTAGGTGAACTCCTTGACCACCTCAAAATTGTAGCTGTCGATTGTGATATTTTGTCCTAGGTCATGCGCAACGGAACGGTTTTTAGTCGTTTTTTCCTCACGCACTTAGTTAGCCTCTTCTTCAATTGCCGTAATGGCTTCAATTACGGCACGCTGGGAACGTGCGATTCTATCAATATAATCTATGTATTCCAGAAGCTGGATGGACTTGGAGAAAATAGTACCTTCCGTGTTGACTTTTGCCCGTCGTACAAGTACTAAATTAAAGAAGTCACACGACAGCGCGTCTTCTTACCGAAATCCGGTCCAGGTTTGCGACAATTCGGAGGTTCTACTTCAACACTGCACGGCGCATCGCTAGTTTTCCAGTGTTGTGCGACACATCCGCATCAGATTTCCGAATTCGGCCATCGCATTATATAGCTCCGTGCGATGGATGCTGTCATATGCGGCTTTAGTAGTAGTGTGTGTCGACTTGGTACTCGTTGGTGTTATCCAGGATCTGTCTTAATGCGAAAATGTTGTCCGATGTCGATTTTCCGGGCCGGAACCAGCACTGGTGTTGGCTGATTTGTGCGGTGCTGTACGGTTTCAGACATTCACACTGGATAGGATCTTATAGGCGATGTTAAGTAGGGATATGCCTCGATTGTAGTTATGTTACATAGGATCGCCCTTCTTGTAGACGGGAGAATAGAGCTGATATTCCAGTCGTCGGCCATGCTTTCGTCCACCCATGCTTTGCAAATGATCTACGAGTAGTGCATGCTCCTTGTAAAACCAAGAGCTCAGGTAGTAGGCCATCTGAGCCAGCGGCTTTGTTGTTCTTCAGCTTTTGTATAGCCGTACCGACTTCTTCTAAGTTGGGTATATGAACTACTTCTTCTAATGGAGAAGTCTTCTCTTTTTGCCCTATCACTCTCCCTAGGTCATGTCCATTGTACATGGAAGTGTTGCTTAAATACATCCGCAATTCCCTGTTGGTTATTGATGAGATTACCTTCGCATTTGGAAGTGCTTGGAGACCCATTTTAAAGCAATTGGCTAGGTTGTTGGCCTTTTTAAAAAAGCTACTTGTGTGTTTAATTCTCCAGCAATCTTCGATATCCGTGAGTCGGGAGACTACAAAGGCTCTTTTCTCCTCCCTTCTTCTGGACCTATACTCAGTACTCACCCGACGCTGCTTTGCTGACGCGTTGCAGCTTTTTCCTGTACACCACATCTGGTGCCTTCTTTTTTTGCACACATCCATCATCATACCACTGATTTCTTTTCTGGGGTGGTTGATAGCCTAAGGTGTTTTCGGTCACCTCCATGATGGAAGTGCAGCAATATGACCACACGTTGTTGACGTCTGTAGGCAATAGGATATTGGAGAGTTTTTCGTCAAGACGCTCTCTATAGTCTCTGGCTATTTCCGGTATGTGTAGGCATCCAATACTCGTATTAAACCTCCTTTTTGGACGTTGTTCCAGATTCCTTTCATTTGACAGTGAAGTTCTGAATCGGGCTGTTTTGACGTCCAGGATATTTGACGAGTGATGTTCGTCAATAAGCACGTGGTCGATTTGGTTGGCGATTCGACCATCCGGAGTTAGCCAGATTGCTTTATGGATTCTTTTGTAAGGAAAGCTCGCGCAATATATAGTCTGCGAGTCGGAAGCCGTTTTCTGTTTTCATGTCATAGAGGCTGTATTTTCTGACTGCTTAGCCAAAGATGTCCTTCTTACGGATTTTGGCACTGAAGTCCCCAAGTACAATTTGAACATTGTACTTCGGACAGACTCCGTAAGCTCCATCCAGGAGGTCAAAAAATTTCTCCTTGATGAGTCTATCAGTCTCCTTGGTAGGATCACAGCCAGGCGATAAGTACGAATCAGCATCCCAGTGTGTGTAACCTTTTGTGACAGCTGTAATAAATGTCACAGTCTGTTCTTTCCGCCCTGTACTACTTGAGGATATTTTTCAGTTTTCGAGTTGCTCCTGGAGTGTAAAGTGTTCTTACGTTCCAGGAGCATACTCTCACATCGTAGTCCTTCTTCGCGCCATGTTGTCTTTGATTAGAGGGTCCGTATGTATCCGAGGATGGATTGTGTTCATTCGTAAAATTTGTTTTTTTACTTGAGTGGGTCGTCAGCCCACAACCACCATTCTAGTCGGAGAGATGTCGCTGCAATGCATTAGTTTACTACCCAGCGAGTGCATGTCAACTTATATTGGACAGTGACAAGGATCACTCTGGCCAGCAAGTAAGGGCTAAAAAGAGTTATATTCTCTGTTACTTTTAGAGACCTCCCTGAAAGTTAGACTTGAATATAACCCCCCTTAGGCGCAGCAAGAGTGTTACCTAACGAAGATGTGCTTGGTGTTCGATTGCTTCAAGTTAGCGACAAGAGCATAGCAACGTAGGAATATAAAGGTGATGTCTTTAAAGTAAAAAATTTAAAGAAAACCGGTTCATATCAACGACCGATTAATATCAGCTATAAAGATGATGAGCAGATCCTTCGAAGCGTCGCAATATTTCCGAAGAATTCGGTCAGCAACAAATTCGTACTGCCTTGATAGCGATTCGTCTTTTACTCGATGTCTTGCGTTGTCTATCTAAATTTGGTGTACAAAGTGAGAAAGCAAAGAACAGAAGTTTTTTCATTATTCTGCGATTAATCATTTATCATTTTTGCCTCATTTCCACATGAAAAAGAACTCTATTCCAGAACCAAGCCAACAAAAGAAAATTTGTTATAAACAGCATTTAGCAGTCTGTGACGGAAATACCAGATATCTGTCGCGTACATCGTAATGTGCTAATCGAATTCCACTTTCATAGATGTCATTCAAGAGTTGCAAACCAACACATACGAGTACTGACACACACTTGTAAATAAACTTTTCAAAAACTACATTTGCAACTCTGTTAGTGACATCCAGAACCAGAGTGCATTCCTGTCAAAGCTAAACTTCGAACAATAGATTCGTGAAAGTTATCCCGTGCTGGGGTTAAAGTAATCAGGTGGAACATTAAGATACTCCTATACCCCAACAATCCCGTTCCAACATTTTGATTAACTTCATTTATAACGCGCTGCTAGAATAGGTACTCGTAATCAGTGAAGAGAAATTCAAAGACTCGATATCGATTCACCTTAAATTTTCTTGACAAATTCACCTTCAATTGAGGGATGACTTGGGTGGTAGGTTGATACGGATAGAAGTTAGGATAAGACGCTGTGGAAGCAATAAAACGCTCAAAGCCATTCAAGAACGCATTCTTGTGCTTGGGACCGTTTACGTTTGCCAATCACGTTTCGATGTCTGTCAAAACAGTTCAAAATAATCTTTTCCATTGGAATGCTGTGAAAGTTTGCGCTTGCAGATTATAGGGGACTTATGAGTACGAGTATGAGTATGAGTACGAATATAAACGTAAGCTTTGTACGAGCACCTTTGTGATTGCACAGAAATCCTGAAAGGTGAACGTTTGTGGTGTAGTAGACGTAAGTGCTTTCTCTGGAAGCGTGGTTGAATTGTGGTGGAAATTTTCCTTTTACTTCAAATCAATAGTCAGTAATTCACTTGTTTAAGATAGTGGTCAAAGAAGATTCCAATCTATCAACAAGCCAAAGTGAATTTTTTCCCAGAGTCATTTACAGAAATAGATACGAGTACGTCCAGGTGTTTGTAATAGGAATTGTCTAGATTTTTCTCACAAGCCACAGCAGATAGTCCACAGCCATTGGACATGAGGAATGTTTGTACATTTGAGTAATTATTTTGATCGGGTTCCCAGTTTCTGCAGTTGTTCAACAGTATTTTCCATGTAAAAATCACAATTACAATCAAATTATAAATCGCTATGAAACACGAAGTGAACTTGAGCTATGCGAACGCTAATTATACTGACTGCCCACCATTTTGTTGAAACGAATTAGGAAACAAATATTTCGCGCTTTTCACTAATAACTTAATTATTGTGAGTGTAATTGGCCTAATGGGGCCATTCTTTTTATCGCATTAATTTGTGTGTGTGCAACCGTACCGCTACCGTTGACAATTATTGGTGTTTATGATGTTTAAGCACGCCATCGCCTTGTTTGGACTTTATTTTGGAGGATAGCCCAAACTATCGGTTGTCCGAAAGATGGATAATCAATTTGATGGTTGATCCCAACAAAAACATCAATAAAATGCATCCAAACTTTTTAAACTCTTCTTCATGGAAGGTATGCATGATAAATGTGAATGGGTCCTGTCAGAAGAGCACTCGCATACTGGATCCATTTCCATTTTCCGAGTAACAACGCAGAAACAGACTATTTTTCAGTTACGATTGTAGGTCTCTTTTGAAGGTACTAGTGTAGCTCCGTTTAAAAAAAAAACATCAATGGTACCATTAGGTAGACCGCAAAACGATATTCCGTGACATAATCCAATGAGAGGTATTGTTATCGCTACTTTGCTTACCAAAAGTGAACAGCACAACATATCATAACGTGATGGATTAACACCCACAGTATCGACAAAGTTCCTTCCAGTTTTAACTAAACTTAGGAGACTATCCTAACCAAACAAAAATATCTTCCAGAATGCTTCTCTAGCCAGCTCAATTAGTAGCTAACCGCCCTCAGGTAAGCACATCGAGGTTGTTGAGGTGCCCTTCATTTAGTGCGCCACCTTTTAGATAGGGTCTTCTGCGTTGTCTCGCCATGCTCGATACGAAGATCCTTTAGGCTAGGGTATTGATGTTCACCTAGCTATAGATGAACCAGATCCATTTAATTGATAATTGATAATTTATTTAATCCATTTCAAATTTACAAATTCATTATTTTACAATTAATTATTCTTAGAACCAATAATTTAAAAGGTACATTCACAGGTATTAAGATAGTTTTCTAGAATTTTAAGCATGAATTTTGCAGTTAATATACTTTATGAACGTATTGAAATGGTGTCTTTTGAACACTAGGTGGTACTTGGAATACCAGTGGTAAGTGTATTATTTATTGAATATATTAATCAATTTCATGAAAGCCGCGACAAGAGAAAGAAGAAATTTTCGTTACATGCAATGAAAGGTAAACAGTATGAGAAGAAAGGCAACAATTTGGGGGCAAAAAGATGAATACGTACGAATTGTAATGAAACACATATAAAGATTAAGAAATGACCTGCATTAGTTCTTCTACGCTTGATCTGGAAAGTAGCCAGTTCCTTAAGTTCTTAAGGAATCTAAATTTGCTTTGGACAATATTGCACATATCTAGGGGAAGTCTGTTGTATATGAAGGGTGCTATAATGGTTGCAAATCGTTTGTAGTTCTCTTTGTTCACTCTTGGAACTGTGACTGCAGACGGTTGCCTAAAAGTATATGTTAAGGTATCACCTCTTCTGCAGTTCAAGTAACCGCCTCGCAAATAAAACATTCTCAGCACTTTATAAACAAATAGGTGTCTGAGTGGCAATATATTGAGAGATTGGAACAATGGAAATGATGGCTCCCATTTGGATTTAAACATCATTACTCGAACTATCTTCTTTTGGACGGTGATAATAGGTTGTAGGTTTTTAGCATAGGCGTTGCCCCAACACGAAATACCATATTGTAGATTTGATGGCACTAATTTACGTAGGTGAAAAATCTTGCTCATAGCTATATTCAAACATTTTTTAATATCGGAAATGTGGGCTTTCCAATTCAGTTTGCTGTCAATGGTCACACCGAGATACTTAAATTCTGAGACAGATTCTAGTTGTATACAAGTATTTGTGCAGTTATCATTGTTACAGTTAGAATCGTGATCTTCGATGATCAACTGATTACAAAGAGAAAATGACATTACTTTGGATTTGCTGCTTAAAATCATTTGGTGGAGCGTAAACCAGTTCTTTAGTATGGAGAGGTCAGTTATCATTTCTGTTTTTATGGTGTCCGCACAAGTAGTGACGTAGGAGAGAACCAAATCATCAGCAAATGCTCTAATAGTTCCCTTTAGTGTTAATTTAAAAATCGAGTTTATATAAATAATAAAGAGCAAGGGCCCAAGGACCGATCCTTGGGGAACGCCAAGCCCGGGACTATCTAAAGACGTGCTTAGAGTAGCGTTTACACGCACAAGCTGTTTACGATTTTCAAGGTACGAGACGAACCATTTATTAATATAGCTTCTGAATCCAATTCTATGAAGAATTTTTATTAAGAGCTGATGATTGACTAGATTAAATGCCTTTGTTAAATCAAGAAAAAGAGCAGCAGTTTTTTTACTGTTATCGAGTCCATCGTGAATATCTTCTAAGAGCGACAATATGGCATCTTCAGTAGACTTGCCTCTGACAAATCCAAATTGATTCTTGTTCAGGATTTTAAATTTATTGAGGAACTTAAGCATTCTATTTGTAATTATTTTCTCCTAAATTTTTGAAAAAACCGACAACAATGAGATAGGTCTATAGTTATTTGGATACATTTGTCTCCCTTTTTGTGGATTGGAACTATTATAGAGGTCTTGAGACACTCTGGGAATATACCACTTTCAAAACTGAGATTAGTTAAATAAGTTAACGGCTTAATGATGTGGTCACTCATTTTTTTTTACGACTAAGCTACTAATACCATCAATCCCACATGAATTTTTCAACTTTAAGTTGGATACAACAAGAGATACTTCATCTTCAGATACAGTACCGAAAAAGAATGTTGAAAGGACTTCATTGTCTAGAAGATATTCCGAAGCGCTTATTGCATTAATATTGCAAGAATTTGGTCTGGAATTTTCGGCAATGTTTCTGAAGAACGAGTTTAAATTGTCAGCCATTTCTGCATCATTTGTAGTGGTCATATTATTAGAAAATCTTAGACATCTTATGGCTTTGTCAGAATTATTTTTAACAAGCAGATCATTAACAATGTTCCATTGCTGTTTTGGATTACATCTGCATTCGTTAAACTTATGTATATAATAGGATTCTTTTTGGATATTTATGTACTGCAGTATATCTTTCCGCATCCTTTAATAAACTTTTTTTTATTGAAGACATATGCATTTTATTTTTATTTTTAATATAAAACTTGTTTCTTTCTTTAATTTTTTCGCAAAGTTGGTCAGTCATCCATGGCTTAATTTTTTGTGGTCTACGTTTAGGATTTGAACACCTACTCAGAGCCATATAGTTAGAAAGAATCTTCACAAATACGCTAAAAGACCCTGAAGAACAACTATTGTTATAGACACTATGCCATGTTTCCTGTGACAAATATTCCTTCAACTTACGAAAATCAACACGTGAAAACTCACCCACTTTTTTCGATTTTGATTCATCATCAGTGTTTAATGATTTTCCCAAGAGATTTACGAGCGATACACCTGTAGCATAGTGATCGGTTATATCCCATTCAAGTACAAACGGACGAACATTTAGAATATTGTTTTTCGTGCGGAGAAAAATATGGTCAATACATGTTTTGCAACTATCAGCTGATCTTGTTGGCTCATTAAGGAGAGATTCAAAACCCAAGGAACACAAAAGGAGTATATAATTGTCACAACTCGAAGGAAAGTTTAATATGTCAATATTAATATCACCAACAAAGCAAATATTGTGACTGTTCATCCCACTAAGAAGGTCTTCAATTTCTTTTAGAAAAATATCCCTATGGACAAACTGTAGCCGGTACATGCATATAATATCCAAAGAAATATCATCAAGTTGAAGTTTTATGATTAGAGAATCTGCACTAGTTTGATCAGGCGTAGAGAATTTCGCGACCTTTAAATCGTCTTTGACAAAAGCTACTACACCACCGGCTGGATACTTTTCATTACTCTTTCCGTATGGAATATAACCCTCAATCGAGAAATTGCTTAATTCATGTTTAAAAATCCAAATTTCACTTAACACTATTACATGCGGTAGAACTGGAAAACAATTGTACAAATATGAGCAAAAGCTATCAAAATTAGTTCTCATACTTCTAATATTCATGTGGAAAATGGTTAAATCTTTTAAGGATGCTCATAATTTTACCAAATCGTACCCAAAAAAATTCATAGTTGAAATTTTGTTTTGCCTTTTTTGCTTCCCTCAGCAATGATTTAGATTCGCCTGATAACCAGCCGTTGATGAAAATGTTACCTTTACATGAAGAAAAGATATTCTTCGCATCGATCGGTGACTTCTTGGCATACGAAGCGGCTAGAATTTGGTCTTTGAGCCGATTGCTACGTAGTTGTACTACCACAGTGCCAGTAGGTTTCCCTTTGCTCCTCCTTCTATAACATGTATCAACATCGTCATCTGCTATCTGCACACCTACACCTTGGTTGACAATTTGAATAACCGTATCACGAACATTTTCTTTCTCCAAAAAGGGCACCTCTCGCAGTTCGATGTAGTTCCTGTCTATCATATACTCAGCATTGCTAAGTTTCTCTCCAGTCTCCATGAGTTGAAGTTTTAGCTACTCGTTTTCTTTTTTCATTTCAGCTAACAATTGCGTCGACTGTTCCAAGGTCACAAGCTGCACTTGCATGGATTGTATAGTTTGTACGAATGTCGCGAGAGTTGCACTCAATTCTATTACTTGGAGGTGAATGGCCTCAACAGTAACATTGTTGTGGTCACTCCCGCTGCTGGTAGAACAGATTGAAGAAGACATTGATAATCTACGCGGATCATTTCTTTTTTGTTTAATACAAATTTGGCAACTCCACGGTTTGTTTGATTTTCTTATGAAATCTACATCAGCAGGTTGTAATTTTGCACAATTAGCATGCATAAGACAGTTGCAGTCACTGCAGATAATCTTGCAGGAGTCTCTCACTATTTTTACACTACAGATTTTACAACTCATCGTCTATGACTTAACTCTTTGGCGGCTAACACGAACTGTGTAAGTGTACCACCGGTATAGATTTTGGTTGCACCTTCTTCTCAACTTTCCTCCACTCCGTCAACTCGGACATAGACTTTTTCGCTTAAAGCAGTTAAAAGAGTTTTCGTTTGCTCTCCACGCCTCTGCGTTGTATTACAGGACACGGATGATAAGGGCCTTGTATAGCGCCATCTGGAGATTCCATTCATCAAGCAAACATTCTTGATGCTACTGCATGCTTTTTACGAAGCCATTTTCTCCAGTTTTGAAAAGCTCAGTGGCTTTCTTCACTCTCTGATTTATGATAGAATCGGTATCATAGAAATTTGAAAAAGGCAGCATCTCCACGTTAAGGGCACATCGGTTTCAAAGACAGCAGTGCACTAAATAGTATGGCTGCATCTGTAGAGAGGTCTCGTAACCTTAAAATGTTTTCACACAACACGGACGAAGGAAAGTTAGGGAGGAAAGAAAGAGAGGTACCGATGTACGCGGGTTTTAAATGTCTGAATATTATAACGCCAAGGAAATAAAGAGCTCGGCAGAGCATTCCATAAGCGAGTTGTACGGCTTAGGAATGAATCACGATATTTCAATGTACGTCCGAAAGTGGACTTAGGGGTAAAATGATGAACATTCATACTGGGATGACTGGTGCCTTTTAAAGTTTTAAAGGGGCGGAATGCTACTGGCAATTACAATGCAGCGCTAGTGGTGGAAATAGTGATAGAGCAAGGTGAGACGGGAGACATTATGTCGGTGTTCGAGGTTGTCAATTGACATCTATGAGTCTTATCGCATGGTTTTGAATCCTATCTATCTGGTGCAGAGGGGTTTTAGGAGCACTTGAGCAGGCGTTCGCATTTTATATTGAGGCCAGATCATTTAAGGAAGACTAGACATTTCGCACCATTTTTGGCGACATCAAATATGTGATCATTCCAAAGTAGGTTGTCATTGACACACATACTGAGAATAAAAAGTTTTTCAGTTTCAACTATGCAAGTACTATTCATGGATTAAGGCTGAGTGTTTTGGCACCAACGCACGGGCCAACTGGTTAAGTCCACCTCCGCATGAACTGACCTATTCGTGTCATCGCTGTGCCGCCCTAAACAATTACTTCGCGAAGGTCGGCTTGAAGACTGAACTTATTCTTTAAAATTCGATTATTTTACCTGTGCACTTCATACTGAGGCTCTTACCATCCTAGTTGCATAGTATATGGGCCACCCTCCATTAATGTTCCATTAATGCACTCCTCTCGGTTTCGTACCATAAATTATGAAAAACACGTGCTCTGCATTTTCCGAGATAGTTTCGCAATATTGACAGTTTGCGACGTTTGCGTTTAAGCATTTCCTGAAAAAAGCCATGTCCCGTCAAAAACTGAGTCAAATATGTTAAAAGTTCGTTTCGGCGTGATTCCGATTAATCCATGCATCGATCCTAGGTATAAGACATTGCTATTGCCAGGTTGCGATTCTATGGGTTCTTTGAATTTTTTTTTGTCGCTTTGGGCCCGCTCGCTATACAGATGTCGACAGGCGGTGTTTTTGGTTCCCCTCGTGTAAGACTTAATCTTTACCGCATTTGACCATATTTAGCCTAAATGAGTATAGAACTCGCAGCTCTAGCAAGAGTCTTTTATTCCGTTTCTGGCCTCCGATATTATTCACCAGCCTTGTAAGTGCACTCACATATCCGCTCTAAGTGATGACTAAAACGGTTGAGAAACAATGACTAAAACTTCCTGCTCGTAATAAGCACAGCTTCAGTTTTATGATCGGCGAGTTACAAGCGGTTGTTAGTTAACCAGTGGCATACAGTTGCGATTGTTTCGTTGCTATAGAGCTGGACTTCTTCTAATGATAAGCGACGCTTCGCTTAGAATTTGTAAGCGTAAGATAGTGTTCCATAGCAGAGGGCTTAAGATCAAGTCTCGTGGTATACTGCCAGCAACTTCGTACTATCAAACTCCATCATCAGAGTCATAGAGGAAGATTCTATTCGAGAAATAGCTCATTATCATTTTACGGAAATAGTTCGGTATTTCTATTCGAGAAAGATTGCTTATAATCCGTTCCCAGTTCGCCGAGTTTAGTACATTGGTGCCTCCTTTCCAGCGCCTGCCCTATAGTGCTCTTCTAGCTCTAGTTATCATCGCAATTTAAGTCTTGCACCCACTATTGCCCGTAACTTACGAAAACTGTATTGGTGTTCTGATAGACCTCAAGCCGCTTCATTTGCTGGCAAAGGTCTAATGAAAATGATCCACTCAAGAATTTTTCCGACCATGTCAAGCAAACAATAGGAAGTAGTATTTGGGTTCCCTTTCCCATTTGGCAAAAGCAATAACTTGACACTGTCCGATATGCACAGCAAACTCTCAGAGCACATAGTCTGTTGACAGAGCTAGTCTTTCTTGCATATGACTTAATTTTCAATGCTTTCGCCCATATTGGTGCCGGGTACATTGTGATTGATTGCACCACCCTTGACAGAACTAGTCTCATTTGTTGTCTGAGTTCTCCTATATTTGTCATTATATTATATTTCTGGATAAGGCAGCGCTCACCTTTGCGGCTTTGTCGCACGTTCTTTCAAGGTGTTCCTTGTAAGTGTGCCTATCATCGATTATCATACCTAAGTATCTGATAGCCGGTTTTGATGTTATATCATTATCACCCAACCTGGTGGTGATTGTTTCTCTTTCCTTTCGCTTGGTTACCAGAACTGCTTCCGTTTTATGTTCTGCCAGCTCTAACCCAACTGCTGCATCTGAAAAGCTTAGGATTTTAGCCTCAATCGGGATTCCAAGTCTTAGAACCCTGTCGTACATAATGTTCCATAAGAGAGGTCCTAGTACCGATCCTTGTGGAACTCGGCCAGTTATGTGGTACTGCCTTACTCCATCGTCTGTACCTTAGAGAAGGAACGGATTGTCGAAGTAACTTAGTAACCATGGCACCATTATTGACCTAAGAGAGTGTACTATAAACGCCTAGTTTGCAGAGTTGAACGCATTTTTGACGTCCAATGTTAATACGGCGTCGTATATTTTGGTACCTCCTCTCCATCTTCTGCCCTGAATAACTTCTTCTAGTGTTATAATTACTGTAGAGCGAGCTTTTCTAAATCCATACTGCTGGTTTGAGAATCCTCCGGCTTCATTAATTGACACCTTCAGTCGTTTGCATATTATTCGCTCCAGTATTTTACCCATCGTTTCTAGTAAGCATATAGGATGGTATGACGAGGGTTCCTCCGGTGGTTTATTCTCTTTGGGCATCAGAAGAAGACGTTGCTTTTTCCATTGGTTTGGAAAAACTTCTGTTAAACACTTGTTATACATTTCCACGAACGCTTCTGTGTTTATTTTGATGGCTAGCTTAAGGACCGCATTTGGTATGCTGTCCAATCCAAGTGATTTATTATTACTAAATCATTTGCATACATCCAGAGGTTCCGCTTGCGTAACTGGTAGTTCTATATTCTCTGTTGCTGCTTGCGGTGGAAATAATCCCGACACTATTTTCTGCACCAGCAAAGGGCATGAGGGTGGGGGTGCCCTAGAGCCCTTTAGTTTTGCCATGACCGTCCTGTAGACGGTACCCCAGAGATTAATATCTGCTTCCTCTCAGACTTCTTTAAAGCTGTTTTTGCTTCTCCGAATGACTAATTTAGGGTCCCTACGCCTATCTTTGTGTTACACCTGAAAATCTTGGTGGGAGGGCTAACCTCTGGATCGCTGGTATAGTCTTCTAGCTCTATGGCAACTTCTGCGTAGCTCTGCTATCTCTTGGTTTCACTAATATACTGGTGGCCGGCGGTTTGTTGACTTTTCCGCACCATAGGTCAAGAGATTCAAGTTGGTGTAGGTTGGTCGTTCAATGTCCAAGTTCCTGCGGTAAATATCGTAAATGGCTTCATTTTCGATCATGAAGGCGCAGTCGGAATGTTCCAATGTTGTGTGGGTAGTCAAGATAGAGAAGGTTCAACAACAGCAGTCAATACTTGTGGAGCTGAGTAGATGGCGAATTCCAATTTAGATGTCTTTCCGTAATCTACAGAGAAACGTTTCATCAAAAGGAAGGTGAATCCTGAACAGATGCCACTACCGAAGGAGTGGAAGATTAGGAAACCTTAGAGTCTGGTACATTGGCCAGCCAATTTACGGATTCTGCCCAAGACAAAGTCGACGATTTGCTTGCCAATGGTATAATGACCACGAACGTAGTTCTTGGCAGCGTAAAATAATATGGGAAAGAATTGGAAATAATAATTGGGAAATAACCTAGGCCAAATAAGGAAAAAGGATGAAATTATTGTGATGGGTGATATGAATATCAATATCAGTGACTTGAACTCAAACTATGTCAAGGCTTACTTAGAGATGTTAATGTTATCAAAGAATATACAAGGATATATCTCAAAAGAGCGACTACGTCAGTGATAGATCACATTTTAGTTAGCAGAGCAGACAACCAAATAAATTCCTTTGTAATTGAAAGCGATATAACCGATCATTACCCAATCATGTATTCCACAAATGGACTGACAGTTGCCAGAGAAAAATCGATGAGGACGTCCTACATCTGTAAAGCAAAATTAAATGAACTCATCTGTGAAAAGTAGATTGGGATGATGTATTAAATGAATGCGATGCAGTTAACCTGTATGAAAATTTGGCTTCTAAGTTAAAAGCTGTATATAAAAAAGCCAAATCGACAATTATAGACCTTATATCCATACTGCCAGTCATATCCAGTAGTAGTCTAATGAGCTTTATTGAGAACCAATCCCTTATCCACCAAAGTCAGTACGGTTTCCAGAAGCAAAAAAGTACTGGACAACTACTTGGAGAGTTTGCGAATTGCGTCAATGAATCCTTAAATAAAAGTCGTCATATTTTGGTCATGTTTATGCATTTTAGTAAAGTATTTGATACACCAGTATTTGATAAGCCATGCAAAGTTACTGGAAGCGCTTGAACGGATTGGTATACGAGGAGTGATGGCGGACTGGCTAAGGGATTACCTACTCACCAGAGCCTTTTGTGTAAAAATCAAGGACGTTTTGATGAGTTGCGCTCAAAAAAAAAGACGATTCCGGTCGATTTATAACAAGACTTTATTGAAAGATGTAATTCAGTAAAAAAAAACAAAAGTCCAAATGACAGACGAAAACAAGATTACAGCCATTTTGTTGTGGATTGTAGTCATGAATTGTGGATCTGGATGTGTTCAGTGAAACTTTGCTTCACATTACTCACCCAACACGTTTACAGTGAAAAGAAGCATGTACAATATGGAGTTCCTCAAGGGTCTATGCCCAATTCTTTTCATTTTGTACACAAATGAACTTCTTCGCACTTTTAAAAATAGCATTCCATTTGCTTACGCAGATGACACCGCGATAGTTGTGCACCACAGGACTCTGGAGACCTGCAGACTAAGGCAAGTAGAGTTTAATAATGCAGTCAAATGGTGTCACGACAATGGCTTAGTAATCAATGCGGCAAAAACAAAGATGATGCACATCCAAAGTCCACATCATAAAGCTACGCAGGAGTGAGTATATTTTCATGATGATGCCTGGCCTGAATCAAGCAAACACTTAATTGACGTCGTAGAAAGCTGTAAATACCTAGGAGTCATCATTGATATCCATTTCATCTGGGACAAGCAAATTAACAAGATACGCTCTGCTTTAAGGAAGGCTTCATTTCCATTTGCGCATCTAAGAAATCATGCAACACCACAAATTTTGGAGCTGGTATACTACGCCTTGATTGAATCCAAATTAAGGTATAAAATACTGGCCTGGAGTAACGCCTCCAAAATGTTCCTGACGAAAGAAGATTTAAGGTACTTGAGGTGCAAAATATCTTCAAGATGACTTTGGTACTGGAATACTATAGTGACATCCGCTTTCAAAGGCCAATCGAACATGAAATCAACACCAGAAGACGTGCTACGGGTATGTTACAAGTGCCCTGTAACTACAATAACTATGGTAAAAGGCAGCTCAAATATAGCATTCCCACAGTATTAAATGAATTATCTGCTGATCTTAAAAATATTGTAAATTTTAAAAACAGAAAAAAAAATTATTAAAAATTTTCTTTTAAATTCACAAAATTAAATTTAAAATAAATGAATCGTTTTAGTTTAAACTTTTGAAAAACAACCTTCTGCAGAAAAGCCATTAAGGCTTCGCAGAAAAAACAGATCTGAAACTGAAACGAATCTAATGGAACAAATTGCCAGAGATAATTATCAAGCATTAAAGTCTTAAACAACAATTGACCCAAAAACTCTGAAATGCATTAAATTCAGCAATTTAAAACAAACCAAATAAGATGGGCCTAAAAGCCGATATTTTTACTTGTTGTCTCGTCTAATTATGCTTAAAAATCTTTTATGCAAACAAATACAGTGAATAGTCATACATTCGGCAAGATAGACTAATTGAAGTATTTTTTATAGAAAAGTTACTCATCCCACATAACCAAGTCACTACTTGTCCTACGTGTCACTATTCCCATTTCGGGATTTCAACCTAACCCAACTCCCGCAAGAGAAGGAGCATAAGGAAGGTTGGAAATGTATCCTTTTTCTAGTTGAGCTACTGTCTGAGTTCATTCGTGTGCGGCTGAACTATTCATTGCCGTTTATCTAATTCAAATGCAAAATACATAACTTCAACAACGGCGACGACTCAACTCCGAGAACATGGGATATATACTCCTGCACATTCGATTGCCACAAGTGTTTTACTAGCATTTCTTTGGAGTAGGAATCGTAATCGTAGATTCTTGCCTTTTATTCGGTGGATAGTACTCCACAACTCGCACAATTTTGCGGCAAAAACAGTATTGTAGACGCGATTGTACAATATATCTGTAAATCTCGGTCGAAGGAATTTTAGCATCCTCTGTGATTTATGTGTTGGATACATCTTAACATGCAGAAGTTGAACTGGAGAGATATACGCAGATTGTGTGTTGTTTTATTAGCTTCTTTGCTTCTAAATGTCTTGAAGCGAATTAGATCAGTGAAGGCAAATGATGGGATGTACAATGGTTTCATTAGAAAACATGCCCCAAAAAAATGTCGGCAATTTTTGTTTTTTTTTTATATTTTTACCTTACAACTTTATCCAACTTTTGTCCACTTAAAACAACAATAGTACCTGAAATTGGTTGATGTTCTGTTTAAGTTACAGACTCTATCCGAAGTGAACTAATTTTTAATAAAGTTTTCTATTAGAAAGGAAATACAATAAATTAAAATTTAAATAACAATTATCTTAAAAGTTGTAGTTTTTCAGCTGATTACAGAGTTAAACAGCCAACAGATATTTATTTCTACCTTCCCAAAAATCTCCAAACAAACTTCGACTCTCGAGACTCTCTTAACTTACTCTGCATTCAAAATCGTATCCTTTAAAACGAAGCTAAGCGTCATATCCATTTCGTGTGTGAGTATACTCGTATGTTTGGAGCATCAACAATATGCCAATTAGGATGGCAAATTCACTTTCATCCATTTACCACTGTCACGGAGGTTTCAATTAATACCTTCCGGAGGATCTTCCAGGAAATTGCCAGCCATTTAAAAGGGATAAACCCACTGCTATGAAATTATCTGATATAACTTGGTTAATTGCTATATCTATGTACGTATCTATTATAGTACGTGTCTACCTAGATATTTCGAATGGATGATGTTTGAAAGTTTAATGAAGGGTTACCTGTTTAAATAAGTGGGCGGTTAGTAGTATTGTGTATGAGCGCAATTAGCAGTGTATGATATACTCGTCAGTTACTATGTTGTACTCGTATGTGGGATGTAAGTCATGAATTTGATTGGAATTACTTAGTCATAATATGGCTTCAAAGGACAAATTGTTGCTCATAGGAATATGATTTTACTCACATCAAGGTATGGCCTTATCTGAATCCCTGTCGTAAGGAGTATACTCGTATGTATAGTTTCAGGTAACCTGGGAGTTGAAATTGTCTCCCAGATGACACTTGGTGTAAATCCCTTAAATCATTAAGAAGTGTCGTAGAAAAGGAAGTAAGCCGAGCCGGCTTATCCATTTTTTACGTTATATGAAAATATTTTGCGATAAACCACAGTTAACCTCGAAAGTGTTTGATGTTACCGTTGACAAATAGGACAACGATACTCTGATCTGCACGTAGAATGGAATACTTAAGAAGTTATGTGCAGCTATATAAAGCCAACATCACTTATATTCAAAATATGCGACGATATGTACTCGCCAAAAACTGGGAAAAAGGAGAATCTTTGGTAACGTACTCGTATATCATATGAAAATCTGAGCTATAGGGTTTTCCAATAAGGACATGACAATTTATAAATAAAACGCAAACCATTTGAGATATTTCAAAAACTTTATTATCGGCTTGAAGTACAATCAAAACATTTATGAATGGAACTCGACTTCGTTTATATGGCCACCGCGGGCACGTTTGCATCTGTCGATTCATTGGCCCCAAATTTCAACGACTCGACCACACATTTCGGCCGAAACGTCCGCTATTTGGCGTTCAATGTTGGCTCTGAGCTCTTCCAACGTCGTCGGCATATTGGCATAAACCAATGACTTAACGTAGCCCCACAGAAAATAGTCAAGCGGCGTTAAATCGCACGAACGAGGCGGCCAATCAATTGGCCCATTTCTTGAGATAACACGCTCACCATACTTACTCTTCAATAAATCGATTGTACGAGTAGCGTGTGCTGTGTGGCTTGCGGCATCATCCTGTTGAAACCACATGTCGTCCAAGTCCATATCTTCCAATTCGGGCCAAAAATAATCGGTGATCATGGCGCGATAACGCTGACCATTCACAGTAACGTGACGTTCGTTATCGTTGACGAAAAAATATGGCCCAATAACGCCGCCGGCATGCAAACCGCACCAAACAGTTATTTTTTGTGGATGAAGTGGTGATTTATGAAGCACATATGGGTTTTCACCCGACCAATAACGCATATTTTGCTTGACAAACCCATTGAGCCAAAAATGAGCTTCGTCACTGAAGATGATTTTGCGATGAAATTCATCATCTTGGCGCATCTTCTCCAGAACCCAATCGGAGAACGTACGTCGCTTCAAATGGTCCATCGGCTTCAATTCTTGAGTCAGCTGGATCTTGTATGGGTGTAAATCAAGATCCTTACGCAAAATACGCCATAATGTGGTCTGATCGATGCCCAATTCTTGAGAACGCCGTGGAATTGACTGATAGCGATATTTTCGACACTTCAACCAACCCGTTGTCTCACTGACACGGCAGCATCACACAATGAATATGTAGACTCAAATTTTTGCACTAAACTTGTTATTTCTGTCTACTAGGGCGAGAATTACGAGCGTAAATTGGAGTTAACGCTCTTAAAGTTGCAGTCACCGACTCCGAATTTCGGTAAAAAAATTTTATAATTTGCAGACGTTGCTCGTTCGTGTACTTTGCCATAATGTTGAGTTTACTGAATTAATTGACAGTGACAGTTTGATGAGTAGTGAAAGAGTGCGTTCACAAATTAAATTCAAAGTTGTCAAGTCCCTATTGGAAAACCCTTTATGTCTGGGGCCGGAATTAGGATTCTCTATATAGTGCAATGTGAATGCCTTTGGTGCGGTTGTAGGTCGAGAACAATTCCAAATTTCACTTTGCCACAGATCTTAGAAAAACTCTAGATCTATGGCTAACTCCGGCTTTCAGGTAGGCTCATTCGTCTGTGCAAATTTGTAACGTGAAATACACTCTTCTTCATCAAAATCGTCAGTCACTGCAGAGACTTTTTTTATTTCGAAAAAGGATTTAAACAAGAATGATTTGTAATGCGGCAACAAAATTAAAGTTCATCTCGGTAAATTTGTAGCCAATTACTGATGTTAAACCTTTGAAAACATTACGACTTCTCGTCAGAATATAGCAGAGAGGCTGAGGACATTCATCCGGCATCGTTTTCAGAAACTGAAACCACAATGTAGCTTATTCTTACGAAGCAATGTTTACAACTGACGAAACACTTTCCATGCCAAATCACAGACCAGTCGGCGAATGCTCGACGCTGCCTACAGTCGCTTACCTTCAGTTCTTGAGTCAACTTAATTTTGTACGAGTCGGGTAGAGGCCCATCTCAAAATTCGCCAAGTTAAGGTGTGCGAAACGCTAAGTTCTTAGGCGCGACAATGAATTGACTGCCTCGGGTTATCCTGCGAACTCTCATCCACTGCAGCAATGTTTCCTGTACACCTCACGTCTCACGATATATATATTTTTTATTAATTCATTTATTTTTTCTTATTTTTGACGATGATGCCTTACAATATAAGCAATTGAGGAATAAAGAAAAAGAAAAGGTGCATTCTTTAATCGATTAAAGATTAGTATATATATATATATATGCAAAAAACAATGTTGTGGGGTTTTTTTTAAGTTATTAAAGAAAAAATAAAAAATAAATAAAATAATATTATAAAATAGATTCAATATAATAAATTCAATTTCAAACAATATTAACAAACAATAAAAACAATTGAACTTAAACTATGCTCATAAAAAAATTTTTGACTTGGGAAATATCCAATGAAAATAGCCAGATTTTTATTTTATTAAGAAAAGAATACCGCATTCTAATCGATCTTATTTCGTAAGGTATTATTAAAAGTATTAAATAGCGTAGGTGCCGAAACAGTGTAAAAGTTAGTAAAATGTGTTCTTTGGGAAACTGGAACTTTCAAAAGTTGTTGAGAATTAACTCTTAATCCATTTGCATTTGAATTTCTAAACATTGTGTTATAGCCACTGCGAATGAAAAAAACTTGTAGGACCTTATAAACATATAGGTGTTTCAAAGGCAGAATTTTTAGATCGCGAAATAATGGCCAGCTACTTGTTATTCTACTTTCTCTACAAATAATCCTGACAATGTGTTTTTGTGCTATAAGTAATGGTTCCATCAAATTATTGTAAGCTCCACCCCAGCTTGTCAAGCCGTATTGAGGCTTCGAATTTATGATTCCATAATAAATAACAGTTAAAAGTTTCTTGGAACAGTGAGGTTGAAATAAAAACATTTTGCGCGTTGCACATCTCAAGTAAACTTTTAATTCAGTCGCGTGTGTTTTCCAACTTAAATTTCTATCTATTGAAACTCCAAGGTACTTGAAAGATTCAACAGAATCTATTTTGAAACAGTTTAAACAACATGTTGCATCTGCACAAAAGTGAACTTTTCCACAATTATGAGTGAACATTGAAAGCCTTGGGCAACCAGCTGAATGAAAAATAATATTAGTCTCAAGCAAAGGTGAATTTTTTAAGCTGAAAAGCATAAGCTTAGTTTTTTCGCTAACAATAAGTTCATGTTTGGCAAACCACTGTCTCAATCGCTGTAAATCACTTTGGATTCTGGTCACCGATTCAAATAAGGAGTTATTGGTGTAAGAAAAAGCAATGTCATGGCGAAAGCTGTAATGTTTCCATAAAAATTTTGTTTGAAAACCGAGTTGACATATATTAAAAAGAGAATCGGACCCAAAACAGAGCCTTGTGGAACTCCAACTTGTAATTCTAACTTCTCGCTAAAGACTTCGTTTGTTTTCACTCTTTGAAATCTAGTTGATAAATAGGATCGAAACCAACTCAATAGAGAATTTCTAAATCCAGCTTTGTAGAGTTTATCCAAGAGAATTTTATGGTTCACCATGTCAAAAGCCTTGGTCATATTTATAAATAAAGCCATGGGACTTTTTTTTGTGTTAAAACCATCGCATAGCTCACTACAAAATTTCAAAATGGCATCTTCCGTCGATCTGCCTTCTTGAAAACCATACTGTTGGTGGCAAAAGAAATAGTTTTTGCTTAGAAAGGACATAATTCGTTTTTTCATAATTTTCTCAAAATGTTTGGAAAAGGTTGGAAGCAAGAATATTGGTCTGTATTGACTTGCCGATTTTCTACAACCTTTTTCAGCCGTTTTTAGACCTGACGGAAAGATACCACACTTGACCACACTTGTTTATTTTATTTGGTTTGTTTTATTTTATTACTCTCGATACGTGTGTACCCCACAAACAGGCGTCGTTTGATTTCGAATAGTCGACTCAACAGGACTATTGTGCACACCCTAAAAATCACTGAACATAGCTTGAACTGAGCCTACCATATTAATAGGACAGTTTAAAAATTTACACGCTTGCCTCGAGAATGTTCAGAATGATTTGCTCTAAACTTTTCACTATAACCTCCAAATTTAACACTTCTAGCTTCTCTAATATGGCCGCTATACATTGGCAAAGTTTAAGGGTTTTAAACAAATCAGTGATCAAAAACTTCAAATAATTAATTTATTAAATAAAATATATAAATTCCGTAGTTTTATAATTTATTTTTTGAAAGAGGTAGACATTTTAAGAACGTTAAGCGAAAATCTGTAGTAAAAAAACTATGAGGGTATGCGTCGCGTCGGTTGGTAATATAAAAAATATATTCTTCCATTCCCTGTTAAGTTTTTGAAGGTTTCTCTTTAACTTTTGAATGGAAATGTAAACTGTGCTGCAACCTTACATAGAAAAAGCATTTTCTTGTAAGAAAAAAAAATCATAAAAACTTTCTTTACCCACTCTCTGGTGCGTAAGACATCCTTGAGATAAGTCCCAGCAATATTGTTGTTTTATTTTTTATAAAAAAAAAACACTTCATATCTCAAATAGCATTGGTGTTACTGACATTCCACCCACATGTTCTCCCGTTTATGGTAAAGAATACTATTCCGTATTTTTTATTTTCCTGAAACAATAAGCACGGAAAGATGTTTTGGAAAATATGAACATTTACGAGCATGACCATCAGTCACATTTATTTCTTCAATGTACATAAATGCTTAGCTATAGTTTTTTAAGAGACGGATGGGTGTTTTGTCTTTTCCGGAAGGTAAACTTTTTGATTTACAAAATGGAAGATATGAGCTACTAGTATGAATAGGAAATCGTGGAAAATCTCAGTAGGTTATACATGTGTATGTAAGGTTAGATTTTCTTGGATTTGGCTGGAAGAGAACTGGGTTGAAATATAGCTACCTACATATGAGTATGTATATTTAGTTCCTAAAAACGTAGGTCTAAGGCTTTTTGGAGAATTTCAAAAGATTTTTACTTTTTATATTATGAATGAATGCAAAATGTGAATTTTTTATCTTAGCAAGAAGAGACATAAGTCTTAGAACTCAACCCTACATTCATATTATCTAGGTTTATCGCCTTTTCACTAAGTGATTAATAAAAGGTTTTCCAATAGGGACTTGACAACTTTGAATTTAATTTGTGAACCCACTCTTTCACTAATAATCGAACTGTCACTGGCAATTTACCGGTGACTGCAACTTTAAGAGCGTTGACTCCAATTTTCGGTCGTAATTCTCGCCCTAGTTGACAGGCAATAACAAGTTTTGTGCAAAAATTTGAGTCTACATATTCGTTGTGTGATGTTGCCGTCTCAGTGAGATAACGGGTTGGTCGAAGTGTCGAAAATATCGCTGCTGTTCAGGCGTCCGTAGCATACGATCCAAATCAGTCAATTCCATGGCGTTCTCAAGAATTGGGCATCGCTCAGACCACATTATGGCGTATTTTGCGTAAGGATCTTGGTTTACACCCATACAAGATCAAGCTGACTCAAGAATTGAAGCCGATGGACCCGTTTAAAGAGACATATGTTCTCCGATTGGGTTCTGGAGAAGATGCACCAAGATGATGAATTTTATCGCAAAATCATCTTCAGTGACGAAGCTCATTTTTGGCTCAATGGGTTCGTCAATAAGCGTCGTCGGGTGAAAACCCACATGTGCTTCATGAATCACCACTTCATCCACAAAAAATAACTGTTTGGTGCGGTTGGCATGCCTGCGGCGTTATTGGGCCATATTTTTTTGTCGACGATAACGATAGTCACGTTACTGTGAATGGTCGGAGTTATCGCGCCATGATCACCGATTATTTTTGGCCCGCAATGGGAGATTTGGACTTGGACGACATATGGTTTCAACAGGATGATGCCACAAGCCACATAGCACACGCTACAATCGATTTATTGAAGAGTGTTATCTCTAGAAATGGGACAGTCGATTGGCCTACCATTTTCTGTGGGGCTACGTTAAGTCATTGGTTTATGCCAATACGCCGACGACGTTGGAAGAGCTCAGAGCCAATATTGAACGCGAATAAGCGGCCGTTTCGACCGAAATATGTGGCCGTTGAAAATTGGGTCCAACGAATCGAAGATTAACTCTTGCCAATCGCTATTTTGTTAGGTTCAGAGGTAATTGAATAGCAGAGCTCTCTCTTTGACAACCAGTCCTCACCTCTATGGACTTGAACAATTTTTTTGTTTTTTTTAAGAATTTACCACTCAAGTGGGTATTACAACACTTAAAATCCCTGAGCACGTTTTAAAGTTTTTAGGAAAATAAGTCAGAGGAAAACAAGCTTCGACTGATCCAAAGCGTTATCTGCACGACAGAGAGTGAAGGATTAAATTTATCCAAGAACTGTACGGCCTTTACAGCAACATAGACTAAAGCTAAACCATAGATTAAAAGATTTAGAATTCATCGGCATAGATGGCTGGGACATATACATAAAGCGCATGTCAGAAAATCTTTGAATTCATCGCCATCAAAAAAAGCAGCAGAGAAAGACATATATAAATTATCTCCAAATATTAGAGATGAAGAGAAAGAACCACTCTAGCTGTGACAGCGGTTCTATGGTATTACACCAGGCTTATACTCGGGCACCTCTAATAACTCTTAAAAAACATATTTCACCCTTTACTTTTGTTAGCCATTGATACATATATGAAACGTGTACAAATACGTATAATGATGCATATCTCGGTCACGTTTTTTGCGGGTTTGGCTAGTTATGCGGATCCTTATGAGCGTGTAATTTGGATGACTTATCCCGCAGAATCTCTGACTCCGAAATATGCCTTTATTGCAGTTTTTTTTTTTATGTATGCATATGCACGTACAAATCTTCACAAATTAACTTCTCAAGGATTTAGGAAATCATCGATGTCACGCCGAAATATTCTTTTGTTCGATTGCTTACTGTCTGCTTGTGCCGTGCTAATAATATTCCACGTTTCATTTTAAATTCGAAATCTGTGGTCATTAATCCTTATGACAATATTTAGGAACTTACCAGATGAAATATAGCAGCTCAGTTCTAAGTTTGTTTCATTACATGAAAATCACCTTTCACAGTTTGGTCTATACATTTAAGTAAAGGAACCAGTTTCCGACATTTTACTAAGTGACTAATCTATTTTCCCTAAAAGCTTGCAATATATCGGTTGCTCCATCTAGAGCGTCGGTATAGCAACGTTTGCTTCAAAAAATAAATACTGTGGCATCACCCTATCGGAAGATGGTATAATTTTTGCAAATCTAGTCTTACGTCAATCACATTTGACATTTGTGAACTAGACAGCTGCAATATACAAATAGACAAGCAATGGAGCGCTATACTCCACAAGAGCGTGGAATAATTGTGTCGATGTTTTTGACCAATAATCGGTCGGTGGTATTAGCGCAGCATGATTCCCTAAACATGTCGCGCCAACTGGGAAAACATTCCGGCGCTTAGCTACTTGACTAGAACAGAGTGGAACCATAGGAGACCATGCAGGGCGTAGCCGCCACCGGACTGGTCGTTCGGCCGAGAATATCGCGGCTGTGGCTGCCGATGACGCTGAGAACGAAGAAACAAAGAAACCAGACGACGGGCCACGCAATTGGACATCACCAGACGGACCCTACAGCGAATTTTAGTGAAAGACTTACACATGTTCCAGTACAAAGTGCAAATATTGCATCAGTTAATGCTTATCGCGGGAATTACTGTAAAGCCATCCTCAATCTCAACAACGAAAAGGACCACTTAAGTGGTTACGTCGATAAGCAAAATCTTCCTTTCTGGGCACTGAAAATCATCCATTACATCCACTCAAAGCCACTGTGTGGTGCGTTGTTCACTTGCGAGGATTGAATAGTAAAAAAGTAATTCAAAAACAAAATTGGATGATTAATTTTGCGCCATCCTTGGAAACCAAAAGTCTTCTAGACATTTTTCAACCATTTGCGGACACACAAAGTGAGCCAACATACACCGATACCGATTGCCACCGACGATACAGGGTATTTGGATTTTCGGCAACACTCTCTCAAACAGCTTCAACAGCCTTATTGGATCGAAAGTGCTCTTGGAGATTCGCTACAGACCTGTGCTCTATAAAATTTAAGGCCAAGCGACAAAGGGAGATGGAGACACGCAATACTTGATTCTGCTGTTAAGATATACGAGTATAGTAAGGCATATTTTTCTAGAGGTTCAGACTTTGTATGTAAAAAAGAAAGAAATGAATTGTATGACGGTTTATTAAAATCCTTCAAAAGATTATTTCGATTTTTGAGAATAATCTCGTGCATATGTCTAACAACGCTGCGCTGTTCTAGAGATCTAATTTTCGACCACCTTTTCGAGCAATTTAGGTCGTATATCGCGTATTACTCAATACTGGTTTGCTCCAAATCATCATTCGTTGCAGGTTTATCAGCATAAACTGTGACTTGATGTTGCTCCGCAGAAAATAATCCAATTTTATTGGATTCCATTTCATATTGCGTTTCTTGAAATAACTCTATTGAGAACTCTGTACACCGCCTGCCTTTGACAGACGCCACATGGGCATAGTACCCCGGACTCTACAAATTTATTTGTATCGATCCTTTGAAAATAAAAATAAAAACTCTATTGGCAAACCATGTTTTCAATAAAGCGATATTTTCGTTGGTAGTATGTGTTAGAACGCCATTCTATTGGAACCAGAGTTCTTCCACATTGATGTAACGCAAATTCGGTATCTATTGACAATATCTTATGCTAACTGAAGCTCAGGCCTCATTTTTTAAGAAATAAAGATCGATGATACGACCGGTGTACGATCCATACTTCTTGAAGTGAACTTTTTGAGGATTACCCAAATAAGACAATTTCACTTGTTTATGTAGCCGAACCAGAAATGAACCCCATCACTGAACAAAATTGATGTTGACGCGACCTTAGCTCTTGAGACAATGATCTTTACGCAGAATTTCCCAGATAGTGCATGGATAAAAGCCAAGTTGCTGCGAATGACGAAGAATTGATAAATTAGGTCCTCTTCAACACTAACCTCCACAGCCGCGATATTTTCTTCTGAACGCACCGTCAGGAGCGTGAATCGGGTGCGAAAGTTTTCAATAATTTGATAAAAAAACGTTCAGATAACCTAAGATGTCTACTGTAAGTTTCACGAAGTGCTCTATATGCTTCACGAACAGAGCTTCGATTTTGGAAATGAATTTCAAAATTTTGAAATCGTTGTGGTAGCTTTAATCTTTCCATGATAAAATGGAAAACTTTACTGTAAATAAATAAAACGTGACAGCTCAATATGACAGCTCATTTGACATTTAACCCTGTTGAAAAGTCTGACACTGCCACATCAGCACCCATCATATGAAAATATTTACTGCTTGGTGTGGTTTTCATGCCAGAGGCAGTCACTGGGCCGTAGTTCTTTTTAATGATGCCGGGGAGTCGGGTACAGTCAACAGAAGCCGATATCGCTCCATGTTATCCAATTTTCCTTGGTGAATTTCGAAATGGAAGGCGTAGGGATATTTGGTTTCAACATCGGCCGAAATGTGCAAAAAAGTTTTGGAAAATCGAGTCCAGCGGATTAGGACATTTGGGTGATGTCATATTTCATAGCTAGTGGTATCAGTTATGTGTGTATTTTCATCAGAAATAAAAATTTCATTGAAACCCTAAACACAAATGTTTTTACATAAAAGAAAATTAGGACACATCTAATGGAAAACCTTGTATCTCCATACAAATCTACTTTCAAAATTGAAAAACCCTAAAATTATTTATTATACAATTTGGGTTGAAAATTGCAGAACTAAACTTCAGTTTAGAAGGCCCGGGTTTCATCACATGACCCTTAAAATGTCCCTTTCCCAGAACCTTGGTTTCAGCAGTTTTGTTTCTATTATGAACTGGCTACAACTTTACTTTGAAATTCATCAAAAATAAATCTTATTCCGAGTAGAATTTGTAAAGAGTTTAAAGTACACCGAATTACGTTAAAATTAGATATGAACGGTTTACAATTCTATGGCTACCAAGAGAGATACGCACATACATGTAAACAATACTTTACCTCATGAAAATTTCTTAATATTTTCTATATTTCACAAGTTATATCGTTAGTTCTTCGTAATAGGTAGGTATTACAGTACCTATTACTACGAAGAAACTACAAGTTTTCCAATTTTAATTTTTTGTTCACCCTAACTGACAGCTATTTCAAATTTTGCCCAGTTTTCTTTACAAAAATCGTTTTAAAAATGAAGTAATCTACCTCAATTCTGGCAGAAATCCTCTTTTTTAACTATAGAAACTAATACAACAACAAAAACGTCTACCTATTGGAAAAAAAAGACCTCTAACTGCCCATTTTTTTCCTTTCATCTGTAAGCCACCAATCAATGTCTCGATTTGCATCTCGTTTCACTAATTGGATGTTAAAGGAGGAAAAAGAAACCATCCTGAACATTTCAATAAACTGGATTTACTCATACCCTCTTTTCCAGGGTTTTTCGACTCTTCGTCTCGTTAAAACTTCAGTCGGTACTGAGTTTAAAAGTACAACATTCTTGGAGCAAGTTTAAAAGGCCATCCATAACGGATTATAATGCTGACTGCGAAATTGAACGAACATGAACAGGAAGACGAATACTAACAGGATTCTATCTAGCCTTGTTAGATGCTCTCAGATACGAAGTTGAAAATACAAAAAAAAAAAAAAAAAAAAAAAAAACAACAACATGAAAACAAAAATATCTTTCCATGGAAAAAATCCTTTGCAATCTGTAAAAGGTTGAAAGGCATGTCCTCTCAACCCATCAATTGCAAACTATCCACCGTTGATAACATTTTGAACGGTATTATAGCAAAGGGATGTAGGAAAAAAATAATGGTACTCTCATCTATGTGCATCGGTTTGTTTACATGCGTCAACTGTAGAAGAATAAGTACTTAGCTGATCAGGTGCACAGTTGCACAGAGGCAAAGATTCAATTTTTTTTTCAATTTTGAATGATTAGGAAATTGATAAATAATTAAAGAAAATAGGTTTAAAGGAAAGAAAAGCTACGAGTGAATTCTTGGCTATAGGGAATTGAGCTTCCGAAAATTAATTATCCAATATAGTTAAACTCCTTCGGAACAATGGAACAATTTTAGTAGCGTCTGTTTACACTATTTTTCCTCATCTTGACAATTTTTTGTATCCAAATCTGTATTTATTTTGCATATTTTAGCATGTTTTCGAAGTAATCTCTACGTTTCCGTGACAAATATCCCACATCCTACAAGGAAGCCATTCAGTACTTATAACCAGATTGTGTTCTCCCAATAACCAATGGTATGTGGGGGTGGTTTATTTGTTTGCTTATTGCTCTAGGAATGTCATTTTGATGTATCGAAAACTCGGCATACCCAGACAAAGCTTACCGGCGACTTTAATATCCTCGTTAGTTTTTTTTTTTTTAAATCCTAAAATTTCGGCATAAAGTAAGACCATCCAGTATATGTATGTTTTTCCACCCCAGTCCATACCTTCTCCTACTCTTTCTTCTTACAACTTCAATAAAGCTAATTTTTGCAAACTCAAGATCTATCTTAGCAAATTTTCTTTTTTGATTTTACCTGATGCTGTCTCCATTTTTTTCCGCCCATTTCTCTTTCCGTCCCCTTTTCTGGGCATAAAACATTATCTACTTCCCCTCCCTGGTATAACAGAATACTTCGCTCTTTACGAACCAAAGAAACATCAATTCGTTATTCCTTTGCCCTTTAAAGGATTACTCACAGCATTTGCGGATGATATAGGTTTTACTCATGGTTCAGTCAGTGCTTTGAATCTTATATCAGACATCAATTGGGATCTTCATCTACTAAGAATATGGTTTGCGGAGCATAAATTGGTTATAAGCTCAAAAACTAAAATAATGTTTTTCAATTTGGTAGCGCAAACCAGTTTTGATGCCGAGATCTTCTTTCATGCAAGTGCCTGCCCAAGATTTACTCGTACACTCGCACACTGCACCTGCTGTACAAATTTGTCATCTTGCACTTTTTTATAATTGTGAAAGTTGCAGTGAAAATTGTTTCCAAATTGAGACTGTTAATGAATTCAAATATTTGGGGCTTCTCATTGACTCAAAGATGACTTTTAAAACCCACATAGAAAACTTAAGAAACTATTTTCGTGGAACTCTCAGAAATTTATATTTTCTACGCAAGGTTTGCTCGATCCAATTGTTGACAAAAATCTATTATGGAATCTTTCATTCTCGTTTACAATATGGTATTACCTGCTGGGGAGGAGCTTACTTCAATAAAATTCAGCCACTCTTGTTACTTCAAAAACACATTTTGAAGAGAATTTGCCGTAAACCCCGTTTACATGCTAGTTTTCCATTGTTCAGGGATTTGAAAATTCTTCCGGTCCGCCATTTATACTGTTATAAAGTGCTAAGAACTTTCTTTAATAGGTCAGGAAATCTTATTTTCAAACAAGTCTTCAATCACAATCTACGTGGCAATTCTTTAAATCAGGTACATATACCCATTTTTCGTTCAACCGCGTTTCGTAATTTTTATAGTATTGTTTCATGTCGAGTATTCAACAAACTTCCTCATTCTATCGGAACGATTTCACATTATCCTGCGTTTGTGAAATATGTAAAAAATTGGCTTTTTTGCTTTGATCTCAAAAGTATTGAATTATTGTTTGATGTTCTGCTCTGATATTCTGGTGTATTGCATCGTTTTCAATTATTATTATCTTTTGTCGCGAACTTGTTTATTATGTCTTAATTCTTGCTTTAATATGTAAGATTTATTATCAGGGTCACCCCACCCACTTTTTTTCTATTATTTTAAGTCTATTTAATAAAGTTTTGAATTGGAATTATTTCTATTTTTTTTTTATTAAATAATCATGTCGTACTTAACACCATATATTTCATGTACCTGCTCGATTTCTCCATTGGCCCCGCTCTCTCTCAATCTTTTAATCCTACCCTTACCGAAGAAGAGTTACAAAATTTCAATGATGAATTTTTACCCGTCCCAGACGAGTAATATATCTCAAAAAGTGTACCTCCAATCTTTCGCACTTTCCTCCGTATTTTGTCTATCCCAAATTTGGGATGCAACTACCGTCGCATTGATAAGCTTTCTCACATACCGAAAATATTCGAAAGTTTTTTATATGAAGTTCCAGCTTTCATTGCAAGTCGCTTACATATATTACCCAGTCAGCATGGGCTGTATCAAACATTACAAACTTAGTTGAATTCGTATCCTTTGCGAGTTCAGCCCTAGAAAATGGCAACGAAATCGATGTTATTGCTACAGATTTTGTTAAAGCCTTCCATAAAATATCACATCAATTGATCCCTTTCAAATTGTCTTCCCTCGGTTTCAACCCCATATTGTTAAAATGGATATCTTCTTATCTGGAGAACCGTTATCATAGCGTTCGTTTTATGTCAGAATTCTCAACCCCGTTTTTATCCACTTCTGATGTCCCACAAAGCAGCCATCTAGGTCCCCTACTTTTAATTTTAAGTATAAACGATTTTGAGAGAATTATTAAACACTATCCTCTATCCATTTACGCCGACGACGCTAAGTTCTTCAAAACTATTTCTTCACCTCAAGACTCTATACTCCTTCAAGAAGACCTCGATAAGTTTTCCACTTGGTTTCTAAAAAATTGCTTAGAGCTTAATGTCTCGAAATGTCAATCAATGACTTTGTCGCGTAAATCCAATCGACAGGAGAAGTCGCCAACCTGTAACCCAGGTTCAATTCCTTCGCGAACTTGGAATTTTATACGATAGAGAGTTAAACTTGGTTTTATCAAACGATGGTGTAAAGAATTTTGCAACCTCTATGTGCCAAGATCTCTTTACATTACCCTTGTCTGAATATACCAGCCAATTATGGACCTCCTTTCAGCGAGTCCATATATCCAGAATCGAGAATATTCAATGTCGTTTCCTTTGATTTACCCTTCGAGGACTATCATGGGAAACGCAGAAACGTAGCTGATATTCTTTTTATTCATCGACTGCTCTCTGGTTCTGTGGATTGTGCTTCCCTTTACAATTCTATTTCCTTCAACACTAACCTCTTATGCTCAACCTCATGCTCCATAATACATGTACGTGGTAATATGTAGAATAGTGTAGTTGGTTGCTGAGCTTTGTCTTGTAAGAACGTTATCCCTCTCATTGTAATGCATATCTACCTAGCCAGGGTGTTCAAAAGCTTCATCGCTTTTTCTTGTTCGGCCTAAGAATAGCAGCGGCTTCAGGATTACTCAATATACAAAGCGAGTTCTTGTGCAGTAGATACCATGTGTTCACTTTTATTATTATGAATTATTATGAGATTATGAAGAGCTGTTTCTTAAAATAAATTTCAGGCCAACAGTTTCACAAAGTGGAAAAAGTATGTACCCCTATGCGAAGACTTTGATTTTCAAAAATTGAATATACAACGGATGGTATCATCCGTGAATTGCTTCTGAAAAGTCGACAGCGCTGTCAGATAGGCTATTCTTAAGCTGAATTTGTCTTTCATAATCCAGATGACTCCAAATTTGCAACTAACATTATTAATTTATTAATAGTTAATTTCCGGCACAGTTGGAACTTTCTTCACACTAAACCAACAACTATTGGCAAGTCAAATCTATTCTGTGCTTTGGCTTTCTGAAAAAAGGTTTCATAAGTACCATGACTCGTCTACCAGTATCTTGAGTCCGTTTTTGGTTTTCCAGTTTTTCCGTATCTCGTCCTGTTTTCTTTAATTTAAACAGATTTTTGACATTTAACCTACTTTCGTCTCAGCAGTTATCGTTTATTTCGTGATTCATTGTTGTTTATGATTTAAAATTTCCTTTTTTATATAAGACAAGGTGAATAAATGCCTGCTATTTTAGGCTTGCATTCCAACATAACCAGGGTATTTTAATATCATCAGCTTGACACGCTGCATCCATATGTATCCCAACCGGAAGCTTGTGAATCGTAGTCGATGTGTGAACCGGGATTAATTCTAACTTGAGGGTATTCAGAAGATCATAAACTTAATATAATATATCGGTTTGAGCCATCATTTAAGATTCTAGAGTGCGGTCCATAATATGAATATTAAGAGAACAGAGTAGCGGAGTCAAACTCTTTAAGTAAAAACAGCAGTGACGTGCTCTTATTTGGTTGAAAGCTTACTAAGAATTGGTATTGTCATAGCCGTGTGTAGATCCTACATCCTAACGATTGCTCTTTTACGCTGTCAAAAAACCGACAGTTTCTTGCCAGTGGTGGTATTTAGCACTAGATGTACTAAACCAATAAGCTTTCTCATGAAGACTACATCATATTTATATTTTGCACCTGCAGCCTCCGTTCCACCCAAGCCACCACGTCAACGCGTCTCTTTCAAATTAGCACCAACCGCTCACAATAACCCCTCTGAAATACCTAACCCCTCTGCACGTGCCCACACTAGCACTTCTTTCCCTAATTTTGACCTTAAAACCGGAGCTAAATATCCCAATTTCGTTAGGTCCCATATTTTTAATTATAAATCCCTCACCTGAACATGTGTCTAATGCCCCTTCAATCACCACTGCATCGCCTTCAAAATCTTCGTCCACCTGCCCCATTTTTGACCCCCTTCTGCCTCCCACAGTTAAAACAACCCAACAAACTTTTGGCACAACAGAATGTCATTATGCACTTTCTACGCTTAGAGAAAAAAAGACGTACGAGAATATACGTCTCCTTCTAGCGTATCTGCATGACAAATCAGACTCAGTTTGTTATGAGGGGAAAACTAAAACAAGCGTCATGGTCTCAATACAGCAGGAAGGTCTCCCTACTGACCTTACAAGTCTGAGGAACTTATACATCAAGTTCCACGAGATTTTTAATATGTCTCCGCAAAAAGTCTCAGACGACCTTGCTGCTTTCGGTAACTATGTGCACTCAAAAAGGATCTCACACCTCCAACGAAGCAGAGCTGACAACGACAAATTTTTTCGTCCCTAACGTGCTACCATTGCCAGTGTTTCGACCATCCACTCCTACGCCCTCTCGTAATAACCTTCCTCTTACCTTTTACTATCAAAACGTAAGAGGACTGCGATCTAAGACCCGTGCCGTCTTGCGCCAATCTCACGCTCTCCCATTTGAGGTCTACGCTCTGACCGAAACTAATCTAATTCCCGATATAAAGAATCAGGAATTATTCCCGCCTAGTTTCAATGTTTTCCGAGACGACGATCTTACCCGCCCAAATGATGATGCTCCGTGTCGAGGTGTCCTACTGGCCGTCCGCAATGACCTAAACTCTTCACCAATCGCTGTTTCTACTTCCTCTAAACTTGACTACGTTTCAATAAAGATAACACTCGCCTGCAGGTCCCTGTACATTATGTGTTTTTACATCCTACCGTCCCAACGAATCGAATGCTACCAACTCGCTATCGATGCAATTGATCAAATAATAAACTTATCTGATCCTCTCGATGATATCATCGTATTCGGCGATTTCAATCTACCTCAGCTGCACTGGACTCAATCAGATGATGAACCTTTTTTTATCGCTTACCCTATCTCGAGTAAAGAATGTCTCTTCTTGGATGAGCTCACAGACTCTAGCTTATGCCAAGTTAGTGGAGTCTCCAACTATATGGGAAGGCAATTAGACCTCATTTTCACCACTGACCCCATAAACTCCTCTGTGTCACTCTGTCCCCTTTCACTATCGACCATTGATAACTTTCACCCACCACTTCTTCTTTCTCTTTTCCACCACTCTACTTTCCGCCCCACCCCATCTGCAGCTACCACTTCTTACGACTTTCATAAAGCGAATTTCCGCAAAATTAACGCATATCTTAGTAAGTGTTCTTTTGATTTCGCCAATATGCCCCTAAAAAGTGCTCTCTCTATTTTCTACAGCGAATTACTTAATTCTATTTCTCTCTATGTCCCCTTTTCGCGTAATAGGACCTCTTCTACGAGCCCCCCGTGGTATAATCGTAAACTTCGCTCTTTACGTAACAAAAGAAACAAATTATGGGCAGTTTTCCTCCGATCCAACTCTTTTGCTGACTATTCAAACTATCTCGGGTCATACCTTCAATTCGCCCAGCTCTATAAGTTTCTCTATTATCGACACCTTGATAGTGCGCAATCAAGGCTTATAAATGATCCTAAGTCTTTCTACCAATTCGTTAACTACAAAAAAAAAATCTGACGGTTTCCCTCCATCCCTCTCATACGAAAACATATCATCAACCGATTCGCATACCATAGCCAACTTTTTTTGCTGCTTTCTTTAAGCAATCTTTTGTCGATAATTCCTTCGTACCGGATCCCTCTTATTTCAAATATCTACTTAACTTCCCCATTGGCCCCACTGTTTCTCAAAGCTTTGATCATACAGCAATAGAAAACAAATTACAACAACTTAGTGATGAATACTTACCCGGCCCAGATGGCCTTCCATCCATATTTCTTAAAAAGTGTTCCTCAACTCTTTCCCGCCCCCTTGCAAATCACTTCCGATTATCGCTCTCTCAAGGTGAATTTCCACAGATATGGAAGTCCTCTTTCATAACACCCATACACAAAAAGGGATTAAAGAGCGAAGTCACTAATTACCGCCATATAGCTAAACTTTCTCATATACCCAAACTCCTCGAAAGCATTTTGCATGAAGCCTTAAGTTTCCAGTGTAAATCTTTTATTTCCCCCAATCAACACGGCTTTCTGAAGGGTAGATCAACTACCACTAACTTCGTAGAATTCGTGTCCTCTGTTCTCTCAGCCTTAGAAAGTGGTAAAGAAGTTGACGTTATAACAACTGATTTCAGTAAGGCTTTTGACAAGATATCTCATAAACTAATCCTCTTCAAATTGTCCGTCCTGGGCTTTGAACAGATTTTGCTTAAATGGATATCTTCTTACCTGGATAATCGTTTTTATAGTGTTCGTTTCAGGTCTGTCCTATCGGCCCCTTTCTTATCCACTTCAGGTGTTCCTCAAGGTAGTCACCTAGGTCCACTCCTCTTCATCCTAACTATTAACGACCTTCAAAGGCTCATTCAACACTCAACACTTTCTCTCTATGCTGACGACACCAAATTTTGTAAACCCATTTCCTCACAACAAGACTCCAGCCTCCTTCAAATAGATCTAGATAGTTCGATCAATGTCTCCAAATGTAAATCGATTACTTTCTCACGTAAGTGCAAGAAGCCTCCTCAACGAATTTACCATCTCCACGGCCAACCTATACCCCTTGTTGAATCTATCCGCGACCTTGGCATACTATGCGATAGGCAGCTTAATTTCCGCTCGCATATTGATGAGATAATTTCTAAAGCAAACTCATCATTCGGCTTCGTTAAAAAAAGATGGTCCAAAGAATTCTGCAACCCGTACGTGACTAGATCACTATACATCACTTACGTTCGCCCCCTTCTCGAGTACGCTAGCCAAGCGTGGTGTCCCTTTCAACGAGTTCATGTATCTCGTATTGAGAGGATCCAGCGTCGATTTCTTCGCTTTGCTTTTCGAGGTCTACCTTGGAACGATCCTCTAATCTTACCTCCCTATCGAGACCGTCTCATACTCATTAACCTGAATACCCTTGAGGATCGAAGGGACGCAGCAGAGATTTTGTTCATTCACCGACTCCTCTCAGGCTCCGTCGATTGCATGCCTCTTTGCAACTCCATTTTCTTTAACACAAACCCTCCTAATCTAGTTCCACCCGTCTCTTTTATCTACCTATCCACCGCACCACATATGGCTCTAACGAACCAATCTCCCGTATGCTGCGTAAGGTAAACTCCAACCTTTCCGTTTTCGATTTTAATCGCAGCACACTTTCCCTCAAATTCGATCTCCTTCACCACCTTTATCTTTAAGCCCTAGTACTAATAGCTAAACCTTATTTTCTTAGTTTAAGTCTTAGTTTTTAAGCTTGTATTAAGGAAAATAAATGGGGGCGTTAGCCCCCACCAAAATTAAAATTCAAGAACATTAACTAAAAGTCTATTTCTATTGAACCAATGGTCAATTACATTAAGGGTTCACTGCGATTTAGAGCAAACAATCGATGAGCTTGGGTCATGCCAGATTTCCACTTCAACATGTAATATCACCTAGCTAATTCACAGCTCCACTAACAGGATCTGGTTGTAAGTCAGTTTTAAATTACAAAGTTACCCTCTGTAACCACCTTTCCACTAAAACTTACCTCCAATATACTTCTCAGCTACGTTGCATATAACAGTGTACATAGCTAAACATAAGTGTCATCTGTGTTGACTACAAACATCACTGATTCCACCAAGGTAAGTACGCCACCGAATGATGTCCTTGCTTTTATAGAAACCTCACTTGCATCCCGTGCAACAGCAAATGATAGAACATGCAACTTAGAGTTCATTCGCCTGATGAATGACAAATCAGATCAATGCTCTCAAGCTATATGAATGTTCGAATAACTATTTTAAAGAACTTAATTGCCATACAAATGTTAAAACTATCCCCTTCCTTATCAAATGCAAATCACCACTGCATTATTCCTATACTAATACAGATATCTTGTGTCCATTTCCTAACTCAACTTCTAATTGAAACAAATTGTTACACTTAACCCGACCTAGATACATGTTCCACATCTACAGCCCCATTAACAAGGACATGCAACAGCAAAATGCAATCGTTAGCTGTCGTTCGGCGCACTGATTATCCCCGTCCTAATTAAAACAATTAACATTGCATTTGCAGCAAATCGATTCTAACCTCTAAATGCATGCCAATTAAAAGGAAAACCTCCATGAAAACAAGCCCTATAAAGCAAAAAAGCAAAAGCTCTATTCTGTTCCTTTGGAATTGGTAGTCAGTACTTACCATATATACGAGTATGCATATGTGTGAATATTTTTTAAGAGACCAAGTAGGTATACGTACTCGAAAGTAATGCGGTATCTTAAATTATGTGACATGATACATTCGTGGATTGTGTTCTGCAAATAGAAGGTCGTAGAAAAGACTTGCAGAATTGAAATACAGAATTAAATTAAAAAATGAGTGGAAGACATAGATAAATAAAAGTCATTATTTAACTATGAACAATAAAACCGACAAAATTCCAGCCATTGAAACTTTTCTCAAGACGATCTCGTTTCTGTTTTCCTTTTGACGTTTTCCCTTGGAAATTATTTGTTTAAGTATAAACCTGAAACCACTTGTTAAAAGGACACACGAAATTTAACTTATTCGCCCCGAACTTGACAGCCGCAATCAATGGCCGTTTTCGAAAACATCATCTGCATCAAATTGCTTTTGCAAAATGTTCTTAAACGCAAGCTGCGAAAGTCATTTGTTCGAAAACAACATCATAAACCACACTACATTTGTAGCATGTTCGATAATGCAATGTTTGCAAGGCATATGTTCATAAACGTCAACTGCGCTGCAAAAAAGCAGCCACAAATCTGCGTTGTGCATTAAAAAAATTGGAAAAAAAATGAGTGAATCCGAATATGCAGAGGAATCTCAGTCTCGTGAACAGTAAGTACTACATAAAATTGGCTAATTAATTTAAGAGGAGGATATTGGCAACATTTGGTTTCAACAGGACGGCGCTACGTGCCACACAGCCGAAGCTACACTCGATGTTTTGCGCCCTGTTTTTGAAGATCGCATTATCAGCCGCAGAGCTGATGTCGTTTGGCCGCCTCGGAGCTGCGATTTGACACCGTTGGACTATTATTTGTGGGTGCCGTAAAAGATAAGTGCTACGCCGACAAGCCAGAGACAATTGACGCTTTAAAGGACAATATTCGTGAAGCCATTGGTGAAATACAGCTGCACATAATCGATAATGTGCTTAAAAATTGGACCGATCGTGTAGGCTACTGCATGGCCAGCCGAGGCAGCCATTTGAATGAAATTATTTTCCATTATTAACCGGAAGGATAAAACTAATTATCTGTCAAATCAGACATGAGCTAAGTGTTACCATTCACGAAATAAGCACTAGTTGAAAAAACGTTAGATGGCGGACCCTTTATAAGTGTAGCTGTTGCTGTTGTTGTTGCTGACGGTCCTGCAGATAATGTTGCTGATGCTGCTACTGCTTGTTCTTTTGTTGATATTGGTGGGTTTGTTACTCAAAATGTTGCTGTTAATACTATCTCTTGCTCTTTTGCTGGTAATGAACGTTCTGTGGTTGTAAACACGTTCGATGGATCTTCTGCTCTTGACGCTAAAAGGGACACAAACTGTTTTGACTCCAACAAATGTTCCTTTTATTACCAAAATATTGGAGGTATGAGAACTAAGTTAAAGCAATTCTATTTATTTACTTGTGAATGTGATTTCGATGTTATAGTTATTACTGAAACATGGTTGCATAATAATATTAAAAATCCTGAATTTTTCAATCTAAATAAATATGAAGTCTTTAGAAAAGACAGAAGTGAAGAAATGATAGGTCATGAGTTTGGTGGTGGAGTACTTATTGCAATCAAAAATAACCTGCATTTTGATGATGTAAAGATAAATGATCATAATAAGTTAATTGACCAAGTTGTTGTTCGCTTTTCTTACCATTACAAATCAGATGAAATGTTTGATCTAATTTGCTGCGCAAGCTACTCGTATATCCCCCCTCAAAGCTGTTTTGAATTATATAAAATGCATACCGATAATATACTTTCTCTATCGGCTGCATCTAAATCAAATGAATTTATTTGTGTTTTTTGTGATTTTAATTTAACAAATATTAAATGGAAGTTCGTTGATGAAGATAAGATGTGGGTTCCGTTTAATATCTCTAGTGCAAAAGAAATCTATGTAGTAGATAATTTGTTCGGCATAAACTTGGCTCAAATAAACAAAATATTTAATAATAATTACAAATTGTTGGACCTAATATTCTTAGACACTGAATTACTTGCGGAAGTGTCGGAAAGTGATTACACTATAAGTGAATGTGATTCACACCATAAAACATTGAATATCAAGGTGGATTGCTATAAGTACTCTATCGCTCAAGTTTATCCTAACATTAAGTTATAGTGATAAGAAAACATCTTCCGTGGTACAATAAATCTCTCCTTAATTTAAAAAATGCAAGAAATAAAGCTCATAAAGCATACGAGTATATTAAATCGAAACATCCTGAAAGTAGGATCAAATTTGAAAAGCTAAGGAAAGATTTTGAAACTCTGCACAAATTTTTGTATAATAAATATATATTTGAGACCGAATGCCAGATAAAGTCGAATAGTAAACTCTTCTGAGTTTACTTAAATAATAAAAGAAAGACTACAGGTTTCCCAAATTGTATGAAATATAAAGTTTTAGATTCTACAACTTTGGAAGGTAACTGGAGCTGTTTGCAAGCTTTTTTGAGTCTGTTTATAACTCAAACAGAATCGATACAAGCAGTTTCCACAATATTAATTCAAATGAAATCACCATCGACTCTTTGCACTTAACTGAATCAGATGTCTTTATAGCTTTGGAAAAACTTGTCGACAATCCATCGTATGATTCTGATTACATATCAAATTCATTTCTAAAACACTGTTCTTGTGTGCTATTTGCACCCCTCACAATTGTGTTTAATGCCTCATTAAAGTCTGGTGTTCCTCAAGGAAGCCATCTTGGACCACTTTTGTTCCTCCTTTTTATAAATGACATCGCTGTCTCTTTATCGTTCTGTAAGTGTCTACTTTTTGCGGATGACGTAAAATTGTTTGCCCTAATCAAATCTCCCCTCGATGCAACCCTATTTCAAAATGATCTAAAAACATTTTTCATATGGTGCGGTAAAAATCAGCTGCAGCTAAACCTTAAAAAGTGTAAGCAAATTTATTTTTTACACAAATTGCTCTCCTATACAAACTCAATATTACTTTAATAATGATGCTCTTACTATATGTAAATTTGTCAATGACTTAGGCGTTACGTTTGATGAAAAACTCAACTTCAATATTCACATTGATCCAATTATAAGAAAAGCCTGTTCTACGAGTATGATGGGATTCATTAAGAGAACTAGCAAAGAATTCTCGGATCCTTATACTCTTAAATCTCTCTTCACTTCTCTAGTGCGACCGATCTTGGAATACTGTGTCGTCATTTTTAATCCATATTACAACATTCATATATTAAGAATTGAAAGAGTCCAGAAATCATTCACTCGATACATGTTACGCAAATTTAATTGGGAAGGATTTTTACCCTCCTATAAGGAAAGATGTCTTCTCATTGACTTAAAAATGTTGTCTGTTAGACGAAAAAACCTGGAAATTCTCTTTGTAAGAGATATATTCAGTTCTAAAATCACGTGTCCAGAGCTTACGGTCAAAAAATAGAACACTTTACGGTCAAAATGAGCCAATAAATCGCTGTTGTAAATCATTTAATAGTGTTTGTAATCATATTGATTTATCTGATACTAGAGATATTGTAAAAAAGAAACTAAATACTCTATCATAGCTAAAATTAAATATAAATTTAAGTTAAGTGTAAGTTATTTTTATTTTTATTTTTGTAATTTATTATAAGCGTAGTCTGTAAGAATCCTGTATTCGGTAGATGGAATAAATAAATAAATAAGATTAGGATGTGAATCCTCGTTCCAAAGTGGTAAAAAATCCAAGAGGACGTTATGGAACAAGGATTCCGCTTCACTTGTACTCTCATTAAGATTTTTCAACACAATTTTCTCAACAAATTTTGTTAAGGGTTCTATTTTGCTCTGTTCGACAACGTCAAATGCTCTTGCAAGAACAAAATCATGTAGATGATACAGATCAACGATACCAAATGACGTTTGCAGTTTGATGTTCGCAACCCTTAAGTATTGCAAATGACAATCAAATGACGTTTTCGAAAACGGCCAATTTTACTTTGGTTTTCTTAAATTTGGATTTATTGTATTTTGTTGAAGGTTTCACTTTAAACTAATAAAATAATATGAAAATCAATTTGGATATTTATTTGTTGCGCTTTTTAATGATGCGGTTCCTTCAAAAATAAGTAAAAGAAAATATAGATAATTTCTTACGGAATTTCATTCACTTTTTATTCAATACAAGTTTGAAAATAATTTATTTTATATAATATGTGCATTCGTAGAGCCAGAAATACAATTTATTGATATCCAAATTCATTATGAACCCTGTCAACAAACAATCGCACCTAATTTAACTCAAATATTTAATGCTTTCACTTTTTATTCACTTTAAGGACATTCTTATCTGTTCAATCGTTTTGACATTCAAATCTGAACTGTCTAATTCCTTGTTCGAAAATACAATAGAATTGTCATTTCGTGAACTTTCTATATATTTAGGGACAAAACACAATAGCACAGGGACAACCTTGTTCACGTTACGATCTATCAGCGTTGAGTGCGCTTTGAATGACATTTCTGTAATCACATAAATAATTTCAATATTGACAGCTGTATTTTTTTATACAAAAGTTTTATTTCCACAGCTATTGTGTTCACTGTCAAAAGTGAGACAAAAAAAAGTCAAACATAAGGTCTAAGCACAAAGTCAAGGTCTGTGGAAATGCTGTCAAAATCGGTGAAAAACTTCAAAAATTTATGAAAAACTGTCCAAAATCTGTTCGTGTATTCACATTTTCATTGTGAGAGCAATTCATTTCCCATCTTTTGTCAGTTTTAGTACAACGAATTACTTCGTCAAATGTTTTGTTATTCGTACGCTGGTAGTCTCGTTGACGATAATGCTGCCAATGAGTTGTATAGAGGCTGAGGAACTCTACCGAGCTAGACAACTGGCAATGGTCTTATCTATCGAAATCGCTACGAGACTTGCGAGAGCTAAAGTGGGTTTCAGGCAGAGGGTAAGGTTCGCTGCGTGTAAACGAGGAAGGAAAAAAAAAGGCACAAAGGACACCTGGAAAAACTCTTTCTAAGGTTAATCAGAGGCTGAGGAACTCTGCCGAACTGATCAGTGGCCAAATCAAGAGTGATCATTTATTTCATAAGCTTGTCTTTTATGCATTTTCACAGAGCTTTAATATTTAGCTAGAAGAGCTAAAGAGCTTTTATAATTCAAGCAACAGCGAGTACTACATTTATTTATTAAGTGACATTGCCAGTATCAAATTTAATATATAAATACAAATGTTTTCATTTTATGATTATTGTTATATAAAATGTGTTAAAATGTGTTGTTTGTGTTATGGGGTTGCTACAGTATTTTAAAATTTCCTCAATTTTATTTGGCCAAAAGAAGTATGATTTGAATGAAAAATTATTTAGCATTTAAAATTTTAAACAGAAAAATTTAATTTGCAAAGATTTTAAGGAAAAATATAAGTTTGGCGAGAAAGTATCGAACCTTTTGTAATATTTTTTTTTTCTTAAAAAAATTAATTTTATTAAACCAAATTTTGACTATTTTGTTGGACCAATAGCTGGAGCCATTATTCCGTCAGTGCAGAATTTCTGATGTTTCTTGTTTAAAAACTGAGTCACGTGATTCTCGCATGACTCTTTTTCTTTCGCATGCCAATCTTACGGCTTGCGCAAAAACAGCGCAATGTTGAAAGCGGGAGGACGACCCCAAGACGCGGTCTTCCCCTCATTTGGCTAACTTTCGAAAAAACCGAAAGCCTAGAAAGAATTTATGCCATAAATTCAATTTTGGGACTTGTTGTCAAAATTGAACCTCCGTGGAAAAACTCTAGGCTGATTCCCCAATGTACACGTTGCCAAGGATTGAGCCATAATCAGGCCTACTGCCAGAAGGAATCTCGCTGTGTAAAATGCGCTGGCAAACATCTGACTCGAGAGTGCAATGCCGCGAAAGAGTCCCCAGCGATATGCATTAACTGCAAGGGAAAACATCCAGCTAACTATCGAGGCTGCGAAGTCGGAAGCAGTTGCAAAAGCTACGAGATCAATCAAAAACGAAGCCTTTGAAAAACGCAGGGACAGCTAGAATGAGAAATAACAACAGCGGTCCTACTCCAAAGCCTTTAAAGAAGGTAATGGTGACAAACGCTAAAATCACCAATAACAACAACGTCAAAAATAACAATGCGTAAGTTCTCAGTAATTCTCGAGAGACTAGAAGAACAGACTAAAATAAATAAGATAATAGTCGAACGGCTTCTTAAGCTCGAAGCCAATTTCTGCAACTAATTATGGTAAAGAAGCTCAATATACTTGCGTGGAATGCCTACAGAAAAGGCTTGATGAACTAAATATTTTCATTCAGGAAAAAGTAATTGACATATGTTTAATTTCTGAAACTCATCTGGCGACAGAATCGCGTGTGGAACTAAAAGGTTACCGCGACTACCACGCTCATCATCCATCGGGAAACGCAAGAGGCGGAACATCCCTATTCATAAAAGACTGCATTGAACATACTCTGGAAGCAATAATTGAACTTGACAAATTTCAAACGACCGTGGTGCGAGCTAAAAATAAAAAATTACTCTTTTAGTATATCCTCAATCTATTGCCAATAGAAAAACACGATTTTATTGCCCTATTGAACTCTCTTGGACCAATCTTCATTATTGGTGGCGACTTTAACGTGAAGCACACCTTTTGGGGCTCAAGATGTATCTCTCAAAAAGGCAAAACTCTTTACAGGGCTGGTATGGAATGTGCTTGCTATTTTTACTCAACAGGCAAGCCGACATACTGGCACTCGGATGTCGCCAAAACACCCGATCTTATAGACTTCTTTATCGGAAAAGGAGTAAACGCTAGTTACGTCAAAGTTGAATCGATCTTTCTTCCGATCATTCTCCAGTTATCCTCTCACTGTGCGAATCCTTGGTTAAGAAACAAAGACCACCCAGATTAACTAACAGCAAAACTCACTGGGAAGATTTCCGAATAGACGTTGTAGACAATACTGAGTTGGAAGTAGCACTTAGAAAGCCATATCAACTTGAGAAAGAAGTTGCACGTTTTGTTGAAGTCATACAGTAAGCGGCCTGGAATAACACTCCCCGCGAATCGAACAAAGTTCCCAAAGTCGTCATAAGATACCCACCGGAAATCAGAGAAATGATAAACAAGAAACGAAGAAGAAACAAGATAAAACGTCCTTCAATAGGCTCTGCAACTTGTTGAAAAAATCGAGCAAGGACTTCAATAGCCAAGGTATTAATAACTACCTTCAAAGACTCACAGCGACAAAGGATACCAACTACTCCATATGGAGAGCCGTTAAAAGTGTTCGAAAGCCCCAAATACACGTGGCGCCAATAAGAAGAAACCAGGATGACTGGGCGAAAGAAGATAAGGAAAAAGCTAATGCTTTCGCCGACCATCTTGCAGAGACGTTTAAACCATTCAACGGGGAAGTGCTTCCAGAGAATGTCAATACGCTAGACGTGACGACAAACTTTCCAGTAGAAAAGGCTACGCTTAGGGAACTTAGACCAGTTATAGACACGCTTAAGCCCAATAAAGCCCCGGGATATGACTTAATAACGGGAGAGATAAGGTTTGCTAAAGCTGCTCTAACTTATAAATGCCAGCATTAGATTAGAGCATGTACCGCACCATTGGAAAGTAGCCGAAGTTATTATGGTTCCAAAACGCGGTAAACCGCTGACTGAAGTCAAGTCATATAGACCAATATCGCTTCTCCCGATTACATCGAAAGTCTTCGAGCGAATCCTTCTTAATCGTCTTAAACCAATTACCGACACATATTCCCTCTTGCCTGATCATCAATTTGGCTTTAGAAGACAACACTCTACAGTTGACCAAGTGCATTGAATAACCGATGTAATTGAACGAGCAATCGAATGCAAGTTAGTCTGTTCAAGCGCATTCCTTGATGTTTCGCAAGCCTTTGATAAGGTATGGCACGAAGGCCTAAAATATAAACTTCAACCAGCCCAACCCCAGCAATTGTCTCGTATTTTAGGTTCATACCTGGAAGACCGACTCTTCCGCGTGAGACAATGAAACGAATATTCCACTTTTAAGACAATAAAGGCGGGGGTGCCGCAAGGAAGTGTACTTGGCCCTCTGCTATATTTGATTTTTACCCGCGATATACCGCAAACGGACGACACTGTCCTAGCCACATTTGCTGATGACACTGCCATTTTGGCAACGGCTAAAACAGTCAAAGAAGCAACTGCGAAGTTGCAACATGCCCTTACACGGATTAACAATTGGACCAAGACTTGGCGAATCACGCTTAATGAAAACAAGTCTGTGCACGTGAACTTCACTCTCAAGAAAATTGAGAATCCACCGGTGTTTATCAACGCAGTTCGAATTCCTTACGCGAACGAGGCCAAATATCTCGGTATGACACTCGACGCTAAACTAAAATGGAGAGCACACGTTAAGAAAAAACGTGAAGAGCTTGAAATCAAATATAGAGATATCCACTGGCTTATTGGAAAGTATTCCAAGCTTAGCTTAGAGAACAAACTGCTGTTATACAAGCAAGTGCTAAAACCGGTCTGGACATATGGTGTACAACTTTGGGGTTGTTCTTTGAGGTATTGTTAATGCGCCGTGGTACATAAGAAACGATGATATCCACAGAGACTTAGGAGTCGAAAACGTTCAGAACCTAATTAAAATGTTTGCGCGAAAACATAATAATCGATTACAAGGTCATACGAATACTTCTGTTCAACAGATCCTCGACGAGACAAATTTATTGCGCCGTCTGAAAAGGACTAAGCGTCTCGATCTGGCGCGATGATTAGCAGCGCGTAATTTTCTAAAGTACACAGGAATTTTCAATGGAAAATCGCCTGCAGGATATCTTATAAAAACAAAATAAAATGCGATAGAAGAACTGCTTGTTGAGTGTGAACTCAGTCGTGGTTTGCATAAGGGAGGTGTTTTTTAGTGAGTAAGAATCTCACACTACTATAGGCCGGTGTAGTGGTACTAGCAATCGCTTCTCACTCGGAGGGGTCTAGGTTCGAATCCTGCCCATGAATAAGTCTTTCAAGTTTTTCAGTTGTGTAATTGGAACTCAGACAGAAAAATTCTGCGTGTGAAGGCATAACACTGATTTGGCTGTTGTAGAGTTTCAAGCACAAATAATTACTGCGAATTATAACCTTCCACTCTGAGTGAAGAAAAAACTCTCCGTCCTATTCGGACTCCCACCCCCCCCCCCCCCTGGAGAGCAAATACCGAAACCAAACACACCTGAGTTTCAAACCACTACAAAACAATTTTCCTTTCTCCTCCTTTCTACCTTTCCGCCCGCGCCCTGGCAACAGTAAAAGGATATCTAACCCCTTAGGCACGCGTAAATTATAAAAAAAAAAAAAGGCCCCGGGCCTATAGTGTCTATGAAGATTTCTCAACTTCCCACGAAAAAGAAAAAAAAAAATACTTTACGGCAGAGAGCGAAATAAATGATAATCTAGCGGTGCAATATGAAAACTATACGGTGGTTGCATCAAAACTTCCGAGTCGAGTTTCTTAAATTTTTTGCCGAGTCATCAAAGATGATTGATGAAACTCAATATCTTTCCTGTTGATCGATTATTGCCTCGTTTATGCAATTGCTTGCTTGAACCCCAATTAATTACGTTCGAATCAATCTAGGCAGTAGTGGGTAGATGGATGATACTCTCCCAATCCCACCAAACACCCGGCATCTCTTTTCTTGCCATAAATTCTTGCCTTGCTATGGGTTTTAGGGCTTTATTGTCTTTTTTTCGATCAAGACCGCTATTACCATTCACTTCAAAAGTTGCTCGATTCTTTCCGTTTCATCAGTGGCTCGCATATATGAAAATTCGACCATCGAGCTTTTTGTAAGCAACTCGTTCCAAATGGCTTTAACTGCTTTGTAGTTGATCATGTCATGTGCCCGAATTTCTCAACTTTTTCAATAATTTCATCGACTTTTTCATTGAAAAAAAAATTGAATTATCGAATCCGCAACAGCCCCACTATAGAATTAGTAAAATATCCCAAGCAGTCAGGAATCTCCAAAGATCCGTGGAAATTTAAAGTAATTGTCGGTGTCTCGAAAACAATAACTCAAACAAAATTCCCAATATACTTCCACCACACAGTTTCATGGACCTCTTACATGAGTACAATGGAGTAGTTGCACGTTCATGCGGAAATATGCCAAAAAGCTGAATTTTATAGTCACAACCTTTTCAGTTGCTTCCTTGAAATACTTCCCTTATTGTCCAACGTTGGTCTATACTTTCCCATGTAAAATATTCGAAAAATTTCCACTTAGCTTGACAAGTTCTTGGTTACCCCTTTCACACAATACTGTCACACTCTCACTCAAAAAACAGAAATTTATTGCAGTCATCAGCAAATAACTACAATTTCCCAGTTTGAATTTCCGGCCAATAGCCTGAATAAGCATTTATTATCCCTAACAACTGTAATTCTGTCATCTTCACACCCCCTACAAAACAATGACAACGTATTGTTTCATAGGAAACTTCCGTCCTTTTAATCGCACACTCTCACCGAATTCCGGTCCAATACCTTTCAAGTACTACAACATGTACCTTCCAAGGATTTAACGGCCTGTACTCAATAGCCACTGACCCAAACTGCACTCCGTCCATAAATATTCAGCAGTAATTTTTGTGTTCTCGATCCCGAACAGGAAAATATTTTATGATCCACCACGGGAAATAATGAAAATAATCCTTCCACCTTGTGAAAGCATACAGAAGCACCCCTATGATATCCAATCTCTCTTCATACAAAACATAATACTCGTAGTCCCTCAACCATCCCACATTCATACAACAATTTGAAACTATAACAACTTCGTGTCCTATCTCAGCTGTTTTGGTGCTGGTTTTTCATTCTAGCGGCTAACTGGGCTGACCTGGCCTGGCCTGGCCTGACCAGTGTACCAACCAGTTCAAGGCAACAAACAGTGTTTTCATAGCATGAAATCCATTCAACCATCACGTCCGCACCGAAAACAAGGACGACGACAACGATGGCGATGGCGATGGCGATGGCGATGACTAGGACGACTCCGGCTGGAAACTCAAAACTTCAACTTGACCACCTCGTTCCTTAAGTAATAACTTAGTTTTAAGGATAATTTATTCGAAACAATGGGCCACTTAAAAATTTTACCGCCTGACAAATGAATGCGATATTTCATTATAAACTATATAGGGACCTGACTGTAGCGGTACCGGTCCCGGTAGTAAGTGTGTGTGCAAGGATTCGGAGGAAGTTTCAACATTTATCGGTATTAAAATTATTTATATCTGCGGCGGAGTGTGTTTTTTTTTTGTTTTTGTGTTTTTGTTTGTGTTTCTGTTTCTGTTTTTGTTTGCGTTTTTCTTTTATTTCCTCTCCCTGTGACTTTGGAGCGGAACTGCTGGTATTAATTATACAAAACGATAAATTTAAGTTTTCATTTCTGACTGCGGAACTTGGAGTTTGAAGTCTATAAAGCTGGAGGATGGCCGAAATTCCTGAGCCATTTGCCACGAGTTTGAGTTGAAAAATTCAATAGATGTCGTTATGATTAATTGGTCTCTCTTTGATAGGTCGGTATGTTTGTATTTAGCAGAAAAAGGATGGTTACCAGCTTGTGAATTCAGAAGCAGCCATTATAATCGGCCGTCATCATCAGCCTGATGGCACTCATTATGGTAGGGTTGGAGATACTCGTAGGTATTACTACATTCAAAGGTTTGATCTCTTGGCTGAATTCAGCAAAAGATACTCAATTAATTATGCTATAGTCCTTTGTAAATGTCTTAGGAGCTGAATGTGGTAAGAAACGGTATTCGTGGATATTTGTGGGTAACCCACTATTTGATGGGCTGCCTTAAAATGGTCTATGAGGAATGACGTTCTTAAATGGAATTTATTTTCTTTGATTGTTTAACTGTAACGTAAATCAAGGAATTTACGTATACACAAATCAGTGTCATCATTGGTGGACGTTTTATAGATTTATACTCATTCATGAAGTAAAACAGCAACGGTCTTTATGTTTCGTTGGATTTATATGTGAATATATGGGAATCCTTACGAGGTTTAGAGGAACAATGTCACGTAAAACCGGTGCCTACCTTCAGTGCTGACATACACATTGACACATGTACACCCATAACGATATCCGTTGTCGGCTCGATAATCTAAAGAATTTTATTTGTGATATTTGGGATTATCGCCGAGTTTTCAACAAATAATTTTGAAGCAGAACAACTATTCGAAATTATAACCTTTCTAAAGGAACTATGCTTCTGCCACGTATGGCTTTTTTTACATTAGCTCGGGATGAAGGAGTTATTAGTACCTTTAATATATTTGCGAAAGAGAGGTACCGATGTACGTTGGTTTTAAATGTGTGAATACTGTAATGACTAGGAAACAAAGAGCTTGTCAGGACATTACATAGAGCGAAACGGATGTTACGGTTAAAAGTTTGAAGGGGCGGAATTTTACAGGCAATTTCTGCCTAGCAATGGTTGTGAAAATAGCAATAGAATATGGTGTTTGAGAGCGTCAATTGACTGTGTAATAATGGCGTCACCTATGAGTTTAATCGCACGGTTTTGGATCCTATCTATCAAATGCAAAGAGGTCTTGGGGCCACCTGACCAGATATATACATTGTACTCCAATTTTGGGCGCCAGATCAGAGGGGAAAAGTATTTCTTACATCGTTTGAGAAAGCCTAGATACTCGTATTTGGCAGCATTTTTGTTGTTATTGACACGCATATCGAAAATGGAAAGTTTTTCGGCTTCGACTTGGATAATGGCTGGGTATTTAAATTTTAATATTTTGTATCAAATTCCACTCTGATGATAGTTCCCCGATTGGTTATGCTGTTAATGAGCTTAGCATACGCTGCCATTCCAGTTTTACAGCGGAAGCCGAAAAGTAGGGACGTGAGTCCGGGAATGAACATGGAAATCTGGATTAAAAGTAGAAGACTAGAGATCATTAATGAAAATTAAAAAGAGTGTCGGAGACAGAACAGAGCCCTGGGGCACACCAGCATTTATTTTGTGAATATCAGACTTGAAACCGTCCAAGACAACTTGAATTGAACGTTCCGAATCCATTGAAGAAGAGAGTCATCGATCCCAAATGCACACATTTTCGACAAAAGAATCTGATGCCAAGCTCTGTCAAGTGCCTTAGAAATGTCAAATGCAGCTTTCGCCAGATCGATGTACGCTTTGGTTCCACTTTTCGGTGAGACATGCCATCAAATCACCAGTGGACCTGTTGCTACGAAAACCGTACTGCCTGTCATTGAGAAGTTTTCGTGTTTCGAGATATTTGATGAGCTAGCGAGAAAAAATTCGCCTTTTTTAGGGACGGGCTAGACAAATGCTGTGTTCCATCTGCTCGGAAAGAGTCCTAAAGGGTAGGGTTGATGAAAAAGCTTGCGCAGTGTTTTTGCCAGCATATCTTTTATCAAAATATTTCCAGCTTTGTTCTTCTTGCGCACATTTATGACTGTCCTGACTTTTTCTACCTCCGTGAACTGTTTTATCAACTCTGATTGGGTTTTCTTCGTAATGACTATTACTGTATCTTGGTAAGTGTTGCTTTAATGCTTCTACGATTCCCTGTAGATCGTTGAAAAGATTGCTCTAACATTCCCATAACATATTAGCCTGAACCTGACTCTGAGTACTCGTCACAATTCTACGGGTTTTTGGTTGGTGATTTCAGCTTTTTCTTTTTGTGCTGCAGTTGGCATTGACGTATTTAATAAAGGGTGACCAGATGAGAACGATAGGAAAAAAAATTAAATAAAACAACAACGTTGTGAGATATAAAATTGATTCTAGCTTTATTTTGAAGCAACGTTCGTGACATTATATGTGTTCATCTTTTGATTACTCGGCTCTGACCACAGAAGGCCGGATATACCATTGACGGTAACGATGTCTCCTTCCTCATCAGGTGCGCTGATGCCGCCAAGCCATAAAACGCACCAAAGAGTCAATATTAGTGGATGTATTGATGCTTGGCTGAACACTTATGGATTGTGTTCACTCCAATAATGGCAATTTTGCTTGTTGACATAGACGCTGAGCCAAAAATTTGCCTCGTCCGAGAAGATAATATTTTGGATCTCCAACATTTCCAGCGCCCAGTTAGCGAACTCACGGCGTTGTCTATGTTCTTCCTGCTTCAATTCTTGCGTCAGCACAATCTTGTACGGATGTAGGCCCAAATTCAACCGCAAAATAAGCCGTGTTGACTCTCTGGTGATACCCAATTCAGCTGATCGGCGTCGAATCGACATTTCTGGGTCTTCTTCGATACTGGCCTATGTTTTCTTCATTTCGCACCAATCTCTATCTGGTTAGTGGCTTAAGATCCAAAAGAGTGTACTCACGCTCAAACTTTTCCACTGACCGACCTCACGACAAAATTCACGTTACGTATTTACAATATTTCGATAATGTTTTTTAATAATTTCAGCACGTTCGGCAAGCGGAAAATGAACAAATTGACCTCCGAATTGGGTTGCAACTATAAAGAGGTCAGAGTCAACATTGGCACCTGTGAATCTTCGACATTAAGTAGATGTTCGATGCATGTAAATGGCATGTCTGGACGATAGTATTTATAAGCATCCCAAACCGCTTAGCAACAACCTTAGATCAACACCAGCTTCAAACCAGTACTCGACACATCTTTATTGACATGCAGGTACAAACGAGTATGCATGTTATTGCCACGTTTTGCAACGTAAATAAAGTTAATCATCAAAACTGCGCTCAACTGGAAACAGTGCCAATTAAAAGACATCGCCATTAGTTGGAGTTCAGGTTCATTCTGCTTTCAGTGCCCTGACTATGGTGTTAGCGAAACAAACAAGCAAATGGAAAAATATTACTCGTAGTTATTGATTGCTTAGCAAAGGCAATAGCAACAATATCAAATATTTTTACACAATGCACGTTCGCGTTATCACACCTTTCTAATTTTCAAATTTCCAGTTCATGGCACATAAACTGAATTGAGCAGTACGACAGAAAAGAATAAAAACATTCCAAAATGAACTAGTTTTCACTCTGCGGCAAGCTTTACAGTCATGCATTTCCCATAAGTGGAATTCATCTTGTTTAAAAATGGCAAGAGGACTATTCCATACTCGTATCTAGATGCAAAACAATACATTGTTTGGAGTTTATGGTGTTTTTTTTTTTTTATATTTTGTGTCGGCGATCAGGTGGTTGTGATGTGGTGGACAATGGATTTGGAGCAGCGGTCGCCAAAATATATGTACACTCGTAGGAGTATGTACATTCAGATATCCTGTGTATATGCTCCCACCAAACCACTTTAGCCGAGAAGCATGCACATAAATCATATTTGCCAAGCTAAAGCGGTATTTTAACGAAATATCCTGCCAACGAATTTTTATAGAAAAACTTTTATAAATTGCTTTCGTTGGGATTTTGTATTTTGAATGTTGTGCCAGGGATAAAGTATCTCAACTTCAACGAGTTGCAGTTGAGTGTTTCTCTTTGGTTTGTTTTTAGGTGTGAGAATAGATTCACTTTATTAACGATGGGTTTAGCCGACCATTTCCAGTAGCCTAGTCATTGAGTCTTTTTGGTTTTGTGTTGTAGTTTAGGAAAAGAACTAGGATTTGAGTGTGCTGAAAGTTGCAAATCAAGTAAATCGCTGACAGTAACGATCTTCTTACATGAAAAATTTCCTCAAGTATATTATAATAAGGTTTTGATAGTGTATAAGAGGTGTAATTGATTGAACAGTACTCGTAAATATGTTCATCTTCTTGGTATGTTTTTCTGAAAAATAGCTATCGATAGTGAATTTTTCTGAGCTCATATCATACTGGTAGGGGCTGTTACAATAGTATGAATATAGTAGATGGGATCTTGTTGAGGTATGTAGAACTATGCGTTTGTAATTATCAAAGTTGGGTAGTTCTTGAATAAAACCTTCCCTGTGGTTCGTGCAAAAGACAGTTTTTTTAGGCATATTAGGCAAGGTCTTCCTCTACTACGTAGTTGGAATCCGACATTTCGGTCTGTAGCGTTTTTATTCATTCGCTCTACATATCCTTGACATCTCGAGTGACTGAAGCACATTATTCTGCTCAGGGCGATCCCACCATATAACTCGAAGAGTTCGCTGTAATATCCTCTCCCCAAAGCCCGTCCATCTAAACGAGAGCAAGAATTACTCCAAGAATATTGCGTCCAAAACCATGAAGGGTATCTTGATCCACCTTCACTAATTTACATGACATAGAGCAGGACTAGGACTATAAGCGTCTTATAAAGAGCGTCAAGGTAGGTCCTTATTACTCGTTGGACAAAAAAAAAACAAAAAACTCCATTGGCAAGTGTAACTCTGCGTTTGATTTTTAATGAGATATTATCATCAACGTTAATTTCGGAGCCAAGGTAGATAAAACCCCTAACTACATCCTTTGTCCCTTTTTGTTGACAGCATTAATTTTGTCCTCATTCACAGCTAAAACATTTTTAGCCGCACCAGAGACAGATTGCTGCATTCTACCAATGATATAAATGACACCACTTAGTTACAGAGACTTTTTAAAGAATTGTAATCTCGCTGAGATTGCTTCTGAGATTTAAGGGGTTCCAGGAGCGTTCTTCATCCTCATCAGAGCAGACCATACTGAGATTCTATTCACTGGGAATGCTTTCATCGTACCACATTCTACTGATGAATTCGTGTATTCTATTTGCCAAATCAATTCCCGATTTTAATAATTCGTTAGGTAATCCCTGTCCTACCACAGCGATATTGGTCTTTAGTTTAAAATAGGTGGATTAAGTTGCCGATAATAGTCCATAGGGGCATCTGCCCTCACCAAAATTATAAACCAAAATTATTCATATTTGTGTCCTTCTAAATATCATTTCTGCAGAAGCACTTCATAATGGTCTCGATCGAGCGCTTCTCAGTCGTCTCCTTCCTTTTTTCTAAGAAGTTTAGTGTTTCTTCCGTCTCCTTAACTCATAAAAATTGTGAATAGTTCTCGTACTTTCCGGTACTCTTCGTTAAACCAGGGGTTTCGCTGTAATGGTCGGCTGAAACTTATCTCATCAGATGCGATTTCTTTAATGGATAATTGCATTCGCACTACAAAAAGGTAGTGGTCTGAGTTAATTATAGCTTTTTGAAGCTTTCGAGCTTGCAAGAATACTATTGTATAGGGTTTTCCAATAAGGACTTGACAACTTTTTTTTTTAAATAAAACGCAAACCATTTGAGATATTTCAAAAACTTTATTATTGGCTTGAAGTGCAATCAAAACATTTATGAATGGAGCTCGACTTCATTCATATGGCCACCGCGGGCACGTTTGCAGCGGTCGATTGGTTGGACCCAATTTTCAACGACTCGGCCACACATTTCGGCCGAAACAGCTGCTATTTCGCATTCAATGATGGCTCTGAGCTCTTCCAACGTCGTCGGCGTGTTGGCATTAACCAATGACTTAACGTAACCCCACAGAAAATAGTTAAGCGGCGTTAAATCGCACGAACGAGGCGGCCAATCGACTGGCCCATGTCTTGAGATAATACGCTCACCATACTTACTCTTTAATAAATCGATTTTAGCGTGTGCTGTGTGGTTTGTGGCACCATCCTGTTGAAACCACATGTCGTCCAAGTCCATATCTTCCAATTCGGGCCAAAAATAATCGGTGATCATGGCGCGATAACGCTGACCATTCACAGTAACGTGACGATCGTTATCGTCGACGAAAAAATATGGCCCAATAACGCCGCCAGCATGCAAACCGCACCAAACAGTTATTTTTTGTTGGTGAAGTGGTGATTCATGAAGCACATGTGGATTTTCACCCGACCAATAACGCATATTTTGCTTATTGATGAATCCATTGAGCCAAAAATGAGCTTCGTCACTGAAGATAATTTTGCGATGAAATTCTTCATCTTGGCGCATCTTCTCCAGAACCCAATCGGAGAACGTACGTCGCTTCAAATGGTCCATCGGCTTCAATTCTTGAGTCAGCTTGATCTTGTATGGGTGTAAACCAAGATCCTTACGCAAAATACGCCATAATGTGGTCTGAGCGATGCCCAATTCTTGAGAACGCCTTGGAATTGACTGATTTGGGTCGTTTGCTACGGACGCCTGAACGGCAGCGTTATTTTCGACACTTCGACCAACCCGTTGTCTCACTGACACGGCAACATCTCACAATGAATACTCGTATGTAGACTTTAAATTTATGCACTAAACTTGTTAATTCTCGTCTACTAGGGCGAAAATTGAAGTTAACGCTCTTAAAGTTGTAGTCACCGACTTCGAATTTCGGTAGAAAATTTTTATAATTTGCAGACGTTGTTCGTTCGTGTACTTTACCATGATGAAAATGTTGAGCTTACTGAATAAATTGACAGTGACAGTTTGATGATTAGTCAAAGAGTGCGTTCACAAATTAAATTCAAAGTTGTCAAGTCTCTATTGGAAAACCCTTTAAAATTGCGTCTTGAATCGATTGCAATGTAATCAATTTGGTTGGTCATTTTTTTATAGGTTGACTTGTCGATCCCACGGTGCAAGGGTATCTGGTGGTAAGCTCCGCTCAGGTTCAGTGTGGTGAAAATTCTGCAATTAGCAAGTTGCTGGCTGAGATCTGGGAGTGTGATATGGGTACGTTTGAGACAACGATAGTCATCACATGATCTCCAACCTCTGGATTTCTTTTGCACCATTTGAAGAGGAGATGCTCACTCGCCTTTGGATGGCCGACAGACCCTCCGTTGTATTTATAATATCCTCAATTCTTCCTTAGCCGATTTGACATTTTCGCCAGGAAGCCGATGAGCTCGTTTTGCGACGGGATGTCCTCTGACAGTTTGTTTCGTAGATTATTTTGAGTGTTGGTTGCGAATTATTGATTATGTTACCTCGAATACATAGGTTGGTGCTGTTATCGCTGTATGTGGTAAATGAAGTCGGCAGCGATGATTGGTTGTCTGACGTCGGCGAATACAAAACTCCAGCGGAAATCTCTGTGAAATCGCGGGTCTGGTACTACAGTTTTAGTACCATGTGTCGAGATAGTAGCTCCATTGGCAGCGTAAAGTTCGGAAGCCACAGGCGTTTTGTTTTTGACGTACTTCTAGAGCAGGACGGAAATATTTTCACTGGTGTCAATTATGTACGATATTCCGCTTGTTTTGTCATCTATTTGTAGATGGTGAAGTTCGTTTTTGTTCTTGCATAAACAACTGCCTATACGCCCGACGACAGTCCTAGTTTTCTGTCCACTTTATACAACCAGGTTTGCAAAGTTTCGCTTCACCGCTTTCGGTGGTATTAGCTCTACTTTTCGATCTGTTACGAGATGTTGACCTGTTGCTGGGTTGTTTCACGCATACCCTTCCCTGACCGTTTGTTCCTGTGGTTTGTCATGAAACCGCCTGAATGGTCTCTGGTTATGATTCTGATGGCAACGAGGTGGAGTGCCAGATGGTCCATAGGTACGCGCAGGACATGTCGAAAATTTTGCCTCCTACTTCGACATGTTTGTCCTTGTCCAGGTCTTCCTGACCTGTTGCTAACAACACCGTGCTCATTTTCTCTGGCAAATGGTCTACGAACAGTTTGCGCATTATTGAGGGGTCGCACCGTCCATCAAGAATGGGCCTCATGTCTACGCGAAGATGGCTAATGACCCGATATGTCTTCACCTCGTAGCATGCATAGTAACTGTGACTCTGGTGACACGTAAATTTGGTTCTGTAAATTTATATTAATTCACATCGGGGTCACCATTTCCAGTTTTTCATTAATGATGTTTTTATTTTAGGTCGTGAAAACCAGCCTCCTCTTCAGTGCCGATTTGAACCCTTACGGACACTAGTTGGTGTACTAACAACAACTGCGGAAAGCTGCCAAAATTTAAAAAAACGTAGAACCATGACACAAACCACTATTTCCTCAAAGCTCTTTTTTAATAACTTTTTTGCGCCATCTGCATGGCAAGAAACATACTAGTAAGCAACTTTCATAAATGTCAAATTAACCTCAAATGGCAAATGGGGAAAACAATATCAAGTCAACAAGTATTCTCGCCCAGTCACCACATCGCAGTGCAATCGTAATCAACAAAAAAACAATTAATTATTCCATTTGATAATAAGTAATTTATCCCACAAATATTGTGAACTACATTGCAGTCATTTTTCCAAAGAAAAATTACTAAAACTTGTTCTTCGTAATCGAATATTTCCCACTCTACAGGTAACTTTCTCATTCCCGGTTAACTAAATCCCAAAATTAATTAATTTTTTTTCTTTTTCTTGATTTTAGACTATAAATTTAGCATTCTTATTGTTTTTATTGCTTTGCAAAAAGAAATTGGAAAATGTCTCAACCTGTTGCATTTTTAACTCGCAAAGAAACCTTTAGTGCTTGCCATCGTTTACATAGGTAAGACTGCGAAATGTAAATATTTAGCAAATGAGTATTTTACTACAGTAAATTTGTTTTCTTTTCCTATCTATACGTAAATAAATATTTGTAATCCAGTTATTTGTTTTCGTTTCAGCAATCAGCTTACTGATGCAGAGAATGTTGAAATCTATGGAAAATGCAATAATCCAAATGGCCATGGCCACAACTATACTGGTAAGATGATTTCTTAATTATAGGATAGAATTTCATGGTTCTAATGGTATTCTACGACGCAATTGAGACCATACTATCGACAGTTAGCTCAGTAACTACATATCATTATCAGAAGATGTTTAATTTTAGACCACAGATGTTAGACCCATATGAGATTGCGAAGGTACTTGATAAATAAAGTCAAGTTCAGGTTTATGGCCTTGGTTAAATAATTGTTATCAGTCAATGGCCGGTTTTCTGATGGAATAATCTATTTAAATTAAATTAAATTTATTAGCTCACAGAGTTGCCAAAATAGTTTAAATTATCGATTTCTTTATTGTTGACCTTAACCTTGACCTTGACTCTTGATTTCAGTTTAACTCTTCCTGAAAGTTTACTATACAACTAGCTTTCTGTTACTTAGAAAGAAATTTATAATTACGGAAGTGAGCCTACATACGTGTGACTTTGTAGTAAGTATGTATTTGAAACTCGTTCTTTTTACCTTGCAAGTGTGATTATGTTACATTTTGCTTAAATGATCTACGTAAAATGTTAGCTTGTAGATCCCTCAAACGAGTACGAATTTCAGCCTCACTAAGGCAGGCTCTTTCTGGAGGGTTTTACATTACGTTTCCCACACGGAGGCCAGTTAAAACCCGGATTTTTGTAAATCATTCATTCGACAAAAACCGAATTATTGCAGCAATGTGCACAGTAGTTGCGTTGGATTGAAAGCACAACTCAGGACTATCAGCGATCGGTGGCTTCGCTGCCTTTTAACATTTACCGTTACAGTGTTGGCAGCACCACACCAAACTGCTTCGCATTATCAATGCGAAAACAAAATCTGATAGCTATAGTGAATGCTGAAGATCACCAAGCTCCAACCATAAATTTCTTTTGATAAGGACTTAGTTTTGACAGTGTTTTGGTGTATTAGCGGTGTCAAGCCACACATTACGCAATCCGATTCAATCGCAAACTCAAAATAAATATGATTCTTTTCCCGTTTTGAGCTGGTAGGGAAGTACAAACTTACAATTAACCCATCCTATTTGCTCAGTCAATTCAAGTGATACCCACTTATCAGGTTTTCTTTAGTAAAACCTAAGCGTAAATTTGTCCAAAACAGATCTGGTCCTCACAAGAATCGTTCCAGTCAAGTTAAATGGCACCCCTCTGAGGTTCAGTGGGAATTTGAAGTATGTAAAGGGTCCGCCATCTAACGTTTTTTTTTCAACTAGTGCTTATTTCGTGAATGGTAACACTTAGCTCATGTCTGATTTGACAGATAATTAGTTTTATCCTTCCGGTTAATAATGGAAAATAATTTCATTCAAATGGCTGCCTAGGCTGGCCATGCAGTAGCCTACAGGATCGGTCCAATTTTTAAGCACATTATCGATTGTGTGCAGCTGTATTTCACCAATGGCTTCACGAATATTGTCCTTTAAAGTGTCAATTGTCTCTGGCTTATCTTTTACGGAACCCCACAAATAATAGTCCAACGGTGTCAAATCGCAGCTCCGAGGTGGCCAAACGACATCAGCTCTGCGGCTGATAATGCGATCTTCAAAAACAGGGCGCAAAACATCGAGTGTAGCTTCGGCTGTGTGGCACGTAGCGCCGTCCTGTTGAAACCAAATGTTGCCAATATCCTCCTCTTCAATTTTTGTGAACAAAAATTCGTTCAACATGGCCCAATAACGATCGCCATTGACTGTAAGATGGCCCAATTATGCCTCTGGACCAAAATCCGCACCAAACAGTGACTCGTTTTGGGTGTATTGGCTTTTCAATGTATGCGTGCGGGTTTTCTGTGCCCCAAATGCGACAATTTTGCTTGTTTACATACCCGCCAAGATCAAAATCAGCTTCATCTGAAAAGATGATTTTTTTGGCAAAATCGGCATCTTCTCTAATTCGATCGCAGGCCCACTTAGCGAAGCGAAAACGCATTGGATGGTCAGTTGGCTTCAACTCCTGAACCAATTGGACTTTGTATGGCGTCATACCAAGGTCTTTATGCAAAATTCGTCTCAATGATGTCTCCGAAATGTTCAATTGTTGAGAACGACGGTGAATTGATGTTGATGGCGCTTCACGCACACTTTCTGCCACAGCAGCAATATTCTCGGGTGTACGCACTGTTTTTGGCTTTTCACGCTTTGGTTTATCGATGAGGATGCCAGTTTCTTTCACTTTTTTCACAAGATAACGAACATACGGAGCTGACGGTGCTGAAAAAAAAACGAACATAAACTTGTTAGAAAAAACTCAACGAGTTGTACGCATAAGCTGCTTTCCTGGCGCGTTAAGACCCTGTCAACGACGCTCTTTAACAATTGGCAGTCAATCAGCGATCAGATCCCTAACTTCGAGCACTATAAATTCGAGAGTGACTCGCAGACTGCACTGCATCTTTCAGAAACATGACTTAGCACAAAAATATGTTTCTCTATTGGGTTTCGGGACACTAGGGCGCCTCAGGGAACTGCGTCGCTGATAAATTTGCCAAACTCGAATTCCTGGGAAAAAATAGTAGAAAAGACCAAGCCTCTAATCTCCTACACCATACAAATGACATACTTGAAAGCGTTAGTCATAGGAGGAATCTCAGACAACTGTGAGACATCTAGACTAACATGCTCATACTCGATCCTAAACGATCAAGAGGACTAATAACTTCAGAAGAGAGACATTTACAAATATAATTAGGGGACACTGTGCCATTGGTTGAGGGATTGAGTATTTCTTCACTTCCTTTGTAACTACCCTGCTTTGGTAGAATGCAACCCTTAGACGGTTACCTCTTCCGAAATCTAAATAATCTCTCGACCAGATAGTAAAGTTCTTAATTTTTAACAAACCCCTTTTATTATTTTTTTTCTTTTTTCAGTCGAAGTCACTGTTCGCGGACCAATTGATTCTCGCACCGGAATGGTAATGAATATAACCGACATCAAAGCTGCTATGGACATTGTGATCTTTAAAAATTTGGACCACAAAAACCTAGACAAAGACGTTGAATTTTTCCAACAAATTGTAAATATATCATCTTTCATCAATTGCAATTATATTTGTGCTTTCGATTTTATTTATTTTCTTTCATGTTTGCAGCCAAGTACCACTGAAAATCTCGCAGTCTACATTTGGGATAACATACGTAATCAACTTCAGAAACCGGAACTATTGTATGAAGTAAAGATTTATGAGACTGACAAGAACTCGGTGATTTATCGTGGACCATATTTCCAAAATTACATTTACGCAAATGGAAAGCGCACCCAAAATGAATCTTGTACAAATATTTCCTCGGACTCGGATTAAAGACTGACACTGTTCGACGTAAAAAAAAAAAACTAAAACTAAAAGGAGTTCTCAAAACAATAAAGCGGAAATCGAATTTCTATATTTACGCTGTGATTGAGTGATTAAAGATGTTGAGGAAGATCACCGTATTATTATCAGAATTTAACTAAAACTTTATCAAATGTAAACAAAAAGAACGTTCCATTTTTATAATTTACTTTGCTTGACTAAAGAGTTAGTTTATTTTATTAAATATGAATGTGTAATATAAGTTTGTGTGTTACTCGTATATATACTTCGATGATGGGTAGTGTTTCGTGCATATTCATTACGCAACAAGTAACCTAGGAGTTAAGTTTCTCATTTAGCCTTCAGCCTTTTCAATTATAGATACTCGACATGAACTAGAACAGATTTGTTTCGAACGTGAACATGATCTGCATGGACATTAGTTTTAAAAACGTAAAAATAGAACCTTGCTCGTTGGTTGGCTAAAAGCTTTGTAAGCTAATTCACTGAATAGTGCATTTACAAGAAATGCAAGTTATATCAAGAGTTATCCAGGCGTATGAGGACCAGATCGGGACACTTTATAAACGTCAGGAAACACTTACCGACAAATACCAGTGTTGCTTCTGCTCTAACAAGTCAACTTTTGGCCAAATAGGTCAAAGATACAAATCTTCAAAATTACTAATTTCTTTCAATTTGGAAAGATGCACACCATTTCGTTTTTGCATGCGATGGCAGACGTTGCGGTACCACAACATCTTATCCAGTTACGCTGCGTATCGAAACCAATTACTTTAAAACATTTTCTTCATAAAGATTACATATTTCCAAAACTTCGTACATGAGCAGATAATGGGCGACGAATGCGCTAACATAGAAGGCACTATATGCAACAAGTTTGTCCAGCTGTTGGTCTATGTTGACGCCACTGGCATCACCGATAGTACACGGCATGCTATTGTAAATGCATTGACGGCAACTGAAAATTTGACAAGAACGGCAAGTCTGATACTGCTGATATGGAAAGAGGTCTGGGCGAAATATATCGACAAACAAATTATCATCATTTGGAATAAAACAGGAGCTCATCTAGCCCGGATTATGGCACTTTGGAAAGATCCAACGACTCCAACAAACTGCAGCGAAGTTGATTTGGCGAAAGAACTATCATCTAGAACAGCTTTCCGAACTTACAAGCATGCGGCAAAGTATACGACACCAAGAAGAAAACCAAACATGAATATCGGATAAATTTAGAGATATGAATTGACGAAGTAACAAGGAAAAGCAAATCAGTCTTCCAAATTATCTTATCATTGCATATCTTTGTTCCATATCAAAGGTGATGTGGAAATAGCCAATTATGAAGAATAATACTATTAAAGGATATGCAATGGCTTGTGCCATACTAGAGAACAAGTAAGTTTTCTAGCTGCCTGTACCTGGGTTATCTTGCTGTTATACCTCTCCTCGAAAATGCATTCACCATTTGCTGAGTTTCGGTAACAAAGTTTGTCATACTACTGAGACAAGCAGACAAACCTAGTTGCTTTGCTTCCCCAAAAACATGCGGAAGTTCTTACTTAGGTAGAGCTGCAATCGATGCTGAGGATTTGGAAAGAGCATTTCTGTAAACTGTTAACGGGACTTTTTTTTATAATTTACGCGCGCCTAAGGGGCTATGATACCCTTTTATTGTTGCCTTGACGCGGGCGGAAAGGTAGAAGGAAGAGAAAGAAACATTGTTGTGAAGTAATGGTTTGAAACTCAGGTATATTTGGTTTCGATATTAGCTCTCCGAGAGTGGGAGTCCGAATAGGTCGGAGAGTTTTTTCTTCACTCGGAATGATTCGAAGGTTGTCAATTTTCACGCTTGTTTTGTGCTTGAAACTCTACAAACAGCCAAATCTACATGCCAGGAATCTACAGGTCTGGAAGTAGCTGCACACAAGACTGAAGCGGTCCTAATAACCAGTCGCAAGGCGGCGGAATACGCGAACTTCCGCGACAATTAGATCCAAAGAATCTTTAAGGTACCGTGGAGTCATGCTGCGCTTTAAAACCCACGTCGAGTACGCTACCAAGAAAGCATCGCTGATGCAGGCAGCACTCGCCCGAATGCTACCGAACATCGGCGGACCTGGATACGCCCGAAGAACCTTGCTGACCAGAGTGGTCAGCTCGGTACTTCTATACGCTGCTCCTATATGGGCCGGTGCGCTGGCGACAAATGAGTGTAGGAGAGAGTTAGTATCAGCTCACAGGCTCTGTGCAATGAGAGTGATCAGTGGATTCTGTACAATCTCCTATGATGCAACCTGCGTTTTAGCTGGAATGATCCCAATAGACATCCTCGCGGATGAGATGAAGAGGGTGTACCTTAGCCGATCATCGAACCAGCAAGAGGCAAAGAGGGTTAGGGAAGAAGAAAAGGCAGCATCCGCAATGCTGTGGCAAACCAGGTGGGACCGCTCAACAAAAGGCAGGTGGACGTACAAGCTTATTCCCATCATAGAAACATGGACAAAGAGATTATGGGGGAACTGTAACTACCATATCACACAGTTCCTGTCTGGGCACGGCGGTTACCGGAAATACCTCCACAGATTTGGATACGATAGTTCGCCCCAGTGACCAGAATGCCAAAATGAGGAAGAGGATGCGTTGCATGCAGTGTTCTACTGCAGACGCTTTGCAGAAGAAAGGATAAATCTGACAAGTCCAGACGGCCTAGTAGAATAGAGCATTATTGCTAACCAGCCCCCCAAGTAATACCTAACGGCAGTCCCGCGGGGAGAGTGGTTGAAGGTCGTAAGGGTGTGGATTAGTACGTAGGCGCACTCCTGGCATCGAACATTCGGGTCTGACTGAGTTCCAATTACACAAATGAAAAACTTGTCATGAGTAGGATTCGAACCTTGACCCTCCAAGTGAGAAGCGATTGCTAGTACCACTACACCACGACCACCCCCCGGATGGCGAACCATTTACCGCTGTCAGGCAGAATTAACCCTTCAACTTGAACAATGTACAATAGACTAATATCTAATCGTAAGTTCGACAGAGATGATGGAGCGGACGGCCTAATTGTCCTGCTCTTCAAAGCGACAGGAACAGACACCAACCCATCTGTAAAATATGGTCGGATGAAAGTAAGCCCAATGAATCAAATCTCTGCGTTCTTTGGCCGAACTGCGTCATCTACAGAGGCATCAGTCTTTTTAACATCGCCTACAAGATCCTGTCTGCCGTACTGTGTGAACGCCTAAGGCATTTCATCAGCAATCTGATTGGTCCGTATCAGTGTGGCTGCAGCCCTGGAAAGTCCACCAATTATTCACACTACGGCAGATCTTGGAAAAATCACCACCTATTCATCGATGTTAAGGCCGCGAATAACATAAACTATAAGACGAGCTATATAGAGCAATATCTAGATTTATTGTATAATAGGATCCCTGCCAAACGCGTCCGTTTGTACAGGATGACGAGGGAGAATGTACGCTGCTCTATTAAGGTCAGTGAAGAACGCACGGAGACCTTTGATGGACCTTTTGCGACGCCCTGTCATGAGATTTCTTTAACATCATTCTTGAAAGAATAATGCAAAACTTACACGCCAACAAAAGAGGCCAAATCTATCAAAAGTCCGTCCAATTATTTGCATACGCCTGAAGTCAGTGGCGGTATTGAAGGGTAAGCGGCGAAGATGTCATCAACAAGAAAGGACCCCCAACACCGACATCTTGGACAGAACGTCATCCTCGGACAGATACAACTTTGAGGTAGTTACACTCAAGTTAAGCACACAACAAATTCTTAGTGGAAGTTGGCTCGTTGTTGATTTCTGAGGAAAATCGTCTGCATAAACGGTGAGTGTATAAGGAGACACAACGACAAGCTGTATGGACTGTAAAACTACATCGACTTAAATAGAAGAGTTAAGGTAAAACGACTGAAATGGCTGGGTCACGTAGAGCAGATGCACAACAATGCTCTGCGAATAGTCTTCGAATCCGCGCCCGAAGAACAGCGCAGTAGAGGAAGACCACGACTCAGGTGGAACGGGGACCTCAATCAACTTAACGTGCGAAACACTGAAGGCAGATACTCGTAGCTAAAGATCAGGTTGACTGGAGACGCTTGTTAGTTGGAGCTTAGATCCACACCGGACTGTAGCGCCACCTTAAATAAGTAAGTCTTTGGAGTTCTGCATGGAATGTAACTCAGACTTCTGGCAATTTTAAGGTACTAACTACTAACTGTAATACGCCGACCCCCAGACACATTTTATCCAATATTTCACCATAAATTCAAATTGCACTTTAAAATATTAAATACACTTACACAGATTTTTATTCAAATAACATTGATTTAAATTATAAGGATTCGTTTAAATAATTTTTTAAAGGTTGTATCAGTCAGATCTAAGATACTTTGAATATTATATTATCTGTAAGAATATTCAGTTAAATAAAACGCATAATTTTTGTTTTTTTTTCGGATTTTTCTTTCCTTTTAAATAGATGATTTTATTATAACTTTAAATTTAAATAGTTCTCTTCACTTAGCCTAATTGTTCAACTACAAGGCTTTCATACATTTTTGTACAATTAACATCCTAAAAGCTATGGAAAAAAAAAGTTACCTTTAAAAATTTGTCGTTTGCAAAATAAAAAAGTCTTTTCTTTGGTTTCAAACAGAAACAGTATGTTGCTTATTTTGGTATAAGTTTCTTAACGGATAAAATAAGAAATAAACCAGGAAGTACAAGTAGATAAATATGTAAGTTTATGGAACGGCAGTAAACGAAGAAAGGAAGAAAGAGGTGGTGTACGAGCATCTAGAGAAAACTAAGAAATATTAAGAATAGAAGTTGGATACAGTACGATTTCAGAAGACTTAGAATTGGTTTTCCTAATATAATTCTTAACAATTAGTTCATTGTTATATCACGAGCTCTATATATGGCAGGTTGTCTAAAAATATTTAATTTTTCTCTACTAAGATTGGCGACTTAATAAACATATACGAGTACATATACTCGTACGTAAACCATGAGTCCGTTTGGTTTTGCAAGATGCAACTACACCCTAGTAGACTCATTGTCGAGGCGTATCATCTATGATACGGGATATGTTCTTAAGTATCATAAAAATTGTATCAATACAAAAGGGTAACACTTTGCAAAAATTCTACTCCTCCGTTAACAAATTGACAACAACTTTTTGACTTAATTTACAATGGTCAGCTTCTGTTTAACAAGAAAGCATTTTTTCCCGGAAGCATTAAAAATATGTCTCTTCTCTTATACTACAGATTTTTTGATTATTTTTTATCTAATAACTCAAAAATGTATCTACTTGCTAAGTTTAAAACTTAAAGCTATGTAAATATTTGATTAAAGTTTTGCGCTTAGAACTGTGTCATTAACTCAAGGTGTATGCATATTTATTTGTGGTGTACATGGTATGTCTTTGGAAATCTCACTCAATAAATAACAGATAATAATTTAAGATAATTTTCATGTACTTGTATCTAGAATTGTTTGAAAAAAATAAAACTGCAAATTGCCTAAATACGAGTAGATACTTTTAAAGTAAACTTATGCAAAATGTAGGCCTAATAAGCCTCTTATCTTAAATGGCACTCTTGTGAATTGCATCTGGATTCCGGAATGATATGTAAGGTATTCCGAATTCAAATTCATTTTTCGGCCAATACCTTAGGATTGGCTGTCGTTGTGGTAATTCAGTGTCTACGTAGAAATATGCGTAGAGTACGAGCACTGTGTATGAGGCAATAAATATGAAAACATGCCACAGTCCATGAAGGTAAGGGAAATTAATAGCTGACCAAGCATCACAAAACATTCGATCGTTAACCCAACAGAAGACAGCCACTAACCAGACGGCACATGAACGTAGACCCAGACGGTAGACTCGTTGGTCACGAACACTGAAAAGAAAAAAGAAAAATATAAATTTAATAAATTTGATATATTTAGGTGGACAAAGTTTTAAAATTATAAATATACAAACTATCTCAAGGCATGGATAAACAGTGTGGCGGAAGTGGCACTGATTGTATCTCTAATTTACCAGTCCGTTCGAGTAATCCCTCTTGTAAATTAGATATTTGGAAAAATTCAGTAAACAAACGATAGAATATTCACTGCTGAACTTTGCTTACGTGTGGATGCAACAAAATCTTCCCCGACTAAACACTCTTCGGATACATTCACGTATGTAAATGGATGCAAACTGTTTTAACACTAAGTTAAAGGCAGGTGGAAACAAACTCGATATGAGGTAGTCCACCATTGTTCGCAGTAGGGTCAATTAAGTTCGTAACAATGTAAGTAGCGTACCAAACTCTCAAATCGCTTCTAGTTCGGAATTCAACTCCGGAATAACTCCGGTTATTCACTGCTTTACTGTTTACAAGAACTCTAAATTTGATTTAAGTGAATTTGATATGCTGACATTTAAGTCGTCCTGGCTTGCTTCCGAAGAGACAACACTGTTGCACCGCCAGCACTCTTGGCTAGTCCTGAATTTCTAGCCCTAATAAGTAAAGCATTGAGGTTGAGAAAAAATTTCTCAAAGAACTGAAAAACAATACCGAAAATTTCCAATGTATGAAGATTTAATATGACAGAAACTTGAGGTAACACATACTCGTACTATGATGTCCCGAAGGTAGTAGGCATATGGAAAAAAAATTAGAAAATCTACCTCACTGGAGGTATACACAATGACATTCCAGCTTTCAAATAAGGCCAATCTGCTCTCTCCTATTCTAGAATGTTCAATGGGACCAATCCGCTTACACCCGCATGTAGTAGTAAGAGGACTAAAAGATTTTGACATAAACAAAGCAAATGGAGCACATTTTTTCGGCCAGTCCGTACAAGAACGTGAATTATCTTTCTTTTTATGGACCCACTTGCACTTGCATCATTGAAATGGTGAGATATAGTCAACTTATGAAAACAATTGGAGCGGACTTAACAGCTTCCTTAGGAATTTTAACTGGTCGTTATGCTTCCTCGATAACGACGTGGATGCCGCTTCTGATATGATCACAGACACTATTCTCTTTGGAATGAGATCCTTTATCCCTCATTGGATGAAGAGTATCAAACCAGACGAAAAAGCATGGTACGACTCGAGCTGTAAAGAGGCTGTCAGGGTTAGAGAAATGTTTTTTTTCGGTCCTTCAAGACCAACCCGACAGAGGAAAACCGAAAAAGGTTTAAACGAGCCAGGAATGTCTGCAACGTCTTTCTTAAGTACGTGGAATTTTAATACGACCAAAAGTTGAGGCAAAAAATACTACAATGTCCCAAAGGTAGTAAAAGCTTATGGTAGTTTGTCAAAAACATCAGAAATTCTGCCCAATCCTCCACCCCTAAGCCCATTTACAATGACATTCCAGCTGTCAGCTCTTTAGACAAGGCCAATCTGCTTGCTGCACACTTTGCGGCCAGCTCAACACTTCCAGATTGTGCTTTGTCTCCGCCTACACTTGAGTGCGTCGAATCCTCAAAGTAGTAGCAAGAGTACTAAAAGGTCTTAACATACATAAATCCGCTGGTCCAGATGGCATATCTCTCCTGCTTCTGAAGAGGTGTTCTTCCACGCTGGCAAAACCACTGTGTAAGCTTTTTCATCAATCCTACCTTTAGGACTCTTCCCGAGCAGATCGAAAACAGCATTTGTCCAGCCCCTCTCTAAAAAAGGTGAATCTTCTAACTTCCTACAGACCCAATACACTTACGTCTTTCCTTCCAAGGTCATGGAAACGATGATAAATCGTCAGCTCATGAAATATCTCGAAACACGAAAACTTCTTAATGACCGGCAGTATGATTTTCAACAGGTCCACTGTTAATTTGGTAATTTGATGGCATGTCTCACTGACAAGTGGAACCAAAGCATACATCAATCTGGCGAAAGCAAGAATGTTGTACTTGATATTTCTAAGGCATTTGACACAGTTCGGCATTAGGCTCTTTTACCGAAAATGCGTGCATTTAGGATCGACGACTCTCTTCTTCAATAGATTAGAAACTACTTTTCGGAACGTTCAAATCAATTTGTCTTGCATGGTTTCAAGCCTGATGTTCACAAAATAAATGCTGGTGTGCCCCAGGGCTCCGTTCTGTCTCCGACACTCTTTTTAATTTTTTATCAGTGATCTCTTTTCTGCTACTTCTAATTCTTTGCTGACAATAGTACTATTCGTTGACTATTCCGGACTCACGTCCCTGCCCTTCAATGACAACTTACGTTGGAATGATCACATATTCGATGTCACCAAAAATGCTGCGAAATGTCTAGGTTTCCTCAAACGATGTAAGAAATACTTTTCCCCTTCTGAGCTGGCGTCAATATGCGAGTATAAGTCATTCATCCGCAAAAAATTGGAGTACAATGCACACATCTGGTGAGGTGCGAATAAAACATGTCTACATCTGCAAGATAGGGTTCAAAACCGTGTGATAAAACTCATAGGTGATGCTAATATCACCCACCATCAGTGCTCCATAGAAATCACCGGTAGCATTCCGCCCCTTCAAACCTTTAAGCGTAACACCCGTCTCAAGCCCAATTTCGGACGTACTCTGTAATATCATGATTCGTTCCTCTGCCGAGCTCTCCATTTCCTAGTTACATTCAGACATTTAAAGCCAACGTACATGGATACCTATATATCTTTGTTTCCTCCTTAATTTTCCTTCACCCGCGCTGTGTGCAAACATTTTAAGGGTACATTAACCCCTTGAGCGCGGGCTACTTTGCTGGTGACAGTTCTATCAGCCTCTGATACTTGTTCCCGAACCGAATACAATTTTGATCACAAGGCTATCCAGTCCAAAAACAGTTCACATTAGTGCCTCAACCACACTCCTTCGAGTTTCCTTACCTTTCTTATACTCGTAAAGGAAAAGTATCAACTTATTGTCATATTCAGTGCAACGTTCCTTACTGATTTCCTTGAGTTTGCATTCATAATACGAGTACAAGTGTACGTGTTCGTATGAAATTGTTGTATTCAAAAATATAAATACCCAGAATTTGGCCGCTGGAAAATTGTTTGCAGGTGCTTTTCAATGCTGATGTTAAACTCTTAAATGCTGGCCCCGACATTTTTTTCGGATTTTCATATACTCGCACATACTCGTATATAAATTTGCAACACTTGTCGGGCATTTAACTTTTTCAATTATAACTTTAACTTCCCTTCTTATAAGCCATAAGGTAAAGCTTTAAATATACTCGTAGTTGCTTTATCTCACCCACTATTTTTCACTCATTAGATTGATATCTACATATTTTTCAAACTTCCATGGTGTGAACTTTAGTCAACATGTCTGTATAAATAACAAATCAATCATTCGTACGTAATCTTTGTGTGCGTGACTGCTAACTCGGTTTTCAGTAAGACTTATTGTATTCACATAAAGCCTACCAATGATTGATTGGTATTTTTCATTTTCATTGATAAATAATTATGCTCGTACAATTATGGTAGGTGTCATGTTATTGTAGTTATGTGGGTGCAAAATAAGATTACTTTACATCTTGCTTACGCATGTATTCGAGGAGAATGTGATCCTTACATCAATTTCTTGCAGATGTTAAATACTTGGCTAGTTCAATGTCAAGATGTTCACAACAGGGTCTACTGATCCGACAAGCTACCATTGATTTTGATTTCCTCAAATTTGTCCCCAGACTCAGCAAGTGCAGTCCAAAGAAATCAGAAGCCAGTATTCTACGTTTGTTTTGAACGTCTAAAAGAAAACGAGAAAATTCCTAAGATGTTTGCTTACCATCAAGTAGGTCATTGATCTGGGTGGATGTCCAATATGAATCAGTTAGATTAGGTTAGGTTAGGTAAAAGTGACTTTTGGAAAGACCAACCCACTTAGGCTATGATCCTCTCACTCTTGAAACCAATTTAAGCTTATTATGAAGCGTAGGAGACTGTTAACGTCTATATTCTTTAGATCGCTTAAGTCATTGTCGAAGAAAGCTCCTAAGTGTCCAGTGATGACACCTATGATGGCGCTGAGATGTTTCCCATTTAGAAAGATCAAACTCTTAGAGCGATTCAGATCCAGCTTTGGCCAGATCTGTTTTTTTTATTAGCATCCAGCTTTAATATTAATTTGCACGTAGCGACCGGTATACCGATGCTATCCTTTTCCAGTAGAATAGGTAAAGTAGTTCCAATTTTGGCGAGTTCGTCAGCCTCACAATTCCCTGGAATGTCTCTGTGGCAGGCACCCAACAAAGGTGAAGGCTGAACTGCTCTGCTATCTCCGTAAGATATGATCGGAATTCAAGGGCGGTTGTAGAATTTAATGAGACTAAGTCCAGAGTCTTGATAACAGCGTGACTATCCGAAAAGATGCGGATACCCTTTGCAGATATCACGTTTTGCTTCAACCAGGACAGAGCTGCTTTAATTGCCAACATTTCCGCCTGGAACACGCTACAATGATTTGGAAGATTGGGAGAGTCTTAGATTTAGTTTATCTGAGAAAACACCGCCGCCAACCCCGCTATGAGTTTTAGATTCATCTGCGTAAAAGTAAATTGACTTGTCCTCCATGAAAATGTTGTATCGTCGCGAGACCGTGCTTTCTCGTATCTAACGAGAGAAGAGTCTAACTACGTAGTTGATTAAAAAAACTTTTTATTTGTTTTTACTATATTTTATTTTACTGACTAAAGGTCCGCCGTCTTTAGCGTCGCTGCAACCTTGTCGTCTGAATTAGTCTAATTAACAAACTGACTTTCTTTTCGCATCGTATCTCTTTTATAACCTTTTCTGTGCGTAGCCAAATCGGCTTGCGCAACCACTCCCATAAACACTTACGATCATTCACCGCTTGATCAGTTTATTTTGCAGCTTGGGTGGTTTTCCTTTTGTCGGTTTCAAATGTCATCCCATTTGTCATCCACTTCCACACTCCGAACATTGTAAGTGCAATCCCATTCGTAATTATGTTATTCTTTAATTGTTTCCTGGGATCGATCCAAATTGACGCTGAACATGTTTCGCGTCGTGTTTCGGTAGTGCGGCGAATGTACGCCAGCACGTATGGCATATATTTACATGCGGCTTCGAATTTCGGTGAATGACTCGGGTATGAACTTGACCGAATATGCATATGCAGCTGGATAAGTGGATTGTTGTGATAGCAAGTGCTGGGATCATGTGGTGTGTGAATCACAACAAAAACATCTTCCTCCCAAAAGGATCTAGAGGGGAAGCTTTCATGAAAGTTTTTGCTAAACCAAAGTAATTGTTGTAATCGGTGTTCTCTGTTGTCAAATAAATGTTCACTATTTGTCGCTTTAAGGCGAATAGCTGCAGTCGCAGCTGCTTGCCTGCTGAAGATATCGAGGTGTATAGAATATCCAGTGTCGCAAAGGGAATCGGTTAAGATTCAAATAATTTTTGTAGCAAATGCAAAACGACTATCATTACGAAGCCAATGAATCTTTCGGCATTTTTGACATAAGTATGACCACCTGCTGATACATTGTGATATCCCACCTTTAACTTTGCAATCTGGCATACGAGTATGGAATCCTAACGGCCAGAGTAAAAGGATATGATACGAGTAGTTCCCTCGTTTACGGAGTAATTTGTACTTATGCATGTTTCGAGTTGGGTTCAAAGAGTAGAGAATAAATGAATTGTCGTCAACGTGCTGATAGATTTTTTCGCCAAGAAACCAGAGAAAAACAAACGAAAACTATTCTCACAACCTAAATGTGACCAGTTCTGGCACTATATTTGAGAGAAGAATTCCAAAATGCACATGCAGGCTACAGACCAATCGCTATTCACTGTCTTCAAACTTTGCATTTTTGAAGTAAACTACAAGGAGACGCCATGAGCATGGCGCTTTAAAGTTGGACTTCTTAAAAGAGCTGCAGGTGTTCATCTACATAATATGAATAACGAAATAGAACTTAAGTTCCGATCGGAAGCTATCAGTGTCACCAGACCTTCGAACATGCCGTTGAAGAAGAATCCAGCGGATGGAATTAGCAAGAAACTACCGCTCAGTAGTTGATTTGTTCGGATCACATTTGAAAGCAGGATCAGACATCTGTAAAGAATTAAATTTTTGAAAGACACACTGTAAAGTGATTTGGAAAAGTGGGAGATTCTGTCGCGCAATGTTGTTGAAAGCTACATTTACAAAATTTCACAACCTTAAATGAGATTAGAAACGATACATTTTTTTTGTTGGTTCCAAGTAAATGTCCTGCTGAAAAGCATTCCTAAATTTCTTGTGACATCGATATATTTGATCTTAGAACTACATAGTTCGATGTCTGGAAAGCAGGATAAGTCATGCGGTTTTCTATCAGTAATAAACACTTCGTTTTTAATAGGTTTAGAAAGAGCTCATTCTTCTCTGACCAGGCGGAAATCTTTATCCAGATCAAGGTTGATCGTATTTGCACAGTTTTCTATCATGTCAAGGGGGCAGCTTTTATATAGTTAGACAATATCTGCATACATGTGAATACGTTAGAAAAGTTAAGGAGGGAATTTCATTATTTTATAATGAGAACAGAAGTGGTCCAAGAATGCAGCCTTGTGGAACTCCTCTTCTATTATATAGAAAAACGGACGATTGATGACCCACTACAACTGCTTCAGATAAGATGATATTAGCACAACCGCAGAAATAGAGAACCTGAACAAAGTTAATAGCTTCTAGCATATGTTAGTGTGATCAACCGTGTCAAAGGCTTTTGAAAAATCCAGTAGAACAAAAATTTTATTTTATATTCATTCACAGCGTCTTCCTAATATTATCTACAACAATGATAATTACGGTGATACAGCTGTGATGTTCCGTAAATCCGGATTGCACTATTCAAAGTAATTTATTGAAGTTGATATGCACGTTTATTTTTATTTGAAGTACCTTCTCAAACAATGTATATCGGCCGATACGCTGGATTATTTGGGCTTTTAAAAATAGCTGTAATTGTAATTGTTGGGAGTAAATTCCCACGGTCAAAATAAGATTGAAAACATGCAATAGGTATGGGAGTGTGACAGGAAGAATAGTTTTGTCAAACCGAGGACGAATGTGTTGCAATTGTTTTTGCATATTTATCTGCGAACGCTTTTAATTTCTCAAGGAGCTTTTTCTGTGATTATTATTTAGTTTTTTTTTCTATAATTAACTTAGTGTATCAAATTTGAGAATAAAATCTTATAAATTTTTTCCATGAAAATGGTCCTCAACTGTCCTTCAAAGCAATTGTAAAAAGTCTGAGCTGTTTTCAATATACCTGTATTATCAGTAACTTATATAATCCTGCTCCTCAAGTTAAGGATTTATGCTCTGAGAAGGACAGAGCCAAATAGGACAGACTGTCAACCAAAGGTTCGCCTGTTTCCATACCCCATGTCTGAGTCCGAAAGGTGTTTGCTTTTCATCATTGGGTCATAATGTCCTTTTTTAGTGATATCTTTTGCGCATCTCCATCATGGGAATCTTCATGTGAGACAAGTATTTAATTTTATAAGCTAGTGACTTGCTTCTTATTCGATAATTAGGGAGGATATGTCGACTTGAAATTTAAAAGTTTTCTCCATGATATACAGGGACTATTCAAACCTATTGACAGTAGCTTAAGAGACCATCAACAACAATTCAATCATATATCCCTAAGTATGCACGGACTTCTCGTATAGAAAAAAGAAGAAACTTGAATCTACGTGCATACATATTCACATATGAATATTTCCTAAAGCATTAATCCTTTAGCTTCCGATTTTCATATTCGTATGCCTGCATTTTTGATTATCGTTTAGTCAGTTTTATTTTCAAAGGACGATTTTGAGACTGGGTTTAGTCATTTCTGCATAAACCGTTTTCCACTTCTTTAAAAAAAAATTTCAGATCCATCCAAAGCCTTTCAAGTAAGTCCACATTTATTTTCATTCATCCGAAAATATTGCCAGAATACGTCCACCCTAAAGCAATTTTAATCAATAAAACAATAAAACGAACTCAACGGACACTGAATGTCCTCCAGGATAATCTAAATTATCTCCCAAAAATCAAAAAAAAAAATACAACTTTATTCGAGTGTTGAATAATCCACACCATTTCCCAATATAGACATCCTTGAACGTGCCTCAAAATGTCAAATGAGTTATGCTACTCGTGGCGCAAAGTCATGTTTTCGCTTTTGAAAAGAACCCTGGATAATCTAATAATACTCATAGTAGTTGGCTGCATAATGGCTACCAACTTATTCCGTCCCTGCTCAATTGAACAAAAATGTTGGCACTCGATTTTGTAGGAATGATAATTCATTTTATGGAATTACACTTACAAATAATTAATTATTATTTTAATCGTACCAAATGGAGCGTGCCGTCGACCGATTCATGAATGAAAAGGTGTGAAGCTTGCGTTACGGTATGTGAAAGTTTATTTTTATTTTTCCGATGACAAAATGATTGTCAATAATTGAGTAGAACTTCATGTGGTAATTTTTGGTTTCGTTTTGTGACAGTAGAAAAAGGATTCAAACGACAACTCGGGCACATTATTCATGCAAATAATATCCTCCAGTGTCTATAATAATAGTGTGGTCCCTTAGTCCGAACAAATTTAAACTATTTCCTCAAAATTAAAAATGTTGTATGACGAACTTATTGACATTTCGAAAAGTCAATAACTGCGGGACAAGCAGAGTTTTTAAAACTGGTGATTGGCCGAGTTTGTTTTTTTTTTCTAATTTATGGGCGCTCTTGGCATTATCAACATCCTTAAAAGGCAAGCACACAGCGGGCGAAGGAAAATTAGGGGAGACAAATGAAAGACACCAGTGCACGTTGGTTTTGAATGTTAGCACGTTTTAATGACTTGGAAATAAAGAGTTCGGCAGTTCATTTCATAAGTGAGTAGTGCGACTTAAAATTAAAATCACAGTGAAATACTTGTCCGTACCATATATTGCTGTGAATAGTGTGCTAGAATGGACTGCGATAGGAAAGTAATATTTTTTTATCCCTTGTTTGAGTGGATTCCTAAACCACCAAAATTGTTGAACTTAGAAACTGGTAATCATGATAAGTCTTACATCCTTTTTTAAAAACTCATGGTTCATTGTAGATTTTAGATTAGCGGCATCATTTGATCCTAAAAGACTGATTAAATCCTTATCGACTAGATCTCGTTTAACCTTTCTCAAAATCTCTCAACATTAGCACCAGAAGAAGACATCAGAGCACATCAGCACCGCCTTTGCCGTGCCAGGTTTCACAAGGTCACAAAGAGGAAACCTATGGTTCGATAATGAATGCCGGGGTCACTCAATTTCAATTTTCAATTACAATTTAATTTCAATTTATTTATATAACAAAATGTCTTTTATAGCACATATTTTAGGGTTAGGGTTACATTATATAACTCAGATAAATGTAAACATTATATGAGAAAAAAACAAACAAAATACTATACGGAAATAATTAATGATGATGTTTTGTGCTCTGGTTGATTGGGCGAATTGTTTCTTTTCCATCAAATAGGCGGGAGATCTTGTTTGGATGATTTTGTTGCATAAACACACAACATCTTAGTTCAAGAAACCATTTTAAGGATCAACCCAGGACCGAACTATGATGATGGGATACATGATTGTCCTGACGCATCCCATACACGTACCTTAGCATATCGTTGAAGGCAACAAGCAACTTGTGTTGTGATAGAGAGTCAAGCTTGCAATAAACTACGAAAGAGTAATCAATTATAGGCATAAATAAAGTGGGTTGAAGCTAGATGAAAGCCAGAGCTTGCGAAGCCCAACATAGATTCGTCTAACAACAAAGTTGATATGGTCTACGGCGGAGAGTGAGCGATTTAATTTGAATCCGAGATTAGTAACAACCTCCACAAAATTGAGTTGACTGTCGTTCAGGAATACTGGCGGGATTTCATCTGAGTTGATTGTGTTTTTAGCTATAGGAATGAGCTGAGATTTGGTTGGATTAAGGCTGAATCCATTACATAATGACCAGTTATATATTTGAGATAAGTCTTCGTTTATTCTGACGACTAGATCATCAACAAGTCCTGAAGGTCTCGAAAGATATATCTGGGCATCATCAGGATAGAGATGAATTGCAACATTTGAGCATACTCTAGGTACGTCATTAATAAAAAGACAGAACAAGATTGGGCCAAGTATTGACCCTTGAGGTACGCCTGCAGTTAAGGAGCGGAAATCGGAAGAATCGTTGGCGATTGTCTAAATAATTAAAAACCATTCGAACAGATCTTTCACTGAACCCAAAATATAATTTAAGTTTCTGGCATAGAACCATGTGATCAACACTGTCAAAAGCTTTGGAAAAGTCAAGCAAACACAGCACCGTCAAAAAGTATTTATCATATTCTACTCTTATGTCATCACGGGTTTTAACCATAGCTGTTGAGCAGCTTTGATTCGCTCGAAAGCCCGACTGAACTGGGCATAATAAATTGTGTTGACTTATGTAATTCGAGATTTGGTTTGCTAGAATCTTCTCAAGTACTTTGGACAAACATGGTAATATACTTATCGGACGAAAGTCGGTTGACAAAAAAGGGGTGAGGTTTTTTTTGGGACAGGAATAATTTTAGCCAATTTCCAAATATCAGCTTTTTCGAAGTTTGTCCAGGCCTCAACTTGGATGGGAAATATCTGTTTTTTCGTGATAAAAATTCCGGCTCTTAAGTATGCGGATGACATCGTTTTCCTTTCCGACACTGTGGATGGGTTGCAACTTATGTTGAATAGGCTCAGCGTTTACTGTAAACTCTGGAACCTGAGTGTAAACTTGAATAAATCGAAGATAATGGTGTTCAGAGACGGCGGTGGCAGATATTCTCAAAGCGAAAGATGGGCGTATCAAAGAGAAAACGTAGAAGTTGTTCGCGAGTACAAATACTTAGGAATTTTGGTGTCTTCGAACCTGAATATGAAGAAACATCTAGAAGGCAAACTATCTGAAGCCAAACGAGCAATCTCATCGGTATGGGGTCGCTGCATCAACAACAAGTATATAGCCCATGGCCCGAAGCAAAAACTCTTTCGCTCAACTGCAGTCTCGGTTCTTTTATATGGAGCGCAGGTGTGGGGATATTGTCACTATGTTGAAGTTGAGAAGTTTCTTCGCTATTTCTTAAAACGAATATTCCGTTTACCAAGTGCTACGCCTAATTATATGCTGCATCTAGAGACTGGTGCACCGCCTATGTTCCTGGAAAAATTGAGACTACATTTTGACTACATAGTTAAAGTTATGGAAATGAGTGACGATAGACTGCCAAAAGTAGTACTAAAGAGTGTCATAAGAAAAAGAGCAAGTTTCATTCCAGAACGGGAACGCCTTGCATCAAACTGTGGAGAAACCTTAAGGATAACACCCGATGTGCATTCTGAACATCTAAGAGCACATTTCAACATCCTACTGGAAAAAGTAGGTCGAAATATGTATGATCAATTTGTAACGGATGCTCAGTCTTCCTAGTATAGGACATACGAGTATTACAGTAAGCTGAAATACCATCTAGCAGAAAAAACTTACTTTTTAAACTGCAACTCAATAGAAAAAATTAACATAATTTTTAAAATCAGAGGAGAGCTACTGAATCTGAATTTCATCCCACACCGTCCAGAGCTGCTTATCTTGTGCAATCTTTGCAATATGAAGATGCGAGAAGATGTATTTCACTTCCTCGCAGTATGCACAGTTTTAAAAGAAAATCCGAGTGAGACTCTTTAATTCGTATATTTTGGAAATAGATGAAGCAATTAAAATCGTAAACGGAGTCCGAAGGTGGGATGTCCTCTACAACTACTGTACAAATTCACTTCGTTATAGAAAATGTATAGTTGAAGAAAACTTTTAATGTTTAATGTATATATAGTATTTATTTTTCTCTTTTCAAAGCAAAAATATAAATATATGAAATGTAATGTCAATCTGGTAGACGGCCATAATAGACCTAGATATAATATAATTAGTTAATGTAATGAATTTAAAATCGAAATAAAAGTCATACAAAACTAACTAACTAACTATATCTGTTTTTTGCTCTTCTTGTAATGGAAGTAGAGGGATTACGTGCCCGACAGAATACCTCCCAATTAAGATTTGTTGGCAATGACTTCCATTTAGCATATAACTTATTACGTATTTTCATCGCATGGTATACTTCACTAGTGAACCATGGACATTTTTTGTTACGTTTTGCAACCGTCTTTAAAGGGATATGCCTGTTGAATAAACCAAGTACTAGGGTTTGCAAATAATTGACTTTGCCGTTCACATTAGAGGCAAAGTAGCAATTACGCCATGGGAGAAGGCTTACTAAAATAGAAAATAAGATCATGATCGGACAAACCATCCATAGGAAGCTCGTCTTGGAGTAAGACATTAGAACGATTTAAAACCATGATTACATCAAGTAGGCTTGGAGGGTTGTTAGGAGAAAAGCTGGTAGCGAAGAAGTTCACAATCGATAGTCCTGCACCAGACGTAAAATCAAAAATTTGGCGAGATTTACTCTCGGTTTTTAGAAGGTCAGGTAGAAGGTCACCACAAATAATAATGTGATCATAGAGTGCAGTATATTCGTGGATTGCGGTAAATAATGACTCTGGAGAATAGCATCGGTTTGGATTATATGCAACTCCAACGAGGCACTTATTGATGCCATCGCTTACTTCTATTAAGAGATACTCAACCACGCTTTTTAGCAGATGTATTGTGCGATGCATTCGGGGATGAGGTCTAAGATGAGAACTGCAGTTTTCCCGTGTGGTACAATGTAGCGCCGTATCAGATGGAAAGGATTCGGGTGTTTGAAAGGCAGTGTCTTAGGACTTGTTTTGGCTTGTACAGAACACCAGAATCAGAGTACAAAAAATATTATCCCAACAAAGTCCTTTACGATGGGGCTAATCTGAATAGGATTGACAATTTCCTGATTAAGGTGATTCGAAGACACGTTGCAAGGGCAATGACCAACGATAATGGTCTGATCTTTGGGGCTTATTACCCCAATGAAATGTACCATGAGAGCTCACTTATATCCGGCATTATCCCGCCAGAGGCTTTTCTCCATATTGATGCTAAAGGGTTATTACAAAGTAGGGATGGTATCCCGGTAATATACCACCGCCACCGCGGTGCGAGGGACAAGAGGCTCACCTACGACGGGTATGTTGCCAATGCTCAGGAGCTCCTCCGTTTTAGTCCCGCGATTGCGGAGAGGGATCGGATCGATGCCGAGAAACAGTACACCGAATTCTGGTGGCTTCAAGAAGGAGAAAGGGTTGGCTCGCTCTCCTAGGTCGGTACGTTACTAAGGTAACATATTCCTCTTAGTTGTAAGTTAGATTAGGAATAGTTAGGGGGATCTCGTGGAAATGTCGCGTTCGTTAGCATGAGGCCGCACCTCTGAGAAGTGAGCAGTGGTTTATGGCATTGGTTAAATCTTGGTAGTGCGTGTGCACGATGTTGACGAATGACGGGAGCCCGAAATCGCAATTGGGATGATGACCACCCTGGGCAAGAGGCTACGGGTGCTCACCACCCCGATTATAGTTAAGTTATTTATTTATTTATTTATTTATTTTATTTTGTGTACATACATTCAAAATAAGAATTCACTTATAAAGTTGTGAAAGGAAAATATTTAGTTATAACTTAAGTTTAATTTTATTAAATTTATTATATGTATTTTAAAAAAGAGTTACGTTAAATTTTATATACTATAACTACATCAATTTTATTATTTACATGGTATTTGATTTTTAAGTGGGAAAATAAATTGAAATTGCTAAAGTTAGTTGTTCTGTTTAAGAAAGTGTTGAAGTTCGCTTTTAAACCGTCGTGCGCTATCTAACTCTCGTAAGTTGCGTGGGAGAATTCCATAGACGGATAGCAGCAATAAAGAACTGTCTCTCAGATGTTAGACATGCAAATCGCGGAAGCAGTAAACAAGCAGATCTGTTGGATGCCGGAAACTGGATTTTTTCGTAAAGGTATGTTGGTTGCCTACATTTAAGAATGCTGAAAAGAAGAATGAGCGTGCGAAATTTAATATAGTTTTCGAATGACATGTTCACTAAGATTTTAGCAAGATGTGAAACGTGGTCATATCTTCTGAGACAATAAACATATCTAATTGTGGTATTGAATGCTACTTGCAGCTTCCTTTTGCTCTCGGCGTCGCAATTATAAAAAATTTCGCATCCATAAATAAGTATGGGAATAACTAAAGCCTTAGCAAGAAGCAGTCTTGTTTTGAATGGTGTAAGCTTTTGGACAATCTCATCATCTCATCAACTCCTATAGCATGTGACTTGACCGACAAAAAGCTTTCTACTATATCGGTATCATCGACCCTATTAAAAGTAAATGACGTTGGAGCTGGAGAGACGGCACCATTAAATAAACAATTTGCAACTGAGGTACTTGAAAGTGGATTTGACAAGAACTTGCGGTTTAGGTCATTGCGATCAATATTGTTAGAGCAAGTTAACTTTTGTTTACCAACTCCTAATTCGCGAATACTATTCCATATTTTCCGACTGTTTAAAGATGAGCTGAAGCGGTTTGAATAAAATTGCGTCATAGCAATTCTTATTTCACGGACGACACTATTTCGCAAGTTCTTATAGACTTGATGAAGTTCTTCCACCCGAAAACGTTTCCACCGTCGATACGCCAGATCACGTTCCTTCATCAACTCTCGAATCTCATTTGTAAACTATACTTTAGTTCTTTCTCTAACAGTTCCTGTTTTGATCGGAACGTACGTATCAAAAAGAAGATTTACGTTTCTATTTATGAAATCGACTTGATCATCTGGTGAGGGCATAGAATAAACAAGGCTCCAAGGAATACAATTAATATGCTGTCCAAGAGAAAGTCGGTCAATATTTTTGAAATCTCTGTACGTATAACTTGCTGTGCCGACAATATCCCCAATATCAAAGTCATACGTAAGAAACATTAAATCATGCTTCGAAAAGGCTGGTGCAGAAATTTGGTCATAGAGCAATACCTTGTCAGTATTATTTACAAAAAACACATCTAAAAGGGTACTGGAGGAACTGGTGAAATGGGTAGGAACTTGACTATTGACTGGTTGTAGGTCAAATGATTGCATATTTTGGGTTAAGAGATCTTCATCCAATAAGTTACATTGAAGTCGCCACAAATAATTACATTAGTTGAGCAGGTTGACACTACTTCAACTATTTCATAAAGAGGCGTCAAATCAATATTAGTTAGGTTAAGTAGCTTAGGTAGGTTAAGTAGAATAGGGCCATAGTTTTAAGTTTTATATAAAATTACAAAAAGATATGGTATCTAAGTTTTTTCTAAAATTATTTTCTTAGAAATTTCATATATTGTTTAATTGATAGATAAGATTAATCGTAAGATAGTTTTTAAGGCCGAAAGGCAAAGTTGTATGAAATTGTTAAGTTTAGAGAGTTCGGTAAGAGCCATTAAGCTAGATTAAGTAAATGTTGTTGTTAAATTAGATTTAATCATTTTTGTCTAGAATGTAAGTTAATAATGAAAAATACAATAAAAATGAATTTAAAAGTAAAAGTAAAAAGAGAACTGCAGTTGAAGTGTACTAGTTATAGAAAAAAGGCCAACACCCTCGAAGTAAGAAGAGGGAACTCGAAAAACGTGAAGTCGAAGTGAGAACTACCGACTGCCTGACCAAAAGGACGACCGACGTGAGGAAATCAATTTATCAGCTATTCAAAACTGAGCAAAATTGTGTGACTGAGATATGCATCGGCTCATCTCATAGTTTTGGCATCGCTGTCAAACTCGTTCGGCTGCGTATGACGTCGATTAAAAACTGACAGAATCGGAAGAAACATAAATAAATCATTCAATGTCAAAAATTATAAGATTGACCTTTGGTACTCGAATCAACTAGCTAAAAATCGAATTGACAAGAGGACCATGTTAGTTGAGAGTCACGATCACCCCAATCTGTGAGCTTACGCCAAAAGTTGATCATCTGATCTTATTTCTTTTTTTTCACCTTTTCCATTTTCTCTCCATTCCTTTCGTTTTTTCTCTATCAAACTGACCAACATCCTTATTGCGTGCGAAAAAAATCCTTGCAAAAGCAAAACACGCAGTGAAAGCCCAATTGGATTTATCCAACTGTAATTACCCGCTAATCCCTTAATTAAGTGAAAATATTCATTAGAATCGATTTACCTCCCCCATCCAGTGTGTCTGACCCCTAAAAGGAAAGCATGTTGGTTCGTCAAGCGACCAAATTTACCATCGCAATATGTGAATCACATCTAACAAGGCAAATAAATTTTACGCGGGCCATTGATTTTAAACCACGATTTGTACACATCAGCAGCAGTAGCAGTAGTAGTAATAGCGTTAGAAGTAGCACTTCAAATATGGAAGGAACATGCGTAAACAAAATCCCAGTGAAAAAGCCACAAGAGATTGAAAATTTGACCAGACTGACTATCGCCAAGTCTCAGCAAGATAATCGAGAATATCGTGGCTTACAGCTGGAAAATGGCATGAAGGTTCTTCTTGTTAGTGACCCAAAAACAGATGTTTCTGCGGCAGCTCTTTCCGTTGAAGTGGGTCACATGTCCGACCCAGACAATCTGCCTGGTTTAGCTCATTTCTGTGAGCATATGCTGTTTCTTGGCACAGAAAAGTACCCTCACGAGAATGGCTATGCTATGTATGTGTCCCAGAATAGTGGAAGTTGTAAAGCTGCCACATATTCTCATATGACAAAATACCATTTTCACGTGGCATCCGATAAACTCGATGGAGCATTGGATAGATTCGCACAGTTTTTCATCTCGCCACTGTTCACTCCCAGTGCTACTGATCGAGAAATTAATGCCGTCAATTCTGAATACGAAAAGAATCTCTCAAGTGACATTTGGAGAATAAGGCAGGTAAACAAGAACTTAGCAAAACCAAATCACCCGTATAGTAAATTTGGAAGTGGAAACAAGCTATCACTGTGTGATGTACCGAAGAGTTTGAACATTGATGTGCGAGAGGAATTGCTTAAGTTTCACATGAAATGGTATTCGTCCAACATCATGAGTCTGGCTGTCATTGGAAAGGAATCACTGAATGAACTGGAGGATATGGTTATTTCAAAATTCTCCGAAATTGAGAATAAGAATGTTGAATTGCCAGTTTGGTCTGGAGATCCGTTTGATGACAATCAATATGGAAGGATATTGTTAGTAATGCCAGTTAAGGACATACGCTCATTGACGATCAGTTTCACCACAAAACACCTGAGCGAGTACTATAAATCTGCTCCTGATGGTTATCTAATTCACTTGGTGGGTCACGAGGCGAAAGGAAGTATTCTGTACGAGCTGAGAAAACGTGGTTGGTGCAATGACTTAATAGCCGGGCACAATAACACAGTTCGAGGATTTGGATTCTTTGAGGTTGTTGTGGACTTGACACAAGACGGTTTGGAGCATATAGATGATATTATGCATATTATTTTCCAGTACATCAGAATGATACGGGAAGAAGGTCCTCAGAAATGGATCTGCGATGAGTGTTGTGACATAAACAAGATGCCCTTCCGTTTTAAGGATAAAGATTTGCCAGAAACTCTAGTAACGAACGTTGTGGGTTCTATGCAGCTGTATCCTATGGAGGAAGTACTTACTGCCCCGTATTTAATTAATGAATGGGATCCAGAATTGATTACAAGTCTACTTAATGAGCTAGTTCCAGAGAAATGCCGTATAGTTCTTCTCAGTCAAAGTTTGGAACCAAAGGTACAAAAAATCGAACCCTGGTACAACACTAAATATGATGTTGTCGATATCGACCCAGAAACAATCAAACGATGGGGCACATGTGAACGCAACGAAAATCTTACCCTTCCTGCTAAGAACGCATTTATTCCCACTGACTTCACACTTATGCCCTTGGAAGTAGACATGAGTAAGTATCCCGCTGTGATAATGGATACTCCAATTATTCGTGTATGGCATAAGCATGATGAGGAATTTCTTACACCGAAAGTTTGCATGAATTTCTATTTCTCCAATCCGATGGTCTATTCCGATCCATTGAATTGCAATTTGAATCACATGTTGGTGGCCCTGTTGAGGGATCAGCTTAATGATTATGTATATGATGCAGAGTTGGCAGGTCTAAAGTTAGATGTCATGAAGACTTCATCGGGAATAAGTGTGAACATCAAAGGGTACAACACAAGCAAAAAGTCCTGCTCCTCAAAGTGCTCGATCATTTATTCGATTTTAAAGTTGACGAGAAACGTTTTGATATACTTAAGGAAGATTACAAAAGGTCGCTGAAGAACTTTAAAGCAGAACAACCTTACCAACATGCAATTTACTATCTGGCACTTATACTTACCGAGAACGCTTGGTCAAAAAGCGAATTATTGGATGCTATGTCGTTGGTCACGAAGGAACGTGTTGAGTATTTCGCTAAGGAATTCTTCTCGAGGTTGCACACAGAATGTTTTGTCTTTGATAATGCAACAAAGCAACGCGCACTAGATATTGCCGGGATTGTGAACAAGAAACTTGAAACAACGAATTCAATTATTTTGCCACTTTTGGTGAGACAAATGTTAAAGAAACGAGAGTACAAATTGTGCAATGGTGACAGCTATCTTTTTGAAAATACAAACGAGTTCCACAAGACATCGTGTGCAGAATTGTATTTACAGTGTGGCCCACAGAACGATAGATCGATTGTACTTGCTGATCTTGTATCACAAATACTTACCGAACCCTGCTACGACGTCTTAAGAACAAAATAACAACTTGGCTACATAGTGTTCTATGGTACACGCAAGGCAAACGGTGGCACTGATCTCAGAATACTTGTACAATCTACCAAGCATCCGTCATATGTGGAGGATCGTATTGAAAATTTCATCGACGAAATTGTGAAAAAACTGGAACACATGCCACTTGATGAATTTGAAAATCACAAAGAAGCCCTTGCCAATAAAAAGCTAGAGAAAGCCAACAATTTTTGGCAACAATTCTCACAATTCTTTGCAGCAATAGCTCTTACTCAGTACCACTTTGAACGGTCCGAAACTGAAGTAGCCATTCTGCGAAAGGTCACCAAGGAAGAGTTCCTCGATTACATGAAGACATACATCAGTCGTGATGGACCAGAACGTCATGTTCTATCTGTGCACATTGTATCGTCGGAATTCGATAAGGAAGCAGAAAACTCTGATGTCACCAATATGGACCGCCACATGAAACTCAATGATTTGTCAACATTCAAGTCAAGTAAGGAGCTATACCCGGTTTGGAGGCCACACTTAGATATTCGCGCAAAAGGCGCTCGAAGCAAATTATAAGCTATTTTACCTTTTTTTTCAAGTTGTTTCCTTTTGTGTAATTCAACGAATACGCTTTGTATTAGGTGAAATTTGTATCGTTTTTAAATTTAACACAAATATATATATATAGACAAGCAAACGCATACCGTTTGTTGCCTCAATGTAGAATAAACGAAAATGTTAACATTTCTAAAACAAAGCAAAAACAAAAAAATAACTTAAACAAAACAATTTTAAGAAAGAAAATAAAAACTAAAATAAATTCATTGTAACATTGTGTACCGTTATAATCATAAATATAAAGATATTTGAATGAAGAATGGAAGGTGGTTTCGCGCGATAATTATCTAATTAAACACACAAACGCAAAATCGAATTGTAATGGAATGGTGAGAGTCCTGCACAGCAATTTCTCAATGGCCACAGAGATCCTGTGATTTGATGTTTTTAGAATTGTTCTCTTTGTAACTCTGTTCACCTTAAATATTACTCATATAAAAAATAAATTTGTAGATACAAGCAAAATTCTATGCCGAAGGTATTTTAGATTAATATCACCTTCATTCGTTCTTGCTTTATTGCTTTCTTGATCGTTTCTATAACAAGACCGAGGAAAACTGATAGCGTCCAAATTGGTAGCTCCCGAGTACATGTGACCGACCGGTAAATAAAAACAATTTCTAAGGAGGAAGCTATTATTAAAGTTGCCAACTTGACATGACGTTTATCGTTTTTTACCATCTAATCATATTTCTAATTGATTATCTACTCCCAAAAACGAATTCTAAAGGTTATTTTTTATCATTATCTACCAAGTGAATGGTATTTTAAAATCAACCGTCACAGATAATACATACGGATACTAATCAACCGATATAGCCATAATTTATGGGATAATAACCCACTTACTAGTTTCATCGCCTACTATCTAAGATTATGTACTCGTTTATATATCCTATCACAAAGCTCCATAAATGGAAGTCTCAACCGGACCTCAAATCACTAACGACCCTATGAAATAGTCATCAAAGAAACAATTACGAATATTTTCCACTTTAAATGTAGCTCCAATTTAGATATTGGATCAATAAAACTTCTGAACAACTCCACCTGGTAAGTCGCCAACTTTTTGCATTCCCACAGATTTATTTTCTGCATACTCCCCCAACAGGATACAGTAGAGGCAAACTAAAAATATCATGTTAAATCGATTTTCACCACAAAACTGCCTTGACATGAAACTTTTTTTTTTTTTTTTAATTGTACTCGTATGTACGGTGGAAACTTGAAAACTGATTGTCCTTTGAAGACATACACAATGATATGGCCAGTAACCAATTGTTTTTTGATTGTATATAATTAATTTTTGGAGAATTTCAACTGGATATAGGCAAAGATAAATTGCCTAATAACCAGATAAACATTTAATGATACAGTTTTGGATAGTTGCGAACAAATTTTGCAGTGCTAATTGGCACTTGGGTTTATTTATATCGCACTCCTGTATCAAGTTGTTTACATTTTCAGGTCTGACCAGGGACAAAACCCGAAAACATTGCTGACTTTTATGTTATTGAGTCATTCCGAATAATTAATTTACTAATTGGATTGCAATACGAGTTAGAGTGATGTGATAATAATATGCAATTAGTACTTTGGTCCGCTTTTGGTAGACAGATTTGGACATATGATATTGACATCAGATATTATGTTAATTTCAACTTGATGAAATTGATTGATATAGCTGCTGAAGCATAGCCAGCAATTTTCCGGTTGAAGTATATGATTATGATCTCATTGGCTTAAGTGAACTTATTCTCCTTTTTTTTCTGATTTGAGATTGTTTAATCGATAAATAAAATAATCCATTACATTGTAACTATTTTGGGAATTATTCTTTTTATAGAACAATGTGGAATCTCGCCTAAATTGGATTAATGTTTATGTAGTTCACAATAAATTACAACTTTTTGCAATTTGAGACACCTGAAGGTTACTTAAAACTCACTTCCACGGATGCACTCCAACCCAGTCATCGGATATCAATACTGATTCCTTGAACCAATACGAAATCGTCGAGGGGATGCCAGTAGAAAATATAGAAAATTTAGAATCTGTTGTGCTATTGCCTCACGCATTATCTTCTTACAAACTCCCCGCAGTCTCTGTCAGGCAATCGCCGTGTAAGGACGTGTGTGAAATAGCGTAGTTGGTTTATATATATCATTTTACCACACCATATCTCCCCGATACCAGCACCTAAAGTAAAGAGATCACACAGAGGTAGAAAAGCATCAAAACCAACTCTTTTAACAGGTTCTCCCTATAAAAATGCTCTATTGGAGCACAAGGACGTGGTCGTAGATCGAGACCAAAGGAGTCCGCAGAGTCGTGGTCGTGTTCGTGGACACGAACGTGGACGTGAGCGTGACTTTTTAACGGCTGAAATAGAGAGTGAGGAAACTGAAGAAAGTTCAGTTTCAAATCTAGCTCAAGATTCAGATTCAGATTTTAGTTTCCAAGGCAATGAAACTTGTAACGGAGAAGATGCAACTTGCATATTTTACGTTATGAAGTTTTCAAAAGACCAGGGCGGTGAAACTTGGATCATGTGTCAAGTATGCAGGAAATGGCCACGATTGCCACCGTGCGGCGCTCCCATTATTCCGATTTGAGTTCTGTTTTTGTTGTTAAGTTGGTAAATCTGTTGTTGACATTCCCTCTAAATCTCTAAATCTAACCAAACGGATTTAATGGTGTTGGAACGTTGGAGATGTTGGAAAAGTGTTTCGGCAACGATTCTCTAAAGAAAACGGTCGTTTACCAGTGGCACGAGCGGTTCAAAAGTGGTCGTGAGTCAATCGAAGATGATGAACGCAGTGACAGACCATCGACATCGAAAACCAACGAAAACATTGATGGATCAAAAGAAATGGAGGACTTGAACATTGCCCATGGATCCGTCCAAGACATTTTGGTTAATGATTTTGGTGCCAAAAGACCTCAATTTCATACAAAAAAGACACTGTGTTGACGTCGCAAAAGAGATGATTTGCGAGGCTGAATCCGATCCCACATTTATCAAAAGGATCATTACTGGAGACGAGACATGGTTTTATGAGTACGATATGCAATCCAGACATCAGGCAAGTGAATGACGTTCACCAAATGAGCCAAGACCAAAAAAACCACGTCGTTTTCAGTCAAAAAAAAAGGCATTGCTCACGGTTTTCTTGGATTACAACGGTGAGTGCATCATGAATTTTTGCCAGAGGGCCAGACAGTAAACAAAGAGTATTATTTGGGCGTTATGAGACGTTTGCATGAAGCAATTCGCTGAAAAAGACCAGAATTGTGGGCAGAAAACTCGTGGATTTTGCACCATGATAAAGCACAGTCGCATAGTGCCATCATTATTCGTAATTTTTTGACGAAAAATGCAACAAATACCATCCAACAGCCACCGAATTCATCTGATTTGGCTCCCTGTGACTTCTTTCTGTTCAATCGAGTTAAAAAACCACTACGGGGAACACGTTTCAGCAGCCGAGAGGAAGTAATGGAAAAATCGCAGGAATCACTGATGGACATACTGAAAACCGAATATAAAAAATGTTTTGAGGATTGGATCAAGCGCTGGCATAACACACTTGTCCATGGGGATTACTTTGAAGGGGACGATATAGATTTAGATGAAGAAACTTGTATTTTTAATTTTTGATGAAGGTGGTATCGAGGTAACTTTTTTTTTAAATAAAACTCAAACCATTTGAGATATTTCAAAAACTTTATTATCGGCTTGAAGTACAATCAAAACATTTATGAATGGAACTCGACTTCGTCCATATGGCCACCGCGGGCACGTTTGCAGCGGTCGATTCGTTGGACCAAATTTTCAACGACTCGGCGACACATTTCGGCCGATACGGCCACTATTTCGCGTTCAATGTTGGCTCTGAGCTCTTTCAATTTCGTCAGCGTGTTGGCATAGACCAATGACTTAACGTAGCCCCACAGAAAATAGTCAAGCGGCGTTAAATCGCACGAACGAGGCGGCCAATCGACTGGCCCATGTCTTGAGATAACACGCTCACCATACTTACTCTTCAATAAATCGATTGTAGACTGTGCTGTGTGGCTTGTGGCATCATCCTGTTGAAACCACATGTCGTCCAAGTCCATATCTTCCAATTTGGGCCAAAAATAATCGGTGATTATGGCGCGATAACGCTGACCATTCACAGTAACTTGATTGACCGGCATGCAAACCGCACCAAACAGTTATTTTTTGTGGATGAAGCTGTGATTCATGAAGCACATGTGGATTTTCACCCGACCAATAACGCATATTTTGCTTATTGACGAACCCATTGAGCCAAAAATGAGCTTCGTCACTGAAGATGATTTTGCGATGAAATTCGTCATCTTGGCGCATCTTCTCCAGAACGCAATCGGAGAACGTACGTCGCTTAAAATGGTCTGTCGGCTTCAATTCTTGAGTCAACTTGATCTTGTATGGGTGTAAACTAAGATCCTTACGCAAATTACGCCATAATGTGGTCTGAGCGATGCCTAATTCTTGAGAACACCGTGGAATTGAGTGATTTGGATCGTTTGCTACGGACGCCTGAACGGCAGCAATATTTTCGACCAACCCGCTGTCTTACTGACACGGCAACATCACACAACAAATATGTAGACTCAAATTTTTGCACTAAACTTGTTATTGCCTGTCTACTAGGGCGAGAATTACGACCGAAAATTGGAGTTAACGCTCTTAAAATTGCAGTCACCGAGTATTTTACCAACACTTTTGAAAAAACCTTGTTTTTTTTACTCTTCCAAAATAAACTGTTTTTCACAAAAATGTTTACTCCTTTTAATTTTCTGCATAATTTATTTTGTTTTGATTATAATCAAGCTGTTGATTGCAAAAGTTAAATTAAAATACAAGTCAGAGTTTGTGACTTATTCCAGGAAAACAAATGTGGGGGCCATATTCACAGCAATTCCTTTACTAATAATATGTTTACAAATGCAAAAAGAAGTGTAACATAAATTATGCTTAACTCCTGTATGTGTATATGTAAATATCTTTGTGTTAAGCCCAAATTCGGCGAACCCAAATTCACCTGCTTATCTTCCTATTTCACAACACGTAAATGTAGTCGATTTCGTGATATTTTACTATACCCCTTATCTACGTGCTCATGTTTACCGACTTCTGAAAGTGATTCCAATAAATCAAAATGTGTGTGCCTAAAGACTTTGATAGAGATACTGACTTTATTGATAATTTTGCCTTTAATCGATTAATCACCACCGGCAATTCGCCTTCTTTCGATCCATCAATTTCAATACAAAAAAATAAAACAATTTTTTATCTCTTGCGAGGTATGGTGACGGTTAAAGGACCGCTTACAATAAATTCAACTCTCAACGCTGTCAAACAAATATGTATACTCTTGAGTTGAGTGCAAGTGGACGTTGTGAAATATGATAGCAACTCACCTTTGACCACAATCTGATTTTATACCAAGAGCATAGATGAAATTAAATTAAAACACTTCGTGTAGAGGTTGCTATTGAAAATGCCAGTCCACGTGAGTGGTTAAGGAAATCGTACCCGTACACCAAAAATTATTTTAAATGGTAATTGATCGATTTAGATACAATTTCAATCGAGTACTCGTATACGAGTGTTCAGTTGATTAACATCAGAACATGGATGCCTTCGATTTAGGTGTGGTGATAATAATTTATGAAATGGAATTTATTTCATGTTGGGTAATTATTATGTTATTGTATCATAGTTATGGATTTTTCTGAATGATAGCGACGTGAACTATAATAACAGAGGCTTGAAAAAAAACACAGTGACTCTGAATATTTAATTTATCGAATGCTCTGTGACTTATTAGGTAAATTACATTTATGTATGATATACATTAGAAAAAGAAATATTTCAACCTGCTCTTCCCATATAAATAAAATGCCCGCAAATTGGCTTAGGTTCCATTGTTTTCAACGTATTGCGTCTTATATTTATTGTATATGTGTTTATCCAAATTGTAATGAAAGTTATTCATTGGGTGGTACGGTTGTATTTATTAAAAGTGAACATGAAGTACAAGAGGTTCTCACTCCAGTCATTGAAAGTGCAGATTGTCTAACTATAAAATTGAATCTTGGTAAGAATTTGCTTATGACTTTATTTTTCTTAAAGATTTAGAAAATATATTGTGCTCTGTCAACTGTAGGAATGTTTGCCTGGTAGGCGACATAAATATTAATATATTTAACCTACCTAAAGAATGTGATGAATATTACTTACCTACAAGAGTAGATGAAAAATCAAAATCGTGCATCGACCATGTATTTCTTAAGTCCAATGCCTTAACCAATGTACAACCTTATATTTTGGAACTCAATATTGCTGACCACTACTCTACTGGTGTTATATTTAAAAATGTATTTAGAAATGACTGTTGTGGGAATAGGTCTACTCACTCTGCAGATATTGGTGCGACAAAAGTGTCTCAAATAAATTATTCCCAATTAATCCATTGTCTGCATTTAGAAAGTTGGGATTTTTTTTTTTTTTTTGCACATAAACTTTCTTTAACATTGTTTTACCTGCAAAGCAAAGTGCTTATCTGCAGGTGGTTGGCCATAACACTGATACAGTTCTGAAGTGATTTCAAATTGAAAAGATTAGGTTTAAATACAATTAGTTCGTTTTGAAGTTATATGACTCTACTAATATGACTCTACTTTACATGATGAAATTCAATAAAATGTTTTTTAATCTCTTTTTTCCTTTTTTTAAAATTAGGAATAATTTTCAGTAACGATGGGAGCGAATTTAAGAATTTAGGAACAGTGCATCGTAGTTCTTTGTCTCCGTACGAGTTGTAACCTGTCGGAACCTCTAGCATCCCTTGGGCACGTCTTCGGGTGTTTAGCATGTGGTTGATGTAAGTTAGGAGTGTTGTCATCTGAAAGATTGCCTTTACATCTAAAACTTTAAAACTTGAATTAGTGTGTCGAATAATTTTAACAAGACGATGTTGTAGGTTAGATATCTTCTCCAGGTGGGTTTTTGCTGCGTTTCCCCAGGCCAGAATCCCGTATCTAATGCGTGACTCTGCCAACGAATAGTACACTTGCTTTAGTACCTCCATATGTGAGTAACGCTTAAGATACACCATTGCAAATATAGTGCTCTTAAGTTGGAGACGCAGTATGTTGATGTGCTCACGCCACAGGAAATTCTCGTCAATGGTAACTCCGAGGTATTTAATGGTTTTAACTACCTCGATTGTGCTGCTGCTCCTCAGTAATGGACAACGATCATTTCGATGAAAGATTTGAATAACTTCCGTTGGCTTCGATGGCGTCCGAATATGCATCAACTTGGTTTTATTTGGGTTGATCACCAGGCCGTTGTCATGACACCATTCAGATACGAGGTTGAACTCGTGTTGCAGTATCTTTATGGCTAAGTGCAAGTCCTTGTGTTTTACGACGATTGCGATGTCATCAGCGTATGCATATGCAGTAGCTTTTTTAAATGTTCTTAATAGTTCATTTGTGAACAGTATAAATAATATGGGGCCCAGTTTGGACCCTTGTGGCACGCCGTATTTGATCATTCTTTTTTTGCTAAATGTGTCAGATATCTTGACTTGTATTTCTCTTTCACTCAGATAGCTTTTAAGCCAGTTTGCCAGCACTCCTCTCAGTCCTAATCTGTTGACGCTTTCCACAAGTTTTTCAGGAGTCAGGGTATCAAAAGCTTTGCTGAAATCTATAAAGAGCACAAGTACGTGGTGGTTTTTATTCAGTCCAGCATTCACGACGTTGGTAAATTCCCCCAGTAAGGATTGAGTGCTCTTGCCCTTTTGAAAACCAAATTGGTTTGGATGAATCACTTTGTGCTTCGACATAAAACAATTAACACGATTAACAACTACCTCTTCCAAACATTTTTCAACAGCTGGTAGAATTGAAATCGGCCTATAATTCTCCATATCTTTTTTAATTCCTCCCTTGTATATTGGGCGAATTATTGAGGTTTTCATTAGTTTTGGTACACAGGACTGACACAAACTACGGTTTATGATCTTCGTGATTATAGGAGTGAGACACATAGCATTTATTTTGAGATCAACTGGTCTAATGTTGTCTGCTCCAGGACCTTTTTTGTCACTCAGTTGACGCAGTATTTTGTAAACTTCAGGCTCTGTTGCTTCCTCTACGTAAATACTTTTTTCAAGTTGCCAGTTCTCATGGTTTGAGGTTTTTGTATCACAGATATGAATGATGTATTCCGCTTGATTTGAAAACCGCTCCGCAAATTCCTCAACAATGTCTTTTAAGACATCGGTAGCATTTGGAAAATTACTTTTAATTGCTTCGTCTACTGAGCATTTCTTTCTTCCTAGCAGTTCACTCACAATACTCCACGTTTTCCTCGGGTCGCTGTTGGCATTTAAAAACTTTTGCTTGTAGTATTTGGCTTTTATAAGTTGAATGTTATTAGTAACTGTGTTTCGATATCTTTTGTATTCATCTTCAAACGTCTTACATCTGGGGCTGTTTTTCCACCTCCTATATAACTCATCCCTTTTTTTGCACATTGGGACTATTTCTGGATTTATCCATGGCTTATGCTTCCGTGTTCTTTTCCTTGTGGTTATTTTACTTGATTCAGCATAAATCTTATTCATTTCTCCTACGAACTCATTGTAGAGTGCCTCAACGTCATTTTCTTGAAGTATATGTTGCCAGTCTGTACCCTGAATAAGCTCATTAACTTTTTGCTGATTAATATTTTTAACCTCGGTTTCATATGGTGTTTCAGAGCTATTTAAGCTTTTCGTTGCATATAAAACAACGTAATGATCAGAGAGATCGGTTTCAATAACTGCTGAGAATATATCACGCTTAGTTATACTGATTGTGTTTATAGATCGGAAAATCGCTCCAACGCCTTTTCATTCTTTGTGGAAAAACTTACGCAATTCATTAATGAATGCAAAATCACCACAATTAAGAAAAGATTTAATAAAATCAAACCCTGGATTACTGACAGGATTTGCTTTAAGATTGAAGAAAAGAATAAATTCTATGCAAAAAATAAGAATAAAATGAATGAACCTATAATTAAACATAAATACAAAGATTTGCAATCTAATGTGCGTAATCTCATATACAAGCAAAAACTTGAATATTATACCAATAAATTTGCGAAAAATCGGCATAATCCAAAAGAGCAATGGCGTATTGTTAATGACTTACTTGGCAAAAACACAAAAGAGCCAGAGTTAAAATTCCTCAAATTTGGCAATATAATCGTCAATGACAACCTAAATATTGCCAACAGTCTAAACGATTTTTTCAAAAATGTTGCTGAAAAATGTTTAACCAGGTGTATCTATTGAACTCAATAGCGGCAATATAAAATTATTAACTGACAAATCGAGTCAACTTTCCTTCTATTATAGGCCCATTAGCATTCTAGAGCTTCTCAATATTATCAACAGTTTAAAATCTATGAACTAAAGTGGAGTAGATGGTATTAGTAATATGATTATTAAGAAGGTTGGCAAATACATAATAAATCCGTTGAGGCATATTATTAATGAAAGCTTCCAGTGCGGTATATTCCCGAATTGCATTAAAACCGCTTTAATTATACCGATCTTTAAAAAAGGCGATGAAAGTAATCCTAATAACTACAGGCCAATAAGCTTACTCTCGGTGTTTTCTAAGATCTTCGAAAAGGTCATAGTAACTAAAATGCTTAGCTTTCTGAATGAGAAAGACTAGGTTCTTTAATAAGTCTCAATTTGGTTTTGTGAAAGGCAAGTGTACTGAAGATGCAATTGTTGTATTTTTGGAGCGAATTTATAATGCCTTAGACATTGACCAAAAAACAACTGGACTATTTCTTGACCTTACAAAAGCATTTGAACTTGTAAATCATAACTTATTAATACAGAAACTCGGTAAGGCAGGTTTTAGAGGTAATATTTCTGAATGGTTTAAGTCATATTTACTTAATCGAAAACAGATGGTTATGGTAAATGGATTTGTAAGCAAGGAAGAAACATGACCGAATACTGGGGTCCCACAGGGGTCAGTACTCGGACCTATCCTTTTCCTTGTTTATATTAATTCTATATTTAGCCTACCTGTTTACGGTCATATAATTGGCTATGTTGATGACATAGCAATCTCATATGCAGATATTTCTCTAGCTACCATTCGAGATCAAATTATCTATGACCTAGATGTGCTCAATTACCATCAGCTTGTCCTTAGCACAAAGTCTAAGGCGATGTTATTTTTCCTATCCAACTTGAATGAAGTAATTGAAGGTATTATTTTTCATGACATTTCTTGTGACAAGATTAATTGCACTAACAATTGCTTTATGCTTGATTTTGTGAAGGAGTATAAGTATCTAGGAATTATAATTGACAGCAGATTAAACTGGAGGCCACACATCATGTCTCTAAAAATAATGTTATACATATTCTTGAACAAAATCTTTCACCTACGCAAGCTTATCCCGCATATTTTGCTCTTAACTATTTATTATGCCTTGGTTCAATCTCGACTTGAGTACGGTCTCACATGCTGGGGCTGTGCTTACAAAAGTAACCTTAGTCCTATTATTACAGTACAGAAAAAAATAATGAGAGTATTGCTATGCAAAAACTACTATGAATCCTCGCTGCCACTTTTACAAGAAACAAAAATACTACCGCTACGTTATCTTTTTATCTATAAAGCGCTTAAGGTTTTCTTTATCAGAAGTGGTAACACTCACAATACAAGATATAGAATATATACGATGCGAAATACAAATACAGTTGATGTTCCTAGAGTTAGCAAAGAGCACATTCGACGTTTCTTAACTTCTATAGCACCATATATTTTTAATAAACTGCCGTCTGATATACGCAATCTTTTACCACATGGAAAGCAATTCTTAAAACAATTAAAAGTATGGCTGCTTTCAAGAACTGAAGTGGAGTCTCTTCTTCAAGTAGTATCTTAGCGCTCTACTCATTTACATTTTAGGAATATTGCTTCTATATTTTCGTTTTCACTTTACTTTTAATCTCGCTATCACTTTTTACGGTCTCGTCTTCCTTGTCCTTTTCATTCGGTGCATTCTCGCTGTTTATTTCGTCCTTCTCCACCACCACTATTCGGCTTTAATAGTTATACTTTTAATTTTTTCATTAGTCACACGCTTGCAATTGGTTGTACGAGTATTACACCACAAAGTGTGTTTTTATTTCGTCATACATCACATATTTTAATAGAACCCAGACTTCGTTTAAGTTGTATTTTAATTATTAAATTAATTAATTTATATTTTACTTACTTATCAACTAATTGATGTTCTTATAACTTATTATAATATTATATAGTTATTATCTTGAAATAAAATTGTAATTGAAATTGAAAAATTTAATTGAAAAAATATTATAAAATAAACATTAAACATATTTTGTAGAAGAAGAAACCATAAGAATATGGTCGGTTAGCAATCGGAATAATTTAAAAAAGTGATAGTTATGTTGAGATAGTTTTAAGTGGAAGTACAATACAACCTATAAACTAAATATGGAAAAATTCGGTCGTCGTACTTGTGAAAATTGTCCCAATATATTGGAAGGCCCAAGCAAGGGCTACAGCTGAAAAAGTAAAGCAGGCTTATCAACTTTATTTTAATCGTTCTAGAAAACCAGACAAAGAGTGGAGTCCGAAATTGTTTTGTATCACGTATTGTGTTACACTTATCGAATGGTTAAATGGGAAATACAAGTTGATGCCGTTTACTATCCCAATGATTTGGCGTGAATAAGTAAATCATTGTGATGACTGTTATATTTGTTTAATTAAAGTAAATGGGTTTTCCAAATAAATTAAAAACAAAATAAAGTACCCTAAAGTAGCTTCTGAGTTCATGCCAATACCTCATAGTGAATGATATTTCCTGTGCCCCCGGAAAGAACACAACAACCATTTGCGCTAGAGAAGAAAACATCCAAATATGTACCTCCTAGAAGTTCATTGAAAGAATCACAAATGATTCAGCGCAAGAGTTGAATGATTTGCTCTACGAATTAAATTTATTGATCAGACAGTCTGAAATTCTCGATTCTAGATTACAAGAAAGGAATCTGTTATCACCAGAAACTAAGATATCTTTGGCAAGGAAAATGAACAAACATTTAGCTACCTTCTTCAAACAGAACGAATACATATGCTACTGCAACGACATTCAGGGATTGATGAATAGATTACGGATCACTTACAGAACAAATGAATGGCGTCTCTTTTTTAATGGATCTAAAACGAGTTTAAAAGCGGTTCTTCTACATAGTGGAAGCGAATATCCCTCCATACCTGTAGCATATTCAATCACTTCAAAATAAAACATACGATACTATGCAATTTATATTAAACTTAATAAAGTATAGAGACTCAAGTTGGAAAGTTTGTGCTGATTTAAAAGTGATAGCCGTGTTACTGGGATTACAGAGTGGCTTTAAAAAGTATTGCTGCTTTTTGTGTATTAGAGAGAGTCGAGCTACAGAGCAACACTACTTAGTTAAAGATTTCCCGATGAGATCGGAATTTGTTGCTGGACAATCAAATGTCAAATATATATTCACCTCTGATTGAGCCACAAAATATTCTTCTTCCACCTTTACACATAAAGCTATGTTTAATGAAGAATTTCATAAAAGTCATGGACAAAACTGGTGAAGGCTTTTTACATTTAAAATCTGTATACCCTAAATTAAGTGATGCCAAACTTAAAGAAGGTTTCATAACCGTGAAACATGGATCTAATACTCGTATAACACAGTGGAAACAGTAGGTTTGTCCGAGCGAAAAGAGCCAAGGTAAATCTGTCTGTTTACCAGGTCATGGCGACAGCTTTTGGTGTGCATGTGGCATACCATATTCCACATAGATTACCTGTAAAAAGGAAATGTAATCAATTCATTTTGTCGGTTCAAAGACTATTTGAAAGAAAACTAACAGCATTTGGCCACGAAGAAATGCTCTTCTTTCAAGGCAATGCGCAGGTGCATACGACTGTAGCTGCCATGGCAAAATTTAATGGATTGTGACGCGAATTGCTTGCCTCCTTATCCGCCTTATTCTCCGGATTTAGCTGCCAGTGACTTATGACATTTTCAAACCTGAAAAAATGATTTGGCTTTAACAATAAACTCACCGCTCAAACAAGGGTCAATTTTGAGGACCTCGACACAACTATTTACTTGGAAAAGATTTTTAAAAAAATGTAGAAACGTTGGAGATTGTGTTGGGAAAAAAAATTATGTTTCAAGCAAAGGGTTCCAGACTTATTTATATACCCCCGTATTCGTGCACCGTCCAAAACTGGAGTACAATGAACACATCTGGTCAGGTGCTCCTAAAACATCTCTGCACCTGCTAGATAGAATTCAAAACTGTGCGATAAAACTCATAGGTGATACTAATATCAGTCAGTCAATTGACACCCATGAACACTGACGTAATGTCTCCTCTCTCACTTTGTTTCATCGCTATTTCCACCACCAATACTCCATTGCAATCGCCAGTAGCGTTCCATCTCTTCAAACCTTCAACCGCGATACCATCATATACCATCAAGCCCACTTTCGGACGAAATCTAAAATATAGTGATTCATTTCTAAGCCGTACAACTCGTACAACTTACTTATGAAATGCGCTGCCTGCCTCTCTATTTCCTGGTCGTTACAACTTGCAAACATTTAAGAACAATGTACATCGGTACTTCTCTATTCTTCCTCCCTAAATTTCCTTCACCCGCGCTGTGTACAAACATTTTAAGGATACACAAATTCCTTAAGCGCGAGCTAATTTTAAGAAAAAACCTACAATTTAGACTTTTCTTTACAAATCAGTGGCACTCTACAGCTTGTACTAGGTGGCGCAAAAGCCATCACCCCATCGGAAGATACTATAATTTTTGCAAATGGCGGCAAATATCAATTCTACTTTGACATTTGTGAAGTAAACAAATAAAAAATACACGTCAACAAGACATGAATCACTATACTCCTAAAGAACGCGGAATAATTGTTACGATTTTTTGGCGGAATATTTTGTCGGTGGTGTTGAGCAAACTCTACGACGTTTAGCCGCTTGCCGATATTCTCAGCAGAGCGGCTGCTCCGAGGCCGGCCAGAACGTGTTGAAGATGTCGCCAAGGACACAGAGACAACTTTTCATCGAAAATCGTCATGAGCAACGGGGCCATTCTCATCGTCTGAGAATTCAAGATATGATCGAGAACTCAATTTCAATCTAACGTACAAAGCAGTGCAACAATTTCTTCAAAAACGGTATGTTATGATTTACAAGAACCACGAGCCCGTTACGCATGCATTCAAATTGAGTCCAGAGAACACATCACCCCGGCAGATGCGTAGACTCGCTCCGGGACACTTTACTGGCGTGTTGTCGAAGCTAACGCAACATCTGTTTTAACCGAGGGGCTAGCACAGGCCTATGTTGACAACAAAGGACTCGATAACAGTCTCAGCAGACATGATACACCTCTATAACTAACATAACTCTAGCAAATCCTAGTAAACGTGCTTCATTTCTGAACGTTACGTGTCATCAATGAACAAGGCAAAGTTCTGTATTCTCCCCTTCGATATCTCTGATCATGACCTATTTTTTCTAACTTACAATGGCATATTGTCTAAATGTGCTACTACTGAAACTTTTACGAGTACATATAAAGATTGTTCTGTTGATGTTAATACCCTTCAATCAGCCACAATGTCTGCCCCATGGATGCAGTGTAGACAAATCGCCGATCCTAATGGAAAGGTTGATTTCTTTCAATCAATTTTGACACAACTGCTTGATAGGCATGTACCTAAAAAAACAGTTAGAATCCATAACCAAAGCTGTCCATGGTTTACCTCAGATGTGATAAACTCAATCAAAGTTCCCAATAAATTGCACAGTAGATGGAAGCGCAGACCGACTAGCGTCAATTGGAAAGAATTTAAAGAGGTACGCAATCGTACAACTTCAATTATACGTGCGTCCAAAAAAAAAATACTATGCATCCAAGCTCAATACCACCTTACCAGCAAAAAAAACTATGGAGCAACCTTAAAATGATTGGTGTTTCCAAAGGCTTTAATCAGCAGAGTGATCTTGATCCTGATGTTCTTAATGACTATTTCATAGGTGAAGAACTCGCTAATGGTAACTTTGATACAAATCGAGCATCAGCCTGTTCGGCCAGATCTGCGCATAGACTGGATGACTTTGAAGTTGTAAGCGAAAGCGAAATTTTTAAATGCACAACGGCTATTAAGTCTGAAGCTATCGGGGAGGACCGAATATAGTACCCATCCGGTTTGTCAAACTTATCCTATCCCAGATAGTTTCCCATCTTACTCATGTGATCAATTTCTGCATAACTTTTCCCAGGTCATGGAAAATAGCTAGAGTCCTTCTAGTAGCAAAGAAAACAAACAGTGATGCCCCTTCTGACTTTAGACCGATTAGCATATTACCCAGTCTATCTAAAATCTTCGAAAATGTCCTGCAAAAACAAATACTTAGTCATGTAGCTAACCACAACTTGCTTTACGGGAAACAGTTAGGATACAGGGGACATCACAACTGTTCTACCGCTACGATAAATTTACTAGATGAAATAAGGCAAGATTATGGCAAGGGTAATATAAGTCTTCTTTGCCTACTTGACTTCTCGAAGACTTTCGATAGGGTAGATCACAACATTCTAAGCTGGAAGCTCAAAAATTTGTTTGGTTTTAGCCGTAGGGCTACCCATCTTATTGGCAACTATCTCTCCGAGGGATTCCAGAAAGTCATCTTAAGGCCTTAGATCAAGGAGGGTCCTATTCTTTTCTGTACGTCTATTAACGATCTTCCATCAGTCTGTACCTATAGTTCTGTCCACCTTTATGCAGATGACGTACAACTTCAACTACAACAAGCTTGATGAACTTGCTGACCACATCAATGAAGATCTTACCCAAATTTCTATCTGGTCCGCAGCCAATGGATTGCTTCTTAACCCAAAAAAAATCTCAAGTAATGCCGATCTCTAAAAGAGATCCAACTGAGTATCCTGCCAGACTTGTACCTAGGTAGCAGTAAAATAACAGCTGTTGAACACTGCACTAGCCTTGGCTTTATCATTGACCGTAGCTTCTCAGGTTATAACATACTAATGCAGTTATTGGTCGGATATACGGCTGTCTACGCAAATTGCGGCCAACATCGTATTTCACCCCTGTTGAAATCAAACGTAAGTTGTTACTCATCTTAATAGCACCTCTCATTACATATTCTGAAGTTGTCTATAGCGCTCTCGATTCACTGTCACTAAACAAATTAAAGGTGGCATTCAACTTCGAAGATACGAACATATCTCAGAACATACCAGAAAGATACTAGGTTGCACGCTACAACAGTGCATCAATGCGAGGAACTGCATATTTCTACATAAAATTATTCAAACTAAATCCCCGCCCTATTTATATAATTAGCTTGTCTTTAACCGTTTTGCAAGAAATTTAAGTATCGTTCCCCATCGTCGCCAATATTTAAATTCGTCACGCTTATTTTTCATCCACGCTGTTAAACTTTGGAACCTTCTCCCACCGGGTTCAAAATTATATCTGACCGTGCAAACTTTAAAAGTGCAGTCCTCCTTTACCTCTCTCTCTTAACAACCCAACCCTGAGTCCAGGTCCTATTCCCCCTCTCTTATAAATATTATTATTATTATAATTGTATTAATCTTAAGCTATTAAAGTTATGTTAGTTAATCTATAATATCTAAGTACTAAAAAAGATATAAATCTTATTGTACATACCAAGTAAATAAATGAAATGAAACACAAGTCCGAGGAATGCGCTCTGGGTAAGGACGGAACGTCTGAAAAAAGCCAACTCTCTTGTGCTTTATGTAGGAACACGGGACACACCGCAAATTATCGGGGTTGTCCCAAATTCCAGTACATCAAAAGAATAAATCTGGCCCGGCAGCAGAAAGTGGAAGTGAAACGTCCACCCGTGCATTTGCAAACTCCAGCCGTTACTCCCCATGTTACCTACGCCCAAATGGCGGCAGGTAGGGGAAATACGGTACAGCAAGTGAAGGTTGCTTCTCAGGCCCCAGCGCCCAGAGCACCGGAACCAGTACCTGACATGCTAGCTATCTTGCTCTCTATCCAGGGGCAGATGGCTCAGCTACAACGTCATTTAACTGAACAGACCGCGCGGGTGGATCAAGTATACGCTCTGCTGCCTGGCCTAACGCACCTTTTGCCGTAATGGGTACGTACGTGGCGGAGCAAACCCTGAAGGTCCTAGCTGTGAATGTGAATTCACTGATAAGGTTCGAACGACGAGCCGCACTATTTAAGTTGCTTAAAGACCAAGCCCCTGATGTTCTTTTGGTTAGCGAAACTAAGCTTACTAAGAGACACAAAATGAGGCACAGAAGATACAAAATAGTACGGAGAAACCGACCCAACTCCATTCAGGGAGGTGGCGTTGCAATTCTCGTACGAAAAGGTATACATTTTAAAAGAGTATACAGTCGTGTAGTACGTAGGTTCCAGGTGCCGGAAGTATGCATCGTGTATATCCCACTCCGTAGTGGAAAGCGGTTGTACATAGTGTCTGTCTATGCACCTAAGGCTACTCAATCCACAATATTTACCTCAGAACTCGAGACGCTTTTTCGATTCCTGAGGCTGGAATTGGAAGACAACTATTTTATTATCGGCGGAGATTTCAACGCCAAACATAGTGATTGGGGAAATAATACACCAAATACTAGAGGGAACCTACTATTCAATTGGTGGGGTCAGCACAGTGTGATGTATCGACTCGGGCTTAAGGCGACGGATAGTCCGTCGTTTCCCAGACACGGGTCTTATTTGGATCTTCTGCTGTTCGACTCACGAATACAACTGACATGTACTAACCAACAAACTACAAACTGTCTACGCACTTTCGTGTATGACAGTGACCATTGCGGTCTCAGCACCGAAATAACTGTTCCCAACGAAATTGCGGAATTGGATGAGTTTGTCCAAAGGTATTCCTACAATTATAGTAGGGTGCGTTGGACACACTTCACCAGAACACTGACTAGAGCACTCTCCTCGAATTCGCTCTACCCACCGTCCAACAGAAATCTGTCAAACGAGGAGATTGACAGGTATCTAAGACTAATGGACGAGACAATCAAACGAACAATGGACATAACGATACCTCGGTACCGACACACTGACGAAGAAGACCTATTCCGAAACGCAACTATTGACGCACTGCACCGACATAAAAGTAGACTGCTGTCAAGACTAAAAACCTTGTACAGACAGTTTACTGACAGACATAACCCGGAGATCATGACACTGAAGTCGTCGATTAAAAACCTCCAAACATTAATAAAAGAAAATTACAGAGCATCTGTAAATTTGTATTGGAACAGTAAAATTCGGGCTGTAAACACCAGCAACCCGAATATGTTCCCGCAAATAAATAAAATATTTCGGAGAAATAATCAGAACGACCTTCCTTGTCTTAAAATCGCCCGAACGACGAACAACGAACAAATACTGGTAGCAGCGAGCATAGATCCAAATGAGGCTGTTGATGATGACTTCTTTGTGATCGAGGATCCGCAGGAGCAGGTAGAGGCTATAGGAGCGACTTTCCAGGAAGTGTACAATGCGAATGTTATCATTGGCCCGAACCACGATCTGGAGAATCGAGTCCTTGTGCACAATTTCTACCTTCGAAATGAAATTATGAATTGGCGATTCGAGAGCTCGGGTTTCACCCAGTTCAGTGACGAGAATATGGCAAATAATGTTATCACCAACGACAGGGTACTACCCCCGTTCATTTCGAAGGAAGAGCTCCAAACGATCTTCGAATCACTTAGAAGTAAGAAATCAGTGGAAACCGATGAAATACCGAATATTGTGCTTCGACATCTCCCTCTAGAAGCGGTGAACATTTATACTACCCTGTTTAATAATGCAATGAATAATGCGCATTATCCAGCGCATTGGAAAACTGCGGTGGTACATCCGATCCTCGAAAGGGATAAAGACACTTCCAATCCGGCGAATCTCCGCTCGATCAGTCTTCTTCCAAACATCAGTAAGGTGTTCGAGAAGGTTATCAATAGAGTCCTAACTAAATGGGTTGAGGACAAACATCTAGTTCCGGATAATCAGTTTGGTTTCAAGGCGGGGCATGATATCATTCATGCTACGTCGAAACTGGTTTCTGATATCCAATGGAACAAAGCAAAGAACCAGTGCACTGGTGCCTGCCTGATTGACTTGGAGAAAGCCTTCGATACCGTATGGTTAGAAGGACTCTTTTTCAAGCTGGACAGGTTGGGCATTAGTAAACCACTTCTGTATATTCTCTTCGATATGCTCTCCAGTAGACAGTTCATCGTGAAGAATGGCGATGCGACTTCTGCTGGAACTTTTAACATTAAAAACGGTCTGCAACAAGGTGCGGTAAATTCGCCGATCCTGTTCAACATTTACACGAGTGTTCTGATAGGTTCACTTCACCATGCCATAGCGTACGCAGACGACATAATCGCGTACAAATCAGGTCCAAAGATTGAGGTCATTAATATGCTTTTGCAGCGTGACTTCGACAAAATTAAGCGATATTGCGACGACTGGAAGTTGAAAATCAACTTTCAGAAGTCGGAAACCATTCTGTTTAGGACGCCTTTGTCTTGGGCCTCTAGGGATACCGGAAAGAATTGGCGAAAGTTCTCGATAGTGGGGCAGCACGGGCAGCCACTTGTTTGTCGAAATGTAGTCAGATACCTTGGGATCTGGCTAGATCAATTTCTGTATTTTAACAAATAACATATAGATGTTGCTCTGGCCAGAGCCAAAGGTGCTTTTGCCGTTGCAAAGAGACTGTTTTATAACAGCCAACTCGATGCGAGGGTGAAGGTGATCTGCTACATGGCCCTTATTAGGCCCATGCTGGTATTTGGATGTCCCGTGTGGTTTAACGTAAGAGCAAGTTTATTGGAAAAGATTCGGGTGTTTGAGAGGGCTTGTCTTAGGACTTGTCTTCGCTTATACAGAACACCAGAGTCTAAGTCTAAGTACATAAAATTCTATCCTAATGAGGTCTTATACAATAAGGCGAACCTAATAAGAGTGGACAATTTCGTTATTAAGTTAACTCGAAGGCACATTGCAAGAGCAATGACCTCATCGAACAACCTGATCTCCGGGGCTTTCTACCCCAATTATATGTATCACGAGAGAGTTCGCTTTGACGGCTTTATTCCTCCAGAAGCGTTCCTCTACCTAGATAGCAAAGGTCTGATCCAGGACAGATTGGCGGTGCCGCTAATCTTCCACGTCGCTCGAATAGCTGCGGACAGGCGACTCAACTACGACAGAGACGTCGCACATGGCAGTGCGGAGCGTCTCCGGTTCAGTCGCGTTTAAATTATGTTTAATTTGGAGTGCCCGCATGGTTCCAGTAAGTTACAATAAAATTATTTTTTAAGTTAATTCAGCTAATTTTTAAGCGTTTTTTGTTTAGCATATAAGAGTAATTTAAGGTATAGAAATAAAATGCATAAAAAACTAAACTAAATGAAATGAAATGAAATGGAATCAGACGTCTTAGGAAGCCTTTTCGGTTGCAAAAATCTCAGAACTACTACCATCGATAAAGACTAAATACAAATCCATAACTACTTAATATATTTCAATATAGTACAGCAATTTACGAATTCATACATGTAAGTACCTATATAAAGGTATATAAATATATTGTCCAACACTGAAACCATAAATTAATCGATTGTAGCGCCCTCTTACATTATTATGAAATTGTATGTTGCGTAGCCAACACGAAAAGCCTTTTTGCACAACAAGCAACCATGTACGTATACGTGAAGTCATCGCCTTCATTGCATCCCATAAATCAAAACTAAAGAGTCGTTCCCATTTCCACAAGCACACCGAAAAACTAAAACCATAAAACAATTAAAAACTGTCACGAATAAACAAATAATACCCCCAACGTCAGTCGGCGAACAACGAATTTTCACATTGAATCACACAACAAAGCGCAAATCATCGCGTCTTAAATAAATGTCGTCCAATTAACGCAAAACAGCGGTGTTATTATTTTTTTTTTGTATGTTTGTATCAAACTACGTTTTGCGAATACACTGAATACAGCTGCAACTTATCAAAACGTTGACCTTTCCGCATTGTTGCGAAGCCCGCTTTGTGTGAATTTGAATTTTTCACGTGAGAAATGCATCCTAAATCAATATTGTTGCGTCAACAAACTGTTCTGAATATGTACTGGGTTTCAACATACGAGTATTTAATTATAAATAAACAATTGAGTGTATTCCTTTATGAATGCTTGTCAAATAGGTCGCAATTCAAAATTTCAAAGCTAACAATAAAAATAATCGTGCAAAACGTTTAATTTTACTTTGTAATAAAGTATAACTACGAGTACTTACCGTTGTAGTTCACTGTATAACATGATCATTGTGGGCACCGATAAGCCCATCAATACAAAGGCGTTAACGATGGGTTTCCATAGTGATAGGCCAGTCGCCAATAAGGCTGAATAGAACATGAACATGCTGAAGGTTTTTCTGCAAAATAAAAATCAAAGAACAAAAACGAAAATCATTAAAAATTCAACAAAGGTGATTACTCATAATACAAACATTTAAAGTCGTTCTTTATTAAGGTGGAAACAAAGAATACCGCATACAAGTGTTTTTTTTATAAAAGTTAAAGGGCAGTGACCACAATTTCGCTGTAAAACGAAGTATAACATGCATCTCTGGCAGCGTGTGTAGTTACATACGAGTAGGTCATTCTTCAAACCAGAGGATTTGTGGTGATGTTCCCTCTAAACTCATCTCACAAATACATATCTTCACACAAGCATCTGGGATTTCTGAGGATTTATTTATTGTATATAACTGCTATCTTATATCATAAGAGGCAAATACTCGTATACATATGTAAGCAAAAATATTTACGTTCGCCTTAGCGTAAAAATTATTTTTTATCGAACTTTATTTAGTTGCTTAATCATCGCTTTGTCATGTTTAGGAGCAACATCTTCGATGAGATTATTTAAAAAAATAAAACAAAAGGCCCAATGGAAAGATAAAGCAAGGTACGTAGTCTTATAAAGTCAGATCCTACTCGACTGCCATTGGGGACAATTTTAAAATACTCGTATATATGATAGCTACCAGGGATCTGCGCGGTAATTGGCCTGGAAACTGCTGACTGTCCTATAACTTGGATTGGGCCAGCATCTAGTTCGTAGAGTAATGCTTGCTTCACCTCTCAGTGGTGGTGCCCGGTAACTGCATGAGTACACCTTTGCTAATACAGGCTAAGATATCACAAGCTCACGGTTTCCTCCTATTAATATACACAAGAGCAACATGGCAGTCTCCGGATCATGAAACGCTAAATCGAATTGATCACATTGCAATCGACGCAAGACATGCTTCCAACTAACATTGATTCGGATCACCACGTTGTTACAGGCAAGATACGAATCTGGATTTCCCAAGCGCCACAAGAAAGAAGACCTGTTGTGAGAAGATAAAACGTAGGAAATCTTCAATCGCAAGAGACTGCCAGAATCTTCGCCGAACGCGTATCCCAAAATCTGTTAACCACACCTATGCCCCCCCATCAAGTGCCGGAAATCTGTGGCAACTCGTGGGTGGGTTTCACCCAACCACCACCAAAAGATCCCTGGTTTGATGAAGAATGCCGTAACACTCGTCTTACTGTGAATGCTCATAAGTATATCCTCAAGCCCACTTTCGGACGTACTCTGAAAAATGTTGGACTTGCTTGTGGAATGCCCTGCCGTGCTCTCTATTTCCTAGTCAATCTAACATTCAGACATTTAAAACCAACGTACAACGTACCTATCTCTCCTTCCTCCCTAATTTTCCTTCGCCCGTACTGTGTGCAAACATTTTAAGGATACTCGTACCTTAACCCCTTGAACGCACATGCAACTAAACAAGAAGCGTTCAAAGCGGCGCTGCAAAGTATGACGGGCGCCGCTCGTGAGCTCTACGAGCAAAAGAGACGAAAAGAACATCGGCTTCTCCAGAAGAAGAAATAAGTGCACAAAGATCGCACGATCGACGATATTGAGAGGTTGTACTCCAAGAATAATGGACGGAATTTAAAAAGAAAGTGTTAGGGCAAGAAAACCCATACAAAAACCTGTGGAGATGAAGAAGGAAACCTTGTAGTCGATGCTGAGAATATAGAAAAACTTTTTCTGCAGACTGTGTAACGGTAAAGAAGCCCAACATTCCGCCGTCAGACAGAATAGACCAATCAACTTAGACGATGATAGCTAAAACCTAAGTCCACCTGAAAACAACGTAGTAAGATAGCAAAACCTAAGCTTAAATCCAAATAAGCAGCTGGAACTGACAACTTAACGGCCGAGGTTTTCAAAGCTGCTGATGACTACTTTGTTGAGAGCATACACCAACTGATTTCTTAGATCTAGTCAGAAGATTGTGTGCTTAATGAATGGAACTTCAGTATCGTTTGACCAATCCATAAGCAAAGAGTCCGTCTACTCTGACCCAATTATACATTTTTGTCGTGCGGTCTTAGCCTCGGTAATTCCACGTCCATAACTGATAAGCAGCCCATGAGGACTACATCGATATTTGAGACGGGCTATATAGTGCCATCTATAGGTTTCTTATCCCTATTAACTCTGATAATGAAACGTTAGTTACACTTGCCAATGGCAGTTTCTTTGGTCTAAAAAATCGATTGAGTAATCGTCCTTGTCAGGGAACGCCAAGGAAGCTTTATATGAGCAACTTTCATAGGGGCTGCTGATGCTGTGAACAGACTGTTCTTTAACGGATTACGGTCGATTATGTGTTGGCAAGCATCGGAGGAGGAGATTTAACAGCGAACTCGACGTACATATGAGTACAGAGCGAATTTATACCAGCACTCTGGCCCAAACAAATTTTTATTTTTATTTATTTTTATTTTTTATAATGAGCGCGCGCTTAAGGGGTTTGAGTACCCTTAAGGTGATTGTACACAGCGCGGGCAAAGGAAATTTAGGGAGGACGAAAAGAGAGGTACCGATGTACATTGTTTTTAAATGTTTGCAAGTTATAACGACCAGGAAATACAGAGATCGGCAGGGCATTCCATAAGCGAGTTGTACGGCTTAGGAACGAATCACGATATTTTAGAGTACGTCCGAAAATGGGCTTGAGGGTATACTGATGAGCATTGGTAGCGAGACGGGTGTTACGGTTGAAAGTTTGAATGGGCGGAATGCTACTGGCGATTTCAGTGGACCACTGGTGGTGGAAATAGCGATAAAACAAAGTGAGACACGAGACATTTCGTCGGTGTTCGAGGGTGTCCATTGATTGACTGATATTAGTATCGTCAATAAGTTTTATCGCACGGTTTTGAATCTTATCTAGCAGGTGCAGAGATGTTTTAGGACCACCTGACCAGATGTGGGCGTTGCACTCCAATTTTGGGAGGATGAATGCCTTATATATTGAGGCCAGATCAGAGGGGGTAAAATATTTCTTACATCGCTTGAGGAAACCTAGACATTTCGCAGCATTTTTGGCGACGTCAAATATGTGGTCATTCACATACCGAGAATGGAAAGTTTTTCGGTTTCGACGATGCAAGTGCCATTCATAGATAATGGCTGGGTGTTTAAATTTCGCTTTAACGACAGCAGACATCATTGTGTTTTGGAAGCATTAAATTCCACTCTGTTGATAGTTCCCCAATTGGTTATGCTGTTGATATCGGAATTTAATGAGCTTAGCATACGCTGCCGTTCTCGTTCTACAGCCGAAGAGCAGGGCCGTGAGTCCGGGAACGAGTATGAAAAGCAGAGAGTACTGTCATCAGCAAAGGAATATATTGGATTAGAAGTACCAGACAAGAGATCGTTAATGAAAATTAAAAAGAGTGTCGGTGACAGAACAGAGCCCTGGGGCACATCAGCATTTATTTTGTGAATATCAGACTTGAAACCGTCCAAGACAACTTGAATTGAACGTTCCGAAAGGTAATTTCTAATGCATTGAAGAAGAGAGTCGTCGATCCCAAATGCACGCATTTTCGACAAAAGAGCCTGATGCCAAACTCTGTCAAATGCCTTAGAAATATCAAGTGCAACTATCTTGCTTTCACCAGATTGATGTACGCTTTGGTTCCATTTTTCGGTGAGACCACATTTCCATTTCAACCCGACTAAAAGAGAACCACACTCATCTTGAAGTGCAAAACTTTCTGATAAAGGCCCAAGTCCTCCGCATATAAAATAGTAAGTAGCATATCCATGTTTGAGTGTAATCTGTTCATATCGTCCGGTTTCACACCGGATGTCTAGTCTGGCGGGAGTAGAAATACTAAAAGTCCTCAATTTATATAAGCAAAGTATTAGAGAAGACACCGTTCAAACTTATACTAGAATGACGCATGAGGATGTAATGGAAAAATATATCAGACTTTCTATCGTGCCTTTGCTAGTGTAGCGATCGAAATAATTGTAAATCAGTAGGTCAGTCTCATTATTTGAATGAAATCTTTGAGCATTTGAATAGGGCAATTCAATGCACGGCAGACGCCATGTAGAGCATTCGGCCTGTACTTCGGTACAGCAATGCGTGAATCGAAGAACTGATCGATTACTTACAGATCATCTGAACTCTATTGGAAGGTAGGTTTTCCGTCCGTTGGTACTGGAATTTGTGACACTTTCATTTAGAAAAACTTGACACTGGAGACCGCTCACTTTGAATAGAACAACTGATAAAACAATTGAGAACCAAAGGCCTCAATCTTATGCTGCAGAGATATAGACCATATGGAAAACATTTGAAAGATAACTTTGAGCAATACTCGTATTTGACTTGTATGATGACCAAGTGATGGCTATATTTGGATGATTTTTAAATCATCATCTATTGCACAAGATATAAGATATTATGGAACCTTAACATAGTAAAACATAGTTCAGAAGGACATCATACTTACCTGTCGGCAAAGGGGCGCGTGACTTATGTAAGTCAGATTGCACAACGTTCTTTAGTGAGAACACTTTAAGACTTATTGCTACGAGTATAACCTACCTCCTACGTATAGGAGTAGAAGATGTATTAATCCATCAATGAACCATCGACTAGCAAATATAACTGACAGTTAAAATACTTGTATGAATGCTACCATCAATGTACTATCACCTGTATGCATTAACCCATTTACGGCCGACGTTGCGAAAACGCAACACAAAATTTGAGAATTGTTGTAGACGTTATTTTTTGTTGTTATGATTAACTTATTGGTTTGTATAATCCTTCGACATGTTGTTTGTCCCTATAAATTAATTCATGGAGAAATATTACGTTTTTCATATTTATAAATTAATTTATGTGAAGCTAGTTTTCATCAATTTTGAAGGGTTTTTCTTGAAGAATTTTGGAGGAAAACGTTTAAAACTTTCAGATATAATTGGCACATTTTTTTTATAGCATAATATTCTATCTGGGCGAGAAATAAATAATTTCCATCAATTTTATCTTTTATATCATGAAAATTTATATTTGAAGTAGGTGTTGCGTTTTCGCAACGTTGGCGTTATACGAGTTCAATTATCGTCACTATTGAATTTTTTCTCTTTTCCCGTGAGATGTTGTCAGTTTTATAAAACTGTTCAATTGAATAAGCAAACGCCTCTGCAGATGTGCAGTGTTTTTAAGTCACACTACACGAGGTGCCGGGCCATCTAGTCATCTAACAACGGTGTTGAGATGTGCCTTTGTTGTCGTTTATTGCTTTCGAAATATACTGAAACAATTTTGATTACGATTTTTGTGTACCGTCTGCTGTATGATGGACTCTTGTCCTGTTTATTCTTTGTCTTGCATCCGGGTGAAGTGGTTATTTCTGCTACTGATTTCGAGTTCCATTCGTAGATAAAGAAAACACCATCGCAAGTATCCAATAATTATTGTTGCATATTGGTAGAAATACCTATGCAGATTATTGTACTTTTCTCTGAATCTGATTTCTCTGATTCGGAAGTCGAAGAGATTGATGTGGTATATGTACATACATCCCACCTGAAGTAGACGATGTCACGGATGAGGAGACGATTGACGATAATATTGTTACCCACAATAGTCTAGAGCCGACTTTACATAGGGACGTTACTGGCACTTTCGAATTGCACACAAATATGTTATAGGAGATGAACTGAATAAACCGAATCTTAGCAAATCAAAAAACAAAGTAAAGTTCAATCCCATTTGGAAGAAAAGCGAACGACTGGTCTACACCTCAAAGCCGACATCGGTGGAATCAACTTCTATTGAGGCGGCAAAATTCCATACGAAATTTTTCAACTGTTTGCTGATGATAATCTATTGTCTATGATAGCAAACTTTTCTAAACTACGAGTATATGCTGATTCTAATAACCGCCACGATTTTCAAATCCTTGATTCCGACCTCAAGAAGTTCATCGGTATTCGTTTCCTCTCCGGTTATCATCCACTACCTCAACAATGGTCTAATGATGAGAATATTGTAAAAAGTACCATGAGCCGAAATAGGTTAAGGAAAATAAAAAGAAATCTTCATCTATGCGACAATTCAAATTTGGACAAAACCGATAAATTTGCAAAACCGAAATCGCTTTTTGAGTACGCAAACAAGAAATTTTTGCTATTTGGTGTGTTTAGCCACAACGTTTCAATAGATTAACAAATGGTCCCCTGCTTTGGCAGGCATTTTGCCAAAATATTCATTAGGTGGGAGCCAGTCCGATTCGGCTTCAAAATGTGGTGCCTGTGCTCTTCGATGGGATATGTATATCAGTTTTCTCCCTATGGTGGAGCTGATAAATGAATAGACAATGGCAAAAGAATACGACTAGGAGAGCGTGTAGTTACAAATTTGCTAAAAGTAGTTGAAACCCCTTCGAAGCATCGGGTATAGTTACGGTAGGGACGAATCATGGATTTATTCAGCCTCTGCAAAAAGTCAAAAGATTTAGCCGAAGTGAGAGAAAAGTAAAAATTCAAGGCAAAAAATGGTGGTGGCCACTGTTTATCAATTGTTTGGACTCTTGTCTGGTAAATGCATGGAAAATTTACAACATTGCGAATCCAGATATACTCGTAAAACTCCCGCAACTAGATTTTAAATCTAACGTTGCTATATGTCTCATGCAAACTGAAGCACGTTTGGAGACAAACGTTCTTGCATGTGGCAGGAATACCTCCCAAATTGATGACATCAGGTTCGACGGACATGGACATCTAATTATAAAAAATAATTGTAATCAGAGAAGAAGGTGCATTGAATGTCACAGCACAACAACATACACATACGTTGGTCGTTAATGGGTTAAGATAAGAAAATACCATCTAATATATGGCAGATTAAAACCAATGCATATGTTATTGTCAGAAAATCATGAACCTACATTTAATAAACAAACAAACAATTCCTAAAGACTTACCTATTATTTCGACAAAAACGTGGATAATATCGCTTCGGAAAGAATAAAGAGTACGCTGCCATAAACACCCACAAAATTGCCAACTCATCCAGTAGCTGTCCAATTAGACTAAGTGTCGCATGAAAGTACATTGAGCTCAGACCGACAACAATCAGAAGTACCCACAATATGTGTATTCCAGGTGTAACAAATCGTCCGTATTCCTTGAACAGGCAGATCAGCACCGGCGGAAACAGCAGAAACAAGAAGTTGCTTATCTGGAATGAAAAGGGAAACACAGTTCAAGGGGGTGCTGAAGTCTGCTAAAAACACAAATTTACGTAACACAAAGATACATACGAGTGCATATGTAAATATTTATGAATCAGTGGAGTGCAAATAGCAATAAAAACATGCACGCTCATACAAAAGGGGAAAATTATAAAATGAAAGGTTTAAAGGTTAGAGTTGTAGGCGGTACTCGAATATCCAGATTAACATCTCTTGACCATGCTCCTGTACCAGCAAGAGCTACTTGTACGAAGAACAAAGAACTGGCGGCAAAAGTTGTCTCGAGTGCATAAGAAGAATAACAAGATGTTGTTCTTTATGGGAACAGTGGGGTCACTCGAATAAAATGAAATCAAGGGAAGTAAATAAAGCAAACTGGTGGAGATGCGAGTACAAATTAAAAATTTACTGAAAGAATGTTCAAGACAACTTGAATGTGTCTTGTCTATGTATAAGTTTGTTATTATTTTTTACCATTTTCATCGAACATAGTCGGCTCAAGTTATATAAGAGCACAGAGGTCTAAAATGTCTGAAAAGCACGAGTATGAAATTTCTGTAGGTTTAAATTGGGATGTCCGGGCAATTAATGCAAGATGGGTGCGTATATGCTTTTTTTAAATAATAGATCTAGCAATAGGGATGACTGTTGAACCGTGTTGCCATTCTTGACATTTACGTTGAAAATTATTTCACATATAATCATATTAGACTTACACGCTTCCGTATCACTCAAACTTTTTTTTTGAAAATCGGCCTAAAGTTCGCCAAACGTATAGAAGATTACGTGATCTTTTTAACTATAATCGAACAACTTCGCTCGCTCTCTGTCGTGTTGTGGATAAATATCGCACCACATAGACTTAACATGACCTAAGACCAACGCATCAACGTATAGTGCAAAAGAAAGTTGTTGAAAATGTGTCGGAAAATCCGTAATTATCAATTCGACGCAGATCGACACAGTTTGGCCTTTGTAGGTCTAATATGTAACAATAAACCTAACCTGGCCCACCTCCCCGCACAATACAATCCGATCCATATGGGTCATAAAACCTTTAAGCTTTAATTGACGCAAGAACTCAAGCTTGTCTACCAACAGCAGCATCCTAACTTTGCCAATTGGGTGCTATGAGGTCCATTTCCACATTTGAGGCTTTGTTAATAAGCAGCATTGCCACATTTATGACTAAGAAAATCCAAGAACGTTGTAATTTTGGACCCCATTTCTTCGAAAACGAAACGAGTGTGTATGTATTTTACCATAAATAGAGACGGATCTTGAAAGTGTGGATGGGGGTTATGTTTATTTCAACAAGTCGGAGCAACGCCCTATGCTAGTGGCGACGCCATTGCTTTTTTTTGCGAGAAAAGTTTCCTGACGAGCCGTTTCTCAAAATATGGATCAAAATTGGCCGCGTAATCATGCGATTTGACGGAATTACACTCTTTTTTGAAGTCTTCTGAAGGAAAAGGTTTGTATTAACACTATCCGATCAAATAAAAGAATTAAAGACAGCATCTGTACAGTTGTCAATGGAATAGAAAGAACCAGGATGTGCAAATGAGGTCGTGGAGGTTATTTGGTTGACATTGTTTTTCATTGTTAACGGCAACGCTTCTTCTACACAAGGGAACAAAATTAGACTTTTTTTTGTTGCATGGAATTTTATAACTGTTGCTTACTAATTCGATGTCGCTGACTTCAAATATAACCTCAATTTTTCTCTAGCAGCTTAAGTTTTTGACATACAGCTACCGGCCATCTTTCTTACTAGTTTCGCTTAACTTTTATAAAACCGATCTGCTTTTTTTTTAAGTTTTTTTTTACACGTCCACGTCGTGAAATATCTGCAAAAACGATCCCAACTATTTTTGTAACATCTGCGGTGAATATACATTCAAAAATTGTAGACTTAGTGTGTCGGAGTTCGCAAAACAGGTGTATTTGGATTATTTTGGATTTCTTTTGGACACCCGCAACAAGTACTGGGTGCCAAATATGGTGTGTAAGACATGCGTCGAGTCTTTGAGGTTATGGACCACATTTCAAGTATCAAACACCAATGATCTGGCGGGAACCTTCGAATCATCAGGATGATTGTTATTTTTGTGTGGTTGATATAAACGGGATTAACAAAAAAAACCGGAGCAAATGGTTTTACCCTAACTTGATATCCGTTACTCGACCAGTCCTGTACTCTGGCGATGTGCTGCTACCGGTACCACCAGCATCTTCATCTACACAAAATGATGACGGCGATCGCGAAGAAAAAAACCCTTCAAGTGATGAAAGTGTGGCAATTGACTTTAAACCAGATATTTCTTCTGAGCCCCGGCCATTTAATCAGGAAGAACTCAGCGCATTAGTCAGAGACCTTGGCCTTTCTAAAGAAGCATCGGAGATTCTAGCTTCTCGATTAAAGCAAAGAAATTTTTTAACCCGAGAAACAAGAATTTCGTATTATCGTAAGAGAGAGACAGACTTGCTTTCATTCTTTTCTGAAGATGATGACTTTGTTTACTGTTCAGATATTCCTGGTTTATTGACAGCAATGGGAGTACAAAATTATGATCCAAATGAAGCGTTTATTGATATTGATTCCTCTAAACGTAGCCTGAAATGTGGACTCATGCATAACGGCAATAAGCTGGGTTCGTTACCGATTGCACATTCAACTAAAGTCAAAGAAGAGTATGCTACTGTAGCTTCTGTTATGAGTAGAATCAAGTACAACGAATACAAGTGGCTCTTATGTGTGGATCTTAAAATGGTGAATTTTCTTCTCGGCCAACAAGGAGGCTATACAAAATATCCGTGTTTTATTTGTCTGTGGGATAGCAGAGCTAAGTCTGAGCACTGGATTAGAAAAGATTGGCCTTACAGGCTAATTATGGTTCCGGGACAACTGAATCTCATAAATGGACTACTAGTGTCTAGGGATCGCATAATACTGCCACCTTTGCATATCAAACTAGGGCTCATGAAACAGTTTGTCAAAGCTCTGAAGAAGGATGGTGATTGTTTTAAATACATCTCTAAAAAGTTCCATAATTTAAGTACAGAGAAACTGAAAGCCGGAATTTTCGATGGTCCACAAATAAGAAGGCTAATAAAGGACGAAAACTTTAACAGTCATATGACTGATATCGAAAAAAAGCCTGGAATGAATTCGTTTGGATTGTAAAAAATTTTCTGGGAAACAAAAAGGATGATAGCTATGCGAAGCACGTAGGAGAGATCTTGTCGCACTTCAAGCAGCTTGGTTGCAATATGAGCATCAAAATGCACTTTCTCCACAGCCATTTAGACCGTTTCCATGAAAATCTTGGTGATCTGAGTGAAGATCAAGGGGAACGGTTCCATCAAGATATTCGAACTATGGAGGAGCTGTACCAGGGTCACTGGAATGCCCACATGATGGCTGACTACTGCTGGAGCATTAAAAACAGCCCTTGTGAACCAACTGAAGGAAGAAAATTTTATAAAAGAAAATTTTTTGATATGTAGTCATTAAGTCGAAGGTCGTGTTTAATTGACCAGTCATAAATTCTGGCAAGATCTTCGTTTAGGAGGTCTATAGCAGAGTTTGTGTCATCAGTGGGGCAGCTTATCATAAGTTGTACATCGTCAGCGTACATATGAATTTTGCAGTGTTTAACAATGTTTGGTAGATCGTTCACGTATAAGGAGAAAAGAGTGGGTCCCAGGATTGATCCTTGTGGCACTCCACTATGTACACTTAAGAAATTCGAACTATTCCCACCAATGCAAACACACTGTTTTCTTCCACTTAAATAAGACTTGATAAGGGCTACGGACAAAGAAGAAAAAGCGAAAAGGTCTTTAAGTTTACTACAAATGACCGCGTGGTTGACTGTGTCAAATGCCTTCGAAAAGTCGAGCAATGATAAAAGCGTTTGATGATTCTTATCCAATGCGTTACGAATATCTTCTACCGTTAATATCAGGGCAGTGTTACAGCTCCTTTTAGGCCGAAAACCAGACTGATGTATAGTTAGGAGATAATTTGTTTTAGTGCTAACTTTTCGAAGCCTTCGACAAGTAAGGTAGAATAGCGATTGGCCTGTATTCAACCGTATTCCTCATTCTTTTCTTGGGGACCGGGACTATTTTTACTTTTTTCCATTCAGAGGGAAAGGTAGAAGTAGTGAATATAGTATTAAAGAGGTGAGTAAAGTGAGGAAGTAAATAAGGCAAAAGCAGTTTTATAAACTTTGGGCTAAGACAGTCTAGACCAGTAGCATTGGAATTTACTGAGAGGAGTGCTTCAACAACATCTACTTTGGTGACTCTATTGAAGCAAAAAGCCCCTTCAGTGTCATTTTTAGTGCTATACTCTGGGGAAGCAGGGCTGCAAGAAGGATTACCACATGAGGAGATGAAGTTCAGGTTCAGCTGGTCACAGTTAACATTCAGTGGGGACTACCATATTTTTCCTACCGATGCCTAGTTCGCGAAGATTCTTCCACATGTTCGTAGAGTTTCCCGGGGTAGATAGGTTGAACTTATGATTATAAAAAGCTTCTCTGGCAGATCTGATTTTCAAGACAACTTTGTTGCGCAATAAACGATATTCATTTCGGAATTCATCAAGACGAAACCTCCTCCACTTTCGATAGGCAGTGTCACGTTGGACTATAAGTTTTTTAATGTAAGAGCTAAACCATTGAGGGGACTTAGATGTGCGTACTATTGCTTTTAGAGGGATGTTTTTCTCATATAACTGTAACACATGTTGCTGTAGGAACATAACTTGGTCATCGACGGAGGGCATGCAGTAGATGCTATCCCAAAATATTCGGTTAACGTCGGAAAGCAGATTAGTATAATCTATATTATTATAATCACGGTAAAATCGTACCGGGGTGCTGCTAGATAGCTCTAGCATGATAAGTATATCAAGTCATGCCTAGAAAACCCTGGGGCACCGATTTGGTCATAAAAGAGCATTTTAGAAATGTCACCAACAAAGAAAACGTCGAGAAGGGAACACGAGTCTTCCAAGTAGTGGGTGGGAATACTTGGGTTAACCGCTGTTAAATGAAGCGATTCCATATTTCCGACAAACGAGGCTGATTCAGACTTATTCAGTAGATTGCAATTCAGGTCACCGCAGATAACTACGAGGGGCGTTCAACATATTCTCGGTATCGGGGTGAAGCTGTGGTTGTATATATAAATTGACTTATTTATCAAGTAATACTATTATTTTAGTGCATTCATGTAAAATTTCATATAAATGTGATTATTAATTCGCGTTTTATCTCTAGTTACGAGTAAACAGAATCATAATGGCAACTGAGACGATGATGGTGAAAATTGAGCATCGCGCTGTAATTAAATTTCTCACTAAGCAAGGAAAAAGTCAAAAAACTATTCATGAAGAGATGGTGGCTGTTTACCAGGGTTCCGCACCTTCATTATCAACTGTGCAAAAGTGGTCAAGTGAGTTCAAGAGAGGCAGAGAGAGCACTGAAGACGACCCCCGCTCCGACGCCCCGGCTGCTGCTTGTACGGGAAAAAGCATCAAAGAAGTCGAAAAACTTGTTCTTGAGGATGCCCGAATAAAGGTGAAAATGATGGCAGAGATCACCAAGCTTTCAATTGGTACCATTCACACCATTCTTCATGACCATCTTAACCTTTCAAAGGTCAGTGCAAGGTGGGTGCCACGAATGTTCACAGCGCCTCAGAAAAAAGTGAGAATCGCATGCTGTAGAGAGCTTTTGGAGATGTGTAGTGAGAACGCGGACGGTGTTATGGATCGAATTGTTACTGGGGACGAAACATGGGTCCACCACTATGACCCTGAAAGCAAACAAGAGTCCATGCAGTGGCATAAAAAAGGAACAGACCCCCCGAAGAAGTTCAAAGTCACTCCGTCTGCCGGGAAGCTCATGGCCACAGTTTTTTGGGACTCAAAGGGAATCTTGCTCATTGAGTACAAAAAAAAGGTGAAACCATCAACGCCATATCCTACGCTTCCACTTTGCATAATTTGCGGGAGGAAATTAAAAAGAAAAGACCGGATAAACTCGCAGCGGGTGTGTTGCTTCTTCATGACAACGCTCCTGTTCACACGGCGCGAGTTTCCAAGGCTGCTGCGCGAGATTGTGGTTTCGATAAATCCAACACCCACCCTATAGTCCAGACCTTGCCCCTAGTGATGATTTCCTGTTTCCGGATTTGAAAAAATGTCTTCGTGGAAAAAGATTTTCGGATGATGAAGAACTCAAGTCGGCAATAAATGGGTATTTTGCAGAGAAAGAGGAAATTTATTTTTTTGAGGGTTTAAAAAAGCTTATCTCAAGATGTAACAAATGCATTGATGTTAGGGGAGATTATATTGAAAAATAAAAACAATTTAAATTGAATTCGCATTTCCTTCATATCGATACCGAGAATATATTGAACGCCCCTCGTATGTTTGAGGAAATACATGAAATAGCCTCCAGAACATCTAGCAATGGAGTAAAGCATAACTGTTTGTTTGGCCTATAGGCAAAACCAAGTATTAACTTTCGAGCTCTACATGTAATTAAAATATTTTTTTTTTTTTTTTAAAAAAGTTTTTTTTATATCTCAAAAACAATAAAAGCTGATACAAAAAATCAGACTCTAGATCTAAAATCAGCACCCCTAAAATCTATAATATTAGTCATAATATTGTATGGAAAAAAAATGCTGTTCCCTTGTGCTATCGATATAAACAAAATCAAATTTATTCCCTAAAAACTCCTCTTTTTCTTGAAAATTCAAAAATATGTCGCAGTACCAAATGGTTTATTCTTAAAACAAAAAAAGGAAATTTAAATTCTGAAATCCTATTTATTGACATGGTATTTAATTAATTAAGTCCCTTTCATCGCATGGGTTAAGCCGCTTTATAAATAAGAAGCGGTTTCTCTGAATGTAATCTTTTGTGCCATCAAATTACACAAATAACAAAAATTATACGTACAAGCTGGTGTATTGTACATACATATATGTAGTTACAATGAGACCATAAACTCAAGAAGTTATGACAACACGAGAAGATAAAGAATGCGACCCCACTCCGAATTTTGTACGCAACTGCGTGCTCTAGTACTTATTCATTGCAATCATAATCGCGTGTACGAGTATATCTGCGATACAAATCAGAATGTTTTCCTCTTAGCATTGCGGCAGAATATCTACCCACTGTTTGTACAAATGTATATGTAAAGCGTGAACAGTAAGAGAAGATATTTAGCAGCGATTTGATAGCGTGACGCTCTGTACTCGTGTCTGTTGTTTGACCCGAATCTTTGCCTGCTTCATTCGGTCAACGACGGATTCAGCTCAACACAAATTAATTTAATTAATTTCCTCTCATATATTCTGCTTCATAAGACTAAAAATAGAAGGATTAGAGGGCTGGCACCCTTTGTTTATTTCCAAGGAAAACAATAAAATTGATTGATTTTTGAATTCCAATGACGGTTACAATTTATACGAGATATCCACAATTTGATTGGCTTGGTCTCCAAAGGTTGGGGGTTGATTATAAAATTTAAAGCACGGACAATAGTGATAAATTTGAATTGGATAATAACAAATAAATTATTCAAATTAAGTGTACATACGAGTATATAGAGAAGAGTTTTATTATTTGTTTACCAAATGTTTAATGAAATTATGAACATTAGTTGGCGGTTTTATCTCTAAGGGATTACAAAAAAATCAATCAGCTAAGCACATTGTTTCCAACTAATGGATTGGGTAAAATGATGAGAGAACTATCAAATTGATGTCCACTGAGAGTCACGTATACCATATACTCGTATATTCCACCACCTTCGAATAAAGAACATTTGTAAGATTAGCTTTTACAGACAAATTTTAACACAATGACATAACGACAATGATGATAAAATGACGTACGCATAAGTACGAGTATATCTTATTGTTCATCAATTCAAAAATCCCTTACCAAGTTGAAAGCTGATTGTAAGAATTAATGGCGTAGTTTGAATATTGAACAAATTGTTTGCCCTAAATTGATTCAATCCTTCGATCGACGTTTATTGTTCTGAGGGTTTAAAAGTGTTTTCAATTTCAAAAAACTTGAATAGCAATTCATAAAGTATATCGATGAAGCACCGAATAACAATTCCCAAAAGCATGGACTTCGTATCGCTTTTTATTTAATTAAATCAGATTATAAGCCTGTCTATTCAATAACTTTCTTCCTCCCTTTAATCATTTCAAAAGTAAGGAACTTGAAAAACAAAGTAATTTGCAAAGCTGTCGAATTTTATGATCAGAAACATGAAGAAAATTTGGAAAGGAACATGGTACAATTCCTCATCTTACAAAGCCAAAACAATTTTAAGCCGTAATAGGGACGCAAATGACCAAAATATGCATACAACAGGAATGCTCAAAAACTGTATAAAAATAATATCTAACTTCATCTTACTGTCCAGAAATAGAAATTGATCGAAAACGACAGTCAAAAATAGAATTTGAAGTTGTCGTTGGTGATCTTGATTAGTGACTTTGAATTATTTTTGGGCAGCGATAATGTCTGTACTGCATTAGTAAATGATAAGATAAACGTTTATTTTATTTGCTTTTAAAATTCATCTGACGGATCTATAAGATTGATCGTATTACCTCTTATCAGGTACAGAAAATATAGACAATTTCGGTATCTTTCGTAAATGCTCATATAAATTAGAGGCAAGTTTGGTCATTCAATTTCCTACCTCCCATATTGATTCTCCCCTTAAGGGGTTACATACGTTTCTCCGCTCAAAAATGGAGCGTTTTTCAAGATTTTTTTTCGCTACGATATTAAATTAATATACAAAAAGTAAAATATACATTGTGTAAGGTATTCCTTTATTGACAATTGAAAGAAAAACAATTATAAAGTATACATTTCGCCCATCTCCGGAAACCTCTCTTCAAAAACATGCTGGGCGGTACCAGGAATATGTCTGGTAGGTTTCATTTGAAAAAAAAACCTGTTAAAGTAGATGGATAAAACTAGTCTCTATCATAGCCGTTTTCAAAAATTTTCATTTTTAACAAAATGGCAGCTGAACGTACGAGGCTATTTTTGGCTAAAAAAACGAGTCCCATTTTTATTTATAACAAATCTAAAAATTAAGATATCAAAAAGATATTACGTAGGAGACTAGGTATTAAGAATATTCGTGCGAAATGGCATGCAAATCGGTCGAGTGGTTCGAGAGATATTTCTGGTACCGCCTCGGAAAACACTGTTTCGAGAAAAACGTAAACGAAATGCAAAATCTGCAGTGTGTCTTGCCTGCGTGGCTTCGAAAGCAAAACTGAAAATGTGCTCGAGTAGTGCCTTCTGGAATATTTTGAATTCTAATATTCTTATACAAGGTTTAAATCTATTGCTAACCAGGTATAAATATTTGCGAGGGCACTGAACCGTCATTAGAGAAGGCATCTGCTCATGTCCCTAATGAGCGCTTCACCCGATCCGACGTCTAACGGTCATAACTTTCTTAATTATTGGAATTTTTGAAAAATTCTTGCGGCATTTGAATTGCAAAAGAATATAAAATTTTTTCATGCTAAAAAAAATCGATTTTTTTTTGAGCGGAGAAACTTATGTAACCCCTTAAAATAATAACACAAATATGTTTTATCTTATTAAACAAAAGCTGTATTTAAAACACCATTTACATACGTAATCAAAAATGAAATGCTACGCAACGTAGGTACTGTGTGAACATCTAAATTAGTTTTTAAGCAGACGTATAGAGTGGGACTATCGAATTCGAGCCTAAATGGTAAGCCTGACCTTTAAACTGAACCTTCTTCAAGCATACAACAGAAATCCATCTTCCACTCCACTGTTTTGGCGATTGAGTGATAGAATTGAATAGAAAGTCAAAACTGCGTTTTAAGAAGCAAGACGTTTTAGGGGTCCACAAAGATTGGAGTAATGAATCGGACGTGGCATGTATAAGGAATGGGAACGGGTATGATGTAATGCAAGAGGAGTTGCCGCTCAAAATTTGAAAAGGTGATCTCAAAGTAAACAGGGTTCTATTTAAACATCATCAATATAAGGGATAATATGTTTGTGTTTTATACATTTTTACATTATTACTATACGGAGTAAAGAACCTCAAAATCATTATGTATATTTACTCAAGCTAATTTATCATACTCGCACATAGGTAATGATGATAATAATGCTCGATGGCCTTGCTCGCGATATCACTAATAAAGTTCTACAGGAGGGTTCTCTCCGACCTTTATTTTAAATCACCCAATCTCAAATCGCGCGTTGAAAAGTTCATTCTGGCTCTAGCACTTGCTTCTGTAAGAGGAACTTATTCTCACTGTTAAGCTGAAGCAGTTTCTAAGTTTTTCTGGACTTGTTTTCAAGTTCCTAGCGACTTCTATTTCAACTTTGAGTCGAGATATTTTTTCTGTAGAAGGCCTGTTTTTTTTTTATAGCCAAAATGGGCAAAAATAAACAGATTCGGTTTTATTGAGGGCAATCGGTCAGGCTTTGAATTTTAAGTTAACATACAATATGAACTTTCATGCAGACTTACATTTAATTGTTCGTTCATTCGTTTCTGTTTCGGACATGCAAGAGTCTATAGCCGAAGCATGGTTAGCATCTTATCGTACGAGTATAAAGGCATACCTGCTGTAATTTGAACTTGAAGCCATCATGCCCCACCTAACCAAAAGCTTGCGAAACATTAAAAAATACCCTTTAGCAAATTTTTTTTCTTCAAGAGCTCTAGTCTGAACTAAAACTAGCCATCAACGATTAGATTGGTATATTCTCGTATGCCCGTCCTAGATCTTAAATCCTGTAAAACTTTGGAATGAGTTATTTTGCAAATTATTCGAATTCGATTAATGTCCGCGGGGTTATATGAGGGTAAAGGCAACGTAAAGATAGCGGCACTCGCCAATAAAAGCTAGTGAATGCTAGTTGTGTATCTTTTGACAGTTACTTACCGAACTTTCAGTCACTTTTTAGTTGAACGTCGTTTGAGTGAGTCGATGTGAGTGTTTTTTGTGAAAATGGAAAAAATTGAGTACCGAGCTTGTATTAAATTCTTGTCTTTGAAAGGCAATACGCCTACGCAAATAAAAAATGAGTTTGACTCTGTGTATGGGGACTCTGCACCATCATTTACCACAGTGAAATTGTGGGCAGCTGAATTTAAACGTGGTCGTAAGAGCTTGGGAGATGATGAACGTTCGGAACGTCCAAAAACTACAACCGCTGACGATAACATTGCTAAAGTTCACCAAATGGTGTTAGACGAACGCCGAATTAAAGTGACAGAGGTTATGAAAATGTCCAAAGAACGTGTTTGTTACATATTAAATCAAGTTTTAGACATGAGTCAACATGTCTGCGCGTTGGGTACCGCGTTTTCTTACGTTAGACCAAAAACTTGTTCTCACACCTCAGCGGTTGCCATAGCGAAAATCCATGAATTACGGTTTGAACTTCTTGACCACCCGCCCTATTCACCAGATCTAGCCCCAAGCAACTTCTTTTTGTTCCCTTATCTAAAAACTGCGCTCGGAGGATAGAGATTTTCGTCAAATGAGAAGCCAATCACCTTCGTGAATAATTATTTTGCAGAGAAAAACGCCAAGTACTATTTGAACGGGTTAGAGAGATGGGAGCATCGCTGGGAGAAGTGTGTAGTGTTACAAATTATGAGAAAAAATGTCTTGTATCATTGTTCGGTCGGAAACTTTTCAGACAAACCTCCTCCGTCAAAATTGTGCTAATGTAGACTTGAAATTGGTTCTAGCAACGATGGGGCAATGGATAAATGGTATTATCCCTGTAATGTTACGGCTTCCCGTCACAAATTGACTCTATCTTCAGTTAATGAATATGTGATCGACACAAGCTACTCATACTTTGTACAAAGTCTGTAAAACAAAAGTAAACCAGGCTTTATAAATGTTGGTTATCTCGTAAGCGAAAAGATTTCCTTTCTCAGTCATTTATATAGAAAATATTATAATACATTGCATATTTGGGATGAATATTGTGTTGTATTAAATTGAAGAAAAGAGCCCAAAATGATCCAAAATCTGGGAAAAAAAATTCGGCTACTTTGTAAAACTCTTAAACTAGGTGGTCCACTCAGTTGGTAAAAATTTAATGGAGCCCGGTAGGAATCCGAATTGAAAACTGAGCCCAATACTGGAATTAATAATCGGACACGCTTTTTTTCAAGTTATTAGAATCATTTTTAAAAAACTCCGCAAGTACGAGATCCCTTGAAAATAGTTTATTCACTTTTCTATTTCAAACAAATTATTTTTTACCAGAGATGTATCGAAAGTAGCTTGTGCCAAAGTGTTTCAAATTTCTAAAACAATAACATCAGCTATAAGAATTTTAAAATATATTTCCCATAACAAATATTTATAAAGGCGCAGCCAGCGCTGAAGCAGACCTTTTGTGTTTTTTTACAGAACGTACGAGTTTACACCCAAATGAACCACGAAACGGGCTTAATCCAATTTCGTTAAATGGCTACGTATGTAGCAAACAATTTTAGATGCTAAGAATTAAAAATTACCTCATAAAAAGCTATTATTGTAGATGCAACCTAATTTAGTAACGAGTTGTAGTTTGCGATTTTGGTTGGACCGGGCCATATTATTTGAATAAAATTAAGGTTTGCCACAGTGATAGCGGATAAAGAAAACTTATTTTTTGTAGAAAGACTCGGGAAAGTTTAATGGTAGGGTTTCAAAATAACTACGCAACATGCTACACAGCTCGAGAAACAATCATCTTATTGCGCTAAATGCTTCAAAGGCCACTTGTAAAGGGACCTGTTCGTGTCATGTCAGACTGCGGCGTGTTACTATGGATAGTTCACCAGCTAAACTACGAACAACTACTACCACTTTTCTGATGTCACCACCGCACCGCTTTCGCGCGGGCAATGGAAAACCTCCAAAAGCATAAAAGGAAAAGTCTCCCACTCTACCGCTTTTCCCTTGCCATTGTACATGAAATGGCAAAGCAAACAACACAGTGAATAAATAAGATTTGGCCTTGGTCCACTCCGGACTGTCCCCCCAACAATTTATTTTATTTATTTTTGTTAAAGGGACGTATCTGTGCCAACAATTTACATGAGGAAGAATTTTGTTGAGAAGTACATGAAGTTTTATTCTATATCCAAATGTAAGGCGCCCACTTTCATGGATCTCTGATTTATTTTGAAATATTTGTATTTTTTTGGTATTTCCTTAATCCGTAAGAAATAGTTAGCTAACCGTTGCCAATTGAATGTTCATCATCACGACTGTGATACGTAACTTGGGTAAACACTTTCATCAAAATGTCTTTAGCCATTTTCGAGAAAATTTATTTTTTTTCTAGAACAGTGATTAATTATCTCATCTTCAATACCTCATTCACAAAATTCTGACGCTTATCTGCCTGTACTTTGATGTGACTGGGCCTGAGGCTCAACTACTTAGTTAGCACTGTCTCTGGCCATCTGGGTCCAGTTTCGCTCATAAAGTTGGGTATGGTCCATTTTCGGCGACCCACATAATGCAAGACCTTCCTGTTTTTTGGCAATTCGCCTTCATAGGAGAAAGATCACAACGATTTGCAAGCGTAACCCTTCGTTTGATTTTTGATGAAGATTGAACTCGGATAATGAGAGTTCATAGAGGGGCGTAGGATGAAAGCAAAGACCCTAACTACCTCAGAGTAATGGATCGTTTATTGTGACATTCTATACCATTCAACGATGTTGTGTGTACCCTCTCGCTGATAGCTTATACTCGATTTTGCTCTACTACATAACTAGACTAAGAGATTGACAGATTCAATTTTTCAAATTCTATTAAGTTCATATATACTCGTACACTGTTGTGCAAAACACACCGGATTTTTCTCGAACATTTTACTTTTATGAATTCTAGGGGACAGGAAGGACATATGCAAAATTGTTTATCAATTTTGTTTACAAATCAAAGTTTACAAATCAAAAAAACTTAACTCAACTCTATTAGGACCTGTGCAAATCATACTGGATTTTTTGGGTTACTTGTCGGGTACATAATAGTTGTTTTCTTCATCTTCTCGCATTACATTCCATTCTATTTTTTAGAATGCTTTCCCATTCATTCTTAATCATCCTGCCGGTTTTTTAAGATGGTCCATAAGTTTTCAATAGGGTTTAGATCGGGCGATTGCAATACCCATTCTAACGCAACAATATTTTTTCCACAAAACCCTCCTTTGAAGAATGTCTGGAGTCATTATGATGCTGATAGACCTAACGAAGAGGAATCTCCTCGTCAGCATATGGCAACATTACGGATTCCAGTATATCCCTATGCTAAAAATGATCCATAATACCACTTAATTCATATAACGGACCACATACTTCGCCCGAAAAACTTCACCACACAATAAAAGAAGATCCTCCATGCTTCATAGTTGGGCGGCAATGTCATGGCAACATCTTTCGTCTAACATGAATATTTCCATCGGAAGTAGTAAAGTTGAACGTAGGTACTCTCGTTTCTAAAAATTACAGTTTTCCACATAGTTGCGGACCAATTCAAATGGTCTCTTGCAAACTACACCCTAAAAAATACAGGGTATACCAAAATTAATCACCCCATTCCTTTTTGTTATATTTTTTTTGAATTTCCATTATTTTTTCAAATTTCTTTCAGATTATTTGAATCTTTGAAGAAAATTCCCTCGGCGGCAGGTGCCTACTGCGCAGACAATTAAACGTTTAGTGGCTCGAATTGAGGAGGTTGGAACCACTAGTGATCACATGCGTACATAAAGAAACCGAACAAGTCGGTGTTGGGAAAATATTGAGCTTGTTAACAAGAGTTCGCGAGAAGCTCCTGAAACATCTTTAAGACGACGAGCCGCACTGTTGGGGATTTCAATAACATCTCTGCGCAGAATAATGCATTCGGACTTACACCTGTTTCCTTACAAGATACAGTTAGTTCAATCTATGCGCCTAGCTGATTTCCAAACACGTCTGATATACTCTGAAATAATCTTAAACCTAAACAATGAAATTGATGATTTTTATTTCTGAACTGAATGGAACAGTCAACAAACAAAACTGCAGGTTTTGGGGAGAAACGAACCCAAGAGAAATTCATTCCACACCCTTACACCCTCAAAGCGTAACAATTTGGTGTGGGGTGGCTTCCCGCTTCATCATTGGGCCGTACTTCTTCGAATATAGTGAAGGAAATGCAACAACAATAACTGGTGAACGCTATAATGAGATGATCCATGAATTTTTGGTACCCGAACTGAATAGATTAGGCTTGCAGAATATGCGGTTCCAACAAGACTGCCCACACAACTCGCAGATTAATGGACATACTGAGGGAATTTTTTCCAAACCGCCTAATATCATAATATGGCGATTTCAATTGGCCAGCGCTTTCACCGGACTTTTATCTGTTGGGCTATTTGAAATCGAAAGTTTACATTAATAAGCCAGCTACTCTACAATACCTCAAGCAGAACATTCGAGCTGAAATAGCCGCAATAACACAAGAAACCTTGGCTAAAGTCATGCAAAATGCCCTAGAAAGGACTCGTATTTGTCAGAACTCTAATGGTGGACACTTATTATTAAAATTTTTCGAACTTAAAAATAAATAATTTATCGAAATAAATTACCACTTGTCATTTACTATAATTGTTTTAATTAATTATTTCCAAAAATATAACGCGAAGAAATGGGGTGATTAATTTTGGTACACCCGGTATAAATAAAAGACTTATTAGGAAAATAATGTTGTACAATTTTGTCCGTGCTTAGCAGTAAGTAACGGCTTTTTATGGCCAAAAATAACACAGATCAGAGTCTTTTAAACGCCTACATACAATGCTTGCATCATTTCAAAGATTGAGATCGCTAACAATCTATTTCGAAGACAAACAAGGATCGTTAAGGATTTTTTTATTTTTATTTTCCGATCGGTTTGCACTGTTTTTTACCAGATTGAATGGTTTCGATCGGTTTTCCACTCCGAAGAATTTTAATGATGTCGCACATTTCATACTTTTGGCTGCACATTTTTGCTTTAAATACTATGTTCCCACCGAACCGAAATCGCGTGGTTTGGATGAACATTTACTGAAATCTTAATAGGCCGTTCCCACCGAGTTGAAGTGTTTTCAAATGTCATTATTTAGGAATATTTCTATTGAAAATGTTACATCTTTGTCAGGCTGCTACAATTGTTTTTACATCTAAAAATGAACACCAAAATAAACTGAAGTTCACGCTGTAGGCTTGTTCGGTTTGATAACCTCTCACGGACGAATGAACTCAAGGGATTTCAACTAGATTTCGCCGAAATCGCGAGGTTTCCAAACCCCGAAAATGTATGGCGAAACCTCGGAGATTTGGAGAAATTTGATGAAATGTCGCGATTTCGTTTGGTGGGAACATAGCATTAGCTCTGCTTTGAAATCTGCTAGGTAGGTACTACTTGATTTTTAATTACAAGTAGTAGCAGAGTATATTTTTTGTCATTTTATTATTAAACAAACAGACAACAAAAACCGCTATCAATAAGTTAAAATCCAAGAAAATGCGGTACTTTTAAAATTCCGGTATGCTTTGCACAGGCATGAAATTGAGTTTAGTTACAGATTTTAATAAAACTTTAAAAATATGACAGAAGGACCTTGATTTTTCTTTTATTCATAAACTCATGCAGTGGGTTTTCATAAATTGACAAACAAATGTACATACTCGTAATGTTATCCGGTTTCCAAAAATTCATCAAGGAAAATCCGGAATGTTTTGCACAATATTGTATGCCCACATGTATTTAGTACTTTGCAAGCTCCACTTGCCTATGTACCTACATGTGGGCCATTTAAGGTAAAATTTTGGCGCAAAAAGCAACAACTTCGATATGACGCTTATAGGCAGGTATATGTTACAAATAAATATGTACATAGTTATGCATATATGTACGAGTACATACTTATTTTCATGCATAATATACATATGTATGTACATAAAAATCTACAATCTTGTCTACCCATAGAGGCAGCTTTCTTTCTTCAAATGCACGAAGGACCAATTACACAGTCTAAATTTGGCATCATCATCAAGAATTATTTCTCTGCAGAAAAATATTTAATAACAGTGCTCCTGCAAATGCGCAGACATAAAAAAAGTGAAGGCGCTTCCGATTCATCGAATCAAGGACCTCATTAAGCTAATTTCAGACTTGGAATGTTGCTATTTCAAACAACCCTGACCTTGAAGAAGCTCCATATTCCCAAAAAAATACTGAACACTTGTGAATATGCTATGGCTACTGCTTTACAATAATAACTCTCCCACTACGAATGATTAGCTAAGAAAGTATGCGTGTAAGGTCAAACACCTTAAACCGATACATTCCATCCCAAAACAAAAGGTTTAGTTACATAAGGCACACCAAAATGTTTACACCTCAAGGTCATTACTATCGTCGACCTAAATTCGTGCAAGTTACATCCAACAAGCACATAACTAACATTCTCAGGCGCCGAATCAACAAATTTACATTTCCCTTGACTCAATGTTACTTGACTCAAGCCCCCAATCCCCCTTCTCCAAAATCGACCTAATTAAAATTTTATTCCGCTTTTTGCAACGTAACAATTAATTACTCGTACCTCAAATTTTCATTTGCATTAAGCAACGAACATTGCAAAATTTCTTCAACTCAAAACGAAAGACAAAGCAAAACACCGAAAGAATAAAACAAAAACAAAACAAAAAAATAGCAAACAACAACTAAACGAATCTTTCAAGTTCACGCAACGCACAACAGTATCTACGAGTAGAAATAGAAACTTGACACACATTCATTCCCTGTTGCTTGCAAACAACAACAAAGCAATAACCCACAGTCAACCCCCTTTTGAAGTAAAATCATACTCACTGTGTTCACGAACTCGGCGATGTTAGATGATATTTGGTAATTACCCTCGCACCAGTCGACGGGCGAGCTGCCCGGTTTTAAGTGCTCCCACGCCATCTGATAGAAGCTGAAACTGTCGCCGCCGGCGAAACTCAGATTTGTGGTGTTAATTTTTCACCTCGTTCACGGAAAAGCCTCTAAATTGGAGGCGCTATAGATACGAACGATTCGAGCGCTGATGATTTCGCACTCAGAGGTTCGCACCGTAACCAATTACTATAGGTTCTTCTTCTGTTTACCTTTTTCAATTACAATTGAGGGGTTATTTGGCGCTCTCACTTTTGCAGAGAGAAATTTCGCACACGTTTCTTTCGAAATGCCAATTTGCTCGTACACACGAGAGAATGCGACCCTGAGTAATGCGGCAACCCCGTAACGTTAACAAGTGCACTGCAGCACCAACGTCAATTAATTTCTGAAGAGAAAGGAACCAACAACAAGAAAAAAGAATATCTTTCTTGGTTTCGTTATTGCTGCCTGGTACAGCTAGGGCTGAGTGTGCTGCTGCTCATGAGGATTGTTGGTGTCCCTTACACTGTTCAGTGAGTATGAGGTAAGGGGTGAAAATTGAATCAGGTTCCTCCTTGTTGTTTCTGGTGTATGTGTTATGTAAGTCGCAATTTGTAGCCCTCCTCCTCTTTGTTCTAATTCTTTCTTTTTTTAAGAACAAATGCTTGTACTTGTTTAGATGTGAAGAAGTAAAGAAAAGTATCAGTTTTATTTTTTCCAATTTCGATTTACTTTTAATTCTATTAAACGGTAAAAACTCATATAAGGAAATTTGTAGAGATATTCCCGAATAATTTAACTTAACTCGAGCGTTGTTTTTTTTTATCACAACATAGATACAAATATGATACAACAAGCACAACCGCAACGTTTAAGTCTCTCCGTTCGACTGACGGCAATAGAGTGCAAAATGTGTTTGGTGGTCAATAGGCACAGGCTCAGAGAAAATAACGGAAGAAAGCAAAAGCTTGATGCTCAATGCTCAATGCAGTTGTCTTTTCATTACGGTGTTGAGGGTTTTGGGTGTACGTCCTGCATTATCGACACAATAGTTGTTTTTCATTGATTACCTTTAAATGACATTCGCTATATGATTTTGTTTACTATTATGAGTGGAAAGTTATGAGTGGGATTTTTTATTTACTCTCAGATAGGGTAAATACTGTTGGATACAGTGTATAGGTGTTGTATCGATACAAAATTGATTTAAAATAAAAACTGAATAAATTAATATTCTCTTGAGCACGTTTGGATTCATTCATTTCAATACATTTTCTCACATCTAATTACAATTTGAGTGTATGTGTTTCAACTATTTGCCTGCTTATCTTTCGGGTTCTCATGAACCGTCAGAAGATATCCTAGATAAGGACAGACAGGTTAAGTAAAAGCAAAATTAGTGAAAAAAACGTTGTGTATTCCTCTAGCGAACACATGTCGCCTTATCGCCACTTAAAGTATTCATATTTGAGCAAAAACTAAATAGCAATAATATTTCTGGCACCGCTGCTCCAAATTCTAAACTATCTCCGCCGTCATTAAAGAATATTTTCATTGCGCTGCTTTGTTAAAAATTATGCGTTAGAGTCTCCTTTATAACTACCAAATTACCAAAAACGACTGCCAAAAGTGATATGCTTACCAAATAAGAAATTAGGTTCAGTGACAGCTATATTTTTAAGACAAAATTTAATATGAAGATAATAATTTCTTATTCGCCACTTCAGGCTAGGCAGATTGATTTTGGTTGCCTGAAAACAAGACAGTCAATATTATAAGCATTAAAAAACTGAATTTTTGGGTTTTACCTATCAAACTGTAACTTAGTACCCTGTACAATCTCCTTGATTCTCAATAACTTGAAAAATTCGATTCGGCATTGAATTCCTCGTTGATCTCCACCCATACCTGGTTTATTTGCCCTTTAAGTTCGTCCACATTCCTGTACTGAGTAAAGCCTTATGGTCATGATCCCCCACAAATTCTCGGTTGGGTTCAGGTCAGGACTACAAGAGGGCCATGGTAAACACCGTGTCCCACTGACTTCAAACCATTCACGGACAGTTCTCGAATTGTGATTGTGAACGGGAGCATTACCTTGCTGAAAAATAAAGTGTTCACCAGTCGGAATGTCTCCACATTCATGCAGGGCATATTCCTAAGGTCGTCCACATTCCTGTACTGAGTAAAGCCTTCTGGTCGTGATCCACCACAAATTCTCGGTTGGGTTCAGGTCAAGACTACACGAGGGCCATGGTAAACACCGTGTCCCACTGACCTCAAACCATTCACGGACAGTTCTCGCATTGTGATTGTGAATGGGAGCATTATCTTGCTGAAAAATAAAGTGTTCACCAGCCGGAATGTCTCCACATTCATCCAGGGCATATTCCTAAGTTCGTCCACATTCCTGTACTGAGTAAAGACTTCTGGTCGTGATCCCCCACAAATTCTCGGTTGGGTTCAGGTCAAGACTACACGAGGGCCATGGTAAACACCGTGTCCCACTGACCTCAAACGGACAGTTCTCGCATTGTGATTGTGAATGGGAGCATTATCTTGCTGAAAAATAAAGTGTTCACCAGCCGGAATGTCTCCACATTCATCCAGGGCATATTCCTAAGTTCGTCCACATTCCTGTACTGAGTAAAGCCTTCTGGTCGTGATCCCCCACAAATTCTCGGTTGGGTTCAATTCAGGACTACACGAGGGCCATGGCAAACACCGTGTCCCACTGACCTCAAACCATTCACGGACAGTTCTCGCATTGTGATTGTAAATGGAAGCATTATCTTGCTGAAAAGTAAAATGTTCGCCAGCCGGAATATCTCCAAATTCATCCAGGGCATACTCCAGAAGCTCCCTGTATTTTTCGGCATTCATTTTGCGTTGTACCAATATCAAAGGGATTTTTCCGAAAAAATCAAAGGCGCCCCAAACCATGACACTTCTGCCTCCAGAGTGCCGACTCATTTTGATCGCTTTTTCGTCTCTCAAATCACGCCAATAAAAGCTAAAACCGTCGGGACCATCCAGATTGAATTTGGCTGCTTTTCAAAATTCAAACTAAATGCGCATTGTGACTGCACCTCGCATCTGTCATGCAAGCATGCGATGCGTACTCCGTTGCGTTACGAATCATGATGTTTTGGAATGTTACGCGATGCGCAGTGTTTGTTTTTTTAAAACGTAAAACAATGTGTAACAAACTGATTGGAATTCATATAATTAATCATTTACTAAATAATTGTGGTGCTTGTGACAACCGAATATTCACAAAATATATTTTAAAGCTTCAGCTCTAGCTGAATTCCTTTTAAAACTGCAGCGTCGTTGTAATTAAGTGTAAAATCTCGCTTTTTGTCCATTGATTTCTACATATAAATAATTATAATAATATAATTGAATGCTTTTATTTATTTAAAAGAAAACGTACTTCTCTGAATTCACCATTATACTTCAGATTGCATAAACCAAGCAAACAATTGCCATTTGCATCGTGCTAGTTCATGATGCGCTGGTTGTTTTTCCTTGCCTTTTATATATGTACATTCGTTCTGTCACCAGCTTGGGTTTGCATTTCGGAATGGTTGCTGATGCAAAAAGCAGGCAGTACTGAATTTGGAAAGCAGCCTTTTTTTTCATCACTAAAAATAACGAATTCCCACTCCCTGATCAACGCCATACGATCACTTGCAAATTTGATCCTCGCTTCCTTGTGATGCTGCTGTAAATGCGTTTTTTTTTTCATCATTTTTGTGTAAAGAAGGTTACGATTTGCCTTCAAAACTTGCTCCACACTTCTTACTGTAACTGGGAGACCCAACTTCCTCTTTATCTGACCAGCATTCAGCTTATTTCGCCTTGCTTCGTGAGAAATTGCATTTTTGTTGCTGGAGGTCAAAAGGTTTGGGCGACGAGATCTTCTTGCAGTGCCATAATTTTCGCCTAAATTTAAAAAAAATTACAAACAACGGAAACAGACCGCCTAATCTTCGTGGAATTTGAGCGGTTTGATAAGCCGTGCTCCTGGTGTGTTGCAATAATTGCCCTTTATTCTGATGTCAAACGAGTTCCGCGAGGCATGGCTAAATAAATGGTTTTTTAGCATCATTTTGAGTGCCAGTAAGTTCAATTTACCTTTTAAAATATTGCTGAAATATTTTTACACCGTTCTAATAAACAAAAAACGCAACAAAATTGGAATATTTTTAAATAAACGCACTGTCTTTATATTAATTTCGCAACTTTGTCACTGCTTTTTTTTATTGGCAATGACAAATCACTCTGTTCCTAAGCTTATCTTGTGGATAAAGGCATCTTTTTTTGTTTATATGAGAGAGAATTTACTTACCCAGATTTTTGCTGAACATTACGTTAGCATAAAGGGCTGACCAGAATGTGAATCTGAAGCTTGAATCTTGAATCGCTGTCAAACGCAGATACACGTCAATCGTGAATCTGTATCTCGAAGTTGCAGGGTGCTTTCAACTTCAAGATACATAACCAGTTTATCCGACAGCTCAATTTGCGCATTGTTTTGGCGCTTACGGCTACACAAGTATTAAACTTTTGACAGTTCGATATCAAATACAGATTCAAGCTTCAGATTCCCATTCTGGTCAGCCCTTAAGGTTAGGTCTTCGAGCTTCAACTCAAATTGAACAGTTTGAGAATGACATTCTTTATACTTATTTCGCCCACTGTATGTTGTGGTTCGAAGGAATGTCAAAGTTACAGGGAATCTAGAGAATTTCTTGGCGACCAGGGACTTTAAACTATTTAAGGATAGTGATATAAATTTGTCATACTCCTTATTAAATAAGAATTTTACCTAGTCGTTGAAAGACGTAGTCGTTTGGGACCAGTAAGATATCATAGAATAGTTAAGTATTTTTTGTCTAGTGGGGCGTATATACGAATTTAAAAGAATGAAAATGCCGTTAAAATAAAATGAAATTAATCAGTAATTTAGGTTCAGTCTGTCGTTTAACCAAAACCGCCTGAACTGAACTGCTTTGTCAGCTATTTTATTTAAAATTGTTATATCCAACCAAAAAAACTGTATGAGTATTAAACATGATTTTTCAAAATAAATTAGGTATCCTAATGCTACAACTGTTGCGCTAACATGATTTCATGATTCCCTTCTTCAATTTTGGATGACTTTTTCACGAAATTTTTGTTTTTAAGCGGGTGAGTCCGTTGTTTAATCAAGACCGTTTGAACTGAGCTGTGTTGTCAGCTTTTATATTTTTACGAAACAAAATGAGTAATGGGATCATGGTCTGTAAACGGATCTTGCTTGCTCATTTTAATTTTTTTTAATTCAATTTTCGATGGCTTTTCCACAAAGTTCGTGGTCCACTTATCTTGGCCAAAAAGTATGTTTCTTAAGCGGGCAAAGAATTCGCGCATGGTTGGCATAGGCACATCCCTTTACTTTAATCCAGAGTAAGGAGTCTAACGATGTCAGATCATATGATTTTAATACCCAATTGACGTCACTGGCGATGAAGTGTTCAAGTTTTGGCGTAATAGAGCAACTTTTTACTGAAAGATGTTTAAACGTTATGCTTTTAAAATGGAGCTCCTCTAATTCGGTCTATACGAATTCTGTTATTATAATTCAATACCGCTCGTAAGTTAATGTAAGATTTATTTTTTTAGAAACCTATGGTTGGTCAAGCCCGGCTATGTATTCTGAAGCAGTTGAATTATTTGTCTAGGATAATGGAAATTACAATGACGATTTCGTTCATTGAATTAAATGGCTATACATATGTAATCCATAACGCAACTATTTATCTGCATCGGGTATACTTCTAGCAATACTATCTCGCATTTATTTTTCCCGGTTCAATCTCTCATTTCCGTCCCCAAAATTAGACAGGATAGCGCGCAGTTTCGCTTTACAATCAACCACTCCTCTTAGAGCTCTAGTTGGGATGGTGGATAAAACCACGGGATGCGGCGATCGTAGAGAAGATGTATTAGCTTTCCGGTATATGGGAATATATGGCACCGTTTAAGTGTGCTTTTAATCGCTAGGAAGGTTCATTATTATTAGTGCACATCCAAAAAACAAGTAAAATCCAATTAAACTAGATCCAGGCATTTGTTTCAAACAAGTATACGTTATGTGCCATTTAGCGTATTTTTTTTTTTTTCATTTTAATCACCTTACGATGCAAGTCTGTATCAAGTTACCTTGATCTCTACAATTTTTAGTAGATTATCCGATCTCACTATTGGACACCTTGGGTTGTCCGTCCATAACCGAGGTAAAGGTAGACTTCCCAATATTCCTACAATTAACATCGAATGACATATTCTTCCAAGGCGACCAAGAAGTTTCTTATTCCGACAGACCCCATAACAAGTCCAAAGCGATATATGTATGAATATCTGTCACCCAAAAAATAAATTAATAAAAACATATTCATACATTCTTGGAATATATTGGCTTTTTTCACTTATAAAGTTATTCTTAAACTAAAACATAAAACGTACAAAATAACATGCATCGCGGGCATATAAGGAGTTATGTTCCTCATGTGTTCTTCTACTTCTTCTTCCGATCTTGCGTACATTTCGGACAGAACCACTTTCCCTTTGGTTTCGTTGTAAGTCCAACACAGGCAAAATGAAACCATTCAATAGGACACTGAAACAAAAATCGAATTTACATCAATTACCAGTCACCAAGTCTTGACAATGTCTAACTTACATCTGGATTATCGCAACCAATCATCTCGCCGTACGAAACTTGATGGCACAAGCAATAAGTTGGCTCGTTTGGATCCACAGGCATGTCCAGTACATCGCTTGGGTGTGTTGCAGGTCCGGATTCCTTTTCAGACTCCTCAATCTCTGTATTCTTCTAGGACAATTGGTTGAAACAAAACAAATGCAATAACATGTTAGCATGTCTCTTAACAAACCCACCGACAGAATGTCTTGTAAAAGTTTTTTTTTTTTTAATCAACGATAATGGGATGATGAACAAAATGAAAGCGAAAACCAAATGAGAACGTTAAAAATAACAACGCAAAATCATACTTTAATTCAGAATTCAAAAACATAAATTACCTGTATCAAGCAACTCAAATAAGTCGAAAAATTTTGCTGTTCGGAAACAAAAAAAAAACTAAACTCGGAACGGCAATGAAAACAAAAACAAAACGTTTACATTTCAACGCCAAACGGAAACGGAGGATAATCAAAGGGAACTACAAAGGAATGAATGTAATGAACGAGATGATGATTACCTTTTGACCCTTGCGATTCTCTTTTTCTTGATTTACCTTCTGCTTTTTCTTTTTGCTACCTTGTGCTGTGGTGCCTCCACCACCACGCGTTTCATCTTCCGACGAGGGCGAGCGTTTCTTTTTTGCTGTAGTTTTGGCATCCTTTGTCTTCTTGCGGCCTTCTGCAAAACGAAATTGTCTTGAAAATTAATTGTCCAACCAGCCTTTAAGGCCATACTAACTTTTAACAACAGCTTCTTCTGATTTACTTCGAGTTGATGAAGCTTTTTCCTGAATTTCCCCCTCAAATCTCGCCAAATCACTGTCTAGACGTCGGATTTGTTTATCCACTAATTCATATGTCTGTATTGCTAATTGAACTTTATCATCACTGAATTCCTTTGCTTTACTGAAGAGTTCTTGAATCTCACGCAGACGCTTCTTGCGGTCTTCTTCCGACATAGTATCCTTACTCTTTGCCAGGTTCTTCATGAATTCCTTTGCATAGCTGTCGATGTTCTTCATAGCCGTTTGTGCACGATCGTCCAACTTACGCATTAAATTGAAATTCCGCTCAAGTTCAACGGGTAGAGACTCAAGACCTACAACAGAGGAATGTTTCCCATACAAAGTTGGCAAAATATTGAATAAGGAATACTTACTGTCGAGGTAATTTTCCAAATAAAGGGCAGATGTCATTTTTTCTTTGTTGTTTGTTTAAAGATTTATTAAATAAGAAATAAATTAACTATACACAAATAAATAAATAAAATTTATCCCTTTGGCTACTTTTGCAGTAATTACGCGTCTTCTAGGATTTTTTCTGGAGCAAAATTGACAGATGTCAATGAATACTGAAGATGTGTCAATGAATGGAGATTCTAGTACATTTGCGGTGTGCAACAGTTGATTTTTTTTTTAAATAATAAAAGCATTCATTATTGTTATTTCTTTCAAGGGAGTAAAAGAATCAAAAATAAAAACAAATGAATAATAATGGCATAATAACCAAAATGACATCAGCAATGAACTAAGTCGAAATGAAATGTATTAGTGTAGTTCATTCCGCGAATAAATAGCTGTATTGCGTTGGTAGTAGATTTTTAATTTTTCATTTATTTTATTAAAAAGTCTTTTGTTGTTAAGAACCCCATTTTAATTGAATATATTTTGTATTGAATGCCTCTGCACAACAACGACTAATACCAAATTAAATATTGCAGCAGTTCGTTCAACTAATTTGGCTAAACTGCAATTTAATGGAAAAGACCCACATCCCGGCATTTTAAGAACAAAGATGAGGCTTAAAGTAGCATTTAATGAGAATACCAGGAATCTAAATGCGCAGTTCCATTCTCATATCTGGACACTATCCGTTACACATTAACACATTAGCGCATACCAGGGCCATACGCATGTAGCCCTCTCAGCTGTTTTATGGCCATGCACCTGTTAATTCAAAAATCGACTACGCCCCGCAAATAAACAGTCAGCAATATGAGAATAGGTCGCGAAGGAAATGGTTGTGGAACGAGAGACTCAGCGCGAAAAGATATGTCTAACTCATGCCTAACGATATTACGCGTAATTTATGTTAAACAGTTTGAAAGACTGGCTCTTAGTAAATACGAGTAAACCTCTCGTGAGCTTGTTCTTAGTGGATCGAAAATCTTTAAAAGCCCAATTCTTTTCGTCTCCAGCTTGTTGACTGCTTGTAAAACGATGGAAAAAGGGCGGCAGGATGCAAAAATTCAACATTTCAAGCTATTTAACTTACAAAACGAATGAAGCGAATTAAACGTTATTAAAAGCACGTGCGGTGGAAGTATAGGCTTTGTATTGGGACTTGCAAAACGATCTCTCATACTCGGTTAACAGTCGATAAGCGTCAGATTTTATGCTCAATGAAGAAATAACTCTCATGACTCAATCGCTGAAATTTATGAAGAAACGTTTACTAACGAAACGGTTTAACAAGTATTTTAATATTACTTAACAAATATTATGGAAATCGAAGTAAGCGAAGCTATGAAAGAAATGAATCCCAGACGTACAGATAATAATCTCATACCTTTCGAGGCATTTTTCGTTTCATAGAACGATTAGGAGACGACTTGATTTCCAACAAATTTTGCAAGAGCAAAACAGTTACAAATTCGCTTCGAAATGTAAAAGAAATTCAAACGCCTCAGGAATGGTGTTAAGGTTCGTAAACTTAGTGGACCCCACCTGAATCAGAGGAGCAATGGAGGTGCGTGAGACAAATATATAATATTAAGTATTAGATTTTAGGAGGAGATGAGAAGGTTTCTTTGAGAATCATCATCAGAATCAGTGTTGGCGAAATTGGTCTCAGATACGAACTCAAACTTCGCTGTACTTATTATCGCATACAAATTTCTGTGCCGTACTCTGAAAGCCTGAACCCTATATCAACACTCAGTATGGTTTTTGCCATCTTTTCATCAATGGGCAGTAACATATGATACCGCAAAAATAACGCCGAATAATTGTCGGCTTGGTTAGGTTAGGTTAGGTAAGAGTGGCTGTTGGAAATACCAACCCACTTAGGCCTATTGGCCCATTGTGATGCCACGTGGATCTGTGATCTTCTTACTACTGGAACCAGTTTGAGCTTTTAATAAAGCGTAGGAGACTGTTAACGTCTATTTTTTCTAGATCGTTTAGGTCGTTGTAGAAGAAAGCTCCTAGGTGAAGCTTCCTTCTCTGAGAGAGAGCTGGGCATGTGCAGAGTAAGTGGGGGATTGTCTCCTCCTCTTCCTCGTCCATGCAGCTTCTACAGAAATCGTTAGTAAAAGCGCCAAGCCTTCTTGCGTGCTTGCCTATGAGGCAGTGTCCGGTAATGACACCTATTATGGCGCTGAGATGTTTCCTATCTAAAAGGATCAGACACTTAGATCGACTCAGATCCAGCCTTGGCCAGATCTGTTTGGTTGCTAGACATGTTTGTCCAGCAGTCCACCTAAGGTCCGTTCTTTTATTGGCATCTAGCTTTAATGTTAGTTTGCACGTAGCGATTGGTATACCTATACTACCTTTGTCCGGTAGGATAGGTAGAGTGGTTCCAATTTTGGCGAGTTCATCGGCTCTGCAGTTCCCTGGAATGTCTCTGTGGCCCGGCACCCAACAGAGGTGAATGTTGAACTGCTCTGCCATCTCCATGAGAGATGATCGGCATTCAAGGGCAGTTTTAGAACACAATGAGACCGAGTCCAGGGACTTGATGGCGGCCTGACTATCCGAAAATATGCGGATATCCTTTGCAGATATCACGTTTTTCTTCAGCCAGGACAGAGCTTCTTTAATCGCCAAAATTTCCGCCTGGAACACGCTACAGTGATTTGGAAGGCGGAAAGAGAGGCTTAGATTTAGCTTATCTGAGAAAACACCGCCACCAACTCCGCTGTCGGTTTTAGATCCATCTGTGTAGAGATGGATTGACTTGTCCTCCATGAAAGCATCCTCCTCCCAGAATGATCTAGAGGGGAAGCTTACATGGAAGTTTTAGTCAAACCAAAGTTCAGGTTTGGTGTAATCGGTGTTCTCTGTGAGGATTCCTAATGTATTAAGAATGTTGGCGTGGCCAAATGAATTATTTGTCCACTGTTTAGTCGCTTTAAGGCGAATAGCTGCAGTCGCAGCTACTTGCTTGCTAAAAATGTCGAGGGGTGTCAAGTGAAGCAGAATATCTAATGCCGCAGAGGGGGTAGACCGCAAAGCTCCGCTTGTGCATAGACATGCTGTTCTTTGGACTCTGCTTAATTTAATGCGGTTGACTGCATTTTCCAAGGCCGTCCACCAGACAACCACCCCGTAAGTAAGTATCGGTCTTATGACCGAGATGTATAGCCAGTGGGTTATGCGAGGTTGAAGGCCCCATTTGTTCCCAATGGCTTTCTTGCAAGAGAATAAAGCTATTGTAGCTTTATTGACTCTTTCTTGAATGTTAGGTTTCCAGTTTAGTTTCCTGTCAAAAATGAGACCCAGATATTTTGCTGTATCGGAGAAAGCTAAACTGGTACCGTTTATTGAAGGAGGGTCTATGATTGGAATTATATATTTCCTAGAAAAGAGGACAAGATCAGTTTTATGGGGGTTTATTCCCAATCCACAGCGATCTGCCCAGCAGGTTAATCTGTTAAGATTTACTTGGAGGAGTTCTTTAATGGTATTTAAATGTTTTCCTGAGACGGCTATGGCAACGTCATCCGCATAGGCAATCACTCTGCTACCACCCGCTTCCAGGTATATCAGTAGTTCGTTAACCACTAAGTTCCAGAGAAGGGGGGAGAGGACACCGCCTTGCGGCGTACCCCTACTGACATATCTTTTAGCAGAAGTCTCACCCAGTTTGGAGTTGATTATCCTGCTTGTTAGCATTAGATTAATCAGCTCCCCAAGTGAGCCGTCTACCTGCAGAGTTGACAGCGCAGTCGTGATTGCGGATGTGTTGACGTTGTTAAAGGCGCCCTCTATGTCTAGGAAAGCAACCATTGTGTACTCCTTATATTGTAGGGATCGTTCGATGTGGCTAGTCAGAGAGTGCAAAGCCGTTTCCACCGACTTCCCTTTACAGTAGGCATGTTGAGCCGCAGACAGAAGTCTTGGATCAACTTTAGCTCGAATATGGATATCAATCAGTCGTTCTAAAGTTTTCAGAAGGAATGATGATAGACTTATAGGTCTGAGGTCCTTTGGGACCACATGAGAACATTTTCCAGCTTTGGGAATGAATACTACATTGACTTCTCTCCATAACAGTGGAATGTGGATAAGTTCTACACAGCTCCTCATAATATTTTCCAACACTGGTAGAATAATATCTGAGGATCTCTGTAGCTCGGCAGGTATAATACCGTCCGGACCAGCAGACTTGTATGGTTTGAAGCTATGCAGCGCCCAGAGCAGTTTGTCTCTCGTAATCAGACTATGAATTTTGGTCACGGTTGCAGTAGGCTTGTTTGGGCTGCTACTGGCCGCGAGATGGGAGCTACCTGGAAAGTGGGCGTCCAGAAGCAGGTTGAGTGATTCATCACTTGAGGTTGTCCAAGAGCCATCGGTTTTTTTCAAACAGCTGGGCATCATAGGATTTGTGGAGAGGATTTTTCTTAGCCGCGAAGCCTCAGAGGTTTCTGTGATTTTGTCGCAGAATGACCTCCAGGATTGTCGCTTTGCCTTCCTCAGTTCTTTTTTGTATAATTTGAGGGATTCTTTATATGAGTCCCAGTCGGTCACTTTTCTTGTGCTTTTTGCTGCGTTGAAAAGTTTTCTGCAGGTGTTTCTGAGCAGTCCTAGTGCCGATGACCACCAATGTGGCTTTTTCTTGCCTCTTGGTTGAATAAGAGGGCAGGAAGCGGCCAAAGCCTTATTGAGAGTCAGAGTAAATTCCCTGACTTTCATGTCGAGCTCATTGGTGTCACGCGGGGGACTTGATAGTTTAGAGGATATCGTTTCCGACAGTATTCCTCTATATTTTGTCCAATCAGTTTTCTGGTAGTTCCGGAAAGCTGGTTGGCTGGGGGGAGCATCACTCAGACTGAATTGGATGTATCTATGGTCTGAAAAGGAGTGTTCAGACGATACCATCCAGTTTGTTAGCCTTTGGGTGATGCTGTCGGAGACAAGAGTAATATCTAATACTTCTTGTCGGTTTTTTGTTATGAAAGTGGGCTCATTGCCAATATTGCAAATTAAGAGGTTAGTACTTAAAATATAGTCTAAAAGTGACTCACCTCTATCATTGATGTCGGTACTGCCCCATACCGTATGATGTGCGTTAGCGTCACATCCGATTATGAGGCCAGTTTTTTGCCTTCCCGCTTCCAGTACCACCCTTTCTAGGTTATCACCAGGGAGAGGGCCCACTTGGTCGTGGCCAAGGTAAGCCGATGCCAGCCAGTAAGAGCCTTTGGCAGTCTCTAATCTGGCAACGGTTAGGTCGGGGTCACTGAGGTTGGGAAGTAGAAATACATTAAGGCTACGTTTCACTAATATACAAGTTCTAATCTTACCTTTGTCTCTTGTATAGAGCGGAACGTATGAGGGTGTCCTAAGTCCACGAACCACGCCTTCTGCAATCCATGGTTCCTGGATTAGAATTATGTCTTCTGCGCTTTTGGAAAGACGCAGAATGAGTGCGGCCGAAGCCTTTTTTGAGTGGTGGAGATTAATCTGGAGAAACCGTATCATTGCTACAGTCTTCCAGAGTCGCCTCCACCACGGTGTTGTTGAGGTCCTCCGATTCTGAAGATGTGCCCAAGAGCTCATCTTCTATCTCTGATCGTGTAGAACCTCTAATTGTTTCGTCATCGGTTTCCATTTCCGACAATGTGTCAGAAGAGGAGACCGACGGCTTGGTAGTCACCTCGGACAGATTGGAGTCGTCGCTATCCAATTCTGGAAAGATATCGACGCTCCAAGATCCAAGGTTGTGATATCGGGTGTTAAAGGAGGAGGAGGTTGCTTATCAGCATCCAGCTCATCCTTTTTGTACACCCTTAAGTGAATTGACTCGAATCCGAACCGAATCATGCCTTTCGTCTGCGCCAGAGGATTAAGGGATTCCTTATTGATCACAATTAACGCGCATCTATAAGAACCCCTTAGTTCCTCCAGTTTCGCGACTTTCCAGTCATGAGTCGGAAGAGTCGGGTTGCTGAGCCGGATGATTTCCAGGATACTTTCTGGAGAGGAGGGTTCGGCTGGAATCCAGGTACTAGTTCGAGGTCTACTAGGAATGTCTTCCTTAGATACGACCTCGAGTTTTGCGCCTGGTCAAACCTCTCCTAAACCATCGATGGCCTTGGTGAAGAGATCGAGAGATCTCTGGTTGGAGCAAGCGATGAGCTTGACATGGCCTTGGTGCCAGCCAGCGTCGCTTGTGATAGGAGGTGGTCCTGGGTTCTCCCGCATGATGGCCAAGAAGTTGCTCGAGAGCTTCAACTTGACCAATTGCCACCGTTCCGGTGTAATGGAACCGTCGGTATCGCTTCTGTCGATCACCGCGATCACCAATGCGTCCTTTAGGACTTCATTATAAGACCTCAGAGATCTGCTGTTGGATGGCCCAGGAGTTGTGGAACTGTGTGTTTTGGGCCTCTTGGAAACCGGTACGGTTTCCTCCAACGATCTCTGACGCTTAGAGGAGTCTTTTGACGTTTTGTGAGCAGTGGAAGCAGTGGGAAATCCGTCTTTTAGGATGTTTTTAGCCCACTCAACCTTGCTCTTTATTTCCGCACTTCTCTCCACCTCCGGAATGGATCCGAAGGTTTTGATGATGCGTGAAGCATTTGGTTTTGGCTTGGTTAGCTTTTGCTTTAAATTTTGGCCACAAGAGTTTCTGCCTTACATGAAATACAAAGAACCTACGCAAAATAAGCAATATATATGAGTGAAATAAATGTCGAGCTCACATTAACATCTTGTGTGCTATGAAATTTAAAACTAAAAAGCTACATGCAATAGCATCGACATCGACTAACGCTCACTAAAGGATAGAAAATGATAATTGATCAGTAAAAGTGGCATTTCAGATCTAGCTAAATAAATAAATAAATGTAAAGGCACAAACGCATTTTAATAAACAAGCAACAGTTTGAATTACAAGTGATTGTTTTATCTTCCTCGGCTTTCTTTCTTTTCCAACATTTTCATACAACACAAATTAATTAAAACGCATACTTTTGGTCCGTTAATCAATTATTCCAGTGTTCACCTGATAAGCGGGATGTCCCATTTCAAATACAGGATATGTCATGCCCGTGCGCCTTGCAATAACATCTGGCGTTTCATCAGAATTGTTCTCTGCCTGTGGATCAATATTCCTATCCAATAACAAAGTCATTGCTGTATTTCTACAATTCGATACAGTTGCAGTTACATGTAAAGGTGTTTGCATTCCTTCCGTTCTGGCATTTACATCAGCACCAAATTGTAGCAGCAGAGCAGCACACTCTGCATTACCCCACTTGCATGCAGAATGTAAAGGTGTCCAGTTCATTTCAGTTTGAGCATCGACAAGTGGATTATACTCCAATAGGAGTTTCGCAATGTCTGTGAAATTATTGTAGCAAGCTCTAAAGTAATATGACGTTGATGTAAGTTGCAATCTGAGGTTTATTTTATGTTTACCTGTGCAAGGGAGTGTAGCCATCCACATCGGTTGATAGTACTGTATCTGAATCAAGTTTTAAAATTTCTCTAACTTTATCGATTTGGTTTTCATTTACTGCCCATAATATCATTCTACTCAAAGAGGCTGGAAGTAATTTGTGTTTCGTTAAGGTTTGAAGGGTTTCAAGTAAAAATCCATCAAATTACCTTGCGGATTTGTGTCCTCTTCTATTAAGTCATTTTCATCGTCCCAACCGCTGACAAACTTGCCCGGCTCAATATTTACATGCCGAAGCTTCTCCAATTGAGATTCTTCGTCATCAGAATCATAGTCACACATTTAAAATTTAATAAATTCAATACCCCACACAAATTAGAGTTGGAAAAAATAATTTTGTTTATTTTCGTTCTTGGTTGAAATGACAAATTTTCTCAACATATGACAGCAGCGACATCTGTTAAATTGCTGCAATAAGTAAAGGTGACTTTGCATTTTAAGAAAGATAATTTTTAAGTAATTTTGTTTCGGACTAATAAAAAACTCAAGTTTTAAAAATTGTAGACCGATGTCCTAGTTTTTCTGACTTTGAGATATACAGCTCTTCCGTACAGAATTGATTGTAATGAGCTTGCAAACATGCTGTGCATTTTGAAATTTAGGCTATCTCAGTACTCTCATTCTGACAGCTGGCAATATTTTTACGCGGAATAGATGTCAAATGATAAAAGGCGATTTTTAACAGCTATTAAACATTTGTCTAAACAATAACGATGGGAATTAGTTTCAATCAAAAATCGCTGGTCATTATAAGGAATGGAACACTATAGTCACACGAAGAGTAGTCGAATAGCGTCAAATCGCACGATCCCAGTTTCAATTTCTTGCTCCATTGGTACATTTGGCGATATAATGTTGTCGTTTCTTTCATGGGTATCACCCGAATCAATGTCTTCATATATTCAAAGAAATAATCATCATGCGGTAACGTTGGTTATTGGCAAAAAATCACTATTTGGTGTTCACATATTAACTGATTGCTTTTTGAACAAATGATTTTAATCTATGGCATATGTGGTTCCAACAGGATGAAAGAATTTGTTGCTGCATCATTTCACAGAAAACGGCGTCAGTTAAAGAGGAAAACTTACACTTCTTATGTGAAATGCAGAATGAATACAATCGTGCAGGACAAGAATAACTTTTTAGTAATTAACATGATGTGAAAATTCTGCAGCCCTTTTTACTTGAAGAACATCGTTTCAACCTAAAAGTCTTGATTTATGAGAAATACATATGCAAAATCTGCAAAGGACAGCGGCAGATATAAATATAACGAGTTGCTGTTAGTTAAAGTCTGATTTGAAGTCATATGTCTGAAATTGAAAGATACTTCTAAAATCTTTTCGTCAGTACCTGAAAGCTTCGCGGGGTCCTACGTTATGCTTACAGCATTAACCAAAGAATGCTGGTGGTGGTATTGACAGCAAGCCATTAAAAACTCGATAGGTGATATGAACAGTTTCACCGGACCGCCATAACGAAACCTCTGGTTTGATGCAGAGTGCCAACAATCGCATGCAGTGAAAATACGACAAATGAGATAGAAAAAATATTTGCTCCACCGAAAAAAAAAAATAGCTAGGTAGAGGTCATGAAAAGATGGAACTGCAGAAACTACACATATTCGGAGCATAACAATGTCCAGCGAACCTTCCAAGAATACAAATGTCGAATAGCATGCAGAGATAAGCACCATAGGAGCATGCAAAGTACATAGTTGTAACATCGGTGCTAAAATCTTGCAAGAATACTTTTAGGAAGTATCTGACAACTAGACGGCAAACTCTGCTAATACTTTAAGAATCAGTTAGAATCTCAGTTAGATTGAGACTGAGCCTCAAGCATAGATAAACTAACCTAGATGTCAAACTTTCCAGATATTGGAAAATCAAAACCGGTTTTTTACTGATCACCTATCCGTGTGACCCTGTCTGTGAATACGCATGAATTGTCATCAGTGGCAATTTCCCTCCCATCTGACACAAAACCCGCTCATTTTACGCAAAAAAATCTTCAGCCACATTACACACTCGTGCAAATCGTTCTCATTCTAGCAAATTTTGACAAAGTATAGAGATGTAAAAGTGTTGGAATTCACTTACAGTGTGTCTGTGCGAAAGTTAAGGGTTTTGCAAAAGCATTAGTAGAGTTTGACATCTTGGTTAGTTTATCTATGGCCTCAAGTATAGAAGTCAATCGCCAGTACTGAGAAGCTATAAAAGGTGCTGTTTCTACGAGTAATATATGGGATGTAACTGGCTACAACGAACAATTTATTGTTTTATAGAAAATACATATGACACTATTAAACCAAAAAGAGCAAAAAGAACAGGAAAAGATGTTTGTTTTTCAAAAATAAAATAAAAAAAACATTTTTAGCAGAATACAAAAAAGAACTTGAAAAGAAAAAAAAGAGATCACACCTATGTTTCCGCCCGGGTTCGAACCGGGGACCTTGTGCGTGTGAAGCACACGTGATAACCACTACACTACGGAAACCGCTGATATATCGTTCTTCAATTCACTAAAAGAATCTATTCCAATTTTAGCTCATAACACTGTGATTAAAAGTATGTTGGAGGCAAACAGTCAATTTTAAGGCAATAACAATTCCTTGAAAGTCAATGCTTTGCTGGTTAACCAGATTCATTTACTTGTATGGCAACAAATATGTAAAGCAAAAAGAGTCACAAATTGTGAAACTCCATCTTTATTTAATATTGACTTACCTATTTATTGATAAAAACATAGAAAACTTATCAAGAACAACGATCAATATTTTTCTTTTATCAGAAATTTTGCAATTTTGTTCTGACAATTCAGCTGTTTTGTTGAATATGTTGATGGAGTTTTCCATTGGTTTCATCCCGGATTAATATAGAACACCAAATAATCATTCGGATTTTGCTGTCAAAATTTGTATTATTTACGTGCATTGGTTAGAAGTCAATTGTTTATTTCGCAATTTCTTTGTTTGGCAAAATAGCAAAATCCAAAAAATATTTACTTCTACCTCCATTCAGTGTTAGTACATTCTGACATAAAATCCAGAAGAAAAATGTTGCTTCTGAGAAAACTAAGAAGAGTACCAATGGAATATTTTCAGAAGATTTTTTCGAGAAAACTATTTTAGAGGCGGTGTGAAAAGGGTGTTACTTAATTACATTTTACTATATATTATATAACAAACTATGTCATTCAATTCAATGACAATTATATTTTTAAAAATACAATAACTTGACAGAACAGTATTTTGTAGTTATTCACTTCAAAGTAAACAGCTCTCAGCTGGCTGTCACCCGTACTGTCAACACATGCCGACGAGTAGAACCTAGAAGTTGTGATTATTTAACCCCAGTCGCGAAAATCTGTAATTTATCCAAAAGAAGTCTAAATGTTTCTTCGTAAAGTAATAATTCAACATCGTCCCGTCGTTTTGCGTTCACTCGTCCACGTTGACAAACGTCATATCGCTGTCACAGGTACAAAATGTTCTACCGAAATATCTTTCGATGACGATAAAGTGAAACAATTCCTCGAGAATATTCGCAAAGAATTCTACGATCTTCGTGCAAACAATGGAGACTATTCCAGAATCAATAAACTCTCCACCATAGTAAACTCAGTTGAACAAAGAAAGGTCCTTCTGGGCAACATGATTTCTCTGGATGACTTGAAGAATGAAAAAGATGAGGACATGAGGGAATTGATCAAAGAGGAAAATGAAGTAAGTTAAGGTTTGAAGTAAAGCTCTTCTCATAACAGATTTGTGTAGGTCTATTCAAATCTTCTTAGCAAAACTGAGCAGGAGCTCTTCCAACAAATGCTTGCATTGGGAGATGACGACAGTTATTCATCCCTTATTCTTGAAGTAAATGCCGGCGCTGGAGGTCAGGAGGCAATGTTATTTGCCGGAGAGTTATACGATATGTATTACAATTTTATTGAATTCAAAGGCTGGGACTTGGAGCTTCTGGAAGAAGATCGCACTGATTTAGGAGGTAAAGTCAAATGAAAGGAAATGAAAACTGGTGGATTTACTTTTTGTTTTCTTTTTGTAGGTCTTCGTCATGCTAATTTAGTTGTCCATGGTGAAGATGCTTACGATTTACTAAAGTACGAAGCTGGAGTACATAGAGTCCAACGTATCCCGGCTACGGAAAAGTCTGGAAGGATTCATACAAGTACTGCATCGGTGGCAATAATCCCCCGTCCGGATGATGTCGATTGCACGATAAACGAGAGAGACCTCCAAATCGAGACGAAGCGCGCCAGTGGAGCCGGCGGACAGCATGTCAATACGACAGACTCAGCCGTACGGATAGTACACATTCCAACAGGCATTGCCGTTGAGTCACAAAGCGAGCGATCGCAGTTAAAGAACCGACAGATTGCTTTAGCACGCTTACAAGCAAAAATTCTACAAAAGCAACTTGAAGAAAATGAAAGCAGCAAGAGCGCTACAAGAAAATCCCAAGTTGGCTCCCTCAATCGTAACGAAAAAATTCGAACCTATAATTTTGCCCAAGACCGCATCACAGACCACCGAATCCAAAGCGGTACTATACACAACCTCGAGGAATATTTCAAAGGCACCCATCATTTCGAATCACTTATTAATCGATTAGCCAGGGAGAGCAGAAAATCAAGGCTCATGGAGTTGATTTCCAATGTGGAGACCAAGGATTTATTAGAAAATAAAAAGTAAATCAAATTCAAATTTGCATCACAATCATTTTGCTACGTTGCTCCAATCACCAGCAGATCCTATTTGTGTTAAATGCTTCCTTACTTCCTTCTCCATGATCGCCTGTATTTCTCGACATCCATTTAGGGCCTGCTCTATTACAATCGGCAAGTTATCCAGATGAAAACGCTGTGACATGTCCATAAAAGCGATTTTGTTCGAACTTGGCAAAGACACTACCGATAAGGTTGGTCCTCCTGAGATCTCTTCAATGTTAGATACATCCGTCAGTGGAATGTTGTTCTTACTAAGTGATGCTGTACAGGCACATACGTATTCTTTTAAACAAATTCCAGCATCGACTAGCGCTAGTGTGGCTGCATTTACAGAGACGGCGTAGTTGGCACCATCAGCTTGTAGCACTTCGATAAACACATCGATTTGTGAACGTGGATATAACTCAGTCTTTATTGCAGCTTTCAGTGCCTGCTGTAGATGAAGTGTGATTTCCTGTGATTTCCTATCTCCACGAGGACGATTCTTTCGTTCTGCTGTCGAAAACGTTGCCATGCTGTATTGACAATTCACACTGACTTCTTCATAATTAGTTTTCTTTGATGATGCCTAAGCAAATGTAGTTAGTTAGCAAATGATATGAACTAATTTCACGACCTTACTTGATGTGGTCCATAGACAGCAGCCAAAACTTTTGTATTACCCTGTTCGATGTAGGCACTTCCATCTGGTTGAGAGAATACACCAAGTTTACACTTAATCCGCCGTAATTCATTAGGCCTGCGACCATCTAAACGCAGACCTTGTTCGCTTAGCAGATTGTAACCAGACATTTGTTATATATTTTAACAGACTTGGCAAGTTTTTTGTGATTTTCAAAATACTTTAGAAATTCACGCACATTTCTGAAAGACCGATGACAGTTGAATTGTTTTTGCTCTTAATCGCCAAAGCGACATCTACAGGAGAATGTTAAATGAGCGCGTTCAACCGAAGCCAAAATATTAGGAAATTTATTGACCGTATAACAAATTTACGATGTTTTTATAAACCATTCGCTCAAATATGCACTTCGGAGAGAAAAAAAATTACATAACACCGTTCCTTTGGCAGTCTTCTCCCTTCTTCAAATGCAACACGTTGTTTCTGATTTCCACTTAAGAAGCAAAATTTCTCTTCTTGATTGTGCTACACATATAAATATAGACGTCAACTATTATTGTGTGTCAAAGCAGAACCAAATTTTTTTGCAATTTAAATGTTAAAAAGAGCGCACTTTTAAGATATTTGAATTTACGTGTAAACTTATCAACTCTGAATGCTTTCATTATTAATCACCAAATTGAATGAATGCCCACAATCAGTCTACCTGCACCAACTGATCAGCTGTCAAATATTTATTATTAGTTATAAATGGCGGAGGTTTGTTTTTAACCCACGAAGCCTTTTCATAACTTTTATTTAAATAGTGTCTTCTATGCTTGAATTGTATCATTTAACAAATTAAAATTCATTTTTAATATTTCTACTAGATTCCTAAAGAACCCAATTCATCAAAAATGTCCCTGACATCAGCTGGTAAGATAATTTTCCCCACTATAAGTGCAACACCCACGGAAGTGTGTTTTTTTATTATTATTTTATTTATTGTTCAATGAATTGTAGGCCAATGGGTGAAGTTTTTCAATGCAGCAGGTGTTCCATCACCTACTGCGGCCACATATGCACATATATTCGTGGAAAATCGTATCCAAATCGACATGTTGATGGATCTTAACAAGGAGTACCTACGGGAGATGGGTATAACTTTGATGGGCGATATAATAGCCATCTTGAGGTAGGTTCGGGTACAGATAACTTAAAATTCCAACTAATGATTTTACTCTTTCCATTTGTAGGCATTCGAAAAATGTAAGCGAACAAACAGCTCGAGACAGAGTACTTTGCAGCGATCCGCCAGTACCAGTAGCAGCTGTAACAGCAAACCCAATACCGCCACCGAAAACCAAGATATCTTTAAAGGGTGATTATTCTTCGAATACGAATTCGGTCATCCCATTGCCTAAGACTCCGAGAAGGGTTTTACCTGAGCATGAGGGAAAGTATACAGTAAAGTTGCCATCGGGAACCACCGAACGTAGTAAGGAGATCCTAGCCAAAAAAGCAATGCGTACGGCAACATCTATTTACACAAAACGTTTAGTTATTCATAGTCTTCTCTTCTCTATGTAGTTTACGCCGACAAAGAAGCTGTAAAACCACGCATTTTTGATCGCCTTTCGGGAAACAAACATCTGGACTTTGAAGATCTGACTGATGCGGATACAGAACCCACCCAACAGCTTGTACGTATTGTAGGCTTGGGTAAATCGTTGACTTCATCCTCGTCGATTTTCTCTCGTCTTGGGGGCAAAACAGAATCTGAATCATCACAACACCTTAAACCAATTCTGAAGAAATCTGCGAAAAATGTCCGACTTGTGAGTTGTCATTAACTTCTTCCGAACGCCAATTGATTTTCTCTCTTCTCTTTATAGAATTCTTCAGGAATAACAAAGCCAATTTCAAAAGCAACCACTCAGAAAGTTTTACTGGTAAAGAAAGTTCCCTTGAAATCTGATTCGGATTACACAGATGACTCCGACGATGACGTACGAATGGATACAAGCGGAGATAAAATTGTATCCTTCGCCTCAGAAGCGGAAGTTCGAGAAATTGCTCCACGAGTAGTTACGATCGTACCGAAGCTGAAAAATCGAATCAATGCACCAAATGCGGTGAAAGGTCGACTTAGTGGCGGTATGCATGGTAAGTTTAAATGCCGCTTCTATCGCTTCAAATGTTGTTTTTACTGTCTTCTTTTCTCGTCTAGCTGACAGGGTTCACAAGACTCAAAAGATCGTAAAACTGAAGCCATCGCCTCCTAAAATGAAAATCAGTCCGTCGAAAGTGCAATCCATTCGAATGAAATCAGATGAGCTACAGAGGAGATCGAATAAGCCGATACACAGTCGACTGGGAGGAGCAGGAGCATCATCAACAACAATTACCAAAAATGGGTCGTCAGTCTCAAAGTTGGCAAATCGCATTGGTCGAGTAAGTCTGACGAACGGCGGAGTTGCAGGTGGATTCCGAACATCATATCCGGCCCGAAAGTCAGTGGCGGGACCCAAAAACTCGAGCGTATTTGATCGATTAGGTGTCGCACGTTAGGTCTTGTACTGGTAATATTGCAATATATCTTTTGAGATATGTAAGAGATGGCGAAAAGAGGAGCATCCTCAAGCCCAGTGTGTATTCGATTATAACCCTTTTCTGGGCACATAGTAGTAATAAAAAATGATTAATAGTACTGCTTGTTTTTTTTTGGGTGTGGTGAGGTCTCATTTACAAACACGTGCTTATCACATTGCAATTTGGTTATACTTACTCTACTGCTAGGCAGAGCTAGTTACCTGACAAGAACAACAATTTATATAAAAAAAATAAAATATTTATAAAATTGCAACATTTACTCATCTAGTGTTTTGATTACTATACATTTTAAGGGAGCAACAGGCTCAACAATGAGTAACTGGGATCGAGCATAACAGTCTGCAGAAAACATATTTTTCATTCATCCAAACAGACAACTGCATAAACCATGTAGCTGCACCATCAAAAACATGTAAATGATTCTTTTTATAGAGTGAGCAATAGTCTAAGAAGACCCTACACTTGCTTCGTAAAGGTAAATTCCACCAGAAAGGGTTAAGAAAAGGTTTAATATGTACTTAGTATAATTTCCCATTCACTGCATTGTCCCTCTTCTCTTTTGTTAGGTTGTATGACATGTGGAGAAGTCAGGGTACGTAACAAATTTATTTCGATTTCTATAGTATCGCTGCAGGCAGCTATTGATGTCTATTAGCTCTATCGTATGACTCTAATATAAGTACGAGTATGCATGCAGGTCAATGAGTGATTTGAAATTGCAGTGCCCATTTTTTCTCTATGGATTTATGCATACCTACAGCTATCCACGCTGCTGGGTATTAGGCTTTCATCCGTAAGTCTATAACTGATCACAGAAACTTTGCTTGTTTGAACAATTTTAGTTATATTCCGGAAATGGAATTTTGAATTTTGCGCCATTTGTGGGATAAAGTGTTGCCATCGATAAAAAAGACAAGATGACAGCTGACAGTTCAGTATTATTAAGAGCAACGTGCTTTCATTGTTGGGTTATATTTTTAACATAATGAAGATTTGGCAACTGCAGTTCGTACAAAATATGGTCAGAATAGTGGTGTAACTTGGAGATTAATTCAAAAATTCAGGGAGACTGGATCAATTAGTGATCTTAGATACTCTGGCCGTCCTTCAACAAGTCGTTCAACACAAAATATCGAAGCAGTTCGAGAGAGTGTTGCTGGGAGTCCAGAAACATCAATTCGGCACCGTGATCAAGAATTGCGAAGATCTATTTGATTATTCGTGCATACAAAGCGCAATCGACTCAAGAATTTAGGCCTACTGACCACGCACAGCGAAGAGAGTTCGTTGAATAGATTATGAAACAACAACAAGTGAATGCGGATTTTTCAAAGAAAACCATCTTAAAAAATATTCACATAAAAGCTTTGACAATAGAGAGTAATACAAAAAACCAAAATTGTTCATGATTGAGCTCGATACTGATCAAATTGTTCGAGGAAACTGTCTTAGTGGCCCCACAAAACAGAGCCGACAACACTCCCTCGACCAGTTAGGTATTTTAGGATCTTAAATTTTAAATGAGCGTTAAATCGATTGGGTTATGAGTGTTAGTTAGGATGGATAGTGATGTGTGGGATAAAGGATACGGAATAGTATGATCTTAATGTGACTGGACGTAGGTATTGTATTCTGGACATTCATCAAACATACAAGCGGAAATTTAACCCGCGCGCAACATAAAATAACTTAAAACAGGAATCTATAGAGGTTAGCAACAAATGAGCGTATTACAAAGATTAAAAAAGAGAGATACTTTCCCCGAGGATAAAACTGAGAAAAATTAAAAAAAAAAACAAGAAAATTTACTTATAACAGTTTAAATGCATTTGGAAGCAGGACTCGGGATGAGGGAGGAAGGTGGATTGGATTTCCTGCATATCCTTCTCTCTACCAAAATCCACCGGATGAGAAACCACCTGGTGGCACCCGTCCTCGTTGTTGACTGTCATTGGACGAAGTTGAGTTGGTTGGTGATTTTTTGGCCTCCAGAGCTGGTGCAGCATCGGCCTTCTCCACTGGAGCAATATTCTCTACGAGCAATTTCTCTACAACGATATTGGCATCGGTGGAATTCATGCATGCGTTTAGGTTTGAAGAGTTTTGCTGATTGTATTTTGGACGTGGTGCATTGACTTTCACATCGACTTCACCGAAAAGACTGGTATGACCACCACCTGGTGGCTTTAGAACACGACTCGATGGACGCGTAGAGGACGAGGGACCGATTTTGATGTCAGTTGATGTCATGTTTGCCAGAGTACGGTAGACAATTAGAGATCTGCTTCGAAGTTAATGGGAATTATCAGCTTTGGCCGGATTTTAAACGGAAGTTCCAAAAAAAGTCAGGATCTCGATTTAGAACAAACTAAACCACACCCAAGTACTGCAAAACGCAATAAAATAACAAAAAATCGAAAACGAAAAACAGTTGACCGCACTAATATAACGAATAAAAACTTGGCCCAAAAGCAAATCTTCACTTGGTCGGAGGTGTCTGTGCTCTGCGCTTAACTGCGGTTATTTTAAATTGAGAAATCCGTCTAGTCAGGCCTGGGAGATAGTTGCTCGTAGCTGGTGCTTGTAGTTGGAGTTGCAGACAACTTGACAGTTGCGATGGAAAAGTTTATATCTTCAGCCATGAGGCTCATTTTCATTTTGATGGCTTTGTTAATCGTAAAAATTATCGAATTTTGGGTTCAGAAAATCCACGACTGATTGTTGAGAAACAAATGCATCGTCATTCTTTGGTACGGATTTTAGTCATCACGGGAACATTCTACTTTGAAAATGCGGTTGGTCAGGCAATAATAGCTAATGATGCTCGCTTTCGCGACATGATAATCAAGTTCTTTGTGCCTAAGTTGCAAGATATGGATGCGGGCTACATGTGGTTTCAACAAGACGGTGCCACATGCCATACATTTCTTGGTCGCGTAATTTCCCGTTTTGGTGATCAGAATCGACGCCCCGTTGAAGTATAAAGTTTGCGCCCCCTAACCCACTACCACAAACGCCTTGAAGGAACAAATTGAGCTCTGTATCAACGAAATTCAGCCACATTTACGCAAAAATGCCATGGAAAGCTTCGACAAAAGAGTGCGTATATGCTAGTAAGACCGTGGAGGTCATTTACCCGATTCCATTCATAACCCTTTACTGTATACTTTATGAATTAATAAAAAATTAACAAATTTTGACTAAAAACATGTTTTCAATCAAACTTACTTCTTGCGTGAATTTGGGGACACCCGTTATTTATATGGTTCTACGTATATTGCCTGTTACAGATGATCTATTCAGTGTCAAACCACGTTAATTATATAAGCTAGAGTACTCGTATCGCCTACCAGCAACGAACACATCTCAGCCGTCCCTTTTCAGAAGTGAAAGAAATTTGTTGGCTACTTAGTCCCGTTCGTAACCAATTGCGGGTCCAAGATAACTCTTAAATTGCTTTTTCTTATTTTTTTCTGGCTGAAAAATTCAGTTTTTTAACAAATAAATTATTTGCCCTTCGACAAGAAAACGTTCGAAATAACATATTTGTCTGTCTAGAAGGCCTAAGTTTCGTTTCGTGCATTCAGCATTTTGTAAAACGATTTACCGAACTATACGCTAAGATTTGCTCAAACTTTAAAATCAAAAAAGTAATGGAACAAACATTAAATGAACATTTATAAATAATGGTCGATTTTATTGATTACGGAATGCTGATGGCTTAGTCTTAAATTTATTCCGAACAACTTTAAATTTTGGAAGAATCCAAACCACATTGCGATTAATTACAATATATCAATTCTATCTCCGATGCATAAATTAAAAGTTTTGTTCAGTGAGGCTGTTCCGGACTGTTTCGAACAGAAAATCTTGCACTTAAGGCTCCGGCCCATAGAATCCGTTGCGTCCGTTACGATGCCGGATAGGTTGACGTTAATGTATTTGACGGAAATGACAGTCCCATAGAATCATACAGGCAGGCATACGTTGGCAGAATAACGAACGAAAGGAAACAAAAAAATTTAAATGTCATTTAATCTCAATATTTTCTTTCAAGCTATGACAATTTCTCTTCATTCTCTCAATGTCTCCACCAATGAAAGTGCTTACTCTCAATTTGTGAATGCGTGAACCTCAATATGTGAAAGTATGGTCCTCAATGTGTGAATGTGTGAACTGCCAACGGATTGAAAAGTAGAAATTAAATCTACTTTATCCGTCCGTTCCGTCATAGCCTTTGTTTATGGGCCTGCTTCCATAACAACGTGTATATTCTATCGAGCTGTCAGTCGACGCAATTCACGCAACGGACGCAACGGATTCTATGGGCCTTGGCCTTTACTTTCGAAGTAGAACACAATTGTGAAAAATGTCAAAATCAACTGTGCTGTACTTTTCTGTTGTCATTTGATTTGAGGTTTTTCTAGTTCTAGTTTTTCCTCACTGAACAAAGCTAAATGCTCACTCTTCGTCAATGATCCCCAAGCTCTAGTGTTTTCATTTATTTTGTACAGATATACCCTAAAATATTACGTATTATGATATTTGATATCGCATCAATTAACAGGTAGCTTAATCTTTCTGGTAGCACCTCTTTTCCCTTAGTTTCCCTAAAAAAGGAAAAAATGTTTTTAACAGGAAACTATGGAATTGTAGAAAGATAACGAAGGAGAATTTCATGTATGAGAACATTTTGATTTTATGTGACCTCCTTCAAGCCAAAGCAAATAATATATTGAATGCAGTAAAGAAGGGATGGGCAAATAAAGTAACCTATAATACTCGTGATGCAGACACTATGGAAATACATAGGCAACACAAACAATTTAATCCATCTGGCGACAAAAGTATTCTGATCATAGGTCCATCTTCCAACAAAAAAAAAACTGAGAAGTCATAAAGTTATTTGCATAATGACGTGCCCTTAGTCAAGGCAGACACAACAATTTATGTTATATGTATTGTATGTCCACAAGGACGAAAACATCAATTTCGCAAGTCAGTCGGTGTGCTGACAATTATCAATTAAGATATTATGGAGTTATAATAGTTCTTTTTCAATGTAGGCATTACATACGAAAAAAAAAACTGTTTTGAGGGAAGCATGTCCTTTGAGTTAATTACTCCTACTGTAACACTTGAGAAACTAGATTTTAATGAAATGATGTGATTTTAATTTTCTTCAAAAAAGAATGTCTTGCTGTAAAAATCGCAAACATTGTGGGAAAGTGCGCTATTACGAGAAGGTACATGCACCAAGACTACAAAAACTTTACCGTCCCAGGGTAATAATATGCTTTAAACTGAGTGTTTTCTTGCGAGGAAAGTTTTCTATACAAGACAAACCATCACTATACGGCCTGCATAATATAGTAAAAGGCTACTTTTTTGATGTGCAGATTTAAAATATCAATGCTGAAATTTTTCTCAGAACGTAGTTATCTATCTCCAAATGTAAAGAAAGTGAACTTAAGTATACGGCGACCAGGTAAGAACGATAGGAAAAAAAATTTAAATAAAACAATAACGGTGTAGAAATAACATTGATTCTGGCTTTATTTTGAAGCTACGTTCAAATGGCCGCCTCGGCTTCGTTGGTAGAGCTTCAAGCGATCGGTCTAATTTTTGATGACTCGGTTCAATATGTGCGGCGTTATTCCGGCAATATCGTGTCGAATGTTGGCCTCGAGTTCGTCCAAAATGGTTCGCTTTTTAGCGTAGACAAAGGACTTGACGTAGCCCCAAAGAAAATAATCGAGTGGTGTCAAATCGCATGATCGCGGTGGCCAATTGATAACGCTTGCCGTGAGGTGACCCAGTCGCCATATTTCTCCTTCACAACTTCGAGCATTGCGTCGCTTCTACGGCATGTAGCGCCATCTTGTTGGAACCACAGCTCGAATATATCGATGTTGTCACGCTCTGACAACAGAAAGTCGATTAACATCGTTTTATACCTGAGACCATTGACGGTGTCTCATTCCTCATTTCGAAAGAAATAAGGTCCGATAATGCTGCCTTGTCATAAACCGCGCCAAACAGTCAATCTTTGTGGATGTACTGATGCTTGGCTGAATACTTGTAGATTGTGTTCGCTCCAATAGCGACAATGTTGTTAGTTGACATAGCCGCTGAGCCAAAAATTGGTCTCGGTCAACATTTCCAGCACTCAATTATCGAACTCACGGCATTGTTTACGGTCGTCCGGCTTCAATTCTTGCGTCAGCACAATCCTATACGGATGTAGGCCCAATTCAGCTGATCGGCGCCGAATCGACATTTCTTGGTCTTCTTCCATACTGGCAGCTGTGGCCACCAATCCCTATTTGGTTGCTGGCTTAAGATCCCATAGAATGTACTTACGCTCAAACTTTTCCATTGTGCGACGAATTGCCTGCACACTGATGACCGACCTCACGGCGAAATTCACGTTGCGTATTTACATATGAGCCGGAATTTCGATAATATTTTTTAATAATTCCCACACGTTCGGCGGCAACTATCATTGCTATCTGGTCACTCTATGTCACCTCATGTCTAGATTAACCACTATCTACAAATACCTAGTAACCATATATTCAAATGATCAGCCGTTCAGGTGGCGGATCTTCATTACATGGAGCATTAAACTACAAGTCACTCCGCAGAAAAACCATCATAACAGCGCCATCATGCCCACCTCAAGTCTACAGATGGACATACATATGTACGAGTATTATAGGTATCAACGAGAGCTGTATAACAAAAAACATCATATAAAAAGACTGGGCGTTGGGCGTTGCTAGTTAATTGCGAAAGCTTTCCACCTAAAGCGACGCCTTCTTTTACTGACTTGTTCTCCTGATTTTGGAATATAAACACTTCGGAGCGAAAGTTTGAATATCTTAACCATTTCATACGATTAACGCGGACTTTTCTGAACAGTTTTATGTCCTTGTACATCTCTTAGAGTTATGTGTCAAATGTCCCACTCCAATACAAACCGCACCAAAAATTGTTTAGAATGAATAAGGACATCTTTATGTGCCTGAGCCAAGTTGCATGGTTCCGCACTATGAAGTAGTACAGGGATGAGGGTCTAATAATAGAGAGAGTTTTCTGGAAAGGGCCCAAATACCTATTTAGCAGGTGTAAGTATTCGTTTAACTTTTGATGAGATGTTACTATCAGAATTAATAATTGAGGCGATGTAGGAATACACCCTGAAAGTTGTAGGTGTCTGTTAGACGTTCTGTTGATTTGTGCCCTTCTTGTTGACATAATACACTTGCTTTTCCTCCTATTCACCTTTGAAATTCTTTTTGAGATTGCTTCCGAACTTTGTGGAGCAGCAAAAGTTCTCTATTTTCATTCTTTGCTCGTCTCAGCATTTGCTACTATAAGCATTAGGCTTTAAAATTGATGAATAACGCAAAAAAGATTGAACACTACCACGAGCATATTGGATAAATATACGAGTATAACCGGGACAAAGTTGAGGGCGCCCTTACCTCTTTCAAGCTGTCAGACTGCTTAACGTTACTTTGGGATTACTTTATTTGGTTTTAGTTTTATTCTTATGATTTTACTTATTTCCACCGATTTCAGAGAACACCATCCCAAGGGATGGTAGAGGTAGAGGTACAACACCACTTACTTGCCAAAAAAAGTCAATACCCTTCTTGATGTTCTTTAACAGTTCAGGAAAAGCTTCCTTGAACACCTTCTTCTCGTAGTCGTCCAATTTTGGCAAGCCAAGATTCTCTGCGACTGCATTTTTGCCCAAAAGCAATGGTGTGGAGAAGAATTGTGCTGGATTCCACATAGGCGCATTCAATGACATTGCTTTCACCACTCACACCTCTCAACAAAGAATTGGTCAAACGAGCACCAACATAAGCCATGGAAAGGGTTGCAGAACCAGCACCATCCTTAGCTTTGACGACTTCAGTACCGGCATCTTGGATTCTCTTGATCAAAGCATCGATATCGCCCATGTATTTGGGATTGCTCTGCTACAAGATTGGGATGATTGTCACACCAGAGTGACCTCCGATGACATTGATGTCTACTTTCTGTGGATCGGTGCTAAGGGATTCACCGATAAATGCGCGTGGTAACACAGAAGAGACGTTTTGGATTGTATTTTCCAGCCTTCTTGAGGACTTCAGCAGCGATGGATACAACAGGGTTAACTGGATTGGTGATAATTGCAACAAAGGCTTTTGGGCAGTTTTGAGCAACGTCCTTTACAATGCCAGCGTTTGTGTTGAACAAATCATCACTAGTCATACAGGGTTTGCAGGGAACTCCAGCTGAGATGACGACAACATCGACTCCTAGTAAAGCGGCTGCCAATTCTCTTGGGCCAGTGAAACCAAGGGTCGAACTCTTTGTATCGATGTGGGAAAGGACAGCGGCAACACCAGGTGTACCAACAATATCGTACAAGCGAGAAGGGTTGTCTTTGAAGTTATTCTATTTACTGATGGAAAAGTTGGAATGGTAACTGATTGTTGACTTGCTTGAACATATTGATGCCGGTAGATAGATTCCAAAATAGTTTTTATCGAAACAACTTTTGAAAAGATAAACTCCCAAAGCGATACACCCAACGACCGTTCTTCCACGCAGAGGTTAAGCGAAAAATGAGTTAGCTGAAAGATGAGTTAGAAAAGAAGCCTGCTGTTTTACCCATGACCGATCTTGTCATATGGAGAACGGTTTCTAAAACTCGACCTGCCAGAACAAAGTCGCAATTATTCAGATATTCTCATGCACATATGTTTATAATCAAGACATACTTCATTGACCGTCTCTAATTCGAAACAAATGTATGCCAGCTGTAGTGTTGAAGGATGTTTCCAAGACTAAAGTGTGGTTACACTGCAACCTCGCCTAACCTTCCTACATGTTTATGAAGAAAGATGAATATAATCGATCAGTGATGACACTGATATTCCACTCATTTCTCGCAACCGCAATGGAAGGGTGTTCTCTTTGCTGGTAATGACAGGTTGCATTAGCTGCTTATCCACCATACCATCTACGGTCATACGGGTTACTACTATAGGTAGTACACTTGTATATATGTATATGCGCCCCTTCTCTTACAATTTTAGCCATCACCAGCACTTTGGTGGGTAATGATTTTACCCCGATCTGCTAGTCGCTAATTTACCACTTATAACACGTTTCTGTACTTGTTACTGAGTATTCATTTAGCCAACTCAAATGTTGGTATTGCGAATAACAAATGGCAAAGTCTGCTTGTCTCTCTCGTGATGGGGTAATTTTGCAACCCAATAAGTCAATAAACCTGCATACGGTACACAAAAAATGGAAACAAATGAAACTGGAACTGGATCGCCTTGATTCATAGATTACTGCCCTCGTTGATGTTTGGCCGATCAAAGTTTTCGGTGCTTTTCTTTCGTTTTTCATTTCCAAGTCATTGGACCGAAGAAACTTTAAAGAGTCAGCCTTTTGCCGGTTTGTCTACATTGTGCTTGATACACAAACGTATGTATGTATCTATATATCTATAATCTTGTGAATTTACTTCTTCAGTTAAACGCCAGTTGTAAGCTTGAACAACTCATAATTGATCTCTATTGCATAATTCTAATCTGCAATACTTTGTAAATGTTGAACTATAACCGTTTCCGACAATTGAGCGTCTCGATTGCAATTGCTAGTCATTTTTTAAGTTTTCTCTTTTCTTCATGTTAAGGACGGATTACCTAATCATGGAAACGCCAAATGTGGTTGAGGAAGAGTATATGGTTGGTTGGTTTGATTTGCGGCACAAGTGACTATAGATCCCGACCGAAATTTTTTCAATTGGCAAAGTGGAAATGTATCTAAGGTTGAGAGAACATGTGATATCATCTTGCAAGCATTGTACAATAAGTATAATAAATAATAATAATAATAATAATAAATAGCGTTTTCGGGTTTTAAATGATTTAAATTTTCACAGAATCATAATGAAACGGGTATCGGAATCGAGTTAATGGTGTACGAGGGTTGTCTGAAAAGTTTCCGATTTTTTTTTATTTTTCTACATAGTCTCCTTGTAACTCTACACATTTCTCCCAGCGGTGCTCCAATCTCGCTGACCCGTCCAAATAGTACTTGGCGTTTTTCTCTGCAAAATAATTGTTCACGAATGTTTGAACATTTCTTTCATTCTTCTTTCTTTCTTCTCATTTGACGAAAATCTCTGTCCTCCGAGCGTAGTTCTTAGATGAGGGAACAAAAATAAGTCGCTTGGGGCTAGATCTGGTGAATAGGGCCGATGGTCCAGCAGTTCAAACCGTAATTCATGGATTTTCGCCATGGCAACCGCTGAGGTGTGAGACTGCGCGTTGTCTTGCGGAAACAGGATTTTCTTTTTCTGCAAATGTGGCCGTTTTTCCGCAATTTCTGCCTTCAGCATAGCAAGTAATGATGCGTAGTATGCTCCTGTAATGGTTTTTCCTTTTTGAAGATAATCGATTAAAATAACTCCTTTACTATCCCAAAAACCAGTCGCCATCACTTTCCCAGCCGAAAAAAACAGTTTTTGCTTTTTTTTTGGAGCCGGCTCGCCCTTTGCAGTCCACTGTTTTGACTGAATTTTTGCTTCGGACGTATAATGGTGTATCCAAGCATCCACAGTAATTAGTCGGCGCCAAAACTCGGGTTTATTGCGCCAACAGAGCGTTGGAAATGTTCATTCGAACACGTTTTTGGTCTAACGTAAACAAACGTGGCACCCAACGCGCGGTCAGCTTTCTCATGCCTAAATCTTGATTTAATATATAACAAACCCGTTCTTTGGACATTTTCATAACCTCTACTATCTCGCCCACTTTAATTCGGCGGTCGTCTAACACTATTTGGTGAACTTTAGCAATGTTATCGTCAGTGGTTGCAGTTTTTGGACGTCCCGAACGTTCATCATCTCCCAAGCTCTTACGGCCACGTTTAAATTCAGCTGCCCAAAATTTCACTGTGGTAAATGATGGTGCAGAGTCCCCATACACAGTAGGCGTATTGCCTTTCAAAAACAAGAATTTAATAACAGCTCGGTACTCAATTTTTTCCATTTTCACAAAAAACACTCACATCGACTCACTCAAACGACTGTCAACTAAAAACTGCGGGTCCAAAATGACTGAAACTTCGGTAAGTCACTGTCAAAAGATGCACAACTAGCATTCACTAGCTTTTATCGACATTAGCGTTCGGAAACTTCTCAGACAACCCTCGTACTTTGAAAAGGAGGATATTTTTTGAAACAAGAAAAAATGTATATATTTAAAAGTAGGTAAGTAAAACTTACTGTTTAAAGCAAACAGAAACCACTAGACACCTAGTCCCTGCCTTTTAACTCCTATATCCACCTCCATTAATACCTTATACATGTAACACCTTATACATAAGTTTCGGACAATAGTGCTTCAATAACATCTGCAGAAAATCCCAAAATTGACTCGGATTATCACCAGAGACGGGATGAAGATCGGCTTCTCCAGAAAAAGAAAAAAGAACACGAGAAGGGCGCAACCGAAAATGTTGGCAGGTTGTACTCCAGGAATAACATATGTTTTACTGAACGAAGTAAGGATTGCAATATCTAAGGTAAAATCCAACAAATCAGCTGGAGGAAAGGCCTTACCGGCCGAGGTATTCAAAGCTTCTGGAAATGACTTTCTCGTATCTGGTCAAAAGAGTTTATGTCTAATGAATAGGATCTCAGCACCGTATGCACGATCTAAACGCGCTAACTATGGGAATATAAGTCTCCTCAACATCGGATATAAGATCTTATCTGCCATATAGTGTGACACCCTTCGCCAACAACCTGATTGGTCCCTATCAGTTCGATTTCAAGCCGCATATGACAGCATTTATAGCGACAAGCTATATAGAGCCATGATGTCTAGGTTTGGCATCCCTGCTAAACCCATATGTCTGCGCAGAATGACAATTTAGAACGCTCGCTGCTCCTTAAAGGTCGGTAACGACTTAATGGTTTTAGACAAGGTGACGCGCTGCTATATGACTTGTTTAACACCATACATGAAAGAATTGTGCGGAACTTACAAGATAATCTCGATATAATTAGTAGAACTCAGCAGGCTGTCACCGTAGCGTTCGTTAATATCGAAATGGAAGCGGCCAAAATGGGTTTAGAGGTAAATCAGGGCAAAACCAAGTATATGCTGTCAACAAGAAGGTACAAACAACATCGGTCAATTGGACAGAACCTCACAATCGACACCTCCATTCTCAAGGTAATAAAGGGCTAATTCTGCCAACGGCATCTCAACAGAACTAAAACGAAGAATCACTCTTGCCAATCGCAGTTTTTTTGGGCTAAGAAGGCAGTTGAGTAGTAACCTACCCCGAAAAACTAAGGAGATTCTATATAAGACCTTGATCTCCCCAGTCCTAATTTATGGCGCAGAAGCATGGACTCTATCGGAAGCGGATGAAGATATCCTCAGTTGTTTCGACAGAAAATATTCGGTCCCGTTTGCATTACGGGCTTTGGAGGAGAAGATTCAACGACGACCTATACGAGCTATACAGCGACGTCGACCTAGTCAAAGCACTTCGCATCAGTCGCCTGAGATGGCTAGGATATGTAGAGCTCGGAAGATAATGCAGTAGAGGAAGGCCTCACGTACGTGACGTACACGAGTAAAAAGGGACCTTAACCAACTGAGAGTGCTCAACTGGAGGCAGTTAGATAAAGACCGAACTAACTGGAGAGGCTTATTATTTGAGACCCCTGTGCACTCCGAACTGTAGCGCCACCTAAGTAAGTAAGTAAACAAGCAATTTCACGTAATTCACAGAAAATAATCAAGCGACGATAGGTTGTAAGTGTAAGATCTTTAAATCTAAGATCTTGAACTTACTCTCTTACAAAGATTTGCTTTCAGTAAACAAATGCTATTGGCTGCAGTATGATATGTAGCCACATTCTGCTGGAACCACTTATCGTCTAAATCGATGTCACGAAAATTTGGAAACAAATATTCGCTGATTGTCTTTCACGCGAGCTCCTGCCTCATTTTTAAAGAAATAAGGTCGACGTGTAATAAATTTTACTTGATGTAGTATAATAGTGTCTAATTGCTCACTTGTGGATTGTTCTCTTCAATGTTCTGTACACAAATCACGAAATTCCGAATCATCTTGAAATTGGTTTTCAGCCCATTTAGCGATAGATATCAGGATCTGAAATGTAGTAGCAAATGAACCTTGTAAGATAAAGATCATTTCGAAAAAAGTTCCACGTCGTGTACGGATAAAGTCCAAATACCTGTGCTCGCCTACGAAATGACAAATTCGAGTCTTCGTTGAAGCTGCCCTCAATTGCATATAGTATATCTTCCCACTGCTGGTCTTTTTCTTATTGGTCTAATGTGATGTAGAGTTAAATTGACAGCTAGTTAGACAGTTCTAAAGCCCAACAAAGCTGCTAGAGCTAATAGCCTGCCCATGGGGCTGTTTAAGTAACCATTCACCCTCTCATCTGTAAAACTTGGTCCAATGCAAGTATACCTGGTGAATCCAATATTTGTCAACAACTTAATTAGTTCATGTCAGTATACATAGCGGTGGACAAGTAAATTTTTACACAAACAAAATTTTCACATTTTTATACATTTTAAGGACGCGTATGACAGAATTTAATTTTTAATTTAATTTTGGTGGGGACCATACTTAACTGGCGTACTCTAGGAGGGGTTCTTTGGACCATCGTTTTACAAAACGTAGTGCAGAGTTGGTTTTGAGGATTATCTCATCCATATGTAAACGGAAGTTGAGCTTCCTATCACACAAAATGCCGAGGTCGCGAAGAGATTGTACGGAGGAGATAGGTTGGTTATGTGAGAACATTGGTTCCGCTTATGTGATGGATTGGCATTTGGCGATATTAAGTTCCAAAGAATTTTTGAGGCACCAGATCGAAAAACTATCAAGATCTTGTTGAAGGAGGAAAGAGTCATGGGGAGAGGAAATGGTTTTGAAAAATTTGGTATCGTCGGCGTAAATGGAGGCCGACGAGTGTTTGATGATCATATCGAGATCATTTATGGTTAATACTAACAATTGCAACATTCATCACAAAAACGAACAATTCACAAGTACAAAGAGACATGAATAGATTAAAATTGGTTCATTGCGTGGTATCCTGAAGGATCGACAGCAATCTCCTGGCTAAGTCAACATTTTCATTATTATTCTCGCTCTCAGCACACGATCCTTTAATTTCCTGCAATTTATTGAGATAACGCTTCCTCTCGTGTTTTACTTTAATCAGCTGTGTCATCAGTTGGGTGACTGTAGCTGCGAAAATCCCTATATTACTCGGCGATATTGGAGTGGATTGCTACAGCTTCGGAGTAAGAATACTGGTTGACGCCCACTTATTGCGCATCGAAAATAAGTTGGATGAGGTTTTTGGAGGTGTCTTTCTTCCTATTCGGTTGTTACTACCAGCAGTCTTTAGATTTGATATACTGACAGACTTCCTGACTGGCTTCACAACTGCAATAGTGTTTTTGGGCTTTGACTTGTCCGAAACCCCAGAGTGCAGATCATGGAACTTCTTGAACCACTGAAGGAACTCGAAATTATCTTGAAATCAACATTTTAGTAATTTTTCTATAGGAACAGTCTCATCGAAATCTAGACTGGCAAATGCCTTCTGAAGGAGTTTGAGATTATGCGCAAATTCACTTTCCAGTTTAGGAGCGGCTTTAACTTTCTTTAGGCTGAAGCAGTTGGGGTACAGCATCTCCATGAATTGGCAATAGGCAACCCCTGAGCACAGCTCTTCGATTTTGTTATACTTTGTTGACAACATGGTATTGACTCATTGGAGCATGTCATGACGAGACATATTATCCACGGTAGCAGAAGTTAAGGCCAAGGATTTCAAATCTGGCATTTCGTTTTGTTAACTAAATTTGTTTTTTGGAAGGTTCGACTTTTGGCGGGTCAAAAGTCAAACTATACAAGGCGATAGTTAATTATGATATCCCTGCTCAACACGACCGACTGAAATTCTTGGAAAAAAGGTCAATCTCAGAGAGGCATAATCTTGCTATAGTCCCTTCAATATCACGGTATTGTGATATAATCAGAAGAATGCATATCGAGATCAGTCACACATTTGTGAGTATTGCTTTGAAGATGGCAAAGAGAGGTTAAACCGTCATTGAGGACAAAAAAGGACATTTAGCACTCGCGTCTCAGAAAGAACATCAATTCAAACAGATATACCATAAATTTAGAAACAGTCTAAATATTTAGCAGCCAATCGCTGTTTCCTATAAGCAGCTAGGTCTGCTATGGAACAACTTTGTACAATAAAATTAAAAGTGAAGAATAGATGTGGTCCATGAATGTGGTCATTTTTCGGGTGATCTTCGATCCCTAAGGGCTGCGCACCGACATCGGCTTGGTCTGAATATAATCGCTACGATGGTTGGGGTATGTAGACCAAATTAAAACCAGCACTTCAAGACTGAAAATGTTCGAATCCACTCTAGATCGTGCGGAAATCTAAGGAAACGAAGAAAATAGCACAGAGATGATTGATCATATTTTTTACTTTGGGATTCTTTGGTTTTGCTTTCCGTGTACCTAGGACTACATATTAAATAGACATTCTAATACATATATAATTAGTGTTATATAGGGCTCAAGAAAGTCTGAAATGTTTTCCACGTTCAGGAAATGTCATCAGGATATTTCTCAATTATGAGTTTTATGTTAATATAATAACATCTAATGAACCAGAAGAGACTGTGCTTACTGACCTCTTCACTTAAGGGTGCTGGGCATAAGTGATACAAAATCTTGTGACGCTTGCTGTGAAAGTGATGACACCGCGGAACACTACTACTGTGAATGTCCGGTTTGCGTTCGCATCAGGTTGCAGGTACCCAGCGTTGATGTTGTGTTTGCTGTTACCGTAGGCACTTTGTGACTGAAACGGTTACTCATCTTTCTTCGAAAGACTGAAATATTCCATTAAAAGGAACTTACAAGGATTAAGACTAGTCCCCTGTTCCGACAGAAAAAAAATACATGCATTGTATAACTTTTGTCAGTGGCGCTATTTGTTGTTATTGCATCAACCCTTACATATGAAAGAATGAAAAAGAATAAATTTTCGAAAAACAATCATTTAATCAACAACAAATAGGTAATTCATATTTTGTTCACACAACACTTAAGGCGCAAATCGTTACCGAAAATATTATTGCAAATAACAACTCTCTATTGATTTTCTTATCCTTCTGTGTTATCTTCGTATACCATGCAGTTTCAATTAAGATATTTGTATCTTCGAGACTGATCATGCTAATTCAAAGGGACCTTATCTGCCCACTAGTTAATTTATGACCCAGTAATGAGTCATTTATCACGTGTCTTTGAAAAACAACTTCAAAAACACATATTAGTCCTTTCGCTTACACCTTCTTCGTATTTTAGATGAAACAAGCCCAAAAAAGAGATGAAAATAATGCGTTCCTAATTGAGTGGTTTTTTGTAAAAGATATTTGTTATGTAGTGGCAGCAACGAAATGCAGAATACGCCTGCAATAGATAGATTTCAAAGATGTATAAATTTCCAAGGATTCCCTCAATAAAAACTAATCCTACAGCAGACACGAGGGATTTCATTACGTTGCTGTTACTCATAAAACAAAACTAAAATTAGACATGTCTGAAGACACAATACAACAGTATCGCCACAAGAAATTCGATCAACGGAAACGAAGTCGTGAAGACGATTCTTATTCATCGAATTCGACTTTGGCCGATTCGTTGATTGACAACATCAAGTGCTGTATAGATTTAAATCCATCAAAACGGATCCGACCGAATAGAAATACGGATACTCCAATATCGGTAGCAAAACAAAATTTTGGAATTGAAAAAGTTACGCCAGAAAAACCACGAAAGGATTTCGTTAATCATGTCTCACCTGCAACTTCGACTGACTCCTCAATTGAATGTATTCACTGGAAGTCTCTTGAAAACTCACCAAAACAAAGACGATTTGAGCAAAACGAATCTATTCTTTCACCAAAACCACCTACTGAACTCGAATTCCGAGCAAGTTTGGCGCTCATCAATTTGTTTGAAGATGTCAGAATTTCAACATCAACTCCACACAAACCACATTCCAAGTTTACTTCTGACAACATCCCATGTATCAAGACAGAAATAATCGACCTTACTGTTACCAATCCTAAGACTCCAACTACAAAGCGGAGACGGACTACGATCAAATCCGAACATGAATCTTTCTCGGAAACCGACACCTCAATTGATATCAAAGAGCAACTAATCGAGATCAATGCTGCTTTGCCAGAGATCTCCAGGGAAGCTTATGAACAGATTGTTAAATTTCGCAGCAACATGGTCCGCAAATTTCCAAAAAAGGACCGTAGTCCAAAGGAGCAAGAACGACGAGATAAGAACACAGATGCTTGTCGCAGAAGCCGGCGAATTAAGAAAATCGCGGAGCACGCCGTCGAGGAGGAGTATAAGGGACGCTTGGATATGCATCAACAACTTTCAGAAGTCAAAGTCAAAGGATCCAAGTATATCAAGGTATTAATGAATTTATCTAATGAAACTACCAACGATATTATAGTTGTAGACTGAGTTGTCCTTATATAGTTTTAAACAACATTTTTCTAATTTTGTGTAAATAATTTAATTTAAATAAAATGCATTAAATTTGTCAGTTTTCGATTGACTAAGTGCACAAACAAACTTAACATTGGTGAATATATTATAGTTCTTCCGCACGGTTTAAAAACAAAAAACACTGAGATTTAGGAATACAAGTATACAATACCATATATACTCGTACGTATACACCGTATGTTATATGTAAGTGAATGAGATTGAGGAGATTTCAAAATTTAATGATAATAAAGGAAACTTATCATACTTATACATATTACGATATTTGTTTATTCTATCTGTGTCCACGTAACATTTTCGAAAATGTAGTGTACTACTTAGATAAATTGATATTGCAATGAGCGGTGTATCATCGTTACCAGTATAATGATAGCAATAGGTTCATCATGCCCAGGCTATAGTAGAATTGCATTGGAGATTTCTGCAAGTTCCTGCATTTCTTGATTTAAGTATCGGGGAGTCGAGTCCCGAGCATACAGTGATTTACCGCCTAGCTTTGAATATGGCAGTTATTTCTACAATACATCGGCTATTGCCCACGTGCGGAAGTCCATTAAAGGCACTTTCTTCATGTTGGTGATTGTTTGTTTCTTCAATCATTCCGCTCACGAATTCTGAGCCAGAATCGGTTGTCAAAGGTGAGTTTGCTGCAATCTCCCAACAAGAGATATGGAAGTTGGGCGCGGGCTATAGTTGACTGTCTCTGCTGCAGTCTTACAGGCGACTTGGGTTCAGAAGCTCCTAAGTACAAATCCAGGGAATGACACTGGTATTCAATATTGTTGTAGAAATTGTTTTGATAACAGTAGATCATGCTGATTTCCCCAGCATGAGCTGAGAGCTCATGGTGTTAATCTGAGGCTTTCCACCAGATTAGCAAACTGTTTGTCAGGATACGTTAGGCCAATGTTGACCTAGATGGTCAATTTCGCGCACTGTAGAGATTTGAATGTTGGGATTGACTTTTTGCTGACTAGGTTGAGGTACACTGTATACCTCGCAGAGTTTAGTGCTATATCTAATCCTCTAAAGCGCAAAGAGGACCCAAAATTACTTGAAGAATCCCATCTGCAAAACGAGCAAGAATACCTTTATTCGCCATTGCTTACATCTTATGCGTCTGTCCGATTCATTAATGGTGAATGTCCTTTCTTATTGAAAGCATATACATATCTAGTTTTTCCCTCAATCCATTTCTACCATCCCATACTATTCGACAAATGGTAGTTGCACAGACTCTTGGAAAATTAAGCTGTCGGATTGCGAGTTTCGCTCAATTTTTTCAAGTATGGTGTTAAGGATGTTACATGTCTCAGCCCTTTTTTGACATCAAATGTTTCAGTGTGATAGCATTCGACCTTCACAAAGCAGCGAGTGTTCTCTACCGTCATTCTGCACAATCTGACGAGTTCAGCAAGGATGCTAAAACAAGACATGACTTCGTAAAACTGATCCCCGTAAATAGGTGCTCTCAGTTTTAGAATCAATAAAAAAGTGCAGAGTATCAGTCTGGGTTTCTTGGCTTTCCTCTAGGGTCGGATGTATAAATATTTGGCCAATTGTCGTACTACCCGTCCAAAAAGTGCACAAGGAATGTCTAATCGTATGCTTGACAAATGGTTTCGGGCATTCAGATAATACAGCAGAAAGGATCTTCTACACGCTACCGCAGTGTAGAGTATTTAGTTTGGATCGGACAAAGGTTTATTAGGTTTTATTTATCATACGTACATTCTTCCGACCAAATCTTGGGAATTAGCTGTTGTAACATATGCTCTCTACCAAATCATAAATATTTCAGCAAGTATGCCGTTGTGTCTGACAGCCATGCTATACATAAGTTTAGGTTTTTCTCTCTTTATTTTAATTTGGTCGGGTGGACGGAAATCTTGTTTTTCATCGTCCAGTTTTATACCTGGCAGCAGAATTTAAGTCATCATCGCCATTTTACAGTCTACAGAAGTGTTTTTTTTTTCCTTTATCGTCAGTATCAACTGTGAGTCTATCATTTAATTTCCTTGCTCATCTCTACAAGTTGGTTGGACACGTTCTATTTAATTTTTGGTGAAACTTTAGAACACTGTTCCTTTGTTAGTGCAGTAGCACTTATCCATTTTCTTCCCACCGTTTCTCATGTTCTTTTTTTCCGGCGAAGCAGATGTTCTTTTCTCCTCATTGAAAGCTCTTTTATGCTTTTATGTTCTTTTATGCAGCCCCGCTTTGTAAGTTAGTGTAGATTATGATTAATTTCCCTGCCTGCATACTTCACCAAACCAGGGGTTTAATCCGAGAGTCGGGCTTCCATTAAATTCCAGTAAGGGCTTTGAGAGAAGTTAAAGGACTCGGGATTGGCGAATTTCTGGTGGTTTGTTGCGATTGCAGTCGTTCGATGTTAAATTTTATAGTATTTCTCCGTCCTGTGCAGTTCCTCTGCACACCTCTTTTCGGGAGTTTGCGTTTAACAAAATCAAATTATCCTGCGCGATTGAGCATGATGGCAATTGAGTGACTGAGACTTGTGTAAGGCATGCATATGGAACATCTACACGCTATGTTAAACAGGGGTATAATGGATATGCCAACACACAGACACCAGACACTAAAACGAGTCCATCGAGATCCCTGTATGACCAGTTGAATTTGTCTTCAAGTGGCAAAACCATAAACAATAGCCCTGGTGAAATACCCAATTTCCCTACAAAATCCAAGAAGGCTTTTGTTCGAAAGAGAAGAAAAAGAAGTTCGAAAAAGTATTTCCCTAAAAATTTTCTTCGCTGCGCGATATTGCCTCGCATTCACACAGTATGTATGTTATGTCCTCAACAGCAGATCACCGCAGAATCTGCAAATATCCATATCTGACAATTTGAGTCTCTTTACGTGTTGCCGCACCTGTAATGGCTATGGAAGCCTTTCCTTGAACCGCCGCTAATTTTCCGTAAATCGTTTTGTTGTTTCTTGCTTTCCACCATATTAGTGCGCCGTATGTAAGTATTGGTCTTACACCAGCCAGTAGATGTACTGTTCTTTTGCAGATAAAAAGAGCATTATATGGTATGCCATTAAGATTCCAATTTAGTTTTTTGTCCAGAATCACACCCAGATACTACGCGCTGTCCGAAAGGGACTCCATTGAGTTTCGGGAGTTTGAATTGCGGTATCTTGTACTTTCTGGTAAAAAGAACCAGTTCTGCTTTGGAAGGGTTGGCATTGAGACCACAGCATTTTGCCCAAGTACTGATTGTCATCAGGGCAACCTCCATAATGTCGCTTAAAATATTTAAGTATTTTCTCTGCACTATTATCACGACGTCGTCTGCGTATGCCGTGGCACTTATACCCATTTTTCTAAGCTTTTTGAAGATGTCATTGGTAACCAGAACCCACAGGAGTGAAAATATGACGGTGGGATACAGACTAATAATAATTCACTTAAACCAATAAACAAGTGCGAATATCAAGTACGTGAATACTCTTTAAACTAAAAATTTCCGCTTAGAAAGGTTAAAGCCGCAAGAAACTTTGCTGATCACGTTCCATTTGAATTTCCATCAGTCACAACATCGAAGTTTTTTTTTGGCAAAAAGCGTGGTATTTTGGTATGAAACTCAAGTGTAAAAAGGACCCACTAGGGCTAGTAAACTGAGGGAAAACATCTTAGTAGATTAATATCATTCTAAGTAAATTAAATAAATTTTTCAATTGACTGGTTAACAGCAATAAGCCTTGAACATAATAATGGCAGCCAACAATTTCTTATGTCAGACTAAATTGAAATGAGAATTGTAACACCTAAATTTGTGTGCATTAAAACTGTGGACAACCATCTATTATTATGTAAAGAGCATTGTTTATTTTATTTAAACAAACAATTTGCTTAGAACAGAGTTAATGAATGCAGCACCAGTCTTCTTCATTCCTCAGTTGTTGGTCACATTCTTAAGTAAAAGCAACACTTCGTATAAAACCGAAAACATACATGAGGCAGGCATGTAGTTTTTGAAATATGATACAAACTTGTCGGTTGTTCCGAAAACACCGAGTATGATCGACTGTGCAGGCCTTGCAGAGATCCTTAATGTGTAGAAACATTTTTTAATCTATCGGGATATTATTATCACTTAAATTCTATTATTTCTTGTACAAATATTAGATTCAATAAGGTAACCAGTATACTGTCATCTGAGTAAAACATTGTAAAGCTGTAAGGCCCATGTTTAAATTCAATTAGAGATGTGTCAAGCTTCTTGTTTAGTTTCTGATTAATATATGCACATACATTAGCGTGCGATTTTTTGAAATTTGCATTTTATAATCGTTTAGAATGTAAAACATTAAGCTGTCGTCTTCACATGATTTCTGAAATGACTTGGAAGGTAAATTATCTGGGCTCATTGCACGTGTTCACGTGGTTCACGCATTCATTAAACATTGCAAATCAGTAGATCAGTTGATCGTTAATAATATGCATTATGGTATGTTCAGCGATAGGTTCTTGTTCATTAATGTATTGAACTTAATTGTTTTAAATTGTTTAAATTTAAATTAAAGAACGACTCGATTGAAGGTATTGTGACTTGGTCTTGTGTGTTGAATCTTTTAAAGGGATTTCCAATAGGGACTTGACAACTTTGAATTTAATTTGTGAACGCACTCTTTCACTAATCATCAAACTGTCACTGTCAATTTATTCAGTAAACTCAACATTTTCATCATGGTAAAGTACATGAACGAGCAACGTCTGCAAATTATAAAAATTTTCCACCGAAATTCGGAGTCGGTGACTGCAGCTTCAAGAGCGTTAACATCAATTTTCGGTTGTAATTCTCGCCCTAGTAGACAGACAATAACAAGTTTAGTGCAAAAATTTGAGTCTACATATTCGTTGTGTGATGTTGCCGTGTCAGTGAGACAACAGGTTGATCGAAGTGTCTAAAATATCGCTGCCGTTCAGGCGTCCGTAGCAAACGATCCAAATCAGTCAATTCCACGGCGTTCTCAAGAATTGGGCATAGCTCAGACCACATTAAAGATTTGCGTAAGTATCTTGGTTTACACCGATACAAGATCAAGCTGACTCAAGTATGCAGATTGAGCCAGAATTGTTGGGGTCGTTAAGTTTGGTTTTTCCTCACAATTTTGTTTTTCGTAACAACATTCTCTTGATAACATATACTCGTACATATTTCGTTGACGTTTTGGTGTTAGTTCATAATTTGGAAGATATTCGGTGTAAAATATATCCACTGGTTGAAAGATGAATTTCTTGTTCAGTTTGTTATGCTATGTTATTAACAAGGTTATTTTTACAAGGTGGCGCAAAATTAATCATCCTATCGCAAGATGGTATAATTTTTGCAAATGGCGTCGTATGTCGATCACATTTGACATTTGTGAAGTAGACAGCTGTAGTATACAAACAGACAAGCAACGGAGTGCTATACTCCGCAGCGTGAATCTTACCTACTCGACTCGAACAGAGTGGAACCACAGGAGACCATGCAGGGCGTGGCCGCCACCGGACTAGTCGTTCGGCCGAGAATATCGCGGCTGTGGCTGCTGATGTCGCTGAAAACGAAGAAATATCAAGCAGACGATGGGCCACGCAATTAGGCATCATCAGATGTACCCTACAGCGAATTTTAGTGAAAGACTTACACATGTTCCTGTACAAAGTGCAAACAACATCCACTCCAAGCTACTGTGTGGTGCGGCGTTCATGCGGGAGGGCTGATTGGGCCGTATTTTTTTGAGGGCGCCATCGGAAATACGGTCACTGTTACTGGCGAACACTACAGGACCATGATAAACGACTTCTTACTACCGGAATTGGATGAGTTGGGTTTGGTGAAAATGTGGTTTCAACAAAACGGTGCAACCACATACACAGCACGAGCTACAATGGATATTGTGAAGGAAGCGTTTCCTGGTCGCGTAATCTCATGTTTTGGTGATTTGGCATAGCTAGCAAGATCGCCTGATTTAACCATCTCAGACTTCTTTCTTTGGGGCTACTTGAAGTCGCGGGTTTATGCCAACAAACCTCAGACAATCGCAGCCCTTAAGGAGAATACCATATTCGACAGGAATGCGAACAGTTATCACCGGAAATCTGGAAATCTTACGGAAAGTCAAGGAAAATGCAATAAAACACATACAAATGTGTATCAACACTGACGGCAGCCACTTGGCGGATATCATCTTTTCCACTTAACAGAAACAACTGTAAAGGTCCAAATAAAGATTTTCATCACTCAAAATCATTTTATTTAGTAAAAAAGTAATTCAAAAACTAAATTGCGCCACCTTGTATGTTAGTCTTAGAACCGGGTCTAAAATGATAGCCCCTTTGGCAGTTAACTTTGTCTTAAGTTCACCTTAAACGAAAATAAAATCACCGTTTATTTCACATTTTCTAATGCAAACATAGCAGATATTAGTACGAGTATCAAAAGCAATTACAATTTGATTGTTGTGCTAATGTGCTCCTTCAAACACAAATTAGCGAAAAATTAATTTAGAATTATTGATATTATTATGTAGTACAGTCAAAATCGGTTATAACGAACTCCATGGTAAATTTGTTCGTTATATCCGGTGTTTCGTTATAACCGATTTTCCATTTTATAACTGAACACATTTTTTTTTATTTTGTAATTGTAACACAGGTGACAAAAACACAAGCTTCATAGAAGGAAGACCATCGATCTTTGGATGTGCAAGACAATTCTCCATTAACAACAGAATTGTTTCCTTTCGTTTTGGCAACTGTCTATCCCAATTTCTTAAAGGTTTTTCGAATATATCTGATGTCATTCAGTCTCGTTTATTGGACTCATACAATGATGGAAGTTTCTTGACATTTTTAAAGCACCTCGAGTTTTTTTTTCCAATAACCAATAACTTTTTCTTAGCAGTTCCTTTGGCATTTTACCTCCAACGCAATTTTTCACCTTTAAATTTCAAAGTTTTATTAGGTGTCATTTTGTAGAACAAACCTGTTTCGTCGATGTTGAAGATTTGATCATCTGAGTAGCCCTCTCGCAGCTTTGGCTAAACACCACGCAATCAATCATCCACAATTTCTTTAGAAACACTGCCACATTCATCGCTTATCACTGTACTAACGATGTTATGTCTTTGCCGAAATCGTTGAATACAAGCTATTGAGTAGGTGAAGTAATTTTTTCCCAACCATTTTGCAAAATCTTCTGCCTTAGTTTGTAGAATTGGTCCGATGAATAGAGTATTCAAGCTTCTTTGGGCTTTGAACCAGCTGAGCCAAGCAGCATCCATGTCGGGATATTAACTGCACCGAAATTTCTTTATTTTCAAGTTGGATTCTTAAAAATTCTTCTTAATTTTATCTTGGTCTTTGAAAATGGTAGAGATTGTTGACGCCGATACAGAAAACTCTGCTGCCAAACTTTTATTGGAATCACCAGCTTCGAGCCTTCAAATTATTGTAGATTTTTCTTCGATTGTAAAACTTCTACGTTTTGAACTCATTTTCCAAAAAAAAAACTAACACTTTTAACCTTTCTTGATATAAAAAATTACTATTCCAGTTCCTCTCAAAAACAGAATGCGAAATGTGAAAAAAAAAAACAGCAAAAGGGAAATGACCAGAATTTATCATTTTAAATGCACGAAATTTGCAATGCCTACTTATTTTTTTTTAATATTCGTTATAAGCGATCAATTTTTCAATTTTCAATTTAAAACTGTTCCTTATAAGCGATAATTCGTTATAGTTGATATCATTAAAAGCGGTATTCGGTTAGTACAATTTGTATGAACCTCGGCCGGGACTTCAAGATTAGTTCGCAATAACAGATATTTCGTTATAACCGATTTTGACTGTACTTTTTTTTCTTATAACAAGATCAAAATTAGCACTTCTCAGATTTTTAATTTCTAAGATATACATATGTATATATAGATGTATATGTATGCACATTTATTAGAATCTAATTAGAATGGAAAACGCTGTCCTTACTTATACTAAAGTTGTTTAATTTACTGCGTCATACGGTGAAATTATTTTTCAATTCCAACAGCTCTAGCTTTACTTGTCATCGTTGAGTTTAACAAGTTGTAATCACTGCTCATTGCGCTATCGCAATCAAATATTTAAATGCTATTGTAAATTGATCTAGTATCACAATTGCTGGGTACAACTTATAATTAATCAATTTCCATAGCAGATGAGATGAAATGACTGATATATTTTATATTTATTATATTTCTGTAACGTTTAAGTACGTTTATGTACTCGTATTCAGTCTAATATCACACTGTATTCCACAGTATGCAGCACTAGTGCACACTAAAAAGTATGGGTAGTTGTCAAAAAATCACTCTTTAGTCTTAATTCATTATTGTGCAGCGAACGTAAAAATGCAATATGCGAGTAATTAGTAATTAGTTCTTTTATTTCGATATACTGGTATGTTATATTATATTTAAAAATGCATGAAATATGTTTTTATGAGTGCAGAAACCAGTGCACCAGTTGAAAGCGAACAAAATAGTGTGCACGTGTTAGCAGGGAATAAAGCTATAAGGAGCAAAAATTGCCGTACCTGCGTGTTTCCGCACGTATCAATTTATTGATCATTCGCTTCATTTACATAAGAAGAAAGCCCTAAAACCATACCAAATACATAGTAGCAATTTGATAGTTGGTAAAATAGAGTATTCAAAATGATACCTTTTATTAGAAAACCTTGGGAAACCTTTTATTTGAAAACAAGGAAGATGCCGAACAAAATTTGAGCTTCCAACTACTCCGAAAATAGCAGTGGCATGTTGAAAAATGAGCGCAATAGAGTCGTTACTGAAGATGCATATAAAGGGGTACATCAGAAATCGTGCTAATAGATAGCATCTGGCGGTTGGCCAGAACTAGAACACGAACATTTTGTGATTTAAATGAAGAATTTTCTACATGCGTATGTTTATGTGTGGAAAAGGAAAAGAATTCCGGAAACATCAGATTATATCAGTACACAAACACTAGACGACAAACCACAAACCAATGGAACTTCGGTTCCATTTCACCAACATCGAAATGCAATGACGAACTTTAGAAAAATAAGGGCTAACAAAATCGACTCTAACTGCATCGGTAAAGTCATCTATGAAACCGAATTTAGTCATGAGATAAAATTGATTTTCTCTCAAAATCGTAGTTAGACCAGGATTGAGGACTGCAGCTAATTGCAAACCATCAAAGTGCAGCAAAGTGGAAAAAAAAATAATATCACACAGTGCGGGTCGAAGTACTGTTGCTTGCACTCAATCACTGCCATTACTGTATTTAATATACGGTAGGGGCTCAGTATATGTAACAACTGATGGATAGCGGGTTGTGAGTGAAAATTTTGTTGGTGCACTGTTTCATATTGTTGTAAGGGCATAACACCTACAGCAATTTGATCCGATAAATGTAAAATGTCAGAATTTTCACTTCGCAACCTTGCTTAGTATCGTCGGTGTTTGTGTTTTCTGTGTTTGTCTGTGATTATGACTAGGGAATTCAGGGTAGACGTAGCCAATATACGCGGGCTAAAAGTAATCACTTTTCTGCGTACGTCCACGTCTGTAAGTACAGACCAGCTGTTTTGGCACTTAGTGAAACACAGGTAGATTCCCGCCCGAACCTCTCAGATCATTCTGATCTGAAGCTACCTGTCTACGAACTAGTGCCATTACTCTTCTGTGACCGCGGTCTCGCCATTTACGTACGTAGTGATGTAGCTTACCAAACCTCACCACAATGTGATCCATGTTCCAATCCGGAATTCAACTTCATGTGGTTACAATTCCATCTCCGTAAACAAATTATCCACTATTGCTTTATTTACAGAAGCCCCAAATTGGACAGCAATTCGACTTTTAACGAGTTTGATGCGCTGTCTGACTCCAGAATTGTATCCCTGTATCCTCATACTGAAATCGTTATTACGGGCGACTTCAATATACAGAATTATGGGTGGCTTCGACATTCTAGACAGACAACACCCAAAGGATGGTGTGTTGAGGTCTTCACTGCAGAAAACAACTTAAGGTAGCTTGTAAATTAGTCCACGCGAATACCAGACGTTGATAGTCATACCGCCAACACCCTGGACTTGTTTTTTAATTTCTCACCCTGATAAGTACACCGTTGATGTGCTCTCCCCTCTAGGCTCGTCGGACCGCTGTGTCATATCAGCTAATTTCTCGTACACCGACCACTCAGTTAGAGAAAAAATTCCTAAACGAACCGTATGGCAATACGAGAAAGCCAATCGGTCTCAACAGCTTCTTTAGGAATTTTAACTGGTCGTTATGCGTCTTCGATAACGACGTGGATGCCGCTGCTGATATGATTACAGACACCATTCTCTTTGGAATGAGATCCTTTATTCCTCATCGGATAAAAAGTATCAAATCAAAAGAAAAGACATGGTACGACTCGAGCTGTAAAGAGGCCGTCAGGGTTAGAGAAATGTTTTTTCGGTCCTACAAGACTAACCCGATAGAGGAAAATCGAAAAAAGTTGAAACGAGCCAGAAATGACTGCAACGCTTTTCTTAAGCGTGTGAAATTCCAATACGACCAAAAACTGAGGCCAAATACTGCAAGTCCCAAAGGCAGTAAACATTTTTGGTCGTTCGTCAAAAACATTAGAAATTCCGACTCATCCTCCATCCCAACGCTCATTTACAATGACATTCCAACTGTCAGCTCTTTGGACAAGGCCAATCTGCTTGCTGCACACTCATGAAATATCTCGAAACACGAAAACTTTTCAATGACCGGCAATATGGTTTTCGTAGCAATGGGTCCACTGGTGAATTGATGGCATGTCTCACCGAAAAGTGGAACCAAAGCGTACATCAATCTGGCGAAGTGGGGCCAGTAAGTTAGTGTAAGATTATTAAGTAATTGTTAGCTAGCATTTAAGCATTTTTTGTTAGAATGTAAGAGTTAGTGTTAAGAAAATAAAATGCATATAAAACTAAACTAGCAAGATAGTTGCACTTGATATTTCTAAGGCATTTGACAGAGCTTGGCATCAGATTCTTTTGTCGAAAATGTGTGCATGGATTAGAAATTACCTTTCGGATCGTTCAATTCAAATTTTCTTTGACGGTTTCAAGTCTAATATTCACAAAATAAAAGCTGGTGTGCCCTAGGGCAGTGTCTCCGACACTCTTTTTTTTCATTAATGGTCTTTTGTCTGCTACTTCTAATCCAATATATTCCTTTGCTGATGACAGTACTCTCTGCTTTTCATATTAGTTCCCGGACTCACGGCCCTGCTCTTCGGCTGTAGAACGAGAACGGCAGCGTATGCTAAGCTCATTAAATTCCGATATCAACAGCATAACCAATTGGGAAACTATCAACAGAGTGGAATTTAATGCTTCCAAAACACAATGCTGTCTGCTGTCGTTAAAGCGAAATTTAAACACCCAGCCATTATCCATGAATGGCACTTGCATCGTCGAAACCGAAAAACTTTTCATTCTCGGTATGTGTGTCAATGACCACTTATTTGATGTCGCCAAAAATGCTGCGAAATGTACATCGGTACCTCTCTTTTCTTCCTCCCTAAATTTCCTTTGCCCGCGCTGTGTACTATCACCTTAATGGGTACACAAACCCCTTGAGCGCGCGCTCATTATAAAAAAAAGACATACGAGTAGTTTCGTTCCGATTACAGTCATACATAGATGCTGACAGCTTCTCATCCTGACAAAAAGTGATCCGCATAGCTTATGTAAGACGCTGGGTATAAGTTTTTGGTAAACGATCAAATATTTAATGCCACCCCTTATGATAAATAAATTTTGCACTTCTACTAGTGTGCCAATGCGTTTTGGCCTTGGTCTTACTTTAAAAAGTACACTATCAGTAAAAAACCTGATTTCCTTTGTAATTATATTTGTGAATGACATTTTTATTTACAATTCTATCATATTTACACTACTTAAAGCAACCATCATATAAAGGTGCACATACTCGTGTAATGGTGCACTAAGTTCAAACAATACATATAGTGTTAACTGATGAAAGTGTTACTTGTCTTTAAGTCAAAATGACCTCTTGTACCCTCATGTGACCTACATAGTGAGGCAAAAACTCAATTTATCTCTTACATATTTTTCCATAAAGGAATTATTTTCTTAATGTCTTTTGATAAAAAAAATTTGTAGTTTCTCTAAAGAAAAGTGCTCAAGCGACTCACACAACTTATTGACCAGATGCCGGTAAATGACTTATTCACCTCCACCCATTAAACATTAACCAATCTAACAAGTTTCTTTGTGACGAAGGAAAATTGAAAATGTATTCAGCGCATTAAAGATTTATTTTTGTTATCTGTAAGGCTTAATGTACTTCTAATATGTAGGAATATCGTAGTAACTTAAAACACAACAAATAAAAATACGGCTAGAAAAGGGCTGAGGTTGTTAATATTTATTTTAAAAAGTTTGAGAATTATGACCTTGGCAGTACCTGTTATTTATCAATTAATTACTGCGCGTTTATGTAAATTTTGTAATTAATGAAAGACATTGTTTGAATGAACAGAAAACCAATTATACAATTTACGAGCCCAGTTATTCAAAGCCACTAAAAATTAAATTGTTTATTAGGATTTTCTGAGTAATAACACGATATGCAGAAACAATGTTGCGGAAGCAATTTAAACTTAACAACAATTGAGGATTTTATATAGATATTTCTTACCTGCGCATTTGCTCGTGGCCATCTAATGTATGCACATATCATATAAGCGTTATTTTAAATTTTTTTATCGTCACTTTCTGAGCTTCAACTTTAAAAACAGAAAAACCAGTTGAAAATCCATTCAGGGATTCTTCCCACACATACTAGGCTCAAAACGGGACCATCGCGATACCTGTGGAACTAGTTGAATTTATATACAAAGAGCAAAAACCTAAAAAATATTCCTATTTATTGCAAAAGCCAAGAAGGTCTTTGAAGTTCGTGCCGTCTATTTCTTCTAGGTTTTTGGAAAAAGCCTGTTCCTAAACATTTTCTTGGACTACGCGATATTGCCTCGCACTCACTCAGTTTGTGTATTGTGTGTTATGTTCTCAACAGCTTGCAGATCACCACAGAATCTGCAAATATCCGTATTTGACAATTTGAGTCTTTTTGCGTGTTTCCGCAGGTGACAGTGTCCTATCAGGATTCCTATTATTGTCCTAAGCTTATCCCTGTTTAATTTTATTAACTCCCTAGTCTCATCCGGTTCTGACTGCATTATGCTCTGAGCACTGTGCGACAGCCCCTGGCTATATCAGAGTTGTTGTTGGTCGATTCCATTGCCTTAAGTGCTGCCGATATCACCTTTTTTTTTTAAAAAAAGAACTTAACACTCAAGTGTGTATGAATACACTTAAAGTGCCAGAGCACGTGTTGAGTTTTTTGGAAAATGGGATAGAAAGAGATAGAAAGATGTTTGGGCTCAGTGGTTATTTCGCTCCATGGGTGGCATCTAACATTTAATGGGGAGATTAAATTCTTAGTTGAGGTTGGCTTGTTGTTGATTTGTAGTCAACTATTCATCTTACTTGATTTTCGTTAACAGAAACAATGAATATGGTATGTCTTTCGGGCGAGGCTGGGATTTGAACACCGAACCTTCCGATTTGGAAGCCAGTCCACTACCACTTGAGCCGCCCTGAGAACAGCCAGAACCTCTGATTGAAAGACACTGCTTGCATCTGGTACTCTTAGTTCTGGGTCTTCTGAGAAGATACCAGAATGTGTTCCTTCCTCTGTTTTCGAACCGTCTGTGAAAATTGTAATTTCATTTGACCCGATTATTGCATTTTTTTTGCCAATCCTCCTTCTCCGGATATCATACGGGATGTCGTAGTCGACCTAGGAAGGAATTTAACCCGTGTCGTGTACGAAACTACTGCACTTGAGTTGACCCAAATTAGTGAGTAATATCGCACTGTTACCAGCAAGTCATTTGATCTGTAAATCAAGCGCTGTTTGGTTCAGAAAGGTCTCTAATTCTGTCGTAGGGGTGGTACGGAGCGCACCTGTAATGGCTATGGAAGCCATTCTTTGATCCACCGCTAATTTTCCGTAAGCGAGTTTAGCTATATCTAGTATTTAATACCACACAAGCATAATTACGAAAAATGCTATGATATTATATATTTTCTCAAAATACTCGTACATCAAGGAATTGACTCTAAGAGTTTTCGACATTTTATCCGGAACGTCCTGTATGGATTTTGTAAAATTGAGGGAAAAACTCAATGTTATGAAAATATTTTTAGGAGATTTTCACATAAAGCCTTCTTTTCTGACAGATATCAAAAATTAAAAAAAAAATGACACGTAATATCTTTATTTATTCTTCTTACTTTCAAATGAGTAAAATTTTTGAAGAAATACAAATTAGAACTTTTTTGTCAAAATGCCAAATATTTTTGTACCAATAAAATAAAGCTGCATCTGAACTGGTTGCAAATCTTTTTTCGCTTTCTTTTGTTTTTGTACAATCTGAGCGGGAATTCTTTGTCAAGCAACACCTTTCGGCGATTGAACCTCTTGCGTGAATTTTCTTTGCTGTGCCGCAATCTTCAAAATATAAGCTTCTTTGGATGTGTTACGAAGTTGTGCTTCGTCTACTGTTTGTTGCCTGCTCAATGGTTATGAGGGTACATCTTTTAACTGCGAACACAATGCCTCTTTTTTTCTATTTTTCGGAAGACGTACTTCATTAGTCCCGATTTTTTTTGCTCTACTTAATACTTGAAAAGTATGGTTTGCCCATTGTAACATATTTCTTTATTTAGCCGTTTAGTCGACCTTAGAAATACCAAGCAGAATTTTTGTACTACTCTTACATTTTTCAGCGAAGTTTTGCACTCTTATCTCTTCAACTTTCTTTATGCCATTTTGAACCTATTCTCTCAAATTAAGCGGCCGGAGCTGGTTTCTTCCCTTATTAATGTTGTATCAGATTATTTTTTCAACTGAAGACGGATTTCATTGGTTTTTCTCTGATTTCTTTACGAAAAATTCAATTAGAAAAAGTCAGCATTAACTGGTGCTGTTCTTGCTTAAGAAAGGGGGTATTGAGCAATGTTAGATCATTTGATTTACATGAGTGTAGTATACTCCATGGCAGTCTTCCTATTGGTAGTTTAATTCTCTGACATGTCCTTTTAAATTTTCACCGACGAAAAGTCAAGAAGCAGGAACCATATCCAACCTTTCGCCACGTTTCCTAGTTCTTCACTTTTGCGGCTCATTGTACCAACAATGAAAACATCATGTTGACTCATATGGAAGCTTTCGGGATCTGATACGAATATTTCTATTCGCCCCGGGATCACTTCTCCATTGTGCAGAAGAATTATCCGGCGGGATAATGTACATATTTCTTATACGAGGGTTGTCTGAAACGTAAAGATAGCGGCACTAGTCAATGAAAGCTAGTGAATGGTAGTTGTGCATCTTTTGACAGTTACTTACCGAAACAGTCGTTTGAGTGAGTCGATGTGGGTGTTTTTTTGTGAAAATGGAAAAAATGGGTATCGAGCTGTTACTAAATGCTTGTTTTTGAAAGGCAATACGCCTACGCAAATGAAAAATGAGTTGGACTCTGTGTATGGGGACTCTGCACCATCATTTATCATACTGAAATTTTGGGCAGCTGAATTTAAACGTGGCCGTAAGAGCTTGGGAGATGATGAACGTTCGAACCGCCGAATTAAAGTAAGAGAGATAGTAGAGGTTATGAAAATGTCCAAAGAACGTGTTTGTTACATATTAAATGAAGTTTTAGGCATGAGAAAGTTGTCCGCGCGATGGGTGCCGCGTTTGTTTACGTTAGACCAAAACATGTTCGAACGTACATTTCCAACGCTCTGTTGACTCAGTTTAGGCGCAATAAATCCGAGTTTTGGCACCGATTAATTACTGTAGATGCAACTTGGATACACTATTATACGCCCGAAACAAAAATTTAGTCAAAACAGTGGACTGCAAAGGGCGAGCCGGCTCCAAAAAAAGCAAAAACTGTTTTTGCGGCTGGGAAAGTGATGGCGACTGTTTTTTGGGATAGTAAAGGAGTTATTTTAATCGATTATCTTCAAAAAAGAAAAACCATTACAGGAGCCAAGCTGAAGGTAGAAATTGCGAAAAAAGAAAATCCTGTTTCACCAAGACAAAGCGCCGTCTCACACCTCAGCGGTTGCCATGGCAAAACCCATGAATTACGGTTTGAGCTACTTGTCCATCCACTTTATTCTCCAGATCTAGTCCCCAGCGACTTCTTTTTGTTCCCTCATCTAAAAACTGCGTTCGGAGGACAGAGATTTTCGTCAAATGAGGAGGCAATCACCTTCGTGAAGCCTTAAGCTTCCAGTGTAAATTTTTTATTTCCCCCAATCAACACGGCTTTCTGAAGGGTAGATCAACTACCACTAACCTCGTAGAATTCGTGTCCTCTGTTCTCTCAGCCTTAGAAAGTGGTAAAGAAGTTGACGTTATAACAACTGATTTCAGTAAGGCTTTTGACAAGATATCTCATAAACTAATCCTGTTCAAATTGTCCGTCCTGGGCTTTGAACCCATTTTGCTTTAATGGATATCTTCTTACCTGGATAATCGTTTTTATAGTGTTCGTTTCAGGTCTGTCCTATCGGCCCCTTTCTTGGCCACTTCAGGTGTTTCTCAAGGTAGTCACCTAGGTCCACTCCTCTTCATCTTTCTCTCTATGCTGACGATACCAAATTTTTTAAACCCATTTCCTCACAACAAGACTCCAGCCTCCTTCAAATAGATCTAAATAGTTTTTCCACCAGGTGCATCAAGAACTGCTTAAAACTCAATGTCTCCAAATGTCAATCGATTACTTTCTCACGTAAGTGCAAGAAGTCTCCTCAACGAAATCCGCGACCTTGGCATATTATGCTACAGGCAGCTTAATTTCCGCTCGCATATTGATGACATAATTTCTAAAGCAAACTCATCACTCGGCTTTGTTAAAAGATGGACGAAAGAATTCTGCAACCCGTACGTGACCAGATCACTATACATCACCTACGTTCGCCCCCTTCTCGAGTATGCTTGCCAAGCGTGGTGTCCCTTTCAACGAGTTCATGTATCTCGTATTGAGAGGATCCAGCGTTGTTTTCTTCGATTTGCTCTTCGAGGTCTACCTTGAAACGATCCTCTAATCTTACCTCCCTACCGAGACCGTCTCAAACTCATTAACCTGAATACCCTTGAGGAACGAAGGGACGCAGCAGACATTCTGTTCATTCACCGACTCCTCTCAGGCTCCGTCGATTGCATGCCTCTTTGCAACTCCATTTTATTTAACACTAACCCTCGTAATCTACGTTCCACCCGTTTCTTTTATCTACCTATCCACCGCACCACATATGGCTCTAACGAACCAATCTCCCGTATGCTGCGTAAGGTAAACTCCAACCTTTCCGTTTTCGATTTTAATCGCAGCACACTTTCCCTCAAATTCGACCTCCTTCACCATACTTAGCTTTAAGCGCTAGTATTAATAGCTAAACCTTATTTTATTAGTTTAAGTCTTAGTTTTTAAGCTTGTATTAAGCAAAATAAATGGGGGCGTCAGCCCCCACCAAAATTAAAATTCGTGAACAACTATTTTGCAGAGAAAAACATCAAGTACTATATGGACGGGTTAGAGAAATGGGAGCATCGGTGGGAGAAGTGTGTAGAGTTACAAGGAGACTACGAGTATGTAGAAAATTAAAAAAAAATTTCAAGAAAAAATGTTCGGTCGGAAACTTTTCAGACAACTCTCGTACATACTTCCACTTCAAGATTATCACTCCAAGTGTCACTATTGTTCGTCAACGGCTGAGGCAGTTATTGCAACATATGTATTATACAACAAACATATGTAGTCAGAATAAATGTGCTGGTAAGGTTCAAACAGCAGTGGCGAACAAAATTGATAATATTGTTTTAAAACTGTTGTGTTACTAATACGCTACTAGGAATAGTCATTCCGATCTTCGATTGACTACGATTGTTTTTCTAACACGTTTCTTCTACAGTTTTGAATTTGCGAATTTAAAACTCTAAGATTTAAGATTTAAGAATTTCAGAACCCTGAATTGAAAAAAAAAGAACACAAACAAAAAACGCAATGCAAAGCCCGCTTGTAACAATTAAACTAAGTACAATCCAGACACTAGCATTAAGCTGTTTGGATAACTTTGGGTCCTATTCTGGCGCTTTTACAACACACCCTTCTTTTTTCCACCTGCATATGTATGTTATGTGCGTTTGGTAGCGCTTATCCTAAGTTCGAATAAATCTACTCGTTCCACATTGAATCTTGATTTCATTTTAGTTCTTTTTTATTTAGAAAAAAACTCAATTAAACAGTTTTTCGATTTTTCCAAAAACTACAAACCATTATCACACTTTTAATCGTGAGAGTATCTGCAAGTGAAAACTAATGGCACATTTATCTGCATAAATTTCGAATTGTCTGCATGTGTTTTGTAGGTTTTAAATACACATACTTACACACATATATGAATATCTTCATTAGGCCTCAAAGAGGAGGGAGGTCTTGAAGCTTGATTTATTTTACCCGTTGCAATTCTCCATATCCATATAATTAATTCAATGGCGGTGGATATCTATATGTGTATTTGTAGTATGACAGTCAAAACAGAACAGCAAAAAAAAAATAAAAATAAATATAGCAATAACTAGACGAGAAAAAAACTATGATAAAATCCAATATATACAAGACCTTTGGCTGAGGTATCTCTTAGATGCTCGCCGATCTTTGTTCAGTCACATACAAACTTTGTCGGTACTGCAGCTCTTGTGATTTATTTTAAATTTTTATTATTTTTTTAAGTAAAAGTGATTTGCATTGTTAATTGTGATTAAAGATGAAGTTGATAATTTTGCACGTTGCACTATTTTGTGCTATTGTGTATGGTGCTAGTGTCCCCGAGGAAACAGAAGAAAAGGAATTTGTCTTGCGTGAGTGACTTTTTAGTATTAATTTTAGAAATTGAAGGGATTTTGTATAATAGTTTCAGAGATGACAATGAAAGTTTTTGCTTTACATACTTATACATTACATACTTATTTCTTACTTGTCAAAGAAAATCTTCGAAGTTCTTAAATTTTGAAAAGCCACTGAAAGATTATGTTGATTTACTTCTTTTCCAATTGCTTCTCGTAAATATTTGATTGGCTGTATATGTACGAGTATAGTTGTCATTTTGACGAATTCCTTGCCATATGCACTTACGCAATAATCCTGCCTAGAAGGAGTTACATTTGATCCAAACTATCCCAACATTACAAAACGATTTCAAACGTCCAATGATTTTTGACAACATACGCTTGAAAACTAACCTTCTGCGAGAGTAACGTATAGCTTGGCGCCATTATATAGAACACTAGATGTGTGTTGAGAAATGTGAAGGGGTTATTCAGGATATAAGATATTGTTTCATTAGACTTTTGTTTGTTAACAAAACTGTAAAACGATTAAATTGAGTCTATTATACAATAGCAAGGATTAAAGGAACTTATGCAAATTTCGTTCCTTTTCACCAGAACCGGGTTTTAGGAGTCAAATCAAATGAACAAGTTAATTTGTCTAAATATATTACTTTAAATAATTTAAAATAAAATATCTGCTTCTTCAGTGGCACTTAACACAAGCGATATTTGCACTCAGTTGTCAATTTATAATCCGGTATAAAGATTGGTTAGATTTTGAAATGATATTAACCATAGGATATCCAACATTCATATTTCCAAGCTAGACTTACCAAATTTGCGAACTAGTTAAAAGTTTTATGAAATTTCCTTTTTATTATATTCGTAATATTTACGAAAACTCCATAATTTTGAATAATACATAAATTGTAAGCGCCCTCAATTGCTACATCATAAATTAATAATGCAGTTAAATCAGCAAACAATATACATACATTTATTTTAGTTGCATCATTAAAATTAGCATTGAATTAGTATCTGAACTCTGTCACATGGTCTAGCGTATTTTATTTGCATTTTAAGTTGTAATAAATTTATGTAGATTTTTAGTTCAAAAGTGCAAAAACATTTAATTGCAAGCATCGCAATAAAACGAGTGCTATGTTAGGACATAACAAATCTATCAAGTAAGAAATCGAACAGACAATTAAGATAATTTGAATAGGTACTCGAGAAAAAGATTCTAAATAATTTGTGCTGAAATAAAAACTTGTGTTGGCTTTGGCTCGTAACTTTGGACTGTAACCTTTCTAAGTTACAATCTCATAGTTTATGTAGTTTTTTTTCTAAACAACTAACTTGTTTCCTTTAATTAAATAAAATTTTGAGTGACGCATGATAAAATATCAGTGAGCCACAAAAGGAAAAAAGCAATTATAAGAAATAGTAATCTGATACTTGTAGATAGTAATGCACTAGTTTAAAGGTATTAATACTGCCATATAAGTGCAACCTTTACAAAGGCTGAAAATAAATTAAATTTAATTAAAATTGATTATTAAAGTTGTAGTATTCTTGCCTTGGCATTCATATTGCGTTTCAGTTCCCCTAGGAAGGGTTACTTTTATGTACATGTAAGTACAAATATCATATAAAGCGGTTTGAGCTTGATACTTTTAATCTGTTCGCATTAATGTAAAAGCCGTCTGCGTTATCAAAGAAGTTATATTGATTTATTGACAAAACAATTTTATAAGGCGAATCGAAAATGTTTCTCTTCAATAGTATGATTATATGCCTTCGACTTCGACCCTTTCTTACTTTTCGTTATCAACCATAAAACTGGTTGACAAGTGAGTAAGAAATCCTAAAATTGTTTCCCGAATGTTTTGCTGAAGTCTCAATTGGAAATCGAAATTGAATATTTTTGGTGAAAAGCTAGCATAAAAGTCGGAATCATCTTGCATTTATACACTGGTAGATCTTTTTTTCCATATCTTATCGGTTCGTTTTCAGTATTGGCAAGACAACTCTTATTACCCATCTGGAAACAAAGATCAGATCTCAATTGTAGTGTATTAAGTTCTTCCACTGCCTCACTAATGCGTTTTCCTTTTTTGGTGGCTCTTGAGGTTCCTACACTTATATAAGTGTGTTTTGAAGTTTATTTGTGAGTCATAAGTAAGTTGGTTTTCAGATAAGAAGATCATCTTGCAAGAGGTCGCTTTCTTCTTGTGGCATATCAAAGACGCCAAATTTGACAGCACAGAATCGGGGAATTATTTCCACCTAGAACAATGCAGCAATATGGGTATTCTTGAAATATTACAATTCTACATGATAGCTGTGTTATGTCGCATTTCTATGAATTTCCGAAAAAGAGACACAGTATCCATTATTTTCAACAAAAGGTGGAGTGGATACACTCAAACCGCCTCCTAGATCATTCCTGCTGTTTGTTAAGGGATTATTTAAATTTATTTTGGAGATTTTCTTATCGTTTTTAGCCTAAATAAAACACTGAATATTATCTGAGCTATTTTCTGTAAAGTTTTTGTATATTTAATGCTGTTATGCGGATTGTGATCTTGAAAGATAAAACCCATTCAAAATGCTCTAAAAAGTCGATTAATTTCTAAGCGTCATTAATTTTACAGCACCCAGAATATTAATTGTGCAAAACTGATCAGTATTAAGTTTATTATAAAAAATATTCAGACACCTTTTCAGCCTACCGAATCTAATGACAATTTCCTCAATATCTTGAGTAATTGGTGCACCATAAAAGATTGTACTCATACTATCCCCATTGGGCACTATTTTTTCGTTTTTTGGCAAGAAACCTGCTTCCGAGTTGCAAAGCAGGATAAATTTTATATCTACGATTCATATCTATTGCATCTCCGTATCGCAAAATACAACTTTGAAGTGCCTAAGTCTGAAAGAATTAATGATTCATACTTAGTATATTTTGCACACCTCTACCCAAAAAAAAAGAAAAATCAGTACAAAAATTCTATCTATCATACTTTTTGTTGATGCTTCTTCCCATTTTGACAATTCATGGACACATGATTACTTAATTTTTTAACTTTAATTTGTTCGTGATTATCAATTAGACGCATAATAAGAATCAATTATCTACTCGTAAGTCTATAGTATGTAGCACGTCAGGCAATTATATTACGAAATTCTGCCGTCAATTAATTCTAAATCCATCCAAATAGTATAATTAGCTTACATTCTAAGCATGTGCATATCTTATAATGAGAAGCAACTTTGATATGTCTATGTGTTCTAGAGCCGACTTATCATTGTAGTAAATTTTCAAATTCTTTGTAATTTTTTACGTGTATAACTTAAAACTCAAACACTTGAGTTAAGCGTGTTTGCTTAGTGAAATTATGTACGAAGTATCTACAAATAGAATAAAATAGTTGTTAGTTTGAAGTTGAGGTACAATATTGTACGATACTAACTAAAATCAATACTTGATGCTTGTCTTTACAACAAATAAGATAATTTATGTTTTAAAAGGAGAAACTTCACAAATCACAATGACAAACTGTAATAGAATAGAAAAATCTGTAAAACCTAAATCATTGAGGAGGTCAATCAACAATGTAATTAATTTTAATTTATTTTATGTTGTAATCGATTGAAAACTATGTACATACGTCAAGGTAAACTATTATTTTTTTTTTTTAAATAGCAACGTATTTTCATGAATTTTATGATGTATGCGATGTTGCGGGGTTAACTCAAAGGTTGCAGTGGGCTCTTAAATTAGCAATCATACGGCTATACGTAGAAGAAGGTTTTTTTTTTTATGTTGCCTAAATATAAAAATTGTTTGGAGCGTAGTTAGGCGAACCCAAGTAGTTACGCAAGTAATTAGTGTCAACATGAGGTTAGGAAGTCTTTTCACCTAGTAATCTGTTATTTACTAGAGTAACAGTTAGATAATATGAATTTTATATTTTCTTTTACAACTGACAAGTTAGACCTACAAATGTATAACTTGTTATGCCGCTTTCTCCATATTCAGAGGGGAATATAAAAAAAAATGATAATTTGAAAAATATTTGAAAGAATCATCTACAATATTCGGCAAAAGATAAAGATAACGACTTATGAAACCAGGCCGATTAACCAAGTTGAAAATTGGACAGGTCAGGCCATTACACTGGTTTAGATGCGCCTGGAAAAGACAATTTAAATGTAATTAAAATCCGCATATCAAGTTTCGCTGCATTTGTATGATGTCTTTCTAGCATCCTGTCTTATAAACGAGTTACAAATATTAATGAACAAAATCTGCCTCTGACACAACTCTCTGACACATTTAATAAACTTATTTATTCATACATGACTACTCGCTGGCAAGCAGTTTCATGTAATGATAAAATGTCTTCATTTCTTCCTGCTATTAGTTGTGTTCTATGTTCATAAATGACTTACCTTCTGTTTTATCTTATTGTCGATTCCACATATATGCTGACGATGTTCAACTGTACGAGTACATTAATTTTCCTATTGGCATGGTTGAAGACGCAATTTCAAAATTAAATGATGACCTATTTTCAATATTCGAGTGGTTCATACGGAATGGTCTTAAATTAAACCCTGACAAAACAAAAACCATACCTATATCTAAACACCAACCACATTTCCCTGACTTTCCTTCCGTTATGTTAAACACATCTCAAGTTGAATATGTCACCCATGCTAAAAATCTAGGAATAATTTTCAACAATAAACTAACTTGGGTCACTCATATTAACTTTATTATAAAAAAAAGTTTTCGCGTCGCTATGAGGGTTCTCTATAACAAAAACAATTTTGCCGACACAAGTTAAGCTTAAACTAGTGAAGGCATTGATAGTTCCAATAATCTCTTATGGTTGCGAGTTGTTTGCCTATCCCGACTCCTACATGCTTCAAAAACTTAGGGTTGCTTTTAAATCCATTGATCGGTTTGTATTCAATCTTCGTAGATTTGATCACATTTCGCCTGAAGCCCGTCAAATTCTTGCCTGTAGCTTAGAGGCATTCAAATATAAATGCTGTTCCTTCCTTTTCAAAGTTGTTCACAAAAAAGAGCCAATCTACCTGTTTCAAAAAATTAACTTTTGTCTATCCGATCGCCACATAAATTTGCGACCATCAATATACACCTGCTTATGTTGTCAAACTTTGGAACAATCTCCCTAATCACGTGAAGTCTAGAATCGAACACAGAAAATTTCAAGCAGCATGTTTTGATAACTTATCCAGTTTAAACTGATATAGCTTTTGTTCTAATTTCCTATTAATCCTTTCTTCTTATTTAATTTATTTTATTTTTGTTTTTATCTATTCATCCTTATAATTGTTATTATTAATATTATTATTAGTTTTTTTTTGTTCTCATTATTTAATTTTATTTATGTAATTTCTTTGTTAGTTTATATCCTATGCAAATCTAAAAGTTATTTTTCTTAATGTACAGCGTTTTTTTAATCAATAAATATCAAATATCAAATATCAAATATCATTGCATAGCCTAGCTGTACGCGATCAATTATCTTGCAATAATGATTATTTTTGGCTGTCACAATCCAGAAAACAGGCTAAGACGTACATCTTGATAGTTTTCCGCCAAATTCACTTGCAATTTTAAGCTAAAAGACATAATGATAAAAGCAAACATATCTGCTGTGTCTTTTGATATGGTTACCGGGGTTCTGCATTCCTTGATTGATGGTGGGGACATAAATTAGTTGTAGTTAACTATTTACATGTAATATTGAGAAAATATTTCACTTTTAGTATTACATTTTTAATTTTGGATCATTTGCTAAGGAAGCGTCGAATTCTTCATTTTATTTAAAATAAGAAGACCAGTGCGATTCTTAAGGTACTTGCTCTGCATCACTTTATCTTATACCAAAAATTTCCCGGAATTTATTCAGAAAATTAAAAATACAGGCTTATTCATCTAAATTTACATTGTCCCCTTCAAAGTAATCCCCATCGACTGCAACATACTTATGCCAGCGCTTGATCCAATCCTCGAAACATTTTTTTTATTCAGTTTTCGGTATGTCCTGCGATTTTTCCATACTTCCTCTCGGCTGCTGAAACGCGTTCCCTGTAGTGGGTTTTTAACTCGATTGTACAGAAGTCACAGGGAGCCAAATCAGGTGAATTCGGTGCCTGTTGGATGGTATTTGTTGCATTTTTCGTCAAAAAATTACGAATAATGATGGCACTGTGCGTTATCATGGTGCAAAATCCACGAGTTTTCTGCCCACAATTCTGGTCTCTTTCGGCGAATTGTTTCACGCAAACATCTCATAACGCCCAAATAATACTCTTTGTTTACTGTCTGGCCTTCTGGCAAAAATTCATGATGCACTACACCGTTGTAATCCATGAAAACCGTGAGCATTGCCTTCTTTTTTGGCTGAAAACGAGGTGGTTTTTTTTTGGTCTCGGCTATTTGGTGAACACCATTCACTTGCCTGATATCCGGATTGCTTGTCGTACTCATAAACCCACGTCTCGCCTCCAGTAATGATCCTTTTGATGAATGTGGGATCGAATTCAGCCTCGCAAATCATCTCTTTTGCGACGTCAACACGGTCTCTTTATTGCATGAAATTGAGTTCTTTTGGCACCAACTTTGCTGCTACACGACGGAAACTCAAATCATTAACCAAAATGTCTTGGATGGATCAATAGTCCTTTATTGACCAACGTTTCTTTGACTTCATCAATGTTTTCGTCGGTTTTCGATGTCGATGGTCTGCCACTGCGTTCATCATCTTCGATTGACTCACGACTACTTTTGAACCGCCCGTGCCACTGGTAAACGACTGTGGTTTTCTTTATAGAATCGTTGCTGAAACACTTTTCCAACATTTCCAACGTTCGAGCACCATTAAATCCGTTTTGTACGCAAAATTTAATACAAGTTCGTTGTTGCATATTTAAATCCATTTCTAAAATTGTAAAAAATCGCCAACACACATACTCGTAGATATAGATGTACTCTTGGCTACGTAACTTTTGCAAATGTCAAGCTATGACGCTAAGATTTAGAGGGAATGTCAACAACAGATTTACCAACTTAACAAAAAAAACAGAACTCAAATTGGAACAATGGGTGCGCCATAAAGGTGGTATAATATGTTCTTCGGCAGATGGAATAGTGTATTAGAAAATTATTTTTATCACTAGTATGAGCAATATGATTGGCAACTACCAGTTACCTACCTATTAATGAATTGTACCCGGTATTTTGTATGTAAAAATTACTTAAAATGTCTCAAAAGGATAATATGTACAACTAACCAAAATTTTCTTAAAAAATGATAAATGGTTCATAAATGGCCTATAGTTCACGCAGCGATAACTATAAGTAAGAAAGCGAATCTCCAAGATATTTCTACACAAATCCGTTACACCAATTGCTTCGACATTTTCAGATGCTTTATTTATGTTTTATTTTATTTTATTTAAAGTATAATGGTTATACTTAAGAGCTTTCAAATTTCGACCAAGACCACAATATTTATTTCGACAGCCAGACAGTGTGGCTAACCATTTCACTATTACTAGACTTATGTCAAAATATCTCTTGCAAATTATGCAAAATCTATTTCGAAAATCATGGTTCAGTGCCGTGCACTACTTCTTCAATTTATTTAAGGACACATTCGATTAGCGCATAATTTCACAAAGGACCTACGAATTGGCCTCGAAGATCGCATAAAATAACATTATTTGTGAGGAAGTCGCTAATTTACGCGGATATGTTAAATCAGAGACGATCAGAGACTTGGAAAACAACATTCGCCGCGTTATTGCTGATAATACTGCTGCTCGAAAAATGGATAAATATCAGACTTCCATATTGGGTTTGTTTTTTTTTCAGTCAGCCCGTATGTTCGAAACCATATTTAAGCACTAATGGCATACAACTACCTTTCCATCAGAGGGATGGAATTTTACAGTTCTATACTCAAAAACCACTAATAATTGACGATGATTTAAAACTAAAAACTAAAATAAATAAATAAAGACTATTTTAATGATTTAATTCGACTAAAACAAATGCATTTTGAAAGGTAACAACACTAAACAAAAATTGTTTTCTCCAATAAAGGTTAGGCAAGATCTGTCTGTTGCATAATTTTTCCGCTATGTAAAGAGAACATAGAAAGTGAGCATAATAGTCAACTTCACAGTGCACTCGCATATGTTACATGCTAAAGTACACTCAAGACTGCAACTCTATGAATTTTCGAGATATCGATCTGAAATTATAGCTTCAATATATTTTGATAAATTAAAAAAAAAAAAGCGATTTTCGGGCCCTTTAGAGTAGGCATTTAAACTTGAAAAATTTTTCTTGTTCCTTCAATCCCCTAAAGTATCAGCACGTATCAGAGTAGAAAGCTATACAAATTGATATCTAATATGTTAATTCGTATTTATAGTTTTTCATTTTATGTATCTTAAATTTCAGCAAGTGATATTCCGACGTGCAGCGAAGGAGATGCCAAACTAAACGAATGTCTTCGCGATGTCTTCCAACAAATGCTCCCCAAATTACACGTAAGTTAAATGGATTTTTTTTTTCAATTCTTTATTAGTTAATTTTGTTTTTTTTTTTTCCTTTTCTATAGAATGGCAACAAGGAACTTAAAATTCCCCCAATAGATCCCTTCGTTTTACCAAGCAGTAAATATGAATATTCTAATGGAGTTCTCACTGGTCGTATTAGTTTGAAGGACACCAAAATCTATGGTCTTAGTCGTACACAAATCAAAGACATTCGTTTCAAAATTGATGAAGAAGGTACCCACATGGAAGTTGATTCCTTCACTCCACGACTTTTCATCGAAGGAAATTACAAAGCTGACATGAAATTGAATGACGTCAAATTGAATCCTAAGGGATACTTCAATGTCACAATGAGTAAGAATCATATACATATTGTATGAATCAAAAGAAGTCTTAATAAATAAGCTCAAAACTTCCATTAGGCGATATTAACTTTACCCAAGAGATGGATGGTAAGTTCGAAATGGTTAATGGAAAACGGCATCTCCGCGTTGTGAAGTACGATATGAGTCCTGATGTTGGTGATATGAAAATCTATGCTAGTGGACTATTCCCGGATCCAACTTTAAGTACGATTCTAGCAATAAATCAAGACATATGTATCTTTAATAATTTTTCATTTCCTGTAGATGCTATTGTTTTGGACTTTATCAACCAATATTGGCGTGAGATCTATAAAGTGGTTTTACCTGAAACTCGTGTCTACTGGGAACCTCTTGCCTTAAATGCAATGAATGAATTTATGCTGCATGTACCATTCGATAAGCTTATTACCAAAAACTAGAATTAAAATATTATATAGTATATTATTAGGTCTTTTGTTTCATGTTGATTCCGGCCGTTAAATCTTATTTCTAATAAAACAAAAACATATACAAAAATGTCTACTGTTGTTCGTATGAAAATGAGGTCTTATTCTTCTCGTATGGTCAGGTCAAGGTCAGCTACAATAGATGTAAGAGATTAAAAGCAAAACTATGACGTAATCGAACGTACGAGTATGTACTCGTATGTAAGTAAATGAGGAGATCGAAAAAAAGAATCCACTAGATGTTTTAGCAAATACACCAACAATGCCCACCTCGACATGAAGTGAAGGTCTTCTTGTTGCATGACTTGAGTATACTATATAATCAATTGCATTGTACTTGTATTTTACTCAATGTCAATAGAGGATGTTACGCTTAATAACTTTATTGACGACAGTAATAACAATTTTAAAAATATTCATAAAATTATAGTGCAAATCTAATGCCATGCGCTCAGATGTAAATTACACAATCTCCAACGATTTTACTTATCTATTTAAAAAGTCTGTGGTGCATGGTAAATGAAAGTTAAACAAAAAACAACAATCATGCTAATAAAACAGCTTCAAAAATTAGCATCTACATCATAGGAGTCATGCGAATTTGCCCAACGTCAACATTATTTAAAAAAAAATAGTACTACGCAATGTACAATTGTACAATACTCGGACACCGCCGAATGGCGTAGAATGTTGAAAATTCGTGCATATGGTGGAATGGACACATTCTGTGGCCTTCAAGGTCTCCAGACTTGACCTTTTATTTACGGGGACTGATGAAAGACATTGTTTACTCATCAGAAATAATAACATTGGATGACTTGAACGATTGGAAGGGCGAGGTAGCTACGAAAGTCGGAATTGGAAGGAATGAACATCGGTACAGCCTTTCAAAGACGAGCCCTGGCGTACATACAAAGCAATGGGTTGCACTTCAAACAAATGATATGATGCAAGGTGTGACCCATGACCCAATAAGTTGGGTCGCATCTTGAAAACTACTGGCTTGAGGTGAAATGACCTGGTTTTTTCTTCATTTGTGAATACTAAGTGCACGTTCCTAAGTTATAAAAAGTGGGCGTTAATAAAATATTTTTCCGAAAAAAATGGATGGCAAAATCAAAATGTTAAGTTTTTTTTTTAAAAAAAATCACTTTGTTCTTCAATAAATTTTGACGCAATAATTTTAGGGCAACATTTATTTGGAACGAATTGAATTACTCGAAACGTTGAGTTTAATGATATCCCGTTTGTTACCATACACGCATACATTTAAAAAATGTTTTTTTTTAATATGATTCAAAACAGGGCAACGTAAAGCTTTGCTTTAAACTTCTGTATCTCAAAAGAGATGCATTTCCCCCACCCATATGATTTTCTTTCTTAATACATGATTATTTCAATGTTCTCCAAAACATAACTAGCTAAGCGCAGCAGGGACAGACTCTAAGGGTACCAGGTTACACAGGCATTAAAAGAAATAACGTGGCTGATGAGTTAGTTCTATCGAAATGCTCGAGGGCTTCTCTGGTATACCTTCTTCTAAGCTCAGCACCCTACCAAACAGTTGGAAAAAGGAGCAACAACTAACATTCTAGAGTAATTTTACAAACTATAAGAATAAAACGCAAACCATTTGAGATATTTCAAAAACTTTATTATCGGCTTGAAGTACAATCAAAACATTTATGAACGGAACTCGACTTCGTTCATATGGCCACCGTGGGCACGTTTGCAGCGGTCGATTCGTTGGACGCAATTTTCAACGATTCGGCCGAAACGGCTGCTATTTCGCTCTTCCAACGTCGTCGGCGTGTTGGCATAAACCAATGACTTAGCGTAGCCCCACAGAAAATAGCTAAGCAGCGTTAAATCGCACGAACGAGGCGGCCAATCGACTGGCCCATTTCTTGAGACAAAACGCTCACCATACTTACTCTTCAATAAATCGATTATAGCGTGTGCTGTGTGGCTTCTGGCAGCATCCTGTTGAAACCAGATGTCGTCTAAATCCATATTTTCCAATTCGGGCCAAAAATAATCGGTGATCATGGCGCGATAACGCTGACCATTCGCGGTATCGTTATCGTTATCGTTATCGTCGACGAAAAAATATGGCCCAATATACGCCGCCTGCATGCAAACCGCAACAAACAGTTATTTTTTGTGGATGAAGTGGTGATTCATGAAGCACATGTGGATTTTCACCCGACCAATAACGTATATTTTGCTTATTGACGAACCCATTGAGCCAAAAATGAACTTCGTCACTGAAGATGATTTTGCGAGGAAATTCATCATCTTGGCGCATCTTCTCCAGAACCCAATCGGAGAACGTACGTCGCTTCAAATGGTCCATCGGCTTCAATTCTTGAGTATTTTGCGCAAAATACGCTATAATGTGGTCTAAGCGGTGCCCAATTCTTGAGAACGCCGTGGAATTGACTGATTTGGATCGTTACGGACGCCTGAACGGCAGCGATATTTTCGACACTTATACCAACCCGTTGTCTCACTGACACGGCAATATCACATAACGAATATGTAGACTCAAATTTATGCACTAAACTTGTTATTGCCTGTCTACTAGGGCGAGAATTACGAGTTTGGAGTTAACGCTCTTAAAGTTGCAGTCACCGACTCCGAATTTCGGTAGAAAATTTTTCTAATTTGCAGACGTTGCTCGTTCGTGTACTTTACCATGATGAAAATGTTGAGTTTACTGAATAAATTGACAGTGACAGTTTGATGATTAGTGAAAGAGTTTTATAAAGGAAACTACGGCATATGTAAGGAAGGAGAGACAAAAAACATCAAGCTCTTTAGTGCTCTTTTGCGGTAGTCTCGGAGCGATTCATTGATTTTAAACCTAGCAACAATATGTCTTAAATCTATGTTTACGTTTAGCCTGCTCAGGGGTGATCTATTGTAGGTATTATATCCCTGAGGATTTAACTGGACTTAATAAGCAATTGAAGAACATTAAGCTGCTCATTTCGAGCCTTTTTTTGAAAACCAGTATTTTAAGATATGCTATCATGTGAGAATTTGGTTAATGTAAAATTTTCACCATCTAAGGTCCTCTAAGAAAAAACCTCTTTAATTGCTGAATGATTTCAGATGTTCACATGTTAATACAGCATATTATGTTATGCTACAGAAGCGGACTTATATCTGTTCATGAGTCTCGGGTAACTAGTATCATACTTTATTTCAGTTAATCGAGCACACAACCCAGTTTTTTTTAAACAAAAGACATGGTACGTGCTCCAGTTTAAGAAAATGCACCGCCCAGGTCGTCTACATTTATATGCATAATTCAAGGCAGTTAGTACAACTGATTGAAAAAAAATATATCAAGATCTAAGAACTGTGATTATAGCAGAAAAAAAGTTCAAATGACCATGACGCGCTAAATAGTGATTACACAAATAAAAAGGTTCACGATTAGCTAAAACGAAATAATTCAGAGCTGCAGAGTTTCAATAATTTTGTTGTTTTAGTTTTGTATATAAAAGATATATTTCAGTAATTTCATCGTAAGAATTTCTGAGTGTGAAAGTAAAAAAAAGGAACAAAGTTCAAATATTCGAGTCACGTCATTGTTAAATTCGAAAACCTTTTGTGCACATTTTAAGCTAAAAAATATGTTTATGGGAATGTTTGAGTAAGAATTAAGATTTCATTGAAGGCATACAACTCACATTTGCGAGCATTGACCACAGTAAATAACTATTTTCTTGAAAGAAGAAAAAAAAAATAAATCAATCAATTGAGCTATCCCATTTGTCGCACCCATTTAAGGCAAAACATTCCCCATTCTCATTAAGCATTAACACAAATTAGCATAATTGATTTTTCATAACGTGCATACAAATTGAAAGCTCTAATGTTGTTGTGAGTCATTCTGCTGGAAAGTTGTGTTCATTACATCACATGCCATACCCCTAAAACATTTTCAAAGCTTTTCAACGATCACAGCTAGTCGTTATATTGCAGTGATGTGGGCACATCTATGCTGCATTTGGTGATTTGACAATTATTTCTCGAAAAACGTGTTTTTCTTGCCTAGAAAGTAGTTCGCTATATGCTGCATTTGGTCTGTATCTTTCAACGAACTGCATCACACTTCCCATCTATCAACTGAATTGTTGGGAAATTTAAACACTTCAATCAGTCTTATCGAATTAAATGTTTCCTACTAAATAATTGTTTAATCCGCCACTTTCATAAAGGTGTTTTGCTTCTTTTTTTTTTGTTTATTCAGAACTCCCTCGTTGTGTATGTTGTTGTCTTCAAATCAATCTTCTGCTTATCATAAGAACTTTAACTGTATGCGAAATTCAACTCATTTTCAGTTTTGCTTTTGTTACTTTTTTTACAAATGATGTGTGATGTCGTAAATTTGGTTTTAAGCTAAACATCAATTTCATAACATTGCCAACATTAAGCCGAATTCATATTTCCGTTTTCTCATTACCATCAGTTACGCTAAGTAAACTTTTGGTGTGCAATTCGTATTTGTGTTGATGGTGAAACACGATAGTTCCGATAGGAAGCTCACTAGGAAGGAAAATCAAGCCTCCTCATTACCAGCGGTATACACCTTTAAAACGAAAGAGTTGAGTAATGAACCTGCGTTTTTATTTATGTTGTTGTTTGTTCTCTTTTTTTTCGACTCAGAGGATAGTTCAAATAAATATGATGCGTATAATTGATCTGACATTGAATAAAATTAATGAATTTCTCTAACAATGAAACAAACAATTGTATTGTGACAAATTTTCTGCCAAAAACACGTTAAGCACCAATAAATAATGTCAAAGCCGATATAATGAAATTGTGTTATTTTGTTGGTTATTTGGCAATAAAGTTCGTGAAGATTTCTCATCAAATGGGTGCTTGTGAATGACACGGATCAGTGTTGGCATTGAATTGCAATTTTTTTTTTATTTATTTATTTGTTTATTTTATACTTCGCCAAGAATGGTGTCAAGATGCAATGAGAATTAGTATTGACTAATTTGAATGCTTGTACATCAGAATCTGCATTAGTACGTGCTGCTTATACAAATATTCTACTATCCATTTCAATTTGGTGAGCATATCTACATGAAACCGGTACACATTTCAAACTTCATAGAAAATTTATAAGAAGATATCTAAAGGTTAGGTGTGTAATAATCAGAGTGTGGAAATTTATTGACCATGACACCACCGATCAGCGGATCATTGCGTTTAAGATACAAGTGCGCGATTATTTTGGAAGAATATTTACTAAATTCACATTGTGACAAATGTTTTTATTTTATTTTGTTTCCTGACATTTAGCATTGAAAATTTGTATTTGAATAAATTCCCTTCATACAGCAGCTGTTAATTACTGCTAATAACTTTTTATTTGCATGTTTTGATTAATTAGTGAAAATAATTTTACTTTTGCTTTTATTCAGTCGAAAGCGAAAGCCTATTCTGAATAACGACTCTGTAATTATGAAGTTCTTTTGCCTTGTTTGGATATTAAATAGTCACGTAAGATATGATTATCAATATTGGTTGGTTGAATATGGCTCTAATTACAGCGTTGAGAATATATTTAAGTATCTATAGAGGGAAGAGTTTTAATAATTTAAAATAAAATGAAAATTTAATAAGACTTTAGTCAAATTTATTATGAATTGAAGTATTTAATTGTCGTTTTCTGAGTGTTATGATTCCTTTAATAAAAAGAAGGAATAACGAAATTTTAGCGAGAACAACATTTTAGGAGCCATCGAGTATTGGATTATAATTTGAACAGTATAATGAACAACCAACTTTTTTACTGATTTTTTAAAAGCATTTTTCCGATGCATAGGTAAAATATTCCATGATTCTAACTCCCATAAAGAAACATCATATTTATGAAGCTCTCAAATTGTTTCCAAAGTCTAGCTCAAATATGTTAGTAAATAACATGTGGTTATTCATTATGAGACTAGAGTTTCATGTTCCAATTCAAATTCACTATGAGATCCAATCCATTCACTATGGCACCAACGTTAACAAGCAAAATTGGCCCGTTTTTGAATTTTGAAAAACCAAATATGTTTACATTCAGAAAGTATAACAGTTTTCCGTGCTCTGTCGACGGCAGCGTAATCAGACTATTTATTTCTTTAAACGACGAAGATGGCGAGTATAACTGGTCGTTATGTTTCCTCGATAATGACGTGGATGCCGCTGATGATATGATTACAGACATCATTCTCTTTGGAATGAGATCCTTTATTCCTCATCGGATAAAAAGTATCAAACCAAAAGAAAAGACATGGTACGACTCGAGCTGTAAAGAGGCCGTCAGGGTTAGAGAAATATTTTTTCGGGCCTTCAAGACCAACCCGACAGAGGAAAACAGAAAAAAGTTCAAACGAGCCAGAAATGACTGCAACGCCTTTCTTAAGCGTGTGAAATTCCAATACGTCCAAAAACTGAGGCAAAAAATAATGCAATGTCCCAAAGGCAGTACAAGTTTTTGGTCGTTCGTCAAAAAAAATTAGAAATTCCGCCTCATCATCTATCTCAACGCTCATTTACAATGACATTCCAGCTGTCCAGATTGTGCTTTGTCTCCGCCTACACTTGAGTGCGTCGAATCTTCAATGGGACGAATCTACTTTCGCACTCGTGTAGTAGCAAGAGTACTTAAAGATCTCAACATACATAAATCCGCTGGTCCAGATGGTATATCTCCCCTTCTTCTGAAGAGGTGTTCTTCCATGCTGGCAAAACCACTGCGTAAGCTTTTCCATCACTCCTACTCTTTAGGACTCTTCCCGAGTAGATGGGAAACAGCATTTGTCCAGCCCGTCCCTAAAAGAGGCGAATCATCTTCTCTCTCCTCCTACAGACCCATTGCACTTACGTCCCTTCTTTCCAAGGTTATGGAAACACTGATAAATCGTCAGCTCAATGGTTTTCGTAGCAATAGGTTCACTGGTGATTTGATGGCATGTCTCACCGAAAAGTGAAACCAAAGAGTACATCAATCTGGCGAAAGCAAGATAATTGCACTTGATATTTCTAAGGCATTTGACAGAGTTTGGCATCAGGCTCTTTTGTCGAAAATGCGTGCATTTGGGATCGACGACTCTCTTCTTCAATGGATTAGAAATTACCTTTCGGAACGTTCAATTCAAGTTGTTTTGGACGGTTTCAAGTCTAATATTCACAAAATAAATGCTGGTGTGCCCTGTTCTGTCTCCGACACTCTTTTTAATTTTCATTAATGATCTCTTGACTGCTACTTCTAATCCAATATATTCCTTTGCTTATGACAGTACTCTCTGCTTTTCATATTCCTTCCTGGACTCACGGCCCTGCTCTTCGGCTTTAGAACGAGAACGGCAGCGTATGCTAAGCTCATTAAATTCCGATATCAACAGCATAACCAATTGAGGAACTATCAACAGAGTGGAATTTAATGCTTCTAAAACCCAATGCTGTCTGCTGTTGTTAAAGCGAAATTTAAACACTCAGCCATTATCCATGAATGGCACTTGCATCGTCGAAACCGAAAAACTTTTCCATTCTCGGTATGTGAATGATCACATATTTGACGTCGCCAAAAATGCTGCGAAATGTCTAGGTTTCTTCAAGCGATGTAAGCGATTTTACCCCCTCTGATCTGGCCTCAATATATAAGGCATTCATCCGCCCAAAATTGGAGTACAACGCCCACATCTGGTCAGGTGCTCCTAAAACATCTCTGCACCTGCTAGATAGGATTCAAAACCGTGCGATAAAACTTATTGATGATACTAATATAAGTCAATCACTGGACACCCTCGAACACCGACGAAATGTCTCTTGTCTCACTTTGTTTTATCGCTTTTCCACCACCAGTGCTCCTCTGAAATCGCCAGTAGCATTCCGCCCATTCAAACTTTCAACCGTAACACCCGTCTCGCTATGAATGCTCATCCATTTTCGGACGTACTCTAAAATATCGTGATTCCTGCCCGCGCTATGTACAATCACCTTAAGGATACTCAAACCCCTTAAGCGCGCGCTGATTATAACAACAACAAAAAAATGCGGGTAATAACTAATTTTTTTCCTACTACGTGTGGTTTAAACACGACAGGGTCACATGTAAGTCTATTGCGCAAAAATTCAATTAGTTTACCAAGATCTTGTGATCTTCCTTCTTATTGTATTTCTATGCTATGGTACTCTTACCATCAGTTACCACTACTATATACCCGATAAAATAATATTCGCACTGGCTATGCTGAAGTGCTTTCAACAAATTATTAATTTGGACAGTGTGCGCCTATATAAAACCTTTAAATTTAACTTTACAAAAAGAAGAAGGTCTCTATCTATTTATTTGCATGTTATTTGCGGTGTAGTTACCACAATTATTTTATGTACTCAATACGTTATTCAGGCCAACGTTATCTTGCGGTGCTTAAAGCTATTAACCACAAATATTTCGCAACCCTAACAAACCTTCAACCATTTACTACATACAACATCAATGATCCTCCTCATTTAATATTCTTGGCTTCAGACCAAATGTTTTTTAGCAAGTCACAGTCTCAGCAAAAACAATATACTTTTCCCTAATCTTAAAGTTTAATGTTGTGCTACAAGTACGAGTAAGTATAATTGTGCCACTTAAAATCTCAGCAAAAAAAAAAACCGAACCAATGAAAGTCAACAAACTTATTTTCAAGCTTTTAGTTAAAACTTTTTCCAAATTGCAATGAACCAGTCGACCTTTGGGCAATTTCCTTTCACTTATGTATTCACTTTCCATGCAGTCATCATCCTCTTCTTTTCAGTTTTCTTCTTTTTTCAAGATGCATCATTGTTATTATCATCTCATTCAGCTCTGTTGCAAGCTCCACCAATATCTTACTTTAACAAAAAAAAACTTCAACAGCTGAAGCAATCGACCAGAAAAACCCAACAGGAAAATTGCATACGCCACTAATGCAATTAGTTTATTCATTCAACCACGCCAGTTAACAAAAGACAAACTGAACTTTTTGCTTTGTCACAAAATTGCTCATTCCATAAAAGTCAGCCAAAGAAATGCCTCTCATGAGCTTCTCAGATAAATCAACTTCATTCAATATACACATATTACCACAATGCATACAAATGAGAGTAGTGTGATATATTGGTGTGGTTTTGGCTATTAATAATTCGTCGCGCATAGTAGTTTTACAAATCTTTACAGAGTATGAGAATCTCTGCAACACATCTCCAAACTAATGCCACTAAACAGATTTTAAATGCCAGAGAACCATATATAAAGCCCGAAAAACACATCTGAGATGTATGTACTTGTGTCTAAAGTGGAAGTCAATACTTTTTTCCACACGAAACTGCCGAAATTCTTTTCAAGGTTAACTTGTAAACTCCACCACCAAACCCAGTGATAAGCTATTTATGCAATAGCTTCATTTTTTTGTTTGGTTTTTATTTTTGTATTTTTCTTTTTGTTTCCCCGGTATTGTGTGATGTTTTCAAGTGGGGATACAAATCACAACTTACAAATAAATAACAAAAGATACGAGTGCAAAATTTTAATACACTCTCCACCAGTCGTCGGGACTTAACGAAACCTCCCTCCATCACCCAGTACATTGCTTTTAGAGCCTGACTCCATTAAGTGAATAGACAATCGTCGATGTTGAAAATAAGTTTCCTGAGATACTTATATTAGTACTAAAAAAAAAAAATCAAAAATCATCGATAAAAAAGCGCAAAGCGCACTGCAAACCGATTTTTTCTGTATAAAAAGTATAAGTAAACAATTTTCGGGCGCATTAAAAGATTTTACCTCGTCGAGCAAAGGGGTACTGTCACAACTACTGTTGAGTTCCTGCCGGGCGCGGAAAATATTTGAAATCGAAAGGAATTTCAATCCAAGCTGCTGTTTTGGTTTTATTTATTTATTTATTTTTTTTAATTTCCGCATAGTGAAAAAAGCAGTTTTAAAAAAAAAAATCGAAATGAATACATTTTTGGCGTTAACACTGTTAACAGTGTGCGGGTTCGCTACTTCTGCAACCATACCAGAGGATTTTGATTCACGTGAGTGAAACAGATACAAGATATATATATGTATTACAATGTTTGTAAGACAGAAATAAAATAAAAAAGATTTAGCACAGGTGAAAGATACTCCACTCGACAGAGATGTGTGCAAGTGGTTTTTACACACTCAAGTGAAATTATGTAACTTTGCCTTAAGGCGAGTTTTTTTTTTTTTTTTGGTTTCTGGTTTAAGTGAGAAAGGTCGTGTGGATGAGATGATTATAATGATGATGATTTAATAATGGTCTGCGAATTATTTAATCCGGCCAAATCAATGGAATTCTGCAAAGACAGATAAACAAAAATAATGTGCACAGCCATTATTTGTTGTTCAACAAAGTTTTGTAACTGAATTTGTTGTTGTTTATGAAAAAAAAAAAAACTGTGGATTGTTGTCGTTAGTTGAGTGGCTTTTCGGGTTTTATTTTTCTTTTGTCATTGTCTGGGAATTGCGCGATTTTTTTCGCTAAATAGTGATTTAGAATAGACATGATTATTTATGGTGATGCAAGTTAATGCTTTCGAAGTAAATTTGGACTTGACGAGAAGAATGATACGCAGTATTTAGAAAACAAGCAATTAAAACAAAAGTTTAAGAGCTAAAATATTTGATATGCGAGCTTGATGCCATTTTAAGCCAAGCCATTTAACTTAACCTACTTTACGAGTAAGTTAAATTGATCCATTTTTAAAGTAAATTTCTACTTCATTTCCTTAAATGGCATCCACGAAGCGACAACTTTTTCTCAAACTTTGATAGGCAACAACTTATTTGCTGTTTATTTTTTAACGAGGTTGCCGAATCTTTATAATGCATTCGGTATCTGTTTTTGACCTAAAAGAAAAATTCAATTAGACTACATTTGTAGTCTGTTTGGTCAAATAAATTGAATGCCATTCGGCTTATACACGTATAATGACATATCGAACATTTTTCATGGGGCATATGGCAAATAATTGAATGCATTGTACATATATTGCAATGAAACGTTAGTACTAAATTCAAAACTTCTTGATTTGTTAAATTGAATTTGGTGTTATTAAAATAAAATTAAAAATCTTCCTGAATTTGGTTCATAAAAATCCATAGCCAGTCAGCTCATCAAGTAGAAACAAATATTTAAGTTTCACATTAAGCACATTTCTTTAATCTTGACTATATTCAGGTATAAAACCTAAGAACTGCAATCAGCATGTGTATGATGTGTGCAAGGTAATAAATTCGATTTACCTTAGCTCAAAGATTCCAATGTTGTTTATTTTGCTCCATTCGGCATTCTCTCATATCCGGACACGTGTCCGGTTTCCCATTGTAAATATCCACTAAATATCAAGAAATATCAAAGCAACGGCACCTGAATATGAATTTATTACTCTCTAAACATTATGTTGTCAATAGTGGTGTTCTACATGAAGCAGTGGATATAGTATTTTCATGGTTCGCCTAATCTGGAAATGGTATTCAAATACACTTTAAAGCATTCAATTCCAAGCTTACTTTGGTAAAATTTGAGCTCTCGAGGCTAATGCGTCACCTACTTCCACAATGATTCACACTTATGTATAAGTATATAACCTAGTTAAAAAAAAGACAAATTCAAATCAATTCATGGTGAATATGTTAATCGTAACACCCTTTTACGTTAGAGCTTCACTCTAAATGGGCAAGTGTCGCCTGCTCTTTCTTTTCTATTATTCACTGTATTTATGAGTTTTTTCAAACTTAGATTTTTCTGCATACTTATACTGCACTTGTTCTATTTTGTTGCTGTCTGGTGATTGCCCTTCACACTTAAACAGCACGATTGTTAAGAAGTCTTTTTGGTCTTTAATACATGTTAAAATGTAAAATATCCAAGTAACGTGCTGCTATTATTTTAAGTAAATTGTTAAAATAGATTATATACGTAGATTTTTTTAAATTCTAAATTATTCTGGTTAAATTATTCGGGTTTTTCTTTTAAAATCTCTTATATAACTTTTTATGAAGTAAAAAAATGTACTTTGACGAGGTAAAGTTTCGCTTTACGTATTACTGGGTCATAAAAGATATGAAGATGTTGACTTTAAGAGAAACGATTTTTCCATTTATTTTGACCATACATCATACGGTGAGATCATACAAAATATACCATCGCCGTACCATGGTACTATTTGTTTACAATATTTTTTTAGACCAAAAACGAAGAGGATACGTGATACGTTTTTAAATTAATTTACTCAAAGCACGTTCGTCCAATTAGTTATATAAGTTCGTTCGTGCATTCTAACTATTTTATATGAAAAACCAGCTCAATGTCATATAAAGTAACGCCTAAAGCCTTAAAATCTAACCTTATTGATGGTGTTTCACATATCTGAATTTTAAATGTCTAATTAAAGAAACAAACATTTTAGTCAAATTTTCTAACATCAACAACATGTGTGGCTACACTACAACTTGCTCACATGAACCTAAAGCAACGTCCTGAATATCTGAATTTAGAAAAGTTCTCATTGTAACCACTGCAATATGTGGTGCGGCTCCATTCTGCTGGAATCATATGTTAGGGTTATTCAGACGTAAAAAGTTCTGTATCACAGTTCACCACTCCAGTGATGGTTTGTGGATGTTCAGCATCATCTTCAAAAAATATGCAGCGATGGCTCTGTCAACCAAAATTCCACATCAAGCAATGTATCTAAGAAGGTATAAGTGACGCGATAGAGCAGTCTCAGACTATCTGTACTCTGACTTCAGCAGTGCTGTTTATTTATATACCCACTTAAATGGAATTGTGCTTTATCGCTCATAATTAAATTTTTTTGAAAGTTGCATTTTCCTGTGGCTAGCTGTATGAAACTTTCTGCATATCGTAGGCGTTACTCTGCATCCAATGGTAATAATTCTTGGGCTATTTATTTCAAAATAGTATTGTGCGTATATATATGGTCCAATATGGACTTGACAATTTTTTTTTTAATAAACCGCAAACTATTCGAGATATTTCAAAAATTTTATTTTCGGCTTGAAGTCCAATCAAAACATTTATGAATGGAACTCGACTTCGTTCATATGACCACCGCGGGCACGTTTTCAGCGGTCGATTCGTTGGACCCAATTTTCAACGACTCGGCCACACATTTCGGTCGAAACGGCCGCTATTTCGCGTTCAATGCTGGCTCTGAGCTCTTCCAACGTCGTTGGCCTGTTGGCATAAACCAATGACTTAACGTAGCCCCACAGAAAATAGTCAAGCGGCGTTAAACCGCACGAACGAGATGGCCAATCGACTGGCCCATTTCTTGAGATAACACGCTCAACATACTTACTCTTCAATAAATCGATTGTAGCGTGTGCTGTGTGGCTTGTGGCATATCTGATCATGGCGCGATAACGTTGACCATTCATAGTAACGTGACGATCGTTATCGTCGACGAAAAAATATGGCCCAATAACGCCGCCGGCATGTAAACCGCACCAAACAGTTATTTTTTGTGGATGAAGCGGTGATTCATGAAGCACATGTGGATTTTCACCCGACCAATAACTCATATTTTGCTTATTGACGAACCCATTGAGCCAAAAATGAGCTTCGTCACTGAAGATGACTTTGCGATGAAATTCATCATCTTAGTGCATCTTCTCAGAACCCAATCGGAGAACGTACGTCGTTTCAAATGGTCCATCGGCTTCAATTCTTGAGTCAGCTTGATCTTGTATGAGTGTAAACCAAGATCCTTACTCAAAATACGCCATAATGTGGTCTAAGCGGTGCCCAATTCTTGAGAACGCCGTGGAATTGACTGATAGCGATATTTTCGACACTTCGACCAACCCGTTGTGTCACTGACACGGCAACATCACACAACGAATATGTAGACTCAAATTTTTGCACTAAACTTGTTATTGCCTGTCTACTAGTGCGAGAATTATAACCGAAAATTGGAGTTAACGCTCTTAAAGTTGCAGTCACCGACTCCGAATTTCGGTAGAAAATTTTTATAATTTGCAGACGTTGCTCGTTCGTTGATGAAAATGTTGAGTAAATTGACAGTGACAGTTTGATGATTAGTGAAAGAGTGCGTTCACAAATTAAATTCAAAGTTGTCAAGTCCCTATTGGAAAACCCTTTACATACATGGCTATCGATGTAACTTATAGTAGTTATTATCATGTTATGAAATCGCTGTGAACTTCTGTATTTCGATGCTCAATCACCTTTTTATATACTAAATCTACTTTAAACAATTAATATACAGAAATTCTCTTTAAAGTAATTCAATGATGGTTAAAATATCACATATAAAATGCTCTTCGAAAGAAACTATTCAGAGCAGAATCAATAAACCAGTCCAGAGAGGTACGAAGTCTAGCATTTTAAGTTTTAAATAAAAATATTTTATACTATCAATTTGAGTAGATAACAGTTTATATAAAATATCACAAACAAAATAAAAGAACAAATTTTGTTGAGAGTAAGATGACTTAACCTCGTGAAAGTAATTAAAGTAACTATGAATTAGCCTTCCATATACTCGTACTAGACAAATGTCGGCGATCAAAAATACTTACAATGAATTGCTTCTTACAGAAAACCACCCACAAACATAACTCTTGTGTAAGAATTTGCATTGCACCAGGCAGCTCATAAGCAATTTATTGTATTTCTTGTCGTCTCCAATCAAATTTAATTTATGTTTACCTTGACTCAAAATATTTTGTGTATTCCGAGCCCAATTCACATGCTGTATACTGCATGTATACATGCTATTAAAATAAATGTCTCTTACTTCACAATCTGAGAAACCTCTATGTGTAAACGTTAAAACAATGTTTAACTCTTAATATGGGTCACACATATAAAAACAAACCAAACAAAGGCTTTTTTTTTTCAGTAATGCTGAAATAAAAGGGTTAACATGCCACTTCCTAAAAATATCTAATGGTTGATATCTAAACAAAAAGTCAAAAAGTAAAAACCCAATTGAGTTTTTGTGTGTACGCACAATTAGTCACACTTGAAAGTGCTTTGCGTCACTTTCAATTGACTTTCAACCTTGGCGACAATAATTTGTTGTTAAAGCCATTAAAATATGTCAACAATTAGACAGTTAGACTAATTTTGTTAATTGGAACTCATATCCTGTACTTTTTTCCTATTCTCAGCAGTAGAAGCAGCTGAGTGGGCTAAAAAATCAAGTTGTACTCGTACGTGGTTTTCACGAAAGGAGTTGCAATCGATGGCTCAATTTGGCAATCATAATAAGACACTTCTGCGAAATTGTACAAATGTACAATTACAAAATTACTGTTTTTTCGCTGTTTTTATTCATAATGAGTTTCTATTTTGTACGAATATGGTGGCACTTCAAGTCACATGGGAGAAGAAAAACGCGACTATTGCATAGGAAACAAAAGAGTTGAGGTGCGAACTTAATTTTTGCTTTTGATGGTGTCTGCTAATGAATGCGTTCGTTGCACATCCATTGCATGAGCTGAGTGCATATACATACATGTTTCCCATATTATCATATATGGCATGAACCGATTAATTGAGGAAGTAATAATTCTGTATTACACAATTGGAGATGTATTGCTTTTGTTGTTGAAACGGAACGAAATGTATTATAATTGCGTCCAACATATTGTAAGGATAAGAATTTGAAAAACTAAATAGAAAATGTGAAATGAAATATAGTTAGAAGGCTAAAGGCATTGTTACAATTAAATCTAGTTTCCAAATTATATGACTACCTAAGAATATGAAGTCTTATTCAAAATGAATTAACAAACTATTAAATGACATTTTAAACACTCTTTTTAATTTCCGCATTTATAGAATATTAAAATCCAAGGTGAATCAACTTAAGTGAAAACCTAATAACAATGACTAGCTTTGTTCTCAATTAAACTTGAGAAATTTGAAGTAGTACACGATAGTTGTTCTTTGATTCGGTTTAATTGGTGAAGGGTGACCACTATTAATACTCTATAACCACAAAATTCTTTTCAGCACCTATCACATGTATATGAGAAACTGTAAGAACCAAGGTCTTGAAGTTAACTACAATTCTTCTCATAAACTGGTCGGAGTTTGGTTTGAAAAAAAAAATATCAGTGCATATTGAAAGTTGATTTCTAAAAATTCGATAGAACTGTCATTAACCACTCTTGCTCTTGATTTAGTTTTATTTATGACTCTACTATTAACTATTTTTCATGTTCTTTGCCCTTCAATGTATCTTGTTGTCATATTTTTGTAAGCAACTGTGTAAAGGTTTTCCGTTTAGCCGATAAAATTGTTTATATGGATACATAAATCGTATCTTATACTTTGCTAAGCTTCCTTATTATTAATCAAGTACTAAAACTCAATTGCTACCAAAAAGTTTGCATTTTCCTTGTTGAGTGAAGTAGACACTGTGATTTGTCACCAAGATTTATCGTACACATATACTAACGTTGTCTCTGCAATATAGCCGTGACTATTCCATTTCAATCAATAAAAAGCGCTTCACAACTTTAAAGCTACACTTGTTTGTTCTTGTATCAATCCATTATACATAATAAGAATCTCTACAGATCTGAATTAAGAAAGGTTCTTGAGTGGTATAGTTTTTTTTCCAGCAATTGTTACTATTCCAATCGATCGATTCCTTTCCGCACTCTAAAAATGTCGGTTCTTTTAAATTTTCCTTATAAATTACTTCTATACCAATATTAACATTAAATAATATTTACATCTTTTGTCCTTTTCCAGAAGCAATTCCAACACTGGTAGCACCATGTAATGTAAAAGAAGAAACACGAGACGAATGTATCAAGAATGAGTTCCTCACCATCATCCCACTTCTCAATGTTTGTTACCTACTTTTACTTCCTTACAACTCTCATTCATGTAATTTTATTTAATTTAATTTTAGAAAGGAATACCTGAACTTAACATGGAAGCTGTAGATCCATATTTCTTTAAAAAGGGTATTTTCCGCTATGCCAATGAGGGCGTTCAAGGAGGCTTACTAGTAAAAAATATGAACATTTATGGAATCAGTCGTATTTTGGTCAATGATTTTGCAAGTAACTTTACTGACAACAACTTTGTTACAAAAATCAATGCAACTTTGCCAAAAATTCAAGCTAATGGCAATTTCAAGGCTGATGTTAAATTTGGAGGTTTGCGCTTAGTGCCAAAGGGGTTATTCAATATTACAATAGGTAAAACAACTATTACCAACGAGCACCAAACAATTAATCTAACGTGGGTTTTTTGTTTTCATTTTTAGATAATATCAGAGCAGCAATATTGACAGATGGAGCTATTCAAGAAACTGAGGTTGGACCTCGAGTCGTTTTGAATAGATTCACTGCTGATATTAGCGTGGATAGTGCTAGAGTTGGTGCCAATGGAATTTTTTCTGATACAAACTTAAGTAAGTTAACAATATTTTAGAGAGTAACCATCGTAATATGCTAAAATTTCATTGAATTTGTAGATGCAATGATATTGAATCTTGTTAATGAGAATCTACCAGAAATAATCAGAGTTGGAGTTCCAGCTACTCGAGATCAATGGGCGCCAATTCTCACCCAACATTTGAATGGTTTCTTTGCTAAAGTACCAATAGAAAAACTTATCTCGCTGGCATAGTAAGAGAAAAGTTATTTTTTGTTGTGAACTTAAGTGTATACTTAAGGATAAACAGTATTTTGTTATAAGCACTCATTTGTACCGAATAGATTAATTTATTTATCTTAGCATTTAGTTTTAAGATGATAATAAAATAATACAAACCAGACAAATAAACTAAAAACTGTTTTTATTACCGAGGAAATGACCATTAAAGAATTCTAAGTGTGTCGAACAAAGTTCAAATGCGTTGGAGCAAATAATAATAACGTGAGCACGAAGTATTAGAATAATAAGGAGTGGTAGACGTATATTTTCTAAAAGAATTTTCCACTATATGATGCACTACACAAGTATAAGAGGTACTTTGAAATCGCTTTTAGATATTAATTAAAAGTATAGATATACGAGTATCATATATGTTTTTCTAGAGTGTATATAAGTATTAAGCGTTCCATTTTCGTGGGTTATTTTTTTAATTACCATGACATGAAAATAATTTAGAATTTATTACGCATATATTCTGTCAATTTAATTGATTTAATAGCATTTTTTTCATTTACAAATAGATTATTGGAATTTGTTTATTATTTATTGTTTTTATTCCTGAAAAGGCAAAGTTTAGCCAGTAGTCAAATACAAAAGCTGTATCTGCTGCAATTTTTAGATCAATTTTAGCAAAGTTTAGAAATGGTAATTTTGATGTAAAATATGAACCTCTTTTGGAAGCTTGAAGAGTTAGGCGATGAACTCCTTAGGCCAACTATCAGAATTATCTCATTGTTTTGGAAAGGAAGTTCGCAAAAAAAATTCGACAGAAACTACGAGGGGCGTTCAATATATTCTCGGTATCGATATGAAGGAAAATGCGAATTCAATTTAAATTGTTTTTATTTTTCAATATAATCTCCCCTAACATCAATGCATTTGTTACATCTTGAGATAAGCTTTTTTAAACCCTCAAAAAAATAAATTTCCTCTTTCTCTGCAAAATACCCATTTATTGCCGACTTGAGTTCTTCATCATCCGAAAATCTTTTTCCACGAAGACATTTTTTCAAATCCAGAAACAGGAAATAATCACTAGGGGCAAGGTCTGGACTATAGGGTGGGTGTTGGATTTCTTCGAAACCACAATCTCGCGCAGCAGCCTTGGAAACTCGCGCCGTGTGAACAGGAGCGTTGTCATGAAGAAGCAACACACCCGCTGCGAGTTTACCCCGTCTTTTCTTTTTAATTTCCTCCCGCAAATTATGCAAAGTGGAAGCGTAGGATGTGGCGTTGATGGTTTCACTTTTTTTTTGTACTCAATGAGCAAGATTCCCTTTGAGTCCCAAAACACTGTGGCCATGAGCTTCCCGGCAGACGGAGTGACTTTGAACTTCTTCGGGGGGTCTGTTCCTTTTTTATGCCACTGCATGGACTCTTGTTTGCTTTCAGGGTCATAGTGGTGGACCCATGTTTCGTCCCCAGTAACAATTCGATCCATAACGCCGTCCGCGTTCTCACTACACATCTCCAAAAGCTCTCTACAGCATGCGATTCTCACTTTTTTCTGAGGCGCTGTGAGCATTCGTGGCACCCACCTTGCATTGACCTTTGAAAGGTTAAGATGGTCATGAAGAATGGTGTGAATGGTACCAATTGAAAGCTTGGGGATCTCTGCCATCATTTTCACCTTTATTCGGGCATCCTCAAGAACAAGTTTTTCGACTTCTTTGATGCTTTCTCCCGTACAAGCAGTAGCCGGGGCGCCGTAGCGGGGGTCGTCTTCAATGCTCTCTCTGCCTCTCTTGAACTCATTTGACCACTTTTGCACAGTTGATAATGAAGGTGCGGAACCCTGGTAAACAGCCACCATCTCTTCATGAATAGTTTTTTGACTTTTTCCTTGCTTAGTGAGAAATTTAATTACAGCGCGATGCTCAATTTTCACCATCATCGTCTCAGTTGCCATTATGATTCTGTTTAACTAGAGATAAAACGCGAATTAATAATCACATTTATATGAAATCTTACATGAATGCACTAAAATAATAGTATTACTTGATAAATAAGTCAATTTATATATACAACCACAGCTTCACCCCGATACCGAGAATATGTTGAACGCCCCTCGTATATTACAATCAATCGACAACTAATGAAATTTGAAAAAGTTATAAAGTTGGCAAAGTGGGTATCAGAGCACCTATCGCAAAGTAATCTTTGGCAAAAAATCGAAGCTTGCATTGCGCTTCTGTCACGACACCATCAAGAACGGAATTGTTAACGGGATGCAAAAAGGGTTCTTTACTTTAACATATAAGAAAAACCGCTCTGGAATTGATTTCACCAAAACACTCGATGAAGGAAATCACATTGACGACTTCATTTTTGCATTTGGTGCAAATTTTTAAAAAAATAGACATTCACTAGTCGCGGAATACTTCTTCTAGAAGATTGGTGTTTTGACAACCTTTTCAACAGAAATGTAAAAGACTTTAAACAGGGAAATTGGAAGGAGAAAAACCAAATTGCATTACTCAGTAATGGTGTGCCTATTTTGACCTTCAATTGCCATTGATTCAAAGATATTACGGCAACTCTTTCGAGACGAGTACTAATAATTACAAACTCAATGATCCCCACTTGTTACCATCTGCGTTTAAATAAACAACAACGATTGGTGTGCTGGTGATAAGTTATCCGTGAAATCTCTCAAAACTAGTGCTCTTGATTTTACCCAGGTAGTACCCATCTCAACAATTACCCGAGTACCCGGGTACCCAGGTAATGCGGGTAATACCCAATTTCGCGGGTACCCGGTAATGTCAGCTATCGGGTACCCGACAATATCGGGTAATGGGTACTCAAGGGTCACAAATACTCTAATTTAATAAAGTTGGTAATGTTCACCTTTTGTGAAGATGGGGAACATATTCCACAGAGACAACTTGGCTTGCATGAGCTAAAATTAATTCAAAGTTGCCCTGCAAGATGTGTGTCAGGCTCTTAGCAAATCGAAGTGCTGTTATTGCGGTTTTGGCACATAGAGGTATTACATCTCCAACATTGGCTCTGAAACTTTAAGTAAGTGAAAGGAAATGGTCACAAACAGAAGCGATGGTTAAAATCTTGAAGCCATTCCAAGTTGGAACAACATTACTTTGCGAAGAAAATATAACAATTTCCATTCTACGCCCGATTATACCATATGTGGACAAATTAATAAACACCTAAAAACAAACATCTGAGATAATGAAAATATTTTCAGCTTTGTGGGAATCATGAAAGAACGCTTGCATAGCAGGTTCAAAATGTATAGGCAGGAATTCGAAGAAGTTCTCACAGAACAAGTTTCCTCTTTTTTGGGAACAAGACATAAAAACTTGGAAGTTGAGGTTGAAGAAGTGGGAGTACATTTTAGAAAACATGTGCGGAACTTGGTAGAAAACTCTGTGTCCATCGAGAGTAGAAAAGTTTTGAGTTAAAAATATTAAAATTAAAAATAATGCAGAAAAATATCCAAACCTGGCCTGAATATATTTATGCTGGTCAAAAAATATTTATGCGTGCCAGCGGCATCGATGTCATCAGAACGTGGTTTCTCCACTAAAGAAAACCTTGTATTGGTTTGTACAATGTACATGAAATGTCCGATTTTCGCTCAGTAAACATTTGTGCCAGAACGTTAAATTTTCGTTTTTTATAAAATGAAGTTGTACGTTTGCTTGCCGTGTGAGAATTTTAGGCTTCGTTACAAGTACCGTTATTTTTTTTCTAGGAATTATTTACCATGGTGTCGGCAGTTGAAATTCGAACCCTTTACGAATTTAAAATAGGACACAATGTGTCATTGGCAATGAAAAACATTAAAAACATTTGAGCATGTAGCGGTAAACGAACGCACTATACGACGTTGGTTTGAAAAGTTCCGTTCGGGAGATGTCAGACTCGAAAATGAACCACGTGGGAAGACGGAAACGTTAGTTGACGACAATGTTTTAAGAGCAACGGTGTATGCGGACCCAACGAAATCGGTGAAGAAGAGGAATATCCCCAATGATAATAAATCGACACCTTTCTCTCATAGGAAAGGTAAAGAAACTCGATAAGTGGGTACCCCATGAACTGAACGAATCCCAAAAACTACGGCACCTGAAATTCTGCACATCGCTTACATTAAGAAACGAAACTGAACCGTTTTTACACCTGATAGTCAATCCGGTGTAAAGGACCAATCCACTTTTCATTTCTTCAACCAGGGGAAACGATAAATGCATCCAAATATTGTGAGGAAATCAACATAATGCATACGAAGTTGGCTGAAAAGCAGCCTGCGTTGGCAAATAGGCATGGTCCGATCCTGTTGTATGACAATTCTAGACCCCATACATTAATCATCAGTTCCGACCACTAAATATATAAAAGAAATGCAATAAAATTCATTGTTTCAAATAATTTATAGACAAAATACAGATGTTTTCCAAATAGAAAGGTTTACTTACTTTGTAATATAATAGTTTGTCTGGTCTTGATATATGAGAAACATGTGAAATAACGCGGGTACCCGAAACATAATGGGTACCCAAAACCTTATGGGTACTCGATACTTTGGAACCCGAGTAATACCCGAAAATATGGGTACCCGGGTATCAACAGCTCTACTCAAAACTGTGATAATAATATTTATGAGAACGTGGTATTACTCTAGTGTATATTTAGAACAACATGGAAGCTATGAGTATCAGTAATGTAACTCTTCGCTTATCAAATAAAAAATATCTTAGGGCATGAATCTGTGCTAGGATTGCCCGGCTTTTATCGATGATTAGCATTGCTTTTTATTAACTATAAATTATCTCGATAGGATCATCAAACACACGTCTGTCTCCCTTTGCGCCGACGATACCAAATTTTTCAAAAGCATTTCTACTCCCCATGACTCCCTCCTCCTTCAACAAGACCTTGATAGTTTTTAGATCTGGTGAATCAAAAATTTTTTGGAACTTAATATCGCCAAATGCCAATCCATCAGCGGCACCAATCTCCTCCCCGACTCCACCTTCTCCTCCGTTCTATCTCTTCGCGACCTCGGCATTTTGTGTGATAGGGAGCTTAGCTTTCGTTTACATATGGATGGGATAATCCTCAAACCCAACTCTGCACTAGGTTTTGTAAAACGATGGTCCAAAGAATTCACCAACCCATACATGACCAGGTCCCTCTATATTACCTTTGTTCGCCCCCTCCTAGAGTACGCCATTCAAGTACGGTCGCCATATCATCGCGTTCGTTTTCTTCGATTTGGTCTTCTAGGTATGCTCTGGGATGATCCTTCCACTCTGCCCCCCTATCAAAACCGTCTTTCTCTTCATTGCGAACGAACGAACCAATCTCCCATATGTTACCTAAAATCAATTCAAACCCTACCGACTTTGACTTCTACCGCACCACTTCCTACCTCAAATCGGTTCTCCTTCACCACTCCAACCAACCTTAGTTTTAAGTTTACTTTTAAGTTATAGCTTGTATTAAGCCGAATAAATGAGGGCATTCGCCCCCACCAAAATTAAATTAAAAATTTTAAATTGCAGACAAATCAAAAAATATCACCCACATTTCCGGAAAATGTAGCAGAAACTCTAGGTTGGGGATAAGAGAAGTCATTTCTTGCCCCTGTTGAGAGAGTCATAACAGTTTATACTTCGTAAGGTTTACGATTACTTGCCGAGTTTTTATCACATTAAGGCTGATGTGGAGATGCTACAATTTTAATCAAATTACTATAGCAGGAGGTAGTAGTATTTAAATATCACTCAAAAGGGACACAAAAGTATAAACACAGTTAAATACATTCATATGGTACTCGTACACCTCTGAATTTCCCTAAGAGCAGACAACTGTATTTTGTTAAATCATCAAATTCATGATACTCAGAAACCCGTTGCATATTTTCAGTTGTGACATCTTTCGAATTGCCATAAAACGTCAGTTTCAAAGCTACTGGCTTAATTACACGAAAGGAGAGATCATCAAAGCATAACCAAATTTACTTTTTATATTTTAATACAGTCTTATAGCAATATACTTAATATTTTAAATATTGCATATAGCCGACTAAATAACAGAAGCAGCAGACAATTGTGAACAAGCGAGAAATAAATTATAACTTCCAAATGACTAAAAAATATTTCTTTGTCCGCACTTCGCAAATAAATAATTCTTTTTGTCTTTTTTATTTACTACATACGTATATTAGGCGTCCGCAATTATTCCAAGCCTATTACCTTAAGCGGCTATACACCTAAAATATTTTGACTTTAAGATCGGTGATATGGAATTGATCAAATATGTAAGTGTCGCAGCAACAATATTTTAAAAATTTCGGAGATCATTTGCTATATGGGAAGCATGGTATGTGGAGGTTGAACTAGAACTTAACTTTCTTGTCCATTATCATCCACTTCCGTTTTCTTTAAGGAAAAATACTTGTAGAAATCACTCTGCACGTAGGCTGAAATTGAAAGTACTGGCTTCATAAAATGTTAAAATTAATATTACCGTTGACGATTTTGGCAAGCGTTGACAATGGTTTTCAAACCTACACATTGAATGTTCATACACTCAACAAGTTACAATAAGCTAAACAGCCATCGGATGCTCTTAAAATGTGCAATATGATGGGGCCTGCAAAGTAGGCAGAGTTAGAGCTTATGCAGCGGATTTACTCGTAGGTTGATTACCTGTATTGCACGGCGAAATGTAGTTTTGGCATAAAGCAACTCAGAGCGCATGGACACCGATCATACCTGAAGAGTCGAAGGCCGCTTCGACCAAGTCAGTATGCGAAATTAGACTCAGCTGACTAGGGATAGCAATTGTTGTAGGACTTGATTGGTTGAGCGTAATCAAAGCACATATCGTCGGTGTATCGTCGGTGTTTGTTTGTGATTATGACTAGGGAATTCAGGGTAGACGTAGCCAATATACGCGGGCTAAAAAGTAATCACTTTTCTGCGTACGTCCACGTCTGTAAGTACAGACCAGCTGTTTTGGCACTTAGTGAAACACAGGTAGATCCCCGCCCACACCTCTCAGATCATTCTGATCTGAAGCTACCTGGCTATGAACTAGTGCCATTATTCTTCTCTCACCGCGGTCTCACCATTTATGTGCGTAGTGATGTAGCTTACCAAACTCCACCACAATGTGATCCATGTTCCAATCCGGAATTCAACTTCATGTAGTTAAAATTCCATCTCCGTAAGCAAATTATACACTACTGCTTTATTTATAGAAGCCCCAAACTGGACAGCAATTCAACCTTTAACGAGTTTGATGCGCTGTCTGACTCCATTCAAAGAATTGTATCCCTGTATCCTCATACTGAAATCGTTATTACGGGCGACTTCAATATACACAATTCTGGGTGGCTTCGACATTCCGGACAGACAACACCCGAAGGACGGTGTGTTGAGATCTTCGCTGCGGAAAACAACCTAACGCAGCTTGTAAATGAGCCCACGCGAATACCAGACGTTGATAGTCATACCGCCAACACCCTGGACTTGTTTTTAACTTCTCACCCTGATAAGTACACCATTGATGTGCTCTCCCCTCTAGGCTCGTCGGACCATTGTGTCATATCAGCTAATTTCTCGTACACCGACCACACAGTTAGAGAAAAAATTCCTAAAAGAACCGTATGGCAATACGAGAAAGCCAACTGGAGCGGTCTTAACAGCTTCTTTAGGAATTTTAACTGGTCGTTATGCTTCCTCGATAACGACGTGGATGCCGCTGCTGATATGATTACAGACACCATTCTCTTTGGAATGAGATCCTTTATTCCTCATCGGATGAAGAGTATCAAACCAAAAGAAAAGGCATGGTACGACTCGAGCTGTAAAGAGGCCGCCAGGGTTAGGGAAATGTTTTTTCGGTCCTACAAGACCAACCCGACAGAGGAAAACCGAAAAAAGTTCAAACGAGCCAGAAATGACTGCAACGCCTTTCTTAAGCATGTGAAATTCCTATACGACCAAAAACTGAAACAAAAAATACTGCAATGTCCCAAAGGCAGTAACAATTTTTGGTCGTTCGTCAAAAACATTAGAAATTCCGCCTCATCCTCCATCCCAACGCTCATTTACAATGACATTCCAGCTGTCAGCTCTTTGGATAAGGCCAATCTGCTTGCTGCACACTTTGCGGCCAGCTCAACACTCCCAGATTGTGCTTTGTCTCCGCCTACACTTGAGTGCGTCGAATCTTCAATGGGACGAATCTACTTTCGCACTCGTGTAGTAGCAAGAGTACTTAAAGATCTCAACATACATAAATCCGCTGGTCCAGATGGTATATCTCCCCTTCTTCTGAAGAGGTGTTCTTCCACGCTGGCAAAACCACTGCGTAAGCTTTTTCATCAATCCTACACTTTAGGATTCTTCCCGAGCAGATGGAAAACAGCATTTGTCCAGCCCGTCCCTAAAAAAGGCGAATCATCTTCTCTCTCCTCCTACAGACCCATTGCACTTACGTCCCTTCTTTCCAAGGTCATGGAAACACTGATAAATCATCAGCTCATGAAATATCTCGAAACACGAAAACTTCTCAATGACCGGCAGTACGGTTTTCGTAGCAACAGGTCCACTGGTGATTTGATGTCATGTCTCACCGAAAAGTGGAACCAAAGAGTACATCAATCTGGCGAAAGCAAGATAGTTGCACTTGATATTTCTAAGGCATTTGACAGAGTTTGGCATCAGGCTCTTTTGTCGAAAATGCGTGCATTTGGGATCGACGACTCTCTTTGTCAATGGATTAGAAATTACCTTTCGGAACGTTCAATTCAAGTTGTCTTGGACGGTTTCAAGTCTGATATTCACAAAATAAATGCTGGTGTGCCCCAGGGCTCTGTTCTGTCACCGACACTCTTTTTACTTTTCATTAACGATCTCTTGTCTGCTACTTCTAATCCAATATATTCCTTTGCTGATGACAGTACTCTCTGCTTTTCATACTCGTTTCCGGACTCACGGCCTTGCTCTTCGGCTGTAGTACGAGAACGACAGCGTATGCTAAGCTTATTAAATTCCGATATCAACAGCATAACCAATTGGGGAACTATCAATAGAGTGGAATTTAAGGCTTCCAAAACACAATGCTGTCTGCTGTCTTTAAAGCGAAATTTAAACACCCAGCCATTATCTATGAATGGCACTTGCATCGTCGAAACCGAAAAACTTTCCATTGTCGGTATGTGTGTCAATGACAACTTACGTTGGAATGACCACATATTTGATGTCGCCAAAAATGCTGCGAAATGTCTAGGTTTCCTCAAGCGATGTAAGAAATATTTTACCCCCTCTGATCTGGCCTCAATATATAAGGCATTCATCCGCCCAAAATTGGAGTACAACTCCCACATCTGGTCAGGTGCTCCTAAAACATCTCTGCACCTGCTAGATAGGATTCAAAACCGTGCGATAAAACTTATTGACGATTCTAATATCAGTCAATCAATGGACACCCTCGAACACCGACGAAATATCTCGTGTCTCACTTTGTTTTATCGCTACTTCCACCACCAGTGCTCCACTGAAATCGCCAGTAGCATTCCGCCCATTCAAACTTTCAACCGTAACACCCGTCTCGCTATGAATGCTCATCAGTATACCCTCAAGCCCATTTTCGGACGTACTCTAAAATATCGTGATTCGTTCCTAAGCCGTACAACTCGCTTATGGAATGTCTGCCGATCTCTGTATTTCCTGGTCGTTATAACTTGCAAACATTTAAAAACAATGTACATCGGTACCTCTCTTTTCTTCCTCCCTAAATTTCCTTTGCCCGCGCTGTGTACAATCACCTTAACGGTACTCAAACCCCTTGAGCGCGCGCTCATTATAAAAAAAAAAAAAAAAAAAAACATAATGAGGCATATGACGAAAACAAAATATGTATGAATAAAAACGAAATATTATTTTCCCTAGGCTGGGTTTGGTTGCGAAGATGCATACTATATACAAAATTTAGAAGTATTAATTGATACGATTCAATGAAAATACAGAATTTTGTATATTTGCTTATGAAGTTTTTTTTTTATAGCTGTAAAACATTATATTTAAATAAAACGCAAAAATTAATTGCCTGAAACATTGTTGACATTAAATATTTGAATACAGTTTCGGGCATATTATAACCTCAATTACGCACAAAGGGGATACTGTCAATCCAATTTTTGATTGAGTAAATCGGCCTGTACATAGTTCAGTCACATAATTGCCATTAGGTGGACCCAAAGAAAATAGTCGTATGATCTCAAGTACAATCGATATATGGTTTTCGATACGTCAACTTCTCGCCAACTTGCTAGGCACTTAGCGATATTCTGTTCTAACCACAAACTTCCGGATCAATGGCATCCATACTTTTAACGAAATTTCCCTTAAGTATGCAGGGGCAATAATTTCGAGTTGTTTAAAATTCCAGTGAATTGATAAATTCCGGTCATCAGTCACACTTTCGCTTACAGCGGCTTTGCTAGATATGGTATTCTCCATAGCGTATATGTTAATGTGATGGCTCGACGACTACAAAACTCGTTCAGACGGACAATTAATTGCGCCAAAAATGGACGAAGCACCTAATAAGTTTGGCGAACAGAACGCGAATTGTTTAAATAAATTTCTACGGCGCCCAAGGGTTTTACAGAATAAGGTTTTCCAAAATAAACTAGATAAAAATTGCATATACTCGTATATAAAAGGAAGTTCTATTACTACAAAAAATACATCCTTTCTTCCATGTTATCATGGGCTCTATGGATGTAAGTCCGGGAACAAAAGTACTTTAGGATATTTAATTTTCGTCAATGTAGAGGCTCGTTCATTTAGTCATTTATTTTTTTTTTAGTCATATATGTTTAAAAATTCTGCTGTATAAAGAAAAATATATAAAATATTACCTCCCATTTGTTCTATTAGAGCATAAGGAAAATTGATTAAGAAATAAATAAATTGGAATCGCAAAAGCCCGCGATGAAAATGATTTAGATTCTTCACTATTGTTCTGCTTGTCATTTTGTGTGCACAGAAAGACGAACCTACAGTTTTTTGCCGACTTCTAACGTCGAGAGGATGAAACATTTTTTATAGAGATATTTTAACTACGACTTGAAATTTAACTCAGACCTTCTACCTCTTTGTACATAAAAGTGGTTGTCGTAGTTACATATTAACTCCAATAAGGGTCTTCATTTTTTCTTTCTTTACAGATTGATTGTGTTGTGATGGATCTGTAAAAAAAGGCGGTTTGCCCCGCAGCCGAAACACCAATTTATAAAGCTGGTTACATTTGTAAAAAGCTAAAAAGTAACAAAACTTGACAAGAAAAAGAAATGCTTTAAAAACAGGACTTAAATGAAACCGTTATTTTCAAAACGTGTGGCAATGAAGATAAAATAGTGCCATATAGTAAAATAAATAGTTTTGTGCCAAGAACCATTCACATTAATTACTATCAGAACCACACTTGCAGTTTCAAAAACCATAACAAGAAGTAAAACTTCTTACTCCCAGTTATACATACTTTTAATTTTGATTCTTTTGATATAAAATCCAGAAATAAATTTCTGACTCTGGAGGAAAAAAAAAGCTAAAATGGACTGCTATAAAATGTATTATTCATATTCGCACACCTGGTACTCGTATATTCGTTTTATTCTAATTTGCTTTATGTACAAGAACTCTTCTAATTAATAATCATGCATTTGACACACATTTTAGTCGGACTGATATTGATTAACATAGCCGTTTGGTGACTTTTTTTAGTTTTAAACTCTCGATTATGTTAATCGATGTCTCTTCGAGATATGAATGCAACAATGGTGCATGTATTTGTAATGCATTATCTGTGGAAGTCATCAATCACGTTTTTCTATTATAAAGAATACTTTGTGACACCCTCGGAAGTGGGTCGAATCCCAGATTAATTTTTCAAAAACTTTTAAATAAGAAATATAGCGAGCATTTTTTAACGAATTGAATCCAAGCCATTAAATTATAATTTCAGCTTGATATAAACACTCCTTCCTGGCTGGTGAAGTATAGTTATCTTATGTCAAGAATTTTTGGAGAAAGCTAAGGTTGTCTGAGGTAATTAATGGACATTTTTCCGAGTTATTTCCAATCCTAAACAAAATATATTCTTTCTTACAATCTTCCGGTTTGTTTATATATTCAAATATTGTTGTAATAGTGAGCCTAAAAACATCATTCATTCTTAAGCTCTTATAAATTATATTTTACATTTTTTGGTGAAATTGCTCATACAATAGAAAAGAAGGGAAGAATATGGGTTTGTGGACAAAGATGGTACTAAATATTCAAACGAATGCATAAGGAACGTCTAACCATACATACATAGGTTATTAAAAATTCAATACGGCGTTATACATCTATAACTTTCGATGCTTTCAAGTGGTGGTATGCTGCGAAATACCCGAAATACCGGAACAGATGAGATTGTATACTTCTGCAAATGTAAATATTTTATTTTTATTGTAAGAATTTTATTTTTTCCATTTTTGAGGAGCAACCTTTTTGACACCCGCGAAAATGTTATTAAAAGCAGATTGACCACCCTTCAGGCCACATTTAATTTTTAAATTCCAAAGTGACTTGAAAGAAGAAGTTAAGGGCTTCTCCTTCTTCATTATTAATTTTGCTTTTAAGAACGAAAAATTACTAATAGACTACTGTTTTTGCACTTTTAAATGAAATGGTGTTAATAAACCGCTATAAGAACTCTCATTAGCACATTAAGTTTTCAAAATACTAAACAGTTCAACATTTAATTTAAACTAAGAAAATATTTTTAGTATAATAACAACTAAGTAGTAATAGGATATATTGTAGCATTTTTAACCCTGGGTATTGATTTCTTCTATATATTCTTCCTTTTTTAAAAAAAATGATATACGATTTACCTAGGGCTTTCGGTTTAAGAAAGATCAAAACCTACCTTTTTAAAGTCCTTTACATATTTATGTAGCACTTTACTACCCTACCATTTCTTGTTTGTTCGCTTTTTGAGCCTCTTTAAAATATTTCTAATTTATTTCAAATATGCTATATACTGTGGTGGACATATAATTAGCACACATCCTCGCTCATTTTTTGAACTGCATTAACACTTCATCTCTTATCTTAATGTAATGGAATTTCTTTTTTGATTTAACACGTGAAAATTGGAGAAATTGGATCCGTTACAATAACAAGGTTTTTAATATAATTACGAGGTTTATAGAGACAAGTTCTGAGTTATCACTGCTTAAGCTTGGCCACATAATTAGCACAGCAGAAGTTAAGTTGACTTATTGGAATATTTTGTTATAAGAGAAGAGAAGATAAGAGAACTTCGGTTATTGAAATGAAATCTCAAGGAAAAACGGTTTCAGAAATAGCAGAACTAATAAACTATTTTAGAAAGCTGGTTTACAATGCAATTTGTCATTTTGAAACCTTTAGAACGTTGGAAAACGTTGCGAGTGCTCCCCGTACAAGAAAAACCACCGTAAGAGAAGAACATTTAATACACAATTCCTCGACTGTAGACCGTTTTAAGACTTCTAACCAAATTAAATATGATTTTGAATCACAATACGGCATCTCCGTGTCTTCCAGAACAATAAGGCGAAGATTAAATGAAAACCATTTAAGAGGCTGCATAGCTCAAAAGAAACAATTTGTCTCGGAAAAAAATTCGAACTCCAGAATAGAGTTCGCTAAGGAACACCTACGAAAACCTATGATTTTTTTGAAAAACGTGCTCTGGAGTGATGACTCGAAGTTCTCTAGATTTGGGTCGGATGGAAAAAAATATGTGTGATATCCTCCGAATCAGCAACACAACCTTTTATTTGGCCTTTTATTGGCACGGTGTGGGGCCAATTGTTAAAATAAGTACAAAAATGGACCAGCATGTGTACAGAGGCATCATAGAAGACCACATGACTCCTTACACTGATGACAATTTGAGTCTGACATGATGTTTTATGCACGAGAACGATCCCAATCATACTAGAAAGTAATTATGTGAACGTTATGAAATGGCCAGCTCAGTCTCCCGATCTCAACCCGATTGAGAATTTGTGGGACGACATTGAACGCGCAAAAGAACTTGGACGGATTATGGGAAAATATTAAAAGTGCTTGGTACGCAACAACAATTGAATGCTGCAGAAAATTGGTTTACCAAGACGATGTCAAGCTGTAATATTAAATAAAAGATTTCCGACTAAATATTAACTATACTTTCAAGAATTAGAGGTAATACATTGTAGTATTTTTCGTGTCATGTGCTATTTATATGACCAAGAAATATGAAAATTGATAGTAATTGTTTTATAAATTTTGATTACTTACAGAAATGGATGATACAACACGACTAATATGGATTCTAAAAAATAAAACAAGAAGTGAATTTTGGTAAATAAATTACTTAAAAATTTTAGTATTTAAGCTTATAATGTTTTTCTTACTAGCATTAAATAAATTTCAATGAAGAAAAAAGTGTGCTATTTAAGTGTATACCACTTTATATATACTTTGATTAAAAAATATTTAAAAATTGAATAAATTTGATTAAACACTGAATTAAAAAACGGTACTGAAATTGCCAGATCATTTTGAAATATTGCTGTTGCTGCACGCCGTAGAAATTTCCACTCGTCCCTGCGTCCCAAATAAACACCGACAGTTTTAACTACGTATGTGATTTTATTTTCTGCGAGTAAAAGGTTACAAATATTAACAAATCATACAGTTTAAATTTACTTCATAAACTTACATAGGTATCGGGAAAGTGTACCCTTGAAATTCCACCAGTGGCACCAGCAACTCCTCCTTCTGTTCAAATTTTAAATTCAGTCTTAAATCGAACTGTCGTATGACAGTACCAAAAACCAAATGTCTACCAAAGGCAAAATTTATTCCCTTCAACACCGGTACCCGGTAAATTTCCAATGTACCAGGAGACCTATTGACAAATCGAAACTTGGTTTAAAAGTGATGCCAGCAGGTGGAAGAAACATTTATGTTACCAGCGGGCACACCTTCTCGGTCCTATGGGTGCTTTAATTCAATTAAAATATTTTACTATTTAATTCATAAAAATAAAAAAATAAAATACAAAAACAAAAAACAAAAAAAAACAATATTTAAGCCTTGTGACTCGATGACAATTACCATTAGTCATTTTAAGGCTGATGCTCGATTAAACAAGCTCTTTAATATTACCATACAATATGGCAGCCTAAATACAAAAAACCCACACTATTTTCGAGCAATTCAATCGAGCTTGTTCCTTAAATGTTGAGAACCTTGAGGCATTTCCTTTTACAATATAGTTTTTCCCAAACTTTAATAGAACTCCTGTAGTTCATTCACTCAAAAACAAAAAGCCTGTATTTTATGCACACTAAAATATGGCGTAAATATCACTTATCCGGTCATGAGCTCTTCTCGTTTTTGCTGGTGCTCTGCTCGAACCCGAAATAAATTCTAAATTAATGTGAAAAATATCTTTGGTCTCACTTTCAATCACTTTATACAATTGTGTTTATTTTTCTTTGACCAGCACTTGATAATCTCATTACTCGTTACTTACCGACCTATTCAGTTGAAGTATTTTAATTTTTGCACGCAGAAATATCTCAGAAGACAAATAAGTTCAGTTAAAATGTGAAAAATCCTCACCTAGGACATACTACAGTAAGTACTCGTAATATTGGCCCTTTTACAATTCGTTAATAAATGTCTGCTTATGTTATAGTAGAATGAAAATATATGGCAAATTAGCCATGGTTTTGAGATTTTTGTCAATTATTCTTCAAATCGAAAACGGGTTCCGAATTAACAAGCGGAGTAAGGGAAGAAGAAAACCACGAATAGTGATCGGTTTTTTAGATCAGGTTCTAGTAGAGTTCATTGCTGGAGCCGTAGGTGGTATTTGTTGAATAAGTTGTCGACCGCACAAGGCGAGTGTACCACAATTAGATCATACAGGAAATATTTATTTCAATCCCCGCAGGCCTTAAACACTCTTACAATAAGATGGTGTTGAGAGTTAACTGAAGGATGTGGAGGGATTTCGGCTTAATAAATGTGAACATATGTAGTATTCCGCAGTCGGTGATAGAGATAGCTAAGTCGTGTAGATTTAAAGTTAAACGAGCTATGAAACGATTTTTCATCATATCTTATGTACCATATATGGGTATTATGACTACTCTACAATTATACAATACATGGAGCCTTAAGATTTTACCTTGGTCCGAAAAACGGCATACATAGAATTTGGTGGAAAGAAAAATGAAATGTTCACTCGTACATCCACTAAAGCACCAAAATCAGATTACGATTAAATGATAGTTAAGAAATTAGTGAATATCATATTACTGACTTCGATTTGCACAATTTTTACAGTATATTGTAAAATAGAATACATAACGAGAACACAACTGAGTCCTTGATCATCATGAACTACGAATGAACATTTTAACGAAGAATAAAATCAAGGTAATGAGTATTAACAAAGACTTTTCAATCACCCAAATGCCCTACATAAATACGTATCTGTTACCAAACCAGTTAAAATGTGTGGTTTTATTATGTTATCAGGACAGCCCACTCCCACTATTAGCATATGGGACACAATTGTCCACAACGCATTCCATTAAACACCATCGTCTCCATCAACAAATCATGATTTCTGACAGACACAAGGTTCCTGAATACAAAGCACAATCACATTACTCACGCCTAAAAGTCTCATCCCATCAAGTCTCTAACAGGAGTGCCCGTCCCCATCATCAGCTCAAAGTCTATACCCAGTTTACGCACAGTCTCAATAATTGTTGGTCTCTCTTTTCTCAAAGACTTTTTCATATAAGAACCTTGGCAGTGGTCAAGGTGAGATCAGTTCGATTGAGAACATCGACAAACGCATTACGGAATACGTACAATCGTCGTCATATCGGAGTGACTAAAAAAATAGGAAGAAAAATTCCTCACAACCACAAACGCGAACTTCAGTGAATACGGCGCAGAGTTCGGTTACTATTTGTCGAATTGTCATACACACACGTTCTACTCAGCCGGATCGGATTATTGGATCTTTCTTTTGCTAGATCTACGAAACATGGATTGAAAAGCCCAAGAAAAAACAAAAGAACCTCCGGTATATCCGTGGCAAGACTCACGATCATTATAGTTCGATCCACGAACGTTGACGGATCGTAGAACAAGTCTCTGAAAGTCTCTTAAAGATTGCATTATCTGTATTCCTGGTTCCATGTCCGAGTCGTAGAACGACCTTCACCTTGCATAGCTTACCAAGATTGTTGACTTCAGAAATAAGAATAACAACAATAACGACGTACTCGTATAAAGCAGTAAGATCTCTTCCACAAAAATTATACGTACCTGTAGCTCAAGATCGTGTACACTCTCTTTTTGTGCACCCCCCTTAAGCGACTCCTCAGTATTGAAAGTGTTTTTACCGGCTAGCTTATTTACAGTCGTACTTGGGATACCGGGGCAAACCGATGGAATAATTATTACCTAGGAGTAGACACTTTGTTCAGTTCTTTTAAGGTGTCGGACGAGAATAAATTTAAAATTTTCAAATTCACACAGAGTGAAGCAATAAAAGTTCTTCTTGTTTTTTTATCTTAGAAAAATCGCCGTGTGTTCTAGTAATACTTGGATCAATGAACTGTAAGCATTTGAACAATTATTGTCAATAGCGAATAAATAAAATTAGAATTTCGGTAACCTGTGGATAAGGTGCTGGACTTGTGCCGTACGTTTTGTGATATAGTTGTTTTTTTTTTCAATCGTTTGTGTTTTATCAATTTTTATCAGGATTTAAAGAGTTTAAGCTACAAACAGGACGAGACAAAATGGATATTTTATCAAAGTGGGTTAACTTAATCTTGTTATGGACGACTTTGATAAACTTGGTATTGTGTGCTAGTAATATTACAAATCTCGAGGACGATGAAGATTCCATTGTTGTAGAAGGTGGGTACTATCTTCAATGAAATTGAACCATCTCTAATTTATATGTCTACAGAGAATTTTCTACAGTTTTTGGTTAGACTTAATTAAACCAATCTGACTTAGCATTTTTTTATGAATATGGATTAGATATTTTCTATCTAAAATTTAAATTTCAGCTATAAAATTTTTTTTTCTCTCGAGAAGATTATTACATATGCTTGCTGCCGGCATTGTTTCACAGTTTGGCTCGTAAACGCCGGCTTAAAATTAATGACTAGAACTAAATATTGTACAATACTAATAGACTTAGGAAAAGGGGATGTGTAAGTTTTATGTGTTGACTAAATTCGATTATATAGCGTGGTATATAGGAACAAGGCAAATAAAACTAGCACGAGTTTATTCAAAATAGAATATTCATTCTTCAAGACTTCTACTTGCAGGAATAGTGCAACTTATATATAAAATGATGGAATCAACGAATTAAATTAAACGATGGAAGAATCAAAAGCTTCCTTTACCTACAAATTATTTCGGTATTAACTTTAGTAAGAAAAGAGAAAAAACATGATACAAGTATAAATCATTCAGTTGATGTTTATTTTTTCGAAAATGTATTTTTCGCAATTTATTTATCTAACTCTTATTTAGTTTTGTCTTTTAAAATTATAAGACAAGCTTAAGGCTCAAAATCTCAATGCCTGAAGTGTAATTAAATACAAAAAATTAATTAAAAAGCTTCTGGGAGAATTTTATGTTTATATACAATGGTATTCGATTGACAAGATAATACTTAGGAAATTAAACTTAAAATTTGTTTTTGTTTTGAGGAAAATAAACTACTAAAACTGAAATAAATAGTCTAAATAACAAAATAACCTTCTGCATTAAGTTGTACAAAATATTGAGAGACCTATTTTTATTGCGCAATTTCGATATTTAAAAAAATATATAAATAAGAGCCAATTTTAAGTCGAACATAAAGTTTGCAATCAAAATGTTATTAAAACTCATACAAATGTGTCCTTCTCTTTTTTTAAATGGAAAAAAGTGCAGTCCGCGGTAACATATTGTATAACCAAAAGTTTATATATAACATTGAAATATTGACTTGGAGCTATACCTGACGCTTAAGGGTTTATTCTTTTCTAGAGGCACAAATTTTAGGGTTTTTTCAATTGTGATGGAAAAAAAAATGATTAACATGTTTTTGCTATATATTTATTTATAAATTAAGAATATACAAAATAATTTTACAAAAACAAAAATTCAAAAAATTAAAAGGTGGTAAAGTGATGGGTTGAAAAAAGGGTGCATCCTTATTGACACGATTTCTTCTATTCATCTGAACCAAAAAATATATATGTATATTATTGATTAGTATTAATCAGTAATTTTTCCACAAAATGGCGACTGTTTAAAAAAATAATTTTTGTTTTCATATTTTCTTACAGTTTTTAATTTTTTTTTTTAAATAGTAAAAAAAATTGTTAACAAAAAGTTTAGTTTTAGTGTTAGAGCTTTATTTCTAGTAGGTGTGTACCAAATTTCAAATAAATCGGTTCATTAGACCTTGAGATATCGTGGCAAAAGTGTTGAAAAAAGTAGTTTCGAGAAAAACGGGTTTAAAGATTTGACCATACTCGTAGTTTCAAGTAGTTTAAATCATATAATGTTGCGTTATACTTACATTTCGTTAATCGGCAATTTCAACAAAATACGTTACAATTTCTAAGTCAATACGGAGTACAAAGGGTTTTCATGGGGGGAAATTCCCACCCGCAGGTAGTACCAGTATAGTTGCCGCGTCACTAAAGCAACTATAACTCCGTAAATAATTGGAATCTTAAAATTTCCTTTTGAGGGTATATTCTTAAAAGTGTATACTTTGAAAATATGCAAAACAAAAAATCAATTTTTTCAAAATTCCACACCAGAATACCCCCTTTAAGAAATTACACAGTTAAAGGCGTAAAACTAGTCAGGCAAGGATCAGTTCTACATTATTCTATTGCATTTCTTTCTTAAAATATTAAAATATAAACTAGGCTTACAAACTGTAAAATATTGGTATTTAGAAGAATATGCCGAAATTTCAACAGAGTACAGCGATTACAGCATTAGAATGTTAAACTAGGCCAATGTTAAAGATGCAATTCAACTAGATAACTGAGATTGTTACTGCAACTGAAAGAAAAACTTTGATTCGGTTTATTTGTCTTTGTGCTTGTGCTTGCTATAGCCAGACAACGAGCATTACGGAAACTTTTCTTCAACTCACTTGACGATATCTCAGGAAAATGTATTAAAAGATTGCAATTTTTTTTTTAATTCCACTGGATGGAATTGGAGATTTCTCAGCCACACATCCCAACAGCTTTCCTAGCTTTCTTAAGCGACTGAAGCGCACTTTTCTGACCAGATCGATATTGTAGTACGCCTCGTAGAGTTTACTGTTATAAATATATCCTTCTCCAAAGATCGTCAACCCAAACAGAGCCAAAAATTGCTGCAAGAATCTTTCGTTTAAAACGATCAAGGATATTTTCCACAAGCTCCAATTGCGGCAACGTCTGTGTTTCTGGGTCAAAAGTAAGACTGGGATGAGGGATGATAAGGGTCTTATATAGAATCTCCTAAGGCCTTATTCCTTAATTACATTCTTAGAAAAAACCAATGCCGTTTAGCATGTCTGATTTCTTATGTCATTAGCGCAGCTGAGGCAGACAAACTGTCTATTGTGACGTTTTTTTCAATTTGTGTTTATCAACATTTGTAAGCGCACCTATTATATCAATATAATCAGCGAATGCGAATACTTCCAAAAACTCTTGAATTGCGAGAGCTCTCGCATTCACACATCGGACGTCTGTTTACAATGATGCGTCAAAACACTACTCATAAATAACAAGCTCAAAATCAAAACAATAACAATTTAGCTGTCACGCATTGCGAGATGCGAGATTCTTCCAGATTTTCGAAATTGACTGCGATGCTCGCTGCGAGAGTCGCATTATTGTAAACGAACACATTGAATTATATGTTACGGAAATATTTTTGACAGTTCATGCGCTCTCGTTTTCGAACAACGTATCGCATCTCGCAGTATTGTAAATGGGACTTTAGCTTGCGAGTTTTTCACAACTTTTTCATGTATGGCGTTAAAGAAGTCACATGACAGCGGATAACTCCTGTGTGTCGTATAATTATTAGTATTGCTTACTCTCATGACGTACTATTCACCTTTTATCCATATAACGCAGGCATGTGTATATTTTTGTAAACTAGTCTTTTGTTGTGTCCCAAGCTTTATACAAGTCTCAGGCTTATCCTTGATATACAATTACCTGGATATGATTTGTTCCCATTCTTTTGTGGTTTACTACAAGTTAAGGAACAAATTCCGACAGTATTCGGAATTCCAATATAAAAATACTTTAGACTTCAGGATGACAGATCGCTTTGGTCTTTAATACCCACTACCCACATACACGTATGTTACATATGTGCAATTTAACTTTAATTTTGTTTTCGGCTTTCAATCATCTACTCAAAATAAGTAAATATAACCTGTTTAAAATCTCAAAACTGGTGACAAAATCTCCATGGATTGATCTATTGTTAATTTATAGCCGTAAACATAAAGATTAAGCAATATCAGCTAACATTAGTCTAAAACTATCAAATTATAATTCATCATGACTATGGAAGAAAAGTATCGATTGTTATTAATGATTCCTTTTCATTAATTTTTCGTCTAATGCCCCAAGGCATGCCCCAAGGCATGTCACACTTTGTTTTTTTCTTTCGTCGGCATTTTTTTGAGAATTCAACGGAACGGAAGAAAATGGAAATTAATTGCTTTGAAGGTCAAATTCAATTTTTTGTTACCAATTTGGTTCCATGCCTTTAGTTTATTTTTTTCTATTTTTTTTAAATGATAGATGTCAACATGTGGGTAGTTAGCAGAATGATTTATTAATTTTCATAGAATATATGGTATGTGATATATCTACTCACATATCGTAAATTTACGGAATTTGTTGAAAAGAAACTCGATTATTGCTGCAATCACTACACTATACTGCGACCATAGTAATAATAGTAATTTTTCTATTCGTTTTCAAAAGTAAAGCAAAGCATACATATATATTTTATATCCGGCTTATTGCAAATCTGAGAAAAGTTAAAATTTAAATAATTGCTTTTACTTGACCAATTGTTTCCATGTTCTCTGCTATCTTTTGAATATTTTAATCTGTCTATATTTACACATAAATCTTTGATAACTTAATTATTGATTTCTTATCTAACTTTAAGACATTATTTATGTACATACAAATGCATGGTTCAAAGATCAAGGTTAGAGTTTGCTGAGTAGAATTTAGGGGGTAGGACTTAATTCTAGATAGACTTGAAAACACACAGGACAGCAGTATTATGAATTATTTTCATTAATTACGCTGAAGGAAATGCTTTCAGTCAAATATTATATAATTCAGTAGACATCTGCTAAATCGTATCACATGGAACACTTTTCGTTAAAATTCAGATGTGATTCAAATAAGATTTACCAACAAGTTGGAAGGTCAATTTATCATGTTTGGTTTCTGCTTGTTTTATCACGGTCATTAGACTTTATTTCTCTCAAATTTTAAGTTATAATATATAATTCGGTTTAAATGCTCTGCATTTTGCACTCAGTCACATTATTAGATGTACCTCGAAATATAGGCGATTCTTGCAATGTCGGTTATTGACAGAATTATGTTATTACATCTAATTCTATTCGAAAGGAGCTCGATCTGCTAATAATTTTAGTCAGTGTGAAACATTCGGTATTTAACCTTGCATCGCTTTTTCTTTGTTATATTTTGAATACATTCGAACTGATTTCGACTTCATTATATTAAAAAAAGGATCGCATACTCATGTATGATGACTACTCGTATAATGTATGCTATTTTTAGCATACACTAAACTTAACATTAATTTATCTTGATTATATGCAATCAGCAGAAAAGGCGTTTTTTTAGTAGATACTATAATTTGTAACACAACTGAATATATTAACGATCAAAAAAAGTTTGCCACTTTGATATGCAATTTAATTTTCGCTTAACCGATTTATTTTTTATCAACTGATCAACTACTAAAACTTAGATGCAGATAATCAGATTTTATTTTTTATAAACTCATGAAAGTGAAGTGGCTTATCTTCTGCTTATTATACATTCCCACAAATGTCACTCATTTACCATTTAAAAAAAAATTGGCAAACTTAATTTATTGCCAAAGTTCGGCTATGATTTTCCAAATAAAACCCCAACCACAAAATGTTATGTTTAGTTAACAGTATCCATGTGGAATGTGCTAATTTAAATAACAAAGTACTTCATTGCTTAGCTATTTTGGTTCTATTTATTTTCGTCTTTCTCCAACCCTTTGACTTTCATTGCTTTTTCCACAGACCATTTGTCGTCTGCCTCTGTTTTGTCTGTAATTTGCTTTTTAAGCTCAATTTTCATGCTCTGCGCATAGTCTTTTCCTTTAGCCATAACTCATAAACAAAACACGAGTAATACTGACACGCGTACCATATAAATTCTTCCGTCAAAAAAATAAATAAATGAGTACGTTACAGCGACTTCGGATGAGCTATGCCACCCACAAATAATTTATTCATAATGGCGGTCTTGACAATAACTTCAATTTTGTTGGCAATATTGCTCCATAAATATTTATGGCAAACAATACTTGTTCCCAATTGATGGCAGAACTAATCGACAAAAACCTATCCGTGAGATTTTAGTCAACTGAGAAAGAAATTTTCGCATGCGGTTTGTTTTCAGATTTGTATGAAGACGAAGATCAACCAAAACAAACCCAAGTGTAGAACAGATAATAGACTGTGTGGAGAAATGAAAGAGATCGGTGGACATGTAGCATGACGCAGATATTTAGGTCGAATTCGTCATTAGTGCAGGCAATATTCATCTCAGAAAAAGTTCCATTCGAATTTAGAAATCAATTGGAACGAGAAATTAATTAATATTTACATATACAAATAGAAGTAAATGTCGTCAAACTAATACATTCTATGTGAATCAGCATGAAATAGAAATGACAAAGGTACCTACGTAACTATCTACAGATGTACACCGTTTGAGGTTTAATTTTAATTAAATGTATACACGTGGATGGAAAATGAAATGAAAAAAAAAATATTCATATAAATTAATTAGAACAAAACTAAAAGAGATAAGATTGAGTGACTTATGCTGCTTTGAGTAGTAGTAGGCTTTGCCTTCTCAGCATCCACAACAGGGTGGTTAATTCGAATTCTTTATTGCTTGCAAGCCTAGATAGTCTAGTTATAAGAAATTACATTTTATATTTTATGCATATTCTGAAGAAATTTGAGGAAATTGTTAAAACCCACAAAGCTATTATAGAAAAACATGGACCTTGATAAAGAATTAGAAAAATTCATCTCTCCAAGATAAAATAATGCAATTTAGAGTCGATAAACAGGAAAGTAGTTCATGAAATATATGAAAACAATGATGGCAGATATAAATATTAACTATGTAAGAGCAAATTGAAATTTATATGAAAATCAACAAACGACTTTAAATGTTGCAATCTTTTTGGGAAGAAACCTGAAGAAAATTCAAGCTTCAAGCAAAAGAATTACATTTCATAAAATTTCAAAACATTTACTTATATAATATTCTTACCAAAAAAAATACTCAATACTCACAGAAGATTGGCATAAATCCTTCACAGAGGCTAGAAAGCCACATGATAGACAACTATCATTGGCACAAAATAGATCGCTCCTAAAGCAAAACAACGTACATATTTGTAAAAAAATTCTTGATGCAAAACGAAATGAGATAATTATTTCGCCAAATACGTTGCAAATGCAAATTAATTCCAACCCTCAAAATTGTCAGCAACAATATTAGGGAAGTCACAATTATTTACATTTTTTTAATTACTTACAATGTTCGTATTCGAAAAGACAATGAACGACAAACCGAACTAGGAACTTCGCTGGGCTAAGCTAAATCAATCCTTCAAAGACTAGGACATCCGGAGAGAAAGTAATGTAGAAACAAGATAGAAACCTGTTAAGATGAAAACCATAACCCCTTTATGTAGCCAAATTTATTAAAGGAACATAGAAACACCCTACCAAAGAAATACGTTTTTATTACGAAAGGATAACCACACTCCAAATAAAGATATAATATAAATCTCCAAACTCTCCTTCATCCAAGTGTATGCACCAATCAAGTCAGCCCCATTAAAAATAAATAACAGAAAAATTCAATAAGGTATCATATGTACAATATTATATCAAGTCTATACTCGTAAAACAAAATTTATGAGTAATGCATAAATAAATTTGGATAAAGAAAACGAAGATTTAATACTGGGAAACCAGGGTTATTGTTGAAAGAAACCAAAGGCTTAGGGTTTTCCAATAAGGACTTGACAACTTTTTTTTTAAATAAAACGCAAACCATTTGAGATATTTCAAAAACTTTATTATCGGCTTGAAGTACAATGAAAATATTTATGAATAGAACTCGACTTCGTTCATATGGCCACCGCAGGTACGTTTGCAGCGGTCGATTCGTTGGACCAAATTTTCAACGATTCGGCCGCTATTTCGCGTTCAATGCTGGCTCTGAGCTCTTCCAACGTCGTCGGCGTGTTGGCATAAACCAATGACTTAACGTAGCCCCACAGAAAATAGTCAAGCGGCGATAAATCGCACGAACGAGGTGGCCAATCGAGTGGCCCATTTCTTGAGATAACACCCTCACCATACTTACTCTTCAATAAATCGATTGTAGCGTGTGCTGTGTGTCTTGTGGCACCATCCTGTTGAAACCACATGTCATCCAAGCCCATATCTTCCAATTTGGGCCAAAAATAATCGGTTATCATGGCGCGATAACACTGACCATTCACAGTAACGTGACGATCGTTATCGTCGATGAAAAAATATGGCCCAATAACGCCGCCGGAATGCAAACCGCACCAAACAGTTATTTTTTTGTAGATGAAGTGGTGATTCATGAAGCACATGTGGACTTTCACCCGACCAAAAACGCATATTTTGCTTATTGACGAACCCATTGAGCCACAAATGAGCTTCGTCACTGAAGATGATTTTGCGATGAAATTCATCATCTTGGCGCATCTTCTCCAGAACCCAATCGGAGAACGTACGTCACTTCAAATGGTCCATTGGCTTCAATTCCTGAGTCAGCTTGATCTTGTATGGGTGTAAACCAAGATCCTTACGCAAAATACGCCATAATGTGGTATGAGCGATGCCCAATTCTTGAGAACGCTGTGGAATTGACTGATTTGGATCGTTTGCTACGGACGCCTGAACGGCAGCGATATTTTCGACACTTCGACCAACCCGTTGTCTCACTGACACGGCAACATCACACAACGAATATGTAGACTAAAATTTTTGCACTAAACTTGTTATTGTCTGTCTACTAGAGCGAGAATTAAGACCGAAAATTGGAGTTAACGCTCTTAAAGTTGCAGTCACCGACTCCAAATTTCGGTAGAAAATTTTTCTAATTTGCAGACGTTGCTCGTTCGTGTACTTTACCACGATGAAAATGTTGAGTTTATTGAATATATTGACAGTGACAGTTTGATGATTAGTGAAAGAGTGCGTTCAAAAATTAAATTCAAAGTTGTCAAGTCCCTATTGGAAAACCCTTCAGCAACCCTAAAGTGGGCCTGGATATTGTGCAACGTGCTGGTAAAGAACACACATAACTTTATATGTATAAGTAATTATTAACAAAAAGTCCGTCGTTATATAACAATATAACAAAAAAAAAGAAGCAAAAGAAGCATTTACCCAACTATTAGATTATAGAAACCACCCACCCATATTCTCGACTGCAGTTAGTAAATTGAATTTTTAGAGCTGCATAAAAAATGATTAAAAAAAGTGGTAAACCAGAAAAAAAAAACTGATAACCGTAGTAAAACGCCACGAAAAATCTAGTAGCGATCACAGTACATACTCGTATAAGAGGGAAACGAAAATGGATGTTCTAATGGAGAAAATTAGCATATTTTTCTTCTACTTTCATATCTCGTAAAAAGAAAGAAAAGCTTTCATCCATTAAGCGTCAAATTTCTTCAAAATGATAATACGAATAAATATGGAGGTTTACAACCAACTAAATTTAAACTAAAGGCTTCTAAATATATTTTCAAGATACTATGAATTACAATGAAACTAATAAGCTATAATGCATTCAAACGGATAAACGATTTTGTTTATGTGTATGTGCACTTACTCGTAACAATGTTAGAAATCAGAGTATAGGTTAGAAATCGTAAATCTTAGTTTCTAAGATACAACAAACTAACTTAACCACTTATAACGATTGATACAAATTTGAAAACACATATGATTAATGTAAAATTGGTAATGACTTGAAGTGGTGTTTATTTCCTGGGATTCTATGCAAGTGGTTTGACTTCTGAAATTCTTTTAGTGTCGCCATTCGAAGCTTGAAAGAAATCGTGGGTCCCGCTTATCTCTCTACAAAATTACTTGATGAACAAAACACAATGCGTGGCGTGGCTATGATGTTAAGCGAACTGTCAGGTTTATTCACGGTTTTTACTATAATGTTTGTGTATAGGTTTTATCAGTTAAGTTTAAGCTGTGCAAAACTTTTTTTTCCATATCAATTTACAAAGCTACTCCAAATCATTGAGTTTAGGCTTTGAATTCTAGAAAGCACATTCAAAGGCTTAAACTTTGAAATAGTACCAGAGTTTATTAATATTTTCTATTATTTCAATTTGGCCAATGACACAATTTGTGATCTACTGTTGAAGTGACGAAAGCAAGACATTAACAAAAAAATTGGGCTAATATGTACATACAATACCTATAATTCCATCAATGAAAAAGAGACAATAAAAATCTCTGCACATTGCCAACTGCACATGAAAAACGGAATAAATATTCCTTGTATAGACAACAAGGAACTCAGATCTGGCAATGAGAAGTTTGGTAAGCTTGGATCCACTGAATTGCTCAATCAAGGACAAAGTCGATAGCTTCGTGAATAAATAATTTAACCAACGGTTACTTTCATATATGTACGCATAAAATAATAAGTACTCACAGTTTATTTTTGCTTTCAAGGCACACTTTTAAATGAGCCACCATTCTAAATTCAAGGTTAACCCCATGCGAATGCCACCCAAAGAATATACCGAACGCACCAAGTCTTGGTCAATTTCATCGTGATTAATTGGTTCTCACATAATCGATCACAAACAACACGATTTTATTTAGTGATCTTTGCTTCCAATTACCCCTGACAACTATATCCATGTAGGATCTCCCTCGAAATTAATCACCATAATCATGATAAACTGGATTTGTAATTGATATTGTGCGCTGTCATGAAGTAAAAAATATTCCTTGCGTTGTAGATGTTGACATTTCAAGGGCAGTAAGTTGAGACTCCTCTTCGCTTTCTAATTAAGTGATCACATACACAATGGAAGCAAAGAAACTGGTTCAAAATCATATCGGCTGAGATTATTATCTTTGTCATATCTGTTACTATGAAATAATAACGGCTTAAACCCATCTCTAATTGTGTTGCTGAATTCCTGGCACATGAATTTTAAAATATATAAATGTCAGCTTACAGAACAGTTTAATACTTGATTGAAAACTTTATTGCCACTCAATTGTTGCTAATGATTCCCACTTTAGTACCCTTTAAGAACGTTCTTTTAAGTCATGAGTAACCAGAATTTTTTTTTTATAACGTACACCCAAATCCACGGAATTTACTGCAAATATACTTTTAAGGTCTCAAGGGTATGATTAAGCCAGCAGAGATGTCCGATAGGGAACGTGCTTGAAATATTAATCGATCGCAGCTACTTGTTATTCGATTCGATTAGTTTTATTTTCGATTGAACAAATGTGAACGTACGTTTTGTGTGCGTATTGAATTTTGTGAAATTCCAATGCAAAGTAAGAAAATCAAGGAACCGAGTTGCCCAAAACAAAACCGAACACCAATTGACATAATCAAATTTCGATCACGTCTTGTTGATCATTTCAATTGAAAATCGTTCGCAGTAACTACACACTTGAAGGAATCTTTACCCTCAATTGAAATGGTATCTTCGCGCTTTACTCTGAGACAAAAGAAGAATCCAGGTAATGCTTAAGTGTTAATTGGACAATGCTTGCGCTTGGAAAGAGTATGTAGGTCACGATGTCGGGAGTGAAAGGATCCTTTAAATCGGTTCCTTTTCGACTTTTTGTTTTATTTTTTTCCTATGACTAAGACAGACTTCCATACCAAGAACAAAAAGTTATCATTGTCGAAATATATAATCTGAGTGTTTATGAGATTTACTTCTTTATTTGAGTACTTTAGTGAACGTGAATTGACTAGGTACATATTGAATATCAGACGGTCAAATAAGTTTACATTTCAGATGCGAACCAGGAATTGTGCGAGACTTGTGCGACAATAATACGAGTAGAATCATAAAGATTTTTTTTTATTTAAATTCTGATTTATATATTATAAGCTGTAAGTAATTCAAATTGATATTGATGCACAATTTGTACTTGATAGCATTGCGTTCAATGTTTAAGCACAGAGATTTCATGAAGTTCTGATTTGGCTTAGTACAAGCTAACTTAAGAACTAGGACTAAAAGCTAACAAATGGTAAGAGTTAGGAACCAAGGGAATATTGGAGGAGATCTAGTTTGAGACGAGAAGTGGTCAGGTTGAATTTAAAAACGAAGAGGTTTTAGTTGACCTCTCGGATCATGCGGGAGATTGATTCGTAGGCTCCATGAGAGGTGCTATCGGTTGGAATATAAATAGAAGAGACGAGGACATCGTAAATTACGAGGGTTATTGTTGAAGGAAATAGTATTGTAAACGGAAGGGCAATCTACAGAACCAGAGAGCAGTAGATGACTGAAGAGAATTTCGACTACAAAGTTTTCGATGGTATTCAGGTTAAGAAGCTTGAGGCGGTCTCGATAGGGAGGTAAAATAATAGAGCCAACCCATGGTAGTCCTCGAACAGCAAATCGAATAAAATGACTGGCGTATTCAAGAAGGGGCCGGACAAGCGTAATGTAAAGTGACCTTGTCGCATAGGGGTTGCAAAACTCCTCGGATCATTGCTTGGCAAAAGCAGGTGATGAGTTGGCTTTAAAGGTTATTTCATCAATATGTGAACGGAAGTTTAACTCTCTATCGTCTAATATTCCAAGGTTCCAAAGAAATTGAACCTGGAGTATAGGTTGGTCATGCAGAAAATAAAGTCGAGGAAGAGATTCTATAATTTCTCTGCATCAGCCGCTAATCTCGTACGGTCCTATCTGGTTGAAAAAAAACAAGCAGTTCATGTAAGCAATGCTGTGTCAGATTACATTGCAATTTCAGTTGGTGTTCCACAAGGATCCATTTTGGGTCCCCTACTTTTCGCAATTTTTATTAACGACCTTCCTAAAAGCATTAAAAGTTCTAATTTTCACATGTTTGCTGACGATATCTAGCTCTATTTAAGCTTTGAGAATGATCTTATTGATCATGCTTGTTTGAAATTTAATGATGACCTAAAACGTATCCATTGCTGGGCAGATGAAAACCTTCTGCAGCTTAACCCAAGAAAAACGAAGTGTCTTCTCATAAATAGAAACCCCTTATCTTTTATCAACGTTCCTTCAGTATACCTTGGTAATGAACCTATCGAATTTGTAAACAAAGCCAAAAATCTTGGTATTTGGTTCAATACAAAATTAACCTAGGACGACCACGTTTGCTCAGTTGTGGGAAAAATATACGGATGTCTTAGAAATCTCTCCCAAACTCAAAACTTCACACCAATAAATACGAAGCTTATGTTGGTCAAGGCCGTGCTCATTCCTCTGATAACTGCGAAGTTTTTTGTTGCACCGGCGCCTTTGCCAGACGTAAGCTCAACATTGCTTTTAACAATGTTGTGCGATACGTATACAGCCTAAATCGTTTTGCTCATGTGTCGGCGTATACCAAAAATATTATTGGTTGCACACTTGACCGATATTTTGACTACTGCATAATCAAATATCTACACAGGATTATAATCAACCAACAGCCCCAATACTTATATGATAAACTAAAGTTTGCGCATTCAAGTAAATCTTTAAGTTTAATTGTACCTCGTGTTGCTTATCAAGTTACCGAACGACAGGTTTTCGTTCACGCCGTTCACCTTTGGAATTCACTCCCCCTTAATATAAGACGACTTTATAATACAAATACTCGTAGCTTTAGTGAAACTCTCTTTCGACATATAGTAGACAACTAGCAGGAATACTGAACATAAATTTCACACCATACAAATATTTTATTTTAATTATAAGAAAGCTTATATTTTTTTTTCTTTTTTTTCTCTCTCTTTGTACTCAAATTTATTTCAATCAGATGTTAATATTTTTAAGTTTACCTTATTGAGAAAGAATTATAATTTTAGTTTAATCTTAAATCACTTATTAATTGTATCACATTTATAGCTTAAAGATCTGAATGGTCTATTATAAATGTCGTTGTTATACTGTAATAAAAATACTGAAATACTGAAATACTGAGATTAATTGTACTACGAGGCAAAGTCATAAATTGAGACATACTCGTAAATGGAGATATTAAGTTGTAAGTAATTTTTTAGACATCACCAGGTTTTCCTGAATGAGAATAGAGCCTTGTGAGAACCTATTGTCATCAATGTAAATAGATAGGGGCAGTGTTTAATAATCCTCTCAAGATCGTAGTTAAAATGAAAAGAAGGGGACTTACTCGTAGATGGCCTTGTGGAACAACAGAAGTGACTATACATGGGTTGAGAAGGCTAGCTTAAAGTGAACACTGTAATAACGGGTATCCAGATAGGTTCTTAGGGTTCGTAGGGTTCTTACTTGGTCGGGGAGTTAGCCGCACATACAGTTTTCAACTTGGAGTGCCATTCTTTTTCATGGACCCCATGAGCAAAATAGGCTGAATATCGCGTCGGCAATATGAGAGATTCCGTTAGCTCAAATGTTTTTGATAAGCTCATATTGGAATTGTGCTATACCGTTGATTCTGCATAGCGAATTTATTCGCCGTACGTACACCTACTGCGGTTCAACCATATCTGACAGGAGGTTATAGTGTTGCTATATTCTCCAGGTCAACCTTTGCGCCTATGTCAAGTCCGATTGGATGAGACTAGTGCCCGTTATCTACCACGAGGAGTTGAAATAGACACAATTTATATTTAGTAATAATTATAGCACATGTATGGCGCCTACCAAAATCGGCACCCAGCCAACAATTAAATATTCTATAGAAGTACATATCTTTCTATCAGCCAAATGAAGGAATAGCAGCGAAAGATTGAAAGAAAGACATAAAAGAACCAAGTGTACAAAAATAACTAGGCGAAATAAGTACCGTTTGCGAGTGGTAAAATTCTTTTTCACAGCTCCCAAAAAAAAAATATCCAACAGTTAACGACAAATTGTTTCAGTCAAAATGAAAGATTGATTCAATAACAATAGCGATAGACTCTGGTTAACCTTTATTAGCTACGAACACAATGGAATTTGTTTACGTGTTTGATACGCTTAAGTAACCGACAAAAAGAATTTTTGTAACAGTAGATCTCTTTTCTTTTTTTTTTTAAATGTGCATTGATCACTAACCAAATATTCTTTGTTCGTTGCATGATAATTGTATAATGTTGTACAATTTTAATGTATTCCGTTTTTTTTACAATTTTCATTCAGTATATTTTTTGTTTATTACGAAAACGATATTTATATTATACCGGAAATCAGAACCAAAGTGATATTATTCTTATTTAACCAACCTAGTAACATAAGGTAAATATTGCATATCGTATCAGTTGTGGAGGAACATCGTAAGCTACGATTATGAAATCTTATAGCTAAAACTAATTTATAATGATTTAAATTATAAGGATGATAATTATTCAAAGTTAATTTCCCGTTAGTAAATTTTCGTCTTCCATGAGGCCGGATACATGAAGAGCTGATGCTCTCTATGCATCTCAAGTAAGCGGCTGCATATTAATCGTTTAGATAAAAGCAATTTATCTGCAAATTGGATGCCTCGACATAATTTTTACATTAGACAAAATCGTGTAAGATGTTTCAAAGACGATTTACGTCTGCTTCCGTTGAATCCATTAACTTTATGCGTTATTTTATTACCGTTGATGGGATTTTATTTTTCTTGTTCATAATTCTAAGGCGTGTCTGCATTGTTTGTTTTAGTTTGCGGACCTCAATATATCCCTTTATACCACAACATGGGTGAGACCGAGAATTTGTTGATGTTGCATTCGAGTGACAAAATTATCTATTCTTCCTTCCGGATGAGCTTTCGAAGGACTTTCTAATTTCTTTGTATTTGGCAATACCAAGTGAAATGTTCGGTTTACGTCTTTTGCTCAATCGGTTTATGAACATGCAGACTTTCACAATTACGTCCGCCTATATCAGCGGTATTTCATCCTTGTTTGTATCATTTATTTTTTATTGACATTGTCTTGTTAAAGTTCGATGCACAACTGTTGAACAAAGCAAACCTTTGAATTTAAATGGGATTTTGAATCACAAATGACTTCTGGTCATCATGTCGTCCCGCACTAAATCGATGTGCTATATCATCGCAAATAACCTGACAAAAAAAAAACTAAACCTTCGTATTATATTTAAATCTCATTTAGGAACCTTGTGTTGGATTAGCTGGTTCTGAAAATGTACAATGCAGATATTCGGGAATTACATCGTACAAACATTACGTCATCATGTAACACTGATTGCGTTATCGTCAATTATTCCAACTGCTTTACAATTTTATTTTCTGTTATTGTGCAATGTAAATCCAATAAAACTTTGTTTAAAAAAATGGCCCCTAAAAGGGGAAAAATGGGCCCACCTCAGGTGATCATTTTTAAGGGCAAACAAAATTACAGATCCTTCTTTTGAAAAGAACGGAAAAATATTTGCATAAGAGTTTTGTAGTTTTTTATCGAGATATTGACGTTTAATTTATAATATCCTCGATGATGAACTTTTCAACGCAGACATGATTTATGTCTATGGTTACGATACCCTGGTAGGACAGCCCCAAATAGCAGAACATTTATTAGAACATTTTCTAGGTTGAAGGAGATAGGAACAACGTAGAAATCGACGAGAGACCCATTTGCTGTTTAGGAGAAAGCGTTTGCAGTTACGAAGACGTTTTACATTATGTCAGATACATACCAGTCTTAGGCAACTAAGCAGATATTTTAATATAAGCAGGACTTTCATCTAAAAAATTCTACAATCAGAAGGCATGCATGCATTCTATCAAATACTAGTACAGGAGCTATAATACAATACGGGGACTCAGAGAAGCGCTTGAAATTCTGCAATTAAATTCTGGAAAGACACTTTGGGGAATAGAATTTTAATGGTCGGATTCTATGGAAGGATGAGTCCATAGGATGGAATGAATTATTTCCACAATTTATACGCTTGGGCAGAAAGCAACCCCCACTCCACAAATGTGTAGACGGGCATATTGGGAAACAAGCTGATCAAATCCTATCGGCTTCCTCCAAAGCTTAATTTTAATCTCAACCTAGATTTTTGGCAAAAAAAATTACCAGAATTCCTGGGTTTTATACCACTGTAACAAAGAACAGCCATTGTACACCAGCAGAATAGCGCCCATGCACACTGTGGTGTCGCTCGCGCGTGTATGAAAATTCGTGGTTAGAGCGGGATGAACCAACTCTTTGACCTCCAAGGTCTCCGGACTTAATCCCAATGGATTTTTTTGGGGATGGATGAACGATATTATTTACTCATCAGAAATAACAAAATTGGATGACTTAAACTATAGGACTGACGAGGCAGCTGCGAAAGACCGAGAAAAATAGGATAGAATGAAAATTGTTAGAACCTTTCAAAGACGAGCTCTGGCATTCATACAAAGGAATGGTTGGCATTTTAAACAATTAATATGATACAAAGTTTGATGAGAGATATAAAAATAAAATGTACATCAATATTTGTATTTTCTTCTTAAAATTTTTAACAATTTTTAATTTAATGTCTTACCTGTTTCAATAAGTTGGGTCTTGTCTTGAAAACTACTGACTTACGATCAAATGACCTCGCTTTTTCTTTATTTATAAATACAGGGAATATATTTCAAAGTTGCAAAAAGTGGAAGTTAATACGATATTTTTCTGCAAGAAGTGATGATTAAGTTAAATTGTTTTAAAAAACAAAAACAACTCTTGACACTTTAATTTTAATTAATATTTTCTTTAAACAATTGATAATTACGAGTAACGATGCCCCATTTGTTACCGTACACGCATAAATTCGAAAGATGTTATTTTCAATAAGAGTCAAAACAGGGCAGCGTAAGACTTTGTTAAAACGTTATATAACTATTTCAACCCTTTTATGTACGCCCAATTTACTAGCTGACCGCTTTCACATTACATGAAATCATATTCCGTTTCAATGTAATGTAATGAAACAAAATGATGCCAATATTTAAAGTTAACTTGCATTTTTTATGAAAAAAGCCGTGTTTGCTTCAAAATTATTTGAATATACTTATGGAATGTTATATAATTTATGTTTAGTATTTTTAAAACTCTATTTGCTTACAAAAAACAATCACATGTTTATTGTAATTCAAAATATGTTTATGCATTTCTTTCCAGCTCGTTCTCTGCCAGTCTCGACATCTCGAAATGGACGTCAAATTCATCACATAAGTCCAGTACATTGGTTTCAAGCATTCGCAGAAGGAAGTGGTTGTCTAACTTCAACTGGAGTAATTGGTTCCTGCACAAGATTCCGTGCTTGCTATCCAAATTATCGCAATTTAAATCAATTAGTGAAGCAAACAGACCATTCGCCATGGGTTCTCCAAGGTCAAGAGACTTGTAACTTCTTTGATCACTACGGTCAACAAGCGACAGGTATTTGCTGTCTTAACACAGCCGAAATCCCAGATAGAGATCAAAATGGTGAAAATGATAATGATGATAGTGGTGAAATGCCCACCGGAACTACTGGAACATTAGACGAAAGCAATGATATTGGCTACGATCCACCAGAAGATATTACTCAAACCGGTCAAGAATCCGGCGAACAGTATCAATTTAACTGGCCATCACAGGTTGGTTTTGCATCTCCGATAGCAGCACCATGGCCACCACCAATACCAACCCATCCACCAAGCATAAGCCAGTGGCCACCACAAGCTCCCACTCACCCACCAGATCATCATTACCCAACACATCCACCTTATCCGGGCTTACCTACACATCCAACGGTAACAGTAACCACCGCACGTCCAACATATCCAGCTTATCGACCAACACAAAGACCAAGTTACCCTACATATCCAATAACTTCCAAGCCGATTCCCAGACCACCAGATCACGGCTCTTCTACAGTGAATATGTGTGGCGCTAAAAATGGCGTTTCACCGGATCAGGAACGTATTGTAGGTGGGCAAAACTCCAGTCCCAACGAATGGCCATGGATAGTTGTCCTGTTCAATAAAGGCAAGCAATTCTGTGGTGGTACTTTAATAGATAACATTCACGTTTTGACAGCAGCCCATTGTGTAGCAAGGTAAAAAATTGCGCTAAATATTATTGACGGTTAATAAAACCATATTTTCTTTGAATCACAGAATGACCTCGTGGGATGTTGCTGGACTGACCGCTAATTTGGGAGATCATAATATTCGAACATCGTTCGAGGTAAAACACGTAGAACGAAAAATCAAACGACTTGTTAGGCATAAGGGCTTCGATTTCGGCACTCTGGTAATTCCATAAATATCCATTAATATTTTATTTCTTTAAAACGGGTGGTTTTATGATTGCATAATATTTCTTTAGCACAACGATGTGGCTGTTCTTACTTTGGATAGACCAGTGATGTTTACAAGAGAGATTCGCCCAATTTGTCTACCACATTCCTCTGTACGAAAATCTTTTATTGGACAAATCGCTACAGTGGCTGGTTGGGGCAGTTTACGAGAAAGTCTGTTAATCTAACTACAATGGTTTACATCAAAATTTTAATAATATTTATTTTTTCTTAGATGGGCCGCAACCCTCAATTCTTCAAAAAGTAAACATTCCTATCTGGGCTAATACTGAATGTGCCCGGAAATATGGACGAGCTGCGCCAGGTGGTATCATCGAATCGATGATTTGCGCAGGTCAAGCAGCTAGAGACTCATGCAGTGTTAGTTTGAAATTGTAAATTGGTTTATTTGGCTAGAGTAAACTGTCCATCTTTTGATTTTTTAGGGTGATTCTGGAGGTCCACTGATGTTAAATGAAGGTGGATCTTGGACACAAGTTGGAATCGTATCATGGGGTATTGGTTGTGGTAAAGGGCAGTATCCTGGTGTATACACAAGAGTTACAGCTCTCTTGCCATGGATTTTAAAGAATTTGAAGTAGATAATCGACTTGTTGGCCTGATAATATGACAACGAATTTTCATTTAGGTAAACGTGATATATTAAAGAAGTGTAATAAATGATTTTGATGAAAAATGCTTTTAAATTAAATTCTGAGTGAATTGTAAATTATAATAGTATGAGGCAAGTGAGCAATATCTTCAGGAGGAATTAAAGTTTGGTTGTCAGATAGCGAGACGTATCTTACAATTGCTTTTTTTTTCAAATCCACTCTTACTCGTACTACAACATTTTACTTGATTCATCCAAGCCCTCATATATTTGAAAGCGACAGTATGAAGCTGGAAATGGATTAAGGTTAAAGTCGAATAAATCACGTAGTTATAATATACGAGTATATGTATAGTAGATATTTAAAAGCCAGGAAGTTATTCCACGCAGCTTGGGTAAACACTTGCCGATTTATTTTGACCGCACATCGCAAAGATCGGGTGTACATCCTTCAAGTTTTTTAACTTTAAATTTACTTGACTTTTTATTTTTTTAGCTTAAATAGGTTGTACAAAAGATGAAGGGTTATGGTAAGCGATGTTTATGATGACGAAATATATAATCCACGTTTCGTTTTTTTTTTAAATAAGCCCGCATTCGACTATGCAATTTGATGGATCATAAATATAATCGCATTATTATTGTCGAAATTCTTCTGAGAGCCAAAATATGGGTCAAGTACAGTGTTATAATCTGGTTGAAATCTGGTTTAATGGCACTCCAATATGTTTGCGGGAGTTCCAGTTTCGATATGTTTTCAATTGTTTACCCATTACTAGAGTATTAATAAACAATACATAAATACCATATGTATGGTATGCTTTGTTTCTTAAAATGTTAGCTAAACCTTTCTTGGCATGAGGGCGTTAATAATCATCCGAATAGAATAGAATAATCCCATCAATCAATCAGCCAAAATCGAAATTGGAATTTTGGATAATTTTTTAAACGACCATATTGATATTGTTTTTATCCAAGACATATACGAGTATGTAGTATTGTGATAAAAGGAAAAAAAATCGGAAGCAAAATTAGTTTTTACTCACGACATGTCAATGCCAAAACGGGTACCACAAATTAATTATTTTACCATTAAATTATATAAATTATTTGTGTAATCTATAACTGTTTTAATTGTAAGTAATAAATATTAATTAAAAAATTTGTTCTGTTAGATTTTGAAGCGATCGTCATTAGCTTTGTTTGAATCGTCAAGACGCACGTCTGGCATTGATCATATTTATTCTGGAGACAGAATCGAGCAAATTAAAAAATACTTCCAGCTGAGCAATCAATAAAGTAAGGTTTTTTGGTTTGTATTTGCAGACGTATTTAGATGTCTTTCAGTTATATTTTTATTTTTTTTATGTTAAGTTACATTGTAATAAATCCCAGGCATGAGCAAATGATATACGAGTACATACGTTCGCAAAAAATCAACGACTTCTGAGGATAGAACATATGTATATGTAGTTTATGTTTACCTTTTCTAAAATCTTTTACCTATCGTTGTCATGGATAAACAAATTATATATCTACATTTTCACCAGCTGCTTTGCTAAGTGGTGTCATTCTTTATAAGATGAATTGTTGACCACATTATTTCACCACTGTCATATGATAGGGAGCAATCAATTTTTACTAGTGAAGCTACGACAAAGATTATATGACATACGCGTGGCATAAAATGTGGCACAAATTGAATCCATACACTGAAATACTATACTCAAATAATATTATATTATATTTTATAGCAACATTCCACATTCTATCTGACAACAAAAGATGTCAGTTGCTTTTGGTTCATACAATTTACGAAACTGACTAGTTCTATGTAACGTCATCTGCTAGTTTTGCTCAAATAAAAAACAATTTTCAAACCAGCCGCAGTCATTTGATTTTCACAACACAATGACAAAAAAACAATAAGTGCATGTTGCAGCGCACTTACTTAACGGATTACTTGTCGTCCAAATTGCAAAATGACATATTCCTATTGGCATTACAGATTATTGGGCGATTACACTATTTGAAAAAATTACACTTATCTTTTAGACTCAGATCCAAACTGAGTTTTGCCAAACATATGATGATTACGCTGTTTGTTAGGGTTAACAGATAGATATGTCACCAAATGTCATTCCTATTTTTCCATATAATCTAATCGTATCTTGAGAATTACCGAACTCTTATAATGTCTTCCACCTTCTGATTACATTCACATGTCGTGTCATTATTGGTGTTGCGTCCTTAAAAGGATTTCTACGGTGAAGCAGAGGAGAAAAACAAATTATACGTGGCATGAAACCAATGCCAATTGGCTTTTAATGTAATATAACAAATTCTCTAATAATTTTTCCCTTACAAGCAGCGTTTCCGAACGTATACCAAATGTAAGCAAGAAGTTGGCAAGTTCACAATTCACCAAAATGCAGAAGATTGTACTAGTGTAGCATGTGCACTTGTGGAACCTATTTCATCTCCCACTGATCTTGATAAGTAAATGCTGAAACCAAAATTCAAGGACATTAACCATTAGTTCTTTCGTTAAGATCATATTGAACAAGCACCATTAGTTCCGAATTTTATTTTGACAAAAACCAATTAAATAATTCGATTTTGAAAGTCTTATTTAGACAGAAACCTTTGCTTGATATCTCATTAAGTGCAACAACCTTAAGCATCTAGGAATATGCAATAAATAGTTTTTGTTATTTTGTGTGAAAACGATCGAATCTGCTGAATAAAACCATCCGTAACTTGTACACATATTTCCCCAAACTACAAATTATAACAAAAAAATTATAGTTGTAATTCACAATTTGAAATTTGTACTCTAGGATTTTTTTCATTTGTTCACCTATTGTCTAAAATCCTCCTTTTGAACACTAGTGTTCAAAGTTAGCATTTCATCAAGTTTACAACCAAATAGTTGTAATACTTTATCTGCTTTGCATTGCATGATACAGATTAAGCTCACAGACTTGAAACATAATCTTTAAAATTTACTTCCCCACATATTTTTTACCAAGAAGAAAAAGAGTAGCTCATTAACTTTAGCTTATGAAATATTCTCATAAACAGAAAAAAGTGCTTAGATTCAGTTTCCCTGTAAATCCATATTGTAGATAATTACCTTTTCACAATTTTGTAAGCTAAAATCACAATGTTTTCCCTCGAAAAATGTTTTCTGTTAATAGAAAATGTCAGAACTTTCGAAAAATGTTTGGGGTAAAGATGATAGAAACCTGCCATAGTTGCAGGGCATTAGTTTTATACATCCATGGGCAAAAGTAGATTTTATTGTAAAATAAAAATATTTTGTTAGAAAATTCACAAAATATATTGGCATTTGCCGTCAGCCGGATAAGAGAGATTTACAATTTGTGTCAGAATATTATTCAAAATAAGTTTAATAATTCAGTTTACTTTTTTTATTCAATATAGTTTAACATGCTTCATCTACTATATATTTTGGTCGTGGAAGTAATTTTTCTCTTCTAGGTCGTATTGCAGCATACAATACGAGTATTGAGTTAGACTCTGACAGGCTTTCACTTTAAACGCGGCACGGGTGAATAGATCAACATTCGCCAACAGGTCCTGCAGTGCACCTTACCATTCAATAGGGCATTCTGTTACGCCGATGTCAGGTTCGTTGCATAATCTGGAATTCTAGACCATTCATTAAAAAATTTTAACTTACGGTGTATATGACGTTTTGCGACGATGTGTGGAAGGCATTGGGTCGGAAATGATAGGAGATCTTAGTGTAAATATATAATGGAGGCAGTTCGGCTTCTATGTGGAGCATATAGTGTGGTGAATTTTTCGGCAATTTTTTAATGAACATCAATTTTTCACACTGACCTGCACAACAGATGATCGATCTCACTACCGCTTTATAAATGTTATATTTTGTGCTTAAAGCGATGTTTTTTTTTACAAAGTACGCCTCTCCAACTACAATCATTTATTGCTCTTTTGCCTCTTCTAACTTTTCTTGCCAGTGCTTTTTAAGTCAGTCGTGGTGTTATAATGACTCCAAGGTATTTGTACTCATTAAATTTCTCTTATTCTTCTCTTTGACAGATTCATCTTCATTCCTTGCTTATTACAGAAAACCTTTCCAGATCATTTTGGATTTTTCGGTGTTCACTTTTATGTTCCTCAAAATGCAGTATTGTTCTAGTTTGTTGATAATGTTTGGTATCATGGTTGGCGTTCCGATAAAATGACTATATCATCAGCGTACATAAATATTTTATTTTTACTTCGTCGAAGTCAATTCCCCCTGGCAAAAAAGGCGAAAATAGTTAGGGGGTCATTTATTTTAACTCCTGTTTGCGAGTCAAACCAATTTGACACGTTTTGCCTATCTAATCGAAAAGACTTTGTATAACTCTAAGCACTTTCGTTAACACTCCCAGATTACTAGGTTTATAGTGATACTAGGCCAATGTGAAGATGTTATCCACTGTGAAATAGTTTTTTCCTGAACCCAGCTTGAAACTCAGTGAGTAGTTAATTTGTCTGTACCCAAGCGGTTGGCCGATCCAAGATGATTCTTGTGGAAATTTTCATTATTGAGTTGAGGAAGTTTATGCCTCTATAATTACTAGAATCACTGCGATATCCTTTTTTGAATAGTGGGAAGAATATATTTCTCCTACAGCTGGGAAGCTGGAAAGCACTGAAATTGTATATAATCGTAAATTTTTCCATAAATTCCTTTGAAGCGTACTTGAAAAATTCGTAAGGTATGCGATCCTCTTCAAGGGCTTTATTTGAGTTGTATCAGTTCTCCATGTGAGCCTTTTCCTCCTAGCTTTACACTATTGCAAATTTAATAAAAATACAAATAACTTTTGTGTTATTTCAGAATCCTGCAAATATGAAATCACCTACAATGTCGTTGGATATGTTAACAAATCAATGAAGAAAACTCAAGTATGCAGACAAAAACCAACAATTTTTTGGATTACTTTTTATTTATAATTTTTCAATAAAATCATACAAAATGAAAACTTCAACAGCATAAATGATAAAATTAAGTTCTATAAATAATTATTTTATTTTTATTTTTTTTCTGTTTTAAAACTTTTTGTTTTTTTTTTTTGTGTTTTTTTCTTGTTTTATTTATTTAGATTACAAATTAAAATGAGATGTTGTCGAATTAATGCAAAACTAGAGTAAAGGAAAAACAGTACATTATTCGTCGTTAGTTTATGTGATTCGTAAAAAGCACAAACAAAATAAAAGAGAAGATAAAACGAAATTCGTTTTAAAATAAATAATATTGTATGTTAAAAATTATAAAATATAAAAAAAAAATGATAATGTTTCCATGTCGATATTAATTTCGATTAGTTTCTTTTACACGTTTTCTAATATAGTTATTTCTTTGTTTTTTTTTAATTCGTTACCGTTAACCTGATTTTTAGTTTTCTTTTTTTCTTTTTCTTTTTTAAAAGGAAAACAAAGTTTTGAATAAGTATTTGGGCGTTATTTTCATATTTTCTGGAGCAAGAATTTCAAATTTTAAATGCCACCAAGTTGATATTTTCCACCTTGACTCTCTTTGATATTTTTCAATAATCAATAAGCATTTTTGTTCCCCGCCTTTTTTAGCTTTAGTTTAAAATTGTATTACATATAAAAACAATAAAATTAAAAAAAAAATGTATGTGTATTGTAAATAATTTCGTTTCGTTTTTTTTTTTCTGAAAGATTGGGCAAGAGTTGAAATGTTGGACTTAAATTAAACTTTGTATCTATAATTAATTTCTATTGAATTGAGAAATAATTATAGATCAGATTGTCCAGGTCCTGAAAATGAAAAGAAAAATGAAAGATAATTAGTATTGAAATTAAATAAGTAAATGGTAATGTATAAAAAAAGACATATGTTCGTTGTATTGTCATAGATGATACAATACTAAATCAAAATATTTTATATAGATAACTTTACTAGCAAAAGTTCCGCTGTTACGACTTTCGACATCAGGCACAACTACATAGCCACCAATATGAGCAAACATTGGTTTTTGTACTGTGGGAACTTTTTTTCGAATAAGGAAAAGAAATAAGAAATGCGCTATACCCACAAAAGCGTAAATTCATTTCATATGGGTATGAAATAATATATGAGCTTGGCCAAATATAAATTAAAATAGGACATCCACAGCTGATTTAGTTAGACCTAATGAAAATCCACCATAACTGCAGTTCTGCAACATGTCCCTATTTCTAGATTTTCTGCAAAATGCAATGTGACCACAACACAACAAATACTCGTATAAAAAATTTCACCTATTTGGCATAAGTGGCCTTTGAATTTCTGTTATATGTTTATGTTTGTTTTTGAGTTTCTTTTCCACAAATGTATACAACTTGTTTTCACTTAAAACAATGAGAGAACAATTGATTTAATTTAAGAACGAACAAATCATTACAATGTTTTATAAGCCTCAAACAAATTTTCACAAACAAATCATCTTTCAATCATTTTCGAGTGACAGCTCGTGATGCGGTGCAAGCCAAAAAACTTTCTGCACATATGTTTGAGGTACAGAAGTGCACGGAAGGGTGCATAACATAAAGGGTTTTCCAATAGGGACTTGACAACTTTGAATTTAATTTGTGAACGCACTCTTTCACTAATCATCAAACTGTCACATTTATGTCACAGTAAACTCAACATTTTCATCATGGTAAAGTACACGAACGAGCAACGTCTGCAAATTATAAAAATTTTCTACCGAAATTCGGAGTCGGTGACTGCAACTTTAAGAGCGTTAACTCCAATTTTCGGTCGTAATTCTCGCCCTAGTAGACAGGCAATAACAAGTTTAGTGCAAAAATTTGAGTCTACGTATTCGTTGTGTGATGTTGCTGTGTCAGTGAGACAACGGGTTGGTCGAAGTGTCGAAAATATCGGGCGTACGTAGCAACGATCCAAATCAGTCAATTCCACGACGTTCTCAAGAATTGGGCATCGCTCAGACCACATTATGGCGTATTTTGCGTAAGGATCTTGATTTACACCCAACAAGATCAAGCTGACTCAAGAATTGAAGCCGATGGAACATTTGAAGCGACGTACGTTCTCCGATTGGATTCTGGAAAAGATGCGCCAAGATGATGAATTTCATCGCAAAATCATCTTCGGTGACGAAGCTCATTTTTGGCTCAATGGGTGCGTCAATAAGCAAAATATGCGTTATTGGTCGTGAATCACCACTTCATCCACAAAAAATAACCGTTTGGTGTGGTTTGCATTCCGACGGCGTTATTGGGCCATATTTTTTCATCGACGATAACGATCGTCACGTTACTGTGAATGGTCAGCGTTACCGCGCCATGATCACCGATTATTTTTGGCCCGAATTGGAAGATATGGACTTGGACGGCATCTGGTTTTAACAGAATGATGCCACAAGCCACACAGCACACCCTACAATCGATTTATTGAAGAGTAAGTATGGTGAGCGTGTTATCTCAAGAAGTTATCGGCCAGTCGATTGGCCGCCTCGTTCGTGCGATTTAACGCCGCTTGACTATTTTCTGTGAGGCTACGTTTAAGTCATTGGTTTATGTTAACACGCCGACGACGTTGGAAGAGCTCAGAGCCAACATTGAACGCGAAATAGCGGCCGTTTCGGCCGAAATGTGTGGCCGAGTCGTTGAAAATTGGGTCCAATGAAAAGACCGCTACAAACGTGCCATATGAACGAAGTCGAGCTCCATTCATAAATGTTTTGATTGTGCTTCAAGCCGATAATAAAGGTTTTTAAATATCTCAAATGGTTTGCGTTTTCTTTTAAAAAAAAGTTGTCAAGTCCTTATTGGAAAACCCTATATGTATACAAGTAACAGTGCTCTGCTCTTTTTTGATATCGGTGGACTGAGTAGCATTTAAACCCATAAATCCTGGTGCATATACAAACTAACTGCGACACCATAGCGAACACTGAACAAACAAGAATTCTCTCTGATCAAAGTATAATACCATTACTGTATCATACCGCAAAACGAATTTGCAAACGTTTGATCATCTGAATGATAATCAATATTCCTTGAAGATAGTCCCCAACCGAACTGTGCAACATATTAAGTTTACTCTCAAATATTATACACTCGTACGAGAAGGTTTTGGTGTCTATTCTCTTATTAGGCAGAATATGGATTGCATACTTTGAAAATTCAATAATTTATCTAAGATGCCTTGCTCAGAAGTGTAGGATAGTTCGGGTTCGAGTGGAACATCAGACAACTTATGATGAGCTTCGTGAGCGACATCGATGGTAAAAGTAATAGTAAATAATGGTAGCTTCATTAAATATCCGGTTAAAAAGTGCTAAAAGTTAGTCACATATTATTTTATTTCACTTTATAAGGGTAACCACTCGCCCGTATGAGGAAAAATGTTGTTGCTCTACTTGTAACATGATTGGCGACGGTTGTATCATCAATAACTTTCAAACATTCAAAACGAACGTACATCGTTACCTCTGTTTTTTTCCTCCCTAACTTTCCTTCGTCCGCGCTGTATGCAAACATTTTAAGGGTACCTTAACCTCTTGAGCGCACGTTAATTTAAAAAGAAATGTAGTCGGAGTCGGAGTCGGAGTCGGAGTATAACATATTAAAGGAAATGACATGTTAAACAATAATGTGTTGTAACGAAAAATATAGTATATATGGTATTTTCTCGTTAAAAAAAATGTCTCGGTAGAAAAAAACAGAACAACGAAATGAGAAATTGGTGCTGCCGCTTATGATCTAGCGTAACGTGCAGAATGTCGATCATTCAAGCGGCAATATATTAACACTAAGTATATATAATACTTTACACCCCAAATACATTTTTTTTAATTTCCTTTCAATCGTTTCCAAACAAACCGAATCCTCGCCAGAGATTTGTTTTAAAATTTGTCTTGTTTTGGTTTTTGTTGCAGAAATTGATAAGATTAATTTATGTCCAAAGTGTTTTGCATTATTATAAGTTTAAAAAATGAGGGATGCTGTATTTTTTATATATGAGCGGTATTATGTTCATACAATATTTAAATTTTTGTAAACGACTGCTTTATGTAGGTTCAGTTTGGGAAACAAAACATTCAAGTTTTTGAAATGGAGGTTTGCTCAAGTTATAAAATTATATATAAATAGGAATATTCGAATTATCACATACGAGTAGGTGTGGTTGTTTCTATTTCCAAAATTTACTTTTTACATGAAACACAAGTATACCGTCAAATTTATTTTTAACTGTATCATCTATGACTATACACAATTTAATAAGAAAACATACACTTAAAGCTGGAATAGAAGATTTTTTTCTTCCACTTATGTAGTAAGCTTAGATAGTATTTTGTTTATTGTACATCTAGCAATTAAATTCAAGCTAAACACACACTTTACAATAATCAAACTCAAACTTATGAATAACAAAACGGGGTAATCAAAAATTAAAATTATTAAATGTTTATGTACAAGAGGAATCTATCAAATAAATGCAAAACAACATATTAGACATGAGAGAAAACTTCACCTTTTTTTCCATTTAAATTTAAAAAAAAATCATTTTGTTTCATAACAACAGAACAATGAACCAATCATAGCTTTTTTTCTATAAATTAATTTAAATTATTTCATTTCAAAAAAGCCATTCTGTTAATTCGGTTAAGAAAAAAATAGTAATACTAAAAAAATTATTCAGAATAACAAAACGTTTGGAAAGTTATTTATGAAATGTAGAGTTAAGTTGTTTCTTTTTTTTTTCAAATGAGATTCATTTAACACTACATCTTGTGTTGATAAAGAATTGCAGTATTATTTTTTAAAAGCCAAAGGTGGAGTTTACTCCAATGTTTTGACTGGAAGAATTAAATTAAAAAAAAAAATAGTAAATACTTAGAGTCTGGGTATTAAAATAACGAGCTACATTTATATTTCAATATATATAATACATATTGGAAGATTGCTTTATCAGCTAAAGATACAATAAATTTATAAATTAAGAAAATATGTCATTGCTCTGGGGAAACTTTTGTTGATATCTTTAAATGAGAGAGTTCATAAACTGTAACATAGTATTGTCCAGAGCATACTTACCGTACATGCAAACCGGAATTGGAAATATTTTATTTTACTTGAACGAGTTCAATTATTCGTTTATTGGAAATATAAATTTAGTTTTTGATTTGTGTTTTACCAAATTGGCAGAGCTAATAATTCTTCTGCACAAATATCGTTTTTTTTTTTCATTGTAATACCACTTCGTATCACTATAAGCCCCAGAAAGAATTAAGAAGATGAACTTTTCTAAAGGCTAGTAAAATCGACATAAGCTCTAAATAAAAAATTTAGCCAGCACAAGAAAAGCTTCAAATTTATTTGTTGTTCCTCTCTGCCGACTCCCTAGGCAGAAGTTTTCACTTTCAATGGTTTTTGATTGCCTGTCGAAGCGGTGACATTAGTTTTTGCGTTTGCCGGCGTATTACCTGGGAATCAAACCCAAACGTTAGCTAGCACATGGAGAGAAATACAAAGTTACAAGGGAGTGGACACAAGGGTTGATTAAACAAACAAAAATTCAAAGAATGACCCAGTTGTAAATCTGTCGATTAAGGAGAAAATACACTTAAAATAGTGATTTAATTCGGTTGAATTCTAAAAAAAAACCGAAAAAATAAAGGATACTTTAAGTACGTTGTCCAATGTTCTTAGACAGGTCTCAGTTCTTTAGCGAATTCCAGTTTGGCTTCAGAATAGGTAGGTCTACCGAAAGTGCGTTATTAAAACTGATTGGGGAAATAAATAACAGCTTGAATACTTCTCAAATTCCACCTTGCCTATTTATTGACATAACCAAGGCTTTTGATACAGTAAACCATACCGTTCTTTTAAATAAACTTTTTAATGCTGGTTTCAGAGGTTTTATTTATGATTGGTTTACTTCCTACCTGGAAAACCGGAATCAAATAGTAAAAATTAATAATGCTTTTAGTTCTATAAGATACATGAATATTGGAGTACCGCAAGGCTCAGTTCTGGGTCCTTAATTATTCCTTATGTATGTTGACCCGCCATTCATTCAACCCTTTAAAGGCAGAATCACAGCATTTGCTGATGATACTGCACTTTCATATTCAAGCGATAACTACGTAAATTTGTATCTGGACGTTAATAACGACTTGGATTTACTACGACGATGGTTTTATAAACCTAAACTGGTAATCAGCAGTAACACAAAGTTTATGATATTTAATCTCAAAGGTTTAATAAATGAAGATCTGCCCCTCGTTTATCACTCTTCGAGTTGCCTACGTTTTTGCTTATTTGATTCAACTGCTCGAGGTCATGCTACCTTCAATGCAGATGTGAACTGTAGTGAAGATTGTTTTCGTATTGAAAGTTTCGATAGTTTCCAGTATTTAGGTATCATTTTGAATAACAAGCTCAATTGGAACGATCACGCGCTATACCTAAAACTGTATCTTAATAGGGTAGTCAGGCAGATGTATCATCTGAGCCTCTATTGCAGTATTCAAGTTCTAGAAATGGTTTATAATGGCTTAAGAATTATGTGTAAGGTAAATCGGAGAACGCCTAGTTTTGCACTATTCAAAAGCCTAGAAATTCTCCCATTAAGACATTTATATTGTTATAAAGTGCTAAAGACATTTTTCGAAAATTCCGGTTTCTATGATATTAGGTTTCATGAAAATTATAATTTGCATGTTAACATGAGGAACTTTGTAACTATCCCACCTATTTATAAAGCACATTTTTGTCGATTCTACTATGTTACAGCTCCCAGATTATTTAATTCTTTGCCAGAAAACCTTAGGTGTGAGAGGACAAAAACTGTATTTTTAAAAAAATTTTAAAAAATGGCTTTTCACTTTCAACCATTATGAAATAGATTCGATTCTCATTCCAATATTATAAATTGACTATAATTTACTTCTTTTTTTATCTACATTGCATTTATATTTGAAATATCCTTTTACTTGACCCCATCAATATTATTTTATTTTGTTATTATGTTTTAAATTTTTCTTGTACTTTCGCCACAGATTGTACATAGCTATTTCTTAGACAAATTCATTGTATCATTGAGCGTTTATATTTGTAAAAAAAGAAAATTATTTATATTTTGTCATGAAATAAAGATAAATAAAGATTAATGACTCAACAAGCAATATCTGTTCTCACATCTATCCTGAGGCCTGAATATCATCGCATTATTTTGTTTTCAATTTAAAAAAGTTTTATTTTACCTCCTCGTTATTGTAACACCAGAACTTGTTAATTTTTAAATGTGCAACAAAATGAAATATGTTGAGAAATATATATTTTTTTATAAATAATTTCAATCTTATTCTGTTTCAACTAATAAAAAAAATATATATAAACGAGTAATTGGCACACAAAAAAAATTAAAAAAAAATATATTTAAATTAAAAAAAAAAATAAACAAAATGCTTAGAAATAATGTACCTTACGATTTTAACGAAACTGATATTTTTGATTTTGATTTTGGTTTTTTATTTTTAATGCAATCAATGATTTTTTGGAGGGAGTTAGAATAGTCATTCTTGCTCTTCAGGCTAATTTTCGAGTTGTTTTCTTTTTTATAATTTGGTAACGAAATATCCAAAAACTATAATTTTTATTCGGATGAGTTTTCTCTCGATTATGTGTAAGTGGATATAATGGATAGGATTATATTGTAAAATACGAGTATGGTTATAAATGAAACGACATATGATTCAACAAAAGTGTACTTGTATTAAGAAACTTTTTTATAATATATAAAATATTTATATTTTTTGTTATAATTTTTACAAATAATATTTACATTTTTTTGTTTAATTCTAGTAGAGTAGAAAATGCTAACAAATGCATGGTTACGGGCAGTGATTACTTGTTGGGTATCGTTTGTTTAAATTTTAAATACTAGTACTTATATTCAAATGATATTTTTGTAAAGGTCAGTGAAGCAGAGAACTCGTGAAGCTTTGATCCGACATGTTTTTATAGAAACTACATTTTGTGTAAAATAGAAAGTATTGTCTGGTCTTCAAGAAGGGTCTGGGATATAGAAAACAAACAAAGATATGTGTGTCTTGTGACTAAAGTATTCATAAAGTAATAATTAATATGAACACAAGTCATATTCGGAAGATCATTTAAGAGAAACTAACAAAACAGGGAAACATCAGCGCCAAGAGTAAACAGTTTGGCGTATTTTACACCTACCTTTGTGGAGACAAAGCTTTGATTTAAACTAATTTTCTAAGACTGGGAAGTGAATTATAATTCGGCATGGGGAACCTTAATGCAAATAAATATATTAAATTAGTTATTTATAAAAAAAAAACCTGCATGTGTGAATATGATTGCATTCTGTGCGAGTTATATGTATCTAATTAGTTCATCATGATCGGATATAGTTTATGGTATTATATGTGTCGCTAATGTCTTTCTAGAATACTTTTGCCTATTCCAGATCGCCCAGTTCACTATTTCACGATTTTAAAAAATATACAAATAAAATACATTTTGTTTCCCAAATACATATATAGAAAGACTGCTCTCGTCTCTTTGGGGATATATTTATCCCTCACAGGGCTTCTAATAAATGCACCTGAAATGAACCCTTAAGTTCGTTTCTATCAGTCTAAGAAATTTCCTTTCCTTTTTTTTAACTATCATACTAAATAAGACATTCTAGACTTTCTTCCATCTGCCAACTGATGATGATCGTTGTGAACTAAGCATTACCTCAGGTGAATTACTACTCCTGCTGAAGATTTCTGGCGATTCTGTTACGCGGGCTAGATCTCTATTTACAGTTTTCGAACTTAAGACCCGTGGACATCGGACTGACCATGGACGTCGTTTTGATGCCGCCGTTGTCTCTTGTAAAGCCTTAAAAGCCTTCGACGGCAATATTTCGAAACTTCCATTCGCTGAAGCATCTGAATCTGTTTTATTACTCCATGAATCGTAATAATCTGAATAAGATTCACTTTTGAACTCTTGCGGTGTCAAGGCTGGCGTAGAATCGAGAGATGTATTCTCCAATGAATCCAACTCTTCTTCTAAGACTCTTTTAGCAGCTGCTTGAAGCTTTTCCATGGGTAGGTTTCTCAAAGTGCTACTACTCTTTTTCAAAAGCAAACTCTGTACCAATTCGTCAACAAGTTTATCACTAACTGTTTGCGATGGTTGCCCAAAAATCGGTGAAGCTGGCGAGTTTGGCGACGAAAGATTATCTGCATCGATGCTATGATTTTTTCGCAGAGGCAATGAGAGTCTTTCACGCCGTTCTGTCATACTTTCAGCTTCAATAAACGCTTTTGGATTTTGTTTTCGTGTGATTGATACATTGTGGATAATCTTCTTGCGAGGTTTGAAGTTTAATTCTTCTTCAGAAGTTTTATTATCGGTTGCTTGTTCTTCTTCGATAATATCGCCGTCGTCTTGTAAGAGCTTAAAAAGCCTGGAATGTGTTGAAGCACGTTGATAACGAGTCATTTTACGAAGCTCGGGAAAACTTTCAGATTCAGTATCTGTTTCAGACAGTTGTTTATTCATATCGGTTACACCAGAATCATCTTCTTCAATCTCAGATTCTGAACGCTGAGAACTATTGCGACTGAGTATGCTCTTAGGTGTTGTACTCTCCACGATGAGGGATGCCTTTGTCTTACCAGATGGTGGTTCAACAGTTCCAGTTTCAAATGCAAATATGCGATCTTTGACAGAAATTTTAATTTCTTCGCTGAATTTATTTGCAATCGGTGATGGTTCAATGGATTCTTCTCTGGGTTTAATGGATTCAATTTCAGGTTTCGGATATTGATGTTCAATTTGGAAGTGATTTGGCGTAGAATCACTAGCACTTTCAGAACTTTCTGATAAAGCCTCTTCTTCCGGTGGTTCTCGTTCTTCTTTTATGGCATCGGCATCAGAATTTCTTTCTGCTTCTATTAAAGTTTCTGCTTCATCTTCAGTTTCATTGTCTTCCATGATAAACAATACGTCATTCATTCCCTGTTCTTCAGGAGCTTCCCAATCATGTTCAGTCGATTTTCTCCAGGTCCATGAATTATGGGGCTGAGTCCTGGTAACTTCTTCCTCGTTGATTGGTGTGGTTTCCGTTGGTGTAGATGGAGTAGAACTATCTTCCTTCTTTTCGACGTTAACAGTATTGGTAAAGAATGCCATGGCTTTTTTGTAATTATTTCGACGTGTTTCACACTCATCCTTAAGTGAAATTGTATGCATCTCATTCTCATCGATATTGGTACCTTTAATTTCAGCCCAAAAATCGACTTCATCAGATTCATTTTCATTCTTTGGCGTACTCTCCCTATCAAATTCACTGTTTGTCTCGAACTTTCTTTGCGTCACCCAGAAATCTATTTTCCCTGTATCCACTTCAGTTTCATTGCCCGAACTGTTGGAAGCCCAAAAGTCTGCTTCATTTTCTTCAATAAGTTTTGATTTTGGAAAGTTATTTTCGTCTACATGGCTGCTTGTTGCCCAAAAACCTGGATCTGTTTCCAATTCCGTGTGAATCGCATAACGAGTGGCTGACTTTTTCACATCAGAAAACTCAACATCACTGTCGCCGTAAACGGAAAGACTGCAAACGGGATGGCTAAACGATTCTTCCGCTTCTGTAGATATTTTAAACTTAGATGCTTCAATATGGGCCCAAAAATCATCTTCTACTGGTCCTGATTTTTCTATAGTGAACTCAGGCTCTAAAGAGACAGTCTCCTCTTCAACTTTCGCATTTGGCAAGTCTAGAGATATTAAAGTTTTAATTTTTGATGATTCTTTATACTTGGAAGCTCTCTTTTCAGACTTCAATGATTTAGTTTTTGATTCACAATTGCTATCTTGAATACTTCCTTGTGAAGGTTCAACATCTGCCCAAAAATCAATTCCATCTTCGCCTTTCTCTGGGCACAATTTCGTTTCCTGATTTTGACCGAGGGTTATTGTTTCAGTTTGGTACCAAGTATTTGTATCGTCAATCTGCTGAGGTTTCGGTGATTCAGGTTTATCCCAAATGTCAGTATTCTCCAGTTCTCCTCTACCGCTTTGAACTTCAGGTGTAACATATAAGTCTGTTACCTCAGAGGAGTCTGCTTTGGACCAAATATCAATTTCCCCGGTTTGTGTTTCGATGTTTTGATTGGCAGACTCAGGTTCTTCGTCATCTTCCAAATGCCCATCCACTTTCTCAACTTCGGTCCAATGATCAATATGGTCGTTTTCTATTTTGTTGGTTCTCTCCTGCGTGCTCTCAGTGTTTGAAGACTCAATTATTGCCCAAAAGTCTGTTTCCTGATTATCCCCTGTAACATCATAAGAAACTTCTATTTCACACCTCTGAACTTCTTCAGTTTTTTCATTTTGGGATTGATTGCGATTGATTTCGGAAGACTGGATATCTGCCCAGAAGTCAGGCTCTTCAGTTTCGGTATCTGTTTTAATTACCGAAAGTTTTGTTTCTACAGTCGGAATTGAAGTTGTAATATCAGCCTTGACATCTGCTTCGGAGATTTCCTCCTTCTTGTTTTTGATTTTCTTAGTCTCCTTCGTTTCTTTCATAGATTTCTTTACAGTTTTCTTCTTAACATCAGCAATTGCTGTTTCTTCAGACACCTTTTTGCTTTTTGTTACCTTTTTCTTAGGTTTTACTTTCTTTTCTGGCTCGGTTATCATAGACTGAACACTCTGTTCCGATTGTTTAACGCTATTAGATTCATATGAGACCGAATTCGAAACATTTGCTGGTACAGAATCAGAGGATATTTTTAGATCTATTTCACTTAAAATTGCTTTCATTGGTGTAAGCTTTGGTGTAGTGACAGTAAGTTGATTATATTGTTGATTAAAAAGTTGAGCCTTAAACTCGATGCTTTCTTTGACTAGATTACGTTTATCATTAGTTTTTTCAACCGCCTTCACAGAAGCTGTCGAATTTTTAGTCCCTGATATTTCCGATTTTCTTTCATCGCACGATTCCACGGATTCTTGTTTTTTGGGCACAATCTTTTCTTCTTTGTCATAATTGACTTTAATGCTGGCTACTAAATCTGACACTTCTACTTCCGTACTTGGAGTTTTAACTAGTTTCTTACTTTGTTTCACTACTTTATCTTGCATCATCTTAATAGTCGATTCGACAATTTTCGATTTATTTTTAGCATTGGGAAGCTTAACTATAGACAAAATAGATTCGGTCTCAGGTTCCTTTTCAGGTGCTTGGACTATCTTCTTCTTCTTTTTTGGTTTTGATTTAGTAGCGTTGGCTTCTACCTTAGTCTCTTCCTCATTGGTCTTTTTAGTATCAATGGGTTTTTCAACAACGTCCTTTCGCCCCTGCTCGGTTTTTACTCTTATTGATGCCCAAAAATCTTCCTCTGTTTCTGCCTCTTTATTTTCGGTTTCGACTGCACTTAGCTCTGATTGGGTTTCTGATTTTTGTCTCTCACTATTTTTTTTCCCCCAATAGTCGGCTGTTTTCTCAAGCAATAACTGTGCCTCTTTCCTAGTGGCCTGCAAAGTCGCCCAAAAATCTATTTCCTCCTCGACATTTTCTTCAGATTTATTTTCAGTTACTGTTTCTTCGTAAGATGGAGTTTGATTTTCATACGTTGTTGTCAAAACTGAAGTTTCCACCGGCTCAACCACATTATCCATATTTTCTTCATAACTAAAACTGTTTTGCCTCCAAGCCTCTACAGCCACATCTGCCTCAGACTGCTTCTTCACTTTATTGCTTTCAGCGATATTATTTGTGACATCGTCACCCCATGTTTGATCCATAAATTTATTACGCATTGAAAGTGAAAATGAGACTGAAACATCATCAGCCTCCGATTCATAGACATCATCTTCTTCTCCTTCTTTTACGGCGGCTCCTAATTTTGTTGATAATGGTGACATGCTCCTCATTCTATCCAACGATCTATTTGGACTTAAATCAAATCTCACACTAATATCACAGTCCTGCTCCTCAATGCCATTTTCATCATCATCTATTACCACTGAAGCAATACTAAACGATCTTTGTCTGTCTTCAATTTGACTGTTCCCTACTTCGACAGTAGCAATGTTTTCATCATTCGAAGAACGGCTGAATGAGAATTTTAATGGTAGTCGAACTGTAACTGAATTAGAGTTGTCATCATCATCGTCCTTGGCCATATCTTGTTGTTGTTGTTCTTCTTCTTCCTCGCATACTTCATTTGCCAGCGTAGTTGAGTCACTGACACTCGAGCTGACAACGCTTGTAGGCCTTGGACTTACCGCATCGGTTTCGTTCTCTTCGTAAATCACGCTTAGATCATCCATTACGATCACTTCTTCATCCTCATCTAGATCTTCGATTTCTTCATTTTCGGAGTCCATTTCTTCGACCACAGCTGCCTCTTCGTCATATTCGAGTTCATCCCCCACGAACTCTTCTTCTTCTTCTTCTTCTTCGTCAAAGATCATACTTTCTCCTTCATCTACCGTGCGATCGTCGTCGTATGCATCTAGGGCAGACTCATTTTTCTTGTTGTAAATTTGAATATTTGTCACTGATTTGATAGCCTGAAGACCATCGTTTGGAAGTTGTTTTGCGCAGTCTTCGCTGCTAGAAGTTGTTGTGGTATCTATTGAGGAAGTCGAAAGATCATCAGAGCTATCTTCAGATGAGATCTTGTTGTTCTCACACTCCGATTTAATAGGAGACGGTGAGTTGTTGAATTGTTTATCGTCATCCCCTACGTACTTTTTGTCGTCTTTTTGACTCATGTTTAAGTCGACATCAACGGGTTTTGAGATCTCATTGAGCTTACGTGTTAAAGTATCGATTACTGATCCTTCTCTTCTCTCCCTATCTAAATCTATTTCCTTATTTATATGTGGTATATCCTCAGCGCTTGGTGTTATGACTATGTTTGGGAGGTCCTTTGAATGAGATCTACCTCTACTTAGTGAATCCCGATCTTGATACAGGCTACAATTTTGCGAATCATACTCATTGGGATGGTAGTAGAAATAACAAGGACATGGAGGATATGGATTATGCTGAGGATGATGTGGGTGTTGAGGGTGTTGAGGGTTATGTGGATAATGTGGATGATGTGGCTGATGTGGGTGATGTGGGTGATGTGGGTGATGAGGGTGATGTTGATGGTGCGGATGAGGTAGATGATGTGATAATGGATATTGCCAATTATGAACATCACCATCAGATGAGGAAAGTGGTGGTGGTGGTGGTGGATGACAACACATTGGCATATATGGATAGGGATATGCAAAGTTAGGATAGGGATGGGCTTGTTGACAAGGACATTCGTTTATTGATTTATTTATTTGAACAACATCCGAGCCTTCCATCTCGGCTACAAAGATAAAAATAATGAAGAGAAGAAAAAAGAAGAAATGACGTAATGAGATTTTCTTGTTTTTTTTCACTGAACTGTGTAAATTTAGAGAATGGTGGAAAGTTTGTGAAAGCTGATGAATGTGGTGGGAAGTTACAGGAAAAAAAAAATAATAATTAAAATTAAAAAAAAGCTATCTTTTAGAATCCAACATCAGAATATGCCCTCTGCATTGAATTCCAAATTGTTACTTTTCATTCCCTATCTAAGCCTCAATCAATTAATGTCTGTCAATAGAAAACAAATAACATTCTCTTCAACACAAGCTTTATGCTAAATGAATCGAAATAATAAGAAAAATATAACAAAAGAAAATCAAATAAACAAAAGAAAAGTGCATTTAGGGAAAGTAAAGAAAAATTATTATAGTAGAATGTAATTTTGTTTTGTAAAAAAAAAATAATAATAATAAAATGCCAAAAAAATGCGATCAGTTTCTTCTTGGTAAAAAATACTTGGGATGCTTTAATGAGCGTGGTGTTTATGATAAAATGGGATGCACTTAACTAAAGTAAGATATGTATATGTATATACACTTTTGATGGTCATTTGATATTTTGTTGTTATTAATATTATTATTTAAGGTGGTGGACGGCTTAATGTATTGAACTCATATAATTTTATTTTACAAACGTTATATCGTAAACTTTACCTAAAGAAGCTTTAAAAAAAATAGTAACCGTACAACAATGATGACTAAATATGTTTATAAACACATTCTTAAAAAAATATTTTGATGTTTTACTACAGTATCATCTGTATTGCATTGCAATCTCCCCTATCCGGAAAACATGTCATCAAAAATAATGATGGATTGGGCACTCAATATGAAAGCATGGTGTTTGAATAGAACATCCAAGGAAACGGAAGGCAATGTTGCTTACCCTCGTACTAGTTAAAACACAGCAATGTGTGCGAAATATTATCAACAACAAGGGAAATAAAGCTTTCACAGTTTCTGTGATATTAAGGCATATGTGTAATATACTCGTATCAAGGAATTAAGCCTTACATTTTTTTGGTTTAACGTTTATGTAGAAGAAGAAGAAGAAGAGAAGATTGAAGTCTTGGTAATTTAGGTTGGTAAGCGTAAGTTAACGCTCAGTGAGGCTGGGACTTTCTTATGAATAGTGAATTATAAAGAAAATCATTAAAATACTATAGAACTTATGTTTATTTTAAGGGCGTACAGGGCAGTTTAAAAGCTCAAATTAAAAAATTAAAAAAAAAAATAACAATTTGATCAAAAAGTTCCCGGAATAACACCGTGTGGCGCTCCCATTGTTCCAATTTGAGTTCTGTTTTTTTTGTTAAGACATTCCCTCTAAATCTTAGCGTCATAGCTTGACATTTGCAAAAGTTACGTAGCCAAGTGTACGTCTATCTCTTGGTGTGTTGGCGATTTTTTACAATTTTAGAAATAGATTTAAATTTGCAACAACGAACTTGTATTAAATTTTGCGTAAAAAACGGATTTAATGATGCGCAAACGTTGGAAATGTTGGAAAAGTGTTTCGGCAACGATCCTCTAAAGAAAACGATCGTTTACCAGTGGCACGAGCGGTTCAAAAGTGGTCGTGAGTCAATCGAAGATGATGAACACAGTGGCAGACCATCGACATCGAAAACTAACGAAAATATTGATGGAGTAAAGCAAATATTGGTCAATAGCCGCAAATTAACCATCAAAATAAACCTATGGATCCGTCCAAGACATTTTGGTTCATGATTTGGGTTTCCGTCGTGTAGCAGCAAAGTTGGTGCCAAAAGACCTCAATTTAATGCAAAAAAGAGACCGTGTTGACGTCGCAAAAGAGATGATTTGCGAGGCTGAATCCGATCCCACATTCATCAAAAGGATCATTACTGGAGACGAGACGTGGGTTTATGAGTACGACAGGCGATCCAGACTTCAGGCAAGTGAATGGCGTTCACCAAATGAGCCGAGGCCAACAAAAATACGTCGTTTTCAGTCAAAAAAGAAGGCAATGCTCACGATTTTCATGGATTACAACGGTGTAGTGCATCATGGATTTTTGCCAGAAGGCCAGACAGTAAACAAAGAGTATTATTTGGACGTTATGAGACGTTGGCGTGAAACAATTCGCCGAAAGAGACCAGAATTGTGGGCACCATGATAAAGCACCGTCGCACAGTGCCATCATTATTCGTAATTTTTTGATGAAAACAACAAATACTATCCAACAGCAACCGAATTCACCTGATTTGGCTCCCTGTGACTTCTTTCTGTTCAATCGAGTTAAAAAACCACTACGGGGAACGCGTTTCAGCAGCCGAGAGGAAGTAATGAAAAAATCGCAGGAAGCACTGATGGACATACCGAAAAACGAATATAAAAAATATTTCGAGGATTAGATCAAGCGCTGGCATAAGTGTGTTGCAGTCGATGGGGATTACTTTGAAGGGGACAATATAGATTTAGATGAATAAACTTGTATTTTTAATTTTCTGAATAAATTTCGGGAACTTTTTGATCAAGGTGGTATTTGAATAGAGTTTTTTTAAAATAGCCTTTAGCTTTCCCTCAATTTATGCATGAGTAGGCCTCCTATCGAGTTTGTCATTAACATATAAACACTTTAGTATATAGGTAGGAGAAAGCAAGATACCTATGTATTTATAGGTTGCTGAATCATTTAAGGGGATGTGAGAAACATTAATTGCATTTTCAAGGTAAATTACCTAAGCGAAAAGATATTAAGAGGAAGCGAATCGTGAGGAAAGAAGAAAATATGTATTATACACTTCTTGCATGGATGCCCTATACTAAGAGAATTTAAATATATATATATGTATTTGAGAAAACACATTTTACTGAAGAACAAAATCCCCAACGCATGCTTAATCAAGAAAATCTCAACGATTAGGAGAGAATGGTTAAGTATATGTATAATTGTCGCATATCTCAGAGGAAATACATAGTTAATTCACGAATTAACCTAGCTCAAAGATATAACGTTGAAAAGATAATGTTGCCTCCTTCTTTCGGTTTTCATTTATAATTTTGGTTCACTAAATAAATATAAAATCAATTTATACCGATGTATAAAAAATGTATAAAAAATATGGAATTATTGAACGACAAACGACACAATTGTCATATGATATATTAATATTAATATGTACATTAAATTGAATTGGAAATAAAATCAAATTATTACTACTGCATCCAGTTGCAGACAGATCCGATCAGAAATTCATACACTTTAGTGTATCCAACCGTATCAAATGACCAACAAGTTATTAAATGAATGATTATGAAAAAACTATTATTAAAAATCATAACTTATTTACTGATTTAATCTAATCTATTGTAACTGATCTATGTGCAAATATTCATTTCTTTAATCAGATTACTTACCAGCGTTCTCCGGTGTTGTCATTGCTTGTAGAATTTTAAACGATCGACTGGGTATGGCGCTTCCAGTGTATTTTTTCGGTTCCGGTGCTTGTTGTTCACTTGGAGGAACATATTCCTGCGGTTGTTCTTAATTTTTTTAGAAATACACCAGTTAGCTCTTTAATTATGTGGTTTATGTAAGTAAGGAACTCACCTTCGCTATAAACTTGCCTTTGATTTACGTATCTGTTGGGTTGAGGCTGTTTCATTAGTGGAGGAGTACCTTCAATTGAAAATATAGAACTTGTTAACTACAGATATACTATTTACAACAGTTATGGTTGCAAAGCTTTGCTTTATTAAACTAAGCATAGATTACAAAATGGAATTTCTTCAGACAACCTGCAACTAATATCGATAATATTGAGCTGAGACTTAAAAATAGAACACGCTTATATAACTTTTCCAAGCTTGCTCAGATTTGCAAAACAAAAGTAATTCGAAAAACTAAGAGAATACAAGTTTTCGTTTTTAAGAAGCGGCTTCAACAGACAAGCAACTTATCTGGAAATTTGACAGCAACTTTGTTATCAACGCTGATCACGCTGGAGGATGTTAACGAGCATAATTATTTAATTATTTGAGCCAAACAGTTTAGTCGACATTGAATTGGGAAATTTGGGTCAAATATTTAAAGCCATTTATAATAAAAGTAAAGTTCGCTTTAGTTTATCATACCGTCATCACTGGCGGTTCTATGCTCAATGGCACCTTGTAATTTTTGAAAAGTTTTAGAAGGATTTGAAGGTCCGCGATATCTGGGATCTTCTTCGACTGCTTTACCAGCCGTTTTATTTGTTGGTTTTTCATCATCTTTGTTTATAAATTTTAAATAAGACAATAACAAAATAAATGAATATATTATGTGCTTACCTTGACCTCTGGCCCGGTTTACAAAGGCCTGATCGTTATTCAGCTGCATTCGTTTCATTTGCTCAATAGTTGGGCTATTTAATTGACCCGGACCCATTTGACGAGCATATGTTGGTCGTTGAAGCTGCGGTTCTTGATCACCACCTTCAGATTCGACAGCTTTATTTTCTAAAGCACTATCATCTGTGGTATCAGTGATCTTTTGTAAAATCCTAAATGACTTTGATTGATTCGGTGTTGCACTTCCATTACCCCATGAATTTTGATTTCGTGGATCGCTGTAGAATTAAATGAAAAAAACAAATTGCACCATATTTCTTTTTTAAATATTTTATAATTGATCATTTCCTACTTAGATGTGCAAAAAATGTTTTAACTCTGTTTTCATATCAATTTTCACTTTTAAGTTCAGATTTTTTCCTTCTTTTATAAATCTGAATTCTGTTTAATTCAGTTCTTATGTAGTATGTAGTACAAGTATGTAGATATACAAAATGCTTATGAGGAGTCATTATCATTATTATAATACATTATACAGCCCACCGATAAAGAGGCACCTAACTGCTATTTTTAAATACACTGTGTTGTACACCCCCAAGAAAATAGAAACAGAGAGGTAATTTCAACATTAAAATTTATTTTTACTTTTTTTGTATAAATTTTTGATAGCTGTATGTATATTGTTATATTGCCAAACTGACCAGCGTATGGATATTTGGAAGCAATTGGTCTAATCTAACCAAGAAAATAGAAACAGAGAGGTAATTTCAACATTAAAATTTATTTTTACTTTTTTTGTATTAATTTTTGATAGCTGTATGTATATTGTTATATTGCCAAACTGACCAGCGTATGGATATTTGGAAGCAATTGGTCTAATCTTTTGCCTTCCGGTCTACAGATTATTTTACGATATTAGCATTGGGTTGCCTATCGAAGGCAGTTTTTTGAATTGGCATCATCCCTTCCTTAAGAATGACGAAAGTATGCCGGCATAGAGTCGGGCTATCAAAAAAATCGAGATTTAGTTCCAAAATTTAGTTATGACTCTTATTTAGAAGGAAACCTAGTTTCAAGGAAACACTATCAATCTAAATGAGCTCCCACAAATGCATATGCATGTGCATTCCCTTTCTTGAGTTCATTGACCGAATGGTTGTCCGAGCTACAGACAGCAAATGAAAAAAGTATTCGGCCCTCATTTTCAAATCTTAGTGAAACCGGATGCATTGGGCAATTTTAAACATATGTTAAAACGAAATGAATGAATTTCAGAATGATGCCTTTCATAGTGTTAATTTAGTAACACAAATATAAATGAAAGCTTGGACATGCATGCTTCAAAAAAGATGTTTAGATTAAGCTAAATAAATTTTGCTTTTAATTCAAAACATTTTTTGCACAAAAACAGCGTAAGAATACACAACACTGACAGGAAATTTTACACTAACGATAGTACATTGAACAATCACTATTAATGCATTTATTTTTTCTAGTTTGACATCTAAAATTGAACCTGTCGACATTCATGATTAAGACGACGAAGGGAATTGGCGACAATGTCACGTTCACGGAGACAGAGTACAATCACAAAAATCAAATTGAGATACTTTCAGGATCGGGATCAGATTTTTATATGTAGTTCAACGGTCTGACGTTGCACATCACTTTTTCTTAAATTACGATACCTGAGACGATGCTTTCTATAAACTATCTCAGCTTCTAGGGGGCAGTCATAAATAAATAAACGTTTGTTGCCACTTTGATTATCATATGCAAAATATGCAAAAGAAAAAAGAGGCATTTATAAAATAAAAGCAAACCAAACGCAAACAAAAAAAAACAATCCATCTAAAAATCTCTACAGAACTACCAAATCTACTGCTAGGGCTACTAGATCTACAATAATTTTAAACAGCTCTTGATCGGTTCAAAAATCAGTAAAAACTTACTTTTGAATAACTAGTGGCTGTTGAGAGATCGGTCCACGAACATTATTTTGATTAAGCGATCCATCGGGTAGTGATTCTAAAGCAATCGGAATAACAACTGTCTTAATACCACCAGCAGTACTAGTTTGTTGGACGTTTCGTGGCGATTGCATTTGTTGCATTGTTGGTGAGGTAACCCGATTTCGATCCTGATTTCCTGGATATTCATTGTAACCTTGATCCACAAATTGATTTGGCGAACGAACTATGTAGCTAGGAGAAGTTGGTCCTTTAAAAGAGAAAAAATATTTAAATTTTTACAGTTTATATTCACCGCTCACTAATATCTTACCATTACTAGACGATCCTTGTGCCAATGGTGGAGAAGGTATACTACTGTACTGCTGCTGGTTACCAGTGTAGTAAGACTGTGATCCAAATCCCGGTGCTGAGGGTGTACGCGTCGGTGTTTGCTCTAGCTGTATCGGAATAATTCGCTCCTACAATCCAATCAATTAAAGAATAAGCTATGAAAAACACTAATTTATCTTACCCTTGCATTTGGATTTGAAGTGTTGTTATTTATTTGCAACCGCAATCCAGTATTATTACTTGCACCAAAACCATTGCTTGATGACGGTGGTGGAGATTTTATGCGATTGAAAGCTTGTGAATCCACCTGTTGTGTTGGTTGCAAAGGTTGTGGTGACTGTGACTGTGACTGCTGTGTAGGTCCCCACCGATTTGCTGGAGCTTGTCTAGATTGTACATATTGCTGTTGTCTTGCATTTTGGGGATCTGGATAAGATGGTGATTGCTGTTGTTGTGTCACGACTGGAGGGATGTAAATAGATCCAACTTGTGCCTTCAATATAGAATTTAATATAGCAGTTATAAATCAATTCATGTCAAGACTAAAATTTATGTACACTTTTTTTTAACAATTTCTCATTTGTCTGTCAAAACTTCCGCATAACAGATGCCAATTTTTTTCCATAAAAAAAAAGTTAAATCTCTGTTTTAAAGAGCCAACGCGGATATTTGGTGCATATTTTTGTTTCTTAGCTGCCAATAGATTCATTGGCACAAGGACTACTATGAACTGTTTTAACTCAGTCAAGATAAAATATACAAGAATTCAAATTAAAAATAATCTCTGCGTGTGCGGATATCTAAAAATATCACCTCTTTCGCTCTGCCATCTAACGAATGCAGAATCAGCGATTACCGTCATTGTATAATTTTGTTTAATCTATTTTGATTATGTCGTCGTAAATTGTTGCATTAATCTGCATAAATACAAATTAATAGACACAATAACATATGTGTTATATGAACACAAGTGGTGGTACGCATATTTAAATTTATCTTTTCCGGCAGAAACTATTGCTACATAATGATATCCTCTAAACAAATTGCACAGCTCTGAGACATTGTACATGACGTGCATATGGATAGAAATTGTTATAAAGAGCGAATGTTAAAAATAGAAGGGAAAGTAGAAGATGAAATAAAATGTAAGGAGTTCAAAAATTGTAGTATGGGGTGGCGGAATGGATAAATTCGCCGACTATTACGTAAAAAGGACTATGTTCTAAATATCCTACTTTACTATCCTCGCAACCATTTCGGCGGATTGGTTGCATTGTTACAATTATATTTTCCACGCACCCACTGGGCGACCAGTGATTATCATTCGAACACACTCATCACAGTGCAGCAAAAATTAACATTCTTATTACTTTTGCACAAAGGCGAAGAAGTTTCGTCGTTTATGGATGTGTAAGAAACTCAATTTATTATTTATTCAATTATTCAATTATTTTTTCAATTATTTTCGCATGATTCGATTCACATTTCTAATTGTCGAGTTCGTTATGGGAATTGGTTTGGAAAAATTGTCCGAGAAAGGATTTCTGCTAAGCAACGTTTTAGTGTTCGAAACTTAAGAAGAACTTTCAAGGCAAGACCTAGACCATTCCAATTGGTCGCTATTTTAAAAACATCTCCGTTATTAGGATGCAGTTTATCATATTTTATAATATTATCATTTGGATAAAATGTTTCAATTTCATTGAATATTGAATGTTCCATTCTTTGCAAAAAAAAAATACTTCAATCTAATCTTGCCCTGCTTCTTTTCTGAGCATTATGACGCCACTGTAAGGTAACATCACAATAAGTTTAAAAATTCATGAGTTCGACAAAACAAAATTAAAGGGTACAGTTGCACTAACTAACAAATGATCAAGCTACATAGCACAATGGCAACTTCTTATCTAAACTGTACTCACGTTCTTCTGCTTCTGCGACACTTGTGACGGTTGCGGTTCTGGACCTGAAGTTTGAATTTCACGTGATTTTGTATACGTTGGATACTGTGATTGTTGCTGAGGCTGTGCCTGTTGCTGTGGCCTAGCCAAATCAGATGGTGCAGGACTCATGACATCTCTTGGTCGAGAGACGTTGTTTTGTATGGCTCCTGGAGCCACTGGTCTCTGTTGACGCCATGGTACTGTTTGTTGCTGTGTTGGCGACGATTGCTGTTGCTGTTGATATTGAGGCGAAGTTGGGCCTGGGTATTGTTGTGGCGGCGGGGCAATTTGTTGTCGTTGAATTGGTGCCGATTGTTGCTGTTGTGGAGTGCTTTGTTGTCGTTGTTGCTGCTGTTGTTGGTACTGTGACTGATTTTGCGAAGGTTGCCTTTGAATCATAGGCGATTGCTGCTGTTGCTGTGGTGAGTACTGTACCTGGTAAGGGCTCTCTGTGCGTCTTTGCTGATCTACCTGTTGCATAGGAGAATTTGGACTTGTTGCCCTCTGAGTATTCTGTTCTTGTAGCTGACGCATGGGTTGTGGTGATTGAGAGCGATATTGGTTTGGGTGTGGTTGATATTCAATTTGTTGATTATTTGGATTCGTTTCAGGTTGTGGGTTATTCGGTGGAGATCTATTGTAATCTACATAAGGAAAAACAATTATCAGAGAATAAATAAGTATATATCATAAATATATAAATTACCGTTTTCGTCATTGCCAACCATGGGGCTCTTCGAACGCTCCTTGCGGTACTCTTCCACCCAGAAATTGTTCTTCTCCTTCGGTGGAGGTACTTTTTTCAAGGTAGCCATTGGATTGGAGGGAATTTTTATTTCAGGACGAAAGCCCATTGGTGGTGGTTCGAAATTTTGTGGAGTTGGGGATTTTCGCTGTGCTGCGCTTCCATTCGATTGCGGTGCTAGTTTATTTTGTGGCACTGGTGGTGGCGGAGGTGGTGCGCCACCTTTACTTGGCTGTGGTGGAGGTGGTGGTCCTGTTGGAAATACTTGGAAAGGCATTCCCATTGCGCTCGCCCCTAATTGTGCTGCCGCCGGTGGTGTACCTCCCATGTTTTGTTGTTGTGGTGGGGGCGTTGGCCGATTCAATTGTTGCTGTCCAGTAGCACCATCACTTTGTGCATTGCGTGCCAATCGTTTGGCCATTCGTTGGCTTTTAATCTGTGACAAGTCAATTCCACCAGGTGTGTAGGTAAAGGGTTTTTTGTCTTTTGTCATCATTGCATTCTGTACACAAGCAGGTGCTTCACCAATATTGTATTGCGGCAATTTTTGGGATGGTATTGAACCAGCAGATAGAGGTGGTGGAGCTGGGGGAGTACCATATCTGAAAAAATAAAACAGCTAACTTAAATAATTGACAACTTTTTGATGACATAACTATAAAATTTAATATTGACGTCAAAAGCACAAATGACAAGTTAACCATCATTTTTAAATGGCTTTTCTCCGCATTCCCAAGCGATTTGATTGAAAGCTTAATTGTCGCGAAGCTAGTTTTTTTTTCTATTTTTACTAAGGCAATCCAAAAAGTATTGTGCTATTTGCAGTGAACCAAACGTATGTTGTTGGACTGAACAGACAAATAATAGCAGAAAATTTGGAACATTTGCGTCATATCTAAAATAGAACCACCATGTGAGTTATCTGTGGCGGAAACAAACTTGCGCACGCGAGGAACAGATGCTTAGAACACGCGTGAGTTGTCAGTCGTTAATTTTTATTATTTTAATATAGGTATTTATTTTTGGAATATTCAAAGATTTAAAATGCAAAGAGAGTTCTAAAGAAAGCATATTTGGTTGCAGGTACAGTTTTTCTCGTGGGTTTGTAAAATGGTCAAAGACCTTCTTTCAAAATTGAATGAGAACATACATATGTATGTATTCTTTGAAAGATTTTAGTATAACGAAACCGATGTCTTCAATAGAAAGATTCAATAACAATTAAGGTAAAGAATGTGGTTTATATTCTTTAATTCCATATTAAATATACCTAATATTTCTTTTTGTTAAAAGATGAGCAGATGGAACACGCTGGTACCAGATTTTCTTTACTTGGAAGAAGTACTGACAGATAAAATAGAAAAAAGAACAGAAAATGATCCATAGAGTAGAGATGGCCACTTTGTCAATTCATTCCCAAAAACTGTTAAGAGAAACAAGGTAACAAAACCCAACTTTGGATTTCAAAAATGATATGAAACACTAAGTACTCTATAAATCTTCTGCAGACATTCACAAGTAGGATCGTAGTGGGGTTTTTCTTAACTGTTTGTGCTCTGTCGTCTCGGCAATTTTTCATTGGAAAGTATATTCATCAGATGAAATCGATTTGGCTAAAACACATTAGTAATGATATCTATGACAATTTCCATTTGGCACAAAGAATTACAAAATAATTCATAACACTTGTCAACCTGAATACACAATGTTAATTCATATTTTTCACGAGAAATACGAATAAGCAATTTAACCACAAAAGGCTGCAGAAATATGAACCTACCCATACCACCTGAATAAACTAATTCGTTACTGAATAGCTTCTGTGGTCATTATAACCTACAACAAAAGCACTACACTCTCCTTCACATTTTGCTACATCAATATCTTCAATCTTAAGATGCTTTCAACAACCAGATCATTTCCAAAAGTAATCACTTGAATGTGAGACAAGTCACTCAAGAGAAATCAAAAAAAAAAAACAGTATGTCGCCCACTTTCGAAAATTTACAGTGATGTATTGCTTCGACACGGCTAAGACAATCAAGCGTATATTCTGGTCTATTTTTAATTGGATGAATCTTTTTTGTGCATAAATCTAGATGAGTAGCTAAAGTTTATGATATACAATCTACGATTTATAGAAAATTTGTGTCTGTGTCATACCTTGGAGTTGGAGCATTTAACGCCTTATTCGCATTTTGAGGGTACTCATATGCATTTTCCACTAGAAATATCTAAATTACCCATTTGAATATACAGTGTTATTATCTTATTGAAAAAAGTGTTTAGGCATTTAAGCCTGCCAAAACGACCGATATCGACAGGTCTCGCACTTTAGCCGATATCGGTGTGGCAAAATGGACAAATTAAACCACATACGGGTATCATGTATGTATAGCTCCAATTGTGTTATTACGAAATTTGTTCCACTAATCCGATTGCGAAAATACTCGTATAATTGAACCGCAAATAGAGGGAAAACCCACATAAGCAACACTGCCCTGAGATCACTGTTGCTAGCAAAGTATTATAAACATTGTCAGCTGTGTTGCGTAAAAGACCTTGCAGCATCATGGATACTGACTTGTATAAAAATTTATTTCAAACCAAAAAAAAATACATACTAAGGGCATTTCGTAAAGAAACAAATCACTTTTTTTATAAAGGCACCTCACTGACGCTTAAAGTGTTAATGATGACTTTGAGATTCAACTTTTGCTACCACAATTTGTGGTGAGAAAAATCAAACAAAAAATGTTGAGGTATACCCGTATTCATACTCGTAGAGCGTTACTTATTTGATGGACAAATTTGTTACGATTATTATAGTAGGTCTGTGTCTGACACACATCAGCTAGCTCAAATATTTGGTGGAGAAATACGTAGCCAATGAGTGATGTAATATAATATGACAGAAAACTCATTTACCCAGGTGTACACCACTAAGAATAAAAACAATAACATTACTAACACGAAAAAACTATCACGACAATTAGGATTGTTTGTCACTTTATAAATCTTGGAAAATATTGATTATATCTAGAATTTACAAGTGAATTGATTTAATTTAACCTAATCAAGGGAAGTACTTCACATACTTTTACATATGAACATTAGAAATTTTATTTCTGAGCAAATCGGAACGGAAATTCTTTAAGAAACAGGGCTCGAATATTTATTAGTCATTATCATCTTAGAAAACATCACCATAAACAAAGTACCGCTGCACCTTATCGTTGGGCTACGTCTTAGAATACTAAACCATAACTTCATACGAAATGCTTGCAGTTACTCATGTACACAGCCGAAGTACGATAGATATAAGTTATAAGTCGCTGCATCAAAGCTAATCATTTAAAAATCTAGTCTGATATCTCGGTTCACTGATGACTTAAGAGAGGAAAACACATTAGAAATCAATCAGATATAATACAATATAATTTGCAATTAAATTTAAAGCTTCAAAGTTTTAGCACCCCCGATATCATCATCTTATTCTTTTGCTACTAAGTCTTACTATTAGGAAATTAATTACATTGTGAAATAACATTCCTGACAACGATTTGCATTCGCAAAAACTTCGATATATGGTGGGTTACGTAATGACCAATAGTTAAAAGGACTTTAAAAATTGATTGACTGATGATCAACATCAGTGGTCAAATGTTTCTGATCATTTTAGATATTGTCAACCGAACAGCATTAATGAAATAAATGATACACAGTGCTTGCCTTTTCTCGATTAATATGCAGCCTTTAATGAAACATCTCTTATGTTATATCCATAGACCTAAACAAAAGTCTAGATTTAATTGCAAACTGCAATAACATCGTAAATTAAAATTATTAAGAGATCATTTGCAATTCGGAATTACTATCGTTTTAAAATCTAGGAACGTTAAATGGTACACCTCGCGCCTTTCTAAGAACAGGCGGTGATTTTTGTCCGAGAATCATTCCATATTTAATATGCATAGCATCTACGTTAAGTGGCTCTTCCTCATACCAAAGGCACTTATTTTAATTGGCATGAGCTTATGCAAAAACATAATGATTTTCTTCTTAAACAATTTAATGAGAACTTTTGCCATAAATAACAGCTACGTCCACTTTAAATACTTACCATAATAAAACTCTTATTTTACACTTACTGAAAGTGAAGATCAAAACTTAACAAGTGCATCACCAGAGTGAAAAATTAACAAGTTTCTATCCCTTGAAAGCCATATAATCAGTAGAAATCTGAACGCAATAGCATTAAAGTCTTACGTACGTACATATGTGCTTGACTCCGAAAAAAGTTCAGTAAAAAAACGATGAACGTCTGAAGCACTATTCAATGTATTTGTACTGCATTTGATGCAAGTATAGTACTCCAGCATTCAAATATAATATGTTAACTCGTGTAATGTCGTATAAAGTATATAAGCTTGTGTGATATGATTCTATTTTTATTTAACATATCAGTGCATATGGGTTGGACAGGACAGTTCTTAGATTGTATCAGAATACATACGAGTATCTACAATTGTACGATATATACGTTAACTTCTGCTTCTCCTGGTCAGAAGAAACCGCACAACACAAAACAAAGATTTGCAAAGAAATCTTTCTAAAAATAGATTCCCTGGTCACATTTACTGCCTCATCCTACAGATGGACCACAAGACATAGGCAAAAAGCGCCAGATTAATTGTGCCAGGACCGAACGAAAAGTGCAAACTGCTGATATATTAATAAGAAAATTGTCAATGAAATATCAACGCAAGGTACATGCCTGACTTTGAGATTTTTGGTGGCGTAGGTTAAATTTAATCTGCGACAATTACTTTCAAAACAAAACAAAACAAAAAAAAAACAAACAAACACGGTGAGCAAATTTGGAAATTTTATTTACGATCCAAATGATGATTTTGATATATGAATGTCAGCTAAAATAGGATAATATAAAATGTAAATATTAAATGAGAAGAAGAACGGAGGTATGAAATGAACATTATGAAGCGCAAATCGAAGTACTTGACACTTAATGCTAAGAGACAACTTAGAGGCACTGCGTAGCCGACTTGTTCCATTTAATCCAGCAACAGTGATGACTAATACGAGTATTTCCTATCACATAACTATATTTTCCTCCAATAACATGCTTCTAAAGCACTAATTTTACAAAATAAATTTAATATCCATCACACTGAATCTTGAGACTGGAGATTTACAACAAATAAATCTAAAGGGTCCGCCATCTAACGTTTTTTTTTTTTCAACTAGTGCTTATTTCGTGAATGGTAACACTTAGCTCATGTCTGATTTGACAGATAATTATTTTTATCCTTCCGGTTAATAATGGAAAATAATTTCATTCAAATGGCTGACTCGGCTGGCCATGCAGTAGCCTACACGATCGGATTTTTAAGCGCATTATCGATTGTGTGCAGCTGTATTTCACCAATGGCTTCACGAATATTGTCCTTTAAAGCGTCAATTGTCTCTGGCTTGTCGGCGTAACACTTATCTTTTACGGCACCCCACAAATAATAGTCCAACGGTGTCAAATCGCAGCTCCGAGGTGGCCAAACGACATCAGCTCTGAGGCTGATAATGCGATCTTCAAAAACAGGGCGCAAAACATCGAGTGTAGCTTCGGCTGTGTGGCACGTAGCGCCGTCCTGTTGAAACCAAATGTTGCCAATATCCTCCTCTTAAATTTTTGTGAACAAAAATTCGTTCAACATGGCCCGATAACGATCGCCATTGAATGTAACGGCCACTCCTTGCTCATTTTCGAAGAAAAATGAGCCCAATTATGCCTCTGGACCAAGATCCGCACCAAACAGTGACTCGTTTTGGGTGTATCGGCTTTTCAATGTATGCGTGCGTGTTTTCTGTGCCCCAAATGCGACAATTTTGCTTGTTTACATACCCGCCAAGATCAAAATGAGCTTGATTTTTTTGGCAAAATCGGCATCTTCTCTAAGTCGATCGCAGGCCCACTTAGCGAAGCGAAAACGCATTGGATGGTCAGTTGGCTTCAACTCCTGAACCAATTGGACTTTGTATGGCGTCATACCAAGGTCTTTATGCAAAATTCGTCTCAATGATGTCTCCGAAATGTTCAATTGTTGAGAACGACGGTGAATTGATGTTGATGGCGCTTCACGCACACTTTCTGCCACAGCAGCAATATTCTCGGGTGTATGCACTGTTTTTGGCTTTTCACGCTTTGGTTTATCGAGGAACATGCCAGTTTCTTTCACTTTTTTCACAAGATGACGGTGCTTCTCTTCTTCCAAAATCCGTACGCAATTTTCGCACACATTCTGCAACATTACCATGACATGAGCTAAGTGTTACCATTCACGAAATAAGCACTAGTTGAAAAAAAAGCGTTAGATGGCGGACCCTTTAAATGAAAATGACAAATCAGACTCCGCAGCTCACTTTTGATTTCTTACGGATGCCTTGAAGAGCAAAATAGGTTTAAATGCAGCAAAGTATTTTAAAAAAGTGAGCTTATCATATATAAGTATCTAAGTGACATACGAGCTTTAAGAACGGCCTTGTTTTATTGTCCACTCTAAAAACATGTCGATTGGATCGAACAGTAGAAACTTGTAACCAAAAAACATTAACAGCCTTGACTATCCAACTACCAAATCCAATTGGCATTTTGTATATTTTTTTCTTGTATGAACCTACCATGGAGACGGAGAAATTTTAGAAACATAAACAACGGTTATAATACTACTACCATGACATTCACCCCCAAAATAAATTATATAATAAATAAATAATATAATTTCGATTTAAATGCGGTACAAATGATGACCCCAAAGCGAAAGACATAAACAAAGAAAGTGAAATAACTTAATTTAGCAAGTCCTCTTAATTTACCAAGGGAAAGACAACGACAATATGCACTTTTTTCGCCACCTCCTAACCTCAACAATGTCTTCATTTCATTCAAAATCCCATTGGTCCTGTTAAGTATTGAGATCACTTATAACTTTTATCTTCGTTCTAATTAAAAAAAATTTCCATTTTCAGAACATCATTCACCATAACTAACCGCAAATTTATTAATCATCAATTCACTTTGTGACAGAGGCGCCATAAAATTATTTCTTGCTTATACTTAGGTTGTAGATACATACGACCATACAACAGCTTCATCTCATACCCTCAATTGAAATTCAACCATACATATACACATACATATAATCGTACAACAAGAGAAGAAAACTAATAAATCACAAAATGCTTAAAAGACAGAAAAGGCCACGCATGGAACAAAACCTAACAAGATACTCATATTCTTTGTGCTTTGCATTCGATTGCTGTTGATGCTGTTATGTACGAGTATTATTGCTGTTCCAGCATCATCACAATAACGATGATAAATATGCGAGAGTTATTGATCATTACCATTGAATGTACCATTTAAGGTTTGAACAACAATTTGTAGTTAGTAGATTTTCTAACAAGGAAACACAACTACCCGTACCTGGAGTTGTACTTTATTTTGTCTACGAGTAGAGCGTTTTCCCTTAATATGGTTTCATATTGTACGCCATGCAACAGAAATTTGCCGGTATAGATTAATGTTGAAAATATAGAAATACAACATGTATGTGTAAGATATCTGTGATACCATTTATGTCGGCTTAATATAAAAAATACGAGTATAATCGGAAGTAGATTCATAATACAATACAAACTGACATCAATGTTTAAAAAAAAAAAACAAGCTGTAGAATATGGTCGCAAAAAAAACACAATAAATAAATAAAACTCCGGACTTATCAATGATGATCGTTTTAATGCTGCTAAATCATGATCAACGTCAAATTCGATTTGTTCGTTAAATCCTATCAATGACTGACCGCCTGATAAATTGGTAAGTGGTTGTATGATATCCTAGCTATAGTAATTGACTTCTCATTGGCTAGAATGAATGTTGATTACTTTTTTTATGCGACTTATTTACGGCTTTAAGATGACATTTTTTTTCCTTAGTAGTATCAAACAAAATTTATTCATTGCTCACTGATCTACACACAACTTTTCTCCTCACTTCATAGTCATGAGTGATCTATTGATGATGAATGGTCCATTGAGAAAATCATATCTTAGCCTACCAATGCCCTTGTTGTCAAATTCATGGGGTTAATAGATCACATAATATCGCAGTCACATCATCCTCCTTAATTTGCTCAAGCAGGAAGTGTGTATTTCTTAGAAACAATGAATGACATAGCGAACAAAGCAAACAACGTACAAAGTACAAAATGATTTATATCACATCTTTAAGTATATCAAAACGTCAGCGGTAAAATCCAAGTTGCATTACTTGGTAATTTGTCCAACCTGCCTCTTTGCTTTTTACAATCATAATGCACACATAAACCGTTCAATGAGTCAGATTCAAGTCCATACAGTTGAAAACGAGTCGTTTCAATAGGCAACGGTTAGAATTAGCCGGTTACATACATATGTGTTGTACATGTGGCAATGGAATTACATCTATTCAACGTTGATGTAGGTCAACTATATCAAGTCTTCTGGTGAGGTATTAAAAGCCAAGAAAAAATAGGTGTCGAAGCATATGGTAAGTGTTGCTTCTAGCACTTTGCAAATGAGGAAACTTGAATGAAGATGTCTTAATGAGACATCTAGACGATGGTAGAAGTTTATTGGAATTGAAAGTAGGTTTACTACTCTCGTCCACGATCAACATTATGCTGGGTTTACTCTTCGTCAGAGTGTTTATGTAACCAGATGATGTTGGGTGGTGAATCTACAGCTGGGTTTAGTTTGTTCTTTTTTTTTAGGTTATGAGTTAATTATGATGAATATTCAGTTAGAGCACTTAAACAATACTTTTTTATTGGTTTTGTGAAAGTAGTTCGTTGGAGTATCCCACGAGACATTCTCATTAGGTGTAAATCGTGTATCTCATTAGGTGGATTGTGTTTTATCTTAAGAGGGACTTCTTTTTCAGATACGAGTAGATATGTATCGTTTAATGAAAATAGCTATGAGGTAAGTATTGAAGTAGGTTAAATGAAGTGTAAGTATTTGGGGCGGGATAAGTACTGGCTTTTGAACTCTATTAATTGATGAATAGAAGTGTAAGATTTGATAGAAATACTAACGACTATATAGTCTCGTGTTCTTTGAAAGTCGAAGCAATACAGACTCAGTGGGAATAAGGTTTGAAGGGATCTACAGTAGTGTGCAAAACATTTGCAAAGAATTCTAATGAAACGTTCAGTCAAAAGTATTACTTACAGTTTAATACTTAAAAGAAAACAAAGAAATTTAAAATATGTACTCTTGATACTTTGTAAAACATTTAAAAACGAGTTTATTCATTTTAAGGCTGTGCAAAACATATGCAAGTTTTTTTTTTGGTCATCAATATTTGGTCCAAAAACCATTGTTTCTAATAACTTCCGCACACCTTTTTGGCATGGAAGCAATAAGGGAGTTTGTTAACTCACTGGGTATTTTTTTCCACTCATACTTTAAAGCTTCATAAAGAACCTTTTGCAAAGTAAACCGGATTCCCAATAAGTTTTCGATTGGGTTTAAGTCGGAGGACTGTGGAGGCTAATCTAAATCATTTGCTGCCCGAGCCTCTAAAAATTCTTTAACGAACTTTGAGGTGTGCTTCGGGTCGTTGTCTTGTTGAAAGCTCCATAACAACGGCAACTCTTCCTCAGCGTATAGAAGCATGACTGTGTTTAAGATATCCTTATACACAAAGCGATCCATTATACCAGTTATTTGGTATAAGGGACCACATGCTTGAGCCGAGAAGCATCCCCAAACCATAACGGAACCGCCCTCATGCTTCAAAGTAGCTCGGATGTTTTCCCGATTTAACCGTGTACTTGGCTTTCGGCGAATGTAACCAATACCATCGGTAGATAAGATATTAAATTTGCTCTCATTGCTAAATAAAACGGTTCTCCAGTGTGTCAGGGACCAAGTTGAATATTTATGAGTAAATAGAAGTCTAAATAATAGGAAATTAGAAGCAGTTTTTTATCAAACAAAGAGACTACCTTTTTTGACGGTGTTTTTCAGGGTTAACAGGGGCTTCTTAACAGCTCGGTATGTCCTCAAATTACTTTCTATTGCACGTCTACGAACTGTGCTTGCATCGATTGACAAGTTGAGGTCCTTAACGATTGCAGTTGAAGATAGGAAAGGGTCTTGCCGGATAATGTTGATAATTTTTTTATCAGTTTGCATGTCTGTTTTTCGGGGACGACCACCAGAATGAAGCGTTGCAATTGATAAATTTTGTCGGAACTTTGTAATTATCCGGGAAACAGTCGATTCGTGAATCTTGAATCGTTTAGTTATCTTTCTTTGCTTAGATCCGTTTTTAAATAATTTATTTGATAAAGAATACTATTTTACTAACCTGATCTGAATATCTGTGAAGTTAAAACAGAAATGCGGGAAAAATAAAAAAATTGCCTATGTACGAGTATGTTTTGCACAGCTGCATATTTGGCAAGCTAACATTTATCCCTGGAATAACTAAACTAACTGTACTTTTTTCCGTTTTTATTGCTGAGACCTAAGAGTGTACTGTCAGTAACGGATTTATTTTTAAATTCTTACATATTATCCTTCTTTGTATAGTTAATCAAACAAAACCTCAAGAGAAAAAAAATTTGCAAATGTTTTGCACACTACTGTATGTACTACCGCAGCAAACCAACTAATCATTATAGTGATATAAATCAGAATAAAATATTTGATTTAATCACATATGTATGTACTCGTGCTGTGCCTGCAAAAAATATATTATATATGTATTATTATTTGAAATCTATCAATTCATCCAATAGATGTGAACCATTTTTAGCAGTTGACTTATGCTTTGCCATACTTATGACTTGACTTATTTGCCTTGCCAAACGTTCTCGGACTTACAGCCAGAATAATTTTCCTACAGAAGTCACGATACGTCAAACTATTGAAAATTGAATCAGTCACTTTGGCGACTGATCAGTGATCACCCAGTTGCAGTACCTACGTCTTTACAACATGCTGTCAAATATAGATAGGTCTGATGAATAGCTGTTTTATTTCCCCTCTCTTCAGTGAAAAACTATGAAAAATGTAGGTACCTATGCGAACGAGACTTAGACTGTTTTTCGTAAAGTCTTCTATGGTACACGTAATATTGTTATCATTAGAAAATAACCAGAGCTTGCGCTTTCTCATTTTTCTCAACAAAGAAAAAAAACTTGCAACCATATAAAAGTGAACTAATAAGGATTCCTTGCGCGCGGCATGTTCACTAATTGAACAATTAATTGTTTCAATTAAATACATATGAATGTAGCTTTAACATAACTGAATTGAATTTTGAACTCATCACAAAAGAATGTGGAAAGTCTTCGCTAATAAAAGAATTACTGTTTGATGCAGATTTTTTTTATGTTTTGGTGTAATCATCAGACCCCAGTTCATCTTAGTTATACGTGAAAAAACCCTGACATGTGCCAAACAGTAGATATAGGAAGTTGAATACTGAATTAATCTAAACGGAAATGGAATTAGTATTTGGAGAAATATAAATGAAACAATGCTAATAAATGAAACAAGAGACTTAGGCAAAAATAACGGTTATTTTCCAAGGAGATTTGCTATCAAAATATTTCGGGGCCTTATTAAATCTCTGATCTAGGCCAGTACGCTAAAGGCAAGGCTTTCCCATTTTGTATTCATATTAGCGAAAAACCAGCGAAATAGAATTCTTCAATGACAAGCGGCAAAAAACGTTTAAAACTTTTTTCTCGATATCATTATCTTAAAATTATGCCGTTTCAGAGTATGAGATCAGATTACAGGACATTTAACCTCTAATGAACACGAAACACGAAGTTAGAGGGCTAGAAAAACTTTAAAAACATCCCGACCTAGTACCATTACATAGGAAAATGTTCCAAATATGTACATATTGCCGCTGGTAATCATCGGCTATGGTAAACCTAATATTTACATACATGTGTGTATATACATAGGTAGTCTCATACCCATTATGAATATGTACGCGAGTTATGTTATAATATTGATGAAAGAATATCAACGTAGTTTCTGTGAGTAAGTAGGCATCGAAGCTACCTTCACGTAGACTATATTGTCTATTACCATGTCTATTACATGTATCCATGTAAATATTAAATACAATAAAATGAAGAAAAAAATCATTTAGGGTAGACGTAAAAATAAGGTGTGAAGATAGCCTACTCCACAAATACGGAATTTTGTTTTGAAACGAATCTATGAACTCAGTCAAGAAGCCCAAAAGTATTCTTCTGTTCAGTACTTTTAATATATGTATTATAAATACTTTTCTCCAAAATTAGTTCAATTCCGAGCAATTGTGCATCAAAATTACATAGAAATGTATTCGTTTATATATTTTTTCTTAGAACTACTGACGTCAACCAGTACCAATCTGAGCAAAACACAAAATCATCAACGCAAAATCACAAAATCTCAGCTGTTAACATTGAATAACTGTGTACCCAAGATAAGGCCACCCAACACAAAACTCCATAAAGCCATCATAAAAAATCATTTTCAGGAATTTACAATCCCACTTTTATTGTATCGCTTACGTCCGCTCCTCCAAAGAAGCCGTCTGACAAAACAACACGCTTGCGGTTTTATAATTTGTTTTGAATTTTTCACAAAGATAACACCTACTCGTACAAGTATATACGAAATATTCCCCTAATATACGAACTTCGTGTAGTATCCGTTTTCTTTGTTATGCAGATTCTTCAAAACCTCTAGTTACAGCTTCTTTCTGAATCAGCGAAATTAATGTTGATAATAAACTTACACAACTTTATCCACCTCATCGATAATTTTTGGATCAAAATGAAATCCTCGATCTTCCTTTACCATATAGGCGGGTAGCGAATCAATAATTGCATTTGCCTTATCATTGTACGAGCCCAACAATTCACGGTACTTTGAGTAAACGATCCTTTTCAGTTTTGGATTCGCCGGAGATGTATTGTTCGCCGTTGGCGGAGGCTGTTGCGAGGGCGTTTGAATTGTTGCCGCCATAATTGTGCAAATTCAAAAAAACGATCGACTTCACTAGAAACCACCGACAAGATCAAAACACAACAATAAATCACTAACCGACAGAATTATATAATTAATTGAACATCACAATACGATCCGACGGTTATCGTACGTTCGATGAGTCAGAAAATCACTCCGAAATACAATCCCTTTTCAAGACGATGCTGATGATGATGACGATGAAGCCTCCTATCATCTGTGGTGTCAATAAAGTTGCATTAAGTAACAAGCGATGGCATCGAATAAATCGGTGAAGACCTTCGAACCGAATTCTTCTTTTATTCCGTAATCCGATTAGGGTCAGTCAAGACAGTCGGCCGTTAATGTTTGCGGTTCACACAGTGAGTAAGACTCGCACACGCATTGAACGGTTGATTGGTCTTAGAAGAGGTCTATAACTTGAAGAAAAAGCCTGATCAAGAACAGTGCCACGCGCGTGAGTCACACACCGACAAAAATTTCAAATTGATAGTTCCGATGAATGACGGTTAAATGGATTCCACCATTTCAGGTGTGGGAATGAGAATTGACACGGGAATTCCTTTGTTTGTTCTTTGTTTTGCACTTCTTAGTTTTGTATTTAAAAGACTATACTAATATATAGATACAAATTTATATATTTTCTTGTGTTATTTGGACGAAAGCGAAAGGTTTAAAAATGTAGAGAGGAGAACTGTTCGTTCCGACGATACTTTAACGAATGACCATAGCTGAGGAACATGAAACTGCTGGTGCTCATATACTGGCAAACGTATCTACTGCCATATCTGATGTATTCGCGTGCATCTGTAGACTTTGAATGGCTTAAACAGTGAGGCCATTAGGGTGAAAAGTGTTCATTTGTTTAGTGTAAAAGATATGTAATGTCCTTAATAGCAAATATAATTAGAATGAAGAAAAGACATACAAGATTTTAGAAAACGTGAATTTTATTTTAAAATTGTCTTACAATTAGTCATTGTAATATCAAATTTAAATTAAGTAAAAGTATCAAATGTAGACTTATGGTAGAAAGCCTTTTAAAAATGTTTCAAATTCTCTCGAGAGAATTTCAAAGCCGATAATAATATATATACTTGGCATGATTTCTAACACTTTTCCATCAAATTATATTTATTGTCATGCAGGTAACTTAAAACGTCAAACTTCTTATTACATTGAATTTCGATGCGGTGTGAAAAGGATATACGATTTTACAAGAAAAAACGGAAGGCCAGATTTAACTTAAACTGGAGCCAGAAAAAGAAGGGATTGGTGTTATGTGATTAATACTAAATTTAATGACTTGGTAAAAGCCATTTTTGTCGTCTTATGCAAATTGGTCTAAATACGATCTGTAGACCTTCTTTTACTCTTTTCTTATTTAGGACCATTTAAACCAACAAAAGACGTTCATCGTATGTACGATCCTCCTTTTCATAACAAAAAGATAAAAACGCCATGTTAATTTGATTTCATAAAGAGAAAATATTATACCCCTGCTGATTTCAAATTACGCCACAGTTCTTAAGCAAGAAAAATTGAGAAGTGACTGACTAGTAGACCTATTTGCGTGTGTGTGACTGGTTTTTAGTTTTTAGTTTTTTTTTGCTGTGCTGTTCTTTTATTTCTTAGATTGAAGATTTTTCGCACTGTGAGTGCATTTTTTTGTGGCTAACGTGTATATTCAGCTGAAACATTTTTGTTCGGTACAACAAATGTCTACAATTGAGATTCAGCTGAGCTTCCGATTTTTTTTTATTTCCTGATTGTCTAGCTTTTGAGTGCAATACATTTATAGTCAACTAACAAAGGCGCTAGTAATGAGAATCATAAAATATATAGGTAACCATGAATTATTTTATGCAGCTATTTTGGAGGAGCTATCAATTTATTTAGTGTTTATGTGTTTTTCCAAAAGATTTTGTCTCGATTTCGATTGATTTTTGTCAAACTTAAATAGTTCAATTTCAAAGAGCCTAATATCTTTAGATTTAATTTGTGTACACAGCTATATTTTGGTCCTCATACCATATATCTGTAACTATTTATCTAAATTAATGCATGTGTGTTTGTTCTTAAATTTGTAACATCTAGAGTAATCATTTTATTTAGTTCAACAACTTTAATAAGGAGAAAATCCGACCTAATCCATTTTATACCATAGTCGACTAACAATGGGAATAACCAAGATACAAACCTGAAGATTTCGTAGCATTTAACTGATTACCTGAAAGTAAGTCTTTCTTTTTCAAATTTACATGTATAAATATAAATGTATGTATATCAACACATTGGGCATAGTACCCCTGCGTGAAAATTCCGGACTTTACAAATTCATTTGTAAAGATCCCTCGAAATAATAATAATAATAATAATACTCCTATAAAGTTTACAAGACGATATACGGTAGACTTTAATCCAATAACTTCACTTATTTACAGTGTTTCAAAGAATCAGTGGCATCAATTTCGCCTATATCCTCTAAAAACTTTAGTCAAAAAATTGGCAAAGCTGTAGTGAGTACCGTACAGACGTTTCTCTTGACATTGATACCCAGCCGAACATTTTAAGCATGTTTTTTCTTCATGTTTTTATGTTTAGTCTTCTTCAAAACGGCCAAATACTAATGAAGCGATTAACTTCAAATCCTTCAGAAATTTTAATCGGCTTTTTCGAAATCGGTAAAGGCAAAAACATTTTTTGTTCAATTTCATTCACAATGGTAATATCATTTTCAACTTCATGTAAACGATAGATCTGCACCGGTTATCGTAGAGGGTAATTTCCTTAACGTTTTAAAAGGAATGGCATATACAGGGCACGATTTTCAGTATTTTACTGCACACATTATCAAGATGTGGTAAATCATTTTTTGCTCAGTCAGCTTTTTCCACTGCAACAAAACTGCCAAACTTAAATATTTTATATCAACATAACAATTCATGCAACATCAATAATAGCAATTGCTTATCACCCACAATTTTAATTTAATTCTGGTGGCGGCTAACGCCCCCATTTATTTTGCTTAATACAAGCTTAAAAACTAAGACTTAAGCTAATAAAATAAGGTTTAGCTATTAGTACTAGCGCTTAAAGCTAAGGATGGTGAAGGAGATCGAATTTGAGGGAAAGTGTGCTGCGAGTAAAATCGAAAACGGAAAGGTTGGAGTTTACCTTACGCAGCATACGGGAGATTGGTTCGTTAGAGCCATATGTGGTGCGGTGGATAGGTAAACAAAAGAGACGGGTAGAACGTAGATTACGAGGGTTAGTGTTAAAGAAAATGGAGTTGCAAAGAGGCATGCAATCGACGGAGCCTGAGAGGAGTCGGTGAATGAATAGAATGTCTGCTGCGTCCCTTCGTTCCTCAAGGGTATTCAGGTTAATGAGTTTGAGACGGTCTCGGTAGAGAGGTAAGATTAGAGGATCGTTCCAAGGTAGACCTTGAAGAGCAAATCGAAGAAAACGTCGCTGGATCCTTTCAATACGAGATACGTGAACTCGTTGATAGCGTACTTGAGAAGGGGGCGAACGTAAGTGATGTATAGTGATCTGGTTACGTACGGGTTGCAGAATTCTTTGGACCATCTTTTAACGAAGCCGAGTGATGAGTTTGCCTTAGAAATTATCTCATCAATATGCGAGCGGAAATTAAGCTGCCTGTCGCATAATATGCCAAGGTCGCGGATTTCGTTGAGGAGACTTCTTGCACTTACGTGAGAAAGTAATCGATTGACATTTGGAGACATTGAGTTCTAAGCAGTTCTTGATGCACCAGGTGGAAACACTATTTAGATCTATTTGAAGGAGGCTGGAGTCTTGTTGTGAGGAAATGGGTTTAAAAAATTTGGTATCGTCAGCATAGAGAGAATGAGCCTTTGAAGGTCGTTAATAGTTAGGATGAAGACAGACCTGATAGGACAGACCTGAAACGAACAATATAAAAACGATTATCCAGGTAAGAAGATATCCATTTAAGCAAAATGGGTTCAAAGCCCAGGACGGACAATTTGAACAGGATTAGTTTATGAGATATCTTGTCAAAAGCCTTACTGAAATCAGTTGTTATAACGTCAACTTCTTTACCACTTTCTAAGGCTGAGAGAACAATTCTTTTGCTGATCAAAATACGAGTATAACATGAAAATCTTTTCCGGTTTTTGATACCATATATTTGTTAAATGAGTTATTCTTTATTAATCTCCTATAAAGAACTTTAAATATAAAAAGGCAAGGTAAGAACGAATGTATTGTAGGTACTCGTATGTAATTTTTTTAAAAGAGAAAATCCTTCTAGCGAATTCACCGGGACTTTTACCATTTTTCCAGGAAGTCAATTATCGGCTTAAGATTGATTTTGCTTGATAACCGAGGATCAGAGACTTGTATTAAATGAAAGGAATTAAGTTGAAATAAGTCGTTTTGATAATAGTTTGCGTGGAATTAAGTTCCATAAGAGAGCCTTTTGACAGATTTGTAAGAATCTAACTTGATTTTAGTTTGCTGAAAACAATACAAGTAGAATGCCATTTAATTTAAAATGCCTATCAGCAATTGCAATACCCTTCTCATCTATCTTTATATACCGATAAATCCCAAAAAGATCAATATTATTATAAGAAGCTTAATTTGTAAGGTTGTAAAGTTTTCAACACTCCGATATAATATCCTGAAATGTAATGTGAAATGAAAATCACAGAGTTTGAGAGATCCGTACATCGTAACATATAACAAGGAATGGGACGTAATGCATATAAATTACTTCCTAAAGATATAACATAATATTTACTGAATCAACTTTATGATGACAATATAATAAATTGTACTTACGCATAATACTCGGAACGGAATACTTAACCGTTCGAGGTGAAAAATTACTACCGTAAGACAAAAAGTTCTTTGGTTGACATCGTTTTATTTCTAACCTGTCTGTCAATCAAAATTGTCTGATTATGAAATGGAAATATGTATATAAATACAAAATTAAATGAGTCATGACAATCATCACAAGTTCTTATACTTTTTTAGTTCCATTTGATATTACTCGTGTAATTAAAATTTTTATAAACAAAATAATAGTAATTAATAATGTTTCGCCGTTGTGGTTCGGGTATAAACGTCCAACAGCATAGGTGAAAGCATAACCACCTCATCACGGTCGTTGCCTACTTTAGTGGCACTTCTTACCAACAAAAACACAATATATACGAGTACACCGATATACGAGTAAGGTATCATACATTTCATTTAAGACACAAAGTATATTCGCTCAGTGTTTTGGAACTACTATTCTTCTGCAATTGATTACAAGCGAATACAGTACCAATCATCACGTTTGTCGTCAGTGAATTTTTATATTCACATAAAAATTTATCTCAAATTGATAATTGTAAATTTACGTGATCTTGTCGCACTGATGGTCAAGCACATTTAATAAATTTAATTAATTACACCTTCTCTGTGGTTATTTCGCGTTGTGTGAGATTGACACACGGAACTGATGCACAGTGGTTGTGCTTGTGATTGTGAGTTGTGCTTGGGAAGCAACAAAGGGTTGAGATGAGGTTGCGATTGTCAATCAGAGATTGTTTTTGTTTGTCGCGCCTGTTGTTGATGTAGTGATTTTATTTTTTCGGTGGGTTATCCTTGGCACCACCGCCGGTGCGGTCGGCGGTTACTTTATGTGTTTATTTAAGAAATAAAACCTCCTCAATAAATTTAAATAAATAGAATGGCATTTTGAAGATGAGTGTTTCTGTCGTGTGTTGTGTTCGAGGTTTTTGCGCTCATACGAGTAGTTGAGGTAAGATAATGAAAATTTAGTGCATTATCGTGGGAATTGCTTCATGCGTAAAGAATGTTAAAGGTTGACACTTGCCATAGGATGGTCATGTAGATGAAACATTGTAAACATAAAATTATTTGCATTGTAAATATAAATTAACTGGGCTTGGTGGAATGCATTCTTTAAAAGATTAATTTACTACATGCATACGAGTACTACATGTGTGTATATATTCTGTCCAAAAATAAAACTTTTCTATCTTAACCTTGACTAAATCCGTTTGTTCTCAGCAATATCTCCTGTCTGAATAAATAGCGTTAATTATCATATTTTCAAATAGTTCATGTGGATTATATATTATTGCATTCCTCGTACCATGAATTCCCATATTCTATGTAATCATATTCAGATTTGAATATCACCACTTGTCACATATTTCCCCGATAATCTTTCCTTTACAACGATTTCATTCAAATTACACCCGACGAATTCCATGTCAGACTGTATTTAACATTTACTCTATTATCCACTATGGAGAGCAAGTTTGTTGTAGACTTTTTCCGAGCTACTACTACTAATTTTATAGTCATTTTTCTACGACTATAAAATCAATTAACTTGACACTCATGAGCCGACAAATCTTCAGTCAATGCTATGAAATTATCTCCTACACACATTATGTTTATTAATGTCAAAATCGATCAAATACTATTTTTGTTATCGATCGAACGAATTTTTCATTTTTATTTTATTTTAAAACGTGTTACATAAATAATTAATACTCAAATATTTTTTGCTCTAAGACGCAATGTTTTGGTAGAAAAAATAGCAAAAGACATGGACTTTCATTTTCTTAAGTTCGAAAAAGGTAGCCAATAAATGTAAAACAGAGCCAGGTCAAGTGCTAAAGCACAACTCAATCAAATAAAATACAAGTGTACGAATATTAAATTTTCATATATTTATACTCAAATCGATAAGTCGCCAAAATCTAGTGAAACTTATTGGTGGTTGCGCTTTAATATTTCAGAAATCAGTCATCTTTGTTACAAATATTTGTTCATTCATCCAAAACATCAAATTCGACGAGTTATCTCAGTTTCAGCAGCAACACAATTTGGTTTGGTTTAGAACAACATATGTTAATAATATTTAATTTCAACTATAAGGCAGACATATGGTAGATCATTTTTAATTACCTGACCATAGGTTTATGTTGGTTCGATAAGGTGTAGTATTGTACCGTTATAAACCTTAATTACGATGGGAAAAGGCTAATCAAATCAACACGCGCTTCGCCCTACAAAAGATTCAAGGGTTAGTCTGCCTAACGTATAGGGAGGTAATGATCATTTGCTTTACAGCTTCACTGGGTTCCCACCTTTGCATATGAACATAATAAAAATTGCGCGCGCTAGTACCTTTTATGCAAACAAAAACATTACACTAGTTGGACAAATTTCACATGAGATAGAAGGCAGACATTGTAGTCCCAACTTCAAACTTCCTATACGAAAAGGACATTTTAAATCTATTTTCTAAACAGAGCCAGCCCAAAATGTGTGGTTTTTTTATTCTTTTACAAAAGCCTTCTCTGGGGTGATACCAAAGATTAAAGAAGATACTTTTTATATAAAATATATATTTTCTTTAAGATATCATGCAAGTACTGGGAACTAAACATTGCTAACTCTTGTAAAATAATAACTTTTTACTACATATCTAAAGAAGCACATTTTCCAAGTAAATATACCGCCTTATCGCAATTAAGCAGCCACCGGGTTCGCGTATTATCTCATATACGACGAAGACTAAGAGGGTGATTATTAATTTTCTTTTTTTTATTTTAAACCTCTGGTACGGATGGTAGTGACATTGAATACTGCTTCTGGAAGAAGATTTACGATGACAAAAAACCACTTTCGATCAGTGAACAGATACGCAAAGATACCACAAGTCAAGTATCTCAGTGCGAACGACTAATTATAATGTTCCACGTACGAGTATACCATGTACCTTTAGTTTGCGCTTTACAATTTTACGATTGATGACCAGTCACACATCGGGTAAAAGAGAGAGAGTGAAAGTTAAAACCTTTTTTTCCTTTAAATTATGACGCTGAGCTACCTGGCCTGACCACAAAAACGCGACCAACCAAAACCGGACTAATAACTCAAAGGATTTCTTCGATCGGTTTTAGCATTGCTTGTCATGTACATATCCGTAACATGGAAATTCCAGCACTTCGTCGGACACTTTATGTGCACTTGATATCCAGGCACTTTGTGAGCAATCTTAATGGTTTTCGTTTATAGATGCATTGCGTTTCCTGATGAAATTTAATATAATGAAATGATTTGGTGGTCTTTGGGAGATCTTTTCATTTTCCAAGACCTGTTATTAGTTATACATGGCAGTTAGTTTTTTTATTTGGCTACTTTCTAAAAATCATTTTCGGTTGTTTTATTGACAAAAATGCTGTATAGAGTGTATGTAAGAGGTCTGCAGGCTAAAGTAAATATGAGAAATACAATATGACCGAATACAGGTTCATAAGGGGTTAAGGGGTATTTATATGAGGAGTAGTAATTTTTTCAAATGGATCCTGATTTCAGTCGTGATCGAAAAACTTGTGTTTAAAACTAAGATGGGTGGTAATGGCAAAGCAGAATGGTATGGAATCATACGGTTTTTGAACATCCCTATCTAAATGGAAAAATGTTGACTCATGATTTTCTATTCGAAATCAAATCAAATCATAACCAGACATTTCTGAATTCACTGTGTCTTCTAGCAGACTCCTATTTATCACACTTTTGAATTCAAATCTAATACAAGCACAGATCTAAAAAAAATTTTAGAAAAAAATCGGACAAGAACAAACAGCCAATTATTTTTTTGTAATTTCATTTCCGTATGTTTCATTTCAATTTCTTGACACTTTTGCTGAATAATAATTTTGTGAAATATCTTGTATTACAAATTTTCAATTTAACAGAATTTCCTGTGTGCTAAGCATCATAGTCTATCATTGTTTACATTAACCCAATGGCCAAGTAAATTTGGTACATACATACATATTGTAAACACTCAACTAGGTGAGTCCAGTTTTTATTTGAAATATAAACAATTCGATTTTCTCGTTTAGAAGATATCCATATCTATGACTCCTATTCTCACTTTCTAGGTCGAACCGGCCGGCATTTGCTAGATTTTCATTTTTAGTTTTAGGTTAAATGTTAAGTAGCATTGAAGCGGCTAATTTATTTCATGACCTAATTGGTGTAGAATTTATTTTTGTAAACGAGAACAGACCTGTGAAATTCGGGAATTGAGTTTCCGAACAGACTAAGTGGGGTATTGAAGTGAAAAAGTAAAATTATTAAGAGAATGCGTGTGAAGGATGAATCACCAAAAAAGAATAATATCAATAGAGGGGCATTTTTTTTAATATTTTTTTTTACCCATGTTTTCTTGTTCTGTAGCCTGTTGTTATAATGAGAGCTATAATCTATAAAAAATATAAGCTGTAATTTGTGATGCTATAAAATTTGTTCAGAGTTGTTTGGTTGTTTGATCATAATATTTAGGAACCGCCTACTTTTCCAGACGTAATTTTTCGGGATTATCAGGAATTATCGTTTGCAGGTTGTATCCGAAATTGTTGGTCCTTATGATTTTATTTACTCGTATATTTTACTACTGTTTTGCCCACTCAAGCTATCAATTACATGTAGGAAACTGATCATCTCGGCCTGAAATCATGAGATATGCCTCCCCTCATTAGCAGAGGTGGGCTACTCAAAGCTCCTTCGAGGACATATGAGGTCAGTCACGGTCAATCACTGTTGTTTTTGTGGAAAATGTTGGTTTTACACTTTGCAAGTATACTATCAGTACAGATTGGAAAAATAGTACGCACTTAATATTTGAGTAGACGCAGATTCAGAAATATATCATCCGGTCATGTGCTTTAAAAAATGAAGACGATAATACCTACTTTTAAACACTTGAAACTGGAATATTAAAAACAAAATACTGAGTTAATACAGTTTAAGATTTATTAAATGTCGCTTTTCCTAATGCGTCACATTAAACTATTCAAACAATTTACCAATTATGTGTCAGAAAAATTGCAAATTGGCAATTCTCCCAGCACATACAAAAAGTGTGTCCGATTTTCAAAAAAATAAAAACTATGACGGCAGGTGATTTACTTTAATTGTTTTAACCACAGCGGAAATTGGTTTTAGGTCATCAACAGATCACTATTCAGCCATTTTTACTGGCGTAGGTGTCAATATTTTTTCAGCCCGCAACCTCATTTTACTTCCGTATTTATGGCGCATGATGGTTTATTCCACTCAAAAGGCACGCAGAATCATATTTTATATTTAGTTTTGTTGAGTTTTAGTTTGTAACGAACAAATTTATCGATGCTAGAAAACTCCAAGTGTAAATGCTTAGAAGTTTGAAAGAAATATTTACAAAATATAGAACTAGCATGATGAATTTGATAGTAAATGTTGACATGGAAATGATTTATGAATTTCGAAAAATTGTCAGTTTGACAGAAATAGTAATTTCAGATTGTACACAAATATTGTGTTAGTCATTTGACATGAAAGATCTAAAACATTAATTTAAAATAAAATGCGGAAGTGTAAATGCGTTAAATAATAAAAATGTGGCAAGAATGAATAATCTTTCAAGCAATTTTCATTTAAGTTGTAAACTAAAAATTAGTTTCAGTCTGATAACGGTACACAGCATGAAAGACACTTATTTATCCATAACCCAGAGAATACATGACAGCAAAATTATATTGCAGAGAACTCGTGGTAATATTGTACATAATTTAAATGTACTGCAGACGCCACTAGTAAATGTTTTTTGGAAGGCATCATACGCCGTAAATATCAGGTCAAAATTTGTAGAACTGAGAAACGAAACACTCCACAACGCCCATCTACCATCTGATAATCGAATTCGAAATTTAAAATTCAACAGTAAAAAGTTTTCTTACTAGTTCCAAACCAAAAGGTCACAAATACTTGAAATTTGATCTTGACAGATGGAAGTGAATGAGTGAGATTTTTCACTTTACATTAATAATATCAATATCACAGATTTTCTTTAAAAATTAAAAATAATGGTACTATACTTGTAACAACCAAATACTCTCCCAATTGGAAGTTGCCTAAAATAAATAAATCCAACCAAATATAATGCAGAACTACAAGATATTCAACCTTAACTTGGGCCTTAAATGAGTTCAATTACGGATTTAATATACATCATTTAAAGGGATAGATAATACAAGGATAAAATTAAAACTGTCAATTTATTAAAAACAGGCAGAAAGGTACAAAGATTAAGAAGTAAGTCAAAAGAAAGCTAAAAGTCAGATATAGATTTCTCTTCTGTTTGTCGTTCTTAGATTCTAATTGTAAGTTCATTAGCAAGGTTTTACAATTTCACATTTGATAAATAGTGGAATATGTTAGTAGATTTTTCCTTTAATACAAATTCGTTACATTGTCATTGACAAAAAATACCACCGGTTGCAAGTTTAACATTCAATGCCAACAGCTGTGTTGTTTTTTTCTAATCTTAAATTTTATTCGAGAAACAAAACCAGATCTAAAATCCCATTAGATGCTCTCTTTCTAAACCAGAATGTTAGATGTCGGAAGCTTTAGTCCATGGCCCAATGAACCTGATTTGTTCCCATAAAACTCTAATCTAAGCAAGAAATTTATATCCATACCTGTTCTGGTTCTTGTTATTGGTTTAAACAACTATCCAAACTGTAAATTTATGCTAAAAGCACTAATTAATATTCTCAAATTTAAATGTCAAAAAGAAGTCAGAAATATCTTCAACAGAATTAAACTGTGATTTTACCGGCATAATGAAAAAAAAAAATAACAGAATCGCATCAGGTGTATATTATTGATGTTTTCAGATATTAAATAAATAAAGTGAGCAGATTTATCTTTATCTCTAAATATTTAAATTTTTTTTTAGTATTTCCCAATTTTATTCTTCTTTTTCTGGAAAGGATGGAGAATATAAATATTCCGTTTCACTACGTCGCACGTATTTGTTTTTTTTTTATATTATAGATTTTATTATAATTTTGATCTTGACCAAGTTTTTATAGAGTACACCGACATAGTCATAGTGACATAGTCTTACTAATATATTCGCATAATTTTCGTTTTGTAAATCTATCCGAAAAGTCAAAATATCTAAAAAAAAAAAATGCCGTGTGATAAATATTGCACGCCCACCACCTAAAGACAAAAAATAGATTATTACGAATGACATAAAGCCATTACATCTCTCATGGATGAGATGGAAAATTATTTTCAGAGAAATGAGAACTCTTAAGCGTGTATGATCTTAATCACGAAGCTGAAAATAATCGAGCTACAGAAACATTCAAATTACGGATACGAGTAAGTGTAGTATCTGCGCAAATTGAACACTTTTTGGCTGGTGCATCGGAATAGTTCTTTTTCCTTTATTTCCAAAAATTGGAATATAACCAAGTGCAGTAGCGCCCACCCACAGGGAGCGAAAGAATTTTCATCTTAATGCATATTGGGTCATATAGACATACATACGAGTATATACAACGGTTTCTCTATGGAATGATAGCAACGATAATGAAGGTGATGCAATTTATTTACTTTAATATACAAACACATACATCCATATACATAATCGTTCATCTCTTTGAAAATAAATAATGAAATTCTTTAGATATCGCATTGTGGGGTTATTTTTTAGTATCTTTCGAGTTTTTAAGGTGGTAAATTAAATTCCAATGTAATGAATACAATTTACATGCTAGGTGAGTGCAAGTCATGAGAAATCTAGTAAAATAGTGAAGTGTAAAGATACAAATTGTGTGGGAAATATTTGGTCTATTGGTAAACGATTGGGAAGAGTTCCTTTGCCTTGGGAGACCATAAAAAAGAAGAAAAATATATTTTTTAATGCCTAGTAATTATTTACATGTAAACATTTGAAACATGGAGTGGAATGGTATTAAACGAAATAGCTTTCTTATACTTTTAAACAGAGCATTAAATATTTCTTCATACAATGCTTATTATGGAGCTCATATGGGCCTAATTGCCTAATAAATAAATAAAGGTTTACTAAAAAACAAGATGGCCTTCACCTATACCCGTAGCTCTTCTAGCAAGGTCTATTTCATCTCCTCATCGTGTCATCCTGGGAAGATTGAAAGCCTGTATAAGGCTATAACGACTAATTGAGACATACTGATCAACGACAACATCGAACTTAAACATGTTATAGGACCATACATCCTCGGCAGCATCAGAAATGACAACAAAAGATTTTTTGACTTGAATCATCAAATGATAAACTGAATGTCGCCCAATAGCACCGTCTGGTGTCAGCATAAAGTTGAAAATTACATTTTTGCACACCTTATGTCGCGAAGGCAGATACATTCCAAAATATCCCATGCAACTCCACTCACCTAACCAGTCTAAGCAAACGTGAAAAAGGACCAATAAGGTGGAATCTCAAACTTTGGAAATAAGCTGGAGGGAGCTTAAGCCCATTGCAGAGCACCGAAAATAATGGCACGTGACCCTGACCACTTGTTGACCCTATATGCCAACAAGTGGTCAGGGCGATTAAGAACAAGACAATTCATAAACGTGATCTACAAATTGTGTGTCAACAAGTAAAGAAACGTTTTTTTTAACATAACCTGCACTAAGTTTTGGTTAGTTTCGTCTTTACAAAAGCTTGTTTGTATTACCACATCAACTTGCTTTTTCCTATTGTTTCACACCGTTTTTGTAACCCCCAACAATTGAGTTAACTATTCAGTATCGAGTTCAAGGAAATTTTCCCTTAATTTGGAACTTACTGGTTGTTTTATGACTGTATGTATACTTCGTACAATACTGAAATGTTGCCCTTTTTACCTCCTTCTTATCTCTGTTTCTAATTCTTCTTTTGTATAAATTGCTTCACCAAGAGCAACAAAGGGCCCAGTGTGTCGAACAACATCTCATGCACTTCTTACGCACAATTTCCCATTTCCCAACTGTTATAAGTTTCCTAATTCTATTTTCGAAATCTTTTTCTTTTAAGTTTTTAAAGATAGGTAAGAATGAAGCATTTGTTATATATCAAACACATAAATATATTTAAGAAACTTGGAAAATATCATTAATCAGGTTTTTTTTAAGGAATTACCTATAAAAATGGGCGTTGGGACTTAATATATGTATTGTACCATATGTACATGTACACAAATTACTGTATTTTAACAAACAAAATTGTATCTCGCTCACTTTGGGGTGAAAGAATATGCAGTTTTTTTTTTCTATTGTAAATATGCGATTCTTTGTTTTTAAATGAAGGAAATCTATATTTTTACATAAATACTGTAAAATCTCTAGCAAAATAAATCGATATTGATAACTTTCATACGTTCCCAAAGACCATATGGTATACACAATGATTACTCATTTAAAAAAAAAAATAGAACATATGTATGTATACAAAATCATACGGACGTGTATATACATATTACTTTGTTGATAGAAAAATAGCATTAAAAAATTACCTAAATGTGTTAAAAATAAATTTCTTTCAAATATCCTTACTCATTCCGTACATTCGTCTTTTTGATAAATTAAATGATTTTGTTTACTCGATTTTTCGGACATTAGTCCAAATAAAATGCTTCCATCAGAGAAGATTATTTGTTTTCCAGAAAAAAAAAAACATCTTTTGGTGTTTGGAAAAAAAATTATTTCGCTCTACTAAGAAATCTCTCAGTAAATTAAGTTTCATTAAATATGTGAATGATGTATTTATAAGCCTTCGTCTCCCAAATTATATCGAAAATGATTTTCAAACTTAAATGATCGGTTAAGATTGTTTTAATTAAAAAAAAACTGGGTGATACCAATGCCAAGAAGGTTTATCTAAAAAATTGTGAATGACTTACACAGTTCTACGTATATTTATTTGGAAGTTAGGTCTATAGGTTCCATCACTAGTGTAAATGTCTTTGATCCTGATTCTGGTATAATTCCCTAATTTCTTCATATATCCACAGTATGGGAGACCACATTAAAAAATTGTAAATGTCTTTTAGGATATAGTCAGAAACTATCAGCATTAAATCATTTTGAGACCTTTTCAATAAAATTGCATATTATCGTAACTCTGAGGGCTTTAAGTGGGTGAATTTGTTCATCAGTATCTACGAGGGGCGTTCAACATATTCTCGGTATCGGGGTGAAGCTGTGGTTGTATATATAAATTAAAAAGGTGAAACCATCAACGCCACATCCTACGCTTCCACTTTGCATAATTTGCGGGAGGAAATTAAAAAGAAAAGACGGGGTAAACTCGCAGCGGGTGTGTTGCTTCTTCATGACAACGCTCCTGTTCACACGGCGCGAGTTTCCAAGGCTGCTGCGCGAGATTGTGGTTTCGAAGAAATCCAACACCCACCCTATAGTCCAGACCTTGCCCCTAGTGATTATTTCCTGTTTCCGAATTTGAAAAAAATGTCTTCTCGTGGAAAAAGATTTTCGGATGATGAAGAACTCAAGTCGGCAATAAATGGGTATTTTGCAGAGAAAGAGAAAATTTATTTTTTTGAGGGTTTAAAAAAGCTTATCTCAAGATGTAACAAATGCATTGATGTTAGGGGAGATTATACTGAAAAATAAAAACAATTTAAATTGAATTCGCATTTTCCTTCATATCGATACCGAGAATATATAGAACGCCCCTCGTAGATTCAATCGCTATTACACCAATGGCATGCTGTGTTTATTATAAAGGGTTTTCCAATAGGGACTTGACATTGACTTTAAATTTAATTTGTGAACGCACTCTTTCACTAATCATAAAACTGTCACTGCCAATTTATTCAGTGAACTCAACATTTTCATCATGGTAAAGTACAAAGAGCAACGTCTGCAAATTATAAAAATTTTCTACCGGAATTCGGAGTCGGTGACTGCAACTTTAAGAGCGTTAACTCCAATTTTCGGTCGTAATTCTCGCCCTAGTAGACAGGCAATAACAAGTTTAGTGCAAAAATTTGAGCCTACATATTCTTGTGTGATGTTGCCGTGTCAGTGAGACACCGGGTTGGTGGAAGTGTCGAAAATATCGCTGCCATTCAGGCAATTCAGATCAAGCTGACTCAAGAATTGAAGCCGATGGACCATTTGAAGCGACGTACGTTCTCCGATTGGGTTCTGGAGAAGATGCGCCAAGATGATGAATTTCATCGCAAAATCATCTTCAGTGACGAAGTTCATTTTTGGCTCAATGGGTTCGTCAATAAGCAAAATATGCGTTATTGGTCGGGTGAAAATCCACATGTGCTTCATGAATCAACACTTCATCCACAAAAAATAACTGTTTGGTCCGGTTTGCATTCCGGCGGCGTTATTGGGCCATATTTTTTCGTCGAAGATAACGAACGTCACGTTACTGTGAATGGTCAGCGTTATCGCGCCATGATCACCGATTATTTTTGGCCCGAATTGGAAGATATGGACTTGGGCGACATGTGGTTTCAACAGGATGATGCCACAAGCCACATAGCACACGCTACAATCGATTTATTGAAGAGTAAGTATGGTGAGCGTGTTATCTCAAGAAATGGGCCGGTCGACCAGCTGCCACATTCGTGCGATTTAACGCCACTTGACTATTTTCTGTGGGGCTACGTTAAGTCATTGGTTTATGCCAACACGCCGACGAAGTTGAAATATTCTTCGAAAATGAGCAAGGAGTGGCCGTTACAGTCAATGGCGATCGTTATCGGGCCATGTTGAACGAATTTTTGTTCACAAAAATTGAAGAGGAGGATATTGGCAACATTTGGTTTCAACAGGACGGCGCTACGTGCCACACAGCCGAAGCTACACTCGATATTTTGCGCTCTGTTTTTGAAGATCGCATTATCAGCCGCAGAGCTGATGTCGTTTGGCCACCTCGGAGCTGCGATTTGACACCGTTGGACTATTATTTGTGGGGTGCCGTAAAAGATAAGTGTTACGCCGACAAGCCAGAGACAATTGACGCTTTAAAGGACAATATTCATGAAGCCATTGGTGAAATACAGCTGCACACAATCGATAATGTGCTTAAAAATTGGACCGATCGTGTAGGCTACTGCATGGCCAGCCGAGGCAGCCATTTGAATGAAATTATTTTCCATTATTAACCGGAAGGATAAAACTAATTATCTGTCAAATCAGACATGAGCTAAGTGTTACTATTCACGAAATAAGCACTAGTTGAACAAAAAAACGTTAGATGGCGGACCCTTTATATTTAAATTAAACTTATATTAATATGGTTAAGATTTTGCTAAAGAGTGAGTGGGATTAGGATTATATGTATAGTCCTCAAACAATTATTAAAATATCAGATATCGTATAGACATCATAAAACAACAAATTCATTGCCTAAGAAAACGCAAATGGTCAGTAAGAAGCTTCTAGTTATTCAGATGAAATCCAAGAATCAATTATTTTCTAAATTTAAAAAAATAAAAGCGACAATCAATCTAATTAATTTTATTATACGGTTGCATAGTTATTATTATTAAAAAAAAAATATTTTGTAATAATAAAATTTTTGAAATTGAAAAATAACTGACTATGCATTATTATTAGAAATTACTTTAAACTGCATAAAGTGAAAAGTGGCTGTTATAATAATCAAATTTAATAAAGAATTCATAAAATAATTACAAATAGTTCTCCCAAATATAAACCATTCAAAACATATTCAAGATCTGAGACACAAGGAAAACCTAAGCTGACGAATGTTTGATGGCACACACTAATCCAAGTCCTTTCAAATGTAAATTTGAAGGTATAATATTTATACAAATATGTATAAGGTATATAAACAACTTTACATTAAAAACAAAAAAAAAACTTGACATTAAAATTGTTATAATCAATTCTTTGTCGCCATTCAATTATACAAAAACACTATCTGCCACTGAACAACCTACAATTAGACCATTATTTACATTGAGTAAACAAAATTAATTACGGTTTTGATGCTGTACATCTTTGCAAAACCTAAAAATACGAATTATCCACTTATCCACGGATTTTTCAAATTTTCAAAGAAAATCCTAATTTAAATTCTTTAATAAATTTTATCTGCAGGCATATGCCAAGTTATATCTTTTTTTACATTTCCTGTTGCATTTGTCTGTGAGTGAATAATATTTTTATTTTTTTTTTCAAAGTCTGTTTTTAATAAACAAATTTCTACTGATAATAAAGACCGACCAATCTCCTGAGTCAAATAAATCAGGAAAAAAAAACAGACGCTGACTTTTACTTTACATCGAAAATTCAGACGATATTTTCGGTAAATTACTTTTTTAATGCGATTTTTTTTATATATCCCAGTGTTTATAACAAATCATGAGATAAAAAAAATTAGCGCCTGATGTGGGTTCTAATTAATAGGCATGAATATCTGAGCACATATGTATATGTACACATACTATGTGCATTTTTTCTAAACATGTATACATACATATACATATAAGTGTATATATATACAATTTAAAAATATTTTTTTTATATTTATATTACTCGTAGGCATCGACTGCCAACTGTAGCAGTAGGCATATCAAGTGATATCCAATAAAGCTTAATTCGTGGAAATTAAAGTATTAAAAACATTTTTTTTTATTAAAGACCGAGAAAGTCCGAACCGGCCGAATGTCTGTTTATTATTAGCATTGATGTGCAATCTAAATGTGGTGACAGGTCGACTAGAGATACATTTCTACTTGCGTAGTTAAAATTTATGAACAAAAAAAAAACAACAATTTTTAATATTTGACAGAAAAACTTACCTAGCTGAATCCATGTCGTTGGAGTTTTATGCGAATAAATTATTAATTATTGTGAAATTGAGAGAAAAATCCTTAAACTATTTTGTTTGTTGCCACTGATAATCCAACAAAAATGTGCACCAGTTCTACTTCTTTTATTTCCCCACAGCACACAGGGTTTTATATTGTAATTTTTATGCAAATAACTCTTATTCTCCTCACAATCACTTTACCATTTAAAAAAAAAAAACTATTATATCACATTAAAAAAAAAATTAAAATTATAATCCTTCTATAATTCAGAGATGATAGTATCGTTCAGTAAAAAAAAAAAAAAAACATCTAACGTCGGTACAGCAGTTAAATATGTTATTTGAATTTTTTTTTTCTAATGTAGGTATTTTAGAAAAAATCGCTTTTAACCTCTCTATACGGAACGAAAAAAAAAATCTACCTTAAAAAACTAAATTTGAATATTTCATTTGGTTTTTTGTGTACTTTAAAACGACGCGTTCTGTAGCCCAACTCGCACTGGCCTCGCAAAAAAACGTTTTTCACCATCAACGCGCAATGTAGTCTGAGTTTTTTTTAAATGGATTTTATTTTTCGGTTACGAATTTTCTTAAAATTTTTTTTTTATTTTATTTATTTTGAAAATAGTGTGAGAGATACATGTGTATCGCACAAATACACAGATAAAATGGGCATTTCTGTTAGTTTTAGTTTTCTAGCAGAGAATTTTCAGATTAGAATTTTTTTGATGCTTTAGTCCATTGTATTATTTAATCTATGAAGAAGGAAGGGGTAGCGTTAGACATCGTGTGGTCTTTGTGTAAACGAAAATAAACAGGATTTTGGGGATTTTTAGATGCATTTATTTGAGCGTTTTCGGCAATGAGCATGAGTACAGACAGACGTCTCTAGTGTACAAAACTTTAGCAATTTTTCTAGGAACAAATAGTTTTGAAACAAAGCCTTCATACTTCATTAAGATGAATCAAATGTTTTCACGTGGATATTTTGTTAATGCTTTATGTTCATGTTCGAAACTACATACCTGGTAGATATTCTTCTACACTTCGTAGTATAGTCTTTGTGTTCACTGTGTAAGTTCTCTTCTATTTACTCGAATTCGACAGCTATGATAGGTGCTGATGGACGGTCAAAGAAATTGTTTTTAAATTGTATTTACTCAGATATTCTTATTCTAGAAAGCACCGGTGTACTAATTGTTTTTAACTTCTCTAAAAATCAGAAAAAAAAAATAAAGCGTTTAAGCAATATTAAATAATATATATAATAAAATCGATAGAACTTAAATTATTTTTTTGAAAAATAGAAGCAGTATTGACATAGTTTGGTCAAAATCTTTAGATTTTTTTTCTAACTGAAACGGGAAAATGGGTATATTAATATTAATTAATGAGTATAATTAATCAATGTTATTATATACTGTTCGAGCGCGTTCATAAATTCATATATTGTTCCAGCCTCTAGAAGAGGAAGAAAAACGGCATGACTACAGTTAATGACAAGATTCCTTTTCTCAAATATCTAGCCAGTGGAATTATTAGCTGTCCTGTCTTTATACAGGGTGGGCCATACATTTTTGCAAATAGCAACACTTGATTTCTTAAAAACCTTTAGAGGGAGGGGCGCGCGGGTGGTGGGGAATTGTGCGTCGCTTCATGCAATTTTAGTTACGATGGAACGCTTCACGATTTTACAAAAATTTACAGACGATTCCTACGTTACTGTACGACGCCTATTTAGAATTGAATACGGATTACGCCGTGTAAGTGAGCGTCCAAGTTTTAATTTAATCAAACCTTGGGTCAAGAAGTTCGAGCAGGGAAAACCCTCTCCTTAAACACGATAGTATGGGCTGCCATATCAGCAAAGGATATAATCGGTCCGTATTTCTTTGAAAATAGTCAAGGAAATAACGTAACTGTGAACTCAGTGGAATACGTGAAGATGTTGCGAGAGTTTTTAACACCACAGTTACATGAATTTGAAGAATACAACAGCAGGACTTGGATGCAACAAGATGGAGCAACATGCCATACGTCAAATGTGACTTTACCGATGGTCAAAGAAATGAAATTGATTTCTCACAGGGGTGATATCCCATGGCCTCCGCGAAGCCCGAGAAACCTTACACCTTTCGATTTTTTCTTCTGGGTATACCTGAAAAATCGAGTGTACCTTAATAAACCGACGACCATATCCCAATTACAAGAAAACATCCAGGAGGAGGTAGCCGCGATACCTCGCAGCATGTGTAAGCGAGTTTTCCAAAGTTTACGTAGTCGATTGCAGGAGTACCAACGACGAGACGGGCAATTATCGACGATGTCATTTTTAAAAAATTCATTTCAATAAACGTTTATTACGTTAAATAAATGATCAACAAAATAACAGGGTAAAATGGGTCCTTAAAAAACTAAAAGAAAAGACATAAACTCCGTACCTTAAAAGAAGAACTTCCAACTCTGTGCTTTAGTGCATCTGAGATCCAAAGATCACATGATATCTGAAAAACTCCAATGGGGTCTGGACAGAGAATAAATAGTCGGGAATCACTATCGCTTCTTATGGAAACTCACTTCTCGGGATATAAAGATATTGGAGAACAGGTACTAACTGGTACCACAACATCAATTCTCATAGCCATAGTCCCTAGTCTGATTACGGAGAATAGAATAACACGGACGATCGAGTGGCTCAATCCCTACAAATCGGCGGGAACAGATGAGATGATCCCGGTCATATTACAACACGCATTCCCAACCTTGGCTTTATCGCTTGTCTAAACCTGGGCTACGTCCCAAAAACGGGTAACAAGTAAAAGTGGTTTTCATTCGCAAAGCAGAAAGATCTACCCACTTCTCTGCCAAGCCCTACAAACCCATAATTCTCATGTCGTTTCTGTTAAAAACACTGGAAAGAATCCTAGATCAACATACAAGACAAGAACTTATTAAACACAACTTATGCGGTTCTCAACACCCTTGCCTTAAAGGAAAATCACTAGAGACGGCACGAGAAATAAAGAAGTAAAGAATACGCACTACAAAGAGTATACCATGGACCCCTTCCTACATATCGAAGGAGAATTTAATAGTGTAAACACCTGGACAAGCTCCATGTAGAAACAACGATAATAAAAATGGATTGAGAACATGCTAAAGAGCAGAATTACAATATCAATTCAGAATTTGGAAGAAACACAATCAGGAAAACTAGAGAAATAGTAACTCCACAAATAGGTGTGACTACTCACCTGCTGTGGCTTCTTGTTGTAAACGACATCGAACAAATGGAATCGGCCTTTATCAAATTCACAAAATAGACAACACAAAACGGTTTAAGGAAAAATCCATCAAAAAACAAACTAGTGTTGTTCACAAAAATAAAAAGCAGACAGCAAGCTCAGTTGGAGGCGTAACATCAAAGAAAGAACCAAAAAAGGAATAGGAAACGTTGGACACTAAGACTATGTGTAATACACTGGAAGTACTCGTATGTATATGGCCATAGTTAGACCCATTCTTACCTATGGTGCACTGGCATGGTATAAAACTGCGGATAACACTAATTATCACAAAACATACTAACGTATGCCGTAGTAACAGAGCTTCTAGGTATGCTCTTCAAACTGCTCTAGAGATAATGCTCAACTTCCTTCCTGTAGACGAATTCCTTAAATACACAGTTTCCAAAAGCTCGATCAGATTAAAAGAAGAATCAGGCCTATGGACGCACCGCAATTTAGGACACGCATTTATAATACAGAAGTTCGAACCATCAAAGCTGACAGTGACTACATCTACAAATGATGAAAGGTACTGGAGCTGGAGTCTACTGTCAAATCCTACAGATCCAGTACAGCTTCAAGATTCCAGACGAATGTAGTATTTTGATGCAGAAATATTTACCATTCGTAAAGCTGCACAGGCTGTACTGCTCATGGAACTTGATCCCTCAGAGATCTTTATCTTTGTGGACAGTCAAGCAGACATACGAGTAAAAACGTTGGCAAGTGAAATCATCAAATCAATAGAGGTACAGAAATGGTGTCAAACTCTAGGTAAAGTCTGCTAATACCACCGAGTGGGTATCTGCTGGATATCTGGACACACATAAGTGAAAGCGAATGAGAAAGCGGATGAGCTCTGCACAGGAGTAACACACACGACGACATAAATATACCAATTGAAACCCAACTGAAATTGAAGTTATTGCAATGGAAAATGGCATAACCCGGTTATTACTGTGAAACTTCATATAAAATTAAATTTAGAGTTAACTTTAACATAATAAATTTTTATTTTATATAGCTGTCGTTGCACGGACAATTTCCCACACTCCTTCCTTCAAAACAAAGATCGAACTACCACAATAATCCACAAAGCCCAAGTTGGATTCAGTTCAGTTGTATTGTAGCAGAATATAGCATTATTATTCTACTAAACTTAATCGTCTGCAAATCGAGATAGTTATATTGTACATACATATGTCTGTGCAGATTGAAATAAAAAATGAATGCTTCATCTCAAACATAGACTTCTAGTCTCCGCAGTCACAGCTGATTTTATTCAAATGTACCCCGTTTGCTGGAAGCATTTAAATGCAAATCTATTTCAAAATACCCCTATTTAAACAGAAAACAAAACTCGAAATGATTTAGCAGACACTTTTCCAGATTTATTATTATCGACTTCTTCAGAAAAGTCTCCTGACCAATTTTGGAAATAGCTCTAAGCTTGTACCGAGCCCCGCTCTGTTTCTCCGCAGCTCTTTCAAACAAGAAACAAACAAAAACAAACAAAAATGCCTACATAAAATTTTAAAAGTAAAGCTAATTTTAAGCGAACAAGCGAATTCGTTTTTATCCAAGCGTCCATTCGTACACATTTGGACGAATAATGGCACACAAACACAGGCACAATGACCGCACTTTTTGATTCTGTGCCAAATTTACCACAAATCTTTATCTGAAAAAAATTAAACAAAAAAAAAAAAACAAAAAAATCTCTAACATATTGGAATATAGTCAACTTTATATACACGAGCCAGCAATCGAATGCCCGCGATCCGTTCGCTTTTCTTGCATCGTAAAGACCTTCCCGCTTTACCCCGATTTTTTGAAAATTGCGTTTCTCGGCCTTGGTGTTTGGCTATCTTTTTTTCGAATTTCGACACATGTGTGATTTTAAGATTTTTTTAATCGAATTGTTGTTGGTTTATTTAGAATCGCACCGTGGAAGATTGCTTATGTACTCGTAAATCTTTAGAGAGGAACGCACGCATATGTTCAATTCATCTATCTGAGCGACAAGCCGGGCGGAGGAGTCCTAACTTTTTTTTGACAATCAAAAAAAAATTATAATAATTGCGTAAAGCGTGTGGGCCGGCATTATTGTCACCACTTGATACTTGCCGCACGTTTTAATATTCTATAATATGTTCTATATGGATATGCGATCATAGAATAAATACAATCAAGATAGAACTTATGTTCGCTGTTATTGTTTAGATAGCTTCAAAATTTAAGGAACTATGAAAGTGCTCACGGATCTTAAAGACAAAGGTCTTCTAACCGCCATACTCAGATATTGATATTAATTGATGTTTTGTCTAATTGTTGTCGCATTGTGCGCTAATAGTGATCATGTTTTTTTTTGCTATTTAAAGTGCTGTGAAATTAAAAACAAAAGTTGGCCACCAGACAAGATAATGTCAAACAAGACCTTAGGCTTAACTTGTGAGGTGACAAACATCACCAAGGTGACAAGAGAACATGCAAAAAAAGGCATTCCATTAAGATGACAACCATAATGTTAAACAGCCTTTTTCTTGAAAAAAGTTTAGTTATTTAAAAAACTTAAAACACGCAATGTAACCTTCAATATTAAGTGTTTTAAAAAACAAAAAATCTAATAACATTTTCATATAATTTATTTCGGGAACAATGTCTGAAAAAGGTAAAACAAGAATTCAATAACTTCAAATTGACTTTCGTAAAACAAATTTCAAATTCAGTCAAAGATAAATAAACATTTTTCTTATTTCTCTTTGTATTTAAAAAAAAAGCTGTTTGTATCTTTTAGTTTTGTTTTGATTCTCAGTGATTCTTACGTTCGCACTCACTAGTCTTTAACCGATAATTAAATGGTTGGGTTTCAAATAGCGTTTTAATCAAATTGTTGGTTATTGTCTTACTGATCAACATTGCCCACATAGTTGACGATTTCAATTTTCTCTGTACAGTTAGTAGACTTCGAATTTATCCTTTTGTCGTCTATCTTCTTCTCCATTTACCCTTCATTTCGTTTCATTTCGAAAGATCTGACTTCAAAATTCGCTGTCAACATTTAACTAAAAAATAATACATACGGAGTTTTAACCGACTGGGATAGCAGCTTAACAGGAGTTACCTAAGGTTTTACTTAGTTATAATAATTTATTTAGCTGTACAAATATACTCGTAATACACGAAAATGTAAAAGTATGTAGATAAAATCATAACATATTTTAAAGCTATTCCTGCCAACATTTGCACTTATAAATGTATTATAAATAGTATTTGATAAATTTTGGGAAGGCGGAATTTCTGCTTCGAAGTTGCACAGTGCAGGAGTTTTTTTTATAAAGAATTGATGTAGGCAGAAGTAACAAAACGTACCATTCTATATAGTAGTTAAAGCGAAACTGGAGTGTATGGTAGTGTAAGCTGGACGTAACATCACTTCCCAACCAAGGTTCAAATGTGTGTAATCTAGCGCTGCCATAGTCTTGCCTTACAATTGCCATTGTTCTTTGATTGGTTTCTCCGGTTTCAGTACTTGTTGGTAGTAAACATCTAAATTGACAGTTTGGCTCCTTGGAAGCTCAAAATACGCGATACCTTTATAATCCCACCAAATGGACAACATAGCCCTCTTTGATTGCAATTCAGCTTTCAATGTGGTTTGTGCTGCTTCATCACGCTTAGACCATGATCGTTTGGATTGATGTTGGTAAAGAGTATAAACAATCCATTTTTCATCACCAGTGACGATTCATTTCAAAATATCATCAATTTCATTGCGCTTGAGATGCATATGACAAAGATTGATTATTTGTGTTAAGTTAATCCGTTTTTTTTTTACCAGTCCAAGAGATTTCCAATTGTTGTATGTAATGCATTTAACCTCCATGCATTCTCTCGAACAGTCATATGGCAATCTGATTCAGTTATGACTTTGTCCTTAACATCAACTTCAGCTGATCTGTCAGAACGTTTGTCACCCTTATAGGGAGGAATTTGCTAAATATAGAAAGTTTAAAAGGGACTACAGCAAGGCCAAACTGGAGGCATATAAAGAGCGGACTCTCGAAATGAAAAAGCAAATAGAGCAAAACCAGCAAATATTAAAAATATATGTAAACTCAAATAATTATCCAACAATCGAAAATGACGTTGTCAATTTTGACAACTAACATATGGCCGTACTTTTCTGCTCTCATTTGATCTGACATTTTTCACAAATTTGCGCTGCTCTGCCTTACATTTTTTCTCATTGAACCAAACATACACAAACTGTCGCTGCAGACATATGTATATATTTTGTTGTTGCAAAAATGTCTGTACTGAGTGTCTGTGTAGTGTATATCCATGTCTGTTTGCAACGACGGTCTGAGCAAATACAAAATATTTTGAAATCTTCTTGTTCTGTATAGACGTGTCTTCGTAGTGTATGGGCCCTATCTCCAGAACGGAGTTTCTTGAACCAATTCTGATATGTACGTACATACATACGTTCGGTTAGCTTGTCAACACCATAAACTTCACATATCTCTTTGTAAGCCTCAACAATTTTCTTACTTTTACGGAAATAAAAAAAGGAAAATATATCTAAAATGTTCGTTTTTGTAAGTGTAAATAAAATTAAGCTCAATTTGCTTTCTAACGTAAGCTTAAAGTAACAGCTACCACATGTCAAAGACAGAAAAATCATAAAGCAATCTTATTGTAAAAACAGAAATTACCTGTCAACCCAATACGAGTAGATATCTATTCTCCATGAAAGAACGTAGGAAAAGATATTAGCATTACAACAGTTATAGCGAGACTAATATTTACAATTCTTTATCGGCTTAATAAACTAAAATCCCACAGCAACATTTTTAAGTTCTTATATGTAAAAGTGAAGGTTTGGCAACTACTTGTTGGGGCAATAATGAGTAATATTGCATCGAAACTGCAGTTTTTTCGAAAGTCCAAACAAATAGTACAACAGTTTCATCATTATTTGCACCCCATGATAAAAAAAAATGGATCAAGACTTTCTTGCCCAACAAGACGCATCAATAATATGATTATAATCAAGATTTCAAACCTGTGATTTATCCCGATTAACAATTGGTGGTATTTTTTTGTCGGCTTTAGCTTATTTCGCGGTCACAATGGTAAATTTTCCCAAAACTGGTAGGACTGCACATAGTCACATTGACATACAAATTTATGAGTTACTTGCGGATCCTTGTTAAACCAAATGTAGCCATTTTTTTTTCTTTTTTCAAGCAGCCAATGTGGTGAAAATATGTCCTCTCACTTAAGGTGATTTTCTTTGTAAAACTCTCATCAACCGCCTCTTCTTCGGATTGCACCGAACCTGCTAGTAGCTCAATGAAAAACCATCTATCTTATAGAAATGTAAATAATTTACGAGTGGCAAACATGAAGATAATTGACACGTATTCACGACAGTTAGGGAAATCAGTTGAAAGTCGTTAGGAAAAGCCGAAGTCTGAAAAGTTTTCTATCTATTTTAGTTCATTAGTAGCCGTGGTGTACTCATTTGTAATTGGAACTCAGTCAGAAAAATTCTGCGTGTGAAGGCATAACACTGACACGTAGATTTGGCTGATGTAGAGTTCCAAGCACAAAAAACAAGTGTGAACTAGAACCTTCGAGAATCATTCTGAGTGAAGAAAAAACTCTCCGTGCTATTCGGACTCCCATCCCTGGAGAGCTAATATCGAAACCAAATACACCTGAGTTTCAAACCACTACAAAAAAATATTCCTGTTTCCTCCTTCTACCTTTCCGCCCGCTCCAAAGCAACAGTAAAAGGGTATCTAGCCCTTAGGCGCGCATAAATTATAAAAAAAAATATATATATATATTATACTAATTTTGGAATTGATAATAGTACACGAATATTTTGTATACATTTATTAATTTGCGCTACTTGGTATGTAGGCGGATCATTGAATGGACTAGATAGACCATATTACAAATCATCACTATAAATTTAAAAAAAATCAATCTTCAGAGCATGAGCAATTGGAAAATGAAAACGATTTGTTTCAAAATTAAAGTATTTTGAATAATTTGAATAATAATATGTGCAACCATTAGACTAAAATATTTCCTTAAAACGTTCCACTTTGAAGAGCAGCTGACCCCGACTTCCGAATAATGATATGACAATATAATCTAGTCAGGTCTTAATAACGCTTTTAAGACAAAGTATGCAAAGTAGGTCATACTCTCTAAAATTGTAACCAACGGATTGAGCTCGGAACTGCCAGCTGATCAATTCTCCGGTGATGTGAACTGCGGAATCTTGCTTTTAAGCTACTGTTGAGCTATTTTTGTGAGCTAGAGCGGAATGTTGTTGGAATATCCACAACTTATTAGAAAATATTCTATGGTTGAAGGAACTCTCACTGAAATTTTGCGTTCATTACCGTTAAACCGAAGGTAATGCCATACTCTTCAATATACCATAACTGTTGGGAATTGAGTTCTGATTTTTCTCTTTATGATCGCTTGTCTTTTTATTCGGCGCTAACTTAACGGGGAAGATTTTCTTGTCAGTGAATAAAATTCCCCACTGCGGGTTCTTCGCGTACCGTCTGCGAAGAGTTTTTTGTTTTTGCTTAGGTTTCTTTTCAATGCGGCCGTGTAAGTGTTTTGCATTCGTCATGTAATAATAAAATAAAAATTCTTTGATTATGTAAGAAGTGGGTTTATGCGAAAACGCGAAAAGATTTTCTACGTTTACAGTTCTGCGGTTTTCGACTGATTCGAAATTGTACGGCAGTCACAGTCCTCCAAACGGGTAATCTTTGGCGATGTCAAAATCCTACTGTTTACTCGAACAACTTCACAGTACAATACACAAAACTAGGAGTTAGATGCGAAGGTTCTCATCCTTTTCCATATTGCATTTGTATAGGCCAACTACACAAAAACATTAATCTAGTTGAGACAAACTCTACTTATACAATACTTTTTCAAACAAGTGCCCTTCACAAACGGAATCTTTACAAATAATGGATGCCATTGTATTTATTTATGGCTAGACTAGGAATAAACTATATTACTAACTTTCAACCAACAAAAAATCCACATTTTTTTGTCACTAAAATAATATAAGAAAAAATGTATTTTTGCCACGAGTCACGAGGTCTATTATCAAGGGCAGGGACAAAACAAAAAATATTCAAGGTTGGTAATAATAGTCTGATGAAACCAATTAGTATTTGCTTATATGTACCTCCCGCTGTCCTGTGACACCAGAAAAAAAATAAACAACTCTTTGTTTTGTCTTAGACAGAAACATCTATAGTGAACCGAAATAATTTTGAGTAAGTTTCTTTCGTTTTTTTTTAAATATTCCTGAAGATAATAAATATGTAGCTACATATGTACTTGTCTTAAAGAACTTACATTTTGGTAATCTACACATAATCGTATAACATGAAACGTTCCTCATTCCTGAATTAACTTATAATTTTTTTTTATTTCAGCAGTAAATAAAGAAAACAAAAGTGTTTCTCTTCATTTCGTTTTCTGAAACCATAACACTGATATTTTCTAAATCCAATGAAAAGGTAAATAATAAACTTATGCACTTCACAAGAGACATGCCTTCATAAAAAGAGTAAATTCTGAAACCATCATCCTATCGGCAGGAAATGCCAACCATTCCGCTCAAATTTTCTACGCCCGGAATAGGCAAACAATCGTAGGCCGCTCTCATTTGTACCCAAAAAGTTCCTTTTACATACTTTTTGGAGTGAATGTGTAAAAACTGTCAAATCCTGAGGAGTGATGATAAAATTCTCTCTCAGAGAGAAAATTTGTTAAAAAGTAAGCGAACGGATTTCAAACAGTTTTGTTGTTCTATGTTTATTATGGTTTTTTCCCCCAAAAAAAAAACTTGAAAAACAAATTCTTATAAATTTAGCAGTTTTTTATTTAAAATCTTGAATTTCAGGACAAAGATTTTTTAGTCCTACACACATCTGAATGACTTAAGATTAGTTCTTCTGATAATTTATCTTTGCATTGTCCATCTAAATGCTATATGTAGATGCCTGAAAGTGTTTGGAAAGCACTCTAATTTAATTTGTAAAAATGTGTACAAAAACCTGTTCCCACGAGAAAAAATTTGTACAAGAGAACACATTTGAAAGAGTAATTCATTTCCCTGCGCTGCCAATTCTTTAAAATTTCTAAGCGAGATTTTTCTTTGAGCAGGAATTGTAAAATTGTCAAATCAATTAAATTTTAAATATTGTACAAATTCGTAAAAGTACAAATTAGTGTCAAATTAATTCAAAAGATGACTTGGACATATACAAAGAGGAGAGAAGAAAAAGTGCATCATAGTACCTATTACAATACAACTCATTAAACGCATATTACATCAATAAAATAGTAATAACAACCAATCCTGTTTTACAATTAATTTTTTGATTTGTTTTTACTTGTTGACGTATCAAACAGATTTATATATTTTGTCTTCAAACACTTTATAAAAACATTTTTATCTCAACTTTTCATTGTTAATTAATTTTCTATTCAAATCTCATTAATTTTTGTCAAAACAAAGTAAAAAAAAACTTGTTCAATTTTAAAATGAAAACAAAGGCGATGAAAGTTTCAAGCAAAAAATGCTGTTTTTTCACAAACTTGCCCGAACAAATTCTTGGACTAAATTCGATAAGAAAGGGGAAACGATCTGCTCTCTCACTTCGTTCTCTTCTGCGAAAAACTACGAAAAATATGAGTACGCGAACAGATTTTGGACTGTTTTTCGTAGATTTTCATGCAATAGTTTTCCAGTTTTGGACAGTACGCGAACAGACCTAAAATAATTATAAGATGAACCAATCAACTAGATTTGTAGGGCCATTAATTTAACCCGTCTCTTTTTATTTACATACTCCTAATATCATATTTGAAAAGATCTCTTAAGATTTTTCTTCATCTGCAAATGAAAGGAGAAATCTTTCAGGATTTGGAAGAATCTTTCTAAATACAGGTATTAAAGGAAGGGAACTGGAGAAAGCAAGATATGCCCTTATTTTAAAAGGACAAACTTATTGAATATCAAAGCTCCAGGAAACAAGCGATACACTACATACAGCAATTTTGACACAATGATGATTGTCTAATATTTACGAGTACATTAAAGTTCTAAAACAAGTTCATTTTCTCTAAATATTTCATATAGATAGACGACAAATAATCGGGAAAAAACTGTTGTCACTAAGGCTTCTATATTGACAAAGTAATGCTAGACAAAAAACGCAGACATTTGCGAGCCAAATATATGAAATTAAACTATTTAGAATTTCGCATTTGAAAACAAGAACCGCACCACTAAAAATATACAGGTAAATTCGCAAGCTCTTTTAAATACTTGTGCTCAGAAAAAATAAATCTTCTATAAGGCACAAGTGATTAGTCACGATTTTTAACCGCTGCGTTTGAACATAATCTCTAAAAGGCAGTTTTATTTAATCATCTTCAAAACAGGCACATATTTTACAAAGTATGCCTTGTCAGCTTCTCTAAAATAGCCACAACATAACAATTAATATAAATGAGTAAATATTCCATATTGATAATAATCGCTGACCACGGAAACCTACCACGACGTCTACTTTTCTGTTAACAAAATCATATATCAGAAGCGTGATTATAACAAAATGCTGGCCAGCTTACTTTATTTGTAACCTTGTCCGTCAGTATCATTGAACCCCCGTTGGGGGGTGCTTAGTTTTTAGCTGACTTATTTCTTTTATTTTCAGGTTCAATTCTACGAGTATAGCCAAAGTCTATGTATCTGAAATTTCAAATAGTCAATTTCAACAAATGTAGAGAGAAACCCCACTCAACAGTTGACATTCTCGCCAATTTCTAATTTTGGACTCGTTTTTAGATGAAACGGCCCAACAAATCAACTCGCCGACTAAAGGATTTAGATTTGAACGCACTTATCGACGCAATCGGACGCATGATTTTACGTAAAAACATTTTCACACACGGCTTTCTAATAATAGGAATCGATTCGCTGGTGTCTTTATTTTTAAATTTATGTATTTTCTGTATTTTTCCTTAAAATTTAGATGCACGAACTTTCAAATACTTTTTCTACACTAGAAAATTAATTTATGGGTTTCTTTGATTTTATTAAGTGTGTTATTAATGCGGAGCAACGAACGAATCCTTAGTTTTGTTTGCGGTTTGATTAGACGAATAAAAAAATTTGAAGAGATGTAAGTAGATTACTTAGTGGCTCAAGGTTGGCGCTTACATCACAAATATTTCCCATTTCTAACTAGTATTGAGTTTCCTGATTTTTGTTCAATGGCTATCTTAAATAACAAATTGCTGGCTCTGACTACCAAACAATAGAAAGAAATATAAATAATATAAAATATAAAATATAAGAAATAGAAAGAAGATATGGACACTAAAAATGCCTATTCCATAGATCAAAGGAACATGGGCTTTTATTATAAACAACATAATCTTAGGTATTCTACTGTATGTTAATTAGGCTTTCGCATATTATTCCGTGTTCCCACAAATAAATAACAATAAAAATTTGAACCTCAAATTTATCTCTTGGTTACCAGAATTATGATTTTCTTGATCTTTATCTCGATTTAATGGCTTCCGATTCAGAATTTATAGTTTTCTTTCTTTTCTTTATGTTTTGATTAGATAATTCCCTATCCTTTCCCACATATTGCTAATTCTATTTGTTTATACATTTAATTTATTCTATTTCGTTTTATTTTTAATTCTTTCTTCAACCATAGAATTTACAATGGTAAGAGTTAATGTCGTATCCTTAGTATTTTGAACAGTTATCAATTTTTTCCACCGAATTATGTCCCTGTAGTTCCGCCTTGGCAATGTTCAAATACAGAGTCTTATTTTTAAAACTCGGAGTCAGTTGTTATTCAAAAATAGCTTTTCTTTTAAGTATCAATATTCCCTTTAACGTCTGTTAACATACACGGGTGTCCTTAACTCAAGTGGTAGTGTGTCAGACCGTTCAGTGTTCTATTCCCGACCGCCCGAAATTTGTTCAGTCCAAAACTTAACACTTCCTTAGGCATTTTAAGGGTATCGATTAACTCTCTTCAGTGTTAAGTTCTTTTATGTTAAAAAAAATCAAGGACAACTATGGCACCCTCTATCTACATCCATCAGATGTTAGTAGGTGCGTCAATATGCGTTTAATGAGTTCTATTGTAAAGGGTTTTCCAATAGGGACTTGATAACTTTGAATTTAATTTGTGAACGCACTCTTTCACTAATCATCAAACTGTCATTGTCAATTTATTCAGTAAACTCAACATTTTCATCATGGTAAAGTACGTGAAATTCGGAGTCGGTGACTGCAACTTTAAGAGCGTTAACTCCATTTTTCGGTCGTAATTCTCGCCCTAGTAGATAGGCAATAACAAGTTTAGTGCAAAAATTTGAGTCTACATATTCGTTGTGTGATGTTGCCGTGTCAGTGAGAAAGCGGGTTGGTCGAAAATATCGCTGCCGTTCAGGCGTCCGTAGCCAACGATCCAAATCAGTCAATTCCGCGGCGTTCTCAAGAATTGGGTATCGCTCAGACCACATTATGGCGTATTTTGCGTAAGGATCTTGGTTTACACTCATACAAGATCAAGCTGACTCACGAATTGAAGCCGATGGACCATTTGAAGCGACGTACGTTCTCCGATTGGGTTCTGGAGAAGATGCGCCAAGATGATGAATTTCATCGCAAAATTATCTTCAGTGACGAAGCTCATTTTTAGGTGAAACCGTTCGTGAATAAGCAAAATATGCGTTATTGGTTGGGTGAAAATCCACATGTGCTTCATGTGGATCACCTCTTCATCCACAAAAAATAACCGTTTGGTGCGGTTTGCATGCCGGCGGCGTTATTGGGCCATATTTTTTCGTCGACGATAACGATCGTCACGTTACTGTGAATGGTCAGCGTTATCGCGCCATGATCACCGATTATTTTTGGCCCGAATTGGAAGACATAGACTTGGACGACATCTGGTTTCAACAGGATGATGCCACAAGCCACACAGCACACGCTACAATCGATTTATTGAAGAGTAAGTATGGTGAGCGTGTTATCTGGAGAAATGGGCCAGTCGATTGGCCGCCTCGTTCGTGCGATTTAACGCCGCTTGACTATTTGCTGTGGGGCTACGTTAAGTCATTGGTTTATGCCAACACGCCGACGACGACGTTGGAAGAGCTCATAGCCAACATTGAACGCGAAATAGCGGCCGTTTCGTTGAAAATTGGGTTCAACGAATCGGCCGCTGCAAACGTGCCAGCGGTTGCTATATGAAGGAAGTCGAGTTCCATTCATAAATGTTTTGATTGTACTTCAAGCTGATAATAAAGTTTTTGAAAAATCTCAAATGGTTTGCGTTTTATTTTAAAAAAAAGTTATCAAGTCCTTATTGGAAAACCCGATATTAGGCGAACAATTCGCTTCAATGTGAAACTCTTTTTTTCTCTTCTTTGTCCAGGTCCATCCAGGTCATCTTTTGAGTTAATTTGCAAAAAATTGTCACAATTCACACAAATTTAAATATTTACGAATTTGACAGTTCTATTAATATTTAATTGATTTGGCGTTTTTACATTCTACCCAAAGAAAAATTAGAAATTTGTAAGAATTGGCAGGCTGGGTAAATGAATTACTCTCTCAAATGCGTCCTCTTTTATAATTTTTTTCTCGCGGAATAGATTTTTGTACAAATTTGGAATCCTGGAACAGACCTGATGTTTATATCGTTTTTATTACATATTTTTAAATCAGTGCTCTCTGCTTGAAGTATTCTCACAATCCAAGTATTAATTTTTAAAAATATACCTCTTCTAGGGAAAGGATATTCCTGATCAATTTTACATTATGCATTTCATTAACTGTTTTTTTTATTTCCTTTATATTTTGTTTAATTAATCCAAATGCTTCACCTAGATCCGACCTGAAATTCGAACGTTTGTTCATCTTTTTGTTTAATTTTATCCCCGAATACAATAACACTAACTGTCTGTTTTACATGATCGTGCGTCAACAGAAGTAAAACTATATTCTTTTAACTAAATGCCATGTACAGTCGCCGAACATATCATCACATATAGGTACGTTCCAGTATTGACTGGCACTAATTTAACATAAAGAAAATAAAGCGAAAATTCGCTTTCATGATGCAATCGCCAATGTTATTTTCAAAGACATTCGTTCAGGTTTGAAAGCAAATTTTAAAGAAAAAACTACAGTACAAATTTAAATGGGAGCAGCGATCACAAAAAAACATACAGTTTAGAATAATTTAAGGTATCCAAAAATGGAAAGAAATTCCTGGTGAAAATTTAACAGCAGTAGTGAGAGTCAAGCGTATGTGTCATTTCTTTCAACACACTCATATAATTGATGAAAACATTTTTTTTATTTTCAGCTAACAATAATTTATTTATTTGTTTAAGATATATATTAGTATATGTTTACCTATATATGTATATATATTCAAATATTTAACAGTATGTAAATATATTTATGTAACAACGAAGTTTTTTCTAGCAGTTTTCCTTTTTTTCTAATTTTTTTAATTACACAAGTAAAATTGTAAACCATTTTTGTTTGTTTGTCTTTTTTCGTAAAAGATTTGTCTTTCTGAATACATCGTAAAGTTAATGTTTTGTTAACACTGAACCTTTGATTTATTGTTTGTAATCTACAATTTCTACAGCTCAAGTAAGCAAATAGGAATGCAACGAGATTGTGGAAGGAATAATTTGCCGATTTTATTGTTGATGCAATTAAGTTAAAGCATTTTTTTTTAATAAACATTTTATCAACTACTGGTATAACAATATACGTACATGTCTACTTTAATAATGTCAACTACTTCTACTGTTTGGCAAAACAATTGCAGTTTTTTTTTTCTTATTTAAAATAACAACATTAAAGCTTAATATATATTTCGGAAATTTACAATATTATTGTATAAATATATTGCAGGTAATTATGAAAGCATCAACTGAATATTAAGCATAATGAATGTTCACAGATGTCTATGGAATAATTATTTGCAACAAAATAATAGCCACTAGGAAGTCCCATCTAATTAGAAATATTATTCTTTGGGCAATATGAAAAAAAAACATCGGATTCACCTGAAAATAATATTATAAAGGCTGTAACAGAAAGTGACATACCTACTGGAAGACGTAATTTTTCAAAAAGTTAATTGCTACTATTCACACTTATTTCACAGATCCATATAGTGACTTCAAAAATGTTTATGAAATAAGTACATATCATAGATTTAATAATTATCAGTATGAGTAATCCAATTTTAAACGGTCCGTGAAATACATGAAGATTTTTTTTTAGCTTTCTAGACCCGACAGTTCTTAAATAGCAGAAGTTTCTGTGGAAGAAAAACAACATGCATTTTTTGCCCTTAAAACTGTTAACTAAGGTTGAATGCATATACACAAATCAACCCTAATCTTTAACATTCAAAGTATATAAGAATAATCCCAACTTATAACACCTGTAGCAAGTCGACTTATGTTTAGAGAGTGTGTTGCGATGATTGAAACTGTTTGGAAATATAATTTATTCTCTTGAACCATGCGAAGTTGACCATTTAAAACTATGAGCATTCGATCAAATTGTGTGTGTATTCAACATGGAAATATCCGCATTTTTCTGGCGAACTAAATCAAAGTGTAGTATAATCGTTTTTTGTCATAATTAAAGTACAGCACATTAAAGTATCCACGAGAGAAGCATCTAAAAAATTTAATATAGTAACATAAAAAAAAAACTGGAATGCAAGTACAAGAAGTACACGACTGTATTGAGGTAAATTTACCAATGAATACATCTATCACATCGGAACTGGAAGTTTTTATTTATGAAACAGTAAGACAGCTAAACTGCATAAATCGATTACACCATACGGACATTCTTCAATTCATTTTAGGCTGAGTGACGCAAATAAATCGGCATTCGCAGACTCCTAATTTCTGCTACGTATTTCCATGTACATTAAGTATTATGTATTTGTTAACAAGACAACCAACTGCACTAATAATATTTATATTTCCAATTATTGCATTTTTATAAAGTGAATGCGATGAATTTAACATTTTGATAGATTTTGAACATCCGGGAAATGCATACTTTTTCTTTGTTACAGTCAGCCGTTTTTTGTTTTTTTACGACAATAGATGTGACCATGCATATAGCATGACATTTCTTTGAACGTGATGAACCAAATGTCCATTTCAATCTGCTAAAAGTTTTTAAAGTTCGTAAATGTTAATTTTTTCGTTGCAATCTTATTAGATACACAACGAGTCAGTGTTATTGAAATATTTAGAAAAAATATAAATAAAATATTGGTAGCCCAATAAATAAATAGTTGTGTTAGCAGTTTTAATTGTTTTTCAAACTTAAGACTGTTGCATTATGGATAATAAGACGCAGCTACTTGAAGGTCGAAAATATGAATGTGAAAGATAAAGATGGAAGTCTTTCAGCCGCTCTGAAGAATTTCATAGCACTGAAAATGAAGGCAGATCGGTTAACGTCTTGAGCTGTTTTTCAATGAATGAATGCGACCGATTCATCGCATAGGAGAAACGCTAACTGCTGGGAAAGTATACAAATTTAATCATTTTATACGAGTATGCTAATATTTAAGGAACATGGAAAGCTTTAACTGCTAAGTAATTTAGACATTTACTGAGTCTGCATAGCTCGGGTGCCAGGAAGTTCTAAAGCAAATATTAACAGGACAAAGTTTAGCGTGGAGAAGTAACAGCAATTGTATTTTGTTTCTAATTAGACACCTTTTTTTAAATTTTGTTCAGTTTAAGTTATTTATACCATATGCAACAAATCAATTCACCTCTTTTGTTTAATAATAAAACATTTTGACTCAGTTTATTCAAAAATCAACTTTTGTAAATGTATTTGTTGAAGGGTTACCAGTCGACCGAAAGTCGTATTTTCAGATGTGTACTTCAACTTTTTGCATCTCATGCAACTACGACTACGATGCCACTGAGTTTGAGCAGTTAAAGGATGGTTTAGAATTAGTTTTTTCAGTTTGATTTTATACCGCAACGGTCATTGAGGGCACTGCTTCATTGGCATTAGTACGAGCTACGAGGTACTCCGAGAATTTATAAATTTTTTAAATCCACATTCCACTAGCTTTTAAATACCATCAATTTAGCCAAATCTGAGTGGCTCCTAAATGTTGCAGTAACTCTTCTCTCTCTACTCTGGTCTTCTAATCAGATATGACCAGTATTTGTGTTATGACGACCAGGTGATTTCTTCAGAAAATTATGCCACTTCTCCCTATGTTAACTGAAACAAAAGATAGCAGCAGATAAAAGAGCTAAAGTTTACGAATCACATTTTAGTTTGATTAATGTCTAATGGATAAAAATAACTTACAATTTCAAAAAATAAATTCCCAAACAATTCGCACGTACAGCTCAAACTCTGATAATCAACAACCTTTCTGAGATCATTACAAACATATTTTGTCATTTTTAGTACTCGTAAGTATAGCTGACACTAAATGAAAATAATTCCATTGAAGATTATACAAAATAAACTGCCCTCGAACAATAGAAATCTAAGGAGGCATATAGAAAACTTCACAGTCTTTAAAACTTATTTTAAAGCTACAACTATTGTAAATTCCGCACAACTTTTCGAATTCAATGTATCAACAAGCATCCACTTCCTCCGGGCACGACACATCGAGCAATTCCTGAACAATTTTGTACTCGTGGCAGTTCTCGCATATTAAACGTCCATTTGATGCATTCGACCTTTGCACTTTTTCATGGCAAACAATGTGCACCAGTTTTAAATTTTTTAAACTAAAGATTTCAAGAAAATACTCCAACACACTTATGTCAATTACACGCTTTTTATGAATTGGGCATTTCTGATTTGGGTTTTCCACTAGATCCTTTACATTTTCTATCAATGATGGTAGTATCGTGCGTGATAACTCAATTTGATGATCCAAATTCCAAACCTGAAACAGAATAAGATTCTCTCTCGATGCATATGGATTTATGCAATGATCTTTTCCACATGATTGATTTTCACTAAACGGCCCCTGACAGTAGAAATCTCCCAAATCCGTGCACAACGAAACTGACCACTCGTCTAGTAGCTCATTCTTTGTTGTGTATTCTTTGATGATTTGTCTTAAACGTTTGGTTGGAAGTGGCCTAGCATCGATTTCATCATCGTCTTTTGACTTACACAGGAACTCGTGTTTTTTCGTACAACTTCGATCGAAAATCATCGAAAAGTAGTCACAGCCGATGAGAAGGTAGCGAAATTTCTCCAAAATTCTATCGAATATCACCCTTGCTTTAGCATTACTTCTATATAATTTATTGCGTGTGAGTTCATCTTTTGTTTTATAGTAATAGCTCCGAATGCGATCCTGAGCGCGTCGAGCCATTGCTTCTTCTTTGGAATTGCATCGTTCTTCTTGGCCTTCAAACCATTCGGAGTGTTCACTACGTAGACTCAGATGAGTTTTTTCCGTATCTGGTTGGGGTTTTCTCTTTTCGTATTCGCAGATCATTCGTTTAAATTTCTCTGGGTTTCTTTCGATGAACTCATAAATAATATCGGCTACCTTAAGGAGCGGAGATGTTTGACGAAGTTTTTCATATTCGTAATCGGAATCTTTAAAATAAATAAATTTATAAAAGTTATACATTTCAAGATAAGGCACCACCACTTACCGGTAGTTATAATTTCATCAGGTCCCCCGATTATGAAAAGTGTCTGTGGTTCCAAAGACTGAAAATAATCCTCGTCGGAGACTTCGAAACCATCGGTGGAAAGATATATGCGGCAGTCTTTTATCTAAAAAAATTTATTCGAATTTCTTTATTAAGCAGCTGGTAGTAATGATTCAGATAAATATTGAATAAATGGAGAATGGATATATGATAATGATATGGTATCAATAAAAACGTCACAAAAAGATGTCTTAATTTTTTTTTCTAATTGTTGGTTTAAAATAGATTGCGTAGATCAGATAATATCAAACAATTTTGGTAATCAAATGTGAGGACTACACGGTATTTTAATAAAGAAGAGTTGGGATATGTAAATTTCAACGTTTTCACTGTTTCTAAACTGCTGGAGTTCAAAACTGTGGGTAAGGAGAAAAATGTATAAATTTCCACAGAAAAAGAAAAAGATTATACGAACGAGACGGATTTCGTATACAAATCGCTACGAGTGCCACGAGTGCAAACTTGGTTGTATACAATCGATTCCGGAAGTATGATATTTAAAAGGTAAACTAACAAACCACTCTGTTCTTTCGCGTTCTCAATTTTAAGATCGTGGTGCGATAAACATTTTAAACATAAACACATTAACGTGCAAAAACTTTTAATCTAAAATCATCGGAGAACTCAAGCAATGAACTAGTAAAATGTTATTATTGGCATAATTTTGCAAATTAATGCCGCCACCTTTTCAATAATATTCTGCATATGTATATAGAAGAAGTATAGAAGTACTTTCCTCCTTCATTATCGCCTAACAATCGCAGTCTAGGATTTCGAAGTAGCATCCATAATAGATTTTGTTACAAAACAAATACCGGGTAAAATATTTTCCTCCTAGGACTAGCTAGTGTTGATTAATCTCATGCAGGACTGGGTGCTATAAAAAAGGAATTGCTATAAAACTTTCTCCAAGCAAGAAGATTTGATCTCATTTTGCTAATTCGAAGTAACAACGAAGATAAATTTAAACACGCAGCCATTATTCATCAATGGCACTTGCATCGTCGAAACTGAAAAACTTTCCATTCTCGGTATGTGTGTCATGACCACATATTCGATGTCGACAAAAATGCTGCGAAATGTCTAGATTTCCTCAAACGATGTAAGAAATACTTTTCCCCTTTTGAGCTGGCCTCGATATATAAGGCATTAATCCACCCAAAATTGGAGTACAATGCACACATCTGGTCAGGTGCGCCTAAAACATCTCTGCACCTGCTAGATAAGGTTTAAAATCATGCGATAAAACTCATAGGTGATGCTAACATCACCCAGTCAATGGACACCCTCGAACACCGACGAAATGTCTCGTGTCTCACTTTGTTTTATCGCTATTATCACCATCTGTGCTGCATTGAAATCACCAGTAGCATTCCGCCCCTTCAAACCTTTAACCGTAACACCCGGTCTCGCTATGAATGCTCATCAGTATACCGTCAAGCCCACTTTCGGACGTACTCTGAAATATCGTGACTCGTTCCTAAGCCGAAAAACTCGCTTGTGGAATGCCGTGCCGAGCTCTCTATTTCCTGGTCATTATAATATTCAGACATTTAAAACCAACCTACATCGGTACCTATCTTGTAAAAAAAAATAAAAATTGAGTTGTGTTGTCATGTTTTGCTCAGAGAAAGGTAATCTTCGTAATCTCTTGAAAGTTCTTGCCAGCAGCAGCACATTCTGTGCAGATTCCAAAACGTTTATCATGAATCACATTTACTGTTTACAAAACACAGGGCTATTGCGCCGATGTACCAAGAGATTTCGATTTTTCCAGAAACCAAATTCAGTAAAACGCATTATTGTTAGATGAAATTGAGTTTCCTTAGGTACTATTTGATGGCTGGAAATATTTCTTAAATATATCTGGAGCTCTCCGTTGCTTGATTCCCTAATTTGTTAAATTGAAAAGCAAGTTAACCGCACTTTTTAGGACGTGAAATATACTCTCTTAGTGTGTTTTATAGTTTGTTCGCTAGAAAGCAGCCTGTTTGCTCTAAGCAGTGCTTTCTTTCGGAATAGCTAATCCTTTGTAACATTTTACTTTTTTTTCAAAACAGCCGCACCAACAAATACAAGGTAGATATAGCCGGCAATCAATCAAATGTCTGCTTAAAAACCTAAAACGTATTCAGTAATAGACTACTTGCAAAATTCTCAAACTGATAGAAGCGCTTGGGATGCTAAATGTAATATTGGGTTGTTCGGAAAGTAATTTCGTTTTTACTGAATTAATTGGTTACATTAATTGATGCAAGCCGTCGAATAACAACTCGTGAGATCACTGAGAGATTAAATTTATCGAATTCGACCGTTCATGATCATTTAAAACGCCTAGGTGCGACATATGGTTTGCCCATGTACTCACGGAAACTGGGATTTGCTTCTCAAAAGTGAAGAAAATTAACCATTTTTGAAGCGCATCATCACTGGGCCGAGAAATGGGTTATCTACAAACGCAAGAGATCATGGAGTAAAAAAGAAGATCCGGCTCAAATCACTTCAAAGGAATCGTCTTTTTTTAGCCTCTACCGGACGACACAATGATCAATTCTGAAGTGTACTATCATCAGCTGGACAAATGGATTGATTCACTTAAACAGAAAAGGCCATAATTGATCAATAGTAATGTTGTAGTGTTCCACCAAGATAATGCGAGAGCTCATACAAGTCTGGCAACTCGCCATAAGCTTTTACAGCTTAGATGGGATATACTACCCACCATATTCTCTAGGTCTGGCACCTTCTGATTATTATTTGTTCCGGTCTCTACAAATTTTTTTAGACGGTAAAACTTATAGTTCAAATGAGGAGCGCTTAAAAATCACCTGCATCAGTTTTTTGTCAGCAAAGAACAACAATTTTATGAGCCACTGCCAGAAAGATGGCAAAATGTATTCTACCAGAATGGGCAATATATAATTCAATAAAATATTTATTCGTCTATCATTTTTATAAAAAAAAAACGAAATTACTTTCCAAATAACCCAATAGTTTTGCTGAAATCGAATACAGGCCAATGAATGCAATAAAGTGTTTGTAAACATCGACCTCGCAAGCAAACTAAATGTAAACTAAAAAGTAGAATATAAAACACTAGCGAATTTAAGAGGTTACGGTGCTAGGCAATACGTTTGGATAAAGACTTTGTTTTACGTGCGAAGAAATAGTTGAAAATGCAAATAACATTTAAGGCTGTCATTCTAAGAGACCTTATCCTGCTTCGTAAATAAAGGCTGATTCATAAGAGGTGTACACTGTTTAAACGAAAAGATAACACATATTTTTAAAGGTATGAGCTGTACCGTTTACTAAATTTGTAAGATTGATTCAATACAATTTTATGTGGTGCATTTATTACGTAACGGATACCGCGGCCAGAATATCGTTTGTTTAATGCTTCGGTAGTTTATAAACTCAATCCTCTAGATCAGATCATCTTCGAGAAAATAAGGCTTAATCACACCACCCCACCAAACATCGCACCAAACTGTGACTTTCTTAGGATATTTGGTCGGGGACGCTTCTCCGCATGCAAAATTCGTGTAATTCTTCGCTTATTTGGTCTCCTTTCGACACCGGAAATTTTAAAGTACGAAATGTTGACTCGTTATTTTTGTAAAATATTTTTACGACAATCATGTTCAGTTTTTGTATACAGCACCGTCGTTAATATTGTATTGGAACAAATAGATAAATCTGAAGTTTGTCAAAAAGCCAAGGCTTCATTCACATGTGTAGATGTTTCATGATAAACTTCCCCTAACATTTCTGTGAAAAATTGAGACAATAATGTATTAAGAAGACGAAGAACTTCATGAAGAAAAAAAATAGTTTTGCCTTAGCCACCGAATAACACACTAGATCACTGATTATCGTCTGCTAAATTCTTCATGAAAATTTCAAAATAAATAGTGTACACACACTCAGCGTCGGCGATGGGCAACCGCTTAACCATTTTAAAATAATTAAAAAATACAAATGGAACATATCAGATTTCACGGAATATGAAATACGGATATTGCTTTTCAGGGTAAACCAAAAATAGGAAATACAGTGTTGGAAAAAATAATAGAAACAGATGCGGTAGCATATTTAAGGGCTAAACAATTATTATTTATAGTGAGTCTATTTTAATGGCGGTGGCTATATGTAAGAGTCACCTAACTGTAGTTTCATCAAGAGCAATATTACTCCAGTTTATTTGCAAACAGTTGCCCGGTGTGCAAATAACTGTTTATTGTTTACTTCTTGGTTGGAAAAAAAATAGAAACAAAATAAGTATGCATTTCGTACGAGTACTTTCTAAGGTAAGGACGGCTTTGTTTTGTTTTAATTTGTTTAATAACGTGTTGCATACAACTTTCAAATAGATTTTACACAATTTTTCCGGGTTTTTTGTGCACTATTTACCAACAATGGGTCGCGGTCTTCACAGCACCGAATCTCAGAAAACATTGATTCGCGAATTAAGGAACGACGGCAAAAAAATGGATGAAATCGCGAAATTAATAAAGTGCTCCAAAAAAAAGGTGTTTACTGCTCTTCACTCTCTTCCAAAAGAGGAAACAAGAGGCAGAAAAAGGAAAACAACCGCCCGTCTCGACAAGCTCATCGTTCGGGAATCCAAAAAGAATCCCTTTTATTCTTCGGAGGAGATCAAAACGAAGGTGAGTGCAACAGTGACAAGTCGAACGATAAGAAATCGTTTGATTGAAGCTGGTCTTAAGGCCAGAAGTCCAAGGAAGGTTCCTCTTCTTAGCAAGAAAAATATTCAGAAGAGGCTGGCCTTTGCTAACAAACACCTCAACCGAAAAAACTGGAAAAATGTCCTATGGTCAGACGAAACTAAGATAAACCTATTCGGTTCTGACGGAAAAATGTTTGTAAGAAGGCCAAAAAGCTCCGAGTTTGATCCCAGGTTTACTAAAAAAACAGTAAAGCATGGTGGTGGCAGCCTTATGATTTGGGGTTGTTTTTCTTCATCCGGAGTAGGACCAATTTTCTGGATAAAAAACAAAATGTGTGCTGTGGACTATGCACAGATCCTCAGTGATATAATGCTGCCATTTGCTGAAGAAAACATGCCTTTAAAATGGGAATTTATGCAGGATAATGATCCCAAGCATGCATCTAAACTAATTAAAGCTTGGATTCAAACAAACGGGATAAACGTTATGGAATGGCCTTCACAATCCCCTGACCTAAACCCCATAGAACATCTTTGGGGTGTTCTAAAGCGCAAAATAGGAGGGTTGAAACATAAAAACAAGCAAGAATTGTGGACAAACATACAGGATGCATGGTACTCCATACCGAACCAAACCTGTGAAAAGCTGGTTGACTCAATGCATCGGAGATGCGAGACAGTTTTAGCTAAAAAGGGTGCTACAACAAAATATTAGAAAAATAAAAACCATTTCATAATAAGGTATTTCATTAACTCACAAAAAAAGGTTAAGGACTGACTTTGTTTCTATTATTTTTTCCAGATCAAAACCGTGAATGTAATTGAATTATCAGTTTTTTCTTAATTCTATTTATTTTAATAATTGAAAAAATAAAAGACACTTTTTCAAACATATTTAAGGAAAATATTTATAACTTTTTCGTTTAATTTCGTTTTAACATGCTCACCATGTCGCAATTTAAAAATGTAAAACTTTTTGTTTCTATTATTTTTTCCAACACTGTACGTAGTTATAACTACATAAGATCAACTCTAATAGAAAGAAAAGTAATTAACTTCATATGAAATTTAAACTATTGGGCTTCCACAGGGCGCTGTGTCTCAATTGACTACACTCGTACTTTTATTTGTCTATAATACTTTCGCTCTATTATATCTATACTCATACATAACTCTCAATTAGTTATCTTACATTCAATCTGATTTTGTCGCCAACGTGACCTCGACCATGCCTACCCTTGCACAATAATTGCACATTCAGTGTAAAAACAAAAAAGTCCTCTATTGCCCTTGATTTTATGTCTCATCTTGCAATCAGATGCTGACCATGACCAGAATGAGCATTCTTTGTTCACTTCTCCCCATCTAATATTATCTTCTCCCCAATTCGTAACCCAATCGAATTTCCAATACGAGCAATTTCATTGAAAATTCTCCCAAATAGGAATTTCACTCGCATTGACACAGAAACCCAGAAACCCCTAAACCTCGAACAATTTAGAGTGCAACAATTCATCCAATAAAAAATGAAAAATATAGAACACAGCAAAAACAATATCAACACCAACCTTAGTGACCATGACCAACATTTATGGGTAAAAGCACAGCCAATGTAGAAAGGACATACGAAGAGTTAAAAGTTGAATGTCCTTGCTCCACATTGAATTTGTGCATATAAAATTAACCTTGGCAAGGATACGCGGATTCACTGGACGTATACACACTCGTATTCGAACTTGTATACTCAGCAACAGGTTGACCTAGCTCCTTCGTTAGTGCGCAACAACAAAAAAGAAATCAGCCAAAAGAAAGAACAAAAAAAATTGGTGGAAAGGAAAGTACACAACAGAAATTTCTATACCAGTGTGACATTGAAAAAAGGAATTACAAATGATAAAGGGTGAGCTTGTATGTAGTAGGTGTCCTCGACTTATGTCCTTGCCAATTTCTCTGAGACGCAATTTCCTTGAAAATTTCAAAAAGTCCTTGGAAAACATATTAAAGGTTGTAAGAGGCTTAAGGATACTTACAGGAAACTTTAACTTGGCTTTATCCAACAGCATTTTTAGTGAATTTGCTCCTATTCCATATTTTTTCGTCCTAGCATTATCAGTTATCTTGTAACCTTTCATTTTTTTTGTGGTTCCAAACAGATTTAGCATATCAAAAGTGGCGTCGAGTTGAAATTCACTATTAGATGGAAAATTGAAAACACTTTTTGGCACACGAATTTGGGAAGACTGCTATTTTTATAAATTCACTGAACTATACATATACAACTTACTACACAATCGAGCGGAGCTCTGGAATTCAATTAAAATTGCTGAGGATAGATTTTCACTTGTTCCCTGGTTTGTTGCATTCAGTTGAATTGAATGTCAAACAGTAGAAGTACATATGCGCCAAGTGTATTGTTTACGTTTTTTTCGCGCAGTTTTAACGAAAGTTGTGTTGCCAACTACTGGTGGAAAGAGTTGTATAATGTTTTTAATCGACAATCGATATTATTTAAGAATTTAAATTAAAGTTACTGTCCGGGGTAAATTATTTATCAGGCAATTATGGTTCAACTGGTTGTAAAAATCAATGAAATTAAACTAAAACTATAAAAGTTTGCCTACAAAAAAAAAATGTCTAAGAAAAACATCAGAGGAATGCCTGTGTCGAACCATCTAAGCGAGATATGATTGTCGCCAAATCATTGCTTTTAACTTTTATTGCAATACGATCGTTGTTTCACGAGCTGTGCAGCATACTGCGTTGTTATGTGCAGAACAGTTTGCCATTGACAGTGAGCGTCCCAACCTCATGGTTTACAAAGGAATAAAACTCTATAACGAAATCAGTCGAAAATGCACCCAGTAAAGTCACTTGATATACTTGGGATGGTGCCTAATTATCCACTTGTGGAATCTTAATACCTCAAATGTAGTTTTGCTTCTTTACGTGGGTGGTAGATGGTAGTGATAATGAAAATAGGTCTTAAAATTATTTCATTAGTAAATGATTCCACTGCATGCTGTACTACAAAAAAAAAAACCGAAAAATGTAGAGAAAATATCAACATTCTTTTAAATGACTCTTCTTCATTCAAAACCCGTGCAATTCAATACCATTATAAATACTTTTTATTCCACTTTCATACCCGAAAGCTTTCAGTAGCTTTTGGAGAGATAATTTGAGCTCTTAGATAACAATTGTAAGATATCACTTTTACCTTTGAATTTGTTGTTTAATGCCCTATTTTACAGAGCAGGGGTAGACAAGTTTTAAGTAAGGCATTTCATATGATAGTAGATATTTCCAAATAGAAAAAGCGAACTGTCTGAAGTACTTTAAACCACTTAAAATTTTCAAAAAATCTATTTTGTTTAAAAATAACAAAACCACAGGCAATGCACATCTCCTTATAAGAGCTCCGTCAAAGCTATTTAATTTCTGATAGTATTAATAAAGATAAAATGTAGTACGAACAAAATTCTAGCTGTTATCTATCATACCCCAACCAGTTGGCAACGCCCAGCGTTCTAACATTCAAAGGAAATTTTTCTTCGTCAAAAATATCTTTCCCCTCATTTCTTGCCCTTGCAGTCGGCTGCCCCTTCTGAAACAAAAGCACATACACTAACTGTCAAATTTTGCAAAACGAAAAAAAACTGAAAAAGCTTCGTACCAATAAAATATCCACTTGATGAAGAAGTATTCCTGAAAACTTCTTCTACCATTCAATTCCTTATCTATTTAACGATTCCAATTAATAAAACTCTTCATAAAATACCACGCAGTATTGAATCCAGTGATAAGTGTTCTCGCAGACACGCTTCCTCAAATGGAAAATCCAAAATTCTTACGGACAAGTCGGTAATAAATCGCTCAAAAAATAAAAACACAAATCAATCGCCAAAGAAATGAACAAAACAAAAGCAAAATAAATCCACAATCCAAAACGAGGGATACCAATAACTACCTGACAATTAAAGACCGTGCTAGCGAACATCTACCAATTCAACAAATCAATCTCCAATCTCCAAATACCAACTCCAATGGATATGCAATTAAGAGACTTCGATATGAGTGACTCAGAGACTGAACTATTAATACATCCATCAGTGTCGGCGGCTGCGGCGGGAACAACTGCTAATGGAGGAGGTGGCACAGGTGATGGTATTGGTGTTCGTAGCAGCAAACGTATGGACAGCAATACTGTCAGTATCAGTAGACTATTTGGTCTTCGTCGCGGTAGCAGCAGTGGTAGCAGACAAACCGGACAGGTTCGTCTCAGAAATGATCGTAGCAGAGAACGTGTCACACTTGTATCACTGCCATCATCATCATCAACAACGACGCCAACATCAGAATATCAACAAAACTTCTCCAGCGCCAGTATTCGCGGCACCGGAGGTAGTATATCACCATCGCTACAACAGCAGAAACAGCACACTGTATTCTATCATAGAAATCGGAGACGACAATCATCCAGAAATCTGGGGAATTACTGTAAAATAATATTTTGCGGGTGAGTTCTGATTTTGACTAATTCGACCGATTTGTGCAAAAAATTTTGCTAGAAAGTTTGTAGTTTCATCGCAAGACAGTGTTAATTTAAAGGTTACTATGCTAACTATTGTGGTTTCGAATGAGATGGGAAATGTCGACGTTGTACAATTAGCATGAATTCGCAGAGTTCGAAATTTAAGAGAAATATGCGTGTATACTCGTGGATTACATAAATTCTGTCAGTAGCAGAATGTAATTTTACTTTCTTATTGCATTTTTCTTGCTATTTTCCCCCAAAAGGACTACGCAATGTTCTCTTCTAATTAGAACGAAAACATTTTCTCGCCTAAAAACAATGTTTGTTTGAGAAAATGACTTAAAGCGAGGCGAAAAAGTTCTAAAAATACTTCTTCATCGTAGTCTTTTTCCATCACAGATTCGCTTATTGTGGCAAAATTTTCCTTAGAAATTTTTCGACTCAATTCGTTGTTAAAACGAAAAACCATATCCGTATCCATAACCATAGCTGCCATGTGAATTCCATCAAACAAGAGGAAGGGGAAAGTAACAGAGAAACAAGTTAACCGACCCAGCACTCCAACGACAAGTGACCTGTTTTGGAGGTCGACCAGTTTAGATTTGTTTTTTTGCAATTTTTGTTTTTTATCAATTCTTTTGTTTATTGATCTCACATCATTTTTGAGTGCTTTGGAGGTGTTTTACTCAATTTGGTGTAAAAATAGTTTGCCCATTAGAACATGCATTGAGTTTAGTACTTGGATAGAAAAAAAAAAACGTGAAGGAAAATCGCGTCGCGGAATTATGTGATGAGTTACAAATGACTTGTGAATAGCGATTTACCAGTATTCACAGACAGTTGATTGGTGGTAGTTAGGTTTGTATTTCTGTGCCTTTAGGCCAGACTATAGTTTTGTAATTGAAACCGTATTAGTCAGCGCGCAGTACAATATAACTTGGGAAATTTTGGTGAATATTTCACATTAAAGTGAAACCCGTTGGAGTGATTCACATACAAAGTGTGGGTTCACAATGCCCTGTGTGTTCAGCTTGAAAAAGTTAGCAGAGTAGCTTATCTTACAAAAATCGAGTCTTTTATAAGTACAAAGGGGGGGAGTTAATTGTAATGTTCGGTAGTGTTACACTTTACATTTCACAGTGTGTACTTTTTCCTGGTCGATAAATTGTATATCACCTTTTGTTTGCAAAGTATACCTGCACTTTATTATACGTGCATATACCACTCCCTTGAATGACTATTTGGAAATACTCTTTAGGATTTCCAACCCGCAAGCACCTTCATCCATACAAACATTCATACATCCGTGCGTAAGTTTGTGGTTTATCGTTGGAAACGTGATGATATGCAAAAGAGCGCTGCGTTACATTGCCTTGAAAGCGAATAAAAGAATGAATATGATTATGTTATGTTACGTTAAGAGTGGTAGATGAAAAAAAAATCAGAACGATTTCAAATTACTTCTACTTCATACTTCTTATAAGAATGGAATAGACCTAAGTGAGTTATGTATTGTACTACATACGTACATATATGGTGCAATATAAAATATAATCGTTTTATCATTTCGGTTTGTTGCCAAAGAAATTGATCTATAAATCTGTGGTAAAGTACCAGTTTTAATGTAGAACTGCCTCATTCAATGGTCCAATAGATCTGTGTTTAGTTATTATTTTGTCATATTGTGGAGTATTCACAAATTTCTGACGTATGATTGCGATCCCGCAAGAAAAATATTAGACATACTACAACCACGTACATAGTTCCTGGTAACCCATTACTGATTGCCACGTAAGGTGCACATCTATCGGAATCAAGACGACAAATGCTTGAATTTGCCTTTTCCGCATAAAAATATTATTTATCAATCAGATGACCTTATGATAAAGACTTGACGATAAATTTGTATCATTGATCAGACCATATGCAGGGTTTATGTTGCATTAATGGTGATATTTCTGTGCCTCAATCAGTTGCCATAAAAAAAGGGAGCTGAATTATGCAGACTGCCAGATTTTTGTCTTATAGATCATAAGGTACTAATCTGAATAATTTTAGATGTATTCAGGTGAATAATAAAGATGACATACGGGTAGCTTAATACACATACACCTTTTGCAACTTGTCCAAGCTTGAGAATTGGGACTAGGAGAACCTAGCGCATGTTTTAATGAAATTATAGACGAGCATAGTCGCCTCTGAGGATGAATACTGAACTGACCATAAGCGAAAACTAGGTTTCTTTTCAAAATGACAGCGATACTGTGTATAGTGTCATATAAATGAATAGTTCGAACAAGAAAAGACCCACTGTTAAACTGTATTGTTTATGTTATTAAAGTAGTAATAATATAGAAAATGATGAACGAAATAATAAGCTAATCTTACCTGAAGGACAATTTGATATATTTACGCCTAGGGCAGACTCTAGAATGAAAGAATTGGACGGGTTCTTTTTAGGAACTAGCACTAGCATTGAAACCAGAGCATTTTCTGATTTGTCTTACGACAGTTTTCATTTAATGTAGATCGAGAGAGTCGTTGCCTTACTATTTCCACTTAAAGACCGGTCATCACAAGCGAACAACAGCGAAATGAAATTGACAAAAAAAATCAACTTTCATTTAACATTTGAAAATTTATTTATCGGAGAAATTTATATATGTATAGTGGGTGGCCGTGGCTCAAATGATAGGGTATTGGCTTTCAAATTGGAAGGTTCGGTGTTCGAATCCCAGCCTCGTCCGAAAGACATTCTTCTTTTAAGGCAACTTAATTCACGTAAGACGAATGGTTGCCTCTAATACAACAACAAGTCCAATTATACTAATAATTTAGTCTCCCCATTAAATGTTGGATGCCACCCATTTAGCGAAATAACCACTGAGCCCAAAAATCTTTCTTTCTCTCTCTGTCGCATTTTCCTAAAAACTTAACACGTGCTCAGGCATTTTAAGTGTATTAATACGCCCTGTAAACGCTAAAACATGGTACTAGTAAACATGTAAAACAAACCAAGTTTTAGCTGATGTTGATCGTCTGCAGGCTGGTAGGCGTACCAATTTTTTGGTCTCACTAAAATCAAAAGTTTGATATTTGTCGATGTTTGTGGGCGGAGTTTTGTGTTGCTGATACTATGTTTGAGTGTCTGCGCTCTCATCTGTCAACATTTACTCGAACAAGCCATTTTATCAGTAAATTTCGTCGTGTGAACACACAAAATAATGGGGGAAAAAAGGCGAACATTCCAAATACAGATGTTTGGAAAGAATTTTCCGACGGTTTTCAATTATGTTTGAGTGAATTGGTCTCAGCGTCTATGGGTTTTAGTGGTACCATGTTTACTAGTACCATGTGTTAGCGTTTACAGGCCGCTCTTCTTAAAAAAAAAGAAAAGAGTTGCCATTTACGTAATTGTTTTCACAAATCTTTATGGTTACTTTAGTTTCTAAGCCCACCGGTTGCGTATACCTACGCTTCTTGGCAATACAGATTGTGTACATACTCGTACATATGTAGATGACCAATTTGTTGATGTTTTAATCCGTAGTACATCCACTTTTTTATAAGATATACTAAATATTTATTTTTAATTTTGTTGAATTTTTTTTATTTTGTGTCTGTTTTATATAGATCAGCATAATCTTTAGATTTGCTTTTAGCTTTCCTTTAAAAACAAAAAAAAAAAAACGAAACCAATCCCATTGCTCACTAAGTTCATAATTTATTATTAGTCCTCGTCATTAGTTCATCTGTTGACTCGTCTAAATAGCAACATACGATAAGACAACGTATAAAAACGTATTCTGACTTGCGACAGATAAGATTTTAAAACAAACCAGAGTTTGTAAGGAAGATAAGCTGATAAATAAAACCTTGACCTGACCCTATCCTCGAAGAATACATATGTATTGTATGTGGCACCAGTACGTCACTCTTTACCCATTCAACCTGCTTATTATAGCAGCTATCTCTCTTAAAAAAATTATATTCCCATAGACGTATCTATGAGTTGGCGTAACAAAATGGTAATTACACTCGTTAATTTTGTTTAACACGCCAATAATTAAATTATTTGCTTTCATGATGATGTTTTTTATAATCAAAACTAATTTACTGTCACGTTTTCAAGTGTACAGTGTTGTATACGTTAAAGGTTTATCTTAAAATGGCTTATCTGCGCGTATTATATCGAATAACATAATCTTAATCTTATGAGGACAAGCTTACTGCAAAAATTAACGTTTCGCGACTCTTTTATCAGAGGAAAAAAAAACTTTTTAATTACATATTATGAAATCACTTTTCCCGGTGGTTTTATTTTTTCATTTTGACATAAACATTCTAGTTGCCTTCATAATTTCTGCTTCGTTGCATACGACGAATTCATAACAAATTTAGATCGACGCTTTACTGTCTTAAATAACAGAAAAAAACTTTAGAATACTCAAAAAGTATTCAATTTCTTGTGCAAAATTGCTTTAGATATGTTTTTCTCCGTCATACACCGACACACAATGACATTATTCACATTATTCAATTAGCAAACTTACGTATAAGCTAAATTAAATTTGCTTGCTGAGTTGTGTGACATGGTACTAAGAGGTAAAACAAACAGTGAACAGTTTAAACGGTGGGAGATTAACAACGATGAACTCTACTTACTGTTGGAAAAACTAGCAGGTATGCGTTAATTAATCGCCATCTACTTGGGTTTATCTACTTGTGTATATTGGAATTGAATACATATCGGATTACAGATTTAAGTACTTAATTTATTAAAGCAAAAGGGAGAACAAATAATAACAAGAAGGTGAAAGGAGCCATTTTTTCATTTTTAACTGTATGAATGATTGATTCCCTTAATAGGAAAAAATTTCCATATACGAAACTTATCCGTGGATTTACTTCTCGTATACTAATTTGTTGTTTACAATCGATTTGTAATAATCATGACTGCTGCCACAAATAGCAAACAAATGTTTACAAGGATTTTTGATATGTGAAAAAATATACTAAGTTTTACTCACGGAACAAATTGTCTATATCATTATTATTAATTGTATTTCATACGGAAAGAAAGTATGAAATTTCGAAAGCAATAACAAATAACAAAGAAATGTTTTTAAATATCTCAAATTAACTTCTTTTTCTATTACTTGCCTTTGAAATGCTCTTTGAAAATGACATTATCAGCTGCATTTTAATTTTTGTCGTTGCTAAAAGCGAACGTATAACCTTTGTATTTTGCAATCCTTTTAGTTTTCATTTTGTTTCAATAAAGAGCAGAGTTTTTGCGTCATCTTAGGCATCCCACGCTAACTTTATGTTGCAACAACGCTTTGGCTATTTCTATTGTTCACACCTGGGAGCGATAAAAGCTCCTACCATATGCATATGTAGATATTCAGGTTTAGGTTAGACGAACGCAATGCATATATTAAATCTTTATAGGACTATTATATTTCCTGTCTGAAGAGCTACGTGGCAGCTTTACAAGTGATAGTGTGGAAATCGGAGAAAGATAAGTCTCCCCGAGCTCATCGATTCAATAGAAAATCGCGTACGACATGAAAAAGCAAAGAACAATATCCGTGCTCTATGGAAGGCTGTATCCAATATGATAAAAATTATGTGCAGATTTTCCAAGATTTCCGATTCTCAGTTTGAACAGCGTCCTGATTTTTTTTAATTTCTTTTACAAAACCGCAAAGCTGTAGTCGTTGTCGACGCGCTCTTTGTATATGACATAAGCTTCACCAATAAAAATTTATTGCAGTCTCTTGTGTTGTCTTTGCCTTTATACGGTTTAATGACTGAAACACATGTGCAGTAAAACCCCTGCAGCAAAATTAGAGAACATTGTTTTCTATATAAGCAAATACACGTGTTTATTGCACCCCATGCTAATTCTAAACTTATTGCAAACCCCATGTAATAGAATTGCAAATTAGTACAATTTAGTACATTATATGTCATTCGACGTTTTTTGAAAACGGCAGTGGAACTCTAAATATTTTTTCGAAAAATATATTGCTGAAAATGGAGGAACAACTAATTGAATTGAATTGTTTGTATGACAAAAAGGATAAAAACTATTAAAATTTGTTTAAAAAAAATTAAAATCCAATGCGATGAAATGTCACATTTTACTGCACGTGTGTCTCATGGGCATGCAGTAATGCGAGCAGTACTTCTGCACATCTTCTTCAGGCATAACAAGGTGGCTCCTCCCGACCCGGTCTTCTCTTATTACTTTATTAAACAAAATTGCCATTTTCATCTATATTTCAGGAGATAAGTTGTTCTTCCGATGAATTAAGACAATATGCGGGCAATGTACATCAATTTCTAGCGGATAAATAAACAGATAATAACTCCACTTTTATTGTTATTTTTGAATTGTTTTGTAGTTTTATTTAAGGAGTGCCATCGAAAAAATTTACCCACTCTCATTTCGAATTTACTTCCAAAAATTACAGAAACATCAATCAAATGCTTCTCTTTTGTAATACTAGGGATGCTTCCATTATTTAAAAAAAAAAATATTATTAAGTGTCACCTAGCACACCCAGAGTGGACGTATATAAAAATCGCAAAGGCACTAAAAGTTAATAGGAAAACAGTTGATACGGCTATTAAGAATTATAAAGATAACCTGTCAGTTGACAGAAAAGAGGGGTCTGGTCGAAAAACCGGTTTTATGAACCCAGAAACGGTCACTAAGATTTTGAGCCTTCTTGAAAAAAATCCAAACATTTCTGAACGTAATTTGGCAAAAAAAGCTAAATGTTCAAATTTTTTAGTTCATAAAGTGAAGAGAACTGCGGGCTTAAAAACATATAAAGTCCAAAAGGTTCTTCCAGATCGGAACGTAAAAAAAATGTGGATGCGAAAAAACGGGCAAAACTTTTGCAATCAAATTTTTTGACCAGATTTTCATGCATTATAATGGAAGATGAATCTTATGTTTTTGCTGATTTCAACCATCTTCCAGGGCAGGCATTCTATACCGCCAAAGGTAGAGGAAATGTTGAAGTAAAGTTTCGAACCCAACCTAAAGCGAAATTTCCAAAAAAGTTCCTTGTTTGGCAAGCAATTTGTTCTTGAGGGCTCAGAAGCCAAACTTTCATCACGACTGGCTCAATAAATGGCGAAATTTATGTGAATGAGTGCCTGCAGAAGCGCTTAAGGCCTTTTTACAACAATCATCGAGAACTCCCCTTATTTTGACCTGATCTTGCGTCATGTCACTATGGAAAGAGAGCGATGGATTGGTATGAGCTAAACAACGTTACGGTGGTGCCCAGAGAGGCCAATCTCCCGAATTCGCCAGAACTTAGGCCAATGGAAAGATATTGGGCCCTGGTTAAAAAAAGAGTTAAGGGCCACCAAAAAAGCTGTTAGCACCCTGGAAGAATTCAAAAAATATTGGAAAAATAGCTCTAAAAAGGTGACAGATAAGACCATAAAAACAATGATGGAAGGTGTTCCTGAAAAAATTAAAAAATTTGTTAAAAATAAAGATTAATTGTTTTTGTTATTTTTCACAGATTTGGAGACATGAAATAAATACTTTTAATTTTTTAAATTTTTTTAGTTCTATTTTTACTGTATTTTTTTGTTAATTGTGGGTAAGTTTTTTCGATGGCGCTCCGTACTTATTAGAAGGCACTACCAACTGTAAAACAAAAACCCAAGTGTATTGTTTTCATTGTTTCCATTAATCCTCTTCTCTGTTGCGCATGTTTGAAAGCCCGAACGTATTCCTTTTTTTATGATTTATGACTCGCCCTTTGTTTTGCTTCTTGTCAAAGCCGTGGAAATACACATCGGCTTATCCAAAATGAAGATTGTTTTTGTTTCTTATTTTTGTTTATTGCTTGCTACCATACTGCAAATTAAACCCTTTGTGACAACCATTGCAATCGGACGGTTTCAAGTCTGATATTCACAAAATAAATGCTGGTATGCCCCAGGGCTGTGTTCTGTCTCCGATACTCTTTTTAATTTTCATTAATGATCTTTTTACTGCTACTTCTAATCCAATATATTCCTTTGCTGATGACAGTACTCTCTGCTTTTCATATTCGTTCCCGAACTCACGGCCCTGCTCTTCGGCTGTAGAACGAGAACGGCAGCGTATGCTAAGCTCATTAAATTCCGATATCAACAGCTAACCAATTGGTTAGGGAACTATGAACAGAGTGGAATTTAATGCTTCCAAGACACAATGCTGTCTGCTGTCGTTAAAGCGAAATTTAAACACCCAGCCAGTATCCGAAAAACTTTCCATTCTCGGTATGTGTGTCAATGACAACTTACGTTGGAATGACCACATATTTGATGTGGCCAAAAATACTGCGAAATGTCTAGCTTTCCTCAAGTGATGTAAGAAATATTTTACCCCCTCTGATCTGGCCTCAATATATGTATAAGGCATTCATCCATCCAAAATTGGAGTACAATGCCCACATCCGATCAGGTGTTCCTAAAACATCTCTGCATCTGCTAAATAGGATTCAAAACCGTGCGATAAAACTTATTGATGATACTAATACCAGTCAATCGATTGACACCCTCGTAATGTCTCACTTTGTTTAATCGCTATTTCCACCACCAGTGCTCCACTGAAATAGCCAGTAGCATTCCGCCCATTCAAACTTTCAACCGTAACACCCGTCTCGCTATGAATGCTCATCAGTATACCCTCAAGCCCATTTTCGGACGTATATCGTGATTCCTATGCCGATCTCTGTATTTCCTGGTCGTTATAACTTGCAAACATTTAAAAACAATGTACATCGGTACCTCTCTTTTCTTCCTCCCTAAATTTCCTTTGCCCACGCTATGTACAATCACCTTAAGGGTACACAAACCCCTTGAGCGCGCGCTCATTATATATAAAAAAAAACACAAATTCTGCAATTTTCAACATAAGAGTGCACAATCTCATCTATGACAACTAAAGATTTTTATCACAAGTTCGAGTAATTTTTTAAAGAAACATTGATGTCAGCTTAGGTCTTGTAAACGGTTGTATTGCCACAGTAAAAGATGTTCGTAGTATTAATAACAGAGATTTAAGGATAATTTGTAGTTACCTCTCTACAATACAAATAAGATAGAGTGAAGCTGAAATTCGAAACAGTGAGTAGAGCATAGGTACGAGGGGCGTTCAATATATTCTCGGTATCGATATGAAGGAAAATGCGAATTCAATTTAAATTATTTTTATTCTTCAATATAATCTCCCCTAACATCAATGCATTTGTTACATCTTGAGATAGCTTTTTTAAACCCTCAAAAAAATAAATTTCCTCTTTCTGTGCAAAATACCCAATTATTGCCGACTTGGGTTCTTCATCATCCGAAAATCTTTTTCCACGAAGACATTTTTTCAAATTCGGAAACAGGAAATAATCACTAGGGGCAAGGTCTGGACTATAAGGTGGGTGTTGGATTACTTCGAAACCACAATCTCGCGCAGCAGCCTTGGAAACTCGCGCCGTATGAACAGGAGCGTTGTCATGAAGAAGCAACACACCCGCTGCGAGTTTACACGGGGTAAACTCTTTTTAATTTCCTCCCGCAAATTATGCAAAGTGGAAGCGTAGGATGTGGCGTTAATGGTTTCACTTTTTTTTTACTCAATGAGCAAGATTCCCTTTGAGTCCCAAAAAACTGTGGCCATGAGCTTCCCGGCAGACGGAGTGACTTTGAACTTCTTCGGGGGGTCTGTTCCTTTTTTATGCCACTGCATGGACTCTTGTTTGCTTTCAGGGTCATAGTGGTGGACCCATGTTTCGTCCCCAGTAACAATTCGATCCATAACACCGTCCGCGTTCTCACTACACATCTCCAAAAGCTCTCTACAGCATGCGATTCTCACGTTTTTCTGAGGCGCTGGCGGCATTCGTGGCACCCACCTTGCACTGACCTTTGAAAGGTTAAGACGGTCATGAAGAATGGTGTGAATGGTACCACTTGAAAGCTTGGTGATCTCTGCCATCATTTTCACCTTTATTCGGGCATCCTCAAGAACAAGTTTTTCGACTTCTTTGATGCTTTCTCCCGTACAAGCAGTAGCCGGGGCGCCGGAGCGGGGGTCGTCTTCAATGCTTTCTCTGCCTCTCTTGAACTCACTTGACCACTTTTGCACAGTTGATAATGAAGGTGCGGAACCCTGGTAAACAGCCACCATCTCTTCATGAATAGTTTTTTGACTTTTTCCTTGCTTAGTGAGAAATTTAATTACAGCGCGATGCTCAATTTTCACCATCATCGTCTCAGTTGCCATTATGATTCTGTTTAACTAAAGATAAAACGCGAATTAATAATCACATTTATATGAAATTTTACATGAATGCACTAAAATAATAGCATTACTTGATAAATAAGTAAATTTATATATATAACCACAGCTTCACCCCGATACCGAGAATATGTTGAACGCCCCTTGTATATACTCATAGATAACAGTTTCTGACATGTCTTATACACGCTACAGCATACAAAAACCTTGGCTTGTTTCAGTGCATTCTTTGATATTGATTGCTCTATGTTTTCTTATGTCAGCTTTACGTTGTTCTCTCTAGAGTTACAAATTTAGATGGCTTTTATTTCATTTGCTTCGAGCTTAGCCAATTTAAAACTTAAGAAAATGCAGTTGTAGAATAGCAGGCAAAGATCGAAATTCCGAAAGAATCTAGATTTCGTAATTTACCAAAGAAATAGTGTCCGGAAAACCGCAGATAGACAATAAGACTGTCAGCCAAATTTTGCATAGGCATAATAACCCTGCACATCTTCTGTCGTAAGAAAAGTGGATACGAAAAGAAAGTCAGTTTCTAATAGTTAAACGTCGGTAAAAGACTTTTTTTTATGCTGCAACTAAATATAACTTGGGTTTTAAAGTATTTGAACAAATATTATAATATCCTGCCAAACATACATGTGAAATTGCAGGCCAATTTCTCTTCGGCGTTGTGTGTTTTGCTGTCTAGCGAAATTACTAAAATGTAAAAATTATCTGAAATGTTTGAATGATCACAGAAAAATATTAAGTTAATTGATAAATTTACAAACCAATCTTGGGAAATTTTTAAGCGTTGCAATGTTGCTCAGTTCTTTAATGAACTTATCAAGTTGTAGACACGATACATTGCAAATTTTCTAAAATATTTGCAATCTTGTTACCTCTCCAAATAAAAAATTAAAATGAATATTTTAATCTTCGGTCCACCCTGTAGATTTGCATACGATTTATACTCTACGCCACCAAAGCAAAACTTAACGAATTGTTTTGATTGCGAATTCCTCCAGCTAATACACAACGCATGTTAGCCAACACACAAAAAATAAATATTTTTATCGATTTTGACACTTCTCTTTCGTTGTGTTTGTAGTTGAGTGTGCTGGCTTTTCACATCTGGCATTGCTCTCTGCGTTGTTGTATGAGTGGAGTGAAGTCTATTGTTTTTTTTTCTTCTTCGTAGTGCTTTAAGAACAAAGTGAAAATTTTCTGACTTCTGTTGTGTTATTTTCGTTTCTTTGGAAAATATGGGAATTTCTTGAACTTTTTCCGTGAAATCTCTATAAATCCATTGAATTGTTCATCATTGAATCGTTTAGCATGGATGATACATCACAAAGTTCGGCTACAACGCCGATAGTAAAGGAGAACATTCCGTTAATAAATCGAAGCAGGAATCGATGGAACGTTTTCAGGTGATTCATCCACTATACTCTGATTAAAGTTATAATTTCTTTTTTTCTCTGCTCCACTTGTGATGAAAAATTCCGAAAAATACATGAAATTGATTGAGACGACGTAGTTGGATTTAATGAAAATATGTCTGTAGATTGAAAAACCACAGAGTGCATACGAATTTCCTTTATCGATTTTCTAACGAAACTATTGCGATGTACAGTGGTTCGCTGGTCATAATGTGTGTAGATGAAACTATGAGTAACCTGATAAAATCGAGGAAAACATGGCGAAGAATTGCATTTTGCAAAACTCGGATGTGACATCAACTTCGTGGTGGTTCGTAAGTTGTGGGTAGGGTTAATATTTATGGTGGAGACTGTAGTCAGTGCGTTGTTTTGCCCATTGGAAGGTATGCTTTTGGATGCATGAATGGTTTTTAATGCTAAAGATGTGCCCTTGATAAGACGGAACAAATGAAAAGGGTCTGATATTGGATACAGAGAATAAAGCAAATCTGTATAGAGGAAAATATACATAATTGTAATGAAAAAATGCACACACATAATTAGATAATGTAGATAAGACTTGGTTTGACCTATATCATCACAGAATTTAATGACATTAATAAAAAATGTTCTGAGAAAATTTTATAAAAATGGTGCCTTATGCTAGAGTTTTATAGTCCCAAAATACATTTTTGTGGTGAACATGAATATAGCAGTATTTAGCACAACCTTCGATCTTTGTTTCAAATCTTAAAGTAAATATTGATTATCTATTGCCTATTAAAATGTATGGTGCATGCAATACATACATTTTGAATGACCGCATTACAATGCCGCGTCATAGAGTTGCTAAGGTCGCTGATTTGGTATAGCGATGCATTTACTTTGAACCATTTGCCAAAGTTGGGTGCGATTAGATGGTTTCGCGTCATAAACGGCTCTACACCTGCCCATAAATATTCAAAAGCATTCAAGTCGAGTAACTAAGCTGTCTAATCCATGCCCTGAATCTCGTTGACACAAAACCATTATTTTGCCTTCTTAATTTTTTTTTTTTTGAGTTGTTATCTTGTTAGAAGACCCATTTAAGTGGTATTTCCACACTGCAATAGGGCAACATTATATTTTCCAGAATATTGACATAAATATGTTGTCATTCTTATGTTTTGGCCCTGCGCCGTAGTAGGAAAAACATCGTTGGAAACACCATGTTTAACGGTCTTTGTCATTACTGCGGTTGATATTCTGTATTCGGTGGACGGCGGACATATTTATGAGAACCAACACCGTCCTAAAACACAAAATATTCCACCATTTGTGAAAGTGGGGCTGTGCGCTGCTAAATGGTTTTCCATAAATCTCCACCGCAGCGTCATATCACTCACAGGCACGTTCATTATTTTTTCTATTCTGTACCGCAGACTTTAATGCATGGTGTTTGGCGATTCGGACAATTTTGCGATCATCATTTTGTGGCGTTGTTTTCGTTTTCCGCTCCTCTTCACCGGTTTTTCTACAAACTTAATAGCATTTGACACCATTCTTGCAGATCAGGCTAAGAGTTGCTGAATGTCTTTGCAGAAGTTTCCTTCTTTTCTTAGTCTGATTACCAAACGTCGTTGCTCATTTGTGCAATGCTTGGATCGACACACTTAAATAAATTTAAGATGGGACAAAATAATATCACAAATCACATTGTCTTCAACAAATACTAAATTTACTTTTTCCTTAATTTTATTAAACTTATTCTTCACGCAAATAAAAAACTACATATTGCTATTTTAGGGTTCATTTAAAAGTCACTAGGCAAATGATTAGGCTTACTTTAGCATTTTAGCGGACAAATTTTCACATGGCATTGCTTATTGCAATTTGATTAGACTTTCATGTAAACAAATTGATTTTAGTCAACGGTCTCGCCACATTGAAAGCATCGGTTCCCAGTAGATCACCGAAATCAAGCAGTGTTGGGCTCGGTAAGCACCTAGGTTGGTACTCAGGAACTCGGTACAACGCGTGCTGCTGACAAAAACGCCACATGGGCATAGTACTCCAGAGTAAATCCCGGACTTTAGAAATTCATTTGTATTGATCTTTTGAAAAAAACAAAAAAACAAAATTCATTTTACACCTGCCGCAGATAAAACAAAAGGAAATGAATACAGTGATAGTATAAAGTGAGGTATGTTCACAACTGTACATATCTTTGACTATTTGTGCTGGTAGGATATTTTTCACTCTGATTTACATACTGTATGAACACATCCAAAAAAATTTACACGATCTGAATGATAACATCTCACTATACGCACGTCTATTCTATATTTAAAAAAGTCCCCCAGTTGAGAGCAAAATCACACTTTTACATCGGTTTTGGTTTTTACTGTTAGATGATCCGTTTCTCGTTGGAAAAGTATAACTCTGCAGTCTTCTAATACGAAGGAAGATTATTAGATAATTCATTTTATGCATAAGATAGTCGTCTTCCAACTCAATTCAGCTCGTCCTACGTTTCCTTAATCGTTGCTGCTTTCCAAAATAATAACATTTGACGAGTTGCTCAAAATATGTGTTTGCTTAAGCAATGATTTCATCGTTGAAGCCAAATCCCTTTCCACTGAATCATATCTTCAAATTTGGTAATAGGAAATAGTACTTGGGGACGAATAAAATAGTGTATATGGGAACAATCGTCGCCAATTCAGGAAATTTCCATCGCAACAACGAACATCTTCACTCATACATTGCCTTGATGGAAGAGTACTTTCTTTTTGGCCATTGGTCATTTTTCCTTCAAATTGTCGTGTCAAATAAGTTAAGTTGACATAATGTTCGCCGTTGGTTTTTGTTTCCCCTTTTTGCGTATCAAAAAAATTGTCGTCATGATGTTGCTGTCCCGCAAGAACACATTGGCCTTCTTCAGCACCGATTTGCCCGGAGAAACGCACTGTTGTTTCGTCCATGGTTATGAATCGCGTAAAAAGTCGTCCGGATTGCGGTTAAACAATGTCAAACACCCTCTCGAACATGAGCACACGTAAAATTCACTTTTTTCCCATTTTCGCCGAAATTCGCGCGGTTGCTTGCTTCCAAAAGATGTCGGCCTTTAAACTGAATGAGACAGTGGTGTTCTGACAGATGACCCGGGAAATATAAAAAGCCACGGACTCATTAATCCACTCTCGTATTTTAAAAGAATTTGTGTTGACATCATGAAGAACACTTCAAAAAGAAACCAACACCAACACTGGTGAGCTAAGAGCTGTATTTAAAGCCTCCATACTTCGTGGGTTGTCAGCTTTATACGGTAGGAAGCAACTCTGTTACATTCACTAATGCAATAAAAATCAGAGCACAAACATAAACGACATTTGTTCATTCAACCTGATGGCAGCACTATTATGTTATATATTAGAAGGTCTTTTCTGTAAAATATTTACCACACTTGAAGGAGATGCAGCAGGAGTTCATGGAAGTATAGTATATGGACAGATAACTCCATATTTTAAACTAAAATGCATTCAATAGGACAACCAGACAATAAATTTCTGGTGCCACAACACTGTCACAAACATCACTGAAATGTCTGCTCTCAAAAAGAGTTATAATCTTCTCGCCGTCCAAAGTCGTCTCTTTCGGTATGCATAAAATGAAAAAACGAACAACGCACTATGTACTTGTACCATCTTTACTGATTTCAAGCCTCGTTTATAGAGATCTTAAAATTTCTTTACTTGGGGGTTGAAGTCGAGAATTTGACTTTCGTAGCATATCAATCAAAAATCGGGGACGATTTGCGGTAAATATTCTGCTGATTTCTACGAAAGATCTTTGCATAAATTTTATTTTATTTTATAACTATTTCTGACACTCTTTCCTCACTCCTTGTCATTTGCTTCATTTCGTAGAGACTTTCTTTCATGGTATGTTTGTCCTTTAAAATGGTTATCAGTTGATGCATATTGACTCTCTACAATTGCATTGCCATTTACCTTGTTTTATATTAGAAACATTGTCCAAAGCTATGTATTATTCGTTCACCAAAACCGCCCCGTGACTGCAACAAGAAGATTGTGAACCTTTCCGTATCTCTTACACAAACGAGTATCATCAGCTTCATGATATTTTCTGAAGAAGTTACCTGCACAACTAAAATATTCAACGTAACAAACGCTCTTATGGCCACGTAAAAACTTTTGTATGGTTTGATAAAAAATCGAAAATAACTCATCAATTTGTTGGAAATCACTTTACATTTGAACGAAAGTCAGAAATTAGAGAATGTACAACTCAACCTAAAACACACAGAATTTCGATTGATGTATTTGTCTAGTATTAAAAAAAAATTCCTATATACGTGTATCACATTATTTTCTGCTCTTTTTTCGTAAATTACAATTTCCCCGGTTCTGAATCAAACTGATAACATTTGTTTTGTTCACAAGGCAGATTTTATTATTATTTTTTTAAATAATTTATCGGTATAGTTAATTTTAAATTTAACCATTGCATAATTGCTTGGCCATTTGATTGGAAATTCCGTTTACAAGTCGTCATTCGATTTTTTCAATGGTTTCTTATAACTATCTCAGAGAACCAATACTACTTTGCGCTTAACTTTAGAATAGACGAATTCGTATTGTTAGATTTTCTCCATCGTCATTGTCATAACCCTGCACATTTCTTTGATGATGATGGTGACGACAATTCGTTAAACGATTACCTAAATCGAGGACATTAGATATTGCTTCCAGTTTGGAATATTCTATGAGGTAATTTTGGTAGCTTTTATATTGTGAGTTGTTGGTTGTGTCACTTGAAATAAATTGCATCACTTTAGTGTAGTATATTAGGTGCTTTTAAGAAGGCGTTCCATAGTTCCACATAATACAAAAAAGAAAAAAAATATTATGCACACTATAATATATTCAGCTGGAGCGAATGTGCAAAATTAGAAACCCTACAGAACAAAACCGTCCAAATGGTGCGATTTATGAGCATAAGGAAAGGGTAAAATCCAAGAGATTGCAATCTTTTTTTCAAAAAGCCTTTATTTCTTTAGGATCGTTATATATATGTAATTAGAAAACTAGAGTTTCTTATTACTAATCCAGTTTTTGTTTATTCTCTCTTTTTAGCTGCTGGGGTCGGGCGTGGCGAAAATGGTTTTCGGCGAGTGAACTTCGCGCTCGGACTGTCCACTTAGGACGTCCGACAAGCGATAAATTCCCACCAAATGAAATTCGTAATCAAAAGTACAATTTCTTAACGTTTCTGCCGTTGGTACTATTCGAGCAGTTCCGTTTCTTTTTAAATATGTATTTTTTGTTAATGGCATTGAGTCAGTTCATTCCGGACATTCGAATTGGTTATCCATACACTTATTGGGGACCATTATGCTTTGTCCTAATGGTGACAATATGTCGAGAAGCGGTCGACGATTTTCGGCGTCACCAACGTGATCGAGAAGTCAATTCACAAAAATACAAACGTTTAATGGTTACAGGAGATCATGGCTACGAAATGGTGTCATCGTCGAAATTAAAAGTAGGCGATGTCATTATAGTGGAAAAGAATGAACGTGTGCCAGCTGACTTGATTTTGCTGCGAACAAGTGACAAGAGTGGATCTGTTTTTGTTAGAACTGATCAACTTGATGGTAAAATTCGCATAAAACAAGTGAGAAACATTTACTCAAAGATTTTGTTGTTTTTTTTTTTTTCGTTAACTAGGTGAAACGGATTGGAAATTGCGATTGGCTGTACCTCTCACACAAAAACTTACAAAAGACTCAGACTTGTTTAACATTGATGCGAATGTGTATATTGAAAAGCCTCAAAAGGATATCCATTCATTTATCGGAACTTTTGCTATGGTAAGCTTGATTTTTACGAACCATACACGTTTTTACTTCAAAATCTCCTTCTATTTTCAGCAACATGGTTGCGAAGAGAGCAGTTTAAACGTTGAAAATACTCTTTGGGCTAACACGGTAGTAGCTGCTGGTACAGCAACTGGTATAGTTATCTACACAGGCTGTGAAACTCGTAGCGTTATGAACAACTCTCAACCACGCTCGAAAGTTGGACTTCTTGACATGGAAATCAATGGCCTTACAAAGGTTAGTCTAAACTTCATTACTCAAATTCATATGCTCGAACATTTAACTTATTTCGTAGGTTCTTTTCTGTGCAGTGCTGGGTCTTTCACTGGTAATGATGATTTTAAAGGGTTTCAATGGGCCTTGGTATCGTTACCTGTTCCGTTTTGTTCTGCTTTTTTCGTACATCATTCCAATAAGTCTTCGAGTGAACTTAGATATGGGAAAAGCGTTCTATTCTTGGCAAATGCAAAACGATCCCGAAATCCAAGGCACAGTCGCCAGATCGACAACAATCCCTGAAGAACTTGGCCGCATATCATATGTCCTTACAGACAAAACTGGGACGCTTACCCAAAATGAAATGGTTTTCAAGAAGATCCATTTGGGAATTGTGTCTCATGACAATGACACTTTCCATCACGTAGGCACAATTATACAGAATTTAGCGCCATTGATATTACAAGGGGCTGAAAGTGCACCCAGCAAAACGATGATGTTTACCGGTAGTAGAATGCGACGTCCGGAAGGATGGAGAGAATGGGAAGCAGTCAAAGCCCTGGCCTTGTGCCATAATGTAACACCGGTAACAGATGACGATACTAGCAGTACTAATAGCAAAGGCGGATCTCCAACAAAGTCCGTCATAAACATGGAAGAGAAAAAACATACAGAAGAGATAACCTACCAGGCATCAAGTCCTGATGAGATAGCTCTAGTTAAATGGACAGAGGAAGTTGGTTTAACACTGATTGCTAGAGATGTTAACTCAATGACATTACAATTAAAATCGCCTAAATTTCCAGAGAAGAACGTTTTGTATCTAAGAAGAGATGAAATGTCATCATCACCTTCGACGAGCAGTGCAAGTACTGCCTCACTTAGTTCAGTAAATGCTGCAGCGAATAGTGCAACTGCTGGAAAAGAAGATCTTCTTCATTTTCAAATATTGCAAATCTTCCCTTTCACGAGTGAATCGAAGCGAATGGGAATTATTGTGAAGGATAGCAATTCTGGTGAGATAACTTTCTATTTAAAGGGAGCGGATGTGGTGATGACATCGATTGTTCAATACAACGACTGGTTGAGTGAAGAATCAGGCAACATGGCTCGTGAAGGTTTGCGAACCCTCGTGGTTGCTAAAAAAGTTTTAACCGAAGAACAATATAACGACTTCGAAACACGTTACAACGCTGGTCGGCTGAGTGTAACCGATCGTGTGGCTAAAGTTGCAGCTGTTGTTGAGTCTCTAGAACGAGAACTAGAACTTGTCTGTTTGACTGGTGTTGAAGATCGTCTGCAGGATGGCGTTCGACCTACTTTAGAGCTTCTGCGAAATGCCGGTGTACGTGTATGGATGTTAACGGGCGACAAATTAGAAACTGCCTGTTGCATTGCAAAGAGCTCACAGTTGATCGGTCGAAATCAGGGACTTCATGTTCTAAAGAGCGTAAAAACTCGTACTGATGCTCATTTGGAACTAAATCAATTCCGCAGAAGACAAGGTTGCGCACTTGTTGTTTCTGGTGAGAGTTTAGAAGTCTGCCTGCAGTACTACCGCCCTGAGTTTATGGAATTAGCCACTGCTTGCCCAGCTGTAGTTTGCTGCCGATGTAGTCCCACTCAGAAGGCACAAGTTGTGTCACTTATACAGGAACACACAGGCAAGCGAACTTGCGCTGTTGGTGATGGAGGCAACGATGTTAGCATGATACAACAGGCTGATGCCGGTGTTGGCATTGAAGGTCGTGAAGGACGACAAGCATCTCTAGCCGGTGATTTTAGTATACCACAATTTTCACACATCGCCAAATTGTTGCTTGTGCATGGTAGGAGATCTTATAAACGATCAGCTGCACTATCACAATTTGTTATTCATCGTGGCCTCATTATAACCACTTTACAAGCGATATTTTCAGCTGTTTTCTATTTGAGCTCAGTAGCCCTTTATCAAGGTTTTCTTATGGTAGGCTATTCAACGTTATACACAATGTTTCCAGTGTTTTCGTTGGTACTTGATCAAGATATTACTTCAACAACAGCTGTTACATATCCGGAACTTTACAAGGATTTATCAAAAGGTCGAAGTTTAAGTTATAAGACCTTTTTCATATGGGTACTGATTAGCATATATCAAGGCGGAGTGATAATGTATGGAGCGTTGATATTGTTCGAAGATGAATTTATACACATCGTTGCAATTAGTTTTTCGGCGCTTATACTAACTGAGTTAATAATGGTTGCATTGACAATACGCACATGGCATCGGTAAGTTGAAAACAGAAAAAACAAATTTAATTGTAAATATAATTTTTTAATTGCTTTCTTTGCAGTTTGATGGTCTTAGCGGAATTGTTCAGTTTGACACTATATCTACTTTCGCTGGCTGTGCTTCATGAATATTTTGGTAAGTTAATGCCAAACATTTTACATGATTTTTGAATGTTGTTGTGTTCCACAAGTTCTTGTGGAAATATCGTTTTTATTGTCAAATTTTGTTGTTGCGTTTTTTCTCCTTTTATTTATCATACTAGCGATTTTAGTTTGAACTATAAACGTAGCAATATTCCATAGAATTTTAAGGAAAAAAATATTTCTCATTGATTAAATTCTGTGGTTGAGGCGTCTTTTTACGAAAGTGTATAGCTCGGCAGTTGGCTTGCCTTCCAAAAGTAGAAATTAAACATTTTTATATAATATTCGGAGGTTTGCTCTTCTACTGAGAACATTGCCTTGCTCATTGATCTTACAATATTCTGTGCTACTAGAAGTTTCCAACCATTTAATTAATCTATCATAATTTCAAAAATCTGAAGGCGTTTTGTTTGCTTTAGCTTCCAAATTTATGCAACAATCATGACAATACTTCATGATTTATTAATAGGTCCGTTTGGTTACTTTTTGTGGTGAAATGGGTAAAAGCTGTCAAAATTCAAAGATGGCAGAAAATTCGCTCAGAGAGAGAAACTTGCAAGAAACTAGAAAGTAAACAAACGCAGTAAACCACATTTGTGTATAAAATGTCAAAAGTCAATTGACACACGGAACGAAAATTCTGGCGGATATTTTTTGTACTTCATATGTCAATTTCTAACGATTCGTAGACTGGAACAAATTCGAATGGGAAGTTAAAATTCGGTACGGAACAAGATTAATAAATTTGTTAAGGAAATTTTTGTTTTCAAATACGTGTTGGGTTAAAATGTGGAGAAAAAATAGGCGAGTTTCGAAATAAGTGCTTATGAAGTGTTTAGATGGGATAGTTTAAACAGAATCGAGCTTTAAAAGATGTTAACAAAGCATTAAACGCGAAGAAATTGTTTTTCTTGTTATTTCTTTATTCAATATTAAGTTCGTAGTGAATAATATAAAGTGTTTATTTAATATATTGTCAAGTCAATAAAGACAGTGAAATGCAACTTAAAATTTTCATAGATGGAATCCTATTAATGTTACAGCAATGTTATTTCAAGGGGAATATTTCAGTTAGTGAAACTGAAAAGTTGGTGCAAATTGGCTTGGTTCTTAAGTTACAATTGAAGCAGGATCAAGTGCAAGAGAGTAATTGCAACCAGCTTTCAGTATTCTTTCACTTTCACCAAACGAAATAGTCCTTTTAAAATATTCTGCTATGAGTATACACATGTGCAGTATTCCAACTATGCGAATTTTCAGCAGCATTTCACTATTTTATTGATTTGTTTAACCATATATTTAACAAAAAAAAACACTATATTACACGGCATTCACTAAATATTTAACGGAAAAGTAACAACACAACAACTTCTCCGTGTTTCACAAGTGATTTGTTTACATTTTTTTGAGCACGATTCTGTTTAAACTATCCCATCTAAACACTTCATAAGCACTTATTTCGAAACTCGCCTATTTTTTCTGGACATTTCAACTTTATGCTTATCAGACAAAAATAAATACTTTAACTAATATATTTATTTTGTTCCACACCGAAATTAAACTTTACATGTGATTTTGCTCCTAGCCAAAATCTGTCCAGTCGTGGAGGTAAAAAAAAACTGCCACCAAGGGGCGCTGAAAGCACTTTACCGGGTGTCAATTAGTGAATTTGGTTGTTGTTAGTATAATAAATTCTTTCGCAGAATATCTGTTTGCTTTGACAGTTGTTACACAGCTTACCCACATAAATTTATGAGGCAGAAAATTGCAACTATTTCAATGGAGGGGAATTGTTTATCTCTCTCATCGGCTCTCTTTATTGCAACTTTTTGGAATAAACAAACAGGAATTTGTAAAAAGTTGTACGAATTTGTACGATATTTCGAGTTAATAAACAGACCTAATATTTCCTTGTTCTAAGGTGTTCATACATTTTGTTATAATACATTTATTATACCCTAAATAGTCCCTCAATTGTGTAACAATAATTTTCTTTTCTTTACAGATTGGGAGTTCATCTGGTCATATGATTTTCTCTGGAAGGTTTCTATAATCACCTTAATCTCATGTCTACCACTTTATATCATAAAATTCCTAAGAAAGAAATGTTCGCCACCATCGTATCTAAAGCTCTCATAAATTTAAACGATAACGAAAATAAAAACATTTTTTATTCGTATAAGCTGACATCTCTACCTTTAATTATATTTCTCAACAAAGAGAACAATTAAATTTCCTTTTGATTGTTTATTATAATGTTTTTTTTTTTTGCAACACAGCACCGCTTATCTTTTTGAAGTAAAATTGTTATTCTTTTCATTCAATCAAAAAGTTATTTCGTGATATGTATGTTCTATTGAGCTTTTAAATTATGAGTTCTGTGTTTTATTTTTTTTTTATTATTTAATGATTTATATATATATATTATTTTAAAATTATATTATAAAAACGAAAAGGCACATTAAAATAATACCTTCTATAAAACTGGGCTTCTTTTAATTACACGTTTTGAGAATACCATTTCCAATAATGACTATATTGTTAGTTATTAACTCTTAAATTAAGAAATAAAAGTATATACAAAAAATAACAATTATTATACAGAAGTGAAGATAATCTAGTTATAATATGATACAATTTCTAATTTGTAAGTCTAATTAATAAAACACAAACATAAAAAAGAAACTAATTTAACTCTGAGGGTTATTTAATAAATACTCCGACACAAAGAAAAAAATCAATAAAGATCTATATCTGCTTTAAATAAGCATATTATATTAAATCCATATTTTAGAAAAAAGAAGGTGATCATAACACACGTGAAATAAATTATTTTCAATAAAAAAAATCCGTTTTTGTCTTTTATTTATCTAACTATGGACTTTACAGCGAAAATTGCTGCTCACACTAAGGGTAAATTACTTAGTACGATCGTCATTTGTTTTGCGTTCAAAAGCGTCATGTCAGTGCAAAAGATAAGTATGTAATATGCAGTTTAAATCTTGGGTTTGCTTTTTTCCAAAGGAAAAGGTTATTTATTTTTATTAATTCAAAAAACACAAAGCTATTCCGTACTAAAATCTTCTAATTTTTAAAATCGTCTTAACTTTTTCTGAAGCCACAACTGAACCTCACAGAAGCCCATTATAGGTTCTCGTTAGACAGTTGACACTACAAACTATTTAACAGATACGACCAAGATTCCGTTGTTATGCTTATGATATTCTCCATTGTTTTCTCTCCGGAAGTTGAGCAATTTTGACATGAATGGAGCAGTAAACACTTCTGACTTTGAAGCCAAAAACAGTCGATCGCTAGAAAACAAAAATCTAGTTTGACACACAATACTATTTGACGTATATATTTATGTGTGTTAGTACATTCTGACATAAAATCCAGAAAAAAAATTAAAGCGTGAGAAAAAGTGAGAAGACTACCAATGACACAGTTTTTCGTAATTTTTTCTCTCCGGAGTGCAAAAAAACATACATTGACAGGCGATGACATTTTTTTATTGCTGATAGTGTTTTCCTTTCCAGCAATGACAGTTTATGTAAATTCTCTCAATGTTTCCACCAATGAATGTGTGAACTGCCAGCGGATCAACGGATTGGAAAACTAGGAAATAAATCTATTCTAACCTTCGAAGTTCATAAGAATCCATTTATTCTATCTACTAGATGTCAGTTAAAAAAGACGGAATAACGGATTGACAGATTCTATGGGTTGGGGCTTTGAGCTATCCATATTGCGTAGCAGTGAGATAAACTGGAAGATAGTGGTCTGGTAGTCAAAACCTAACTGAGATTCGAAGAGGAGGCCGAAAGAAAAGTAATTGAATTACTCAAAAGGTGATCAAAAGTAAAATGACCCACAGAATGGTCATAAATCAACACGATTTAAGGCAATCAGTTTAAAGCCGTTTTTGGAAGTGACGAAAATCTGATAAGTTTTCCATCTACATAAATATATATATGTTAGTTCATTTATAATAAGCTAACACAACAAGCACCGTATCTGCAATGCAGATGCCATAAATGAACTAACATAGAAAACATAGGAACTTTTCAGAATACGTGAACATTCCAAGATCGACGTCATTCATTATACGCATATGTACTTATTAAACGTAACGTAAAAATTGGTATAATTACCACAAACTTAAACACAAATCACGTGCAGTGAACAAGTTTGGACTTGTGAGTATTTTTCATACAAAGTGCAAAGGGTTCATTTTAATTTCATTTTAATACCATTCATTAATGGTAGATGCGTGGAAGAAATATGTAACTATACATTTATTTGTGCGGCCGTTGCATATTTTATTAATAAAAGGTAAAAAAAGGTTCGCCTGGACAACGTAACCAGACAATCAGTTCGATTTCAAAAATATATAGGTGAATACGTTCCCCTTAAAATGGTTGTAGCTTTTGTGAACGGTCTCAAAAATTACACTTTAAAAAAAAACTCGGCTTACCAGAACTCTTTTTATACTAAACAATCTGGCTCGAAGGACCAAAATACTGGTTGTGTTATAATTGAACCTAAAATGTAACTAACTTCAGACAAACATTTCGAAAAAATGAGTTCTTATCGATGGGTAAGTTGAGTTTTTGGGAAAAATTTAACTTTTGAGGTTAGAATGAAAAATTTAAAGCCAGTCCACCAATTGTTTAGATTTATAAACAGCCAGAACTTTCGAATTTCACATCAAACGAAATGTTCTCAATGAAGTATAACGTATACACATATGAATGTATTATTTTCCGGCTCTTTTTAAAAATTTCTATTCACGAATTAATTATGCTTGAATAAGTCATTATTCATGGAAATCCGGAATGTCGCTTCGTCGTTGAGCTGACAGATAAAGTATTGTTACGTCAAATTTTCAATATATGAATTCGTTGCACAAGGTAGAGTAGAAATGTACTCCGCTTATTTATATTAAAATTTAATTACGAGAAATAATTTCACAAACAATGTATTTTAACAAATAAATTAAAGAAAAAACAACAAATACATAGTTCAAATTACTATTTTGTGCAAGAAAACTATAATATAATAATCGCAAAATGCAATATATTGGAGGTTACCAATTCGGAGTAAATACATTACACTATAACCTACTTTGTAGCAAATCAATATATCGTGTAACGTCAAAGCGAGCAATTCCAATTTTTTTTTACAAAAATGACAGTAGAGCTGATAGCCGATAGCTGTCAAAGGCGCGACGAAGTAGAGTGTAGCTCTACTAGGGCTTTGATATCGAGCTTACGATATTTACGATCAAAAGTGTCAGAAACTCCCGAGGTTACATTTCGGATTGCGACCGCGAGAAGGCGACATTGTAATTTGGCAATAATACGATGAACAAACTAAACCTATATACGTATGTTGCTATAAAATGTGAGTAATTAAAATATATCTTTCAATCGATTTGAACTGCATAAACCGTTTGCGAAAACCAAGCGAACACAGTCCGGCAGTTTAGATAAATTCACTCTCGCGCAGTCGCGAAAAAAGTCGAGTAAGTCTTTTCTCTGTTGGTTGAAAATGTCATTTAAAATTTAGATGGATAAACATTTTAGATTCACACAATACCAACACGAGGATATAACTCATTCATATACTCGTAGACGCTTTTATATATAGCCTTAAAAAAAGGGGCGTTTATCGATCCGAATACCTTTCCAAGATATGACATTTTGCGAATATATTATATAGATGGAGCTTTCTGGGTTAACACCGCAAAGATATAAACAACGCCAGTTGAACTATGTTCATTACCAAGTCGAATTAGGTTTGAACATTGCCACCCATGTCATAAAATGGTTGAATCTCTCTCTTCCTAATACGTTGCCACATGTTACATTAACTGTCAAATTTTTTGAGTCATACTTTATTTCAGACCTTTTAAACTTATTTTCTCATTTCTCAGTATACATAGTTTCTCTTCTCTATTTCATTGATCGAGTAATTCTTATTTTCTCCTTTCGGATTAGGAAATTGATGTTCATTTATCCACTTTTGATCGTGGACTTCATGAGGAGTTTTTCTATTCAGAGTTATATTTGCCCGTCGAAATTCATAGTGACATCGAAGCCTATTGTCCATAGTTTGCTGTCATTGGTGGGGTTGGTCTTCTCATTTGGTGTGAACGAAATGGTTAAGGCATCCGCAATTATTTATTAACTACAATGATATACATATCGCATGTGGCGTCGCGCACCCTTTGCTCTCTAGCGGATACCGCGTGTTAATGGCGATCCGATTTTGAAATACATAAAGGTTTTTTTTACCGCTGTATCTTGTCCAGAAATAACAACAGCTTAGAAGGAGAACGTATGGCGGATGAATTCACGTAATTAAATCAATGGTCGCGCTCACAGCTAGAATGGCAGATACCATATAGGGGTTACTTCAACATATTTGGAACTGAACAATTTTTAGGAACTAATCAACGTCGCTGAAAGGACCTGTGGCTTCAGGGTGAGGTTTGTGCGTGAGGTTAATTAACTAGTCACATAAAGGATGAAAAACTGTGATATATGCTACGGTGAACGCTACAGAGAACGCAAGTAGCGGCTAAGGCAATAAGTTTGAGCCTTCGGAATGGGAGCGTACAAATTGTAATAATCCGAATCAAGGTTTCTGTCGCCAAGCAGCACTTAACCCTTACACAAGAAATAGGCGATAATACCAAAAAATGACGTTTCAATCAATTAAGCTGATTTTGAAGCTTAAACAGGAAAACGATAACACCTTTGGTAGTACAGTCGGAAAGTATTGTCGATTTGAAGGGCTAATACGACAGCATGTATATATAGGGATGAGCTATACAGAGTAATGTCCAGTTTGGGAATCATGCTAAATTCGATATATGAGATATGTTTTTTTTGGCCTTTGAAAGAGGAGATGTTACACGGAACTACGATGAGCTCTACAGCGGTGATGCCTCAACCATCTTTTGTAACCCTTGACATTGTTCACAACTCGACACACCCTACTTTACGTTTACTACCTAGTACACAGGTAGATTGGTTTAAATTTGCCACGATGATATTTGATATGATATGTATGATGTTGATCTTGAAATTCACACGGACAAGGGGAATCAGTGGAAAACGGTTTTTGGAAGGGTCCAAATCTGGAAAGTTTGCTAGCTATGTTAGTTCATTTACGAGTATGATATTGAATTGCGCAGCTGAAGGCAGTTGGCCAAGGAAGAGATGTTTATTGGTCGAGCACAGGTCCACCAGAGGTATAGCACCATTTTAGATTCGCAATTTTCCTTAATAAACAACAATTAATATTCTTATAAATATGTATATGTAACAATCTAATGGAGGTCAATTTTAACATTGAAATACAGTGTTAAACTATCGCTGACTCATGCGCTAAAAAATAACGCGTTCAGTGATAGAAAACGAAAAAGTAACAGATTGTGATTAACAGTTGTCTGTGGTTGCGAAAACAGCATTGTTTCTTGAGGCTGTTGGCCCTGCCGCCGACAAATATCCTACCGTACGGCTAACAGCGTCGCAGTCTTATTGTAATAATATCGTTTTTGGTTTTTCCCTAACCGATTTTATTTTTATGAAATCAAACTTTGTACCTATTTTAATCTGTTCCACAAACCGTTTGTATATCACCATGAAAATAGAATTATCAGCTGGTTTTAGATTTGAAAGAAAACCAATACGCCGAAACAGTAAGTAAATATTTACATATGCATATGCACCAGCGCGAAAATGAAGGTCGCATAAAAATGCGATATCTATCGATTGGAAGCATTTATGCGCAAAAGACAAAAGTACAGAGTGTTACTTTATGCTTCGATCTAAATTTGACATTCGTAAGGAAGACACTAATACTTATAACGATTGATATGTTTCAGCTGCTGTCAAACTGTCAAAGTGACCAATGACATCCAGCTGTCAAAATATTTAGTAAGGCTTGATATTTCATTATGCATCGTTTTACGCTGGCGAACGTGCGGAAATTATAAAAAAAATATCGATATTCCGGCTCAGTTGTAAATACGCAATGTGACTTTCGTCGTGAGGTCGGTCGTCATCATGGCTTCAGTGTGCAGGCAATTCGTTACACCGTGGAAAAGTTTGAGCGTGAGTACACTCTTTTGGATCTTAAGCCACCAACCAGATAGAGGTTGGTGCGAAATGAAGAAAACATAGCCGTGGTAGCGGCCAGTATCGAAGAAGACCCAGAAATGTCGATTCGGCGCTAAATTGGGCATTGTTAACCCGGCTTATTTTGCGGTTGGATTTGGGTCTAAATCCATATAAGATTATGCTGACGCAAGAATTGAAGACCGACGACCATAGACAACTCCGTGAGTTCGCTAATTTACTTCATCTTAAAAGATTGGAGCAGGCCAAACTGTTGTTAGTTAACAGGTGTAACAAGGAAAAAATATGTAAATAAACAAATTCGTTATCGTGCTGTAATTGACGCTATAAATAAAATAAAAATGCACACACACCAACAAAATCACATTTTCGAAAAAAAATTATTGTAGATACGAGTATCAGTACTAGACTTATGCTTATGCAACTATAGATAGTAGTGAGTGTATTCAACAAAAACAAACATTAAAACTCGTCCAGCGAAATGGTGAAATGAAATAACAGGGATGTTACCTGGTGAAACTTATTATCAATTAGTAATTTATAATTATTTTGAATACTCTTTTTAAAAATAATAATAAAGTGGAAGCAATAACAACCCCATGGAATATTAAAATATTTATTTTTAGTTAGAAAATGCCCTGTTCATCGGGTAGGTATTTGTGGTTAATTTACTTGCAAGCTGAGTTGCAACTTTGAAAATATAAAAATTCCACTCTACCAAAAATAATCAAACGCTGTTATAAAGTCGACGCAGCTGGAACATCACGCTATAGGAGTACTAACAATTATATATACATAATGAGTGGGCGTAATACGAGTAGAAGGCCAACAAACAAATGTCAAAACGAGCCGACCATTTAAGAGAAAATAGAGCTGTCTGACAAACCGCATATTGTGGCTCTTTCTTTCTGTAAAATGTTTTTAAATTTGAAATTTCTTGGAAATAAATTTCTTTTCACACCCCTTGATTTTGCACTGTTCATTACTTGTATCTACTGCTCGCCCGTGGCGGAACATCGATAAAGTAGAAAGTTTGCGAGAAACTGTATCTGTGATGAAATTTATGCGATACAAATTGAATAACATTTTGCACATCAAACAATCAACATTCATTTTAGTGTACTGCTCGAATTGATACCAGACTATTATAATTAAAACCTATAGTATGCAGTACACAGTGATTAACGGCCACTGTCCTAAACCTAGGTGAGTAAAGATAGTAAAGCACCATCTCAAACTGGATCAAAGAATTTTATTTATCGCTAGCGCGGACATCTGTCTCGAAACGGCAACCGCAATGGAAGGTGATTGGTCATATACCTCAAGTTTGTCCACAAATTCGAGTAACCTATAAACGCGACATCAGTTGATTATTTATGGAACAATTTATAAAAATTTATATCCAATTATGCTAACATCGCTTTAGAGCTTACACTACCGACCATGAAGGAGGCCGTATTACTACGAGAAGACAAATACAAAAACCAGTTTTAAACTTTGTCCATAATTTTAATGATGCTGAGGATAAATACAGGGTAGTTTTCATGTGACACCTGGAGTTAAAATAGAATAAAAGTGCCAGGAAATGTCATATCGACTGCCAAATGTCATGCTAGAAACTTCATTCCAGTACAATATTTACCATGGAGCATTACACCCCAAAAGAAAGTGAACTTTAAAAATCAGTCCTCAATTGTGCTCATGGAATGTGCGGTTTGAAGTTATCAAATTCAATGAAATGGCCACATCAAACCCATTTAATTTGCAGCCGTTGAATACGTGGGCGACCTTAAAGGTTGATTTGCACAGTTTCTCATATAAGATGTAAACTGCTTAAATATGCCGCTCCAATAACCGCTTTGTAATCAGTATGCCCGAAATATGCAAAATATGCTTGATGTTGAACCTGATTTTTGGGACCGTGTGAAAACAGGAGTCCCTCGAATAGCCAGAATTTTCAAGTAATTCAATTAGATTTCATATCAAATTAGAAATTTCAATATATATATTATATACGAGTATTATATATGTATATAAATTTCAATAAGAAGATTAATTGAGATTTATTCAAATTATTCAAAGAAAAACGTTAGCTACCATAAAAAAATCATCCTGTATCACTGTTATAAGTTGTGAGTCGTGGTCATATTGACAGGAGAAAAGTATGTTAGCGTTTCAACACATCTGTACATATGAATCTGTTTGAAACCTTTTATGACCATTTACTGACTACGCGGCTAAACAATAATCTGCAGTCTTTGCTTGTGTCACTACTCGAGTACGAATGTTCTAACCGTTCAGAGGAAAATAATATCCATTTCTGCCTTCATTTGCGTACACGACGTTTGCTGTGGTCCTCTTCTACTTGTATACCTAAGATGAGGTCGTCCTTATCTGCGTTGTCCCTCTGGATTGCAGTCGAAAATTTTGTGGGCGCTGCAGTCCACACATTCTAAGTAACCTATCCATCTAAGTCGGGTTATCGGAGATTTTCTGTCGAGGTAGGCATCGCTGTACAGTTCGCTGTTGAAACGTCTTCGCCATTTTTCATTCATGCAAAAGAAACTCTCAAACCGACTTTATTATATTGCCTTCTAGCTCCAAAGAAGTAACAATAAACATGAGTGATTCTTCGCATGATTTCTGCGCTGGAGTTGGTAGCAGAGCAGAGGTAGCTAACGTCCCCTACTACCTCAAAGTTCTAGCTGCCTATTTTGTTTTGTCTTAGGCGTCGATGTTGTGAGTCTCTGCTAGTTTGCAGCATATACTTTGTGTTTTCTTAGCGGCTTTGAAATTGATGAAGAGGTGGGGTGTAACTCTTGGATTTTTACAAGATTTTCACACTGATAGAGGTCTTTTAGACTGTTTATGAAGGGTCTGACTTCATTTTGGTCGGATGGACGGAAATGTTATCTATCTTCGTCCAGGTTGAATGGTTCATTCTGACTGTGGTTCTACTATGTTTCATGGTTTCCTTCTCCATCCTTGCAGAGTTTTGTTCAGGATTTACAGATTTGGCATGCTCGTTTTATTTTTTAGTAAAACTTCCGAACACCATTCTTCTGGTTGCATCACTCTAAGCCCTCGATCGAGTGTTTCTAGTGCTCTTTCTTTTTTTTCTGAGGAGCCTATGTTCTTCTATTCTTTTCTGGTACTAGATCTCGTGAGCTCTTCTCGATCATTTTTGCACGTACTCTCTGTATATCTGTTGTTGTTCCAGATCTGTTGCCTGTCTGCATTCGTCATCGTGCCAGGGGTTTCTTTGTTGGCGTTAATTGAAACTCAGTACATCACAGTAAGCCTTTTTGTTTGATCTTTGCCAGTGATGCCTGTGATCTCCTACATTCGATGCTGGTGGCATCGGACTCCTCGAGAAGGGAAGGGAGACTCGACCGGAAAAAGCCTTGACGGTGTCTTGCGATTGCATCCGTTCGACGTTGAACTTTTTCACAATGGTTCGCTGGCTTTGGCTGCTACTGATATCCGCATCTGTATCTTGGCTACAGAGAAATAATGGCCTGAGTCGTTGTTACCTGCTCGGAACGTTCGGATATCCCAAACACTGGGAAAGTGCGCTGCGTTGATGGCAATATGATTAATTTAATTTTGGTGGGGGCGAACGCCACCATTTATTCGGGTTAATACAAGCTAAAACTTAAAATTAAACTTAAAACTAAGGCTGGTTGGAGTGGTGAAGGGGAACGAATTTAAGGTAGGGAGTGGTTCGTTGGAAGTCAAAGATGGTAGGATTTGAATTGATTTTTCGTAGCATACAGGAGATTGGTTCGTTAGACCCATAAGAGGTGTGGTGACTTGGTTGATAGAAGAGATGAGGGGTACGTAGATTACGAGGGTTAGTGTTGGGGAAAATAGAGTTGTGAAGTGACGCGTATTCAACGAGAGCTGAAAGGAGGCTATGAACGAAGAGAAAACCGACGGCTTCTCTGCTTTCCTCAAGCGTGTTTAAGTTAATAAATGTTGAGACGGTTTTGATAGGGAGGCAGAATAAAAGGATCATCGCTGGGCATACCTCGAAGAGCAAATCGAAGAAAACGGCGCTGAGGCATTAGATCGAAAGGAATCATGGGGAGAGGTTTTGAAAAATTTGGTATCGTCGGCGTAAAGGGAGACAAGACGAGTGTTTTCATTTATGGTTAATATAAAAAGAAGGGGACCGAGATTTCTGCCTTGTGGAACTCCTGAGGTGACCAAATGAGGAGCCGAGTTGGCTGACCTAAAACGAACACTGTAAAAACAATTTTCGAGGTAAGAGGATATCCATTTTAATTCAAAGCCGAAGGCAGGCAATTTGAAGAGTATTAATCGTTGAGAGGTTTTATCGAAGGCCTTGCTAAAATCGGTTGAAACTACATCGAATTCGTTACCATTCTCTAGGTCAGGGTTGGTTGACGGTTCAAAATTTGGAGTCAACTAGGTCCCTTTATGGATATCGAGATGTGAAAACCGTGTGCTAGCTTAGTTACATTACGTCTCGCCGCAAAATCAATAAGCCCGTGTCCGTTTCCCGAGGAGATTACATATAGGTTCTTAGCAGGCATCAAGTTTAAGGAAAAATAAACGGAGTGTGACAACTTGGGATGACATACCGTCTTATAGCCTATCTGAGCAGATGCTAAACAATTAAAGGTCCTTAAAAAAATTGTGCCGATGAACAAGAAATGCAAAGACAAGACAAGTCTGACTTCTTTTTAAAATGTTGATATATGAGAGAAAAAAAAATTATTTTTTATTTTTTTTAAAGAATATGTGTAAAAATATGCACCTACATACGAGTACATACATATGCATATCTATTATTTTAGACAAAATTACACCATACAAACCAGGTTTTCGAACGAAAAATATATCTGTACATATAAATACATACATAGATCTGTAATATCCTAACATAAAATTAATCACAGTTGTTGCGCTGACCTGTGTCACATGCAACATATTGAATGCTTTGTGGAATTAAAATGAATAGCTTTTTTCTTTTCAAATGTACGATTTCTTTGAAATACAGAAATATTACACAAAGTTAATGCATGTATGAATAAAAAAAAATCCATTTTAAGTTGAATAAACCCCCTTTCGGTAATAATTTCTGAATGGAACACACGATTTTTAATTAATGTCATTATATGGAAAGCTTTCCGATTCCACAAATTCCTTTGCAATGTTTACCCTTACTTGAATCCACAACCGCAATTAAGTTAGTTTTTTTTTATTGTTGTTTCCAAATATGAAAGGAATTGCAAATATAAAATATCGTTTTTGTGTTGGTTATTCTTCTTCTTCCAACGGACATGTAGACGCTAATAATTTGGTAGAGAAATACAAGAGAAAAGAAAACAAGCAAATAGAGGCGTCTGATAGACCGGTTGTTTTTCATTCCACTTCGTTTTTCATATGTATACCACAAACGCCCAATCATAAACATGTAGGGATGTGTGCATGTCATTCCATCAATTACATTTTTTTAATGTATAATAATGATACGAATGAATAAGAAAAGAAAAAAAAACATTGAAAAATTGTATTGTATACCTACATCCATACGAAAAAGAACCCATGCAAGAATTAAATATGTATATACGTGTACATATACACATATGTACTTTGGTTTGAGTATAAAATATATAGTAGTACATATTGTAGATCGAAGATACAGCATTATTAAATTTCTTCCAACGAATTGACAGAATGTGTACATTTTACATTCGAGAATGCATCTTTATCCAGACCATGTGAGAATTGGTGGCGTTGGAATGATGATTTTTTAAGCGTTTGGTGTATAATTGTCGAAAAAAAAAACAGGAAAATGGTAAAAGTGTATAAAATTTTTATTTGAGTTGATAAATCAATGCTTGCCATTTACTTTTTAAGTGGAACACACGGAGAGTCCAATTTTGAATCACTTTTTCGAACATAGTGGCTGGTATCTCGATAATAACACGCGTAATGTTGTCTTCCAAGGCTGATATTGACGATTGATTTGACGTATCTCAATAAAAACTAGTCTAAAGGCATCAAATCTAGCCAACCAATTCACCGGTCCAAAATGATAGATAAATTGCTCACCGAAATCATTTCTCAAGTGGTCCATCGATTCGCGTGCTGTGTGGCATGTAGCGCCATCTTGCTGGAACCACATGTGGATCAGGTTTTGCTCGGGCCAATGATTCCGCCGGAACATAAACCGCACCAAACAGTGCATTTTTCCAGGTGCATAGGCAGCTCTCATATTGCCTGAGGTTGCTCATCATCATCTAACCAAATACGGCAATTTTGTTTATTAACATTACCCATTCAACCAGAACTAAGCTTCGTCACTGAAGACAATTTTTCATATAAAAAAGCGGACCTTCCTCCAGCTGTTCTAAGGCCCACTCACCGAAAATTCGACGCTGTGCCAGATCGTGCTTCAGTTCTTGCACGAGCTGTATTTTCTAAGGTTTTAGACCAAGACCTTTGCGTAAAAACTTCCACGTCGTCGAGTACCAAATCCGAATTGCTGAGAACAACGACGAACGGACAAATCACGGTCTTCATTAACACTGATGCATACAGCAGCAATATTTTCCTCTGCACGCACTCTACACATACGAGTAGGTAGCTTGATGTCCAATAACGTGAAATTGGTGCGAAATTAGGACACTATGAATTGCTTGCTCAGTAGGTCGACTATGATGACCGTAAAATAGTTGAAGTGCGCGAAAAACATTTTTCACAGAGCAAGCATTTTGATAATAAAATAATTTGGAAGCGTTGTTCGAAGTCTTTCCATGATGAAACTGCAATACTAACTGAGCATGTTTGACTTTGACACAAGTCACGAATCACGCGTGAGCTGTCCAAAATAGAATACTGAAAAACCAAAGAAAAACAAAAAGACAGAAAACGAGTAATTATGATTTAATTAAGTTTCAGTAGGTACTCGTACGTTGTAATATTCGGCATCCTGAACAAGAATAAATATACCATATACGAGGGGCGTTCAATATACGTATTCTCGGTATCGATATGAAGGACAATGCGAATTCAATTTAAATTGTTTTTATTTTTCAATATAATCTCCCCTAACATCAATGCATTTGTTACATCTTGAGATAAGCTTTTTTAAACCCTCAAAAAAATAAATTTCCTCTTTCTCTGCAAAATACACATTTATTGCCGACTTGAGTTCTTCATCATCCGAAAATCTTTTTCCACGAAGACATTTTTTCAAATCCGGAAACAGGAAATAATCACTAGGGGCAAGGTCTGGACTATAGGGTGGGTGTTGGATTTCTTCGAAACCACAATCTCGCGCAGCAGCCTTGGAAACTCGCGCCGTGTGAACAGGAGCGTTGTCATGAAGAAGCAACACACCCGCTGCGAGTTTACCCCATCTTTTCTTTTTAATTTCCTCCCGCAAATTATGCAAAGTGGAAGCGTAGGATGTGGCGTTGATGGTTTCACCTTTTTTTTGTACTCAATGAGCAAGATTCCCTTTGAGTCCCAAAAAACTATGGCCATGTGCTTCCCGGCAGACGGAGTGACTTTCAGCTTCTTCGGGGGGTCTGTTCCTTTTTTATGCCACTGCATGGACTCTTGTTTGCTTTCAGGGTCATAGTGGTGGACCCATTAAGCGATGTGGATATAATATGTGGATATGGTATGGCAAGCTGATCTGTGAAGTTGATCTGATATTGGGGATGTCGATCCGTGTCGGGATGTGGATCTGTGAAGCTGATCTGACTAGCCTCTGCAAGTAAAATTTTCTACCCATGATAGTCCCTCATTCTCTCGCCGTTATGGGTCGACCACAGTTAGAATTTTGATATCCAAACCTCTTTTTATGATATGTGGGTAAAGTAGTAGTCGATCATAGTTTGTGTTTAATGGGTCATTTTGCGTTAGGTGCGATGCACCTATGATGATTTGCTAATAATATCACCAGTTGATTGTGCCACCATAAGACTTCTCGACAGGAGACTCGTTCGAAATATAATCAATCAGTGTCTTGCGGTTGTAGCCTTTTGATGTCTATTTTCTACAGAACTTTGGTGTTTTGGCATCGATTTTGGATTCGTAGCTAGTGTACAACAAGATAAGGATGTATTTTGAAAAGTAGTAGAAGCAAGAGTTTACAATAAGAACTGCTTAGTAGTGGTATAGGGCCTTCGCTAAATATTCCACGGCATGTAGTTAATTATGAGTCCAATAATATCACGTGCGTTAACCCTAATCGCATCAACTCCAATTATGGCGCCAGAGCATGGACTAAACTTGTTTAAAAAGTTGTTCTTTTGAATTGGTTTTAATGCCATTAGAAAGGCTTACATTTATCATTTGAGGTTTCTGCCCAACAGCAGTAGGCACTGCGACCACGAGAATCGTTTGTGCCGAACGCTGTTTGGGCCCCCGCCCAATTATCAAGGCTTCGCCCTTTAATGACGTTGTCTAATAATGAACGGGGGCAGAGCAAAGTACTGGTCTTATCGTAAACATCTTCAGATGACGCTACCGAAGGTTTCTACGATTCGATCAGTCACAAGTTGCCGGTCATAGGTCTTGTTGACGGCTGGACCACCGGCAATCCCTACCAGGACTTAAATCACGGTACCATGGGAGTCAGGAGCCCCCGGATCTCGGTCCGGGCCTGACTTGTTAGAGGTAGGCCCTATTGTGGGAGCGTCATGGTGGCTGCCGTTTAAACCCAAAATCGCGGGAAGGGTTTCGGCCCAATGTAGAGTTGCAATAAGTACTGGGTGCTGCGACCCTAAGAGCAGTAAGAGGTTTTAGGTCGGTCTCGACTCTTACCAAGTTCCGAATTGGTATCAGTGGATTGACGGTGAGCGATGGCAAGGCTTACTCCCATGGGCATCCATTGAGGTCGCCATTTGTCCCAATGGTTTTTTTTTGCAAGAGAATAAAGCTACTGTAATTTTCTTTACTCTTTCTTGAACCTTAGGTTTCCAGTTTAGTTTCCTTTCAAAAACAAGACTCAGATATTTCGCTGTATTGGAATTGAGGGAGGCCCTATGATTGAAATTTTATACTCATATTTCCTGGAAAAAAATACAAGGTCTGTTTTTGGAGATTTACTCTCAGTCCACAGCGATTCGTCCAACGGGTTAGCCTGCTAAGATTAAGGATTGTTTGATGTGGCTAGCTGGTGAATGTAGAGGCACAGAAAAAAGTAATGGATCAATTCGAGATCGTATATGGATATCAATCAGTCGTTCTAGAATTTTCAGAAAAAAAACATAGTCTTTGACGTCCTTTGGGAGAACATGAGAACATTTTCTGACTTTGGGAATAAAAACTACATTAACTTCTCTCCAAGACAAGGCAACGTGGACCATTTCTACGAAACTACCACTAGCATTCGCAGGACATCTAGGGACATTTGGGACACCGGCAGGTATTATACCGACTGGTATGGTAGCTTAAACCGCTTAAATGCAGCGCTTCAAGTTTTTCAGTTGTGTAATTGGAACTCAGACAGAAAAATTCTGCGTGTGAAGGCATAACACTGACACGTAGATTTGGCTCTTGCAGAGCACAACAAATTACTGCGAATTATAACCTTCCACTCTGAGTGAAGAAAAAACTCTCCGTCCTGTTCGGACTCTCCCCCCCCCCCCCCCCCCCGTAGCAAATACCGAAACCAAACACACCCGAGTTTCAAACCACTACAAAACAATTTTCCTTTCTCCTCCTTTCTACCTTTCCGCCCGCGCCCTTGCAACAGTAAAAGGGTATCTAACTCCTTAGGCGCGCGTAAATTATAAAAAAAAGGGGCAGCTTTCCTCTTAATCAGACCGTGAATTTTAGTCGCGCAAATTAATGCAGGATTTATTTGGATCGTATTGCGTAGTACTTCATCACTAACAACGGGAAGTCAGATCGGCGTTCATCTGTCTCAAACAAAAAAAAAGTTTTATCAAATGTACTTTCTCTTTACTCATATTGACGGTTTCCACGAGATTTTTGTAATAATTTGCGAAATAGAATTTGTTGATTAAGTTTGAGAAATAGGGCTGAATTTTTTCTTAAACCCAAAATCTCATGGGAACGCTTTTTGTAAAATGTGTGTCAAACGTCAAAAGTAACAATGAACAAAGAAAAGAAATTGCAAAGCACAAGGAAGATTTTTAGATTGGTCATTATTACTATTTTATTGATGTAATACGCGTTTAACGAGTTCTATTGTATTAGGCGAACAATTCACTTCAATTGGCTGAGTCGAGAAGCGAATTTTTCTCTCAAAAGCGTTATTTTTTACAATATTTTTCTCGGGGGAACAGGTTTTTGTACATATTTGGAGTCCTTTAACAGACCTAATTATTGCCTAATATATGCGAAACTTGAGGCACCTACCGCGCGATAGTCTACTTACTTACTTTAGTAAAGTCAAATTGTTTACTAACACCCGACAATGCATGTGATAAAAAAAAGTCGGAACTTCAGTATACGCCTAAAAATCATTTGTTAAAACATTTTAGGTAATTTCTAAACATATGTCGATTTGCTCTCTAGTATTTCAGAACTCTGCATTTGATATTTCATGTTCAACTAATAATATATGTACAATAATTATAAATGTCCTCTATATGCGACCACTGTAGACGAAGTCAAAAACATTTTAGGTTTTTTGCCCCCAACCATTGTAGGAGTCAATAATTTCGAAGAGTACAACAAAACTCAGATGAACAGAGTACTACGCTTTACTCAGGCTGTCCAAGAAGGAACTTACTGGCAGAAGCATCATAACCTGAAAAAGAGAAATGTGTTGAAATTGTTTTTGTTGGCCTCGTTGAATTTATTGTAACCTAGGTCCAACAAATTGACCGAATTCCAGCCATGTCCAGGTTCTCGAATTAGAAGAAAGCTGTGTTTCTTTTCAATGGCAAGAGGTCGAAGTTGATTATTCTCATAGTATTTTCTTAGCTTAGTGACATGAAATCTTGCAGTAGTAATCAGGATCAAGAATTGCGGCTAATTAATTGTCATGACTAGATAACATTCATATGCCAGTGCAAACTGCGTGATAACTGCTATAACATTTTTACGCATTTAGAACTTCGGAGATGTGCCTTCGGTGGTCATAGATACTGTCTTTGTAAATGAGGCCTTTCAAATGTTATTCGTTCACATTCCAATTTTGTTTTTTTTTAATGCTATCATTGATTAGGTTACTTAACCTATCATTGGTTAGATAGTTTTTTTTTTTAATGGTGTTCATGAATGAATCTGGAATGCTTTCAAATGCTTAGATTTGAGAAAAATGTTTCCTGGCGTAATTTCAAAGTTTTGCTATTCATTAAATACAGGTAATTTTGTGCCAGTGATGTGAGCGTGGTATATTTTTATAACCTACTATTTACCATAAAACCGTGGGTGGCCGTGGAGTAGTGGTACTAGTAATCGCTTCTCACTCGGAGGGTCAAAGGTTCGAATCCTACCCATTGACAAGTTTTTCAAGTTTCTCATTTGTGTAATTGGAACTCAGACAGAAAATTTCTGCATGTGAAGGCATAACACTGACACGTAGATTTGGCTGTTGTAGAGTTTCAAGCACAAAAAAAAAAATACTGTGAATTATAACCTTCGAATCACTCTGAGTGAAGAAAATACTCTCCGTCCTATTCGGACTCCCAGGGGTGGGTGGAGCGAATATCGAAACCAAACACACCTGAGTTTCAAACCACTACAAAAAACCAATTTTCCTTTCTCCACCTTCTAACTTTCCGCCCGCGCCCTGGCAACAGTAAAAGGGTATCAACCCCTTAGGCGCGCACAAATTATAAAAAAAACCATTAAACAATCAATAGAAAAGACTTGATTAATTTAACATAAACGTAATTCTTTATTTCTCTCAAATGCTAATGACATCTAAACACTTCGACGATCAACACACGACTAACGACTGACTCCCAGACCCCAGATCTTGTATACATGGTGTCTCTGAGCAACTACTCTTAGGACCGGTTTTTACAATACATGTGTCCACAGGCATGATATGTCGATCATTCCCGATCTATTTGCTCACCTTTTCTCATACATATTCTTTTGTTATTAGATGCGCCAACCATGCGATTGTCGAGAAAACATTCTGAAGTCCGTATTTAAACTATTAAAAGTTTTTTTGTTCAATGTCGTCACAAGCTTGAGATTTCAATCTTGCATTATAGATCTGAATATCAAACCGAACTAAGCTATCTTCACTGGATTTCGACACAGTCGAAGTTGCATATGTCAAACGTTACACTGCACCGAGGTTTTTCCATATTTTTTTTATTTCAAGACCGGGTATTTTTCGACAGTCGTACAATTTTTAGGCAGTATGAGAGGTGCGTTTGAGTAAGATTGCCTTTGTAGTACCTATTTACTGATCTTATTTGAATTGCTTGGTTGCAGTAGGAACCCCAGAGGATTAAATTTAAATTCAGCTGGCAACGAAAGCAATCTCCAAAACACGATGGTTAATCTTCGAATATAAAACTTTCTCTGTGAATACGCGACCAAAGGAATTGCAAAATATGTACGAGTAACAATGACCAAAAAATAAAAACTCTAGTCGTCCAGTACATACGAATATTTGTATATAATCTAACACTTTAAATTTATTTGCTTAAAATAAAAAAAATAATAAATAATTACACATTTGAAAATAAGATTTATGTTTTAAAACTTCTTCTCCGACGTAAAGAATGCCTTGTTCGGATTTGTGGGCTTGATTTTAATGGATAATAAATTTTTTTCCGACGAAACAATGTTCTAAGTCGTTTGTCCCGTGCAATTTTAACTCGTAGTTTCTTCATCTTAATGTTGCTGATCGAATTGACATGTTTTAATGGTGTACTGACAGTCTTTCGAACCTCAACATGATTTGTTAGAGTCTTATCTGTTTGTTTAACAGTTTCAGCTTGTTTAGCAAGTTCCTTCTTTGCTAAATTCTCACTACGTACATAAGACATAAGGAAAGATGGTTCCAAATATTTGAAACTCTCTGAATCTAATTTCATATTTTCCGTCATTGATTCCTTTTTCATAAAATCAGTTATCATTAAGGACATATTTGCATCTAGAGAAACTTTTCCCAATTCAAATGAATCTGGGTAAAACATTGAAGGGTTTGAATCAGCATTCTCCACTTGAACAGATGATTCATCGTCTTTATCAATAACCTCTGTTTTAACCACAACATTTGTGGTTTTGGGTGGTGCGTTGTTTATTGTAGGATTGTTAACTCCGTTGGCAGGTGTGCAATTGTTATGCGTTGCAGCATTTTGGTTCACGTTTACTTGAGGCCTCTGTGTCATATTTGAACTGACACCAGCCTTATCTGCACTTGACGTAATTTGGAACTCATCAATAGCACCCCAATATTTGCGGGGTTTCTTGTTTCCTGGCGCTATTGCTGTTGTTGTCGTTTGCGTCTGCTGTGGATGTAATTTAGATTTTGAAACAGGCCCGGGCCCTGATTTCCGAATCTGTTGTGTAGAATCTGTCTGGGTTTTGGTTTTTAGCTTTTCTGAAGGATGTATCTGTATTCTCGATGATGTAAGTGTATTTTGGCACGAAGCTTTATTTGATGTTGATGGTGTGACTCCATTACTTGTACCAGGAACCGGTAGTACTGTTGAAAGTTCGTTTTGAACTGTTGTTTCTACAGAAATTGTTGATGCATTTGATGATACTTCTGGATCATTTTTGGGTTGTAGCAAAGGTGTACTATTACTGTTATTAATTTTCACCAATTTAGATGATTTCTCAGATGGCAATGATTCTTCCGGGTAGTCATTGTCAATTGTTTCATTTTTTATAGTTGGTTGGCTTGGCGTGGTAGCCGAACTTATTGTTACAGTTTTGCCAACATTTTTGACCCCATTTTGACCAGGCGATAAAATCGAATTCTGGACTGGCTGTCCGGATTTAGATATACAAAAAGCAGGAAGAGTATCTTCTTGTTGTTCGTAGTCTACAGGCTCCCCGGAAACAGTAAAAAGACCTGGTTGAGTTGTACGTATGCTTCTAAATTGTTGAGTATTTGGTGTTGTGGAAACTGGTTTGGTTTGGGGTGGCTTATTTACTCTTACTGTTCCAGGATTTGGTGATATTATTCGTTGTGATTGAGTTGTTGGTGAAAAAGTGTTTACTCCAGTTGCTGTACCTATATTCGGTGGCATTGGCGATATCAATGTAGATGTGGGTAAGACTTGGGCACCCATATTTGCAGTATTTGAATGTATACTAGATACTGGAGAAGAACAATTTGTGTATGTCGAAGATGCACTACTTGCAGCACTCATAAGCCCAGTATATACCCTTTTTGTTACTGTTAATCCAGTATTTGTAGGCAAAGGTATTATTCTTTGTGTTCCATTGTTTAAAGGTGCGCTTGCCGCTCCCGGTGCTAGTGAACAAACTCCTCTAATCGCCAAATTATTCATTGGCACTGGAGACCCTAACCCCGGCTGTCCCATTGATAATGAGCAAACTCCTTTTTGTGTTGTTATGTTGGTAGGCATTGGGGATTTATTTCCTGATCCTAATTGCATTGAATAAGACGATAATCTTGGTGCTGAACCTACAACTTTCATAGATGATGTTGTTTGCAATGAATGGTTTTGTTGCATTGGATTATTCGTTTCTGATGCCATACATATTCGTTTGACTGTGGGTGCTCCAGTATTTTGTGAGATATGTGGAGTATAAACGGCTGAATTGGGTGTCAAAGATTGTCCTTGTTTTTGTTGAGGGATAACTCTTTTCTGCACAACTCCTTTATTATTTGCCACCCTTGTGGTAATTATTTTTTGTCCGGCTGGTGTGTTTATAACACGTCTAATTGTTGTTGTTTTCGGTGGCACTGCTACTGGTCCTGTTAACATAGCCTTTGATGCTGGTATATAATGCGGGGTCTCTAGATTCGGTTGTAATTGAGTTTGATGTTGGCCGGTTATATCAATTATGGGAAAGACTTTGTTATTTTGTCCAGTATTAAGAATCATTACATTGTTTTGTTGTGACGATGGCTGCGCTTGCGGTTGGGGTTGGGGAAGTGGTTGTGATTTTACCCTAGAATTCGCTATAACTGGCGATGGAATAAATACAGCCAAATGTATTTGGCGTAATCTACACTGAGCGCGACTGAAGCGCAAGTAGAAATTATTGAATTGTTGCATTTGCACTTTGCATATTTTACATATGTAACCCGGTAACCCATCATTTTCACTAAACTGGAATTAAATAAGAACAGAGCACGGTATATTGTCGTTAAGGAACCATAAATATAAATACAAACAAAAACTAAAAACCAAAAACTTAAGTAGTTTTAGCGTCCCATATCTGTTTGTCAAGATAAGGAAAATAAATAAAAAAAACTGTTTATAACTCACCGTAATGTTAGTGGCATCGCGAAATACCCTTCGCAGGTAGTCATTTGACGTACTGTACAAGGTGTCTAAATTTGAAGAATGCTTCTCACACACACGACATGCTTTCCAAAACATTGTTGCTTTTACTTTGAATTAATTTATGGTTAGATTCATTGAATTTATAAAAAAATGTATAACTTACTTTTTAAATCACTTGAGCACACTGTACACATTGATACCTCAGCATATGAATAGAAGCTTGCTGGAAGAAGATTCCTTGCATATACGCTCCAATTTTTCACTTGATAGACGATTAGTCCTTGTTCATGCCGTTTGGAACAGATATCGCATAATGTTTTTGGAATTTTGCGACATGTGTCGCAGTAGTCGTCTACCATTAGTTCGTTTAGAGGTATGGTGCATTTCCTACATTTTCGTACGACTTGGTCCTTAAAAGAGCAACAATAAAAGTAAACAAAAAAAAAAGAATAGATGTTTTAAGTTTATTTCGAATTGGTTTTGCGATCATCTACATTTTAAATTTCATTTCATTGTACACGCTCCCAATCTTAATCCCAATCTCTCCGATTGCAAACGATATATTTATAAAACAAAGAAATAAGAACAATGTATCAGTGTTAGTGTAAAGTGTCAGTTCAATCAGCTGTTTGTTAAACTTCTCTCTCGCTCATTTTGGATAATTTCATATAAACACCAGCATTTCTACGAGTATTGAACCAATACGGATAGCTTCAACGCACAGTGAGCTGTCGGATAAACTGGGTATATGAGTCACTTATATATTTTTTAATAGTTATTTTTTAGCTTTACCAATCAGTAATTGTTATCGTGGTGAAAAAAGAAAACTCTCCAACTCCTGGTCTTCAATTATTTTCTTTCTTTAAAAAATATTAACAAATTTAGTAACAAAATCCGAACCATTTGAATTTGACCTTTCCGATTTTAATCTATACTGCGCAAGGTATATAATAATCCAATCTCACCACGAGTATTCGGTTCATTTTTGTTACTGATTCACTTCGCCTTGGGTCGGAACTCTTTGATAAGTAAAACCTTTAAATACTCCTTTAACCAATTGCACTTGTTCATGCTGCATTTGATACACAATATTTTGGCGATTTGATATCTTTCAAGCTTTTTCATTAGTTGTTCAGCAATCTTAAATCTATAAGCAGATCTGCCTGTGCTTCAGAAAAGCAAGTCAATAGATTGTGCGGAACCATTTTCTAACTTTTTATACTGAATTTTATCAATCTCGTTTTTTTCGCTCTACTCAGTTCACCATTGAAGGGCTTGCCTTTGACACTTAATTCGTCGATTCGTTTTATCGCCATCAAATTTGATACTATTCATATCTTTTAGTAGCTATTCTCCATGCTTTTTTCGATCAAGTATTCCGATCATTTGGTCGCCCAAAGCGTTCATCATTATTTGTGTCTGTACCACCGCGTTTTAACTTAGCAAACCAACGACAAATGGAATCTTTCGACGGAGCAGATTCCTTATAACACATTTCAAGCCAGTCTTGAGTTTTAACCGTATTTTTCTCCATCAAATAACGTACGAAACTAGTTATTTGCATGGTTTTGAAAATATCAAAAGGTGCGTCACTAACTTCAGTATCTCGTTGACCAATGGTTTAAATGTCATCAAATTGTGACACCTTAGTACATACTAACTAAATGAGTCGCCATCTATGTGTCAGTCTCGACCCACTTATTATGTCAGCTCAAGTATCTTCGGGAACTATGATATTATTACTGCCTTTAAATTTGACATATTTATACAAAAATCAACAACTAATTTCCTTAGGGAAAAAGTGTCGTAGGATGACAAGATCAAGTGGGGCAGTAGGTTTATGAAATGCTTATTAATTAGCCTAAACGCATTTTAACTTTCATTCACACAAAGTTTGGATTAACAAAGACAAAATACCACCCTCTGGCTTATGTGTAAATATTTCAGAAAAAAAAATCGCATCAGACTTCGAAAGTTGTTACTAATTTAAAAATACCAATTTAAATTTGAATACTACGCAGATAATTTGATGTTGTCAAAAGGGGAACCTGTCTAAAGGAGAATGAACACAATTTTGGGAGATTCAATAGACATTGGGATGGACTATTTTGGGGTTGACGGATCGTTTTGTCTTCACATTTATTTGAAATTAACTTTTCGGTATCTCCGGTAGCAACTGTAAATTATTCTTATCCAATATTTTTATTCGACAAGTGTTTATTTTCATTGTGAAAATAACAGTATTGATGAGTCAGAACTAAAAGCTTTCTTCTGCAACTGTTCAAGAATCTGTACTGTCATGAAAGGTTTTAAGATTTCTAATTTTTGGTTTCTATAATTAAGAAAAATAATTAAAAAGTTGTTTCTTTTCTAACCTACAGGTAAGTTGTAGAGGTAAGTAACATAAGATCGGAAGCTAAGGAAGCAGTATTTGGAGAAGAAACTAACTACGTTTAAAAAAAAGTTCATATGCTTTGATACAATAATGATTCGGAGTTTTTGTTTTTTCTTACGGAATGTCAAGGATTTTCAGAAGTATTTGCAATCAATAAATATGATAAATAAATGAGATCATCCGAGCCTATTTTCTTACAAACTCTTTTACATATTTAGTTATTTTTCCGTTCTTCCATTCTCATAACCCTGTGAAAGTTTTTCAAGTCTGAATTGCTATAGAGCTAGTAAACCCTAAATTCCAAAATATGATCTGAAATAAACACTCACCCTATCGCATCCAAATTCAATATTACTGGCTAGAGCTGTACTTATTGCAGACGGATTATCCGTTGGCACAACTCCACAAAATTGCAATATTTTCAAGTCCTCATCAGAATACTTTGCAACATCAAGTTTAGTACCTAGAGGAAATGTTAACAGTTAAGAGAGTACATTAGAGATAAGACAATTGTATAACAAACCCATTGCTTGAAGCTTCATACGAATCCTGGACCTCAGTACACCAACGTTTTGTTTAGTGTCCCACCAGTACTGCAATTAGAAATCACTGAACATTCAAAAACCAATTTATTATTAGTTAGGTGAAACGTAATTTACCTTTTGCCATTTGATAACCGGCATTTGAGCTCCCTGAGGTATAGAATTTAAATTGTCCACAATTTGAGCCCATATTTGCCGTCTCAGCTGTGTAGAAGTATCGGGAGCAAGCAGTATTGGCCGATTATTTATCATCTCTCGAAAAAGTACATCCTTTTGAATAGCATTTGGCTTTGAATACAACAACGGTGGTCTCAATTGAATCTGTATAGAGTTTGAGAAATATCCCTTAACATTTTTGTTAAACTCAATAGAGATATCAGAACTTACAAGTTCGGAATAATTTTCCGAAATATACTTTTGCATATCCTTGAGCGAATTGTAATGTGGCCACATAATATCATTTGCTGATATCTCCTTGTTGCATTCTCTTCTGTAGTGATACAGAAAAATCTGCAAAAGCGAATACCACTTGTTCATGCATTCTGTAACTAAAATTATAAATAGACATAAGTTTATTTTGGAGCCACAACAGTTTCAACTTTCAAACAATTACTACACACCATACTCAGTATGTACACATTCTAATCACACACAAACCATTGATACAAATATAAATTCGAAACACAACTCATTATTGAATCTCCATTACATTTTTCCCCGCATAGTAATATGAAGAAAAAAAAAAAAAACTCCACCTTACCTGTCTTTTTGAGGGAGCTGGAGATCTTAAGCCATGCAATTTTGTTTTGTTGCATGTTATGGTAGTCGGGGTGATCAGTTGCATATAAGCATCGAGAGCTTTTCACTGCAGCTATTAGATGGGTCTCAAATTCAAGTTCTAATTCGGCGGCAATTTCCGCAGCCAAATCGGCAAAAGCTGCCATTTGGATAGATTTTTTTAACGTACAAAAGTATAAAATTTGTTAATAGATAGAGAAGTAAAGTGAAAATTTTCTCCACAAAGTACGGAATGAATTGATAACGCGGAACAAGTGACAGTAATCAGATAGAATGGAACTAAAAGTATTGAGAATGTGTTTAGCGACAAAGAAAACATCAGAAGGAACGAAATGGATGACAGTAATTTGTGCAGGGATGGTTAGTGAGTATGTTTTTTTTTCGCTAGCGTTGCAAAGCAAAATGATACGAATGCACAAATCCTCAATGAAAAATGTCAATGTTTCATTGATGGGGCTGTTAGCTGTGCTGACTTCATTTTGGTCGGGTAGGCGAAAATGTTGTCTGTATTCGTACCGGTTGAATGGTTCATTCAGCTTGACGGTGGGATGTTGTTTGGCAACACCGTTTAACAGTCAGTAGAAATATAGAAATATTATTTCCAGATTCATAGCACCATTTATGATTCTACTGTGATGTTTTCCATCCTTTTGTTCGGGCTTTACAACTTTGGCATGCTCGTTTTCTTCAGGTAACACCTCTCAGTGGTTGCGAGTGGTTCCTTTGTTGGGGAAGGTCAAAGCCCGGTACATCAGATTATTCTTTGGCAGTTGTTCTTTGGCACTGGGGGATCAGATTCCTCGAGAGGTTAAGGGAAACTCGATCAGGAAAGCTTTCGCGGTCAACGGACCGTAATGTAATGGTCTGAAACAATGTTAACTCGCATTCCTCGCCTTGCGACGGCGGCAATATGATCAATTTGGTTGACGCGGTGTCCATCCGGAGTCAACTAGGTACCTTCATGGATATCAAGGTGTGGAAACTGTGTGCCGGTTATAGCGGCAGTACGTCCCGCCGCAAAATTAATAAGCCTGTATCCGTTTCCTGAGGTTGTGTCGCAGAGATTGTACATTCCCACTCTATTATCAGAAATGCCCATCTTGCTTAACTTTGCATTATAATCGCCAAGGACAATTTTAACGTCATACTTAGGGCAATGTTCATAGGTTTTGTCGAGGAGCTCGTAGAAGTAGCCTTTAGTAAGGTCGTCATTTTCCTCTGTCGATGCGCGAGCGTTTATGAAACTTATGTTATGTTAGTGAGTTTAGACTTAATGAGAATCGGCGTCAGGTGCTCGCTTACCAGCCTGAAGCTTGAGACTTGTTCCTTAAGTCTTCCTCTAACGTCGAATTTGCACCCGAATAAACGCTGCAACTGCTGTCCTTGCTATCACAGTTTTATATCCTCTTTTGTCCGGTCCATCATATCGCAGTTCTTAGATAGCGGTTATATCTGGCGCAATCGAGGATATCCGCTTGTTGTTCTGTGGTCCGTTGAGGGTTGGGATATTAAACGTGCAGATCCGAAGATCGTTGTTCTTTAACCGTTTCCTAGGGTCATCAACAGTGAATTCGTTCTAATCCGAGGCTATTAGCTGGGTCGTCACATTTTTTAATCACTTCCCTATAGGATTGTGAGCCCTATGAAGGAGTAGGCCAGTATTATGCTATTGGGCGAGCATGCCCTTGCCATTTTAGCATGCACGAGTAAGGATTTACTGCAAGATTAAGGAACTACTCATACTATTGCCGGAGACCACTACATGTGTAAGCATTACGCTATGAACTTGATTGTTACGCTGTTGGCCTAATGCAAGTTGTAGGACAGTCAGTAGTTTCCCGATCAATCGTCGCGCAAATCCCCATATTGCAAAAGCAGTGTAAAGTAAACTACGCGAAGTTTGCACTTTGACAACTCACACATACAAATAATTACACGATTTGAGGCAATCAATGGCAAGGTGTTTTTGGAAGTGCTGAAATCTGGAAGGAGTGTTATCTTATCTTTTTTAGTTTTTGCTTTTTGGTACAATAATTTTCTGATAGGAATACTTTCAAACCAATTTTCAAATATGGTTGATACCATAGATAAACTAACTTAGGTGTCAAACTTTCCAGATATTGGAAAATCAAAACCGGTGTTCTACTGATCGCCCCTATCCGTGTAACACTGTCTGTGAATACGTGTGAATTGTCATCAATTGCAATTTCCCTCCCATTTTATACAAACCACGCCAATCTTAATCAAAAAAAACCTCATCCACATTATACACACTCGTGCAAATCGCTCTCATTCCAGCTTTTACTTATAAATTGCTCTCATTCTAGCAAATTTTGACAAAGTTATAGAGATGTAAAAGTTTTGGAATTCACTTACAGTGTGCCTGTGCGAAAGTTAAGGGTTTGCAAAAGTATTAGTAGAGTAAGTCCTGGGACTGATTTGATATAAAATGTACAAATGGCACTCTATGTGGTCGATGGACCTGCGTATGATGAGCAGTGTTTAAGTCAAAGCAAGTGTTTAAGTTGGAAGATGATCTAAGAGAGGGGCGCCACACTTACATTACAGACATGTGAGACTCGCTCAGTCTTTTAGTCACAGTTTAAACGTTGTCAGGGGAATTGAATACTAGCGAAGGAAGCATTCACAGGATTTCACACGCTTGCAATGGCGCGCGGGTGCTTATCAAAAGGCTAAAAAATCAATTTCTGTGGTCAATACCCGACCGACTTTTGTTTAGTGGCTAAATGGAAGACTGCCATGGAAGGAGAACGTTTGGATGACGTGGAGGCTACCCAACGAAATGAGTTGATGGTGCTGCGAAGTATTCCGGAGTAAGATTTCTCGATGGCCTTCACAGGCTTTACGACCCGCCAAAATGTTGTATTGAAACTGTGTGCATATGACGTTTTTGTTCAGTATACTTTGGCAAAACATCATGGAAAGGCTTATAGCTAAGTAAATCTTGCATGTTGCGGGAAATTTATTTCCAAAATTCGTATTCTATTCGCCAAACTTATAGGGCGCTTGCGTCATCCATTTTGTTGGGGCGCATAAGCATATATAGTAAATTAATATCCACTTATGCGCTACTGGGCAATACTCATCCAGTAAAACATCGTACTGTGAGCTCCAGTGAAAATATATGTATATTCGGTTTACAGATTAGTGGCATCATCGGTGCCACTCAACGCAAATTACGAAAAGTGTACGAATCTGGTCATCAGTTTGAAAACAAAGGATCACCCATTGCAGCCATTAAATTAGCCTGGAGAGAAATTTCGTTGGATTTCTTTAATGTACTTTACGATTCCATGCCGGACGAAATTTGTGGCGTGATTATGAACAAACGTGTCAGTACTCACTACTATAGTCAACAAATAAAATAGTCTTAAAAAAACTTGTTTTATTTCATTTACGAGTATTGACTACTTTTTGTAAATTCATTATTTTTACCTATTCAGTTGACTCAAAAAAACAACTAATTTTTTTCCAATTGGAACAACTTGCAAGAGAGAAAATATAACTGTGCTCTTTGAATTAATCTTTCTAATTTCTATTCCCACCATCATAGACAAACTTTCACTGTATTTGCAAATAATGAAACACAAACTTTTGAAAAATGTTTTACCTATTCAGTTGAAGGGGAGTGCACTTATATCGTTAACCCTTATAAGTTTAGAGTTTTGTACAACTTCTTGTGATAACCAATGGGAATCGGAAATCGGGAAATATTAACTTTTTCTTACATGACCGCACTGATATGGAGTTTTGAGAATGTACTCACTTTACTCACAAAGGACGAAAAGTGATGTTCAGTGGAACGACTTATGTATCTATATATAAATACCGCAGTCAAAAACGCCTCCATTCATAATGGTAAGGCAAAATATGATATCGGCCATACTACCTGTTTTTCGTCAGATTTAAATAATTTGGCTGTCAGAACGGTAGGTCTACCAGTGTTAAGAGAGCTGATTAAATATTGTACTTTGTCCAGGAGAATGAATGGTTAGTAACTCGTTCATTTGAATGAAGTTTAAGTGCTTCATTCCATAAGTTACAATTGTTTTTGCTTTTCTAATTTTTGATATTTATGCAAGTTAAACGTGCCTTTTTATCGAAATATGTCATATTCGAGGTATGACAGATGTGTGGTATAGGTTGCACACTGTATCACTAGTGCATCGGACCCACTAAAGTCGCACTTAATGCTCTGCACTGTGTTTTTTGTGTGAATAAGTCCTCTACTCAACACGCAATAGGATAGAAGCCGGTTTAAGAAGAAAAGACTGTCAGAATTCTAAATATCAGGCGTTGTTGTTTTGTTTACAAAATAAATAGAATACCTCAAAAACGATATGAATTGAAAAACATACTTGAATGTGTTTTAAATTTCGCAGAAAACTTATTTCATCAAATTTTACCAAAACCAAAACTTTGCATAATTACTTCCAAAAAATGGAAATGAAAATTTTTTGTTAATTTTTTAGTAACTGACAGTTAGGGTTAAGGTTTTGTGCTTTCTTACAACTTCTTTCAGACTTTCTTACAACTATCATCACATTTCAGTGGGCGCAATTGTCCTACACGTGGCAGATAGCGAACAAATCTAATGGCCCTTATAATAATGAGTACTTACACATCCGATGTAGTCATTCTTTTGGTTTATTTAATCTTCAAAACACATTTTTGTTTTTCTTAATATTTTTGTCTCCCAATTTTTCATTTCGTTCCCTTACCCTCCTCAACGACATATCTGGTAATTGAGAAGCAATCGCGTTCGAATGCTATAGTGCTCCACCTGCTAATTACATGTTCCAGATTCTCGATTGTGAAGTCTAAAATATATGTACATATGTATGCACTGCGGAACATTATAAAAACTATGTGGCACAACAAGCAACCACACAACTATGTATGTAGAAGAATGTTATCGCTACGCGAGAATATAGAAAACAGGGAAACGAAACTTACATAAGTACATATATAATTATTCCTGGCGTTGGTTTACATTTTTTTTTCATACATATTATAGGTAGTTAGCTTGCGCTCACGTGGTTATATATACAGGGTGTTCTGGATAATGTGTCGACAACTTTAAGGGGAGAAGGCTTGACATATTTTGTGAAAAAAATCGTATGGGTGGGAGGTGTCGGAAATGCATATCCGCCGACTTGCAGAAATTTTAAGCAAAGCCTTACGTTGCACTGTTTTGGCTTCTGTTGAAAATAACATCTTTGAAATATGTACATATGGTATACCTATGCGTTTTTAGTTTCAAAGTAAATGTTGCCTAAAATCAGTGTGTCAAAAGTTATTAAAGATCAAAAGTAATTTTTTTTTTGCTTACAATTTTGGTTTTATCATAATTTTTTTCGGAAAAATATGTAACTAACTCCACTTTTTGCAGCTTCGAAACGTGTACCTAATATTTACAGCAGGGCCTCGATAATCCAAACACTCGCGAATCCGAACGATAAATTCGAAGAATTGATTTAACTTGAGTCTATTGTCACTCCCAGTACCACACACACCACGCAATACTAAGTCTGTTCCCTTAGGCCCGGTGCACCGGCCCTTACTTGCGTGGTGTTTCTTCAACCATTTCGTCTGCTTTTTAAATTATGGCTTCAATATCGAAGAAAACGAAACATATCACATTAACAATATCACAATAGTAAAGGGTCCGCCATCTAACGTATTTTTTTTCAACTAGTGCCTATTTCGTGAATGGTAACACTTAGCTCATGTCTGATTTGACAGATAATTAGTTTTATCCTTCCGCTGAGCGAATATGGTTGTGTATATGCTTGAACAACGCTTCGCTAAGTGGGCCTGCGATCGACTTAGAGAAGATGCCGATTTTGCCAAAAAAATCATCTTTTCAGATGAAGCTCATTTTGATCTTGGCGGGTATGTAAACAAGCAAAATTGTCGCATTTGGGGCACAGAAAACCCGCACGCATACATTGAAAAGCCAATACACCCAAAACGAGTCACTGTTTGGTGCGGATTTTGATCCAGAAGCATAATTGGGCCATTTTTCTTCGAAAATGAGCAAGGAGTGGCCGTTACAGTCAATGGCGATCGTTATCGGGCCATGTTGAACGAATTTTTGTTCACAAAAATTGAAGAGGAGGATATTGGCAACATTTGGTTACAACAGGACGGCGCTATGTGCCACACAGCCGAAGCTACACTCGATGTTTTGCGCCCTGTTTTTGAAGATCGCATTATCAGCCGCAGAGCTGATGTCGTTTGGCCACCTCGGAGCTGCGATTTGACACCGTTGGACTATTATTTGTGGGGTGCCGTGAAAGATAAGTGTTACGCCCACAAGCCAGTGACAATTGACGCTTTAAAGGACAATATTCGTGAAGCCATTGGTGAAATACAGCTGCACACAATCGATAATGTGCTTAAAAATTGGACCGATCGTTTAGGCTACTGCATGGCCAGCCGAGGCAGCCATTTGAATGAAATTATTTTCCATTATTAACCGGAAGGATAAAACTAATTATCTGTCAAATCAGACATGAGCTAGGTTTTACCGTTCACGAAATAAGTACTAATTGAAAAAAAAAACGTTAGATGGCGGACCCTTTCCAAATTTTTGAATAGATTAAGCAAGGTATCTCGTTATCAGTTCTTGCAATGCAGTATAACGTTGGAAAATCCACTATTTTTGACATTTACGTGGTTTTTAGCGAAGAAAGAACGTCCCTTTGTCAGGTGAAGTAAGTATTGATGGAAAAGGCCAATTTTTTCCAAGAAAGACTTGAAAAAGGAATGTTTGTTGCCAGTAGAGGATATTTAAATAATTTTAAGAATAGGTAAAGGCCAACTAAAACTAACAGATGAGAAATTGTCGAATAATGAAGCAGCTGTGAAGCCATTTCAAAAATGATCTGATTTCAATCAAATTTATAATGCTGACGATTCAGGCTTATACTGGAAAATGATACCAGACAAAACGCTGGCATCTGGGTCAGAGAGTAGGGCCCCCGGTTCCAAAGTATCGAAGGAGAGGATCACATTTATGCCATGAACAAACACAAAAGGACCGCACAAACTGCCTTTGCTGGTTGTTTGCAAAACACCACGGCCACGTGCATTTGCAACAGCTAAAAAGTTGCCAGTCCATTACATAGGTCAAAGAAATGCTTATATTTTTAGAGTGGCTAAAAGGACATTTCATCCCCGAAGTAAAGAAATTTATATTGAAAAAAAAACCTACCGCTAAAAGCACTTTTACTTCTTGATAATGCACCAGCACATAAACTTGAAGAAGATTTTGTACATGCCACCTAACTGCACAGCTTTTATTCACCCCATGGACCAAAATGTGATTCAAAACATTAAAGTGACATACAAGAAAAAATTCCTATTGTAAATTTTTGGCCAGAAAGTAGTTGATCCAGAATGCACAGTACCTTAAAAAGACCAGAATGGAAGATGCAGTGTTTTCATAGGCTCAATGTTGGGCGCAAATTGTCTTCAAATTTGATTAAAAAGTCTTGGAAGCCTCTGTGGCCTTTGTTATTCGAATCAGAGGAAATGTTTAGGCAAGATGTAGATGATTTTGATCATGAAGATGATCTCCCATTAAACATTTTTCGTAACAGAGGTTTTTCAGAAGTAGACACTAACAATTTTTTGTTAAGCAATAATGACATTGACTGTCAGGAGCCGTTAACTGATGAAGACATAGTAAGACAAGTAATGAATCAGCAGGAAATCGAAAGCGAAGTAGAATTGGAGTTATCGGAACCAGTTGCAAGGATTCCACATACTCAAGCTGTGTCTGCCTTAAATACTTGCTTATAATGGGCGGATGAAGTCGATATTTCGATTATAAAATGTTTTCTATGTCGCTAAATACCACTCGTCAAAAGACTATATTGGAATTTTTAAAAAAGCGTAATTACATAAATTGCATTACACTCTAATATATATTACATACGAGTATATAACATTTTCTACATTATTAAAATATATTTTAAATTATGAAAAACGTTGCTTTGTTTCGAAAAATGCGTTGTTCCTGTCTCCCTGAACCTGGAAAATGTTCTAATAAATCTTGTGTAGTTTGAGGCAGTCCTACTATATATCGTCTTATATATTCTAATCTCACTCGTTCACCGTTACCGTTGTAGAAATGCAGAAACCATAGACGTAAAGTTTGTGTATTCTTGTGTTGAAAAGTTCAGCATCGAAGATATTATGAATAAAACATAAACATCCCGGTTAGAAACTACAAGCTGGTTATGCAAACAATTATACAAAAAGGACCTGTAATTTTTTTCCCCACAAGAAACGGGTTTTACGTACACGTAGTGGTCTCTTTTCCGTTGCGCAATAATAATTTTATTTTTCGGGGAAAAAAATTCAAAGCAACTACTAACTATTTGTTCATTTCATAGGCCTGTTGTAAAAGAATACTCCTTTCTTGAGTTTTATATTATACTATAGTTTGAACAAGGTGGGCCATATTTTGAAAACTACTGACTTGAGATGAAATATTTTGGTTTGTAAATACTAGGTACACGTTTTAAAGCTACAGTGGGGTTTATTTACATATTTTTCCGAAAAAATTACGACAAAGTCAAAACTCTAAGTTTAAAAAAAAAAAACATTTTTGTTGATTTTGAATAACTTTTGACACATTAATTTTAATGCAATATTTAGTTTGAAACAATTAAAGTATTCATAATTACGGTTCAGCGATTTGCTACCATTCATGCAAAAATTTGAAAGATGTTATTTTCAATAGGAGTCAAAACTGGGCAGCGTAAGGCTTAAATCCTCTGCAACTCTGAGAAGATGCATTTGCTACCTCAACCCATACGATGTTTTCCACAAAATATGTCAAGAAATTTATCCTTAAGGTTTTTGACACATTTTCCGGAACACCCTGTATTTTAAATATTTTTACACAGGGGAAAGTACAATTAGGGAGAAAAAAAAAGTGGTTTCACGTTGTACTTCCATCTGTATTGTACTGTAATCCTAAAAATATAACAGGCATACTATGAGTGTGATTTTTTTTAAAGATAGAATTTGTTAGAAAGGCAAGGAAAAGTTAGGTCTATGGGTGGTATCTGACATAAATATATGGCAGAAGGCTTTTCGGACTTTTATTTTTTGAATATATTTGCTTCGAAGAGTCTCGTGATCGAAACAACACCCGGATGTTTTATAAGAAAGCCAAGCAACTGGCTGCTGGCTTCAAAACCGGAACACAAGATCTTCGAAACACCGAAGTACAGGGAATAGTAGATGTGTTTAACCAGCATAGCCAGCAGCTGCTAAATGGGCATCATGTAGAGAGAGTGTAGGTCAAGAAGAAAACCCACGTCCAGTCAATGACGAACCAGTTCCACCACCCAGTATAGAAGAAGTTGGCTTAGCTATAAAAAAGCTTAAGAACAACAAGGCTGCTGGCTCTGATTGTTTACCAGCCGAACTCTTCAAATACGGTGGCGATGTTTTCGTAGGGCGCATGCACCAAATCATCATCCAAGTATGAGTGGAAGAAAGCATGCCCGACGACTGGGCTCCATATACCCCATCTACAAAAAAGGCGGCGATCCTATGTTTTGCAAGAACTATCGAGGCATATCCCTGCTTAATGCCGCATATAAGATCCTATCCAACGTACTGTGTGAACGTCTCAAACCGTTCTGCAACACACTAATCGGCACGTACCAGTGTAGCTTCCGGCCCGGCAGATCGACTATAGACCAAATTTTCACACTGAGACAAATCCTGGAAAAGATTAACGAATTTCAAGTCGAGACTCACCACCTTTTCAACGACTTCAAGGCCGCATATGATAGCATTAATCGTTAGAAGCTTTATATGGCTATGGCCGAATTCGGGATCCCGGCAAAACTGGTCCAGTTGTGTCGCGTGACACTGGAAAACACGCACTGCAACGTGCAGTTTGGAAGTAGCTCCTTCGAACTATTTCAAACATGCACCGGATTCCGGCAAGGTGATGCGCTATCATGTGATTTCTTCAATCTCGCCCTAGAGCAGATAGTGCGCATTGCAGGTATCAACACGGAAGGCACTATCTTCAACAACGGAAGGCACTATCTTCAACAAGTCCGTACAGCTCCGGACGATATTGATATCATCGGGCGCTCGCACCGTTCTGTGATAGAGGCTTTCACGGCGATTGAAGAACAGGCGAAATTCGTTGGCGTGGAAGTAAACTTGTCGCCGTTTGCCAAGTACATGCTATCAACAAACAGAGAATCATCTGTACACCGCCTAGGACAAAACGTCACTATTGATAGCAACAATTTCGAGGTAGTTAAGGAGTTCATCTACCTCTGAGTAAACATGAACTCCACGAATGACACCCTAGAGGAGATACGACGAAGAATTACCATAGGAAACCGCTGCTACTTCGGTTTGGCAAAGCAATTGGGTTCAAAAGTTCTTACTCGAAGGACGAAATGTACGCTTTACAAAACCTGCCTTATGCTGGACGATAAGCAGGAAGGGAGAGCTAATTCTGGGCTCCTTCGAAAGAAAAATTCTTCGACGGATTTTTGGTCCTGTGTCCGAGGAGGGCGAATGGAGGAGAAGATACAACCGCGAACTCTATGAGTACAAAGATGTGGATGTAGTCTAAAAAGCCAAAATACGTAGACTACATTGGCTCGGCCACATTAACCAAAAGGTTAAAAAAGAACGGTTCAGTTCACCGTTTGAGAGTTAGTTAGTTAAAGGCACAAAATCTGAAAGCCACACTATATCGACACTAAAGGAACTAGGACAGCAGAAGCCACTCCTACTGCAACCGATCAAACAATCGTAGGTGTAGTTGTCACTAGTTCTGCAACATTGATTGAAGTCACTTTCACTTGTGTGCGCCAGCTTAGACGAGACTCTTCGGCTGAACCATATTCTACCCATCTTCGGCGGCAGATCCCCATAGGACTAGCTCGATGTGGCTTTACTGATTAAAGTTTGCTAAACCGTCAAATCTTTTTCTTCAAAGGTCGTAAACACAAACGCTATCGCAAATTACTCAAGGAATCTTCCGTTCAAAACGATAAAAAAGAACTCACGAAGTCCTCACGGTTTAATAGTCGGAAGCTTAAGTTTGCGTTTCATCACCACCATCTGTGGCGGTAATACTACGTTTCCTTAGTCATCTTCGTTGGGGTATCGTGGCCTTGACAAATTATTTTTTATCTTTTATAATTTTTTTTCGTGAATAACACCTGTCCGTCTTTTCGATCACGCACTTCTCATTCTCTTTATTCTTCCTCCAAATAACTCGATGTACTTCCCTATTCTGCTTGTAGAGCTCAGGAATGCCCTTGTTTTTTTTTGTGCATTGCCTCTTCATTGATAGCGACTGTTAATGGCGGTCAATATATGATGGTATATGTGAATTACATAGAATGTATTCTGGTTAATTATGTGATTGACGCGCACATCTACCAAGCCAAGTAGTAGGTTATTATCCTGGATTGCAAACTCTATTGGATTAAACATATTGTGTCAAAAATCGCCATTGTGCGTTTTTAATAATGCAAGGACGGTTTTGGAAAAACTTCACTTACCGTCTAAGACGGCAATTTGAATCCAAGCGACTATTGTAGGACCAATTTTATTCTATGCGACGATTGTTTGCTTGATGGAATTAGTGTTCACGTCCTGAGACACACTACTGAGACCTTTATCAGACTTTCTCCCTCCTCTCAATATTCATATTATAGGCTCAAGCCCATCTTACAACTAAAAACATGTGACTTTTGATACAACTCGCGATGACCTTGCGTCGATTGTCTTTTGACTCTGGTAGGGCTCAGCTTTACATTTTCGAAAATACGAAATCGACTGCCTGTGTTCATATTTTCCGTATAGGTCCAAAACTAATCAAACTTGGCTCTTGGAATGACCACATATGGTATTCGGTGTCGTCAGAAATGCTACAGAATCTCTAAAATTCCTCAAGCGATGTAAGAAATACTTCACCCACTCTGATCTGGCCTCAATATACTCGTATAAGGCATTTATTCGCCCGAAATTGGAGTACAATGCCCACATCTGATCGGGTGCGCCCGAAACATCTATGCACCTGTTAAATAGGTGATACTAATATCACTCAGACAATGGACATCCTCGAACATCGACGTAATGTCTCGTGTCTCACTCTGTTTTATTGCTATTTCCACCACCAGTGGTCAATAGAAATCGCCAGTAGCATTTCACCCCTTCAAACTTTTCACCGTAACACCCGTCTCACTATGAATGCTCATCAGTATACCCTCAAGCCCACTTTCGGACGTACTCTAAAATATCGCGATTCATTCCTAAGCCGTACAACTCGCTTATGGAATGCCCTATCTAGCTCCTTATTTCCTAGTTATTATAACCCTCAAACATTTAAAACCAACGTTCATCGGTACCTCTCTCTCTTGCTGTATGCAAGCATTTTATTTGTGCATAAATCATCTCCCATCACATCCGCGCGAATTACTAAAAAAAATCAAAGGTGCGGCACTGGATTCTTCGTGAAGAATGACAGTCTAAGACATCGCTCCTCCTAAGGATATCCATTTCTATTTGAAAAACTTCCTGTGTGCGTCTTATGTCACAATAGGACTGCAGGAAAACAGGTAAGCGAAAAAGAATGATTTTTTAGGTAAGACTAAAGGGACTGCTCGCGATCTGAACCTTTGTTAGGGTTACCTAAGACCTCGGGTAAGACTTACATTGACAATTGTGTTTCTTATGAACACAGCTATAGGTTGTTTCCAACGTTTTTAAAAGCCTGTAGCATTTCCATTCCTCGTCAGAAAAGACTGTAGATTGCTTAATAGATTCTGGATTACTTAAATCAGGTTCTGATGCCTTTGGCGCCTCATCACTAAAGCGATTGCTCTACTTTCAACGAAAGACAGACACACTTAATTAAAAGAAATAGGGGAAGCACGGGCATGTGTTCTGTTCGAATACTCTGTTTCGACAGAACAAAAAAAAAACAAGCGGGCCTTACCTGTGAACCTAGGGATATGTCACTTCTTACACAAATACAACCCATTTGGTATATTTTTCATTGCTGTAAGTGACTTCTAATCATACATTTATGCTTGTTGTTTTGGATGGGTCAACCAAGAACATACATACATACGTACTATACAGTATGTATAATGCGATATAAAGGGTATGTTCACGACGACCAATCTATGAAATAAATACATATGTATGTTCATTCACCTCCGACATTGACTATGTCACATCGTACATGTTTGCATGCCTACATTTCATATGAATTAGGTAGATATGTACATACATATTAATCTTGTACTGCTTTTATATTTTAGATATTTTATTGCAGAAAATTATAATAAATTTGATTTGATTGTTTAAAGAATTACGCTGACATCTTTAATACAAGCAAATAATATTTTTATTCAATCCATGTTAACCTAATAATTAATTATTATTAATCCTCACATGCCACCCGATTGTGTGTGTACGCAGATATGTGTTTGTACATATTTTTTTAGGTATATGCAGTTGCAAACTGTACTATCAAAAAGGCAAGAAAGAAAATATGTGAAGGAGAAAGAACAGATACGAAACGAACGCATCTGTTTATTCTTGTCTCTTTTCCTTCAATCACATCGGCATATCATAAAACAAGTAGGTATTTCTCTTTACGTTTTACCAACAAATACTATATATACATACATATGTATGTACATATTGGCTTGAAACATTCCTCACCCAATGGAAAGAAAATGAAGAACATACGGGATAAGAAAAAAAAATTAAAAAAAAATAAATACAAGGGAATGCGTGGAATCGAAGAACTTGGAACGATAAAAAAAAATGCCGAATTTATTGTTGGGAAATTATTTTTTAACAAATGTCAAAATGTGTTACTTATGTATTATAAATTTATAGATTTTCCTGGAAAAACCAACCCAGCAAATTTTTACAAAGAATTAATTTCGTAAAAACGCAAATGTAATTTAATGAGTGCAGCTATCGTATCTATCTACATACATATGTATGTATGTATTCTAGGCAACAATTTGAGTGCAGGGTTGTTATATACGCGTAAGACTCCAAATCGTTGACCACAATTTATACATTACGTTCAGATTTTATATATGATATGCATTTACTGGAGTACACGTACTCGTAATAAGAGGTACATATTGTAAAGGAGCAGCTAAAGGTTTTTCCAATAGGGACTTGACAACTTTGACTTTAATTTGTGAACGCACTCTTTCACTAATCATCAAACTGTCACTGTCAATTTATTCAGTAAACTCAACATTTTCATCATGGTAAAGTACACGGACGAGCAACGTCTGCAACTTATAAAAATTTTCTACCGAAATTCGGAGTCGGTGACTGCAACTTTAAGAGCGTTAACTCCAATTTTCGGTCGTAATTGTCGCCCTAGTAGACAGGCAATAACAAGTTTAGTGCAACAATTTGAGTATAGATATTCATTGTGTGATGTTACCGTGTCAGTGAGACAACGGGTTGGTCGAAGTGTCGAAAATATCGCTGCCGTTCAGGCGTCCGTAGCAAACGATCCAAATCAGTCAATTCCACGGCGTTCTCAAGAATTGGGCATCGCCCAGACCACATTATGGCGTGTTTTGCGTAAGGATCTTGGTTTACAGCCATACAAGATCAAGCTGACTCAAGAATTGAAGCCGATGAACCATTTGAAGCGACGTACGTTCTCCGATTGGGTTCTGGAGAAGATGCGCCAAGATGATGAATTTCATCGCAAAATCATATTCAGTGACGAAACTCATTTTTGGCTCAATGGGTCCGTCAATAAGCAAAATATGCGTTATTGGTCGAGTGAAAATCCACATGTGCTTCATGAATCACCGCTTCATCCACAAAAAATAACTGTTTGGTGCGGTTTGCATGCCGGCGGCGTTATTGGGCCATATTTTTTCGTCGACGATAACGATCGTCACGTTACTGTGAATGGTCAGCGTTATCGCGCCATGATCAGATATGGACTTGGACGACATGTGGTTTCAACAGGATGGTGCCACAAGCCACACAGCACACGCTACAATCGATTTATTGAAGAGTAAGTATGGTGAGCGTGTTATCTCAAGACATGGGCCAGTCGATTGGCTGCCTCGTTCGTGCGATTTAACGCCGCTTGACTATTTTTTGTGGGGCTACGTTAAGTGATTGGTTTATGCCAACACGCCGACGACGTTGGAAGAGCTCAGAGCCAACATTGAATGCGAAATAGCGGCCGAAATGTGTGGAACGTGCCCGCGGTGGCCATATGAACGAAATCGAGTTCCATTCATAAATGTTTTGATTGTACTTCAAGCCGATAATAAAGTTTTTGAAATATCTCAAATGGTTTGCGTTTTATTTAGAAAAAAAAGTTGTCATGTCCTTATTGGAAAACCCTATATAAAAGGTTGGAGTTTGTGCATTTGAACTATCTGAAATGGGTGCGACCCATGGGTCACGTCAAGAGCTTCGTGAAAAAGAGAACTTGTATCTAATATTCTCGAATTTATGACAAGTTGATCCAAAAATACTGAAGCAAACCGGTTAAGCTTGAAATAGCTCTCGTTCTTCATTGCAGCTAGCTCTCTTGTGATTGCAGCTTTTCTACGTTATATACTCTCACAGTAGTTTTTTTTTTTTTTTTGTAGCGCTTGGAAAATCCACATTCGCACGTTGGCTTCAACAAGGTGGTGATCTGAGTTAATCTTGGCTACCCGGAACGTCCCGACGTTCAGAATACTGGAGGCATGCCTTACTTCTATCGCAAAATGATCAACAAATTTAGTGTTTGATGATCCGGAGACCGTCAGGTCTCCTTGTATATATTGAGATGAGGAAACCGTGTGCTTGCTATAGTGATATTCCATCCCGCAGAAAAGTCAATAAGCCTAAGTCCATTGCCAGACGTGCTATTGTGTAGGCTGTGCTTACCAATTGGCTCATCAAAGATGTCCACCTTCCCAATCCTGATGGTAAAATCGCCTAGTACGATTTTAACGTCATACCTCAGACATTGTTAGGCCTTGTCGAGGGACTCGTAGAAAAATTCTTTGGTGGCGTCGTCCTTGTCTTCCGTAGGGGCATGGGCGCTTATCAATCTAATTTTAGCGAACTTACGCTCAAGACTTCTTGCCTAAGTCTGAATACATAGAATACATCCCATTGCACTTCCTGGAGGGCGGTGATATCTGCGTGCTTCAGTTAAGGGCCTCTGCTAATTGTTCTGCTGCACGTGGCCTGTTAAGGGTGCGAAAATCCCATGTAGAAATCTGAAGTCCGTTGTCCTTTAAATGTTTGCTAGGGTCGTCAACGGTGAGCGCATTTTTATCCGAGGCCATTAGTTGGTTCATCACATATTTTAATCTCTTCCGTATAGGGTTGTGAGCCCTACGGTGGAATAGGCCAGCTTATAATGCTACTGGCCGGGCATTTTTTTTTTTTTTTATAATTTACGCGCGCCTAAGGGGTTAGATACCCTTTTACTGTTGCCAGGGCGCGGGCGGAAAGATAGAAGGAGGAGAAAGGAAAATTGTTTTTGTAGTGGTTTGAAACTCAGGTGTGTTTGGTTTCTACGTTTGCTCTCCAGGGGTGGGAGTCCGAATAGGACTGAGAGTTTTTCTTCACTCAGAGTGATTCGAGGTATATCACAGTCTTTTTCTTTTCTGTGCTTGAAACTCTACAACAGCCAAATCTACGTGTCAGTGTTATGCCTTCACACGCAGAATTTTTCTGTCTGAGTTCCAATTACACAATGAAAAACTGACTTGCCATGGGCAGGATTCGAACCTGGACCCTCCGAGTGAGAAGCGTTTGCTACTACCACTTCACCACGGCCACCCATGCCCTTGTTATTTTAGTACGGGCTTACTCATGCAGTTACCCATTTTTGTACAAGTTCGTTTTTATCTTGAAAACTACTGATTTGAGATGAAATGATTTGGCTTTTTGTTGTTTAAAATTAGCAAAAAGTGGGGGTTAATAAGATATTTTTGGGAAAACTGACACGTCACCAAAAGGTAGACTGCGTTGGTAACGCTGTCCTTTTTAAACAATTGATTCTAAGTACTGGTTTTTCTATCGTTGCGTTGCATTTATATATCTGCAATGCTACTGTGCCGCTTGTGTTGTTTTGCAAAGTAAGATCTACATAATATTTAAGGAACATAGTGGAATTGGAACACTTCCATCACTTAACAAGAAAATTATTCATAACCACTGGATCACTGAGTTCGATAACTTTGACTATGAGTCCATAAAAAGGATAATCATTTTGACAAAAAAAAAAAACTTCCGATAAAATTGACTTTTACTACTCGTATTACAATTTGTAGTTTACACTCGTTACGTGTACAATTTCGATGTCGAACGAAATCTACTCAAAATCCATTCGTACATTAGCTTAACTAACATCATGATAAAACCCTACTACAATAGTTTAACTCGCGTGTGTAAAATCTAGGTCGGTGACGAATAGTTGGATCACGTTAGCAATAATTTGCAACTAGGTTAGAAAAACGCACTCTCATATGTACATGTCAAGCTTACAAGTAAAAAAATTATACTGTTGACGTGAGAGTGACAAGCATGCGTATAATGCATTAGCATGAGTTAAGTTTTTTGGAAAACAGGATAGAGAGAGAAGAACGATGTTTGGGCTCAGCGGTTAATTTCTCATGGGTAGCATTCAACATTCAATTGGGAGACTAAATTGTTAGTGGAAACTGGCTTGTTGTTGTTTTTTAGTCAATTACTCATCTTACTTAATTTTAGTTAACTGAAAAAATGAATGTCTTTCGGGCGCGGTTGGGATTCGAACACCGAACCTTCCGATTTGAATGCCAGATTAGTACCACTTGAGCCACCGCCACCCGCGACGTATGACGTGATGCTCTTCTTAGTGCCTGTTCCACTTCTGAACTGGATTTTCGGGTGAAGCATGACGTTCTTTCCCATATCGTTCTATTGTTGGCACATTTTTTCATTTTAGTTTTTGTCGTTGATGAGCAAAAAGGTGTGTTTCAGGCCAAATGCTCAAATTTAAAAATGCTCCGATTCAAGTGTTCCACGTGTCACAAAGTCTGTCATCCCTTGAAAATGTGAACATGACATTCATGGTAAGGACTTTCATGCGCACGCTAATGTGAATAGGCATAAAGGGGGGGAAAGCTTTTCATTTGAGTGGACTTCTAAACTGGATTTTCGGGTGAAGTATGACTTTTTTCCCATGTTGTTCTATTTCTAACATATTTTTTTCATTTTAGTTTTGGTCTTTGAAAGTGTATGTTTCACGCCAAAATGGTCCGATTCAAATGTTCCGGTTGTCAAAAAGTCTTTCATCCCTTTGAAAATGTGAACACGACATTAATAGAAATGGCTTTCATGCCCACGCCAATGTGAACAGGGAATTACACATGAACGTGGGTGGCCGTGGCTCAAGTGGTAGTGGACTGGCTTCCAAATCGGAAGGTTCGGTGTTCGAATCCCAGCCTCGCCCGAAAGACATTCATTTTTTCAGTTAACGAAAATCAAGTAAGATGATTAATTGACTAGAAATCAACAATAAGCCAACTTCCAATCCTTCTTTGTTTCTCTATTCCATTTTCGAAAAAAAATTTGCACATGCTGAGGCATTCTAAGTGTATTTGTACCCACTTGAGTGTTAATTTCTAAAAAAAAACTGTTTATCACGCACATTTGCAAGCTACGGTCCACCATCATGTTTAATTTAAGCTCCTCACATTATTGTCATTTCGCTCAGGTAATCACGATTCGAGAAAATCTGGAAAGCCGTTCCATAAATGAACTAAAAATGGATAAGTGTCCATACTTTGGCCTTACCGTGTGAATTTTCAACAATGAACCTGGTGAAAGTTACGTAAAAATTGCAGGTATTGTAGCAAACTTAAACTCAACCATTCAATCACGTGCAATTTTCAGGCTCTCCTTAGACTAGTTTTTAGTATATATAATGTGAGCAGTGCAAACAAAGGGTTGTAAAAGTATAAGTAGAGTTTGCGATCTAGTTCGGTTCATTTATGGACTCTGGCCAATTTGAAATCAATTGAGCATGAAAGATGTAGTCGATACCAATTTGAACTCAACTAGTATGCCAGCATCAAGCTACAATAGTTTCGAAATTACTGATGTTATGAGAAAAATCTCTGATACAATGCTTTTGATGCCCATGACCAGCTGAAATAACTAAAAAATTTGCAAACATCTGTCTCGAAGAGTTTTCTAAACAATTAAAACAAAAACCAATCCTTTTAGTTGGTATAATATTTCAAAGTATATTGGTAAGAAAAAGCTTTCTTCCTGTTCACAATAACATTCAAGAGCTTTATGCCATTTTATTAGCCACAGCCAGTTGCAAAGATTGAATTTGATTTGACCATTTGTCCTTAGCATTATAACGAGCGGCACAACTATTCTCCTTATCCAGTTGCAGTACCTGATTGACTTGATCGATTCTTCCCTGAATTGTGCTACAAAAGAAAATGATGCAATACATCTTATCCTCTTTATATGATTATTCAAAACAACATACTTATCTAAAATGCAAGAAACAAGCAAACTCTCCACCTCAGCTGGTTCAATATTTAACGCATTCGCAATGAAAGGAATTGCAATGTTCTTGTACGGCCGGATCAATTTAATCAACACTTGTGTGCGAATGTTTCTTAGGAGGTCCTCGATGTGCTCACGAATGAAAGGATCTGCCATTATGTTGTTTCGATTAATTCGCAAAATCGATTCAAACTCATTGATGTCGTTATTCTGATATGAAACAACAAGATTCGTCATGGCCAGAATTTCTGGATCATTCTTGTATGGCTTTGCTTCCTGTGAGTCGAATGGATTGATTCCGGATTTCATCAACCTAACAAAGAAGACATTAAAACAATAATTCACAAAAGTAAATGGCCACTTACATGTTAGCCAATACAAGGTATTTTAGACAGGTGGTTCTTCTGGGCGAACCAGATTCGTCGTAATTCTTAAACGCTTCAAAGAAATCTGTGTGCGCTTTTTCAAACTCACCCTCGCGAAGGTGCATTTTACCGCCACATTCCCGAATAACACCCATAATCAGAGGATGTGGTATGGCCGATTTAATGTGTAAAGATTGCTCGTAAAGTGCTTTCAGTTTTTTGTTATTCTTTTGTACAGTGTACATTTGGATTTCCAATGCGTAAATTTCAAGCAGCTGTGTGCCTTTCTTTAAATCATCCTCGCCATCATCAGTCTGAAAAAGGGGGAAAGATTTTCCTGTGAATTTCTACTTCAAAGATAATCGCGTAAAAGTTAATCGTTGTCATGCAACAGATAGCTGTTAAGAGGTACATGCAAATCGGTTGCATTACAATTTACTCTTACGCACTGAAGTGGGATTTCCTACTTGACAGGATTGGTGCAGCTGTTTAAGGATTTTCTGCAATTTACTAAAATCATTGCGGTCAAAATACAGCTTTCCCAGTTTTGTGTTTGTCTTAAACCACAGCCGATCGTTCTTTGCGTCTTTTAGGGCGTCCAATGTCGTTTCGTAGAAATTTTGCAATAATTCCATCTGAAAAAGGTTCGATTTAAACATTGAAATTTAAATGTTTAACGAAAAACTTACATTCTTCGATGTGGAAATGTAATCAAGAATTGAATTGATTGACTTCTCCGAGTGATTTCGGGTTACAGCGCTCTTAATGTATGTCAGTAGTTGCTTATAACGCACCATCATCTCTTCATAATTATTCTGGAAGGAGACCATTTTTGGTTTTATTTATTTTTTATTCTATGCGTTATTATGCACTGCAACTGTGCTTACCAGTTTAAAATTAATTTTAATCATTTGCTTTAGAGCCTTAAAGCCCCATTCGCCTTTCTCGCCATTTTCAAGATCCAATACTTTCTGAAACGAAGCAAGTGCTGCTTTCGGTTCATCTTCTTTTAATGCCTTGCTGTTATAATATTGATTCTCAAGATCTACATCAGGTTCAGAGTTACTGTCCTCAGAGTATTCCTTGTGTAGTGGAAAAGAAAAAAATAATTCTCGATTTTTGTGAAGATTTTCTTACAACTTACCAATCCATAATCCTCGTCATCTTCGCACATGAAATCATCGTCATTGTCCGACATGGCGCTTGGATAATGGTGGAGTAGTAGCTTTGAAAATTCCTTTGCCTCGTAGACAACAAAATTATAATAATTTGCCACAATATATTTTGCACAAAATGAAAAAAATCGCCGCCCGGAACAAACAAAAGTGTATAGAATTGCACCGCCTATGACAGTGGTTGTCAAAAACACGAAATGTCATTCTGGTGTTGTTTCTGTTTTTTAAATTCAAGTATAGATGGCGCAGAGAATGTTTCAGGGAGCGGAACCTCCGAATTTTATTAGCCTGACAGTTGGATATCTGCATATCGATTCTTGTGTAGACAAATTTATTATGAATTGTTCTTTTATGAAAAGTAGTATTTCATTTGAAATTAACAACAAATTTTTAAAGAACTTTCTAATTAATTTGTGCACTAAAGGCGTACTTTTATATTCTTTGGTAACCAGCGTGGATTAAAAGCGTACTTGTACTCTGTGCTGCGTTTTTTGTGCGCAGTTGTTCTGCACCAAATTCGTAATAAGTTTGGAGTCGAGGCTAAGTGCTTGTCAGAATTTTAAATATTTATCAGATGCTGCTGTGTTGTTTGTAAACAAGAATACATAAAAAATGGGATGAATTAAATAAGAAATTTCTTTTAAATTTCGCAAATAATTAATTGGTTTATTTATATATATATATGTAAATATTAGTATGCTGTGATAGAAATTAAATTTTGAAACAATTGCTTGCCAAACCACTGCTAATTTCTTGGGTGACAGTTGTTAGCCCAAGAATTGAATTGTACACATTTGTGTTACCTGTAAAACAACGCACTTGAGCGGGAGTTTGCTTTAGTTGGCGCTAGTACTCTGCCCTGGGGCAGACAGTGTTCAACCCCATCTTTGTCTCTATGTAAAATGATAGCCATTTCGCGGGGAAATGCCACACACTGTAGGGTAAAATGACGTTTTTGGCTTAAATTGTCAGTTTAGAATTTTTTTACTAATTTGTTTTTTTTTTCGCGTACGGATACCAATTGCAATAGCACGGGTGTGTGCTTTATTAACAGATAAAGTCCTATGAGTATCAGACTCAACGCATTCAACTCTAATGAACGAGGTTCACAGCTCTCTTCAGCGAAAGCTTTGAAGATGCCGTGAGCTCGTTGCTCAAGAAGTAAACGATTTATCAACGAGTTCGTGTTGCTCTTTGCTCAACTTGTCTCTTCATTGTAGAATCGAAGAGTGATAGTGAATGACTTAGAGGGGCTTCGTTTATTTTCGATTCAATACGGTTCAATTGCCTAATGAGCTCTAGCGGGACCTGTTGGCAAACTTGGATGGCCCGAGTATATAGAGATATAAGGTCTGTAGGTATTAAGCTAGATTGCTAGCTCCAAATTAGTTTGTTGATACGCAAACTATGCCTATATTTAAAAATTAAGCCAAGCTTATATGTTTAGAACTTTCAGTCGCGAACTCGGCCGAAGTTTAACCGGATTTCGGTTTAAATTTGTGTTGTTTAAACAAACATATTGGTATGTAATTTGGTAGGCTTTTCCGGGTGCTAGTTTGCTCTGGCCTTAAATTATGATATACCAATGCCGAAATAGCTCACAAACGGTCCAGTAAGCTGTTTGAGCTGACTGAAACTCATATAGTCAACAAGCTAAGAAAATTAGACGAGATATGCCCTTCTAACATTGCGGTTCCCACTCTTTTTTTTGTTTTGTTTTCATTTAATAAAAATGTAAGGTACATTGTATTACTTAACTTAAGTGGATAATTCTTAGTTTGTAGTTGCTAAGGCCTTGGTAGACGGTTTTTAGATATGAAGTATTCTTTTTTAATTTTGTCAGTTCTCCAATCCTGATAGGTTTTTTTCTTAGAAGGGCAATCGAATTTGTTAGTTTAATACTTATAGCATACAACTTTAATCCCATTATATTCCCGCCTCGTTATACATTATATCCTATCGATTTTATTCTCTCATCGATCACAGAAGGTCTCGAGCATTGTCAACATTTCTGTACTGATAAATTTTTGAACAAACTTCATTTATGTTGCTCAAGCTTATCGGTGTCAATTGTTTATATTTCGCAGTGTTATATTTGTATTTATGTTTTCAGACAATATAATAGCATCTCGATAATTGATCACCAAATTTAAGTACATTTTCTTGCCTGTAGTTAACCCTCTAGTAGATCGTATGCCTTAAAATAATCTACAATAAATACTATTATGAACTTCTGGAGGCTTGTTCCGGTTAGTGGCCTGATTTCGGTGCCTATGATAAAAGCTATAAATTAGCAATGCCATTTGATAAGAAACTTAACGAGATTAAGGTTGTATAGTACGAGTCTTATATAGGTGCCTAATGTCATACTACGTTGATCACTCGGATACAATCTTTCAAAATTGCTCCAACATCAATCATTCTGCAATGTGTGATACTTTGTTTATAATAAAAAATATTAACTATTTAGTGGTGCTATTTTTAATAGGAGTGTGATTATTAATCACGTTACTATTACTGGACAGAATCATATTGCCGTGTTTATAAACAATAAACACTTGAGTTTAAATTTCTTACTAAATCAAAAAGTATACCGTACATATTACTTAAATTCAAAATACAAGTTTCATTCTATACAAGTATCTTTGATCTAATCTGTACAGTACATAAGAGTACAGTGTAGATTTAATCATCCAGGTATGTCAAGCAACGCATATTTTGGCTTGTTGGCTAGATTACAACTGGTCTATAGAGGCTTGTTGTTGAATGTGAATTTAGAATTGAAATTAGCAATATTCTCCGTATCCCAAATGCGACAGTTTTGCTTATTAACAGCGCCAGAAAGTGTGAAATGGCCCTCGTCGGTCATCAAAGTTTGCTTCAAAAAATCAGGTTCAGTGTCAACCATTCGAGCGACTGTTTTGCGATATTCCAAGCGACGAGGTCGGCCTGTCGGCAATATTCTTTGAGTCAATTGCACTTTATACGGAAACTAATACAAATCATCCTTCAATATGCGCCGCCATTTGGTTCCACTGACGTCGGAATGCTGAGCGCATTCTTGGTTATCTGCAACACCCTCACTTACCGCTTCAACCAGTTTATTGTACTGCATGATCTTCCACTATCCCGTGTTCAACAAAATTCGACACCAAATGACGTCAGACGGTGTTTTTTGGCCACGATATTTTCGACGATATGCACGTTGAGTTAAATTAAAACAACTGAACGACTATTTTCAATGTACAGCGCCACAATATTTCACCGCGTTTTTTCCGTGTGAAGTGATTCATGTCTACTCAAGTCAATCGGTTGATAAATGTCAAAGTTATTCAATGTTTACATACCGACATAAAAGATAGCGCATCCTGTATATATCCTTTATGTCTTGTTGAGAAAAAAAATACGAAAATCTCCAGTTACAGAGATCCTGCGGTCAGTCGGACGATACAAGAACGAAATTTTGGTTCTCAAGTTGAGGTGACCGACGAAGCAAAATGCCATATTACACAAGTTTTACTCTGACAAGAGTCACTTTTGGTGACGCTTAATTTGGTAATACTTAGTTCTGCTTTTACGAATCAAAGTAGTTACAGCGTTACGGATTTGCGGGACTTGGTCATATGTACATGAATGGACATTTATATTTACGCCATGTAAAATGACTTTTTGACTCTGAAATTCAGCATTACTATCGAATATCGTGATTTCCACATCATTGATTTTGAACTCCTAGAGTGCACAAGAAGTAGGAATTGGGATTACACGTATCATTTATTTTCATCAAATGATCAATTGCAGTTTTTAACTGAAACATAACTACCCTGTATAATACTTATGGGCCCTTGAGAACTAAGCTCATTAAACCGAGTAATAAGCCGTGATTTACCCGACACATCCGTTTATTAATTAAGCAACGTGATAAGGCCTATAATTCCTGGAAACGTTACCGGTTAAATGAGTCCAAGCGAAAATATTGTTCACTACGCAATAAAGTTGTTGGAGAAATACATAAAGTCAAATCTCAAACGTACTCTAACCAGCTTAATACTTCATTAAGTGGGCGTCAGTTGTGGAATAACTTACGCAACTTAGGCATCGGTAAGTCAAGGGGCGACCGAATTAAAGATGTTGATGGCAATACTCTAAAGCAAAAATTTGTTTCCGTGCCCTCGCTACTTCCAATGAGTACTACAGAAGCTTCCTTTTCGTTTGCGGATCAGTGGGACGATTCTGGTTTTGGTTTTCCAGCGGTAGATCATGCCGATGTTGTGGAAGGTATGCTTTCTGTAAAGTCAAATTCTGTGGGTCTGGACAGAATTCATCTCTCGTTTTTAAAAAATTATTCTACCCATTGTACTGCCACACATAACCTACTTGTTCAATACAATTTTGACTACAGCCTAGTATCCCGACCTGGCCTAGAAGCTGGCTAAGATCGTACCCCTTCCAAAAAACACTAAAATGGATGAAATTTTTTCCTTTTTGTCGAAAGTGTTTGAGAGGATTCTTCAAAAACAAATTAGTGCTCACCTAACGGCGAATAATATGCTCACCCCAAAACAATCTGGATTTCGTGAAAAGCACAGTTGTATCACAGCCTTGTTAAGTGTCACAGACGATATTAGGCAGGCGTTGGACAGGGATGAAGTAACTTTTCTGGTATTGCTTGATTTCTCGAAGGCTTTTGACACAGCTAATCATGATATTTTATGTAAAAAGCTTATTCAGCAATATAACTTCTCAGCTGGTGCCACAAAGTTACTTTATTTCTACCTAACTAATAGAAAGTAAGCAGTGCAGGTTGGTGATAACTTATCCGACTTTCTCCCAAATGTTACCGGTGGCGTCCCTCAAGGTTCCATACTAGGACCGCTATTATTTTCGATTTACATTAATGAGCTTCCATGTATAATTGAGAACAGCTCATCTCACATGTATGCAGATGACGTGCAACTGTACCTAAGCTGCCCCCTCGGACTTATTGAGAATGGCGTTTCTTGTGTAAATGAAGACTTAGAGAAGATATCACATTCGTCCCAGTTAAATGGCCTTATGTTAAATCCAAAAAAGTCTAAATGTCTGGTAATATCAAGAAAAAGTATGGATCTGTCTTATTTTCCTTCGATCGTGTTGAGCGACGCTCCGATCGAATATGTTGAAACTGCAAAAAATCTTGGGATGATTTTCAATCAGTGTCTAACTTGGGATAAACACATTAATTCACTCGTCGGTAAAGTACATGGCGTACTGCGTACCTTGTGGGTAACTCAGTCATTTACACCAGTTAGTGTGAACTTTTTTGTAGGTGCACCCATGTAAGTAAAAGAAAGTTTAATGTAGCGTTTAACAGCACTGTACGCTATGTCTTTGGGATACGAAGATATGATAGATTGTCTGGTTTTGCTAATCGTCTGATTCGTATGCCTTCGGAAAATTATCTTCAACTTCGAAGTGTAACATTTCTTTCCGATATTTTGCTAACACGACAGCCACAATACTGTTTTGCAAGAATTAGTATATCATCCTCGAGTAGGTCCCGTCAATTAATTCATCCTCGTTTTTCCTGTTTAACATCCGAGCGTCAATTTTTTGTCAATGCCGTCCGGCAGTGGAATTCAATTACATTTAAGAAGCACAGCACGCAAAAGAAGCATTTTCTAGTAAATTTGTTAATTTATTTTCTAATTGAAGATTTAAAAACAGTCTAATCATATCATGGTAAGATAATCTTGGGGAGGCAATAGTCTCATAATGCTCTACTAAGTCCCTCGATCAAAGAGGGTATTGTCAGGTCAGGTTGAAAATGAGTGGGGTTGACGTCATTAAAGTATGACAAATCCAGTGAATTTACTGTGTCAACGAATTGCTTATTTTCCCCCCTTAGAATGTCAAGATTAATTTTTAAAAAAATTAATTCAGTATCTAATATCGCTAATTTTCTTACAAACCGAGGTTTAAGAATATGCTTTACATAAATTGTTACACCCCCACAAGGTCCAGTTGATTAACACGGTACATTTTATGTTATCAATATTATTCCCAATGCTTTGTAAATAGCATTCCGTGTTTATCACTACATACTCAGAATGTTGAGCAACATCTTAGATTTTTCTTCCACTGCTCCCAAAACCACAAAAGACTCCTCTAAGTGCCAAAGATCGTTGGAGGAAATCGTACCGGTTTCCAAGAGGCCCAAAACACATAGTTCTACAACCCCTGGGCCATCCAACAGCACATCTCTGAGTTCTTACAATGAAGTCCTAAAGGACGCATTGGTGATCGCGGTGATCGACAGTAACGATACCGACGGTTCCATTACACCGGAACGGTGGTAGCTGGTCAAGCTGAAGCTTTCGAGCAACTTCTTGGCCATCATGCGGGAAAACCCCGGACCACCTCCTATCACAAGCGACGCTATCTGGCACCAAGGCCATGTCAAGCTCATTGCATGTTCCAACCAGAGATCTCTCGATCTCTTCACCAAGGCCACCGTGGTGGAGGCGACTCTGGAAAACTGTAGCAATGATACGGTTTCTCCAGATTAATCTCCACCACTCAAAAAAGGCTTCGGCTGCACTCATTCTGCGTATTTCTAAAAACGCAGAAGACATAATCCTAATCCAGGAACCATGGATTGTAGAAGACGTGGTTCGTGGACTTAGGACACTCACATACGCTCCGCTCTATACAAGAGACAAAGGTAGGATTAGAACTTGTATATTAGTGAAACGTAGCCTTAATGTATTTCTACTTCCCAACCTCAGTGACCCCGACTTAACCGTTGCCAGACTAGAGACTGCCAAAGGCTCCTACTGGCTGGCATCTGCTTACCTTGGCCACGACTAAGTGGGCTCTCTCCCTGGTGATAACCTAGAAAGGGTGGTACTGGAAGCTGGAAGGCCTCATAATCGGATGCGACGCTAACGCACATCACACGGTATAGGGCAGTACCGACATCAATGATAGAGGTGAGTCACTTTTAGACTATATTTTAAGTACTAACCTCTTAATTTGGAATATTGGCAATGAGCCCACTTTTATAACTAGAAACCGACAAGTGTTAGATATTACTCTTGTCTCCGACAGCATCACCCAAAGGCTAACAAACACTCCTTTTCAGACCACAGATATATTCAATTCAGTCTGAGTGATGCTCCCCAGCCAACCATCTTTCCGGAATTACCGGAAAACTGATTGGCCAAAATACAGAGGAATACTGTCAAAAACGTTATCCTCTGAACTATCAAGTCCTCCGCGTGACACCAATGAGCTTGACATGAAAGTCAGGGAATTTACTCTGGCTCTCAATCAGGCTATGGCCGCTTCCTGCCCTCTTATTCAACCAAGAGGCAAGAAAAAGCCACATTGGTGGACATCGGCACTGGGACTGCTCAGAAACGGCTGTAGAAAACTTTTCAACGCAGCAAAAAGCACAAGAAAAGTGACCGACTGGGACTAATATAAAGAATCCCTCAAATTATACAAAAAAGAACTGAGGAAGGCAAAGCGACAATCCTGGAGGTCATTCTGTGACAAAATTACAGAAACCTCTGAGGCATCGCGGCTAAGAAAAATCCTCTCTACAAATCCTATGATGCCTAGCTGTTTGAAAAAAACCGATGGCTCTTGGACAACCTCAAGTAATGAATCACTCAACCTGCTTCTGGACACCCACTTTCCAGATAGCTCCCAATTCGCGGCCAGTAGCCGCCCACACAGGCCTACTGCAACCGTGACCAAAATTCATGGTCTGATTACGAGAGACATACTGCTCTGGGCGCTGCAAGGCTTCAAACCATACAAGTCTGCTGGTCCGGACGGTATAATACCGGCCGAGCTACAGAGGTCCTCAGATATTATTCTACCAGTGTTAGAAAATATTATGAGGAGCTGTGTAGAACTTATCCACATTCCACTGTAGTATTCATTCTCAAAGCTGGAAAATGTTCTCATGTAGTCCCAAAGGACCTCAGACCTATAAGTCTATCATCATTCCTTCTGAAAAGTTTAGAACGACTGATTGATATCCATATTCGAGCTAAAGTTGATCCAAGACTTCTGTCTACGGCTCAACATGCCTACTGTAAAGAAAAGTCGGTGGAAACGGGAATTGGGAACAAATATGGGGCCTTCAACCTCGCATAACCCACTGGCTATACATCTCGGTCATAAGACCGATACTTACTTACGGGGTGGTTGTCTGGTGGACGGCCTTGGAAAATGCAGTCAACCGCATTAAACTAAGCAGAGTCCAAAGAACAGCATGTCTATGCACAAGCGGAGCTTTGCGATCTACCCCCTCTGCGGCATTAGATATTCTGCTTCACTTGACACCCCTCGACATTTTTAGCAAGCAAGTAGCTGTGACTGCAGCTATTCGCCTTAAAGCGACTAAACAGTGGACAAATAATTCATTTGGCCACGCCAATATTCTTAATACTCGTACATTAGGAATCCTCAGAGAGAACATCGATTACACCATACCTGAACTTTGGTTTGACAAAAACTTCCATGTAAGCTTCCCCTCTAGATCATTCTGGGAGGAGGATGCTTACATGGAGGACAAGTCAATCCATCTCTACACAGATGGATCTAAAACCGATAACGGAGTTGGTGGTGGTGTTTTCTCAGATAAGCTAAGTCTAAGCCCCTCTTTCCGCCTTCCAAATCACTGTAGCGTGTTCCAGCCGGAAATTTTGGCGATTAAAGAAGCTCTGTCCTGGCTGAAGAAAAACGTGATATCTGCAAAGGATATCCGCATATTTTCGGATAGTCAGGCCGCCATCAAGTCCCTAGACTCGGTCTCATTATATTCTAAAACCGCCCTTGAACGCCGATCATCTCTCATGGAGATGACAGAGCAGTTCAACATTCACCTTTGTTGGGTGCCGGGCCACAGAGACATTCCAGGGAACTGCAGAGTCGATGAACTCGCCAAAATTGGAACCACTCTACCTATCCTACCGGACAAAGGTAGTATAGGTATGCCAATCGCTACGTGCAAACTAACACTAAAGGTGGATGCCAATAAAAGAACAGACCTTAGGTGGACTGCTGGGCAAACATGTCTAGCGACCAAACAGATCTGGCCAAGGCTGGATCTGAGTCGCTCTAAGTGTCTCATCCTTTTAGATAGGAAACATCTCAGCGCCATAATAGGTGTCATTACTGGACACTGCCTCATAGGCAAGCACGCAAGAAGGCTTGGCGCTGTTACTAATGATTTCTGTAGAAGCTGCATGTACGAGGAAGAGGAGTTGACAATCCTCCACCCACTCTGCACATGCCCAGCTCTCTCCCAGAGAAGAAAGCTTCATCTAGGAGCTTTCTTCTACAACGACCTAAACGGCATCACAATGGGCCAATAGGCCTAAGTGGGTTGGTATTTCCAACAGCCACTCTTACCTAACCCTAACCTTAGATTTTTCTATGCAATTCTCTGGACACATGACACATGTTTTGAGTGTAGTATATTTTTGGAAGGTGTTTTGAGCAGTTTGCTAACGAGTACCGGCTGATCTTTTTACTCAATGGGGTTATTCCCGCACACAGATTTTAAATTAAAACTTCAAGATAAAAATAGTATATAATTGCGAAAACTTGATGCGAAATAGGTGGCCAATTGCCTGTATTAGTTTAGAGAAAGTAGATTGGGGAAAACAAGTTAACACAACTATGTTCGTATTCGCTGTCATATTTGTTGCCGATTGTCTACCATTTACTCGTGGAAAGGTATACGCTTCGACATCGTTTAAGAATCGTAAAATTTTTTTTATCAAAATTCATAGTCCGTTACGACTACGCTACGTGCTTTAAATCCAAATTTTGGCCGTTATTGCCATCACGTTAAGCGAACAATTGAGCGTTTAGGGACCAAATTTGAATTGATTTATTCACTACATAATGTTGCCGTGGCAGTAAGAGACGCCAGAAGTAAAGGTAATACTGGAATTGTATGTTAGATGGTACTCGTAAGTCATTCAATCGATTCAGCACCTTTCTCAAGCGTTGGACATCTCTCGAACGTCCTTGTAGAGTATTTTGCGGAAAGGTTTGGCTTTACATTTGTAGATGATAGTATTGACTATTGACCCAGCAGCTAAAGACAAATGCTAATCGCTCACGCCCAATGGAAGAAGATCTCATCCTCGGAGACGAAGCACATTTTTGGTTAATAAGCAAGCAAAAGTGCCACATTTGGTCAAGGCAATAACCGATGGTGCTCCAGTAGCTATAATTTTTTTTTTTATTTTTTTTAAAAACTTAACACTCAAGTGGGTCTTAACTACATTTAAAATGCCTGAGAACGTGTTAAGTTTTTAGGAAAATACGGCAGAGAGAGAAAGAAACTGTTTGGTGAGGTTTTCCTGAATGAGGGTTCATTGGGCCGTACTTTTTCCGAGATGATACTGGAATTTCGGTTACAGTTAATGAAGTTATCGCTGCATGTATAAATGGAACTGGAAAGCTTGGAGAATCAGTGTCCTTGTGTCCTTCAAAAATCAAACTAAAATAAAGTAATTTTTATATATTTCTTTATTTTTAAATTATAAAAATTTGATGTGCATATAACCTATTTATGTTCTAAAATAATAATAATAATAAAAATTCTATTGCTATATTCATTTGTGTTTACCTCTGTTTTCGAGTAATTTATCATAACAGGAACATTTGAATTTTTCTTTTAGTCTAGCATTGTTTTTTTTTGTTACCTTAACAGTTTTTTTATTTATTTATTTTCTTTTAATTTTAATCATTTATTGTATATAAAAAAATATTTCTAAATATGTCATAAATTTGTAAATACATGCAACAGATTCTTCAATACAATACTATCATGGCGATGAAAATTCATACACTCACACAAGCCAATAAACTCGTATTTAAACAAAGAAACTGTGTCCCTCTGGTGGGAAAAGTAAGCAAATGTCAGGCTGATGTCGTACCATCTGCAACATGAAAAGATAAATTCATTAAAACTATTAAAAAGTTTACCTTAGGCAATTATTATCACCATTCGCCCACGACATCCGCCTCTTGACATCTTGCGTTGTATTGTATCCCCCACAATGGATGCATTTCAATCCGACAAAGTGAAATTTTGTCTTGCAAGTCTAAATTAATAAAAAAAAAAATTATAAAAGTAGATACGAGTATATATTTTTGAGTAAGTTAAAACCTACCTCATGACAATCATTACAGAAGACGTAAACCCTTTGGTTTTCATACTTCTTTGGCACAGTCATCAGTAACGCTTGAGCGTCCAAGTATTCCCACATTTTTGTCATATCCAGCAATGATGTCTGACATGTCGGGCAGACATAATGTCCCGATGCAAGAAGCTGATCAAAGCACATTTTATGTAATAAATGGCCACAGTCAGGTATATGGCAAGGTATTCGTGACGTATGAATGGCACCAAGGCAAACCGGACAATTTGATCGGGATATATTCTCCACACACTGGAATTGTTCTATAAAACTTTAGCTTTTACTTAAAAAAAAACTCCGCACTGCGGTCTGTAGATACCTACTCTGTGTCCTTCGATTTTTAACTCAATAGGCAGACACATATTGCAAACTTTACAATGGAAGAAATTTTCGCGACCGCCAATACGGCAAATGCCGCAACCATCACAGTGATATTGATTTTTGTCCTCATCATCAAATAGATTGCATATAAGGCAGGTGTACTAGGAAGTGTGGGAAATATTTTGTCAGTTTTTGAATACATTGAATAGTATTGTAATTGTTTAAATTGTACCTTTCCAAACCGAACGCCGCATTTTTCGCATTGTTCCTGAACCGCTTGCCTCGTCTTGCATTCGATACAAATTAATTCGGTCAGAGTTTTACGATCAAAGTGGTGGGTTTCATTTTCATCATGGCAATAGCGGCATTTGTAAAATTTATTACAACAGGGTGTCTAGAAAACAAAAGAAAACAATTTGTTAATACAAATTTTGACTAAGTAATAAATGTAAATTCTTATATGCTCGAAAACTAAGATCGACGTTTTGAAAAGCCCTAAAAGATAATTTATAAGATATAATCCTATCGAAAAGTGCAATAGATTTTATGAATGGCGTCGAATGTCAATCCGGTTTTGACATTTGTGAATAAGCAATGGAACACTATACTCCTGAAGAACTCGGAATAAATGTCACGATATTTTTGATGATCAATTCGTCAGTGATTTCCATCTATGTGAAGACGTAAACAAACAAAATTTGCGGTCTTCGGGCACGGAAAATCTGCGTGAATAGCCATTATATCCACTGAAAGTCACTGCATGGTGTGGTGTTTACGCTGGAGGAGTTTTATTTTTTAGAACGGCAGATGGTGAGCGCTACAGAGCCATAATTAATGAATTTTTCATTCCTCAGTTGGATGAATTGGGACTAGAGGGCATGTGGTTCCAGCAGGACGGAGCAACCGCGCACACTGTACGAGTCACAACCGACATTCAAAAGCAAAAGGTCTAAAGGAACATACAATACATTATGGTCCACCCTGTGCAAGGGATTTAATCGCAATTCTAAAGAGATTTATCTTTCGTTTTGTTGTAACAGTGACAGAAATTTGGGAAGGAAGAAAGCCCATCACTGTGCTTAAAAAAACCCTAGAAGGTTATTAGCGTCGAATTTTTCGATGCCACCAATTAAGTGGCTGGAGAAAGTTCACTTGTAAACCGTTCGGATTATGGAAATAAAGGAAGCTCCTTTGTCTAAATGGGAAAACTTTTCAATACCACATTTTCCAACTAGATCGCGAATTTTTTGCGGAATGAAATCGGTGAATTTAGTAAAATAATGTGAGAACAACTATTCAGCTCTGTTACACGACTTCAAAAATCATCTTCCTCGGAGACAACTCTACTTTTAAACTTGAACGTTTGAACATACGAGTACCCACTGTCAGATGGATGATCATTTAGCTACCTGTAAGTGCTTATGAAATTTTTCATCTGGAATAACTCAGCGAAGCGCACTTGGACCCCTCTTTATTTTTACTAAGTAATAAGGCGCATTCATACTAATAAACTATGAAAAAGAGAGTGAGTTTCGACAGAGTGCACTGTGAACGTTAACTATCCGCAAGAAACAGAAATATCCCACAAACTTTTCAAATATAGAGAACACATCCAGTAATCAACCTTAACGGTATCCAACAAGTATGCTAAGGAGATAACTTGCTGGAAATTAATATCAGAAGTTTCCGTACCATAATTACGACGAACTTCGAGTTGGATGCGAAGTCTCGAATTAACTGCAAGAGACAAATGCAAGAAAAGCAATTGGACAGGCTTAGAAAAAAGCTAGGGAAATCTGTAAAACCCCATCATAAACTTCGAAGAAGGTAAGATGTAGTATAGAATACAGCGGAATGTGTTGAAAACCCAAATGTCAGCCTTTCCAAAAGTTTTTAACTAACAATCTTCTCTTTTAGAACTGCAGAAAATTCGGAAAGAAACCAGACAACTTCACTTCTTAAAACGCCACTTAGATCAAATTGGGAGAAGACTGGACTTCAAAGCGTGCTTCTAATAAAAACTACCGAAAAGGTCGAAATAATAGATGAAACAAGAAAACTGCTCAGAGTTTTCTAAAAAGACGAATAAGCCAGACTGGAAAAACTCAAAAACTCTGAATATCTGATGCTACCTACACCGCGTTGAAAACAAAGAATTGAACTTCATGCTCGCAACGACAATTTGTATATTATCGTCTATTTACCGCCTGTGTAGGTAGACCTGACCAAGGAATTGTTCTTTCAACTAGGCATTTTTGACAAAGTCCAAGATTTTGAGCCATGGGATGATTAGGCTCTTATAAAGAGTTACTTTAGTTGTTCGAGAGACAGATTTGCTTCATATTTGCCTTCTGAGTCTTCAAAAGTAGACTTTAGAAGAGTTGCTCTTCAGCCCGTCAGCTCCAATAGTAGCTATTGGAGTTGAGTATATGGATTGATATGCATATGGTTATCATCATCCAGATTGAAAAGTGAAAATTTTATCATCATTGTCAATGTACAGTCTTTGAATTTGGTGCAATTTTCGAACCTCATTCGTGCAAAAGCAAGTATTTGTTTCCTCGAACCTCGCTTCTCATAATTTATTTTTTTTTCTAGTCCTCCTATGCAATAGGTCGTCTATGCCTCTAGTTTCACTGGTTAGGTTAGGTTAGGTTAGGTAAGAGTGGCTGTTGGAAATACCAACCCACTTAGGCCTATTGGCCCATTGTGATGCCACGTGGATCTGTGATCTTCTTACTACTGGAACCAGTTTGAGCTTATAATAAAGCGTAGGAGACTGTTAACGTCTATTTTTTCTAGATCGTTTAGGTCGTTGTAGAAGAAAGCTCCTAGGTGAAGCTTCCTTCTCTGAGAGAGAGCTGGGCATGTGCAGAGTAAGTGGGGGATTGTCTCCTCCTCTTCCTCGTCCATGCAGCTTCTACAGAAATCGTTAGTAAAAGCGCCAAGCCTTCTTGCGTGCTTGCCTATGAGGCAGTGTCCGGTAATGACACCTATTATGGCGCTGAGATGTTTCCTATCTAAAAGGATCAGACACTTAGATCGACTCAGATCCAGCCTTGGCCAGATCTGTTTGGTTGCTAGACATGTTTGTCCAGCAGTCCATCTAAGGTCCGTTCTTTTATTGGCATCTAGCTTTAATGTTAGTTTGCACGTAGCGATTGGTATACCTATACTACCTTTGTCCGGTAGGATAGGTAGAGTGGTTCCAATTTTGGCGAGTTCATCGGCTCTGCAGTTCCCTGGAATGTCTCTGTGGCCCGGCACCCAACAGAGGTGAATGTTGAACTGCTCTGCCATCTCCATGAGAGATGATCGGCATTCAAGGGCAGTTTTAGAACACAATGAGACCGAGTCCAGGGACTTGATGGCGGCCTGACTATCCGAAAATATGCGGATATCCTTTGCAGATATCACGTTTTTCTTCAGCCAGGACAGAGCTTCTTTAATCGCCAAAATTTCCGCCTGGAACACGCTACAGTGATTTGGAAGGCGGAAAGAGAGGCTTAGATTTAGCTTATCTGAGAAAACACCGCCACCAACTCCGCTGTCGGTTTTAGATCCATCTGTGTAGAGATGGATTGACTTGTCCTCCATGAAAGCATCCTCCTCCCAGAATGATCTAGAGGGGAAGCTTACATGGAAGTTTTTGTCAAACCAAAGTTCAGGTATGGTGTAATCGGTGTTCTCTGTGAGGATTCCTAATGTATTAAGAATGTTGGCGTGGCCAAATGAATTATTTGTCCACTGTTTAGTCGCTTTAAGGCGAATAGCTGCAGTCGCAGCTACTTGCTTGCTAAAAATGTCGAGGGGTGTCAAGTGAAGCAGAATATCTAATGCCGCAGAGGGGGTAGACCGCAAAGCTCCGCTTGTGCATAGACATGCTGTTCTTTGGACTCTGCTTAATTTAATGCGGTTGACTGCATTTTCCAAGGCCGTCCACCAGACAACCACCCCGTAAGTAAGTATCGGTCTTATGACCGAGATGTATAGCCAGTGGGTTATGCGAGGTTGAAGGCCCCATTTGTTCCCAATGGCTTTCTTGCAAGAGAATAAAGCTATTGTAGCTTTATTGACTCTTTCTTGAATGTTAGGTTTCCAGTTTAGTTTCCTGTCAAAAATGAGACCCAGATATTTTGCTGTATCGGAGAAAGCTAAACTGGTACCGTTTATTGAAGGAGGGTCTATGATTGGAATTTTATATTTCCTAGAAAAGAGGACAAGATCAGTTTTATGGGGATTTATTCCCAATCCACAGCGATCTGCCCAGCAGGTTAATCTGTTGAGATTTACTTGGAGGAGTTCTTTAATGGTATTTAAATGTTTTCCTGAGACGGCTATGGCAACGTCATCCGCATAGGCAATCACTCTGCTACCACCCGCTTCCAGGTATATCAGTAGTTCGTTAACCACTAAGTTCCAGAGAAGGGGGGAGAGGACACCGCCTTGCGGCGTACCCCTACTGACATATCTTTTAGCAGAAGTCTCACCCAGTTTGGAGTTGATTATCCTGCTTGTCAGCATTAGATTAATCAGCTCCCCAAGTGAGCCGTCTACCTGCAGAGTTGACAGCGCAGTCGTGATTGCGGATGTGTTGACGTTGTTAAAGGCGCTAGTTTCACTGGTAGTGCTTGCACATATTTTCCCGCCTCATATTGGATGTCTGAAATGTCTATTTTGCCAAAACATAATTCGCTAATCGCTCTGATGCACGCGGTTTATTAAATCGCCTAACACACCACGTGCAGATTATAAATTCCCTTTCCGGTTACAAAGAATTGGTATTTGGTTTAAGTGTACTATCTTTGTGCTTATAAAAAAGGTGTATTACGCAGTGACACTAGGTTCTCATGCCGTGAAAATAAAAAGATGAATATACTCTTTTCCGGTACTCAGGATTGACCTCTGAACAGAATTTGGGCAGAAAAGGAATGTGCATAGTTGAATCTTCACGGATGGCTTTAAAATCGATCAAGAGTTTAGCTTTTTAAGGCGATAAACTATATCTTGCGAAACAGGAGGGCGTGAGTTATCTTCGAATACATGTAGAGCCAAAGTTGAACTGCGCTGAAGTCTTTCCTAAACCTACTTATTACCTCGAAGCCAACCCGAGAATGGAACAAGTCTTATCAGGGTCTTGGATCAAAATGGAATCGCAAGAAATGCGATCTCGGATTTGTATACAAGTCACGGCTGAGGGAAGGAATTTTCAGGACTTGAAGCTTCCTTTGCTACTTGGATTTCTAAGAGCACAATCCAAGCCTTTGTAGCTCTCCAAATCGCAGGAAGACAAAAGCAAGGGCATATGCGACACTTCTTGTGAGAACGTTAATGATATTCTAGGCGTTTTCTCACTTAATCTGTTATTTATCGAAATTTCGCTAAAAGAAACATGGACTTCTTTGCCTAAGTGCTCTCCTTGGAAAAAACTATAATCAATACTGAAACAAGTTGGTGATTTTTAGGAAATAATTTGTTAATTTTTCTATATACGAGTATATGCCATATAGGGTACTAAAAACTTAAGAGCATGACTAATTTTTTACCTAGAAAATCGTTTGCTACTTATGACTAAATTTAATACCCCCAATAACACGAATATAACATCGATAACCTGAAATAAAAATGTACCCCTCATTTCTGCTTAATAAAATTCGCCGACGTATCGATTTTGAATACGAATTTGAATAAATTCTTTTTTTTGTTTGTTTTGTATTGAACGTAACTTCAATAATTCAAAAGGTTTATTCGAACCAGTTGTCTGCGACTAATCATTGTTCTTGATTGCAATGTTAATTTTACCCAGAGATAAGAAAGTATAAAAGCCCTTAAGAATCAATTAACATATTGTGAGCTTCATTAGCTGCCCCGCTTACGTCGAATGAATTAGTGGCGGTATAAACCGTGTTCAAAAATATCCCCCAAAAACTTGTTGTAACCGAACATGGACGTCAAATTAAGGTGGTGATAACCGGATTCAATTGATACAGAATTGCTTATTTAAATAATCAAAATCTGGAAAAAAAATCAAACCACTTCAACTGTGCTCATAGGGGAAGAAAAAAGGTAGTGCCATGCAATTTGGAAAGTTATAAAAAAAAGCCAGTCTGTAAATATGGATGTCTCTGACTTTGAATATCAGCCACAAAACCAAAGAATGGAAACTTTTTTTAAAAAGTAAATTGTAGTTTTTTCACCAAAGGAATTTCTTGTTTTGAGGACGGGATTGGCTACGTCCTCGGTATGTGGATTGGCTATGCCTTTTGGTATAATTTAATATTCCAAGTGTTTTAGAAAATTTAAACAATTAGAAAGAAAGATTGCACATTTCTTCACGCATATTTATATAATATATGTAAATATATGTCATATGTCAAACTTGACTACTTTAAAGATCGCAAATTGACAGGAGACAGGACAATTTTATGGAGGTTCGACTCGCTATTTAAATTTTCGATTCACTTTAGTGCTGAAGTCGTTATTTTTCCAGACTTAAGATAGTATATCAAATGCATCGTGTCCACCAATGTTAAGTTAAGTGAAAGAACTCGAAGGGGTAAAGGTTTTGGTTTTGAATGTAACACATTTGTCTTACTTTATCTAATCGTATTCTGAATGCATTGGATTCTAAATTTTGGACCATCTAGTGAATGTCCATAAAATAGGCAGTGATCCAAAGCGAAAAACTACTTCTCCGGCATCAAGACTTACATTCTAGTGTTTCGTAACCCTTTACAATGTTGGATGGACACATTAACAACTTGAGGATCATCTCTTCATTTTACTCCTCAGGAAAATTCTCATGAGGTAGCTATGATGCGCGCTATAGTAGTTCTGGCGATGTACCTGGCAATACTTCCGCATACATGATGTGAGGGCCCAAGGTTGTCATTTCTATATTCATAAGGTGGCCGGTACGATTTTTTTTTGAAACAAGATTGCCATGCTGCAGACAGTCTGACACCAAAGTATAGTGCGTGCTACAAGACTTCTTCTGATCCTCATAGTGCCTGTTCACATTGGTGCGGGCAGGAAAATTGTCCGTAAGAGAGAGAACGCTTTTTATTGAAGTGGGAAAAAGAAGGGTTACTTCCACTGAAAATCCATTTCTAAAGTGGCAGATAGTTCGAAACTAAGCTCCATTCTTTTGTATTTACAAATGAACTTTTACGTTTATTCAAAAAATTTTCTACTGCCAATTCTTACGCCGATAACATAGCAATTGTGATTAAATACAAATATTTCAACTCTGTTGTGGATAAACTATAGGATGAATTCGCACATTTGTACCCCAAGAAGAAATGTTTAATATACGAGTACATACCATATATCACCGAAAGCACCTCTATCCAATGTTAGCCACAAACAGCACTGTCTTTATTTTTTATAAAATGACGACGAAGCTCGCGTTTCATTTCAAGTATTTTTTAGATTTAGAGAATATGGAGTAAGTTGCTCCGGAAGATATGTGGTTCCAGCAATAATGGTCATGAAATCATTGACTAACTGAGGACTTGATTCAAGGACAACACGAATTACAAAAGGGGCCATTGATTTAGTATCGAGATGGGGCTATGTGAAACCTTTGGTAATGATGATAAATCGTAAGCTATTCAGGCCTTCGCATCTAATATTCAGTCCCAAATTGAAAATAGGTCAATGAAGATATTGATTCAAACTCAACTATCGTTATTGTTTAAAAAAGAAGTCCAAACTTCTATACCCTTTGAGAGTTGAAAGAATTTACAAAAAAAAAACACTATTGCCTTGTAAATACAAGTGCAGGTTTTTCAGTTTTAAAACCTTAAATTTTCAGTCCTTAAATTTTTGGAAAATCACCATATTAGTCCTTTATTTTAATGATATTGATAGTTTTGATGAAGCATTAACGTGTCCACTTTATATTAGTGCATTCAGCACGTGCTTTCGTCTCTTTAGAAAATCAGAGCATACCATATGTTAAACAAAGATCTCGTTCGGCCGCTTTTTCATGCTCATATCGCCTTTTCATACATTTATTTCGGCCTCCACATTCGTATCTTCTCTGAATGGTTTGGCTTTGATGGTGCTAATCAACCAAATAAACAAAAAAAAAAATGAAAGGAAAAAGTGAAACCAGTAACTAAGTGCAATACTCTTCGATCAGACGATTTCATTGCTTCACTCCAAGTGTGATGAAAAATTAGCGCCTCCCCGTTTCAGTGGTTCTATACACATTTATCTATTACCTGCTGGAAGAACCCGATAAATTTTATTAACAATTTTTGATTGATAGTGAACTCTGGAAAGTTTATGTTCTATGCAAATAAATCTGTCGACAAGAATAATAAGAGTACTCGTATATTCAATTGGCCAATGCTACTTAAGTTTTGAGATTTGGCAATACCAGTGTAGATACGTCAAATCTGACATCACCAACGTAAAGTTTGACGTTTTTAAGGGTACACGTGGTCGGACCGTTTTGTCAGTACGTTTTTTACAGAGGCTAGAAAAATTATTCCAAAAAATTTAATTAACTTGCGAACATTTCGTACGATGATTTTTTCATGATTTTTGACGTGGAATAACTCAACAACACGCTTCGACTTTTGATGGTAAAACACCATCCCGAATTCAGTCGTGATCGTCGTTTGCTCCAGGACGAATTTCGTGAAGGTTGTCCAAAATTGGTTATTGTGCCAGAAAACATCGATGCTGTGCGGGAACCGATATTGCAAGATCGTTATGTGTCTTAGTTTGAAAATCGCTCCAAAGAAATGTCGAAAAATTCTAACGCGGTGCTTAAAAAGACATCTATAAAATCGTGACAGGCGGCGAATCATGGACCTATGCATATTCACCCGGAAATATGCAGCAGTCGACTGTATGAGTCCTTCACTAATTTTGGTGGGGGCTAATGCCCCCATTTATTTGGCTTACAAGCTTACAGACTAGGACTTAGAAAATAAAAACTAAATTAATATCTAGGGCTTATCACTAAGGCTTAAAGCTAGGGATGGTGAAGGAGATCGAATTTGAGGCAGAGTGCTGCGATTAAAATGGAAAACGGAAAGGTTGGAGTTTACCTTACGCAGCATACGGGAGATTGGTTCGTTAGAGCCATATGTGGTGCGGTGGATTGGTGGATGCACCCGACGGAGTCTGAGAGGAGTCGGTGAATGAAAATAATGTCAGCTGCGTCCCTTTGTTCCTCAAGGTTATTCAGGTTAATGAGTTTGAGACGGTCTCGATAGGGAGGTAAGATTAGATATCTTCCAAGGCAGACCTCGAAGAGCAAATCGAAAGAAAGAACTCTGGATGCTCTTAATACGGGATACATGAACTCGTTGAAAGGGACACCACGCTTGACTAGCGTACTCGAGAAGGAGGCGAACGTGAGTGATGTGAGTGAGGGCTACAGAATTCTTTGGACCATCTTTTAACGAAGCCAACTGATGAGTTTGCTTTAGTAATTATTTCATTAATATGCAAGCGGATATTATGCTCCCTGTCGCATAATATGCCAAGGTCGCGAATAGACTCAATAAGGCAGATAGGTTGGCCGTGGAGAAGGTAGGTGTCGTCTAAGGCAGTCATGCTCAGTTTTTCAAAAGGCCGCCAGTCCTAGGAAATAAGGTGTCCCACTGGTAGTAACCGAAAGGTTGCGGAGTCCGACCGCATACCATATTCTGGTACCACGGGTGTTCAACTTGTGGGAGTATCGTGGTGGTTATATTATAGGTCATACCTATATCGCGGGGTAAATCATGTCGACTATCGCTGCGTATTCGGCATCCTTATGAATTATAAACATAACTTATAGACAATCTTGAAATGATCGCTGCAGATTTCGGAGAGTAGATTCTGTCTTATATACGACTTGTAGTAGGTACTGGAGGTGGTATTAATGCCATTCGAATGAGCGCTGATTTACGCATTGTATTAATCCCAATATAAGAGTAGCCTACACGGCAGGTGTCCCCCACGTAAAACTCTTGAGAAGTTTGTATGGGTCTAGAAGCACTTCGAAGCAAATGGTCGCATGTTTCTTCGCAAAAACCGGAAATGTTGCCACCGTGCCATTAGAGCAACGTAGAGCGGTCAATTAGGAATGGTACACCACCATTTGTGGTGGATCATTATACACCACGACAATGCGAACTCTCACCGGTAGGCTCAAACAAGCGGATTTTTGAGCACTCAAAATATTGAATTGATAGATCATCTGCGGTACAGCCCTGATTTGGTACCCCACAACTTCTTTTTATTCCCATAAATTGCGAAGAAGTGGTTGATGCGTTTACAACGTATGTGTTGGAGTTACCGCGTTCAAAGTGGAAAAAGTTTATACGGTAGTATTATCAGTATTTGTCTTTGAGAAAAAAGCATTATGTAAACACACTTTATTCTCTTATTTCGGTTTGGAAATATATGTACTATCCAGCAAACTCATCACTGCTTGGAATGAGCAAAAATTAAGAAAGAAATTCCACATAAGTGTACTCGTATACATTCATATATCAATAAGTTTGAGAACATCAATTGATTTTAAGTCTTATGATTGGAGCCTAAATGAGAATATCGCAGGTCAGTTTTGCACATTGGCACAACCAGGCAAACAAGCGACTCATCGTTCTATTCAGCTTGCACCGTAATTGATTGAGCGATCTTTCTTTGCATTTTCCAATTTCAGTCGCAGAAGCCACATCGCACATACGTAGCCATGAAATCTGTCTTTCTAATCGATGCTCTGCGATTGCTCAGAACTTCTTTTATGTTTATTTTTTCTTTAATTTGAAAACAAAATATATATATATATAGGTTATATGTATACTCATATATATATACATGGGATCTTTCATTCGAAAGAATTATGACGAGCAATTATATGAAAGCTGTCACAACTTAGTTGGGATAAATTCAATCAGCGGCTATAAGAGAATGCACAGTCATTTTATGTATGAGGGTGAGGAGACTGGTTTTGGAAAAAATTGTGATGAAACTCATCACAGTTGTTATGTGTTACCACATAATGTACACTCTGCCCGAAGAAGCCTTGTGTTGGATTTTTTAGGACTCATCCAGTTGCTGAAATAGAAATGCTGCCGGATGAAGCCTTAATGGGCCTGCGACAGTTCTCATATCCTCGAAGTAGCTATGAATATTTTTGTGCAAACCAAATAGTGACAATGGGTTTCGAATCTGCATGTATCATTCCAAGCTCTAGACTGCTTAAAAAATTGTGATAATACGGAAATTGCTACTGACAAGATCAGTGGTTATTTGGATGTGAATTTGTTATTGGAGTCAGACTTAGGAAGGAATCCTTGAGCTTGTGAGGTGTCTTATGACAATTCGTCTCAAGGATACACTTGCCAACATCAGCTTTCGTACGTATATGCTCACGGAATCGACGACGTCAAGGACAGTTCCTACGAGACCCTGCATAAAATGTACGAGAAGTGCAATAGGTATGACGTTGAAATATTCCTGGATGATTTAAATGCAACGACAAGAATGGAGATCATATTTGGTGATACTCTATTTAAAATAAAAATAGGTCAATCGAATTTTCGGTGGAGCGAGATATTGTCATACTAGCAAAAGGACATGGAAGACCTTCGACCTAATAATCAACAGCCAAGCAAGGCACTTCTTCAGTATGATGAATATCTGAACGTTCCGCAGAGCATTACCTTGTTGAAGGCAGAGTACAACCGTAGATATTCCAAATAGGGAAATAAGCGTCGGACGTCTACAACCACCAGAGATCGCCAAAGTCTTTTTAGATTGAGTATCCCTTGATCTCTCGAAAAGCCCTACACTAGTAAATAACCCTTCAGAGTGCTGGGTTTCCCTCCGCCACCTAAAATGAAATCACTGGTTCCACGAAGTACACTGCCGATCACTAGATGAGGCCATACATTTTGCAATCAATTTTCACTCTTTATACCTGTTTGAAATTTAATTTTATAGTAAAAAGTATGCCCGCCATTTTTCGGAATAGAATCATACAGTTTTTTTTTAAATAATCAAGAGAAATTCGGGCCCAGGCATTACAAATAGCTTCGATTAGTGTCCTTGTCTTCAAATTGTCTGCTGCCTTCATACATTTTACGAGATAACCATGCCCAAACATTTTTGATTATGTTTAAGTCCGGCGAATAGGGCGGCCACGGCAAAAGTTCCACGTCTTCTGATTGAATCCAACTTCTAAGAACCCTGAAAGTGTGGATGGGGGCATTGTCTTGTTGGAAAATCAAAGGCAGGGGTCTGAAAATGTTTTTCACTTCTGGAAATGACCGTTCCGGAAAACATTTGTAGTTGTTTCCGTTCATTGTTTTGGACAAAATCTCCAACTCGATTGTACGATAGGTAGTAGGTAATAGCTCCCCACACGATTATACCTGATGTACGGCTGTGATGTCTTGCCAACATAAGCTCTTCTTTTCTTAGTTCTTGGAAATAAAAGTTGTAACCATCGGGGCCGTCAAGGTTAAACTTTTTTCATTCGAAAAGACAACGCGTTTCCATTCACTGCTCCAAGCGACATGTTCTCCTGCAAAATTCATTCGATGCTCCTTGTGTACTTGCCTCAAAACAGGTTTCTTTTTAAGTTTACTCCTCTGTATAGTACCACTCTTTGTATTATCCTTCGGACCGTTGCTATGCTGGCTGATACTCCGCTGTTGGACCTTATTTTAGTCGCTGGTAGGGTAGAGTAGAGGTACGCCGTAGAATTAACCGCTTTTCTCGCAATATTGAGAGCAACTGTCTTACTTCTATTAAGCCCCCTTGCAGTTTCTCGGCCTGAGAGTCGTAACTCATTGAAAGTATCTATTTTTCCTCTTTCTGTCGCTGTCAAAGTAAAGAAATTAGTAAGAGAAACGTGTGGTTGAAGAAATAGAGAGATATTATTGCAGGAAGAAGCAGAAATGAGCAAGTAAAGATTAGCCGCACAATGTGCTGAGGATACGGAATTCTCCCTATAAGGCAGAGTGTACCTGTACTTGAACGATGATAAACAACAATGCGACCTATCTAAACTAAATCCGCTCTCCAACGAAGCTGTTGTTGCTGATGGCCAACCCAACTAGCTGATTAAAGTAATGATCATTTGATAAGGAGTATACAGCAACTCATCAAACAAGATATTTGCATTTAAAATTGCATAGAAACCCAGTGTTTGGCACAAGGAACTCTTCACGATAATGAGTGAATTTTGGTTCCCTGAATCTCTCCTTCAATGCAAATTGTCTTTTACGGTATCAAGTTTGAAAGATATCATCGACATTTAAAGTCACAAAATATAACAAGCATTGCCTCAGAGGTGTTCCATTCATTCTGTATCCGACACATACCCCGTTTATCCGACAGCTCAATGTGCGTTGAAGCAATCTGCATTGGTTCAATACCCGTAGAAATGCTGGTATTTACATGAAATTATCCAAAATGAGTGAGAGAAAATTGAGAGAAGTTTAACAAACAGCTGATTGAACTGACACTTGACACTGATACATTGTTCTTACTTCTTTGTGCCTGTTTACATTGGCGACGGGATGAAAGTCCTCACCATGAACGTCGTGTTCACATTGTCATGGGGTTGAAAGACTTTTTGACAAGTGGAACACTTGAATCGGAGCATTTTTAAGTTATAAATTTGCGCAGCTGACCTGAAATGTACCTTTTTTCCTATTCTTCACACTTCCTTTCTTATCAACGATCAAAAATAAAGTGAAAAAATATGTCAGAAATGGAACGATATGGAAAAAAAACGATGTGTTGCACCCGAGAATCCACTTTAGAAATGGATTCTCGGTGGAAGTAACCCTTCTTCTTCCCACTTCAATAAAAAGCGATCCCTCTCTTTCGGACAATCTTCCTGCCCGCGCCAATGTGAACAGGCACTGTCTATCTAAATATGTAACACAACTAACACCTGTTCGATGGTGAAAGAATGATGAGAGCGCGAGAGAACGTATGCGTGTTGAATATTTCAATGCGGTTTGAAGTGGTGTTTATATGAGCGTATTGAACCAATGTGGATTGCTTGAACGCACATTGAGCTGTCGGATAAACTGGGTAACACTTGTAATTCATTTATAGATTCGAGTAGCATTATCAATTCAAGATGAAAAATAGAGTGGATTTTGATGTTTCCTAAACGAATCCCAGTAGTATTTTTTTTGCTTTTTTGTTTTTTATAATGAGCGCGCGCTCAAGGGGATTGAGTACCCTTAAGGTGATTGTACACAGCGCGGGCAAAGGAAATTTAGGGAGGAAGAAAAGAGAGGTACCGATGTACAGTGTTTTTAAATGTTTGCAAGTTATAACGACCAGGAAATACAGAGATCGGCAGGGCATTCCATAAGCGAGTTGTACGGCTTAGGAACGAATCACGATATTTTAGAGTACTCGTACCTCCGCAAATGGGCTTGAGGGTATACTGATGAGCATTCATAGCAAGACGGGTGTTACGGTTGAAAGTTTGAATGGGCGGAACGCTACTGGCGATTTCAGTGGAGCACTGGTGGTGGAAATAGCGATAAAACAAAGTGAGACACGAGACATTTCGTCGGTGTTCGAGGGTGTCCATTGATTGACTGATATTAGTATGATCAATAAGTTTTATCGCACGGTTTTGAATCCTATCTAGCAGGTGCAGAGATGATTTAGGAGCACCTGACCAGATGTGGGATTTGTACTCCAATTTCGGGCGGATGAATGCCTTATATATTGAGGCCAGATCAGAGGGGGTAAAATATTTCTTACATAGCTTGAGGAAACCTAGACATTTCGCAGCATTTTTGGCGACATCAAATATGTGGTCATTCCAACGTAAGTTGTCATTGACACACATACCGAGAATGGAAAGTTTTTCGGTTTCGACGATGCAAGTGCCATTCATGGATAATGGCTGAGTGTTTTAATTTCGCTTTAACGATAGCAGACAGCATTGTGTTTTGGAAACATTAAATTCCACTCTGTTGATAGTTCCCCAATTGGTTATGCTGTTGATATCGGAATTTAATGAGCTTAGCATACGCTGCCGGGAACGAATATGAAAAGCAGAGGGTACTGTCATCAGCAAAGGAATATATTGGATTAGAAGTAGCAGACAAGAGATCGTTAATGAAAATTAAAAAGAGTGTCGGTGACAGAATAGAGCCCTGGGGCACACCAGCATTTATTTTATGAATATCAGACTTGAAACCGTCCAAGACAACTTGAATTGAACGTTCCGAAAGGTAATTTCTAATCCATTGAAGAAGAGAGTCTTCGATCCCAAATGCACGCATTTTCGACAAAAGAGCCTGATGCCAAACTCTGTCAAATGCCTTAGAAATATCAAGTGCAACTATCTTGCTTTCGCCAGATTGATGTACGCTTTGGTTCCACTTTTCGGTGAGACATGCCATCAAATCACCAGTGGACCTGTTGCTACGAAAACCATATTGCCGGTCATTGAGAAGTTTTCGTGTTTCGTGATATTTCATGAGCTGACGATTTATCAGTGTTTCCATGACCTTGGAAAGAAGGGACGTAAGTGCAATGGGTCTGTAGGAGGAGAGAGAAGATGATTCGCCTTTTTTAGGGACGGGCTGGACAAATGCTGTTTTACATCTGCTCGGGAAGAGTCCTAAAGAGTAGGATTGATGAAAAAGCTTACGCAGTGGTTTTGCCAGCGTGGAAGAAAACCTCTTCAGAAGAAGGGGGGATATACCATCTGGACCAGCGGATTTATGTATGTTGAGATCTTTAAGTACTCTTGCTACTACACGAGTGCGAAAGTAGATTCGTCCCATTGAAGATTCGATGCACTCAAGTGTAGGCGGAGGCAAAGCACAATCTGTGAGTGTTGAGCTGGCCGCAAAGTGTGCAGCAAGCAGGTTGGCCTTATCCAAAGAGCTGACAGCTGGAATGTCATTGTAAATGAGCGTTGGGATGGAGGATGGGGCGGAATTTCTAATGTTTTTGACGAACGACCAACGATTTTTACTTTTTGCCTCAGTTTTTGGTCGTATAGGAATTTCACACGCTTAAGAAAGGCGTTGCAGTCATTTCTGGCTCGTTTGAACTTTTTTCGGTTTTCCTCTGTCGGGTTGGTCTTGTAGGACCGAAAAAACATTTCTCTAACCCATGCCTTTTCTTTTGGTTTGATACTCTTCATCCGATGAGGAATAAAGGATTTCATTCCAAAGCGAATGGTGTCTGTTACCGCTCCAGTTGGCTTTCTCGTATTGCCATACGGTTCTTTTAGGAATTTTTTTCTCTAACTGTATGGTCGGTGTACGAGAAATTAGCTGATATGACACAATGGTCCGACGAGCCTAGAGGGGAGAGCACATCAATGGTGTACTTATCAGGGTGAGAAGAAGATGACTATCAACGTCTGGTATTCGCGTGGGCTCATTTACAAGCTGCGTTAGGTTGTTTTCTACAGCGAAGATCTTAACACACCGTCCTTGTGTATATTGAAGTCGCCCGTAATAACGATTTCAGTATGAGGATACAGGGATACAATTCTTTGAATGGAGTCAGACAGCGCATCAAACTCGTTAAAAGTCGAATTGTATGCGAGTATATTAGATATTCTGACCCGCATGAACGTGATCAATTGAAATTCAATTTCACAATCCAAAGTTGGTTTATTCAAACGTCATAATTGTCTACGTATATAAATTCATAATATTTGCAATGAAAATCTTGCATACAGATGCATGCAGCAGATGATAAATTGCTTATCGTGTCACCGTCAAGCTCATCACAATGATAGTCTAAAAATAAAATTCACAGACGTCATGTTGTCATAAACCATCAACCAAATTTATTACTCCTTACCATCGTCATATATACTCAGTGGTCGTTCCTTGAACTGGTCTAACTACAATACTTAACCGATTGTAAAGCTAATTTCTATTTTCGAAAACTCATTATCGATCGAGGTGATAATTTTTAATTCAATTTAACTTAGATCCACCGTCACAGGATTGCATATTGCATATTGGTATATATACGAGTGAATGTCTACTGTCTACTGGATCTACTTGTACTCCATCTACTGGTTTCAAGTTGATTCAAAATTAATTATAACTTGTTTCAAGATAGCAAAAAAAACAAAACATGCTTTTTTGTTATGTACTCGTATACGTGATGTCAAAATGTTATTCTATTTTTTCAAACTCGATCCAATCCCAAATTCATGCCCATTGCTGGGGGCGTATGTACCTTACGAACACATCAGACTACGTGTGAACAAAGCCTAATTCTGAACTAACCAAGAGTATCAATTTCTCTCAAACTATTTACAAATAAATTACTGGTATAATATGTAGTTAGTAATAGAGATACATTTATTCAGGTGCGGATAAATTAAATCAACAAGCCGAGAACTTCTGGCTACAATTTAGCAGCGTGTCGAAAACACGCTTCGCTTTGTGAACACTATATTTAGCCGGAATATAAACAGGCTCCGAGTAATTAGCGATATGTTCCTACACGTTTATCTGATTCACTGATTGCGCATTGTGTCAATATTGCAGTTTAAGCTCAAATTCCAGCAGAATTTTAGTATTTGAGTTTTCATATTGACTGACAATTGTAATCGATGAAATCGTGATTTTCGAGCATTTCAACTCGGCAAACAGTCGGATTTTGTTTAGCGCACATGTGTACAATTAAGTCACCTTTGGCCTGCTTATTTCAAGGTATTTCAAGAGCTAACAACTCCGAAATTCCATGTAAAGAAGTAAAATATTCAAAATTTTAGCATTAATTAGGATCAAGGAAAAGATTGTTTAATTAATCTGGTTCAGTTTCAGTCAGTTATGAGATGTGTGTTGCTGTGTTCATTTCTAACTTCCTGATAGGGAAATTTTTGCGAAAATGAAAATTTAGTGATATCTTTACGTTTTGAGATGTCGGTAGGTAGAAGGTATTTAAAAAAGTTTTTAAGAAAACGTACGTCTGTGTGCGTGAGAGAGAGAGTATACCTCGCATGTCTCAATTTGTTTGGCCCACACTAATTCACGAACGAAGAGTGCTATCGATTTGAATTTTTCTAAGATGAGGCGTCCTCGTGCTACATTGCGGCCATTATATTTTGGCCAAAATCCGCTGATGACTTTTTAAGTTATTAAAAAAAATAAAAATGAACGAAATCAAATTACTTCTTCTTAAAAATAGAGGACTCTTCCGAAAATTTTGCAGTACTAACAGTAACAATTCTGTGGATACTCTAGTAAAATTAGCTGATGAAATTTATGATAGGCTAAGTGAATCCGAAACACCAGATGTTTTATTTATAGATATTACCAAGGCTTTCGATATTGTGGACCACATATTGCTGTTAAATAAACTTTATGAAGCGGTTTTCAGGGGCTTTATTCTTGGTTTACTTCGTATCTACAAAATCGAAAACAACTGGTGAAGATCAAACAAATTTTAAGTTTTCAACATTTTATTAATATATAGGTGTTCCACAACGTTCTGTTTTCGGTCCCATCCTGTTTTAAATATATGTGAATTCGGTATTTATCCAATATGTTAAAGATCACAGCATTTACTGATGATACCGCTGTTTCTTATTCCAAAAGAAAAGCTAATCCTGATCTACTTTTGCTGATGTAAATTATGATTTAGATACGAGTATACCATATACCATAACCTAGTAATCAGTGATAAAACAAAGTTCACGATCATTAATATTATGGATGAAAAATGCCATGACTTCTCTTTATATTACCATCCACAGAGTTGCTTGCGTGTTTGTTTAGCTAAAAGCAGACATAATCCTGCAACATTCAAAAACAGCGTAAATTGTAACGGGTGACCAGATAGCAATGATAGTTTTTCCAATTGTTATGTTTCAGCAGCTGTTAAAGTTACCAATCACATTGAACTGTCAAAATAATCAGTAATCTTTGCCATTTTATCACGCATCGTTTTAACCTTGCCGAACGTGCGGAAATTATTAAAAAATATTATCGAAATTCCGTCTCGAAGAAGACCCAGAAATGTCGATTCGGCGCCTATCAGCTGAATTGGGCATCGCCAGAGAGTCAACCCGGCTTACATCCGTATAAGATTGTGCTGACTCAAGAATTGAAGCCAGACGATCATAGGCAAAGCAGTGAGTTCGCTAATTGGGCGCTGGAAATGTTGGCCGGAGATCCGAATTTTGGCCAAAAAATCATCTTCTCGGATGAGTCACATTTTTGGCTCAGCGCCTATGTCAACAAGCAAAATTGCAGTTATTGGAGCGAACGCAATCCACAAGTGTACGGCCAAGCATCAATGCATCTACAAAGATTGACTGTTTAGTGCAGTTTAAGGCATGGCGGCATCATCACACCTTTTGAAATGAGAAAGGAGACACCGCTACCCTCAATGGTCTCAGGAATACAGCGATGTTAACCGACTTTTTGTGGTCAGAGCTCGACTACATCGATATTTCCGAGCTGTGGTTCCTACAAAACGGCGCTACATGCCATACAAGCGACGCAACGCTCGAAGTTGTAAGGGAGAAATTTGGCTACGTCAAGTCCTTAGTTTAAGCTGACGAGTCAACCACACCGACCGCTTGTCGTTTTATTTAAATTTATTTTTCTACCATTCCTATCTGGTCACCCTATACCCATTGGCAGAACTAATGCCATGAGAAGGACGCTAATGACTGAACTGAAAACTATACTTGGTATCGTGCCCCTAGATCTCTACATGCAAAAATCGGTAGCGAAAAGTGCTTTCAGATTGAGTCAGCTTAATGGGGGGAAAGTAAACACGAAGGCCCACGCCCAATCGTTTCTACGGAACTGAGTTTATGCTCCAATATGGGCTATAAGATATCTCATCATAATACCTGTAATACCTACCATTCGCCTGTATTTTCTCAAGAAAGTAGGTATGGGACATACTGTATATACATCGTGAAGTGTATACATACGAGGGCGGGTCAATAAGTCCTTGACTTTCTGAATTTCTGAATTTTCTGAATTTCTGACCTCTTTACTGAAACAGCAACACTGCTCCTGTCAACAGGCATCTGTCAGTTGACTCCTGTCAAAATTTAAACTTGCTGCGTCAGTTAGTTTGTGTTTGACAGCTATTTTTATCAGACTACTCACTAATTTGAGGAGAAAATGGAAAAAAGTGAATTTCGTGTGCTTCACTTCACAGAAAGGTTTGGCGTTGTTTAATCGCAATATGGAGGAGTTTTTGCTCCGTTTTGTAACTGTGGACGAAACATGGATCCATCACAACACACCAGAGAACAAACAACAGTCAAAACAGTGGGTTTTTAAGGGTGAATCGGCGCCAAAGAAGGCCAAGGTGGGTTTGTCAGCCAATAAAGTTATGGCGACTGTTTTTTGGGATGCACGCGGGATAATCCACATTGACTACCTTCAGGGAAGAACAATCAATGGGGAATATTATGCCAACTTATTGGACCGAATCAATGACGATTTGAAAAAAAACCGACCTCATTTGGCCAAGAAAAAAGTTCTTTTCCACCAAGACAATGCAAGGGTGCACACATGTGCAGTTGCCATGGCAAAAATCCATGAATTGGGCTATGAATTGCTCCCTCATCCACCCTATTCTCCAGATTTGGCTCCGAGCGACTACTTCTTATTCCCAAACCTGAAGAAATGGCTTGGTGGAAAAAGATTTGACTCCAATGATGAAGTCATCTCGCAAACAAAGGCCTATTTTGAGGACCTCGACAAATCATTTTTTTTGGAAGGGATAAAAAAATTGGAGAAGCGTTGGACAAAGTGTATAGAGCTCAAGGGAGACTACGTTGAAAAATAAAATTATTTTTTTTATCAAAAAATTTGTGTTTTATTCCAAAAGTCACAGACTTATTGACCCGCCCTCGTATTTATATGTAAGTCATTTGAATTCAAAAATTAGTCATCCCATCTATTGTACATAAAATGAATATGGTACAATGAATAATCATTTTTCCCTTTACCGGAAATGCAAAAATTGAAATGATAATAATTACCGCTCAAATTCAAACTTTCGTTCAGGCGTACATGTAACGAATCCTTCCGCATGAAACTCGAATAATCTAAACCCAGTCCAATCTGTATGATTCAAGCCTCATTTTTAGATTTATCATTCATTTGGCATAGATTCGTTCTCATTGCAATTAAATCGTAATCGTGAAGATTAATGAGGTTGTTTAGCTTACTTCCAACCGGAGATGTTTATTATTGTTTGCTGTGTCTAGCGGTAGGTAGTCAATTAAAGCATATCTACTTGAAGATCAGCAAATAAACACATTTATGGGAAATTTTAATCTCTTGGCGGGTAGAGCGACTACTCGTAGTTCCCGTGGATTTGTTTGATATTCAATGAAAAAAAAATTATCAATATCTTAATAACATACTTAAAAAGGCTGTGCTGAAGGAGGGTTTTCTAAGAAGCAACTGACACCGCATACCGAAACAATGATTTTAGATCTTCGGTTTGTTATGACAAGTTTTAAAAATTTAATTTCCTAATTAAAAAAAAAACACTATTTAAGTGAGAAGAAAAACGTAAGAGAATATAATCAGACGTCAATTGATGTTTACCAGCATTTACTGACATCATAAATTATTAAAATGTGCGATTTGTTAAATAAATTTTTTTTTTAACAACAATTCCATCTTTACAATGAATAATGTGAATAGCACGTGTGTGAGTATATTTTGATGACACATATGTATGTCGATGATTTTATTGTAATATATGTAATATGTCAATATTTCGAAGTGATACAATTTTTTGACGGTGTTAAATTATGCAAAAAAGGAAACATATTGTAAAATGTTTGTGTGGGTACAAATGATAGAACTTATTCTTTTCAATAGAAATCGCTTTATTCAGTACAGTTACAATTCACTATTTAATTGTTTCTCTCAGTACAATCCAATTTCTCAACCGCTTATACTTTTCTTATCTTTTACTTAAACCACTTAATCACTTCTCCTAATTAACACTTCAAATTACACTTTAGAACTGATTTGCATACCTTGGGGATGCTGGTATTTATACTCGAATGACATACTTCGAGAACAATCCTCGCCATCCAGCGTCCCATACAATTTCCAATTTGCTAGAAAATTCGATTCCACTCTCCAGTCGAGACTTTGTTATTCAAGTATCGAAATCTTCTAGTCTTCGAGTATCGACATTTTCTGCTCTGTGAATCTAGATGTCGCTGCTCACATTTAAGTGGTTATCACATTGCTCCCTCTCTACAGTTATTCGTCCCGAACAACTTCGTCATTCAGCATCCCGTTGAAATGACACATTCTATCCAAATGGACCACTTTCAATTTTCCTCGATTCCCACGCTGGATCCGGTAGACAACGTCATTAATGCGGGTTATCACCTTGTATGGACCTTCCCAGTCCTGTTGCAATTTTGGTGACTTGCCTTTCTTACGCTGAGGATTATACAGCCAGACCAGATCTCCTTCGTTGAAACCGGAAGATTTCGCCTTGATATCGTACCTAGTCTTCATGCGGCTGCTTGCTAGCTTCATCTTTTCTCTGGTGTCTTCATGCAATTTACGAATCCTGCTGCGCAAGTCATTCACGTCGCAGTCGTTCACCTCTTTGGGCTCTGTCGGTGGGGATCCGAATTTTGCTTCACTTGGCAACCGAATTGTTTGACCAAATAAGATCTCGGATGGTGTGTGCCCTGTTGAGCTATGGACCGCGTTTCGGTAGGCCATTAAGAAGAGGGGTATGTGTCGATCCCAATCCCGCTGGCAGTTGCTGACAACCTTAGATAGATGCTCATTCAAGGTCCGATTGAATCGCTCGACCATTCCATCAGATTGAGGGTGTAGTGGCGTTGTCCTTGCCTTTCTTATTCCCAAATATTGGCATATTTCCTGGAAGACTTTTGATTCAAAGTTTCGCCCTTGATCAGAGTGCAGCTCCATTGGGACCCCAAATCTGCTCACCCAGTTGTTGACTATCTGTTCGGCTACGGTCTTAGCCTCTTGATTTGGGATGGCAAACACTTCCGGCCACTTACTGAAGTAATCCATGACTACGAGAGTATATCGGTTTCCATTAAAGGTTTCGGGAAACGGCCCAGCGATGTCGATGGCTATTCGTTCGAAAGGTGCTCCGACATTGTATTGTTGCATTTGTCCATGTGGCTTTACTTTTGGGCCCTTGGTAGCCGCACATCTTATGCACTTTTTGCACCAATTCTCGACATCTTGTTTAGCGCTTAGCCAATAGAAACGTTCCCTTACCTTTTCCAACGTCTTATTTATTCCCAAATGGCCTCCTGAGATTCCGTCATGTATTTCATGGAGCACTTGGTTGACTCTGGACCGTGGCACAATTAGCTGCATACGAGATGTTGTCCCATCTGCACTTTCCCATTTTCTCTTCAGCAATCCATCTTGCACAAAAAGCGAGTCCCACTGTGCCCAGTATGCCTTCAGAGTTTGGCTCCGATCTGATATCTGCTGCCAGCTTGGTCTTTCCTCGTGTTCCTTCCAGGCCAATATTGGTTCGATGTCATTGTCTGCCTGTTGGGAGGAACGGATTTCGTCTATACTCCAACCCTCTATTGGCTCAGTCCTGATCATTTGGATAGTTGCCTGTTCTTTTGCTTCTTTACGATTGCAGTGTTCGCATTTTACTCCGCACGGTCGACGAGAGAGAGCATCAGCATTTGAGTGGAATGTTCCCTTGCGGTGTTGCACTTCAAAGTCGTAGCCCTGCAACTGCTCGATCCATCTTGCAACTTGGCCTTCAGGGTTCTTAAATTGGAGTAGCCATTTCAGAGCTGCGTGGTCTGTCCGGAGAATGAACTTTTGTCCGTAGAGGTACTTATGGAAAAGCTTCGTAGCCAGAATTAAAGCTCGCGCCGGGTTATCAGAGCAAAGGACAATAATTACAAAAAAATGGTGCGCGATTTTCAAAATCCTTTCGATTCTTATAGTTCGGAAGAATTTTGAAAACGTTACAGATTTTCAAAAGACATCGTTTGTTTTATCCTTCTGCCGCTGGTTGAAAATGATTTAAGAAAATCAACTGAAAGAGGTTTGCCAGTGCCATCAATATATCAGCTATTGGTAGTTATAAGATTTTATTCGTCTGGATGCTTTCAGGTAACTATAAGAACAAGATATACCTTATACAAGGTGTCCAGTCAAGTGGTGTCGGTTATCACAAAATTATAAAAAAATCTAAGTCATGTACTTTTAAAATTATTGGCACTCAAAAAAAAATTAAGAAATCTGACGCCCTGTGACGATCTTTCAAGTGCTGTGACCGCAAATCTTTACTTTTCTTCAATTTTTTTTTTGTCACGTAACCCTGAGTAACTCTTCTGTAAATTACGGTCCAAAATTGAAACATAACTATATCGGTTTTAACTAAAATATTGCTTTTTTTGTCCATCCATGTATCTGAAAATCATTAATCATCCAAGTTGAACTGACTGTACTGACAAAAAAATGTACTATGCCATTTTGGCAAGTAACTTTAAAATATGGTGTATTTAGTCTGGATTCCAAAATGGTATGACACTTGCTAGACTACCGCTTAATTGAGGACAAAAAAAAAATATTTTGTTAAAGAAACCCGATTCATAGTTAATTCTATTTAGTAAGTTAAAATGAGTACCAAGTGTGAGCGAGATAGACAGTGACGCCGTGATTGAGACAGATAAACATGCCATTTCGACAAGTGTGAGTGAAACACATAGAGATGCCACCCTTGTCATTTCATTTCACTATTTTCCCATCACAGAGCACACAGAACACTACGTTTTGTATACTCTCAGGATCGCTTATACAACTCTTTCTGGCTAATCTTGTGGTAGCAGACTTTGGACTTCACTGTACATGGTACGGATGAAGCTAGTTTTTCCTTCGAATTCGGTGTGCTGTACTTTTGGGTACTCCTATGCTTTTGCTATTGCTATTGCATGCACTGAAGTACTAGGGTCTTGTGCGACTGCTTGTAAGACTTCGTCCTCGTAGGATATGACGGCTCTTCCCTCACTAACCATTAGATTTGGAAAGCGACCCTCTGAGAATGACCGGTGCACATTTACAAACACTCGATGATCCGGATGATGCTGAGCATTTGGGTATTTCTCATGACAAAGTCTGGCTGCAGCACTAGCATTACACCTGCATTCCCCATAAATGAGATGCATGTTAGCATATTCCTTCCTGAGCAGTGTATCGAGATGGCATGATGGCATTCGCAATACATAATCACGGGATCAACGATCAACACTAGGCAAGAAAAAATCCAAGTTCCACAGAAACGGTCAGACAGCAAATCAAAGTCGCAATGCAATGAAATCCAATAAAGAAAGCCAAAATTGTAAGCACGAAATCAACACGAATACAGAATACCGAAGGAGCGTAACGTCACGGCGTCACTGTCTATCTCGCTCACACTTGGTACTCATTTTAACTTATTAAAAAGAATTCACTATGAATCGGGTTTCCTTAACAAGTAGCTTTAACTGATAGCAGCGACAAGTCCGTGGCCTGCCACAAATTTGCTGCTGCTAGGGGTGGAGGAAGTGATAGGACCATGGCTTGCCACAGTCTTAACACTCCCCGAAGTGCTCTTTTTAAGCTCGTTGCGCTTACCTTTAGAGGATGGTGCACCATGGCCTGCCACAGTTTTACCTCCTCTCGACAATGCAGGAGCCTTGCCGGTAGTCGGTGCAGTCACCGTTCTACCGTCCGGTATTAAAGGAGTACCGGCTTCGGGTTTTGTTATTTTTTTAGGAGTTGTCCATAATATGGTCCCACGACTAGCGAAGAAAGGCTAGTCGTGGCTAGTCGTGATAAGGCTAGCTAATCCCGGATACTCCGTTCGCGACTGAGCTATTTTTGAAGATGCTGGGCCCTCAGCCAGATTGATCTGCGGCACGGGTCGTATGACACTTTGATCCAGCCCAGCGGAAAAGGGAGAGGTTTGTGAGGTGTGCGTTTGGAGCATCCTTTGGTTTTAGGACTCCTCTGGAGAATGTCTTCTCGAGACTCATTGACCCTACTCAGCCTCTACAACTCGAAAAGTTCGATGCTCCACTCTAACTACTATAACAATAATTAACACTAAATATCCTTTAGTAGTACTAGTTGGATCTATGAAAATTACGCCTTCAAGTTCTATCCCAAGTGATATACACACATTCAAACTCAAATCAAGTGTACAAACAAAATCTCAATAATATGTCAGCCACTTGAATGTCTGCTAATAAGCCCATTTGTCTTAGGTACTTCAAGATTTTGTATTAAGAGGCACTTAAGCACTTAACCACAAACTTGACCGACAAAATTGCAAGACCAAGGCACCGCCATCCCAATGATACGTATCTAAAAATTACATCTAACTACACATGTATGCCTGAGTATTGTTTATTGTAAGCAAGTATGAACAAGCAGCCACAACAGATAACGAGTCGCAAATCGAAAGTAAATAAAAATTAGCAACAAGTTGGAAAAAAACCAATTTCGAAAAATAAAATAAACGTCGAATCCAGTTTTGTCACATTTCTCGCTTAAACGATAGATGTTCAATGGTATTAACGAATTGCATTCGAACAGGGGCCAACAGGTTCACCTTGATCTACCAAAAGCTACCAAAGCCCAAGTAGTGATAGAACAGACATAAAGTTGCACTTCTCAAGGCTTGTAACTGATGCTTTCGATTTGTTTTTGATCGATCTTACATCAGAAAACTTTTATGTTTCACGACCTTATTTTTGCGTAGTGTCGCGATGACAACTCTGACTCTGACTCCGAGTCTGATTGCTACTTCACTCAATTTGCGATACTTGAATTTATTGTTATGCTAATCAATTATCGGATTTTTTTTAGAATGGACACTAATTGCTCGAGCTACGGCTTGGGGTGATGTACGTTGTTTTCCTTTCAAATTTTCTGCGCAGGAGCGGAGGTGGCGTACTATCACGATCGCTTTTGGATATGGGAGTTTTATTGGATTTCTACTAGAGCGAGGCTGGACCATAAATAGAATTAGATTGAAGGTGTCAAAAGTGTGAAAGTACTTCTAAAGTTATCATGATCAAAGTAATTAAAATGATCTATATGACAAGAAAATTAAAGTTTGAGTTCCATTCACCAATCAGGTCCTACGGCAGTTTAGAATGTTAAATTGCATTTATTTAACAATTTTTTATTTTACGTCTTTTTTGCCATATTTGTCATATTATTCGAAATGTAACAAACAGCTGGTCGTTTGGTTGCCTGGTAAAGGTGATAAATGAAGGACTCTAGTATAAGGCAATATTTCCGGTGTTAACTACATAAAACGTGATATATTTATTCATTGTATGTACTTGTACATGTACATAAGTTTATTCGATATTAACATCATTTCGAGTAAAGACTTCAATTGGAACTGTATTAATTGTTCTACAGATTACTCAAGAGCTAAAATTTATCCTGGAATTTTCCGAGATTCGGGTTTTGGATACCCCACTTCTGTAAGATTATAGTTTATAAGAATAACCACTACAGCTTCCTGCTAAAAATAAGAAAAATTATTTTCAAATTATACCAACTTGTTCCTATAGCAGACGGTGTACCATGAACCTCCACAGAATGACAAGCAGAAATGCAATATAAGTTCCAGTCTCAGAGTATCATATACACTCTGCGAACTTTTGGTAAACTCACCCTCGCAGTGTTATTTTGATGGTCACGATGGCTGATTTAAGATTATAACCATTTGGTCTTCAAACCTTTTTTAGTATATGGTGCCTTGAAAGATTCAGATAACGTGAAAATTTTAGTCTGGATATGGCGCAACAACATTTTGAAATATCTCACGTTCTTTGATCTTATGAATTTGGACCGATGCTACGGGTAGATATTCCGTCCCATATAAAATTACCAGCATATGTCAGGGAAGTAATCTCCGGCTCAACGTCCTTAATGGCGTTTACATGCATTTCGTCAATTCCCAGGTGGTCTTTCATTAACACGTAAAAATAAGCACGAATTATGTACCCTGGCTGTAGCATAAGGTATAAGGGAGTTGGTCTTCATAAGTTATATGTAGGTTTACACTTGTCTTGCGGATGAAATTTTTGGCAACGAACCATATAAGTTTTTATAATTATGTGGTCGAAAAGTTTTGGTCAATCTACCTAGCTTTATGTAAAAATCACATTTAGTACTTGCATGAAATTATGTATGGAAGACTCCCCTTGCGATTAAGACCTAAACCACAGCCATCATGATGCTCCCACTAAGGGCATAGCTCTTCGAGTCAGGCTGGAACCGAATTTCCAAGGGCTCTTGACTCCCACGGTTCTGGATTATAGCCTCTGGTAAGGATATCAGTAAGACTCATTCAAGTCTCAAGACTGGCCGCCATGCAAATTGTAGTTGGTCAGATGCATCGGAAATCACCGATCACATGTGTTAGTACATACGAGGGTTGTCTGAAAAGTTTCCGACCGAACAATGATACAAGACATTTTTTTTCAAATTTTTTTTTATTTTTCTACAGAGTCTCCTTGTAACTCTACCCACTTCTCCCAGCGATGCTCCTATCTCTCTAACCCGTTCAAATAGTACTTGGCGTTTTTCTCTGCAAAATAATTGTTCACGATGGTGATTGCCTCCTCATTTGACGAAAATCTGTCCTCCGAGCGCATTTTTTAGATGAGGGAACAAAAACAAGTCGCTTGGGGCTAGATTTGGTGAATAGGGCGGATGGTCAAGCAGTTCAAACCGAAATTCATGGATTTTCGCCATGGCAACCGCTGAGGTGTGACACGCCTTGTCTTGGTGAAACAGGATTTTCTTTTTCTGTAAATGTGGCCGTTTTTCCGCGATTTCTGCCTTCAGCTTGGCAAGTAATGATGCGTAGTATGCTCCTGTAATGGGGTTTTTCCTTTTTGAAGATAGTCGATTAAGATAACTCCATTACTATCCCAAAAAACAGTCGCCATCACTTTCCCAGCCGAAAAAACAGTTTTTGCTTTTTTTTGGAGCCGGCTCGCCCTTTGCAGTCCATTGTTTTGACTGAATTGGTGTATCCAAGTTAATATGGTGTATCCATGTTTGATCTACAGTAATTAATCGGCGCCTAAACCCAGATTTATTGCGCCTAAACTGCGCCAACAGAGCGTTGGAAATGTTCATTCGAACACGTTTTTGGCCTAACGTAAGCAAACGCGGCACCCAACGCGCGGACAGCTTTCTCATGCCTAAATCTTGATTTAATATGTAACAAACACGTTCTTTGGACATTTTCATAACCTCTACTATCTCTCTCACTTTAATTCGGCGGTCGTCTAACAGCATTTGGTGAACTTTAGCAATGTTATCGTCAGTGGTTGCAGTTTTTGGACGTCCCGAACGTTCATCACCTCCCAAGCTCTTACGGCCACGTTTAAATTCAGCTGCCCAAAATTTCACTGTGGTAAATGATGGTGCAGAGTCCCCATACACAGAGTCCAACTCATTTTTGATTTGCGTAGGCGTATTGCCTTTCAAAAACAAGAATTTAATAACAGCTCGATACTCAATTTTTTCCATTTCACAAAAAACACTCACATTGACTCACTCAAACGACTGTCAACTAAAAACTGCGCGTCCAAAATGACTGAAACTTCGGTAAGTAACTGTCAAAACATGCACAACTAGCATTACTCGTCACTAGCTTTTATTGACGAGTGGACGAGTGCCGCTATTTTTACTTGCGGTCGGAAACTCTCGTACACGAAAGAGTGAACTGGTACCCAATTAGTAACTTTAATAGCAGACGAATTTGGCCTCCGAGTACGCTGTTAGTTGGCCTGTTAGTAAAAAAAATAACACCATGATAAAATTAACTCGCATGTGTAAACCTTAGGTCAGTGACTGTATATCTCTTAAACTCTTGCTATAAGACCAGCTAATAATGAGCTCCAGAATGGTTGAAGAGATGTACCCTGTTTAATTAAGCGCGGAACACCCAAAAACAGCTCTTTGGTGGAACCGCCTGTATTGTTGAACTACATCTTGGATTTAAAAAACCTTTACAAATTTGGGACAATAGAGCGAATGTTTATCGAACTTGTATGCTATGTTGCGCCATTCTGTTGAAACCATTTGTTTTCCAAGTAAAGCTCCTCCAATCTGCCCACAAAGAATGAGTTTTAATGTCCCGATGCCTCCATCCGACCCTCCATTATTCTAAAATCGATATTAAACAAACTCTTTTCATTGAATAAAAAGCACCAGGCTTCATAATTTCTAGTCCTAGTTAAATGAATGAAGATTTGTACACCACTTGGGCTGATCACCGGAATTTAATGAAGAGAATTGATTATAAGTCGGGAAACACCAAGATGTAGCACTATCGAGAAACGAAACCTAACTTTGAGAAGAAAACGCAATAGGTAGATACTCGTAAGTGTAGAAATGACTGCCTAGCATGACAGTGCCAGACACAATTAGCACCTTTCCACAATTTATTTTATTTAATTTATAAGTGCATTGGTTGTCGTTCATGATTGTTGTGCCCAACTGTGGAGTTGACAAAATTAAATCAAATTCAGTGTTTTTGTCCGGAAATTTCTAAGGAGTTGTCCAAATCTTTCAAGAAATAAAGGGTGACCAGATAAGAATGATAGGAAAAAAATTTAATTAAAACAACAACTATGTTGTAAAGCTAAATTGATTTTAGCTTTATTGTGAAGCTACGTTCATGCCATTATGTGTGGAATAGCGCTTCGTTGAAATGCCCAGCTCGGCTTCGCTGGCAGTGCTTCAAGCGGTTGGTACAATTTTTGATGACTCGCTCCAATATGTGCAGCGTTATTTCGGCAATAATGTGTCGCATGTTGGCCTCGAGCTCGGTCAAAGTGGTTGACTCGTTAGCGTAGACTAAGGACTTGACGTAGCCTCAGAGAAAATAATCGAGTGGCGTCAAATCGAATGGTCGTGGTGGCCAATTGATGAAGGGTCGCCGTGAGATGACCCAATCGCCAAATTTCTCCCTTACAACTTCGAGCGTTGCGTCTCTTGTATGGCATGTAGCGTCGTCTTGTAGGAACCACAGCTCGTATATATCGATGTTGTCGAGCTCTGACCACAAAAAGTCGGTTAACATCGCTGTATTCCTGAGACCATTGACGGTAGCGGTGTCTAATTCCTCATTTCGAAAGAAATAAGGTCCGATGATGCCTCCATGCCATAAACCACACGAAACACTCAATCTTTGTGGATGCATTGATGTTTGGCCGAACACTTGTGGAATGTGTTCGCTCCAATAACTACAATTTTGCTTGTTGGCATAGCCGCCGCCCAATTAGCGAACTCACTGCTTTGCCTATGATCGTCTGGCTTCAATTCTTGAGTCAGCACAATCTTATACGGATGTAAGCCGGGTTGACTCTCTGGCGATGCCCAATTCAGCTGATCGGCGCCGAATCGACATTTCTGGGTCTTCTTCGAGACGGAATTTCGATAATATTTTTTTTTAATTTCCGCACGTTTGGCAAGCGTAAAACGAAGCATGATAAAATAGCAAACCTTACTGAATATTTTAACAGCTGGATGTTATTCGTAACTTTGACAGCTGCTGAAACGTAACAATGGGAAAAAATATCATTGCTATCTGGTCACCCGTTACAATCCTCTCTACTTTTGTCATTAGCTTAAGTTTACACGTTTTATTTGTGGATTGCCAACACACTAGACTATTGGAGGTTAAGATAAGTCTGACAATAGCCATGTACATCACTATACTATGATAGTATTGAGGTTAGTTTTAGTAAGTCAGCGTTGAAATCCGCAAAAGCTTAATTATAATATTTTTAGATAATTCTAACAATGTTTCGAAGAAAGATACAGGAGAGCACTCTGTATTAGGGTAGTACTGCCAAATATTGTACTGCAGAGCAAGTACGTATAGATGACAGCTTGGTACCTGGTTTGTTAGATTTTGAAAAAATGTATCAGCCGAATAGCTCGAAATCTTATCCCTGATTTTGGTGATCCGATTGTCTCAAAATCAAACTCCAGTATGAGTTCTCACCATTCAAATTACATCGAATGTTTCACACAATTGACTAAATATGTTAGTACGAATGCTGTGGTTAGTGATGGGCATCGTTTGTTTACCTACCCGGTAGGATACCTATACAAAAGGTATACAAAAAGTTCCCGGAATAACCGCCGTGTGGCGTGGTGCGGTTTGCATGCCGGCGGCGTTATTGGGCCATATTTTTTCGTCGACGATAACGATCGTCACGTTACCGTGAATGGTCAGCGTTATCGCGCCATGATCACCGATTATTTTTGGCCCGAATTGGAAGATGTGGACTTGGACGACATGTGGTTTCAACAGGATGATACCACAAGCCACACAGCACACACTACAATCGATTTATTGAAGAGTAAGTATGGTGAGCGTGTTATCTCAAGAAATGGGCCAGTCGATTGGCCGCCTCGTTCGTGTGATTTAACGCCGCTTGACTATTTTCTGTGGGGCTACGTTCAGTCATTGGTTTATGCCAACACGCCGACGACGTTGGAAGAGCTCAGAACCAACATTGAACGCGAAATAGCGGCCGTTTCGGCCGAGTCGTTGAAAATTGGGTCCAACAAATCGACCGCTGCAAACGTACCCGCGGTGGCCATATGAACAAAGTTGAGTTCCATTCATAAATGTTTTCATTGTACTTCAAGCTGATAATAATGTTTTTGAAATATCTGAAATGGTTTGCGTTTTATTTAAAAAAAAAGTTGTCAAGTCCTTATTGGAAAACCCTATATTTTTACTACAACAGTTAATATGCTAAGCGAACCCAATGAATCAGATTAATTTTTATTAAAAAAGTGGTGGCCGTGGTGTAGTGGTACTAGCAATCGCTTCTCACTCGGAGGGGTCTAGGTTCGAATCCTGCCCATGAACAAGTCTTTCAAGTTTTTCAGTTGTGTAATTGGAACTCAGACAGAAAAATTCTGCGTGTGAAGGCATAACACTGACACGTAGATTTGGCTGATGTAGAGTTTCAAGCACAAAAAATTACTGCGAATTATAACCTTCCACTCTGAGTGAAGAAACAACTCTCCGTCCTATTCGGACTTCTCACCCCTGGAGAAGCAAATACCGAAACCAACCACACCTGAGTTTCAAACCACTGCAAAACAATTTTCCTTTCTCCTCCTTTCTAACTTTCCGCCCGCGTCCCGGCAACAGTAAAAGGGTATCTAACCCCTTAGGCGCGCGTAAATTATATAAAAAAAAAAAAACAATTTCATAATGTTGAAATAAAGGCTAAGAATAAATAAAATAAATTCTTTTTATTGATTTAAAGTAAATACCCACATTGTTACCCTAAAAATGGTATATACCGGGTATTTGCCCACCACTAGTTGGGGTAGACTCCACTCCTTTACTTTCCATCAAAGCGTTCCAACCGTACAAAGAAATGTGCAACGTATTTCTGCTTGTCTGTATTTTCTTCCTTAGAAGACTAAATGTTTCAGAATCGAATTTATATGGATCGATTAAATAACACGATTCCGCTTACGGCTTGGTCAAATATTCGAGGAATACTGGTTAAGCAGTTCTGAGAGTGTAAAGCCATCTGAAACTCCCAAGTTGTTGCATCTTTTATCAACAATTCCTGTGTGCTTAATTTGCTTTGACTCTTAAGATTGAATAAAAGAAGTAAATCTACCTACAAGTGTTCGTTTTGTAGAACAAACGTATTTCGGCTTTTTTCACAATCAACTGTTGAGCAAATATTGTATTATTAGAGACAAAAAGTTTGTAAAAAAAAACCCTTCAGTGCGGGTTTTATTTATACAGAGCTTATAATCGTGCCCGCAAAATAAATTAATTACCAATCGCACGTTTTATTTCATTTACCCAATTTAATCATGTGAGCTTTTTATACTGGGGAAGGCGTGGGACGCACGCATTCGCACACCTAGTGTGCGAATTGCACATACTTGTCTACATACAGCAGTAGCTTTGCAATCGAGTCACGCTCTGTGTGACCCAATTGCGCTCGTGCGTGCGTCGTCTTTCCGCATCATAATTCTCGTAGTAGGTACTATCATCTTAGGTAGCCCTTGGTCCTAGTATTTGGGATTATTGATTGAGTTCATCAGTCTACATGAACACATATCCAAAAGTCACGTTTTTAAATTAAATTTTGTTGCCACTACAATTTTCACTCAGGATACTCATTTGTATGTATCTATGATGTGCGTTGCTTCATCTCTGACGTTCCAATTAAGAGATTTTCTTCCATAAGTAGGTAGACATCTGACTTTTGTTTAAATATTCCTTTCGTGTCAAAATTATCTTTTTTTTATTATATGGTTTCGTCAGGTAGTTTGCGGGTACTTGTTACAGTCGGCCTTGCTTGGAATTTTAAGTGAGCTTGATGGCGCTGCCATGCCAGAGTGATGGTGCAGACTTTCCGACTTGACACGCTAGCAAGATAAGGTTTTACTTTCAACTGCACGAGTATCGGGCTTTCCCCTTGCATTTTTTACACACATGCAAAGCAAAGATTTGAGGTCAACGACTGAAGAATCTGCACGTGTATCTGAAATGTCTGAGATTTAGTAGGCCAGATGCAGTGTCAGATATGTACAAGGCAAGCATAGCTGTCAAGCAGGTGTTAGTCGAAGATATGTGACATTCAGTTTGACATCTATGGAATTTGAGAACGTAAAGTGGGTCGCTCGATTTACGAAAGGCATGGGAATAGAACAAGAATCATATTGTTGACTGCTTTTTTCTTCTTAATTATATATGAAGCAAAATAACTCTTAATTGATTTCAATCAAAATGTTTTGAAGCAAGTGAATCAATAAATTCGCAAAACCATAGTAAGCTGTCAGCAACTAAGATTTTAACGTTGCCTTTCTTATCTTAGTCTGTCGACTTCAGATGTGTGCTAGGCAATCTAATTCCCTTTTAATAAATACCAAAGTTTATCCCTTTAGTTTGCTAGACAGTCTATTAGCGTTACTACGATAAAAAAAATTTCATTGGCTACAAAGATACCTACGAGTGGTTGCTGATCAAAACTTTGAATTTGGAAAATGTAATAATAGTCTCAACAACCTGTCGTTAGATTTTTCCAGTGAAGTCTGCAAGCAAATTGGAGTAGACCTACACATTAATTTCATTTTTCTTCGGATCTTTCCAAACCGTTCCCCGTATTTTCCATGAAATTGCTGAAATTAAACGTAGTTTCCATGTAACAATACGAGTAGTTGCAATTTTCCTTTTTGCGCACAATTAAAAACAATTTCGGTTTAAATAATTGTTGTACACAGCCATTATACCCGTTAGACATACGAGCGATCATTTTAGATACTATTCATGGCGAAAAATGTGCCTGTTCACATCATTGAATACTGCAAAAGTATCAGCGCTTTAATCAATTCACATAGTTTAATTGGTGAACCATTAAAATGACACTAGTTGTATTTGTACAATTCAGTATCTAGGATATTCCATTGCCTAACCAGACAACTATTTTATACTGCAAAAGAAGCTGCTCTTTTTCACAAACGAAACCGATTTTAGTGTTTAGCACAAGAATGTGTTTTGTAAAACCATATTCGCTGTAATAAAATTGAGCTATTGCCCCTCAGTTCTAAAAGAAAAATAAAAAAACTTCGGTTTCGAGAGAGTTAACTGAAAGTCAATACTTTGCGCATGAATCATCGATAACGCCTAGTGCGTGTTGATGTCGTAAATATAGAAAACGTAAAGATTGGCTACCAAAGAGTTGACCACTATGCACAATAACACTGGATACAAAATATCACAGTATAAGCAGTCATTGTTTTCAACTAATAAAGGGTCCGCCATCTAACGTTTTTTTTTTTCAACTAGTGCTTATTTCGTGAATGGTAACACATAGCTCATGTCTGATTTGACAGATAATTAGTTTTATCCTTCCGGTTAATAATGGAAAATAATTTCATTCAAATGGCTGCCTCGGCTGGCCATGCAGTAGCCTACACGATCGGTCCAATTTTTAAGCACATTATCGATTGTGTGCAGCTGTATTTCACGAATGGCTTCACGAATATTCTCCTTTAAAGCGTCAATTGTCTCTGGCTTGTCGGCGTAACACTTATCTTTTACGGCATCCCACAAATAATAGTCCAACGGTGTCAAATCGCAGCTCCGAGGTGGCCAAACGACATCAGCTCTGCGGCTGATAATGCGATCTTCAAAAACAGGGCGCAAAACATCGAGTGTAGCTTCGGCTGTGTGGCACGTAGCGCCATCCTGTTGAAACCAAATGTTGCCAATATCCTCCTCTTCAATTTTTGTGAACAAAAATTCGTTCAACATGGCCCGATAACGATCGCCATTGACTGTAACGGCCACTCCTTGCTCATTTTCGAAGAAAAATGGCCCAATTATGCCTCTGGACCAAAATCCGCACCAAACAGTGACTCGTTTTGGGTGTATCGGTTTTTCAATGTATGCGTGCGGGTTTTCTGTGCCCCAAATGCGACAATTTTGTTTGTTTACATACCCGCCAAGATCAAAATGAGCTTCATCTGAAAAGATGATTTTTTTGGCAAAATCGGCATCCTCTCTAAGTCGATCGCAGGCCCACTTAGCGAAGCGAAAACGCATTGGATGGTCAGTTGGCTTCAACTCATGAACCAATTGGACTTTGTATGGCGTCATAACCAAGGTCTTTATGCAAAATTCGTCTCAATGATGTCTCCGAAATGTTCAATTGTTGAGAACGACGGTGAATTGATGTTGATGACGCTTCACGCACACTTTCTGCCACAGCAGCAATATTCTCGGGTGTACGCACTGTTTTTGGCTTTTCACGCTTTGGTTTATCGAGGAACATGCCAGTTTCTTTCACTTTTTTCACAAGATAACGAACATACGGAGCTGACGGTGCTTCTCTTCCTCCAAAATCCGTACGCAATTTTCGCACACATTCTGCAACATTACCATGAATTTCAAAGTTATTATATAGTGACCAGAAACTGCTTTGACTTTCATGGGTCTATGAATGAGCATTGCTTTTATCCACAACACGCATGGCCTTCCGGAATAGAACGTGTTGTCAACGTGCAACACAGTTTTTGTCGACTGCATTAAAAATCATATTAAAAAGATTTTGGAGTGTGGTAGGGTAGGATCAAAATTTAATCCTGTGTAGCATACAACCTTTATCAAAAAGTTCCCGTAATAACCACCGTGTGGCCCTAGTATTGTTCCAATTTGAGTTCTGTTTTTTTTTGTTAAGTTGGTAAATCTGTTGTTGATATTCCCTCTAAATCTTAGCATCATAACTTGACATCTGCAAAAGGTACATAGTCAAGAGTACATCTATCTCTGTGTGTGTTGGCGATTTTTTTACAATTTTAGAAATGGATTTAAATTTGCAACAACGAACTTGTATTAAATTTTTGCGTAAAAAACGGATTTAATGGTGCGGGAACGTTGGAAAAGTGTTTCGGCAACGATTCTCTAAAGAAAACTGTCGTTTACCAGTGGCACGAGCGGTTCAAAAGTGATCGTGAGTCAATCGAAGATGATGAACGCAGTGGCAGACCATCGACATCGAAAACCGACGAAAACATTGATGGAGTAAAAGAAATGTTGGCCAATAACCGCAAATTAACCATCAGAGAGATAGAGGAGGTCTTGAACATTGCCTATGGATCTGTCCAAGACATTTTGGTTAATAATTTGGGTTTCCGTCGTGTATCAGCAAAGTTGGTGCCCAAAGACCTCAATTTCATGCAAAAAAGAAACCGTGTTGACGTCGCAAAAGAGATGATTTGCGAGGTTGAATCCAATCCCACATTCATCAAAAGGATCATTACTGGAGACGAGACGTGGGTTTATGAGTACGACACGTAATCCAGACATAAAGCAAGTGAATGGGGTTCATCAAATGAGCCGAGACCAAAAAAGCCACGTCATTTTCAGTCAAAAAAGAAGGCAATGCTCACGGTTTTACACGGATTACAACGGTGTAGTGAATCATGAATTTTTGCCAGAAGGCCAGACAGTAAACAAAGAGTATTATTTGGGCGTTATGAGATGTTTGCGTGAAACAATTCGCCGAAAGAGACCAGAATTGTGGGCACCATGATAACGCACCGTCGCACAGTGCCATCATTATTCGTAATTTTTTGACGAAAAATGCAACAAATACCAATAAGCTAACGAATTCACCTGATTTGGCTCCCTGTGGCTTCTTTCTGTTCAATCGAGTCTCGTTTCAGCAGCCGAGAGGAAGTAATGGAAAAATCTCAGGAAGCACTGATGGACATACCGAAAACCGAATACAAAAAATGCTTCTAGGATTGGATCAAGCGCTGGCATAAGTGTGCAGTCGATGGGGTTACTTTGAAGGGGACAATATAGATTTAGATGAATAAACTTGTATTTTTAATTTTCTGAATAAATTCCGGGAAGTTTTGATCAACGTGGTATTTAGAGACCAACTTTGCCCGCATGTCAAATAGTCTCTTGTGGCTTTTCGGTAAGAAATAAATTGAACTTATGGATATGAAGTTACTTTCCAATTTCTGGTATGAAAACCATGTAAACCGTGGACACGCAAATTGCATCAGTCGAGTCAGCCGATCTGTGACAATCTGATTTGCCTGAAAGCCTTAGTCACATCAAAGGTACCATTAAACATTTTAAGTCAGTTTACGGTTAACTGCGTGAGGTTAAAGATACTTGTAACACTAAGTGAATCGACATTTTTACAATTCCAAAAATTTCCAAAGAAGCCTCTCATATTCTTTTTACTTCTATCGGAATGATTCTAACTCTTTTCAAATTCGTCTTTGCTGACTTTGCTTTCATCGTCAGTTCTTTGTTTGTTTGGTGTATAGGGTTGTCCGTCTTACATAAGGTATTCTCCTATTACCCGTTGAAATTTGTGACACGAACGAGTACATAAAATGCCACTTACCTGTGCTGCATTGCGACGTTTTTGACGTATTATTAGACGCTTTTTTAAATAATACTGGCGGTGAGCAGTTTTGAGTTTGAATCCGACCACAAAAAATTGATCATGCCCCAAAAGGCTCTGGTGCTTTGGGCTCAGGAACTCTTTCATTACAGATATTCCTTTAGAGATTTTAGAAACATAAATACGGAATGGCTTGAAATGGACACGCAGAATATTAGTCTGATGGCAATATTTCATCGCATTGTAGATCGAATATCTTCAAAGTCACATTTTATATTTGTTTGTTCGGTATGTTCAAATTAGAATTAGAACTGTAAAGTGAAGTCTTACCCTCATCCTAAGAAATATAAGTGATGTTGCTTACAAGCTTCCAGAATTTTATGAGATCTTTTGATCACTAGTTCAAACATAAGACAAGTCAAACGAGAATTGTACGCAAAACCCTTTAACCCTTTCCATTGAATGCCTGCGAAAGGTGCACATATGACTTGCAAATCACTGATCACTCAATGATAGGTTTATTGGTGAATACTTTTCAAAGCAAAAAGACCAGTCATGCCGAAGTTAATAGCCAAAAACAAAAAACAAGAATTGATTTTATAAAGCTGACAAATCTTCTACTTTATGAGTCCTGGGACGATGTTTACATGGAAAGTGATGCTTCTGCTTCTTATGATGTGTTCATAACTCGCCTTAATAATTTTATATCAAATTGCTCCTCTACGGAACCATTGAAAAAATCTAAAAAAAAACTAAAACCCTGGATATCTAGTCAACTCATTGAAAAAGTTAACGTGAAACACAAGCTTAGAATAAAATGCTCCAAGAATCCCATGAACCTTAAGCTGAAAAATAAGTTTAAAAAGCTATGTTTGGATTTAAAAAAAGAGATTGCTTTTTGCCGCGATAATTATTATCGAACTAAATTCATTTCTGCTAAGGGTAACCTTAAATCAGAATGGCAAGTAGTGAATGATATTCTGAACAAGTCTCATTCTACAACAAAACCCCATTCAATTTGTGTGAGCAATTGCGAACTGTTTGACAAACTTGACATTGCTAATGCTTTCAATGAGTATTTCACCTCAATAACAAACAGCATACCAACACAAACAGTTCTGAGAAATTGCACTCGTTGTTACAATTCAATAAGTGGGGGTGGTGACCTATCGCAATATACGAGCTTTGCCTTCGAACCTATCACTGCTTTAGAGCTCCTAAAAGCAATTGGATTCCTAAAAAAATCGAACTCTTGTGGCTTTGATAATATTTCAAATATACTCATTAAACAAATAGCATGCTATGTGATTGACGTCCTGGCAGTCATTTTTAATTGCAGCATATTTGCAGGAACATTTCCCGTGGCACTCAAATGCGCCGACGTAATTCCGCTGTTTAAAAAAGGCTCTGCAGACGATATGAAAAACTATAGGCCAATTTCACTTCTGCCCACTTTTAGCAAATTATTCGAAAAAATTATTAAAGAGAGAATAATGTCTTACTTGAAAAAAATTGAGTTTTTCAATCCAATGCAATTTGGTTTTCAGCAGGGTAAATCTACCGAAGATGCTCTTCTAAATTTTTGCTCAAATATTTTCTCTAACCTTGATGGTAAAAAATCCACGGCTGGTTTATTTGTTGACATCACAAAAGCCTTTGACATGGTCAACCATACTATACTGTTGGATAAAATGGAAAAAGCGGGTTTTCGTGGGTTCATACTAGAGTGGCTTAGATCATACCTAGCAAACAGATCTCAAAGAGTGAAGATTGATGGTATGAGAAGCGAGATTCGTTTCTTCAGTTTGGGAGTTCCTCAAGGTTCTGTGTTGGGACCCATTTTATTTCTAATTTATATAAACTCACTGTTTTCACTAAACTTAAGAAGTAGAATTACGGCGTTTTCAGACGATGTTGGCTGCTCATATGGCTCTGAAAGTGTCTTGGATTTAATCTCCGACATTAATTGGGATCTTAGTCTATTAAGAATTTGGTTCGCAGAACACAATTTGAACATTAGCTCAAAGACAAAAATAATGTTTTTTAACCTAGTTTCCCCAATGTGTATGAATGCGGACGTTTACTTCCACGCACCAGAATGCCAAAAGTATGTATTAGCAGGGTGTAATTGTGATTCTAGTCAAACACTTCCAACATTTTGTAGCAGTCTTAACTGTAGTGATAATTGCTTTTTAATTGAGGAAGTAGACGAGTTTAAGTATCTTGGGCTCACAATTGATTCTAGGATGTCATTTGCAAGCCACACAGAGTCCCTAAGGAAATATTTTCGAAATACCCTGCGACACTTTTTTTATCTAAAACATGTTTGTTCAAAGCAATTATTAAAAATCATTTATTGTGGTGTTTTTCACGCTAAACTCCAGTATGGAATTGTTTGTTGGGGGGGCGTGTATCTGAATAAAATCAAGCCCTTACTAGTCTTACAAAAAAGTGTAGTGAGGAAAATTTGTAACAAGAATCGGCGTCATCCAAGTTTCCCATTGTTTTGTGATATGAAAATTCTTCCAGTTCGTCATTTGTATTGTTTTAAAGTGTTGAAAACGTTCTTTCAGAGATCAGGAAATTTAAATTACAGACTTATATCTGATTACAATCTACGGAGAAACTTTTCCTATGTTGTGACTGTACCCGTTTTTCGTACAACTGCATTTCGGAATTTTTATAATATATCTTCATGTCGACTATTTAACAAGCTCCCTTTAAATGTTAAAATGATAAGAATTTCTGGAATGTTTGAAAGGTCCATAAAGTCTTGGCTTTTTAATTATGATTCACAGAACGTGGAATACCTTCTCTCTGATATTCTGGTGTAAATAATGTTTTTTTTTTCTAACTTCCTCTTAACTTTTCTTTATTTTTATGTTCACTTTTCTTTGTAAATATAATTGTATATCAAATTAACTTGTTCTTTGAATGCAATTAAACAGGTCACCCCGCCCACATATTAATAGTATTAAAACCCATTGAAGTGGCATTTGGCACTATTTTAATACTTTATGTATAGAAAATATAAAATGTCACTGTATTATTTCTATTATATATTTTTTTTAATATACTTAATGAATTATTGTGTTCAAATCATGTAAATTTTACACATGTATTATATATAATGAAATAAAAAATATTACTACTACTACCTACGCTACTATCTAAAATTCTTTGGAAAAACTTACAAGAACTAGGTATAAGAAAAAGTAAATCGGGTGCCCAACCTTTACCCAGTCCCATGACACAAGAAGACCTGGTGCCTTTAATTTCTGTACAATTGAAAAGGAAGATGTTGTGAGAGCAAATCTCAAAATTAAAACTACTGCTATTGGAATGGATGGAAACTATCGTAATTCTTTTAAAATAATATTACCCTAATACTCGTAATATTAATTATGTAAATTAGTTTTAAGCTTCAATATTGAATTAAACAAAGATTTTGTTCCTACTGTACAACATGGAAAAAACAAATGAAAAAAATGAATTAGAAATTAATTTAAACTGTAGGGTATTATGTGGTTTTAGCGTCATCAATTTTGAGGAATTGAAAAAAAGTGATTGCGCTTGCCTTTGTTTTAATATAAGATCGCTCCGTAAGAATTGGAATAATTTTCGCTTGAATATAAGCAACTTCATAGATGCATTGAAAATAATTGTTCTTGTAGAAACGAATATTGAAGACGAGGAAAAAGGTTCCTATAAAATCGATGGCTTCGAACCAGAATTTTTAAATCGCAACAAACGTAGAGGTGGTGGCATTTTATTGTTTGTTCGAAATGAGTTGGGCCATGAACGCGTCCCCTCCGTAACAGAATCTTATAAATGCATAAAAATTAGATTCACCCAAGGGAAAGTAACAACACATGTTATGGGTATTTACAGACCGCCCGGTTTTAATAAAAATGCATTCATTGACGAGTTTCATAATAATGTGGGGCAATTAGGTCGAAACGAAGAAATGATTGTGATGGGTGATATAAACATTAACACTCGAGATCTAGATTCTAGCTACACAAAAAATTATCTAGAAATGCTTGCTTAATTGAGACTGATGAACGTAGTTACGGAGTATACCAGAGTTGATCCAGATAGTGGAGCTACGAGTAAGTCCACAATCGATCACATACTTGTGTCCAGAGCCGATGTGGAAACAAATTCTGCTGTGATTGAGTGTGGGATAACTGACCACTACCCAATTTTGTACTTTACAGCAGCCAATGAAATATCAGAAGAGCGGCAAATCAATGCCACGTACATATGCAACACAAGAGTTAACCAGCTTATTTGTGAATCAGATTGGGATGAAGTCATGAGACAGAACGATGCTGAAAGCTCGTACCAAAAACTTGTGGAGATATTTGAAGACATTTATGAAAAAGCTACGAAAATAAAATCAACAAAGAAAAAACGAAAAACAAATGCCTGGATGACGCCGAATCTGGTTGCCGAGTGTCAGCGAAGAGATGAGCTGTACAGGAGATGGAAAAATAATTGGATAAGGGCTACGAAAACGAATACAAGAGTTTCCGCAACAAACTAAACAAAATAGTAACAGCACAAAAATCAAATTATTACCAATCCAAGTTCAGTCAATTAAAGAGAGACCCGCGTAAAATATGGGGTCTAATAAACGAAATTCTTGGAAGAAAAAAGCTGAGTATAGATGAAAACATTGCCAAAAATTTTTCGACTGAAACTAAGACATTGGCCAACGAGTTTGCGCATCATTTCTCTGTGCAGACGTCGAATATTCTACACAACTGTGACACGATCACATCGAATCACAATAACATCGTCATAACGGATACAATGTTTGCGAATGAACCAAATATTTGTGAAATATACGCCATCATTGGATCACTGGGAGGAGCTAAATCCGCAGGAATAGACGAAATTCGAGCTGTCGATATAAAAACCCTCGCCAACATTTTTGCTCCCATCCTTTGCAGGCTGATAAATCTGAGTCTCACGCAGTCGAAAATTCCGGCAATGCTTAAAACCGCTGTGGTTAGACCAATATTTAAGGGTGGAGCTAAAAATGAAATAAACAATTATCGACCGATACTGCCGGTAATTGAAAAATGCCTGGAAGGAGTAATTGTTAGAAGATTGCAGACCTTCATAAAAAAGCATTCTATCATTCACCCAAGTCAGTACGGTTATCAAAAAAACAAAAGTACGGGAAAACTGCTAGGCGAATTCGTTAACTGTGTTAATGAGAGTCTGAACAAAGGCCACCATGTCTTAGTTTTATTCATGGATTTTAGCAAAGCATTCGAAACGTTAGACCATACAAAGCTGCTTAAAGCACTTGGAAGGTTCGGCATAAGAGGGGTCATGGCGGACTGGTTTGCAGAGTACCTGCGCAAGAGATTGCAAAGCGTTATGATAAAAAACGTATTTAGCGAAAATAAGAATGTGAAATACGGTGTCCCTCAAGGTTCAAAGCTCGGTCCAATCCTCTGTATATTATATGCAAACGAACTACTTCGGGTTTTCAAACAGAGCGTTGCTTTTGCTTTTGCGGACGATACGGCAATTGTTGTTCGACACAGATGCCTAGAATCTGCCTTGAGAATGATGCAGGAAGAGTTTAATGATGCTGTGAGATGGTGCCACGATAACGGTTTGGGGATCAACGATGAAAAAACAAAGATGATGCATATTCGAGGGCCTAGTTTCAAAACTACACCAAACAGAATCTACTACGAAAACGATGCATGCCTTAGTACGCCCAGAAAAACTATAGGCGTAGTAGATAGCTATAAGTATCTTGGAGTCATCATTGACTGTCACTTTCTCTGGGACAAGCATGTTGAAAAGCTGCGTATGGACCTGAAGAAAGCATTGTTTGCGGTAGCTCATCTTCGCCACCATGCTACTGTGCCTGTTCTGAAACAAGTCTACTATGCCTTAGTGGAGTCAAAGCTGCGGTATGGTATATTTGCGTGGGGAAACGCTGCGAAAACACACATTCAGAAGTTACAGAGGCTGCAAAATTCTGTACTGAAGCAAATTAACGTCAACACTCAACGGGGTCACGAAAGGAATTTCGATGTCCTTAAAGTCGACCAAATTTTCAAGATGACACTGGTTTTGGAGTATTTCGATGATAGCCGTTTCATTCGTCCACTTGATCATGCGGTAAATACACGACGTCGTGCCCATGGTATGCTGCAAGTATCCAGATCCTACAACAACTATGGCAGACGACAACTGTTGAACAGCGTTCCAACAACTTTAAACGAACTACCTCGAGAAATCGTCAACATTCAAAACGTAACAATGAGAACAAAAAGCATTAAAAACTTTTAAACTCAAATAACACTTAGTTACAAAAATTAAAAATTCTTAAAGTAAATTTCATTTCAAATTAAATAAATGAAAACCTAGACAAAAAAAATAAAAAATTATAATTTAAAATTAGCTTAAATAATTATCCTTATGTATCTAGAGCAGCTTACGTAGACTTTTTTAATATATTAGAAATACAATCTTCTGCAGACAAGTCACGGCTTCGCAGAAATATTTAAATATTGTTAAATCGCTTATGAAAAATAAAAAGCTCTTTGAAAGCTCTTTGAAAATAATGTAAAAGCTCAATACAGCTGACTGCTATGAAAAGTTTTCATAAAAGCTTTGCAGGGATCATATAAAAGACGTGCCGAGGGCATGAATTCACTTCTGTATCAATCGGAAGTTTGACTAGTCGAATTTGCGGTGGTAAACTACCGCCTGCCAAGCGTTCTGCCACACTTTCTGTGCGATATACCTTTTTTGAGCAGTTGTCTTCAACGAGTACTGCGAACTCCGGACGGGACAAAGGTCGTTGCACAGAAGATTCATTTTGTTTAAAATCCATTGTAGATATGTATGCTTTTTGATTAATTAAATAAAGGGCAAAGAAAAGATAAAGAAGACTTGACTTCTCAATCGGCCGTGAACCCGCTCAAACCAGCACCTGTCCGCTACATATACGAGTATGTATTTCAATCTGGTTTTAGGCCCTATCATAGTGGCACTACGGCCTTGCTCAATGTTGTGGATGAAATTCGTGTTTCAATTGATAACAACTCAAGTACTTGTTTAATTCCTGTGGACTTTTCCAAAGCCTTTGACACGATGAATCACAACATCCTTACCTTAAAGCTTCTTAAGCTCTACAACTTTTCTTCCCTAGCAAAAAATCTTTTTTCAGCCTATATTTCAATTTCACGAGGTGTTCCACAAGGGTCATAATCTCTGATTTTTAACGTAAGCCACCTGTCATGATGACTTATGTTTAAGGGATGCCCATACATCCATGGGAGCCAAGATACGAATTGCCATCGCGCACCGTCAATCCATTGATACCAATTCGGAACTGTGTTGCCGGCACAAGTTCCACCCTTGGTATGAGTCGGGCCCAACCTAAAACCTCTTACTGCTCTTAGGGTCGCAGCACCCAGTACTTATTGCAACTCTACATTGGGCCGAAAACCTTCCCGCGATTTTGGGTGTAAACCACAGCCAACATGACGCTCCCACAAGGGGGCCTACCTCTAACAAGTCAGGCCCGGATCGAGATCCGGGAGCTCCTGACTCCCATGGTACCGTGATTTAAGTCCTGGTAGGGACTACCGGTAGTCCAGCCGCCAACAAGACCTATGACCGGCAACTTGTGACTGATCGAATCGTAGCAACCTTCGGTAGCGTCATCTGAAAATGTTTACGATAAGACCAGTACTTTGCTCTGCCCCCGTTCATTATTAGACAACGTCATTAAAGGGCGAAGCCTTGATAATTGGGAGGGGGCCCTGACAAGGGTCAATCTTAGGTCCTGTAATGTTTTCCTTATTCATAAATTATCTGACAAAATACGCATACACAGATAATGTGTAGCGTATTTAAGCTCGCCACCTAATTTTGTTGATAGTGCCGCGAGAAAGCTACTACCACTCCACCTTGAATGTGCACAAATTGAGTTCATCAAAAGCCAGAAATCGAGGTATTTGGTTCCACTTTAGACTGTGTTGGATTTTGATCACATCAGAATCTTAATTGACAAAATCTACGGTTTTCTCACAAATCTTTCAGCTTTTCAAAATCTTGCCCCCAATTGATACAAGACTAATGCTTGTGAGAGCTGTACTACAATAATTCCCTTGATCACATGATAGACAGCTGCTAGATATTCTGTTCAAATGATTCCGCCAATCTACGTAAACTTAATATGGATGTTAATAATATTGCTCGTTACGTTTATGGCTTGAAACGCTCTGATCATGTGTTAATATTCGCCGAAAACATTCTCGGCTGCACACTCAACCACTATCCCGACTTTTGTTGCATCAAGCACACCTGCATAAATGTTGTTATTGTAAGAAATATAGTAAAAAAAAAATTTAAGAAAAATACTAGAACTTGACGTAGTGCCTTTTTAAATGTTTTTCACGATAATTATGTTTTACTCCACAGTTGTATAACATATTGGAAAAAAACCGAAATGCTTATTAAAAGGAAAAAAGAAATTAGAAAATTTTCTATAGTCTTACCCTGTCACTGACCGGCACCGATTTTAAATATGAATATTAATAGCTCAGCGGTGAAATACAAATAAAAAAATGTAGTAAACATTTTACAGCTAAAAAATCACGTTTTTGTCAGGTCTGATTTAAATATAGAAACCAGCTTCTTCCCGAGTGGTAGATTGTTTGAGCTGTCGTAAGCAAAATTCAAATGAAATTAGTCAAAACCTATAAAATGTTTGCAATTTTTCCTTCTTTTAAGAGAGAAAGCGTTTGTTTGGTATTTTTTTATTTTTACTAAGACCCCTCCAAAGATACCTTTTGCCTAGTTTAGCTCTTTGAACGATTCCACATGTCCAGATGCCCTTACACATTTTATAGTCGAAAGTTATCAGCTTAACTCATATGACATTTGTTCAGTATTAACTTATATGGACAGCCTTAATTGTAACTGAGATCTCAGCAGCTGAATGCATCGAAAATAGTGTTTTAAAAAGAATTGTATCTAAACTGTAAACATTAGTTTCATGTAAGACCAATTAAAGTCGTCTACGTGTCTGCTATCAGAGAAAACACTGTTCGATCTGTCAGTCATACTCAATTTTGTTTTGCAACCACATGCACTCGAAACAATATATTATTCGAATACAATTGCTTGATCTGATCAATATCAATAGAGTAGAAATACTAGACATAATCCACCAGTTATTGACTAATTTTTCACTGGTCTAGCAAAGAATACACGGCATACTCGGATGGCTGACTATCAAGATCACTTAACAATTACTTTAAGCAAAAATTGCATGTTGTCAAAAATTACACCATCAATAAAACCGACAGTCGAAGAAATTGTATATAGGAGTCACACTTAACACGTAACAATTGATAGCTTAGATCCTATAGACTGATATGAGGAGAATAGTTTTCCTAAGTTTTGAATATAATCCTAATTGTTGTAATTGATCAATTACATTTGAATTTTGTTTAATTAATTTTTTTAATTGTATGATGAAATATCTCCCCGACCCGTCACTCGGGAATATCAAAGAAGTGAAGTTAACGTAAGACTAAAATTTAAATCGTGTATGTGTACAATGGTAGGCACCCTGGTATAAAATCCGATACACAAGGCCTGTTATAAAACTTCAAAAATATTCTTATGATAAAAATCCGGCTTTTTACATTCTGCTGCTGAAAATCTGAGCCAGCCTTATTTTCCAACATCTTTCTTTAGTAAGCAACTCCACAGTTCTCAATCTCCTCTGTAAAATATTTGTTACTTCCCTCTGGAACTCTTTTCCAACGATGTTTTTTTTTTTTTTTAAAAAAGCGGAACTTTGAAAATTGAAGAGTGATATTAAGCGGACAGCAAGGTTATTAGCACGCTTTTTCCGGACAGATTTTTAAGAACGATAGCAGCTCTGGGCGACAATAGCTATAGAATGCAGTGGCTCGCAGTGGAAATGGGTCACACAAACTCAAATTTTGCTATTACAAAAATTTAAAGGAATCAAGATAATTGAAAAACTGAAATGTCCATTTTGGAAGGCTTATTATACAATATTCTTATTTCAACAACAAAATAAAAACATATGGTATAACAAAAAAAGAAAATAAATTTCATCTCACATAACACTTAAGTTGCAAAAAGTCTAGTAAAAAGCGTGCTTAAAATTCTTTAATATTTTCTTGAAAATCCTTTTTCTCTTATTAGTGATTTAAAACGGTTCGGAACCAGATTTTTCAAGTGAAACTTTTTATCGCTCGTTGAGCAAACATTCCGAACTCCGATGAAACGAAAAAGCGACAGTAAAAGATTACAAACTCCGATGAAACGAAAAAGCGACAGTGAGAGTTTACGAACTCCGATGAAACGAAAAAGCGAAATAAATTTGTTCTGAATTCTGATGAAACGAATTCTTAATCCCTTTTGCACCCACTAGATGGCATTCAAAACCGTGCGATAATACTTGTAAGTGACACTAACATTATCCAACAAGGATGGAGGGTTTTGTTGCTTTACGATGTTTTTTTCACTATTTCCACAAGTAGGGCTCCTACATAGTTAATAAAGTTAAAGTTATTCCACTTCAAACTCTGCTTAACTCCCGTCTCATTGTGAAAGTTAACAATTCGATAGAACGAAAAAGTGACAGGAAAGGGAGTGGGTAGCGCGCATCATGAGGCAGCTCGGTTAGAATGAGAGGAGTAGGAAATAAAAAGAGAAGAGGTAACGTGCGTGGTGGGACACTAACTCGGACGGAATAAGCACAATGGGTGAGTGCATTGTGCACGAGTTATGTTCAGAGGAACAACATCAGCATCGTCATCATTATTGTTACACCTACCTAGGCATTACTTGGTAACAACAACAAAAGCATCATCAAACTTCAGTTTAAAAAGAAAATTTAGCTTTGCTTAGCTTTTGTTTGTCAATGCAAAGAAGATAAGCAGCATAGAACGGTTGACCTGGTATGGGAATACAGGTAGTAGCAATGCAAGCAAAACAACATTTCACGACTGTTAACTATTAGCTCTTCATTGTATAATGTTTTGCATTATTCTGTGTATTATGCTAAGTTACATTAAGATAACAAGTCAGTCTTGTGAAAGACCTTGAAGTAAAAAGACATTATTCAAATAAGTTGTGTTTTATTTGTAAGGGCTGAACAAATACACAACTCGTGCGCGGGATACTGACGCTTCATTTCGTGTCCGTTCTATAGACCCGAGTATTTTCACATAGAGTTATTACTGGCTTCGTATGAGTGTGGCGTGTTCTCATGAGAATTTACATGGGAATTAGCTATGTTTAGAATATCTCTGTGCACGTGTCATCAGTCGTGCAGCATTGGTTATTTATCGAGGTTATAAAGAAGTGAGAAATACTAACCAAAAAATAAGTTTTTTTTTAAATACTTGTAACCTAGGGTGAACATCCTCATTTTAGCTATCTATACTTATCAAGTTTCGTGAAGTTTCACTTCTATCGCCTAGCTTTCTAGGCCGACCATATTTTTTTTATATGGTCGGAACTATCATAATTGCATATAATCTGTCCAATAAAAACCTTTTTAAATCATTTTTATTGCAAATTTCAATTTCAAATTGTTGCTATACATTTTCAATAATATTTAAATGCGGTAGGGTCTTGATCACCCTTGGACAATGATGGGACAGTCATTCTCTAACAACTCCAGCCGAGTGTTTCGGATCATTATTTTGATAGGATAGGATTCGGATCATCTTCAATTGCAAGATTTTAAGTGCTTTGGTTTAAGTTGTTTTTCAAAATCTATATAGCTATATTGATATTTAGCTATATTCCCTTCAAAAAGAGCAGGGATGTCAGTCCGGAAATGAATATATGAACAGAGAGTAGCCATCATTGATAAAAATGGAAAACAGCGTCGGAGACAGAACGGAGCCCTGGGGCACGTCACCATCAAGACAAATTAAAATGAACGCTAGTAATTCGTCGACCCCAAATGCACGCATTTTCGACAAAAGAGCCTGAGTCTGTCAAATGAATTAGGAATATCAACTGCAACTATCTTGTTTTCCAGAAATTGTTGTAGACTTTGGTTCCACTTTTTGGTAAGTCATGCCGCCAAATCACCAGTGGAAACTGTGCTGCCGGCCGTTGAGAAGTTTTCGTGTTTCGGGACATATCACGAGCTGACGGTTTATCAACGTTTCTTTGAAACGAAGGAGGATATAGAAGAAGATTAGAAGATTTGCTTTTTTAGAGACGGGCTGGAAAAATGCAGCTTCTCTACTCGGTCCTATGTAGTCCTGAAGAGTAGGACTGATGAAAAACTTTACGTCGTGGTTTGCTGGATAAACTTGGAATAAACACCTCTTCATCAGAAAGGATTCATCATATTAAAGATTTGACGCACTAAAGTGAAGGCGGAGACATGACACAATCTGGGAGTGATGAACTGTGTACGAAGTGCGCAGCGAGCTAATTAGGTTAGGTTAGGTTAAACACGGGTGTGATGGATATGCCATCATACAGACACTGTTTAACAGCTTGCAGATCACCACAGAATCTGCAGATATCCCTCTTTGCGTGCTGCCGCAGGATACAGTGTCCTGTCAGGATTCCTATTACTGTCCTAAGCCTATCCCTGTTTAGTTTTATTAATTTCCTAGATCTTTTGCTGTCACAAAGCGGCCAAAGAGCCTTGGATACCCTGTGTCCTTCAAGGCTTCACCAGTCTTTGTAATTTTTTCCTCGATAGTGCCCCTCACTTTTTGCCCTCCTTTTTTTTTTTGCAAGCTTGTCCGCTTGTTCATTTACTTTAATACCGCAGTATCCTGGCACCCAGCACAGTCTTACCCGGTTCTGACTGCATAGTGCCTTGAGCATTGTGCGACAGCCCCTGACTGTGTCAGAGTTGACGTTGGTTGATTCCATTGCCTTGAGTGCGGCCTGGCTATCGATGTAGATAGCGATATCTCTTTCGGATACCGATCTGATTGGAAGACCCTGCTTGCGTCCGGTAGACTTATAGACACTCTTAGTTCGGGGTCTTCTGAGAAGATACCAAAACCTGTTTCTTCCTCTGTTTTTAAGCCATCTGTGAAAATTCCAATTTCATTTGACCTGATTGTTACATTCTTTTCCCAGTCCTCCCTCTCCGGATAAATTATATCGTACGGGATGTCGAAGTCGATCAGGGAAGAAATTTCATTAGATAGAATTGGATTGCCTTTCAGTAGCTCCGTTAGTACCGTGCCATGTCCGAAACTACTGCTCTTGAGGTAACCCAAATTAGTGAGTCGTATCGCACTGTAGCCAGCCAATTTCTTGATCTGTAAATCAAGCAGTGTTAGAAGGGGTGGCCGTGGTGTAGTGGTACTAGCAATCGCTTCTCACTCGGAAGGGTCTAGGTTCGAATCCTGCCCATGCACAAGTCTTTCAAGTTTTTCAGTTGTGTAATTGGAACTCAGACAGAAAAATTCTGCGTGTGAAGGCATAACACTGACACGTAGATTTGACTGTTGTAGAGTTTCAAGCACAAATAATTACTGCGAATTATAACCTTCCACTCTGAGTGAAGAAAAAACTCTCCGTCCTATTCGGACTCCCCCCCCCCCCCCCCTGGTGAGCGAATACCGAAACCAAACACACCTGAGTTTCAAACCACTACAAAACAATTTTCCTTTCTCCTCCTTTCTACCTTTCCGACTGCGCCCTGGCAACAGTAAAAGGGTATCTAACCCCTTAGGCGCGCGTAAATTATAAAAAAAAGCAGTGTTAGGTGCAAAAAGATGTCTAGTGCGGGGTGGTACGGAGCGCACCTGTAATGGCTATGGAACCCGTTCTTTGAACCGCCACTAATTTTCCGTAAATCGTTTTCTTGTTTATTATTTTCCACCATATACACCGTATACAGCCTATTGGCTGTATTGGCACCATAGCTAGCTGATTGGTATTTTCCAAAGCTAACAGATTGTCGATGAGGCAGCATTTTTAATATTTTCGACGAATGACCAAAAGTTTTTACTATTTCCTTACTTCAAAATAGAACGGCATTGTGCTGACTTCAATTCTTTTGTCAATTAAACAGTAGTGCTACGGATAATCCCAATTTCTGTGATCGTCTTGAAAAGAATACACTTGAGTTTTCAGCCACATTCTCAGTTACGGCGGCGATATTTTCAGCTGACCAGGCCTGACAAAAAGAGGTGGGTCTTCACATCGCTAACTTGTCCGAGACGTTTAAATTTATCGACTAAATTCACTAAAGCTCTGTGAGAAGGCATTTGATGATAATCAAAATCAGGACGAACTTTATGAAATGTTTCCACGATATCTTCATCGTTTGTGTAGTGAAATTTTACTACAATATTCTACGAGTGCGTATTGATCCATATTTACATATTAATGGTCGCAATGATAATTTAATGTAGACCATTCAAAAAAGGCGCAACATTTCACATGACATTTTTGTTGAATGACCCGCTGTCAGTGAAGTTACCATTTAATTGTCATTTATGTAGTAGAATTTAATAATTTCTACAATAAAAAACGACACACATTCGCAAATGGTAAGTCGCTAACTGTCGCTAACCAAACTATTGCCAGTGCCGTCGTTTTTAAAGCTTGAAATTGAAATTTATTATGCGAATTCAAACGCTTTCTAGACAAAACTCATTAACAAAAGAAAGTATCTTCTTTTATTCAGCGAAATGCTTTTACTTTCATTTTGAAAGCCAAATACGCGTACATATTTTCTTTGACATCATTTTGTGTACGATTCTCGTATACCTACGTATAAGTATAAGTATTACGTATTTTAGCAATAGTTTTTTACGTACTTCATTTTTCCTACTTCAATCTTTCGCAGGATTGAAACAGTAAGACTGAATAAATATTTTAAATTTTAGCCGCCACCACTACCATGAAATGGCGTGGCAAATACCCGTTTAGTAAATCAATAAAATGTTAATTAATTCTAATGTGCAAACAAATACTGTCCTTCCTATCAGTATGTAACATAGCTAGCTCAAGCTTATCGATGTAAAAATATTTCACCATTTGCAAATGTGTGTGAGTCGTGTGTTGCGCATCAAATCAACAACAAGAACAACGTTGTTCAGATCAAAATATTAAAAAAAAAAAAAATAATAATAATAATAATATTCGTATATACGATATAAATAATTTTCTCGTCGGCAGAAAAAAAATGGTAATAACCTACTAAAAGTATTGTTAATTAAATTGTTATTAAGTAAATCAACAAATCATTAAAACGAACAGTACGTACGACAAACATTGCGCGCCTCTTGTAGTGCTCGCAGCCAACTTTTCGTTCCCTCTCGGCTAAGGCTGATGCTGATTTTGTAGTTGTTGTTGTCGATGGTACAGATGGGGGGTTGATGGTGTCTATTTTTTTGTCGCCATTTTTATTCTTTATACAATCGCTGACGTCATTGACATTATCGATATTGACTGTTGTTTTTGTTGTTGCCAATGGTACGACCGCTTTCATGATATTCGATGCTGTATTCGATGATGGTGATGCCGATGGCACTACTGGTTTACCACAAGCAATAATTGCTGGTCTTGTTAGTGTTGTTATTGTAGTTGTTGTTGGCATCTTTCTGATTAAATTGATTTGAAAAGCATCACTAGGAGGAGGACTTATTGTATTGGGAATTTTCTCAATTTGCCTATTAATTGATTCAATCGTTGGTGGCGATGAACAACGAACTGAACTCGAGTACGACAACGACGATGGCAAAGACAACGACGGCGATGTTGGGAACGATAACGTTGAAAATGATGACAACGACGAAGGCGATCGCGACAACGCGGACGATGAAGAAGACGACGACGATGATGATGATGATGATGATGCGACTGCCGTTTCTGTTGTCGTTGCTACAAATTCAACGGCTGATGCTAAAGACGATTTGAATTGAGTCTGAGCTGGAGATAATTCTTCATTTGTAAATGTACTAGCACTTGTTGTCACTGATTGTTCGTTAATTAAATTCATAATTTTTCTTGATTGATCGAAGGAGGGAAGTACTCTTTTAAATTTCCATTCCGTTGAGTCATTAGTTTCGAATTACGAATTTATCTACACACTGAAACAATATAACATGATATTTCACAGATAGGTACTCGAGCGGTACAACTTACTACATAAATCTGATTAAAGGAATTATTTTATCTATTTCATTTCTTTGTTTGTTTTCGGATCCATAGATATTCTTTTCTGTTTTCTGTTCTTTTCAGATACTCAATAACACTCAAGTAGGTATTTATATTATAAACTAATTGGAATTTGTAAACAAAAATTACATTCAAAAGATACCGGAATGTTTGGATATAAGATATCCAAGTTTTATCGAGCGGAGAATGTAAAAACTACAAACGGAGGAATTAGTCACTTTGAATAGCCAGATAATCGTACTCATTCGTATGTGCATATGTACATGAGATTAGTGCGTCGTCAACGAATCAAATGGCGAATAATGTGCGCCAAATGCGGTTTCACTCGAATTTGCCTGCTTTATTGATCGAAATAAGCGAAATCATTTATTGGAGATATGTACGTTTCGCGACGTCTCTGACTCCGGGTAACGATCGACTGTGACACGACTAGGTACGACGATCACTACGATGATCAAACAGTAATAGCGAACACGACGTCTGAGCTAAGACTGGCACTCAGCTGGCTAACGATCTGAGATACAATTACAGTCGCACCGAACTTGTCTGAGATACACAAACTATCTGTCTCTTTTTCAATCCGAATTCATAGGGATCATTGGTCGTGCGGTTGTTGTGTGTCTTTTTTTGCAATAAAAAAAGCTCTATCTGCGAATTTTGTTTGTTGTTAAACAACTGAAAGTTCGTACGCATTTTCACCGGCAATATACGAGTATGTATGTGTCAGACCATTTTTGTGGCTGCTGTTTATTTTATTTGCCCTGTTTTTGGCGACATCTAATTTACATACGTGTAAGTAAATATCGCATCAATATTTGTTTACTTTTTCAATCAAAATACTTACAAAGCCGCAAAATGAAATATTGTACTTTTCAAGTTATCATAAAATTATGTGTAGAAGCTATTACGAGTATGGGACTTTGAATGAACTGATGTCTGTGCCTACCAAGACGGATTCTATTTTTAAAAACTTCCACGGGAAGGTGATAGATTGTTAGGAATCATGACACGTATTATTACGATGCAGGTGGCACGATATTAAAGGTTTACATGTCGAGTGGTTGGAGTGAGAAGCAATCAAAGCCTAATTAGTTGCCTCTTCCCTTTGAATGGTTGAAGAAAATTTGCATTTGCATGTGAACATGTATAAGTGTGTGTGTTTATATAAATATGTGCCGCTTCTAGGAGCTTTCACGAAAAACCGCCTTTCGATACGAGAGGAAGGTTTATACGAGTATGAATCTATTGGATATTTTTTTCCGGTTTCGTCCTCTATTCATAGATACGGAGATGCCTATGCTCAGCATACATATACAGTGGTGGACACATAAATAGCACACTATATGGTTCCAGTTATACGATGGTTGTCTGAAATGTTTCCGAACAATACATTTTTTCTCAAAAATTTGTCTTATTTTTCTACATAGTCTCCTTGTAACTTTACACACTTCTCCCATCTCTTTAACCCGTCCAAATAGTACTTGGCGTTTTTCTCTGGAAAATAATTATTCAGGAAGGTGATTGCCACCTCATTTGACGAAAATCTCTGTCCTCCGAGCGCAGTTTTTAGATGAGGCAACAAAAAGAAGTCGCTTGGGGCTAGATCTGGTGAATAAGGCGGATGGTCAAGCAGTTCAAACAGTAATTCATTGATTTTCGCCATGGCAACCGCTGAGGTGATAATCGGCGCGTTGTCTTGGTGAAACAAGATTTTCTTTTTCTGCAAATGTGGCCGTTTTTCCGCAATTTCTGCCTTCAGCTTGGCAAGTAATGATGCGTAGTATGCTCCTGTAATGGTGTTTCCTTTTCGAAGATAATCGATTAAGATAACTCCTTCACTATCCCAAAAAATAGTCGCCATCACTTTCCCAGCCGAAAAAATAGTTTTTGCTTTTTTTTGGAGCCGGGTCGCCCTTTGCAGTCCACTGTTTTGACTGAATTGGTGTATCCAAGTTAATATGGTGTATCCAAGTTTGATCTACAGTAATTAATCGGCGCCAAAACTCAGATTTATTGCGCCTAAACTGCGTTGGAAATGTTAATTCGAACACGTTTTTGGTCTAACGTAAGCAAACGCGGCACTCAACGCGCAGACAGCTTTCTCATGCCTAAATCTTGATTTAATATGTAACAAACACGTTCTTTGGACATTTTCATAACCTCTACTATCTCTCTCACTTTAATTCGGTGGTCGTCTAACACCATTTGGTGAACTTTAGCAATGTTATCGTCAGTGGTTGCAGTTTTTGGACGTCCCGAACGTTCATCATCTCCCAAGCTCTTACGGCCACGTTTAAATTCAGCTGCCCAAAATTTCACTGTGGTAGATGATGTTGCAGAGTCCCCATACACAGAGTCCAAATCATTTTCGATTTTTTCTATTTTCACAAAAAACACTCACATCGACTCACTCAAACGACTGTCAAAAAAAAAAAACCTGCGCGTCCAAAATGACTGAAACTTCGGTAACTGTCAAAAGATGCACAACTAGCATTCACTAGCTTTTATTGACGAGTGCCGCTATCTTTACGTTGCGGTCGGAAACTTTTTAGACAACCCTCGTATTTTGCCTTACGTCATGTGAAGCCTTATGGCAATGCCAAAAATGTTGCAATACATAGCTCCAAGGCCAAGGCAAACCACAAAGAAAGAGGACAATCTAATCTACAGAGCTAGTGCAGCCAACCCATTTTCGATCATTAAAGCAATTAAGAGCTGTGTTTTTGTACATCTTTTCATTTGTGTGTCAGATAGAAGTACATCACACAAAGAAAGCCACTCGTGACAAACAAAAATTTGAAACTAAGGAAGTCGATTGCAAATGAACACATTAACAAACCGTGTACCTACTGTGAAATAATGAATCCAAGTTCTGCAGGTTCGGATCGGATGGAAAAAGGTATGTTTGGCGTCCACCTAACCAACAACACAATCCGTAATACACACTAAAAACAGTCAAACCCGGTGGAGGAAATGTGATGATGTGGGCTGCTTTTTCTTGGCATGGCGTGTGATCAAATTATGAATCAAAAAGTGAATCAACACGTCTATAAACGTATTATTCAAGAGCGCATGATAACCTTTGCGGAAGAAAATATTCCACTAATATGGCGTTTTATGCATGACAACTTCTCGGCTTGTGAAGGGTTACCTTAGCGATCAAAATGTCAGTCTTGAAGTGGCCAGCCCGATCTCCCGATATAAATCCCATCGAGAACTGTGGAACGATGTCGAACATCACATCGAAACAGTAAAACCGCGAAATGCAACTGAGCTGTGGAATAAGATTCAGATCGCATAGACATCTATTCCTAAAGAACATTGTCCGGCTTTAATTTACGCGCGCCTAAGGGGTTATGATAGAAGGAGGAGAAAGGAAAACATTGTTGTGATGTAGTGGTTTGAAGCTCAGGTATATTTGGTTTCGATATTAGCTCCCCCGGGGGTGGCTTTGTTTTTGTGCTGGAAACTCTACAACAGCCAAATCTACATGTCAGTGTTATGCCTTCACACGCAGATTTTTCTGACTGAGTTCCAATTACACAAATGAAAAATTTGTCATAAGTAGGATTCGAACCTTGGCCCTCCGAGTGAGAAGCGATTGCTAGTACCACTACACCACGGTCACCCGCCTAAAGAATAAAGGGTTACCGACAAAATACTAACTTCTACGGTCTGTGTAAAAAGGTATTTCATATTTTTTTATTTGCAGGAAAATATCATCTTTTCGTGAATTAACTGTAAATAATATTAGTAAAACGTCTTTACTTTATTATACTCTGAAAAACTGTCTTTTTATTGATAGAAGTGCAAGTGTTCTATTTACTTGTCCACCACTGTATGTATGCATGAAGACAGTAATAGGAAACAATTGTAGTATCTTTGATGAGACCATTGAAAGTGATAGTGAAGATGATTTCGTTTCCAGCGCTATTATGAAAGAGACCGTTGAAACTACTGGAAAAATTCCAACTAGGTAAAATTTTATTGAGTTATTTCAACAAAACTTATGTAATTAACGCTGAACGAATTCTGTTAGTGGCAACACATCGTGTGGTTGGAGACTCATTTCTTTTACATACAAAAATGCCTACCGTACCCTGCAAAACAAACAAACGCTAGCATGACCATCATGGGTCTTTCACTATTATTTCAATTTTTTCTAATTTACCTATAAAGGTCACGGAACCTGATGACAACTGTTTGACCAGTTAAACTGCAGCTTACAGTTTTCCCTACAAGTGTAAAGCTCTCATTACTTGATACATGTACTCGTACATAGAAAAAGAAAAACTTGTATGCATCCACTTATTATGCAATGCATCTAATCGTTATAATAGTTATTTGTGGTTTGATTTAAGCAACATATTTTAGAGAAGAGGAAATCTCTGAAGATTTTGCAACCAACAGCAAATGTAATTGAAGAATGAAAAAAAAATAGAAAAGTGGCACTTCTTTGATTCTTCTCATCTTCAGATTTAACTGCTGGTAATCGTTTACTCTTCAACCCATTTTAGCACATGATTTTGGCAGCATAATATGTATCTGGCAGTGAGTGGTTCCTAGTTTTCGCTATCATAATTGCTCCAGGATTGTGATATTTCCGTTTTCTATTCAGGTATGCGTTACACGTTTAAGAACTTTTGAATGTCGGAACAGAAAACTAAGGAAAGAAAACAGAGCTCTTATTACAGTCCCTTGTGCTAATGTCAGTTCAACCCTAGGAAAACCCATCTCTGAGCCTTGTTTAGCAAGTTCGCCGGTAATTTTATTTCCCCTAATCCCACAGTTACCTAGGAACAAAACAGGACTTAATCAAATTCGCAGAGCCCTTCTTCTCTACCTCCGAGTGGGAATCGAAGACACTTCCCGGACTGTTAATATTCATCCGCTCTGCATGCTCTAGACATCTCAGTCGACAAATGCATACTTTTCTGAACAGGTCGATATCAGTCTACTGTAAGCAGATTTCGCTATGATATCTCCTTCTTAAAACACAATCAACGCAAACGGGAACAGACATTAATTAATGATTCCTTTCTAATGTCAATAAATCTGCACCATAGAGCAGCAAGGATGATTGAGGCATAATATAGAGTCTCCTTTGTGTTACTTGTCAAGTAGCAAGTGTATCACTTCAATTGATTTCCGATGAGGTGCCATTATCACGGTTAATAACAATGCTGAGGTAGACAAAATCTCTTACCACTTCAAAGCAGTTTGTATTGTCCTCATTCACAGCTAAATCTATTTGTTACCAGTGATAGTATTAAACATTGGACCTCTAGTATTGACTTGTGAGTTTCGTGCCTGCAATCTCCTCAAGTATAATCTTAAAGAAGTCATATGAGAGTGCATCACTTGTTTAAACTCTTTTTTGACATCAAAGGTTTTTATTAGATTACTTCTGAGCTTTACGGAACAACGAGCGTTGTTCATCGTCATAATAAAATTGGAACTTAAAGAGAAGTGAAGTCTGAAATTGTGATCTTCCATGAATAAGCGAGTGCAATATCTTTGTTTAGTTATGAAAACATTAGTGAAAATTCGACTGCCTAAATTTCCTTAAATGATCAAGTTAATGATCAGAAAATATTCTGAGCCTTGCTATCGTAATATATAATAAGTCCTATGTTCCTGGAATCACAACATTCAATGATTGCGCCTGCCGAACTAAGGTAATATGCTGACACAAAGGCAAACTTACTCTATTTTCTTTCATAGTTTATGACTGCAGCAATTAGATCTTTGTTGCAAAGTTGACAAGGTTAGTCATGCCATTTTGTAATAATAATACGGTCTTTTGGAACGCTCATAACAGGGTGGTGGAAACTGCGCAAGCCTCAAAAAACTCATTTGGAAAAGCATGTCGAACAATTTGCTGACTCTAACTACAACGAACAGTCTACTCGCGTTTATTTCGGATAGATCTGAACGATTATCAAAGAAGAAAGAAAATGGCATAACAGTTTAAGAATGGTTTTCTCTGCCTCTTCATGCATGCAGCCTGTTGGCGTGGCTGGCAATTAAGAAGTGTCGTGTGATGACGTCTACTAGAACGCTAGATCTGACCTTGAATAACTGCTTAGCTACTAGTACAAACGCAGATGGCGTGTAATATCTACTAGGGATTATTACACTCCATTTTAGCAAAAAGAAAACCGCTTGAATTGTCAAAATTTCTGCTTGAAATACGGTGCAATGTTTTGGAAGTCGAAGTCAGATACTGCTACCCAGCATTCCTCATCTGCAGCTGCCTCTTCTTACGACCTTCATTAACCGAATTTCCACAAAATTAACGAATATCTTAGTAAGTGTTCTTTTAATTTCACCAATATGTCGCTCAGTGATGCTCTTTCTATCTTCTACAGAGAATTATTAAATTCTATTTCTCTCTACGTTTACTACAAAAAAATATGACGGTTTTCCTCCATCCCTCTCATACGAAAATATATCATCAACCGATCCGCATACCATAGCCAACTTTTGCTGCTGCTTCCTTTAAACAATCTTTTGTCGATAATTCCTTCATACCGGATCCCTCTTATTTCAAATACCTACTTAACTTCCCCATTAGCCCCACTATTTCTCAAAGTTTTGATCGTACAGTGATAGGAACAGTAACAGTAACGTGACGATCGTTATCGTCGACGAAAAAATATGGCCCAATAACGCCGGCGGCATGCAAACCGCACCAAACAGTTATTTTTTGTGGATGAAGTGGTGATTCATGAAGCACATGTGGATTTTCACCCGACCAATAACGCATATTTTGCTTATTGACGAACCCATTGAGCCAAAAATGAGCTTCGTCACTGAAGATGATTTTGCGATGAAATTCATCATCTTGGCGCATCTTCTCCAGAACCTAATCGGAGAACGTACGTCGCTTCAAATGGTCCATCGGCTTCAATTCTTGAGTCAGCTTGATCTTGTATGGGTGTAAACCAAGATCCTAACGCAAAATACGCCATAATGTGGTCTGAGCGATGTCCAATTCTTGAGAACGCCGTGGACTGATTTGGATCGTTTACTATGGACGCATGAACGGCAGCGATATTTTCGACACTTCGACCAACCCGTTGTCTCACTGATACGGCAACATCACACAACGAATATGTAAACTCAAATTGTTGCACTAAACTTGTTATTGCCTGTCTACTAGGGCGAGAATTACGACCGAAAATTGGAGTTAACGCTCTTAAAGTTGCAGTCACCGACTCTGAATTTCGGTAGAAAATTTTTATAATTTGCACACGTTGCTCGTTTGTGTACTACTTTACCATGATGAAAATGTTGAGTTTACTGAATAAATTGACAGTGACAGTTTGATGATTAGAAAGAATGCGTTCACAAATTAAATTCAAAGCTGTCAAATCCCTATTGGAAAACCCTTTACTTGCTTAACTTCCCGATTGACCCCACTATTTCTCAAAGTTTTAATCATACAGTGATAGAAAATAAATTACAACAATTTAAAGATGAATACTTACGCGGCCCAGAGGGCCTTCCATCTATATTTCTTAGAAAGTGTTCCTCCACACTTTCCCACCTCCTTTCAAATCTCTTCCGGTTATCGCTCTTTCGAGGTGAATTTCCACAGATATGGAAGTCTACTTTCATAACACCGATACACAAAAAAGGGATTAAAGAGCGAAGTCATTAATTACCGTCCCATAGCTAAACTTTCACATATACATAAACTCCTCGAAAGTATTTTGTACGAAGCCTTAAGCTTCCAGTGCAAATCTCTTATTTCCCCAAATCAACACGACTTTCTGAAAGGTAGATCAACTACCACTAACCTTTTGGAATTCGTGTCCTCTGTTCTCTCAGTAAAGAAGTTGACGTTATAACAAACTGATTTCAGCAAGACTTTTGACAAGATATCTCATAAGCTAATCCTGTTCAAATTGTCCGTCCTGGGCTTTGAACCAATTTTGCTTAAATGGATATCTTCTTACCTGGATAATCGCACTGAAAAGTCCGTGCAGTTTTATATTAAAACTAAAATTTTGCAAAATCCAACTTTATTTATTAATATAGTTGCCTTCGAGGGCGATACACTGATTGAAACGATTTTTCAATCTTTCGATACCAGTTTTGTAGTACGATTTCGGTTTAGCCTCAAAATAGGCCTCTGTTTTGGCGATTACTTCTTCATCGGTCATAAATCTCTTTCCGGCGAGCATTCTTTTGAGGTCTGCGAACAGGAAATAGTCGCTGGGGGCCAAATCTGGAGAATACGGTGGGTGGGGAAGCAATTCGTAGCCGAATTCATTCAATTTTGCCATCGTTTTCATCGACTTGACACGATGCACTGTCTTGATGAAACAGCACTTTCTTTTTCTTCAAATGCGGCCGTTTTTTCTGCGATTTCGTCCTTCAAACGCCCCAACAACGCAATGTAATAGTCGCTGTTGATAGTCTGCCCGTTTTGGAGATAGTCGATGAAAATTATTATTTTTATTATTATTATTTATTATTCTGTAAATTCCTTAAACAATATAATTCAAAATAAATTCATTTACATTAATCTATATAATAATAAGATTAGATATAAAATTTAAGAACTTAATTTGACATTCTGTATTTTCTATACTACGGTAATGAAAATAGTGTTGAATGCCATTACCCTGACAACATGAGAAATCAAATAAATTATGTATGTATGGGTGGGGTGACCCTCAAATAAAAAAACTGATACAAATAATTACTCAAATATTATAAAGCAAACTTAAGCAGACACATAATAGAACAAATTTGCTATAGAGCATCAAATTAGTATTAGATTAGTATAAAAACTTGTTTCATTGGTTATACCAGAGAGTCAAAGAGAACAGATTCTAAGCTAGTGAAGTTGAAATTGAGAAGCCAGGATTTTACGAGTTTGAGAAACAATCCAGGCAAGGTAATCGATCTGAGCGATATAGGAAGTCTATTAAATAAACGAAAAGACAAAATATAATAAAAATTACGACAAGCAGTGGTATGGAAGGGTGGAATAGATACAGAGTATGAAAAGTTTCCACGCAGGTTAAAGTTAGAAATCAGTCGGAAGTTCCGATTACCAGACTTCATAAAAAAGGTCTTCAGCACCTTAAAGCAGTATAAATGTCGGACGGGAAGAATTTTTAAGTCACAGAACAGAGGGTACGTAGAATATCTCCTAGGTTTGCGGCATAATTTTCTTAGGATATATTTCTGTATTATCAAAAGGGGTTGTATTTTATTCCTATAAGCACCTCCCCAGCAAGTAATACCGTATAGTAATTTTGAATGAAAAATACCATAATAAATAATTTTTAGTAATTTAGTAGAACAGATATTTCGCAAATAGAAGAAGTGCCTAAGTGTGCATCGGAAATAGTTCCTCAAAGCTTCTACATGACTAGAAAAGCTCATTCTAGAGTCTATAGTAAGTCCCAGGTATTTGTACTCACTAACAATATCGATAGGGAAATATTTATCACTGCAATTTAGGCTGCCATCAAACGAAGGAGAAGATAATCCAGATCCACAGTTACAATTCGCAAACAGGAATCTTTTACACTCTGGTGAGTGAAAATAAACATTCAGATCCAGATCAAGGTTAAACGACAAATTAAAAATCATAATCTTAGTCTTACGACTTATAAGCAAGTTGTGTTTATAGAACCATGTTCTTACAAGACTAAGGTCCCAATTTAATTCGGAAACCAGGTCTAGGCGACTATTTGAACCATAGGAGAAACCTATATCATCCGCAAAAGCCGTTGGAGCACCTTTAAAATTAAGAGTAGAAAGTGAGTTTATGTAGATTAGAAAGAGAATCGGACCTAGGACAGAACCTTGGGGTACCCCTAAGTTGAGAATCATAAGATCACTCCTGATTTCATCAATTTTTACTCTTTGTGATCTATTTTTTAGGTAAGATCTAAACCACTCTAACATAAAGCCACGAAAACCTGCTTTTTCAAGTTTATCCAGTAGAATAAGGTGATCAACCATATCAAACGCTTTGCTAATATCAATATATAGAGACCAGCAGTACACTTTTTACCATCTAAGTTTGACATTATTTGTCCACAAAACTGTAGGAGTGCATCCTCGGTTGATTTTCCCTTTTGAAAGCCAAATTGTGTAGCATTAAAAAACTTAGCTTTTGTGAGATAACTCACTATCCTATTTTTCACAAGCTTTGCAAAGATCTTACTCATAACTGGGAGGAGTAAGATGGGCCTATAATTACACATTTCAACAGTAGAACCCTTTTTGAATAATGGGATAACATCAGCACACTTGAGGTCTTCAGGATAAACTCCCTCAAAAATGCAGCGATTAAAAATGTAAGCTAGGACATCCATTATATGACAAGCAATTTGTTTAAGGAGGATATTAGAGATACCGTCAGCACCCCATGAATAAGTATTTCTTAAAGTGCCGATAACTTTTAAAACTTTAAGCGGACTTTAATGCAAAACTATTAGAACACATTGGTTCAGCAAAGCAATCAGTAGTCGAACGGAAACGACAAGTAGGTTGAACAGGACATGGTAGAATGCAGGTGGCTATGTTCATAAAATAGCAGTTAAATGCATTTGCAATGGCTAGTTTATCAGATACAATACAGTCATTGACACGAATAACAGTCGGTTTTATTGCAACAGAGGATTTGTTTAAGATACTGTTAACAATTTGCCATTCACTTTTTAAGTTACCTCTAGCAGAATTGAACTTAGAACGGTAATAGTTATCACGACAATTTTGAATTTCACTTTTAAGTTCGTTACACAGATTTTTGTATTTGCTTTTCAAATACAGATTACCAGGGTATTTATAGCATTTAGTTCTAAGTTTGTTTTTAGCCTTAACTTTGTTCAATAAGTAACTGGAAATCCAAGGTTTAAGCCTTTTGGAAGACTTTTTAGGACTAAAAGTATAAGAACAACACAGAATATGCTTTTTTAGACAATCAATAAGTATTGAAAAGGAAGCAGAAGCATCAGAACACAGATAGACATCTTCACAAAACTCACAAGAAAGATTGTATTTGAGATTGATTATTCCATGTGCATCCCAAAATACGGATGCCATAACCTTGCCAGCCGACTTTTGAGTTTTTGGTCGTTTTGGACGAGGTTCGTTGCCTGCTCTTCACTCAGCTGACTGCCGACTTGACTCTGGTGTGAAGTGATGGAGCCAAGTTTCATCCATTGTCACATACCGACGCAAAAATTCGGCTTTATTGCGGTTGGACAGCTTTAAACACTCATTTGAATCATCAACACGTTGTTGTTTTTGGTTGACTGTGGACAAACGCGGCACCCACTTTGAACAGAGCTTTCGCATGTCCAAATATTCGTGTATGATGTAACCAACGCGCTCTTTTGATATCTTCGGAGCCTCAGCTATCTCGATCTACTTCACTTTACGGTCATTCGTAATCATTTTGTGGACTTTTTTGATGTTTTCATTTGAAACAGCCTCTTTTGGACGTCCACTGCGTGTATCATCTTCGGTGCTTGTATGACCACTTCTAAATTTTTCAATCCACTTGCGAATGGTTCGTTTGGCTGGTGCAGAGTACGGGCAACACTTATCAAGCCATTTCTTTTCATCGGCTGCATTTTTTCCCATAAAAAAACAATGATAAATCAACACACGAAATTGCTTTGCATCTATTTTTTTTCACAATAACAAAAGTTGCTTCACTCACAACCCTATACTAATCGTCCGACAGCTGTCAAATTTATACACGTATGTTTTGAAGATTGGTACTAACTGAAAATGGTATAGATTTTGATATGGATTCAAGTGGTGCCCTCTCTTAGAAACGGCACAAATGTTATAGTGTTCGATTCAGGTCTGCCCTATCGGCCCCTTTCTTGGCCACTTCAGGTATTCCCCAAGGTAGTCATCTAGGTCCACTCCTCTTCATCTTCAAAGGATCATTCAACACTCAGCACTTTCTCTCTATGCTGACGAGACCAAATTTTTTAAACTCATTTCCTCACAAAATGACCCCAGCCTCCTTCAAATAGATCAACGAGGGGCGTTCAATATATTCTCGGTATCGATATGAAGGAAAATGCGAATTCAATTTAAATTGTTTTTATTTTTCAATATAATCTCCCCTAACATCAATGCATTTGTTACATCTTGAGATAAGCTTTTTTAAACCCTCAAAAAAATAAATTTCCTCTTTCTCTGCAAAATACCCATTTATTGCCGACTTGAGTTCTTCATCATCCGAAAATCTTTTTCCACGAAGACATTTTTTCAAATCCGGAAACAGGAAATAATCACTAGGGGCAAGGTCAGGACTATAGGGTGGGTGTTGGATTTCTTCGAAACCACAATCTCGCGCAGCAGCCTTGGAAACTCGCGCCGTGTGAACAGGAGCGTTGTCATGAAGAAGCAACACACCCGCTGCGAGTTTACCCCATCTTTTCTTTTTAATTTCCTCCCGCAAATTATGCAAAGTGGAAGCGTAGGATGTGGCGTTGATGGTTTCACCTTTTTTTTGTACTCAATGAGCAAGATTCCCTTTGAGTCCCAAAAAACTGTGGCCATGAGCTTCCCGGCAGACGGAGTGACTTTGAACTTCTTCGGGGGGTCTGTTCCTTTTTTATGCCACTGCATGGACTCTTGTTTGCTTTCAGGGTCATAGTGGTGGACCCATGTTTCGTCCCCAGTAATAATTCGATCCATAACACCGTCCGCGTTCTCACTACACATCTCCAAAAGCTCTCTACAGCATGCGATTCTCACTTTTTTCTGAGGCGCTGTGAGCATTCGTGGCACCCACCTTGCACTGACCTTTGAAAGGTTAAGATGGTCATGAAGAATGGTGTGAATGGTACCAATTGAAAGCTTGGTGATCTCTGCCATCATTTTCACCTTTATTCGGGCATCCTCAAGAACAAGTTTTTCGACTTCTTTGATGCTTTCTCCCGTACAAGCAGTAGCCGGGGCGCCGGAGCGGGGGTCGTCTTCAAGGCTCTCTCTGCCTCTCTTGAACTCACTTGACCACTTTTGCACAGTTGATAATGAAGGTGCGGAACCCTGGTAAACAGCCACCATCTCTTCATGAATAGTTTTTTGACTTTTTCCTTGCTTAGTGAGAAATTTAATTACAGCGCGATGCTCAATTTTCACCATCATCGTCTCAGTTGCCATTATGATTCTGTTTAACTAGAGATAAAACGCGAATTAATAGTCACATTTATATGAAATTTTACATGAATGCACTAAAATAATAGTATTACTTGACAAATAAGTCAATTTATATATACAACCACAGCTTCACCCCGATACCGAGAATATGTTGAACGCCCCTCGTAAATAGTTTTTCCACTCGGTGCGTCAAGAACGGCTTATAACTCAATATCTCCAAATGTCAAGCCATTACTTTCTCACGTAAGTGCAAGAAGTATCCTCAACGAATTTAACGAATTAACGGCCAACCTATAACCCTTGTTGAGTCTATCCGCGACCTTGGCATATTATGCGACAAGGAGCATAATATCCCCTCGCTTATTGATGAGATAATTACTAAAGCAAACTTGTCCAAAGAATTCTGCAACCCGTACGTGACCAGATCACTCTGCATCACTCACGTTCGGCTCCTTCTCGAGTACGCTAGCCAAGTGTGGTGTCCCTTTCAAAGAGTTCATGTATCCCGTATTGAGGGCATCCAGCGTCGTTTTCTTCGAGGTCTACCTTGGAACGATCCTCCAATCTTACATCCCTATCGAGATCGTCTCAAGCTCATTCACTTAAATACCCTTGAGGAACGAAGGGACGTAGCTGACATTCTTTTCATTCACCGACTCCTCTCAGGCTCCGTTGATTGCACGTCTCTTTACAACTCCATTTTCCTTTACACTAACTCTCGTAATCTAGTGTATCTACCAATCCACCGCACCACATATTGCTCTAACGAACCAATCTCCCGTATGCTGCGTAAGGTAAACTCCAACCTTTCCGTTTTCGATTTTAATCGCAGCGCTCTCTCCCTCAAATCCGATCTCCTTCACCATCCCTAGCTTTAAGACCCAGTGATAAGTCCTAGATATCGCTAAACCTTAATTTTTCTTTTAGTTTTTAAGTCCTAGTTTTTAAGTTTGTATTAAGCCAAATAAAAATTAACTTTCTAAGTGATAAACAAAAACGGGGTGTGCCGCGATTGCACGTTGTTGATCAACTGCCTTTATTTTGTAATTTTAACTTTTATGAATACAAATCAAGGAAACTAAAAAAAAAAAAACAATAACTTCCCATAAAAAACAAAAGAACGGTGTTACGAAAACTTCAGTTTTAAAAAAAAAAGTGCATTCAACCTGCTGAAATAGTTTTCTTATTGCGTAGCACTTAACGACTAAAATTAGTAAACTAACGGAACTTGTACAGATTTTTCTTTAAATCAAATTAATGTTTGCTCAAGCTAACAGAAGCAAAAACATATCGAGCTCCTTTGAATTACTGAGACTTTTCCTTTCCCATTGTGGCGGTGGTAGCTTCCTCACCTTGTGCCTTTTCTAGTGCTCTTTTCTTTCTTTTATCAGCTGCACGTTTTCTATTAGTCATTATAAGGGCAAATACCATTACTATCGCCCAAGATACATATCCAATATGATAGACAGACGAGTAGTAGAACCAAATTTTTTTGAATGTCAACAATTGGAATGCAATTCCTAGATAGCTGAGTGCAAAGAATTTCGAAAACCAAAATAGAGCATAGATGACTTGCTTTTTGTTGTCACTTGCATTTTTGTAATACAGATTTGACAACATATCTTCCACTGGCACATAAAATGGTGCACCCATTATGCAGAAATAGTGGCCAGGCATAAATCCATGCCAGAAGGATGATATGAGAAGAGTTGCAATAGTTCTGAAAGGAATTGAATTTAGAAAAAAAGAAAAAACAATTCTTGCCAATAAAATTCACTCACCTGTATTTTTTACTTGGGAAAAGCTTGTAAACGTTTACAGCTAACCAGTACTGTACACAGATATTCCAGTGTTTCATTGCTTCACGCATTGTCATGCATGCTTCGGTGTCGTACGCTCTCAGGTTAACAATTGTGGTGAAATTGTAGGTCTGCTTGTCGGCGTCTCGCTTTAGATGTCCATATTGGCCTTTTGGTCCTTTTCCATTGGTTACATCCGAGCTATCAGGATACGCTCCAAAGCCTGCGGCAGTGCAAACACATTCACTGAGGGTTAAGCCGGTATAAATGCGCATACGGAAGATGAAGAATGTCGGCCACACATAGAACAGTCGATAGACGAAGTTGCGGTCTTGATAGAATTCATCACTAAGCGCATACTTTAATGGGAAGAAGTTTGATTTGCTTAAGAGGAAGAATATATTGATGACGACAAGTAGTGCTTACACTTAAAGGCCAAATGTAGTTGGCAGTTAGGTACAGGACGCAGTATAGGGCTACGTGCTTAAGTTTATTTATTGTTACTTCAGTGCATTTTGCATGGTCCTTGAAGGGCATCTCATAGTAGTCGCGATATGTGCGGTAAGTATAGTAGGGTCCTTAAAAGGTAAAATAAAATTAATATGTTGCAACACAGCTCGAGTGGAAGGAACTCCGTTGTAGGAGAAAGAAAAAAACTACTCCATAAGCAGTAGTACGACAAAATATTGGCGTCACTAAAAATTTCGGGAGGACTGGATCGATTACTGATGTCAGACCATTTGTTCAGGTCGTTCAGTAGAAAACATCACGGCTGTGCCGGGTACTGTCACGGAAGATCTACGCCTTCATGCCTACGAAATCCAACTGATTCAAACACTCAAGTCTACAGGCCACACACGGTAAAGAGTGTTTGATAATTAGTTTAATGAAAAACAACCAAAGAACGAGGAGTTTTCAAAAACAAAAATCATCAGCTTGTCGTATTTGGAGTGACGAAAACGCAAATGAGAAGGAAATTCATCCCAAAGGCTACATTGTTTGATTTTAGGTTGGAAGTATTATTGGATCATTTTTCTTTGAAGACGCTGCCGGGAATGCACAAACAGTCAATGGCGAACAAAATCAGGGAATGATAACTCAGTCTTTAGTATATCAAATAGATGGTAGGGATCCCAACGACATATGGTGAAACAATGGCACAAATACACGAGACATTTCCTCCCGTTTGGGCTACCAAAGCTGGACGCCTAGATTGTGTGATTTCACGTCTTTGCGCTTTTATTTCTGTTTTTTTTTTTTAAGTTTTAAGTGTATGTCGACGGGCCCACGAACAGCCAGATTCTGAAGGAGGATCCACTTTTCGGTGAGACAGCCATCAGATCAAAGGCGGACTCGTTTCTCTGATTGATAGACATAAACTATTCAGTTCTATTCAGTTCAATATTCTGCCTAAAAACACTATGCCACAGAGAGATATTCACTGGAAACAGTGGCACCAACCCAAATCGCTTGATATTTAACTGAACAGGCGGGCAACTTTAGGGAAAGACAAGTGAAACGTCAAATTAAATACGAAATTGTGTAACAGTTTCCGGAGAGAAACTGTGTTTAGTGTCGTTGTTTTACGACGGTTTATAAGGTCAAAAATAGATTCGTGATAATTGAATCCCAAGTGAGTGACCGCTGAATCATGTTTGTGGCTTGCATTTGATCAAGAGAAAAAAAAAAGAAGAAACAAATCCCATTGATAAGAGGTTATCGTGATAACCTGACTGTAGTCACAATCCACATGGCCTACTACTGTTCATCCTTACGTGCATGATAAGGTACAATCTAATCAGAATTTTCTCTTCAATTATCCGCCAATGTTACAACTATGAGTTAGCAAAAAAAAAACAAAATTATATTCACCTGTTAAAAGGCCGATATAATTGAATGAATAATCAAAAATTTCGGCGGTGCTGATGGTTTGAAGTTCAACATCATAGTCAGTCAACTCCACTAGTTCTCCCAAGTCTTTCTTCTCACTCGTTGAAGGTTGGCTCCTTTCTTCTATTTCCTTCTTCCTCTGTTCAATTTTCTTATAGGACGCATTCTTCTCGAATGCCACTCCAGAAACCTACAGATCCAAGTGAAGTGAATTACAAATTACAATTACGGAATAACTAATGCATAACAAATTGCAGCTCACTTTAAGGGTTAAGATCATTTGAATCATATTTGTGTGACCAGGCACTGATGGAAGTCCAAAGTATGAGGTTGTTCGGAAGAAAACCAGGTAACCGAACATAATTGCAAAACTAACAAGGTGACATTTACTAATTGAATAAGAGAAAAAAATCAAATTTATTATACATGGGGTTAAAGATCGCTCTGAAATACAAGTCGTCTCACCTTGGATGGACATTTTGAATGGCTAAGGCGCACAAACCGAATGAAATGAAGCAATGAAGGGCATGGAAACCGGAGACAATAAAAATAATCAATATTCCGAATGCAGTGGCGACGAATTTTCTGCGCGAATCATCCTTGATTTTCCGCATAACCTCGCCGAGGAATATGCAGGAGAGAAGACATATGAGATACGTCACATCGTCGCGGTTCATTGTGAAGAATGCATTCTGAAAAGAATTTAATAAATGAAGCAATTTAGTTATCTAAACAAGAAAAAACATACCAATCACAGCCAAGGGATGGAGAACAATATGAGTGTTATGACGTTATGAAAGGTGACTTTATCGTTGACAGCAAACTGTGTGCGGAGGTGTTCACAGAGTGAATTCATTTAAATTTTGAATATTTTAATTATTTAAAATACCGTTATTGTTTCTCTTCGTCAAGAAAAATATAAATTGCCTTCTGAATATACGAAAAACGATGAGCAACGCTAATGGTGGACAATTAAATTAAGCACTAATCAGTTAACTGATGGGGTTTTTCATTAGACGACATAAGTTTTCTTTCTGCACTCCGGAGAAAATGCTCCATTGTGTTTGACGTCGTTGTTGGAATCTTTCACAATTTTATAGTTTTTTAACACAAAGCCAGCAGGCTTTTCCCAAGTATATTTCTCGTCAAGTTAAACTCAGGTTCTTATACGGACTAAATTCCACGCCATCTGTTGGGTTATACGTATTTTATTCTATTTTGATATTCAAGTTTGTGTCAGTTAAACAACAAATCCTTTTGAATTGCTTTTATCCAGAACTTCGTTTTATTTAAAGAATAAATGATATCCATTGCGGGAAGTTATGTTTTGTTTCGGTGACCCTAGCGTCTAAAACTGCTGAGACGTAACGCACAGGTTTTTCTTTTAAGATCAGCGAGTGCTGAAGGGATTTTGTGTACACAGCGCCGGCAATGGAAAATTAGGGAGGAAAGAAGGAGAGGTACCAATGGACGTTGCTTTTAAACGTTTCCAGGTTAAAATGAGTAGCTCGCCACGGCATTCCATAAGTGCGTTGTGCGGTTTGGGGAAGAATCATGTGATTTCGATTTCAGTCGAAAACATAGACTAACTATACTTAGATATCAAACTTTCCAGATATTGGAAAATAAAAACCGGTTTTCTACTGATCGTCACTATCCATAAGACTCTGTCCGTGAATAGGTGAGAATTGTGATCAAGGGCAATTTCCCTCCTTTTTTATACAAACCACGCCCATTTGAACCAAAAAACGTCATCCATATTACACACACTCGTGCAAATCGCTCTCATTCTAGCAATTTTACTTGTAAATTGCTCTCATTCTAGCAAATTTTGGCAAAGTTATAGAGATGCAAAAGTGTTGGAATTCACTTACAGTGTGTCTGTGCGAAAGTTAAGGGTTTGCAAAAGTATTAGTAGAGTTTTTCATCTAGTTTAGTTTACCTATGGTCGAAAATGAACCACACAAGAAACCAGAAGCGTTAATTGACGGCACTATGTCTTAGCAACGAAGGTAGATGCAGATCCAACAAACATGGTGGAGGACATTGCACAGAACATAAAAGTATCGCCCATGAGAAGTGTCGACTTACACTTTTCTCATAGGAAAGGTAAATACATTCGAAGAAGTAGGTGTCCCATGAACTGAACAGCTCCTAGAATTCTGTGGATCGCATAGCTTAAGACTCCAAACGCAACCGACTTTGCACCGGATAACCAGCTGGAATGAAAAGTGTATTATGTATGACAACATAAAAAACATGGGCGGTGGTTGGATAGAAATGAAAATCCGATACACAGCCCAGGTCTTTATCTAGAAAACATTCTGGTGGACATCATAGGGATCAATCCACTTTTCAACCAAGAGAAACGATAAATGGCGTTAATTATTGTGAGGAAGTTGACGAAGTGCATACAAAATTGCACGGAAAAGTCAATAGACGTTTCCAATCTTATTCCATGACAATGCCGACCCCTATACCTCACACATGATGGTGAAAAAACCGCTACAGTTGGAATTTGAAATTCTTCTCCATCCACGATCACAAGTATGTCACTGGGTTCTGTAGCTCGAAATGTGACCGAAATCGCAGGATCTCATGAACTGGGTTTAAATATAACCCGGCCAAAGATTTGGGTTCCATTGATGCATCAAATTCAGCCTGCCAACAAACAGCACCGTCGTAACTATACTAAGTGGGTGCTAAAAATGCATGAAGTTAATCAAGAATTTAATAGAAAAATCAGTAGCATTTCTATTTTCAAGGCTTTGTTAAAAAGTCCTATGTTTTTATTCACGCTGGTTGTTGCGGTAAAATTTACCACAACAAGCTGGCCTCTTTTTCCTTGAAAACATCGCTTCATTCCTTCGAACTTTTCCCTTTTAACAGATAGATAGGAAGCCATGGGCGCATAAGCCATCGGTTCACTTTTTCAGCATCTTGGAAGTACAATATAAATAGGTACGATGGACGGTCCAAAAAAAATCTAGGAAGAATCCGAAGAAGGTGGGCGGCCTGCCACAAGAGCGCAAGAAAAGCGCTATAGGTTTTATTTGTTTTGCAAGTGTCCAACACGAAATAGCCGACCCTTGTTCAAAATATTGGTTTGTCATTCGCTGGCATCCGCTCCATCCTTCCAGCTCCTAACCCCTTCACCTTTTGACCCAACTTGTCTGTTGTGTCCGTTTTCGCTCTGGAGGAACCTATTTGCGAAAGGCACTTGTGGATTCTTCCAATCCCGGACCAGGCGGACGGTCATATTATTTGGACTACACACCTAGAGTCAGATGGACGGTCTGGAACCCTCTGTGTAAATGAAACATCTATAAGCCGCACAAGTTACCTAGAGCCAGGAGGACTGTCTGCAACTCTCTGAAACACACACCACACAACATATCCATAAAAGCGCAGGAACAAACGAAACACAAGTCAGACAAAAAAAAGAAATAAACAACAAATTCTTCACAAGGGCTAAACACACTTTTCAAAATTTTTAACTAGATCCTGACTTGGTTCCCCTTTCGTAGTGAGACTAATGAATAGAAAATTAACTTTCTTTGTCACTTCGACTTACTTCACGGATCAAATTCGGGGAAAGAAGGGGTTATTTGAACCCTATACAATTCAGGGGAAATGTTCACGGAAATTTCCTCGAGGATCTGGGTAATCGAAGTGGAACATTTGAGTGTATGAAAGGGCGGTTTAGCGGTGTTCCAAGCCATGGGTACATGTTCCAGCTAGGTAGAGGAGCGCTATACACATACCATATACCAGTCATTGGGCGCGGTAACCGAGTAGATGTAATGCACGAATGTGTGTGTGGGTAACCAATGGTCTGAGTGGACATAAGTCGAATCAGGGCAGCCATTTTTTGGTTTGAGTCAATGCGGTTTAATCTGTCATATAAACTAGGTAATAGAGGTTTATAAAAAAACGAGTTTACTAAAACGAAATTTAGGTCAAAGTGACAGAAGAAAGAAAGAAAGTAGATTTGATATACAACAGGAGAAATTAAACAGTAAAACAAAAGAGAAAAATTTAAGTGGAAGGTCAAAGGAAAAGAGGACAGGATCACGATCAGGGAACAACAGGGAGAACTAGGAAGACGAGGAAAGAAGGATACCATGCAAAGCTAAGTGTTGTGTTGTGAGATCCCGGTAGGCTTTCGCCTGCGTAGAGAAAAAAAAACACAAAAAAAAAATTATTACCCCGTAAAAAGAAAGGCAAACGGGACACGCAACCCGCTAGAGAAAAAAAATTCTTTTCAATCGTTCGGGAAGACGAAAGATAGCGGCCCACTCTTAAGCAGTTTCTACTACGGTAGTTTTAACTGCCACTCGTCTTGATCCGTAAATATTTTATACCGCTCAATTCGCAATTCCTTTCTAAAAGGATTGCGTGGAGCCTACGGCCACATTTGTGTATTTTTATTTTAAGATTTGCTACTTCCGTATATTTTTTCCTTTTTTAAGCATAAACTCACCCCTACATGAGCAGCTGAAAGTGGCAGCACTCAACCTGATGCCTGTTGCAAATTTCCCCTTTTGGTTTTCGTTGTTGGCGTTGCAGACCGGCTGCCGAATTATAATTGTATAATCCAATCCGGGAAAAGTAAAAATAAAATTAAAAAGTTGCAACGTGGTGACGCGTTATAGTCAGTGAGATCAAACGTTACCAGGCAATGATTAGTGGTTATTTTTTTCGAAAATAGAGATGAAATTGGTCTAGATAATTTCTGACACACCGGTACAGTTACAATCCGGGGTCGGATCCTATCTCTATTACGAATTTGCACAATTTGCACTTCTGGACAGAAAAAAGTCGCCAATCCATAAAACATAGATGTCTTAATCACAAAATTCAACATCTGATCACATTGGCTTTCTATAATGCTAAACTTGGAATTTGGAACCATTGTATTCAAGAAGGATTGGGGCCCACATGGAATTTTGAATTAAAGGGATGGATGCAGGACATTGTTTATTCATCAGAAATAACAATATTGGGCGACATGAACAATAAAATTTATTAGAAAGTTGTCTTAACAATAAAAGTATAGACTTATTTGATGTGTAAGTCTATATCTAGGTTATCATACTTCGCAATGCCATGCGAATATCTCCTGAACTCCCAAGATGAATTAAACGGCGCCGTCTAATACACATCCAGGAAAAACATTTTTCGAGTTATATCGATATACTCGAAGCACAGTTCATTTGAGAATTTTTCTCCATCTTCCCGGGTTGTCGAAATAAGGATGATAACGGAGAAACCAACGATAGCGCTCATATCCTTGTAGTAAGCTAGTGCCACTATATCTTCAAGACTGCTGACAACATCTTTCGGCTATTCACGTATAATATTCTAACCCCAAATAGTCCATATGTAGCGGAACAAGAAGTGCGATGGAAGTGCCTACCAAACGAAGGATATACAACTGTGGTGATTGCTACTAAGAGCAGAGGAGGACTTAAGTAAGAAGTCTTGAGCTTAAGACATAAGACAAAAGCCTGATTACAATCTGCGTTAAGGCAAAATTCGTCAACATGAGTCTACACCTACTACTACACCACAGATGAAAAAGACGACTTTGCCAAAATTCTATGAGCTATTCTATGAGCAATGTAGCTGGTCAGATAAGAGAGCATCCTTGATGACACAATTAGAAAACATATTCTGCATGTAACCAGCTCCGAAAATGGAGTTAGAATAATCGACTTTACCGCGAAACGAAAGCACAGGTTCTCTACACCTCAACTTCCACAACCTGGCAGCCGCCTGATCAAAAACCGTCAGCCAAATTTATCACACAAAGATCGACACAAGCACAGATCTATTCAGTAATCCGGATCTCCAAATACTTCGAGCAGCCAAGGTCAAAACAGACCGCTACCTTATTGTTGTTAAGATGCGAATGCTAATATGAATGATTAAGGAAAAGCGACCGAATACTTTGTTTCAGACAAAATGAATCAATCGCAATCGACGTGGACGATCACCCAAGTAACTTCTTCCATTTGACCAAGAAGAGTTCTGTATAGCAAAACTTAAACTAAAAATGAAGCAGAAAGACTCCTTGCCAACAAATTAAAAGCAGCTTGGATTGTTTTGTAAAGAGCGTATACCAACTCATCTGCAAGATATAGTCGGATGCAATACTCGTATGCCCGATAAATAGAATCTCAACGCCGTTTGCTCGATCCTCAAGAACAGAGTCTCTATAGCTTTGTTAATTGGTTTTAAGGCCGCATATGGTAGCATACATATATACGAGTAGAGTGCCATCAGGTTTAGGCATTCCCGCCAAAGTGATCAATCGACATAACCTACATATGGAGAATGATAGCTGCACCATGAAAGTTGGTAATGACACCTGTCATGTTTTTTCTAACATCGTACTTGGAACACTGGATCGATTGCGGTCATTGACGCGAAAGCGTCAAAGATATATTAAGTGGTAAACGGGAGTAAAAAAGGGCTTACTCTATCAACAAGAAAGGACACCCACCCACTTTGTCTGTCTGAGGTTCGCTGTAAATTTAATCAACGAAATATCCCTATAGGTTGATCGAAGAATCACACTTGCCAAGCACTGTTACGAAAGCTACCTTGAAATCCACGAAAAATACGTACAAATTCTTGTTATAAAGGAAATGAGTTTTTTTCTATACGTCTTAGGATAAATATGTGGTTAATTGTTGCGTAGTCCTACCTCGTAAAACCATCCCGATATCCTTTTAATAGTCCCTTACAACCAATCTAAGAGGAAAGCCATTTTTGCGAGATCATTGTAAAAGTTTTACACGAGGCATTAAAGGACGAAATGTCTGTATAATTCCCAGGGTTGGATATGCAGTCAGAAAATAAACAAACTTCCTAGCTCTATCCTTATAAAATTCGGATAGTATCTTATCAGCAGCCTAACCATCCTTAAGGTGTCTCTAAATTCCTGCCGCATCTAAATTGTATCTTCATAGTTGGCGATAGCGCTCTGAAGGGAAGTTCGTAGACTGAGTACTAAGTCTTAGTTCTCCGCTTATAATGTGCTTCTGACCGTAAACTGTCGCGTTAACTTCACCGCCTTGATGCCTTCAGGTAGCTATACATCTGGTCGAATGTATGTCTCAAATTATTGATGCAACGAAAATTGTTTTTATTTTACATTTAAACGTTTTATCGTAAGGTAACGACGGAACTGTCCAAGTTCAAAAAGCCGGAGATTTGTAACAAACTTTCTTACCCAGGCCATTTATAAATAGCACCAGTGCATACTGTATTTTCCTCAGCGTTATATTCTTAACGGAAATCGCGCGTTCAGTCGTGGAAAGTTATGCCTTAGTCAAGACCACCACCACCATCACCCTCACCATTTCTATTCCATTCTCTGCCTCCGCCGTCGAGTACTTATTAGTGCAAATGGCACTTGGGTGCGAGGCAAAGCCTCTATAGAATGAGAGCTCCAGAAGCCGCCACACAGGATGTGCGATGCTATTCCCATTATAAGAGACAATTACAAAAAACAACTTGGCAATTAGCGGATCTAATTAAAGACAGTAAATTAGGCGCATAGAGCATTTAAAATCGCGCGAATATCAAATGAGTCTAGGATGAGACGAAGGGGTTCCAGAAGCCAGTTGGTGTGGTGAAGATACTTTTGCATGTTGGTGGTGGTACATACAGCTTCTGTTTCCTCTCCCTCTGTGGATTGATGTTTGAGATTTTCTGGAAATGGTGGCGGATGTGTACCGCTTTTGCATTTATTGTTTGGTGTGGAACTGCAAATGCAATGACCAGGGAAGGAGAGCTTTTGCAATTGCATCCTTGTGTCGCTGTAGTTATCGTCATCGTCGTTGTAGTCTTCGTCTTCGTCTTCGTGTTCGTGTTCGTCTTCGTTGCCGTTTTTGTCCTTTCCTTCTTTCAATTCGGTAAGTTGGCGGCTGCCATTATTAAGGCTGCGCTGGCTGAATTATCATTTTATGCAAATGCAGATAACGATGCGGCATGATTTCCTCTTCAACTACGCTTTTCAATAGGGTGGCATTGGAGGGATATTATCCTTTGTCTATGTATAGGGAGATATAGGTAACAGGGTTTGAGTATATGTATGTTGTGTGACTAGGAGGTAATCATTTGGATACCATGCGAGACGGATTAAGGACGAAAGATCTGTTTCAAAGTATGAAATTCAAGGAGAAAAGCAGAACAATCTTTTGGATTATCTTCTAAGGATATTGGGATGTTTTTAATTATTTCCCGTCTAGTAGATCCGCGAATTTATATATAAATGACGTGAATGGCTTTAACAGGGAGAGAGAGAGACAAAACGGCAGCCAGATAAGCTCAAAGGCATTTGTCTTTTATAATTGTTATGTGAGGATTAAGTGTTGTTTTCTTGGACGTATCCTTTTAGCTAGCACGAGAGAGAGAAAGAGAAAACAAAGAAATAATCAAACACAAGAAGGACTTTTAATTTCATTTAATAGTTACCGAGATAGTGCTAACTATCGAGAGGGCATTAGTTGTGATTTATTTAATGAAGCAGCTCGTTTTGTAAGTAATTATTAAATTTTGGAAGGAATTTAGGATGGAATTGAGGAAGTCTGGTACTGTTGAGATTTTTGGTTCTCTACTCTTCCTAAATTTGCCTGATTTCCTAATTGTTTTTAAAGACGAGTAACCTTTTAATCACAGATTACATTTCCAGAAGGAGTTGTTTATCCATTCAACTTTTGGCTGTCGTTGGGGATTCAAATTGAAATTTTACAACAAATTTTGGAATTCAGTAAGCTATAGAGTGTTGTGTGGTGCACTAGTAATGAGTTCTTAAATTTGATTCACTGAGAAGTGCTGAATTACAATAGTTTCCATTTAACTCTGGAACTAACGCTCTATCTCGACATAACAGGCCGTTTTCTTTCCGCAGTTCATTCACCAGATTTCTATATCATCTGAGCCCCCAGTGATGACTTTTCACCTGGAATCGGTCGTTGGGACCGGGATTCTAAGAGGAATTCATCCCAATTCCAGTGGTGTAAGTCAACCATACAGAAGGATGAAATCTTACGGAGTAAGCCAACTATCTGCCAGCCCTCGCAGATGTTCACGTGAAAGGTGCGTCTTTTAATTGCGTTACTGCGATATAGCCGCTCTGTCGGTACTTGACCATCATTTCTAGCCTCACTTGCGGGAGCCAAAATAAGTTGTATTCAGGAAAACACGAAACCACATAATATGGAGCTTGTTACGCAACCCCTCAGTTCCTCTTTATTAGATACGAGACATCTTCGAATTGCGATTTCTTCTTCAGTCTAAGAGTTTTCGAAAAAAAATTAAGGATATTCTACTTATGGATCTATCTGAGATGCCCGGGGAATGCTAAGAAAAAGAAAATATGGACAGATTTTGCAAAGTAACGAACGACAAAACGATATAAAGATCTCCTCTTTCGAAATTCTTTTTCGAAAATGAAAACAAACCCCAACTGACGAGGCCTGCGCCTAAGGAAAGTGTTGTTATCTCAAAGTCCAAGCACAAGCCACGAGTAGGGAAGGCAGTGGAAGGGGCCACTAAAAAAAGGAAACCAACTACGTGGTCTACTGGAGTTAATCGCTAAGTGTCTCGTCTAATGAAAACTCTGGCTAAGACACAATTGCCGGCATAGACTTTGAGAAGCGACGGCTCTTAGGCTGAGTTCATGAACTAGACATTCTTGTGAACTCTGGTTTTCCTGGCTACATGTCCGTCTCTGAAAATGGCAAAATTATATCGGGAAACACAAAAATGCAAAATGATTGATGAACGCAGGATAGTATCTGGAATACACAACATTCGGACACTGAAGTTGCTGAAGTCTACGGAAACTTTGGTTCCAAGGAAACTGCAGTGGATTTATTAAGCTAAGTTTTCTTCTCAATTTTGGTGGAAAGTACATGCCATTTTATCAGGCAGGGCAAACCACTAAATCTCTATAAATCGTTCGTCTTTTGAGCTACTGCTTTTGAGTTACAACATGCGTACATGATAGGCAGACTGATAAATACGGCACTCCATAGGGAAGTATAATGAATAGAAAGATTCCTTCACCTAAAGCAATTCACCCTCAGAGAAGTAGAGGCACAATTCCACGGAGCGTGAAAAATACTCATCTGGGTACCGGATTTAGCAACTGAATTACTACGATCCTCAAATCGCGCAGGATTAACTTGTCTTTGATGAACGACTGCTATTGAAAAAGGTGCGCACAAGAACTCCACAAAAGCTAGTTCCCACACTTCTCATCTGGCTTCTTTTAGTGGATGGGATCCTGGTAAGGTTAAAGGACCTTGACGCCCTACGCTGACGTGTAGCCATCCTGGTATAGAGCTAGCTTCTTTAAGGTCTAGTTAACTACGCGGTTGATACTCGTAATTGCGAAAAATCGGTTCCTTTGCAGAAAGTTAGGGGTCACTCCTTTAAAATCATTCATTTCACTAACAGGAAATAAATCTCCCAGGAATTTTGATTATCTATAATACAGGAGGCGCAATCATCCTATCGGAAGATGGTATATGGTATAAATATGTCAATCATATTTGACATTTGTGAACTAGACAGCTGCAGTATACAAACAGACAACTAATTGAGCACTATACTCCGCAAGAGCGTGGAATAATTGTGTCGATGTTTTTGAAAAATAATCGGTCGGTGATGTTAGCGCCACGTGTTGCGCCAACTGGGCAAACATTCCGGCGCTTAGCTACTCGACTCGAACAGAGTGGAATCATAGGAGACCATGGAGGGAGTGGCCGCCACCGGACTGGTTGTTCGGTCGAGAATATCGCGGCTGTGGCTGCCGATGTCGCTGAGAAAGAAGAAACATAAACCAGGAAATCACTAGACTGGCCCTACAGCGAATTTTAGTGAAAGACTTACATATGTTCCTGTACAAAGTGCAAACAGTGCATCAATTAATGCCTCCTGACCGTCAATCGTGTGCGAATTACTGTAAAGCCATCCTCAATCTCAACAACGAAGACGACGTTCCACTTAAGCGGTTACGTCAATAAGCAAAATCTTCGTTTCGGGGGCACTGATCCATTACATCCACTCAAAGCCACTGTGTGGTGCGGCGTTCACGTGGGAGGAGTGATTGGGCCGTATTTTTTTGAGGACGCCATCGGCAATACGGTCACTGTTACTGGCAAATGCTACAGGGCCATGATAAACGACTTCTTTCTGCCCGAATTGGATGAGCGCGGATTGGTGAATATGTGGTTTCAACAAGACGGTGCAACTGCACACACAGCACGAGCCACAACGGATATTGTGAAGGAAGTGTTTCCGTTTTGGCGATTTGGCATAGCCAGCAAGATCGCCCGATTTAAACATCATCGAATTCTTTCTTTGGGGCTACTTGAAGTCGCGGGTTTATATCAACAAGAGGTACCAATGTACGTTGGTTTTGAATGTATGAAAGCTATAATGAATCGAAAATAAAAAGCTCAACAGGCAAATGTTTTATTTCATAAAACATTTCAACGTAATAATATGGCTTGTTTTAGAGAAACACCACCACCAAAACCCTTAAGTATGGGGTCAATCAAAACAAAAAAAACACCCCACAGCGGTTAGAGACTATGTACTACCTCAGCTGGAACTTAACTTTTTCCCGTTTTGCGATAAGTGACGGTCAGTGATTTTTTCGATTCCGAAATAGACATTGGCAAGCCTTGACAATATCTGTTATATCTGATGTACGAAATCTATTGCGATTCTCGCTTTTATGATTGAGTCGAAAACAGAACAAAAATTGCTTTTCACTATTTTGGACTTCTTGAACTTCTGAGAATATGTTGAATTATTGCAAAGCAAGCTGTTTTGGATTGCTTCAAGCTATGCGTGCTACGGGCTGATTTGTTTATTACATATATCCAAATGAACAGAAACATCGATTTTTGTGAGTTCAAATCGTAGGCACCGCGAGCAGTTTATCAATTTTTTTTTACTCCGGAAAATGTGCAGCCAATCCAATATCAGTTTCCAGAGGAGTTTCTGGTAGATAAGATCTCGTAGTTTCTCTTCATCCAATGTGCAAAGAAAGTCGTAGTGTATGAGTGAGAAGCAACTGCAGGTTATTGAGAAATGCACTATCCTGTGCAACTATATCTCAAAGTTTTAACTAGTCCTTCGAACAGTCATAGTATCTGAAAGTATCAGATCGAAAAAAAACAAGGCGTTCACTTGTTTGCTGTTGCCTATTTAGAAAAACAAAAAAGAATCATAATTTCTTCTCTCTAGAATTAGTAGCGCGTGCAATCGTTTGCAAATAAATAATTTCTTCGTACACCAGGCGAAACAGGAGTGAAATATTCGATTTATCCTAGAATGCTTCCACCCCTAAAAATTATTTCTATCCACTCATGCATATTTTCGCAGAGCTTGGAAAAGATGATTTTCAAAAAGCAGGACAAACATTCCACATACGCCCCCAAACCGGCTCTAAACCACCAATCGTACTTTGACTCTTCTATCCTCGTCCCCTTCAACTTTTCACATCCTTTTGCAACCTTTTGAGATAATAATAATTTAGTGTTGTTGATATGACTTTTGACCATCATTGCCTCCCTAAAATCCCAGCACGCTTTTCAGGACGGTTGCTGCTGTTGAAAATGTTCAACAAAATTTTCGAAACGAAATAAATTTCAAATTCTCGGTTCTAGTAAACACACACGCTCGTTTGTACAAAAATTATTCCGATTGCGCAAATTATTCGATTACACACATAGTAGTCGTCGTTGTTCGGTTGGCACGGTCGTTGGTCGTCGGTCGTCCTTTTGTGGGCGCATTTCAGGAATTTCGCCCGACATACGAGTAAAACACACAAGGAATCCTTTTGAGGCAGGCTCGAGATAAACCGAAGACGAAGGTCAGCACTCAGCCAAAATGCAAATCCTTCCATAGAACACTAAAAAATAAAACAAAAAAATGAGGAACAAAAAAAAATACCAGAAAGCACCAGGTCTTTCAATGTGTTTGTGGACAAGACCAGAAAAATCGAAAGGAGATTCCTCCTAGAGTCCTGGAAATGATTTTTCATTTATTACAGAGGCAAAACTTCATCTTTGACTTCGACAAGTTCCCTTCTCTCTATGGAGATCTGGCTGTATGGTGTTTTAGGGAGTCCATTCCACACTTAAGGTATGCTAAGGATTCCACTGCTACTTGCTATGCCGCCTGGCTGCGTGCAGTGGGTAATAATTTTCATTTGTTCAGATACATATTCGATTGGCTGGATGAGTACTTTTGGTTTAGCCTTCGAATGGGTCCTTCGAATGAGCCACATATCCTTAGAATTAGGGAGTCAAATGCCATTGCACAAATAAATGAAGTTTATACTAATGGCATAAAGAAGAGATACCATCAGATGGGTGGGTGGCTTAAAAGATTTGGCCTAAACCAAGTGTGCCACGAGGTATTTGGTATTGGTAGTGGAATGCCATTGAAAAAGGATATCCTTTGTTTGCCCTCCACAGTAGGCAAATACTCGTACTCGTACATGGAGTGTGAGAGTTCATGTTTCATCTTCTAAATCAGAGTCCAAGTTTTCAGTTTCGGAAAATTCGAAATTATTTATGTTACGGTACATTGTGCGGCGTCGTTTGTTCCTTTCATTCAGGACATAGCCAAAGATATTCGCACTTGCACAGATACGAAGCCAGCAGAGAGACGGTTAGAAGGTGAGGAACTTTTGTATATCCTCACATGTCATCGTCGATAATTTTCTTTTAACCGAACATTTTGATGCCAGGGACAACCACATCTCAGAAAAGTTTTATGCACACGGATAAAGGATTATGAAGGCGAGGTCGTATCGTTCAGTTGGTCTGCCGACTGGCAAGGGAAACATTTGAGAGATAACTTTGGAGACACATCTTAAGTCGAAGAGTAACTCTATTACCGTTACGGTATGCACATACATACCATATATGTACAACTTATATCCATTGAAAATGTACGAGTACATCCGAATGTGTACTGAAGGCATGGAAAGGGATTAATAAATATCCTATCTAGCCAGCGGATGTCCTTTTTTGGTCCTTGGTATCGAAATTTTCGATGTTTCCGTGGTTTATACTCGTACTTACATAGGTGTCGTCTTGAGTTTTCCACTTGGTGAGAGTGTGCTTTATCTTTCTGATTCCGTGGTACAAGTTGGACCCATGAAAATGCACGAACTGCGGGACGAGATTTTTAATTGCTTAATGGATGGTGATTACTTCTTTGATGGTTATAATGGGTATACATATGTATGTGCCATACGTATCTATATAAGACAGCATCTCTTTGGAATGTATAAGTGGTAATGCGGGTGGATAGGTACAGGCGTACGGTAATATAGCAATGCAATCAGAAGACTTTTATGGCAATTATCTAAATATCTAGATTTTCATCATCAGATCATGCTCACCAGACATCGGATACTCAGATTCATAAGGATATAAAATTTTCAAAGTAGGTTTGGTGTATGATGAATTTTCATAGGACTTTGATTGTCGGTTTCCTTCTAAAAAGACTGCTACGATCGTCCTCATTTTCTTAAATTTACATTTCCACCACATCTCTCATTGCGACTGAATTGATTTATTCGGCTGTTTTGGGCAAATCCTTTCATATCCCGTCTAGAGATCTATGTTTGTGGAAGGTGGTCTTAAAAATAAAATAAATTCTTCCCAAAAAGGATAAAACCGATTGATTTATTTTGACAACACCATGGAGTCAAAGTTATGTTTTTGTTTCTGAAAAGACCGACACCCATCTTCTTCCTCATTTCGGGTATTTTTGAAAGAGCTCTTCGCTGGACAGACGGTCACTGTGTGTGCATGTGAACAAGTGATATTCTCTACAACATTTTATTTCTCATCTTTCTTATTTTAATCCTTTCCCGCCCTTAGGCCAGAAGTGCAGACCGAGTAGAGTATAGGACTAAGGACATGGCTATAAATGGTTCGTTAATTACCACGAGCCGAATAAATTATTATATTTAGAGAGAAAGCAAGACATAGACAGAGAGGAAAAGGATCATGCTCCTGAAACAATTTTAAAATGTGACTCCTGCCAACAAACGACAGGTTGGGGTAAGAGGCAGACTTCTCTTGCGGTGGATAGCATAGAGAAAAATACAAAAATAAAAGATGAATAACTGTTATGGCAGATTCTATTCTCTGGCAGTCTACAGCGATGTTAGGTTGGAGGAGTCTGGGCGTAACATGAAACAATACCTCAGTAGCAGTGGCAGGAGCACATTTCTGAGCATTAAAATAGACAACAGGAAGAAGTGTAGGATATTTTTCCTTGCCAGGGCTGTGGGTAAGAAATTAAATAGAAATAAGTGAAATTATTAGTTTAGCCAATCCGGTAGATTGGTTGTGGTTCTGTGAGGGACGCTGTCAACTGTTTGAATGGGAATGGTTCTCCTGAGGGATATAAATTGTGAGCTTTGTTAGAAAAGTTTTTTTTCTTTTTTTTTTCTGTTTGCCCAAATTTAATGGGAGTTTTTTGTATGTTTGACTTTGTAGAGTTTTAGTATTAGGGGAATTCTATTATAGTTTAAATTTTAGGGTAATGTTTTATTTGAGACAAAAGAGTTGTGTTCCTCCTTATTACGCTAACTCTTCGTATTTTAATTTCTGGATGAATAGATTTTTATATTTTTATTTGAAATGTTCTTTCATTACAACAGGAACGTTTGTTTCAATCAGAGGCAAACAAGAAGAAAATCTGTCAAAATGATCGGCAATCTATCAATTGCGATATGAAGGCATACAGTAGTGGTAAAGTCTGATGGACAACTGGAACATCAGGGGATAGGTTAAGCAAAACCGCCGGTGAGAATTCGCCATACAACCTCTAGATCCGGCTAGGTCATGCGCCCCATTAACATTAAATTAGGCGTAACCGATATATCGGGTATCTGTAAGATTTGCTACTCCTATACTGTGCGTAGCCGGTGCCTAACCTGCCATTTTAACTGTGCTTTATAGTGGAAGATAAAGCGGAGTGGTTAAATACGCTCCCATTTGTTTGGCTTAATACAAGCTTAAAAACTAGGACTTAAAAACTAAAAGAAAAATTAAGGTTTAGCGATATCTAGGACTTATCACTAGGGCTTAAAGCTAGGGATGGTGAAGGAGATTGGATTTGAGGGAGAGAGTGCTGCGATCAAAATCGAAAATGGAAAGGTTGGAGTTTACCTTACGCAGCATACGGGAGATTGGTTCGTTAGAGCCCAATGTGGTGCGGTGGATTGGTAGATAAAAAACACGGTGGCAACGTAGATTACGACGGTTAGTGTAAAAGAAAATGGAGTTGTAAAGAGACGTGCAATCGACGGAGCTTGAGAGGAGTCTGTGAATGAAAAGAATGTCAGCTGCGTCCCTACGTTCCTCAAGAGTATTCAGGTTGATCTCGGCGTTGGTAGGATTAGAAGATCGTTCCAAGGTAGACCTCGAAGAGCAAATCGAAGAAAACGACGCTGGATGCCCTCAATACGGGATACATGAACTCGTTGAAAGGGACACCACACTTGGCTAGCGTACTCGAGAAGGAGGCGAACGTGGGTGATGTATAGTGATCTGGTCACGTACGGGTTGCAGAATTCTTTGGACAAACTTTTAACGAAGCGAAGTGATGAGTTTGCTTTAGTAATTATCTCATCAATAAGCGAGGGGATATTATGCTCTTTGTCGCATAATATGCCAAGGTCGCGGATGGACTCATCAAGGGATATATGTAGGTTGGCCGTGGAGAAGGTAAATTCGGGGAACAGACTTGTTGCAGCTACGTAAGAAGGTAGTCGATTGACATTTGGAGACATTGAGTTCTAAGAAATGGGTTTAAAAAATTTGGTCTCGTCAGCATAGAGAGAAAGTGGTGAGTGTTGAATGACCCTTTCAAGATCGTTAATGGTTAGGATGAAGAAGAGTGGACCTAGGTGTCTACCTTGAGGAATACCTGAATTGGCCAAGAAATGGGCCGATAGGACAGATCTGAAACGAACACTATAAAAACGATTATCCGGGTAAGTACGAGTAGATATCCATTTTTAGCAAAATGAGTTCAAAGCCCAGGACGGACAATTTGAACAGGATTAACTTATGAGATATCTTGTCAAAAGCCTTACTGAAATCAGTTGTTATAACGTCAACTTCTTTAGCACTTTCTAAGGCTGAGAGAACAGAGGACACGAATTCGACGAGGTTAGTGGTAGTTGATCTACCTTTCAGAAAGCCGCGTTGATTAGGGAAAATAAGAGATTTGCACTGGAAGCTTAAGGCTTCGTAAAAAATGTTTTCGGGGAGTTTGGGTATATGTGAAAGTTTAGCTATGGGGCGGTAATTAGTGACTTCGCTCTTTAATCCCTTTCTGTGTATCGGTGTTATGAAAGAAGACTTCCATATCTGTGGAAATTAACCTCGAAAGAGCGATAACCGGAAGAGATTTGAAAGGAGGTGGGAAAGTGTGGAGGAACACTTTCTAAGAAATATGGATGGAAGGCCATCTGTAATTTATTTTTTATCACTGTATGATCAAAAATTTGAGAAATAGTGGGGCCAATGGGGAAGTTAAGCAGGTATTTGAAATAAGAGGGATCCGGTACAAAGGAATTATCGGCAAAAGATTGCTTAAAAAAGTTGGCTATGGTATGCGGATCGGTTGATGATATATTTTCGTATGAGAAGGATGGAAGAAAACTGTCAGATTTTTTTTTTTGAATTAACGAATTGGTAGAAAGGTTTAGGGTCGTTTTTAAGCCTTGATTGCGCATTATCAAGGTATCGCTGGTTGAGAACGTTATAAAGCTGGGCGGATTGGAGGTATAACCCGAGATAGTTGGAATAGTCAGCAAAGGAATTGGATCGAAGGAAAACTTCCCATAATTTGTTTCTCTTGTTTCGTAAAGGGTGAAGTTTAGGATTATACCACGGGGGGCTCGTAGAAGGGTTTTTTTGCGTAAAAAGGGGACGTAGAGAGAAATAGAATTGAATAATTCTCTGTAGAAGATAGAGAGAGCATCACTGAGGGACATACTGACGAAATTAAAAGAACACTTACTAAGATATTCGTTAATTTTGCGGAAATTCGCTTTATAAAAGTCGTAAGAAGAGGCAGCTGCAGATGGGGAATGCCGGCTCGGAGAGTGGTAAAAAGGAGAAAGAAGAAGTGGAGGGTGAAAGTTATCAATGGTCGATAGTGGAAGAGGACTGAGCGAGACAGAGGAGTTTATGGGGTCAGTGGTGAAAATGAAATCTAATTGCCTACCCATATAGTTGAAGACCCCATTATCTTGGCATAGGCTGGAGTTGGTAAGCTTATCGCTCTCTCTAGGCTAAGGAATTAAAAGATATACGAAAATATACGTCTCTTTCTCGCATATCTTTACGACTTTGAGGGAAAAACCAAAACAAGTGTCATGGTCTCCATCCAACAGGAAGGCCTTCCTACGGATATAACTAGTCTCAGAAAGCTTTAGAACAGGTACCACGAAATCTTCGACACACCTCCTCAAAAGGTTGCGGATGACCTCGCTGCTTTCCGCACACTATGTACCACGACAAATTTTTTCTTTCCTAACTTGACTTCCTTGCCTGCATCTCATTTACACTCCCCTACTCCTCCACGCAACAAACTACCTCTTACATTTTACTACCAAAACGTAAGAAACCAATCTGATCCCCGACATAAAGAGCCAGGAGCTATTTCCTTCTTATAATGTTTTCCGAGATGAAGATCACTCTCTCCCTATGTTTAATGATTCTGCCATCCCTAAAGTTGATTCTCCGTGTATAGGTGTCCTACTTTCCATTCACAGGTCCCTGTACGGTATGTGTTGCTACATTCTCCCAGCTCAACCTACTGAATCCTACATCCTTGTTATTAAAGCAATTAACCAACTAATTGGCCTAAGTGTTTCCATCGACGATATCCTTATCTTTGGTGACTTTTATCTGCCAGTGCTGAAGTGGATTCTATCGGATGATCACTTATTTTTTACCGCGTCAAATGCCAGTTTATACAAGGACTGTCTTTTCATTGATAGCATAACTGACTCATGCCTATGCCAAGTAAGTGGCGTCCCTAACTCCATCGGTAGGTAACTAGACCTTATTTTCACTAGTGCTCCTATTAACTCCACAGTAACGTTGTTCCCCTTTATCCTATGAACTGTCGACAACTTTCACCCCCTCTTCTTCTCTCACTTTTCCATAACTCTCCACCCCAGCCCACTTCTTCCCCTACCATCTCTTATTACAACTTCCATAAAGCTAATTTTCGCAAAATCAATATCTATCCCTATTTGATGTTGTCTCCATTTTCTACAGTGAAATATTTAATTCAATTTCTCTTTACGTCCCCTTTTCACGGCATAAAACATCATCCGCGGTACAACAGAAGACTTCACGAAACAAAAGAAACAAATTGTGGGCAGTTTTTCTTCTCACCAATTCTTATTATGACTACTCTAACTATCTTGGAACCTACCTCCAATTCACCCAGCTCTATAACTGCCTCTATCAGCGATTTCTCGATACAGCGCAGTCACTTATATCACCCAGTCAGCATAGATTTCTAAAAGGTAGATCAACTACTACAAACTTTGTTGAATTCGTATCCTTTGAGCTTTCAGCCCTAGGAAGTGGCAAAGAAATCAATGTTATTGCAATCAGTTCAGCTCAATGACAATATATCCGATTTTCTTCCAACTGTTAGTGGTGTCCCTCAAGTTTCCATACTTGGCCCCCTATTGTTCTCATTAAATGTAAATGAGCTTCCATTCATTATAAACAACTGTTCGCCACATATGCATGCTGATGATGTTAAAATGTATATGAGCTGTCCACTTGGTCTAATTGAGAACGGAGTTTACTCTATCAATGAAGATCTTGAGGAAATTTCACGTTGGTCTGAACTTGACGAGTTTTCTTTAAACGCTAAGAAGTCGGAGTGCCTATTCATATCAAAGAAACCACTGGATCTTTCGTATTTTCCACCTATTTTGTTGAAAAGCTCCGAAATAGATTATGTTGAGACTGCAAAGAATCGTGGGGTCACTTTAAATCGCAAGTTAACTTGGGAAAATCACATCCGTGCTGCCGTTGGAAAGGTATATGGGGAGTTACGTGATTTGTGGGTAATACAGTCTTTTACTAAATCTTTGCTTATGGAGTAGCTGTGACTCGATCAGTAGAAGAAAGCTTAATGTTGCTTTTAATAGCACAATACGTTATGTTTTTGGGATACCTAAATATGATAGAGTAAGTAGTTATTCTTCTCGTTTGACTGACATGCCTTTTGAGAGTTATCTGAAGTTTCGCACTCCAGCCCTGCTATCGGATATTCTCGTAAGACGTCAACCATTCAACCAAATTCAAATAGTAGGAGTCTAGGTCTTGGGATTCTTGAAGGAATGTACAAATTCGAACGTCTAACCAAATTCTGGCAAAATTGGAATGCACCGAAGCAAAGATTCGTATTTTTGGAGGAGAAGTGGCAGTGCCAGTGGAGAATACTCGAACAAGAAAATACAAATGCTAAGGGATATTATAATCTGCCACAAGTGTAAGAAAGTGGCTCAGCATAACATGTTTGATAAAACCATTACCCTGACAAACATGACGACCGATATACGGACAGCTGATGGGAACCATCACAAAATACTCGAACGATTAACTTCTCCTGTCTCATGACATGGCCAAACCAAGGAGTTAGAAATATTCGTGGTCCCGAGTATCCAACAGACGTAATATTTGGTGTTTAACTTTTGGAAAAGTTTTGCGGTCGTCCTAACATTCCCTATTCCAAGCCTCACTAAATCCAAGCACTCAATTAACCACAAGCTGAACGGTTTGAGAGGGTGAAACAATAATTTCCGTCGTTCGCAATCCAAGGGCCAGACAAGACCAAACTTGTAGGGCATTTAGTAGAAGAAGATTAATATCAAGTTCCCATTAAACAACTTTACCCAATTTCGATAAAAAAACGGATCGACAGTCCTTCAATGGGGCCGACCCTAACAGTGGCGACATAACAGAAAATTATTTGACGGACTTCTAATGAGTTTTTTACTCTTAGAATGCCTGAGCCGTCTTCTCCTGCATCATGGATGTATCTTGTAATCTGAGAACCGTGCTGGTACTCTTGGGTACCAACGTTAAACTTGTATGGACTTAAGTTCATATAGAAAGTCCATGGCACCATTCTGCATATGATGAAGACTACTCCGGCGCTAATGCCGAGAACAACGGAAGCTGCCCCTAACATGCTGGCCATCTTGCTCGCAATCCAAGGGCAGATGGCTCAGCTGCAGCAGCAAGTACAAGAACAGGCCAAGCGGGTGGACCAGATCTACGCCCTGCTGCCGGGCCTAACGCAACACATGTCGTAATGGGTACGCATATGGTGGAGCAGACTTTGAAGTTCCTTGCGGTGAATATTAATTCACTGATTAGGTTCGAACGAAGAGCCGCGATGTTTAAATTGCTACAAGACCAAACTCCTGACGTGCTTTTCGCTAGCGAAACCAAGCTAACCCATAAGCATACACTGGAGTACAATAATTATATTGTTAGAAGAAGAAATCGGCCCAGATCCAAACGTGGAGGCGGTGTCGCGATCTTCATTAAAGAAGGTATAAAATTTCACAGAGTGTACAAGGGAGTGTTGCGCAGGTTCCGGGTGTTGGAAGCAGTCGTCATTTGGAAAGCGGCTGTACTTGGCCTCTGTTTATGCACCTGATACTTCACAATCCACCCTATTCATTACAGAGCTCGACACACTTTTTCGACTTCTGAGGCTGGAATCGGGGGAGAATTATTTTATAATCGGCGGGGATTTCAACGCTAGACACAGAGATTGGGGAAATAATTTGCCAAATACTAGAGGGAATCTACTACTCGATTGGTGGGGTCAGCACGATGTCATGTACAGACTCGGTCTTAAAGCGACGGATAACCCGTCGTTTCCCAGAGGCGGGTCTTATTTGGATCTACTGCTGTACGACGAACGTATACGACTGACAGGTACGAATTTACAAACGCTAAACTGTCTGCGCACATTCGTGTATGACAGTGACCATTGCGGTTTTAGCACCGAAATTACGGTTCCCAACGAAATTGCGGAATTGGAGGAGTTTGTCCAAAGATATTCTTACAACTACAGTAAAACTCGATGGACACGCTTCTCCGCAACCTTGAAAAGAGCACTCTCCTCGAACACGCTCCACCCACAGTCCAATAGGAATTTGTCAAACAAGGAGATCGACAAGTACCTAAAACGAATGGACGAGACAATTAAACAAACTATGGACGCCACAATACCGCGGTATTGACGTACGACTAACGAAGACCTGTTCCGCAATCCTACTATTGATGCACTGCACCGACAGAAAAGTAGACTTCTGACAAGACTCAAAAACTTGTACAGACAGTTAACACTGAAGTCGTCGATTAAAAATATTCAAACGCTAATAAAAGAGAATTACAGAATTTCTGTAAGTTCATATTGGAACAACAAGGTTCGGGCTGTAAACACCAGCAACCCGAATATGTTTCCGCAAATCAATAAACTATTTCGGAGAAAAAAACAAAACGACCTTCAATGTCTTAAAATAGCCCGGACAACAGACAACGAATGGTTACTGACAACAGCAGGCATTGATCCAAATGAGGCCGCTAATGATGACGACTTCTTTGTGATCGAGGATCCACAGGACAAGGTTGAGGCCATAGGGGCGACTTTCCAGGAAGTATACAAGGCCACTGATACCACTGGCCCTAATTACGATCTGGACAGTCGCGTCTTTGTGCACGACTTCTGCGTTCGAAATGAAATGGAGAACTGGCGATCCGAGGGCTCTGGTTTCACCCGGTTTAGCGACGAAAATATGGCAAATAACGTCATTGCCAGAGAGGGTGGCCTACCCCCATTCATTTCGAAGGAAGGACTCCATGAGATCTTCGACACAATCAGAGCAAAGAAATCAGTGGGGACCGATGGTATTCCGAATATCGTGCTTCGACATCTTCCTCTAGAAGCGGTGGACATCTACACCACCCTGTTTAATAATGCAATGAATAATGCACATTATCCAGCGCATTGGAAAACGGCGGTGGTTCAACCTATCCCCAAAAAGGGGAAGGATATATCCAATCCGGCAAATCTCCGGTCGATAAGTCTCCTTCCGAATATCAGTAAGGTTTTTGAAAAAGTAATCAATAGAGCTCTGTCTAGGTGGGTTGAGGACAAACATATAGTTCCGGATAATCAATTCGGTTTTAAGGCGGGACATGATATCTCACATGCCGCGTCTAAACTGGTTTCTGATATCCAATGGAACAAAGGCAAGAAACAGTGCACTGGTGCCTGCCTTGTTGACTTGGAGAAGGCCTTCGACACCGTATGGTTAGAGGGTCTTTTCTATAAGCTGACTAGGCTGGGGATAAGTAAACCACTCTTGTACATTCTCTATAATATGCTAACCAACAGACAGTTCATCGTGAAAAATGGCGATGTGACTTCTGCTGGAATATTTCAAATTAAAAATGGTCTTCAGCAAGGCGCGGTCAATTCGCCGATCCTATTTAACGTTTATACAAGCGACTTGATAGGTTCACTTCCCCATACTATTGCGTACGCAGACGATTTGGTAGCGTACAGAACAGGTCCAAAAATCGAGGTCATTAACACTCTCTTGCAGCGTGACTTCGATAAGATAAGACGATTTTGCGATGACTGGAAGTTGAAAATCAACTTTCAGAAGTCGGAAACCATTCTCTTTAGGACGCCGTTGTCTGGAGCCTCTAGGGATACCAGAAAAAATTGGCGAAAGTGTGAAATGTAGTCAGATACCTTGGGACTGTTTTATAGCAGCCAACTCGATGCGAGTGTAAAGGTAATCTGCTACATGGCCCTTATCAGGCCCATGCTGGTATTTGGTTGTCCCGTGTGGTTCAATGTACGAGCAAGCTTAATGGAAAAGATTCGGGTGTTTGAGAGGGCTTGTCTTTGCTTGTACAGAACACCAGAGTCGGAGTACAAAAATGTTTATCCTAATGAGGTGCTTTACAATAGGACGAACCTAATACGAGTGGACAACTTCGTAATTAAGCTGACGCGAAGGCACATTGCAAGAGCAATGACCTCGACGAATAACCTGATATCGGGGGTTTCCACCCCAATTACCTTTACCACGAGAGTGTGCTTCGTTCCATCGGAAGCATTCCTCTACCTTGATCAGATAGGGTTGATCCAGGATAGATCAGCGGTCCCGTTAATCTTCCATGTCGCTCGGACAGTTGGGGACAGGCCACTCAACTACAGCAGAGACGTCGCACACGGTAGTGTGGATCGTCTCAGGTTCAGTAGGGCGGTGGGGAATCGCGATAAGAGGGATGTCGTTCGGCAGCACCAGCATTTCTGGTGGTTGAATGATGGAGAAGATGTTCCGTCGTCATTTCCGTCAATTACGGACCAGCCTCAATAATGAGGCAGAGCTGACCAATCTGATTTCTCTACGGATAGCGATGGCCAGCTTACATAGGTTTAGGTTAGCATTTAAGAAATATATACATATACTAATATATACAAAGGTATATACTAATGTATGTATATTATTGTGCATAATTGGTGTCTGTATGTAGGTACTGTGTATATAGGTTAAGTAGTCTAAGGTTTATTTTAAGTTAGATATTAAGTTTTTACAAAAAATAAAAAATTACATCCATAGGCTAAGTTTTTTGTTAACAATTTTTTCTTAGCCCTAAGTATATAAAATAAACATTCCAAATAAAATATAAATGAAGTCGAAAGACATAGATATAACAATTTAGAGTAGCTTAGAGTGCCTGTGTGGGGCCAGTAAGTTAGTATAAGATTGTTAAGTAATTGTAAGCTAGCATTTAAGCATTTTTTGTTAGTATGTAAGAGTTAGTGATTAAGAAAATAAAATGCATTGAAAACTGAAACTGAAAAACATATGATGAAGAAAAATGTTATTGCGTGATGTTAGCACGCCGTGTAGGTATTAATCGTTGGATAACTAGCCGAATCTCAATCTATGTACGAGTATATCAGCCTACACCAGGGACGCTCCGACAGAACTGCATGCCGTCTTGGGTGATAACGATATTGTAAACGCTTGTACTGGCTCTGAGTTTGTAATACTTTCCTCATCACAACTTTGTTGTTTGACAGATTTTTGAACCGAAATTTATTTATTTGTGCAATTAACTTTACGAACTACAATTCGCACCCATGGGGTAGGGCTGCATGGATTTAAAATGTTAACGGACTCTCCACTATTGTATCACTCAGCCCATGGCCGGGTGTGATTCTTTTTCACGTTTTATAATCACCTAATCAGCTAATCGAGTTGTTCCGCCACTTCCACTTGCAAATTTGGTTCTTCTTCCGCATTAACTTGCGCAGGCACCCTTCTGAGATTTTGCCTGTAGTAATAGACCTATGCCTGTGTATCTAAGGTTGACATTTGATCATTATTATGTTTGGGTCTCGAATTATTTTTGATTTGTAGCCTAAGTTCGATAAGAAAGCTAAAAATCGGGCTGATTAGAACAAGTTAACATCAGAAATACTAACTTGGAAAACAATTTAACATCAGGATGCCTTAAAGTCGTTAAGACTGGTTCAAAGCATAACTCCAGTAATAAACACCCTTCTAGTTTGTATCTCTTAAATCGTGTTACCATCACGCGAATCCCTTAACTTATCTTAATTACCATCGAGCAAATAAACTCGAAACTTCATCACAACTCAGGCGACATCCGGTGAAATGCCTGGTGTCAGTAGCAGAGCAGAGCAGAGTAAAGGAGAGCAGTGCAGCGACGCTATAACCATAGTCACCAGCTTGAGTTCCGGAATTGGAAGTGCCACCCAAATCATGAACAAAATCAACTCTTTCCCTTTACATCCTTCTGTCCGTCCATCGTTTGGAACTACTACTACACAATTCCCCTTCTAAAGTTATGTCGACGACAATCGTTAACAGTAAATGTTTCTTTTCGTATGATTTTGGCAATAGGGCCTTGCACGGATATTCGGCAAAAAAAAACAAAAAAAAAAAAAACTCCTGTGGATATCTGCAATAGCAAATCACAAGGCTGAACGCTCGCACTAAGATACACACACACTTGCAGAGAAACAATTGAGGAAGAAGAAGGTTGCACAAGGGCACACAAGGGACCCCAGGTTTTGTAAGTTAAGTTAAATATCGCATCGCAACATCGTTGTCGTTGTCGGTGTCGGTGACAGTCTCAGTGTCATTGTATTCGGTGTTGTAGTCATCGTCGTTGTCGTCTTCGTCGTCGTCGTAGTCGTCGTAGTCGTTGAAGTTGAAGTATTCTTGAGGATTTACAATGCGCTTAACGCTATACAAAGACAAAAATGCCTTCTGGCAATGGAGTACCAACGAACTGTTCGCATTCTTTGAATGCTAACCTCCCCACATCCTCTAAATGGATGAATATATCTACCACTCACTCTCCAACTCTCTACCCTTTACTCTCCCTCTCACAGAGCTTGTGTGTTGGGTGCTTTTGCTGCTATAGTGTAGTGTAATAGAAGTGGTGTCATAAATTAAAACTTAAACTTTTGGAAATGTCAAGTATAAAACGGTAAATCTCTGCGAAAAAGTCGTCCCACTACTACTACCACCATCACTTTTATTTCTTCTCTCTCTCTCTCTCTCCTCTAATATCGTCACCACTGCCACCGCCTGTTCGCTCATAAATCGCAGCTAACTGTAGATTACAGCCCCCAATACCGCACCCATACGCCATCCATACCCTTTTTAAATGCTAACTGCTAACTCCTTACGGTATTTAGTGTACGGATACAAGGCGAATCTTATATTTCGATTTTTGCCCAAGATAGGTGTTGCTCTATGCTGTTTCTTTGTACGTGTATGCACGTGTGTGTGTCTGTGTGATAAGATAGAAGGGTCTGAACTGAAACCCCAAACACCCGACACGATGGCCATAAGAAATGCCTCAATTCTTGTACAGGGTAATCCTTCATATGGGGGCCGAATGATATTCATTTCGGTGGGATGTGCGCTACTAAATTATTGGCGGCTATTTCGTTGCATTTTTCAATGGGTTGCCATCGGAATAGCACCAGCAGAGGGTGGTTCTTATTTTTGTTTGTCATTGCTTAGCAAACGAGTCCAAGTTGTTCTTGCATGTCGTTCTTCTATCGTCCTCGTCCTCGCAGTTGTCGTAGGAGTTCTCGTTGTCGACTTCCAATTGGAATCCGTTTTCCTGTTCACGCCATAATTGTCAAATGCTCGCGCGCATAGAGCGAAGATTTAAAAGTTTGTCGGTACCGGTAGGGGACTTCTTTGAAGTTTTGTGTCGTGGATTCGTGGATTTGTGAGGACATAAATGTTTGGATGTGGAATGTATGGAAGTTTTCTATGGATCCTTGGCAAAGTTTAAGTGATATATAATCTGTTTCAGGAGGAAGGATTTAGTGTCAGATTCAGCAATGATGTTAGCACTGGCTGGTGTTGGATTAAGCTTACATGCGTGTTATGAAACCAACTTGCCAGCTGGCTATAGAAAGTCCATTAATTAAATATCGATGTTGAAAGGGGAAACATTTAGAAAATGTGAATCTTTTGAAACTATTTTAATTAAGGGGTATTTGGCTTTGGATTACTTAGGAATAAAATATAAAATTTGCTTTAGGCCTTCCCATCGGGGTTGACACAAGTAAGAATTTAAGATGAGGCTCGGCTGAGTATGATAAATTGCAACATCCAAAACACAACCAAAGTTGCAGGAGTTGCTAGTTCTTTCGATTCATATGACACCTGGGGCTTTCTCTAGTCTGCGGAAGATCGAACTCGAACTTTCTGTTATATTATGTTTGAACTCCATATAACTAGACAGACGATAGGCGAGAGTGTTGCTTTTGATGGCTTGACTCGAGTGAGAAAGAAATTAGTTCAAAAGAAGACACAGAAGGGGTGAACGCAGTAAAGTCGCACGTGGTGAAAGCCACACTTCCTTCCACACTAGAGAAAAAGATTGGTAGAACTTACTACCCATTAAACCTATAAGTATTAACCGCAGTTGGCTCTTTAAATATGTTTTCCCTACGTTCAATGTCGGAGTAATGTCGTTGCTGCAACCAGGCTAGACTAGTACAAAAGACCTTTGATGCTCTGATTCAGAAAGTTTGGCCTGATAACTGCGCAGAATGTAGCCACCACAGAGATTAATTTTGGGAGTTAGTCAAAGTAGGGAATATTTGCACTCCCTTAAAGACAATATCTTTAGGGTAAAGTGGCCTGATCAGTAATATTTAGACAATTCCGCAATCAAGATTTGGTTATCGCAGTCGTGAGCTATAAAGCTTACGGAGTAAAAGCCTTTTCCCGTTTTCATTTATACTGCTGTCGCCACAGCAAGCTGTAGCCGATCTCATTGAATTATTTTTATTACAGAAAGATCGGGCTTATTAAGATGCGATAGTAGAATGAGACTCAGTTCTAGCGCAATATCTGAATACTCCTACATCGCGCGCATTGCTGCAAAAATGTGTATAATATACTCCGTTTATATGACAGCTCAATACACATTGGTTCAATTCGCTCATATAAACATCACTTCAAACCTCATTGAAATATTCAATACGCATTCTTTCATTCCTGTTTAAAATCGCATTGAAACATTTTACTCTCTCGGGCTCACTCGCACTCTCATCATTCTCTCATCTGTTATGTAATTTACACGCACTTCGAATTTACCAAGCTGTCAATTCAATCAGCTGTTTGTTAAACTCTCTCAATTTTCTCTCGCTCATCTTGGATTCGATTTTGGATAATTTCATGTAAACACTACTGTATTATTATGAATACAGGAAGGCAACACAACACCGTACAATACAGTACATTTTGGTCCTTTCGATCCGTTTTTTTTCTTAAATACTTTAAATTAAGTACCACCACTTCACGAAACTCATCGTTAACAATGCACATGAACAAACGCTTCATGGTGGCCTACAACAAATGACCTCTTACTTGCGAAACCAATTTTGGTCCTTCGAGCCGGATATGAACCAGCTACCTATGGACGCAAACTACCAACTCATCTTATGGAGAGAAAATCCGCAGGAAAGTCTGAAAACGTACAGGCTAAACACGGTCACTTTTGGGACAGCATCGGCTCCATTCTTCGCTATTAGGGTACTGCTGAAGCTTGCAGACGACGAGGCACATAATTTTCCGGCAGCGGCGTCTGTAATCAGAGAGGAGACTTATGTGGATGATGTGATCAGCGGAGCAGACACTGTTGAAGAGGCACAGCACAAGCTAAAAATGGTAAGAGAGCTGTTAGCCAAGGCGGGTTTTCAACTGCGGAAGCACGTCAGCAACTCAATGGTCGTGTTACAACATATTCCACCAGAACAACGAGCGGTCGATTTCTCTCTCCCCTTTGACGAGGCTAATACTACGAAAACTTTGGGTTTAAAATGGTTGCCGGTATCGGACAGCTTTTCTTTTCAAGTGGGGTTGAGCGATGATGCAGATTACACAAAGAGATCCATGCTGTCACAAATTGCCCGGCTTTACGATCCAATGGGTTGGATCTCTCCATGCGTAGTAAAGGCCAAGATAATGATGCAACACTTGTGGGGAAAAGGAGTAGATTGGGACTCACGAATTCCCACTGGGGTAAGGCGGGAGTGGAAAGCCTTCCGAGAAGATCTACCAATCTTCGAAAAACTGAGGATACCCCGCAGGAACAACACGAACAGATAATGCAAAATTGAAGTCCATGGGTTCTGCGATGCATCGGAGAAGGCGTATGCTGCAGCAATTTACTTTCGCGTCATGGGGCCAGATGGCGTAGTACACATGCACCTGCTTTTGTCGAAAACCAAGGTGGCACCTTTGGAAACCATAACAGTGCCTCGTTTAGAACAGTGTGGAGCTGTTCTGCTGGCGAAACTACTACACGCGACCGCGCGTGCTTTAAAGATGGAAGCAATCAACACGTGGGCATGGACGGATTCAGCAATTACACTATGCTGGATAGCAGCACCATCGTCGAAATGGAAAACGTTCATTGCGAACCGAGTTCCACAAATTCAAAGGCTCACCAAAGAAGTGACATGGAGACACGTGCTGTCGGAAACTAATCCTGCCGATGTAGCGTCACGGGGAATTTCTCGGTCAGCGATTCTTGCAAATGAGATGTGGTGGCAGGGGCCGAGATTTTTACGACAATAATGGGAGGCAGTCCTTCCGGAGCAAGCAACGTCGTTAGAAACAAAGGAGGTAGCAGAAACATCCGGCTCGAAGGACTAAAATGTACTGTATTGTACGGTGTTGTGTTGACTTGCAGTATTTTATTTATTCCTGAAATAATATTGTACGGTGTTGTGTTGCCTTCCTGTATTTATAATAATACATTGTTTGTTCAGTTACGTTATAAAATGGACTGTGTTTTATTGCTTATTTAATGTTGTATTTATATGTGTTTGTTACAATACGTGTTTACAATATGTGTTATACAAAATTCATCTGCTAGTTAGATGGGTGTTGTGGATCGTCTTCTCTGACGTTATGTTGTCTTCTCCAACAACTACTCTTTCAATACGCATTGACTCAATGTGTGAGTAAAAGAAATAGGAAAAACTCCGAAAAAACACGGGAACCAATATTCCTCCCGAGATAGGCGAAATCCGAAGCTAAAACAAAATATCCAAGAAAAGATAAAGACATTCCAGAACATCTATGAAAAGTGTCTTGTACTCATGTCAAAAAGTGGCAAACCGTCAGAACAGGCATCGTCGTATAGATTCTAATGTTTGTCTGACACAGTAGGTACGAGTAAATTGCTGGAAAGGGTCGAATGCGTAAGAAGACAAAGGCCTGTTTTGTCCTAGGCGGTGGACAAATGATTCTTTGTTTGTTGATAGCAGGTACTTGGTTTTGTCCTCGTTTACTTCCAGGCCAACGAATTTCGCCTGTTCTTCAATCACCGTGAAAGCCTCTATCACGGAACGCTGCGAACGCCCGATGATATCAATATCGTCCGCATATCCCAGCAGCTGGACGGACTTGTTGAAGATAGTGCCTTCCGTGTTGACACCTGCCCTGCGCACTATCTGCTCTAGGGCGAGATTGAAGAAATCACATGATAGCGCATCACCTTGCCGGAATCCGGTGCATGTTTGAAATAGTTCGGTGGAGCTACTTTTAAACTGCACGTTGCAGTGCGTGTTTTTCAGTATCACGCGATACAACTGGATCAGTTTTGCCGGGATCCCGAATTCGGCCATCGCCATATAAAGCTCCTAACGATTAATGCTATCATATGCGGTCTTGAAGTCGTTGAAAAGGTGGTGAGTCTCGACTTGAAATTCGTTGGTCTTTTCCAGGATTTGTCTCAGTGTGAATATTTGGTCTATAGTCGATCTGCCGGGCCGGAAGTCACACTGATACGTGCCGATTAGTTTGTTGCAGAACAGTTTGAGATGTTCACACAATACGTTGGATAGGATCCTATATGCGACATTAAGCAGGGATATGCCTCGATAGTTCTTGCAAGACATAGGATCGGCTTTTTTGTAGATGGGGCATATGATATGGGCATAGTCCAGTCGTCGGGCATGCTTTCTTTCACCCATACTTGGATGATGATTTGGTGCGTGCGCCCACCGTATTTGAAGAGTTCTGCTGGTAAACCATCAGAGCCTGCAGCCTTGTTGTTCTTAAGCTTTTTTATAGCTAAGCCAACTTCTTCTATATTGGGTGGTGGAACTGGTTCTTCATTGACTGGACGTGGGTTCTCTTCTTGCCTTATCACTCTCTCTACATGATGCCCATTTAGCAGCTGCTGGAAATGCTGCTTAAACACATCTACTATTCCCTGTGCTTCTGTGAGTAGGTTTCCTTCGGTGTTTCGAAGAGCTTGTGTTCCGGTTTTGAAGCCAGCAGCCAGTTGCTTGGCTTTCTTATAAAACCTCCGGATGTTGTTTCGATCACGAGACTCTTCGATCTCCCTGAGCTGGGATGTCCCTGGCTCGATATTCTTCCCTTGCTGCCCTTGTTTTGCGCTGCAACATTTTCTAGTGTGCATCTTCTGTCACCTTTTTCCTGTAAACGCATTCATCATCATACCACGGGCTCTTTCTCTTGGGTTGGCTAAAGATGTTTTCCTTTCCGACTTTAGCATTGAAGTCCCCGAGTACAACTTTGACATCATACTCCAGACAGGCTGCGTAGGCTCCATCCAGGAGCTCATAGAACTCGTCCTTGATGGGTTCTTCAGCCTCGTCGGTAGGGGCTTATGTTTTGGAAGGTAGCTTTGATGCGGATCGCAGACAGGCGATCACTTATCGATTTGAAGTCAATGACTTTTGACCTGAGCCGATTTGACACGAGAAATCCAATTTCATCATAATTGATCCTATCCATCGTATCTCCTGGATGGCGGTAATATCTTCCTTATACCGCTCGAGGACAGACTCAAGTTTTTGAGTAGCACCTGGGGTGTACAGCGTTCGCACATTCCAGGTACATAGTCTCATATCGTAGTCCATTGACGTTCCGGGTCTATTTGCGATTTGAGGAGTTCCATTATCTGAGGCTGGTTGTGTCTCCGAAACTTTATTTTCGTACCCAGGTCGTCATAAATCCTGCACGTGTTCTTATGCGGAGTTTTAAAATGTAAATTAAATTTTGTACTAAATATTTTATAGTAAAATTTTTGATTGACCGTTGATACCGATAACACCACTGTCGTCTTTTTTGTTTTTGACATTTCTACCATGGCAATCAATCACTGCAGATACTTTCTCTCGTGATAGGCATCGATACAATCTTCCCCAACCAATTTGCAGAGTTTTTAAAAAATATGTTTTAAAAACCTGGACGTTTTGTCCTTGCACCAATATAGAGTTAGATAAGGTTTTATCCTTTGAGCCACGACTTCCACCACGAACACGCCTAACTTTCTGTTTGGATGATTTAACAAGATCTCTTAAAAAAGCATAATCCGCGAGGTTCCAAAATGAGATAACACATAATTCCCTCTCAGTCTCATTTACCTGAATTTGGAACAAATGTTGTTGCAGAGATCTTGCCTTTTTGATTGATATATTCTTTCTCACTATTGCAATTCAGTTTACGCACATGTTTCTTCCAATTTTTGCAAATTTACTATTGTTCTTCTTCCTAGATGTTGGTTCTTAAAATTTAACTTAGATGGTGGCTTCTCCTCCGGTCTGGTGGATGATGGACTAGCCAAAGTTTCAACAGGTGCAGACACTGCATTCATATTTTCTATAATAGTTAGTAAAAATAATTACGAAAATAAATTTAAATTTATAATGTTTTATTACCTGTTAAATTGTCGTCATCACTTTTGGATGATTCCGAGGTAGGAACGAATATCTACATCTTCATCATGAGAAAAATCACTTGCACTTATATTATCACTTTCAATAGTTAAAACAGTTCTTTGAACTGTAACAATAAACACTGTAAGAAGCAGTAAAACAATAAACACGTTCCCGAAAAAATTGGTCTAAGTTGAAAATACGTCTGTTCATGAATAAAACTTACAAATACTGCATATCATTGAATCGTTTTTGCTTCGAAAGAAATCGAAGATGCAAGTCACTGCCTTGATTGACTACAATTTGGCAGTAAGTTTGGAAAAAAAAATGTTAGTGACTTGGTCCGGTACAACTGTGAGCCCTCCATACGATCCTATTCAAAGGCACAGACATATTGTCAAGCAAATACTCATACAAAATGATAGGAGGAGTTTCGTAGAGGTCTGTCTTGGACCCAATCTTACGGAAAATATGGGATACACAAATGCGCTGGCTAAGAGCAGAGTAAATCCTCGCAAACCCAATGGCATCGCCGTAGTCAAAGATTTGTGTTTTAAAATGCACAAGCGACAAGTGCAATGATCCAATACAAAGCACTAAGGAGTCCTGACTGCCGATACCAAATTTGAATGATCAGCAAATCGATCCTGATATACGTATCTCCAATTTGCTTCCCTAGTACCTACAAGGTGGCGCAAAAGTCACCCAAAGTTCCCTGTGTGTAATTTTTCTATAAAGGAAAAACTTTGGTTCTGCTTTTGGATTATGTTTATTTGATGTCTTAAATTTTTCTTCCATTAAGTCGAGAAATAGATACCGGTTAAGTGGCCGCCACCAGAATTGATTACCATTCCGGCCCGATTTGTGGCATTTTCCATCACTCTTGCCAGAACTTCCGGCCAGTGCAAATCGCCAAAGAAAGTGATTAGGCGACCCAGAAATGCAGACCTTAGAATTTCGGTTGTAGCTCATGCGGTGTGTGCCATTCCTCCATCCTGTTGGAACCAAATGTTTTTTAGTCCCAATTCATCCAATTGAGTAGCAAAAAATTTATTGCTCTTGGCTCTGTAGCGCTCAAGATTCACTGTGGCCGTTTGGCCCGCGGCGTTCTAAAAAAAAACTCCTCCAGCGTAAACAGCACGCCGTGCTGTGACTTTGAGTGGTTGTAATGGCCATATCGTGCGTTGTTGGTGGATTTTCAGTGCCCCAGAGCCGCAAATTCTGTTTGTTCTCGTATCCACATAGAAATAGACCCCGTCAATGTGCCAAAAATCAATGACGAATTGTCCATCAAAAACATCGTGAGGATTATTCTGCGTTCTTTAGGAGTATAGCGATTCATGTGATGTTGATGTGTATTTTACATCTGTTTACGTTACAAATGTCAAAATAGAATTGACATTTGCTGGAATTTTTTTTTTTTTTTCATAATTTACGCCCGCCTAAGGGGTTGACACTCTTTTACTGTTGCCAGGGCTCGGGCGGAAAGTTAGAAGGAGGAGAAAGGAAAATTGTTTTTTTTTGTTTTTTTTTTGTAGTGGTTTGAAACTCAGGTTTGTTTGGTTTCGATATTCACTCTCCGTGGTGGGGGGTGAGTGGGAGGGGAGTCTTTCTTCACTCAGAGTGATTCAGGTTATAATTCACAGTACTTTTTTTGTGCTTGAAACTCTGCAACAGCCAAATCTACGTGTCAGTGTTATGCCTTCACACGCAGAATTTTTCTGTCTGAGTTCCAATTACACAAATGAGAAACTTTGAAAAACTTGTCAATGGATTGATTCGAACCTTTGACCCTCCGAGTGAGAAGCGATTGCTAGTACCACTACACCACGGTCACCCCCATTTGCAAAAATTATAGTGTCATCCGATAGGATGATGACTTTTGCGCCACCTGTTATATAGACGATGTTCTCAGGAATATTATCAATATGAGAGCCGGGTGAAATCGGCCTAATTATTCTAAAGCATAAAGCCAGAGAGGATGGCCATCAAAGAAACTGTCTAGACAGAGTGGTGGTGGGACATTTCAATAAATGGAGCGAAATAGCTGAGTGTATACTCTAGGAAACGTGAATTAAGAGAAATTTGAAGTGTCTTGACAAACCGAGGACGCACAGCTTTGATGCTACAGACGAAGGAAGGATGGAAGACAGCCGCCGGCATCTTTTAGGCATTGAACAAGATCTACTATCAAGCATAATAGCAAAAGCTGAATTAGAAAATTGTTGCCCATACGAAGGTATGTCGTGACAGGTGGTGGCGGAGTCGTTACGAAGTATCCATAAAGGATTTTACCAATCCCATATATAAAATCAACACCAAATATATGTACGAGTACATATACAACAGGTATTTCACATAACTTACGTGTAGTTGAATGCAAAATGAACCTAAAATGAGGCGTCACATGTGTCTTTTCCCAAAGTGGAAGGAGCCAAGTGTCATCGTTTCTCTCGATGACTAAGCTGCATTTACGGTCTTGCGATCAACCTACATATTTCATCACATTTTTCATATCACAAATCATATCACGGTGATGCGATGTCATGGGATTTTTTTTACATCATTCCAATTCTGCTCTATGACGCTGAAACATTGATGTTGTTCGCCTTGAACGCAAGATTCTTTAATTGATTTCCTCTTCTATTTTCGTTGATGGGCTTTGGACGAGAAGATATAACAGCGAACTATACGAGCTATAACTATACAGAAACATTGTCAAAGAAATGCGTATCAGCCTCTGCGATTGTTAAGGTTTGTAGAGCGGCCTCAAGTGTCCTCGATTCCTACCCGTAAGTAAGTGCTAGTCAGTATAACTACAATATCTTCGTCTGAAATCAATTAAAAAGCATTAAGAAATGCTGACTGCCTCCTTGCCCAAAACCTAATCCGAATATAAATTTCCATTCTTTAAAGCGGGATCTGGTGAATGAAAATCCCTTCTTGCATATTCCTAGACACAATGCAAATTAATTTTACATCTTGCACGAACAACCGACATTTCTACTTCAACTTTGCATATTCCCATCCAAGTGCAAATCCTTTCACCAATAAACTGCAAGATTTGACTGCTAAGCCTACAAACGGAAAAAGGAAACTGCAAAATAAGGCTCTGCAAATGTCCTTTTTTTTCCCGCAAGTCCTAGTCTACGAGTACTCGTATCTCTAGTTCATTCGATGAATTACAAACACGAACAAGGAGCCCAAATTATCAGGAATAAACAGATACAATCCCCTCCGACACAGGCACGTAAACTTTAATTAAAAGTTTCTCACCCAACCATTTGACTGGAGGAGCCTAGAATCCAAGAATCCGAGAATCCGAGAGAATCTCACGCCTCTATTTAATAATATTATAAAAATTAAGAAAAACGATAGACCATCGGACTAGCTAGAATAGGCAAACCAAGATATGTAGCTAACGGTAATCAACTTCAACCAGCATTCCTCAGCTCGAACTAATGCAAATGTTGAGCAAAAGCAGCACATGCCAACTATGTACATAACATCCCTCCGACACATAGCAGAGTAGCAAAGCCCTCATAATTGGACCTGGTCGAGTAGAGATGATGTCGGCATGGGTGGGCAACATGGAAAATTCTACACTTCCGGCCGCGGCCACCCTCATGCTGCCTTACATGATGTGCGGATTCTAAATTAAAAGTTATATGCCTACGTAACCAATTGTATGCAAAGCGGAAGTGGGGTGCGGCGATTCGTAGCTTCAGATCGCCTATGAACTGGAACTTAATCCACTATCAGTTAGAGGGTACGACTAGGAGGGTGACAGCTACCTGCTGTTGTTAGGGGGGGTAGGCAACTGAAACTGCGGTGGTAGAGAAGCCTTAAACACGCAAATTTATTGGTTAATAAAAATAAATTTAAATATTTTTCCCCTTCGTTCATTGTTGTGTGCTTCTTTGGTTGTAATTTTCTTTTCCTTCTTTGTTCTACTGTTTGTCCTCTTTTCGTTCATCTATGGGAATGGTGAGGTAGCCAGCATCCACCATGAAGCAACATCATCAGGGTCGAACTTGTAAACTAGCCGCGTGCTTACCATTTCATCATGCCACCCCTATTCCACTGTCCCGGTTAGTTAACCTGATTTGTTAACTAGACCGAGGGCTTTCTTCTTTTTACAGTTCGGCGTCCATTTTATTTTTATTATTATTTTTTTTTTCTTTTCATTTTTTTGGTTCGCTTCGACGTGTGGTTTCGCTCATTGCCTTGGCGCGCATTTTAATTTCAATAAATTTTCACACCCCCGTGAGAAAGATGATTTTTGATGAGGTCTTTCAGTTTTCAGTTTTCAGTTCACAGCCCTTAGTATTGAGGAGGAACGAAAAAAGTTGTTTCGGTTTCCGCTTCCCGTCGTCGACGGCCATTAAATGTGAGAAATGAATATTGAATGAATGGCCAGAAAGCAGTAAGAAAAGTTATGGTAAATTGGGTATTTTCTCGCGTTTGTTTTGTTATATATATTTTTTATTTTAATTTTATTTATGCGTCAAATTAAAAATTACAACAACAGCCAGGGTGAGGGTAGTGGATGTGTCGTTGGGACCTAACTTTTAATTTTCATAAATTCTCGTTAAGTGTTTCTTGTTTGAGGTATTTTAACTGTGTTTCGACGGTGTTTTGGTGATGAAGAAGCATCCGTGATAAAGTCAATATGGATGGACGATTGTTTGGTTGCCTTTGTCCAATCCAATTACAATAACTTGTGGTTAATGCGCGTTGGGAATTTAATTTTAAATGATATCAGGTGGGTTTTGAAAAAAAAAGTCAACAAGATCGCCAATTATTTCAACATACATAGCTGTTCAGTGTTAACAATTTGTATTAGAATAGTGCGATTTGAACTGACATGTCATAACATTTTGTGGCTTAAACTTACACACTCTTACAGATCTTATCGAACAGATGTACATGTCTTGCCCTACTATGCCCTGCATTTAGTCGGCCATCGGGGAGACCACTTCGTATCTGCTAAGATAAATGGTGTACACTTTTATAGCTGCTATGCACCCCCCAGTCTATCATTGGCGGATTATATGAAGCTCTTGGACGACATTGTAGCTGACGCACGAGGAAAACACCCAGTTATTGTTGCTGGGGACTTGAACGCCTAGGCTACCGATTGGGGAAGTAAAACCACAGACGTGACTCTGGCCAACGAAGGCGCAGCGGATACGTACCGAAAGGCAGGCAGAGGGCCAATCATCGACATCACATACATGAGCAACTCACTCCTTCGGAAAACTAAATGGCGAGTCAGTGAAGAATATACCCATAGTGATCACCAGGCTATCTTATTTAATGTCGGCAAAGAGAAACGCAGAATGTGCCTCACGCTAACAGGGCCAAAGTGGTAGGACACGTTGCTTAACAAAGATATGTTCAAGGAAATGCTAAACACCAGCGCTACAATGAACAATGGATCAGCTGAAGCCCTTTCTCATCAGCTAATCCAAACAATGACCGCAGCGTCAATGCCCAGAAGATCTGTCAGTAAAAGAGGCGAGCCTTGCTACTGGTGGACCGACGAGATTAAACGGCTCAGAGCGAAGTGTCTACAAGCATGACGAAGATCTCAGAGATCCAGAGGAATAGAAGATTTCCAAGAATGACTAACCAATTTTAAACGGGCTAGACGTGAACTGGAAAGTGCCATTAAAGAGAGTAAGTCAAGGAGTTTTAGACAGCTCTGCGACGAGGCTAACCTAGACCCCTGGGGCTTAGCGTATAGAGTGGTGATGAAAAAGCTCAAAGGCAACAAGTCCGCACAACTAACCTGCCCTGCAATGCTAAGGACTATAGTAGAGCATCTATTCCCGCATAGACCAACTGTCTAGTGTCTAACACCTAGTGCTACTTCCAAAGGGCAATAAGTCACCCGGAGAACCATCATCGTATCGCCCAATATGTTTGCTTGATACTCTAGGTAAGATCCTAGAGCGTATTATATACAACAGACTGCTGGCGGTGGCGGAGGAAAACGGAGCGCTGTCAGATCACCAGTACGGCTTCAGAAAATCTCGTTCTACCGTCGATGCAATAAAGGAGATAGTAGATACAGCAACTGAAGCAATACAAGGGAAAAGATGGAAATGGGGGACAAAAAGATACTGCGCAGTAGTAACGCTCGACGTTAAAAACGCGTTCAACTCTGCGAACTGGTCGTTTATTAAGAGATCCTTGGCCAGGATGGATACACCATACTACCTCTTGAGGATAGTCACGGACTACTTCAGTAACAGGAGGTTAAAGTACCATATGGACGATGGTGCTAAGCACTACAGTGTTTCCGCGGGAGTCCCGCAAGGGTCGGTCCTTGGACCTCTCCTATGGAATATTATGTACGACGGAGTCCTGCCTGAGGGAGTCAAGGTTATTGGCTTCGCTGACGACATAGCAGTGGTTACAGTAGCCAAGCACATCCACGAGGTGGAGTCTGCAACAGACGAGGCAGTTGTAAAGATAAAGGAATGGCTGGAGTCTACGGGTCTGGGAGTAGCTGCACACAAGACTGAAGCTGTCTTGTACCTTGGAGTCATGATCGACAATCGGCTGTGCTTTAAAACCCACGTCGAATACGCTACCAAGAAAACATCGCTGATGCAGGCGGCACTCGCCCGAATGCTACCGAACATCGGAGGACCTGGATACGCCCGAAGAATCTTGCTGACCAGAGTGGTCAGTTGAGCCATAAAATCCTCAAGCTGTTTCGCAGACACCTATTCACGAACGTTTGCAACTTTCTCATAACAGCGGGTGTGACTTTCCAAGTGTTGCACCCATAAAGAAGCACGGATCCAACATTGGAGCCGAACACTCGTAGTTTGGTCTTTAGGCTGATAGAGTTGTATCTCCATATTTTCGACAGCATTCCGAATGTAGCCTTTGCTTTCCCGATTTGGCTAATCATATCTGGTTGGGAGACAATACTCCCAATTTCTACTTGATTAGATGAGTTCCAAGGCTGAGAGAGTAATGATACGTCGTCTGCGTAGTCCAGATATATGAGGTGTGATTGCAGAGTTCACTGAATTCTTAGATTGGAATTGGGGGTGGCCGTGGTGTAGTGGTACTAGCAATCGCTTCTCACTCGGAGGGTCCAGGTTCGAATCGTGCCCATAGCAAGTCAGTTTTTCATCGTGTAATTGGAACTCAGACAGAAAAATTCTGCATGTGAAGGCATAACACTGACACGTAGATTTGGCTGTTGTAGAGTTTCAATCACATAAAAAAAAATACTGTGAATTATACCTCGAATCACTATGAGTGAAGAAAAAACTCTCCGTCCTATTCGGACTCCCAACCCTGGAGAGCGAATATCGAAACCAAACACACCTGAGTTTCAAACCACTACAAAAAAAAAAAAAAAAAAATCCTTCCTCCTCCTTCCTTTCCGACCGTGCCCAGGCAACAGTAAAAGGGTATCTAACCCCTTAGGCGCGCGTAAATTATAAAAAAAAAAAATTAAAAAATTTCCAATCGACAAAGCTGCATACAGTACATCACTTATCACCTACAGGAACAGTATTGGTGACAGTATACAGCCCTGCCAAACTCCACTTTGGATTTCAAACTCCTCTGACAACCTACCTTTATGCAAAACGTTATATTTGGACCCATCATATTATGTATGGACCCTTGATAATAGCAATAAATTTATCTGGAATGCCCCTCCTGCGCAAAGCAAGCTAGATAAATTCTCCATTGACACTATCGAACGCCTTTTCGAAGTCGCTGAACAGCAGGTGGCGATCGATATTCAATGCACTATTTGATGATGATCAGCAAGGTGTTGATGTGGTCCACAAAGGAAGATTCAGTGCGGAATCCACCTCGAGTGTGTCTCAAATGCAGGGTACCACGTTATGCCCTTGATTCGATTGTTTGATGTCCATCTAGCCTGTTCTTCAATAGCAGTAGACAATTGGATAGGAATTTCATATCGACAACGTCAACGTATCTCAGCAAGTGGAATGATCTTAAAATAGTGCCTTTTCTACAGAAGGTAGGTATCCGTTCTACCTGCTTCAGTATCAGACTGAAAAAAAAACACAAAACAGCTCAGTTCCTAGACAAAATTTGATGCATGATTGGTGTAGCGTGAAAATTGCTATAAGCTCCTTGATAGATCACAGCGAAAAGAATTGAGTTTTTTGGATCTTGAAACAGATTTTCTCGTCTTGTGATGTTGCATTCTGGAGTGGACGTCCACATCTCTCTTTTACAATAGTTTTGTACACGAAAATGTCGACTTTAATACCTAAAGTAGCCTAAATTAAATCACCGCTGGCTCGGTTGCTGATTGCTCTGTTGACTTTGTTTATAAAATTGCTCTACTGAAACGTTCATCTTTTGTATTATCTCAACAGAGGCTATATGCTGCAGTTCAGCTGTGTTGGTGCAGGTTCAAATGTTCAATTACAATTCCATAGTCGAACCAATACGGTCATTCCTACATTCTTTCTCTTGTCTCAATCTGGCTTAAAACCAGAGCAGTCTAAACCAGGATGGATAAAAAAGTCGTATGTTGATGGAGTATCTCGAGATCGTTTTAGATGAAAGAGCTACAGCAATCATTCTTGGAAGAGTCATTTGCCATTGAGTAGAGAAACTTAATCTTTTTGCGCAGACTACCAATTTATGTTCGGAAAAGAAGACCTGGAAATTCTACAAACTTCTTTCGAATCTTGACACTTGATTGATCCATGCACTGTTCCTGAAGAAATTTAACAAAGCACTTGTACCTAATTGAACGTTCATTCGTATCTTCGTTTCCAATCGAATTACTCACCAAGGATACATGCATGTAATCTCTGCATCCTGTGGTAAACACCTATTTATCTACTTTAGCATCATCAACTGTGAGATTCTCCTCCAACGCAACACCATAGATCCACTCACCCTGCAATCCATAAGCATGACGACTACGACGAGTAAATAAATTAAGGAACCTTTCGATAGATTTACTACAAATTGAAAGGATGTCGAAGGCAGGAGCTATAGCATGAGCATGAGCAAGAGATGGAGTAAAACAAACCACTCTTCTTCTTTTGCTATCTTGCTATCTTCCAACTCAGTAGGAAGGAACAGCTTGAATAAATCTACAATTTGTACGCACGCAATCAACACTCCGCAAAAGGATATGCCCCACGCACGCACTCACAGAGTATTTTATTGCTCTTCGATGAACATAAAAAAGGACTCCCCCATTGTGGTTGTAGGTGTGTAGTTGGCTGTGTCTAAATCTACTATTGTCCTTCTCTCCGTAAGCCAGTGATTGTTTTAGGGATGACACGTAAATTAGAAACCGTTTAGCAAGATTTCAATTTAATTTAAAATGTCCTTTTACCGGAGCCAGGCGAGCCGAGCAAACCGAGCATACCGACCAAACCGGGAGTTTGTCCCTATAAATACATCCCTGTTTGGGTACATCGAAGTTATTCAATTGCCACCACTGTAACAGTGTATGTAGAGCCCACATGTGGTGGTGGATATTTATTACAATTATGTCCTGCATTGGCAACCGAAGCGAAATAATTTCTCTAGAATTAGAACTAGTAACAGTACCAGTAACAGGAGCAATAGCAATAGCAGCTTATACTGAAGCTCGAAAGGACGATGAATACTGTGACTCTGCCTGATTCTAATTCAGATTCAGACTCAGACTCCAATTTAGATGGACAGACGTGTGCCATAATGTTTCTTAAACAAATCACATGGCCCTTAACAATAAATTAAGCAGTTAATACCAATTAAGCAGGAGACAAGCAGATGTCCTTAAACAAGTTGGCTTTGTTGCCTTCACATTGAAGGTGATTGAACAACGGGGCGACGCACATTTACGAGTCTGGTGATGGTGGTGAAGCCAAGGACGACACCACCACCCAAACTAAAGGTGGTTGGAGAAGGTGCATGGGAGAAGAGAGAGAAACCAACAACATTTGCTTAAACAATAAATGTCCTTAATTTATGTGCGCTTACACATGAATATAATACACTTACGATTTTGGAAAACTTCAGATGGAAAAGGCCGAGGTGGTATGGCGATATGAGACGAATCTACAACCACTACCAGGCCACCACGGACACAGCCAACCATCCAAAAGGTTGGCAATGAGATCCTTTTACTTGGGAAATTTATGGGGATAACAAAAGGGGCTCCATCTCATATGAATGTGTGGATGGCTAACTGGGCAAATGCTGGTACTAGTATGTGTGTGTTTGTTTAAAGGATCCAAAACGGAGACAAATTGTCCTTTTCGGTCCAAATGTACATCTAATGATAGCCAATCGAGGCACACTCCATAAATCGAGCTGAAGTGGTAACCCATTCCATGTTCCGGATATGGAATAGATATGAGAAAGAAGAAAACAGTCCTTGCATCTACTGTGAAACTGCACTTGAGAGAGAATGAGGCAGGGCAGCATTGGTCATCATTCTAGTGCTGAATCCATTTGAAGGATACAGCATCAGGCAGGCAGACAATCAGATTCACATTTACCAATCTCTCCTGCTCTTGGAGGAATATTGGTGAAGCGATTTGAAGGAGTGCAGGATGGCTAAGTTGGTTCATTCTGGTTGTTGGACGGTATTTGGATGTGGCCTTATGTGGCCATGATGAACAAATGTGACAAAGTATCCGTTTGTGGTTCCGCTAGGGTGTTAAATGAACACACAAATGCTTCCTGTTTCCGGAGGTGGACTAGAGGAGAGCATGAAACACCGGAGCTTGGTCAAGGACATTATGCCTGATTAACGATTGTTTGCCAGAAGTGAGGTTATGATGGAGTACCAATTGAGGGTTCTTATTTTCATGAATTACGATTATCCAGTGCAGGGATAGAGGTGGATTTTGAGCCTTATATACATCGTATAGCAACGAATCGAATAGTTTTCTGTTTCATATTTCACACAGACAAATATTATATAAATTGTTTAAGATCTTAAAATTGTTAATTATATCGGAGTGATTGTGCGGTTGCATTGAAAGTTGAACCTAGTCTCTTTATTGACATTTTTTCTAAACACATTCGGAGGTTTGCCATAGTTGACATCAAATAATTCGTTTTCCTGGTGTTTGGTGTATGACCTGGAAATCGAACCTACGAGTAGAGCAATCATTCCAGTCACTTAGCTGCATTTTAGAATGAATAAGAGGAACAATTTGAGCCATGCTCGACCTATATAGCGAAATGTTCCAAGGATATGACCTGTATGGACTATGTTTTACATAAACACTCAATGTGCACGGTGTCACCTATCAAACGGACTACCTCATTGGACCGGATATCATAATTCTTCCCAAACTTTACCAAAACCTTACAACTGCATGACAAAAAGCCTACCCTTTTAAATATTTGAAACCAACCTTTCGAAATTCATTAAAAAGTCAAACGCAGTAAATTGACCTTTTTTGGTTGTTTCTCTAACTACAGACATGTAGAACTGCAGTACGAGTACAAGTGATTCATGTACAAATGCTTCTATACATCCGGTTTTGTGAGAGAAACTTTGGGACTTTATCCGGGTACAATGCACGCATAACAAACTGCACCAATGCAAGACCATATATTATTGTATTAATTAACGAAAACAGGATCACCAATCAACCGCTTGATTAATGATGTCATACAATATCGTAAATCTAATTCGAAACATGCGATACGGATTTAAATCCATGAGGTTGCTTCCATTCAGCATATTGGCACTCCTTCTTTTCTCCTTCTACCATTTAGCAAATTTGAAGCAAGTTCACGTAACAGTGTGCACATATCCTGAGTGTATTCACATCCTTTTGCTTTGTTGCATGATACTTGGTATGTAGGGACATGCACCTTATTTTATTGGGAATGTTATATCACTTGCTGGGCATAAGGATTTATTTGTGGATAGCAATTGAAACAATAAAAAAGTATTCTATTTACAGTTGGGGTAGGTCAATCAATTCATCACCTTTTAAAGGACATAATAAATACTCGTAGCTATGTGTGGTAGTTAGACCTGCGAGAGCACATCTGAGCGCATTTTAGATAATATTTACGGAAATGGATAAGGAAGACGTGTTGAGTTGAGCGACGGGAAATTGTCAAAAATTCCCGAAAAGGACAATATACGAGTATATGTGGAAGAAAAACTCACCTTGTTAACGATGTCCGTAGTTAAGACAGCTTGAATTGTTTGGAATCCGCAAAGTCTAAGGTCGAAACATTCCGGATTCTATGCAGTTTGCTATGTAAATGTTGAGGTATAATTGGTGTTTCAAACTAATTTTACGAGGGTGGATCAATATGTCCATCACTTTGTGAATTTTCCCGCTTTTATCTTGAAAAGTAAAACTGTTCTTGTCAACTACCATCAATATTGCGACAGCTATTGAAAAGAGACGACCGCATGAATTTTGTCAAAAATAGAAAAGAGTAAATTTCGTGTGGCAATTTCATATAAGGTCCAACGCCAATCCGGAGTATGAAACATGGATCGGAGTCTAAGCAGCAGTCCAAGTTCGGGTCTCTCCGGGCGGATCGGCGCCGAAGAAGGCCAAGTTGGGTGTGTTTGTCAAGAAGGGATATATCAACATCGGTTACCGGAGAAAAACAAGCAACCGCGAATATTATGCCAACTTATTGGATCGGTTCAATAACGATTTGAATGAGAAAACCACATTATTTGGCCAAGAAAAAAGTGCTCTTCCATCAAGACGATCGGTGCACGGGTTCACACGTACTTAGTTGAAACTTTATGAACTGGGCTACGAATTGCTCCCATATTCTCCGGGTTTGGTCCCCAATGCCCATTTTCTCTTTCTCAATCGGAAGTAATAGCTCAGCGGAAAGACATGTATGCAGGGTTCGGACTTCAGAAATCGTATTTCGAAGTAGATGAAAATAAAAATCGAAGTAGAATCAAATTTTTCGATGTAGATTTTTAGATTTATTAAAAATAATAATAATTTCTTATTTCATTAAAAAATAATTTGTTTTTACAGAAAAAAAATAAAGAGGAACAACAATTCAAATTACTGACACAAAAACTAAATAAATACGCACATATTATGCACTAACTAATTTTGGCTTCATTGCATTTTTAAATATCAAATTTTATATTAAAAAGATTAAAATTGATTTATTTAAAATAAATTTGCCATCAACAAATTTGTACTGTTTTAAAAACTTTATTAAATTAAGAGCTGGTACATAAATATCTTTCCGATTTTCTATTAAATATCTTGAGAACATAAGATTTTCAATTGTTTTTACATTTACTCTATTACGGAATTTGTTTTTAATTAAGTTCATTTCGGAGAATTTTATGTCGTAAAACGGCCAAAGGTAGCATATATTCCGCAAACTTTTTAAACACATACTCTTCGACAATATTTGTATTCTCCATTTTGCTAATATCATAAATTAAAAAAGATCTCCACTCATCATTTAAGATCGCAATTGACGTTTTATTGAACGGAAATGCCTCAAACTAATCTCACAATGGAAGCAAACTCTCCTTCTTGATTTTTTTTTGGGATTAAATAATTGTAATAGAAGTATGTTGTTGTCGTCAAAGGAAAATCTTATTTTTATTTGATCGCAAAGCGTTATATAATAATTTAAAATATTTTTTTTTTAATTTCTATTATAGTTTTTTTTGGCAAAGTATTTTCGTATTTTTCAAATTCAATTCCACAAAATGTTGGGCACTGATCCTCTTCATTTGAGTAATTTACATCAATACTAATGAACTTGTTGCTAATAAAATTACTTAGCAAAGTGTTCTTTAATTACAGGATAGAGAAGATGTATCATAGTTTTTTCATATTTGAATAATTTGTTAAAAATAAATAATTGAAAATTTAAGGGGTTACATACGTTTCTCCGCTCAAAAAAATCGATTTTGTTTTGTATGAAAAAATTCTATATTCTTTTGCAATTCAAATGCCGCAAGAATTTTTCAAAAATTCCAATAATTAAGAAAGTTATGACCGTTAGACGTCGGACTGGCGGGGCCCTCATTAGGGACATGAGCAGCTGAGTGCCTGCTCTGCCTTCCTACCTTATCTAATAACGGGTGAGTGCTCTCGCAAATATTTATACCTGATTAGCAGTAGATTTAAACCTTGTATAAGAATATTAGAATTCGGAATATTCCAGAAGCCACTACTCGAGCACATTTTCAGTTTTGCTTTCGAAGCCATGCAGGCAAGACACACTGCAGATTTTGCATTTCGGTTGCGTTTTTCTCGAAACAGTGTTTTCCGAGTCGGTACCAGAAATATCTCTTGAACCACTTGACCGATTTGCATGCCATTTCGCACGGATATTCTTAATACCATTATCTAGTCTCCTACGTGGGATTTTTTTGATATCTTAATTTTTAGATTTGTTATAAATAAAAATGTTTTTTAGTCAAAAATAGCCTCGTACGTTCAAAAAGCTGCCATTTTGTTAAAAATGAAGATTTTTGAAAACGGCTATGATAGAGACTAGTTTTATCCATCTACTTTAACAGGTTTTTTTTTTTTATTTCAAATGAAACCTACCAGAGATATTCCTGATACCGCCCAGCACGTTTTTGAAGAGAGGTTTCCGGAGATGGGCGAAATGTATACTTTATAATTGTTTTTCTTCAATTGTCAATAAAGTTTTGTATTCGTCAAGGAATACTTTGCACAATGTATATTTTACTTTTTTTATATTAATTTAATATCATAGCAAAAAAAAAATCTTGAAAAACGCTCTATTTTTGAGCTGAGAAAATTATGTAACCCCTTAAATTTTCTAAAACCATATCGATATTATTTTTTCTTCTTTCTTCGAAAGACAAAAGAACGAAATAATATTTTAAAGCTGCCTAGTGCTCTAGTACGCTATCTACAGCTGCCTGAACAGACAACCAGTGGGTAGAGCAAGTGTTCAACATTTTACGTTCAGTTATGTCAACAAATTGTTGAAATGTTTTAAAATCAGCTTGCCGTTTTGAACTGTGGCAGAAGAAACTAAAAATTGTTTTTAATAAAATCTCGGTTTCAAGAGGGATTTGCACAAAGGTTTATTGAATGGCAAGTACAACCCAAATAAAAAAGGTTGAGGTTCAATGTCTTAAGCAGTTGTTTTACTCTACACAATTCTAAATTTGTACCCGGTATATTTAATTCTAAAAAATATTTTTTCATTGCACCTGCTATTACGTCTGCTGATGACTCTTCCAATTCTCGCATTCCGAAAAATGAATAACAACTAACACTAAACACTTCCGTCTATTATGAGCGAAAAGGGCTTATTTTTTAACACATCCACTAATTGATTTCTGCTAAAAATTGCAAACAGTCGAATTAACTCCGTTGCTTTCTTTCCACAGCACTTTATTCTGCCTTCGCCCAGCTGGGATAAGTCATTAAATAAATCCGGTAGCGTATCCACTGTGAACGGTTCTTTTCTTAAACTGGTGTCTTTGTTAGCTTGAAAATTGTGTTGCTTCTCAAGAACTTGCGGTAAATAAGACTGTTTTTTCTTACTGCTTCTGTTTGTTGATGGTATTGCGAAAGTCCGTGACGATTTAAGTTTGTTATATTGTTGTTGAGGGTTTTTCTGCACAGTTTGCAGTAAGCACGATTGCTTGAGACTTGTTTTTTTAGCCATTGTCTATTTAGTTTCCATTGCTTTTTGTCTTTTTGCGTATATTTCAGCTGGATTCTCTTGGTGCTTTCCGAGTCTGATATTTCTTCCGACAAAGCCTTGGAATAAGACGGACCCTCTTCCTCATAACAATGTTTGTCTTCATTTTGCCTGTGAGGAAACATATTTATCTAGGAAAACTTTTTCGTGTTTCAATCTACTTACTTTTCGACAAAATATTTTCCATATTAAAATAGAACTTATCAAACCAATAATAAAAACAAATTTCCAGTAACCGGATATATATTCCTTGACCAATTGACGTATTTGATTTACTTCTGCTAATTGCGACATATGTTTATTATTTAGATATCCTGCCTTACTTTTTCTTTACCAATCTTTTTACTCTCCAAACAAAATTTGAAAAACCCAAAAAATTCAAAATTTATTTCAAAAAAAAATATTCGGCAATCAGTGCTACCGCATTATAAGTCAGCTGTACGAAAAAAATCGGGTATGTAGATAGTGGACCAAGCGGAGTAGCGAAGTAGATTTGAAACATTTTGTGAAAAGCGAAGTAGATTTACTACGATAGGAGTAAAGTCCGAACCCTGCATGTACTCGTATGTCTGCGACCAGGAAATAATCGCTCCAACAAACGCCTATTTTGAGGACCTCGAAAATCTTTTTATTTCGAAGGTATCAGCAATTTGGAGCAACGTTGGACGAAGTATATTGAGCTCAAAAGAGACTATGTTGAGAAATAAAAAGTCAAGGCCCAATTGATCCACCCTCGTATACGCGTTGTTCATTCAGTCGGATTTAAGAAGAATTTCAACACTACTTGCAAATCCTCTTATATTATCTTAGCGTCCAAGATTATTTCATTAAAATTAGTTATTTTAGGAGCTGCGCTTGTTGAACACCAGTGCGAACTTTAAGATGCCATAAATACTAGAAAATCATATGTCACATCGAAAGTGGACGGGGGAATTATTTGTTCGATGGAATTCCTTATTTCGTCTTCCTCTCGTGATTAGAGCTTGTTTTTTTTTATGATTTGAAAATGTTGCAGCGAAAGACTGTGTGTTAGTACCGACAATATAAATGTCATTGTCATACGTGAGCAGCTTAACTCCTTTCCCGAGTATAGTTTCCCAGTGAGACATAAAGGAATTTTTATAACAGAAATTATCTGGGATGAGACGTTCGGTTTGGTTTCAATTGACGTGAGCCACCAGGCTGATCAATGCCAATTCTTATGTTGTTTTATACATGGCAACATATACAGTTTGTCAAGAAAGTGTTTTTATATATTTTTGTTTAGTATTTAAAAGTAAATTTTATCAACTTATTTTTATACAATATTTTGTGTGGTGGCCTTCAGCTTCGATAACAGTTTGTAATCTGCTTTTTATCGATCTAATTAATTTTTTTAAGTCGTATTCCTGAGGTATTTTTGAAGATTCTTCTTGAATAAATTACGTCAAGTGATTTCGGGTCTTAGGCCCTCTTTTACTCACCTTTTTTTTTCAAATGTGCCCTCAAATTCTCTATAGGATTTAAGTCTGAGCTCTGGGCAGGTGTATTGGTACAGTTGTGAAGCAGCCACATTTTAACTGAGTGCTCCTAGTGCTTGAGATCATTGTCCTGGTAAAATTTGAATTTTGGTTTTGTGGTACAATCACCGCCGTCGAATCGAAATTTTCGGGCACTACTATGCAAGTGAGATCGCAAAATGCTTAAGTACTGCTTCGCATCCATGTGGCCATCAATAAAAACTAGGTCCCCAACTCCTACGCTCGATATACAAGCCCATTGTAAAACGGACAATTTACCAATTTTGACTCTTGGTATTATAATTCTTTTATCCAAGGCTTTTAAAGGTTGTCGCCACACTCTATTATTTTAGTTTCGTCACAGAAAATAACTTGGTCGCCTTTATAGGTGCCCATTCGTATATTTTCAAGGATTTCGTGCAGTTTAAATATTGGGTAAATGGCGGATTTATCATTTCTAAAGCTTAGCCCTCACTACAAATAGTTGTCACAGATTATGTGATAGCATTGACAACTTAAAATTAAAACTCGGTATACAGTTACATAACCGGGATAAACTGGGACTCAAGGTGGCATTTTCTGTAATACGATGACCTCAACTTTAAGATTTTACAAGGTTCAGGCAGCTTCCATTTTAACTTTTGCATGAATCGTCATAGATGTTCTCATACGAGCCATGTTGAAATGTAAACTAAAGTTGCGAGAGACTCTGGAGAAGATTGAACAAGTAAGTATCTTCGAAGGATAAGTCAAATTACTTCATTACTTCAACTTTATTACGATACAAATTCACAAATTCATTTAATTGCGCAAAATGATGATTATTAGGCGAAGGCAAAACAAGCTGCTACCACGATGCACGTCGAAGAAGTAAAAGAAAGAAACATGGCCGAGTCCTAGTGACATTTGCCGCGTTCATGATATGGGATCGTTCACATCGAATTTCTATGGGTGCTTTCGCATATATGTAGCGCTTCGGTATATTGGATTTCGCTGTATGTAGCGCTATTGAGTATTGGAGTTAGTTGTATGTAGCGCTGTATGGAAGAGTTTGATGCCGAACTGAGTCGCTACAAAGAAAGAACTTGATATATTCTTCGTTGGGGCATGCCACTTAGGTATTTTAGTGCACGTTTGCCCTTGTATGTAATATACACAAAAAAGGTGTTCAAAAATTTGTACCTTATGAATTAGTTGAATTGTAGTAGGTAGGGTCGTTATTTTGAGTTGCTGCCTAATTACTGGAGATCCTATAGCCTGGCTTTGTATATGATATTGATATCACATAACTTTAGCAATGAACTATGGAATGTGTGATACTTCTAGGAAGGAAAATGTCAGAGGTACATAGTATCTTACTAGAAGCCTTTCCTTTTTGAAATGGGTCTCGCAAATGCTGGAAGACTTTGAAGGAAAACGTCTGCTTAAATTGCTAAAAATGTTTTTATATCCCAACAGGCATTGAACATGCGTATAGTCGAGTATATGAGTATGTGGCGATAAGGAGACATCATACCAATAACACCTACCAACTTCTTTTCTGCATTAAGAAACGACCTGTTGATTAGAGCTATTACTGCTTATTGCGACTTTTCTAGATTGTGGCACAACGGGGAATGTTCTTTTGGGTGAACTTGTTGCTGGATAAGAAGCCAATGATAGAAACTAACAGCTGAAAAAAGCCTTTTGATATCACTTTCTTCGCTTAGAACTTAAAATGTGTAGGTAATGAGGAGAACTCTTTCTTGGATCTGCCATTACTTTTTTTATTTTAAAAGACTATCCTCCTTTGCTTAGAAACTGTCGAAAGATAGACAGATCAGCGACTCTTTGCGAAGGCCGAAACCACCTCTGTGGAACTCAACGGAAACATCACTGCTTTTCAACACTGCCTAAAATATCAGAGAAAGAATCTTTTATGAAATTTCTCAAAAAGTTCAAAGCTAAACTCAGAAAAGTTTCGAGGAAGTCCTGGAGCGTTTTTTGTGAAGAAATAGAGGAGTGATTCGATGCAACAAGATTTCTTGAGATCTCACTTCCAAGAAAATTATCAACCAAATGACGGCCGTGAGAATTTCAGTCAATCTCTACTAAGATCTGTCTTTCCGGACTGCTATCGAAAGCCACCACAACTCGAGTAGGGTACTCCGAAATACCGAGACTTAATCTTAATAGGCTTAATTGGGCTGCAAATATCTCTGGTACATTCAAGATTAAGTTTAAAAGTCCTGCGGCATAGTTCTACAATGGTTACACATCTTCTTGAAGATATCTCTGGACTTGGTTCGCATTGCTAAGTTATGGACAGAGGTCAGGGTACAGAAGCTTCTAAGTCTATTACAACAGCTCAAGATTTATCAGTTCACAATAATTACTTCTGAAAACTCGGAAAAGAGTGACTGAACCTTCATCCCTTCAGAGCACCAGTCCAACTTTGCTCTCTACATCTCATCACGCATACTGCAAGCGCCAAGCAATGGAAACAACCCTGCACTATATGGTGTACCTTATCGTACCTTAACTCTTAGACTCAAGAGATATCTAAGCTACGTAGTTTCTCCATAACATTGAGGGTGATTTAAAATTTTTTAAAAATCAACAGAGGTGGTAACATCCCGCTGCCTCACCTTTTCCAGAATCTAACAATGCGAATGCTTATTGACATAAGGAGTCATTTTTGGCAATGTTTCCAGGGATATACGTTTTGTTTTCTTAATTTTGTGGCTTCAGTTGTAGCCTTTACTTTCAGAAAATTATCTACAACAGCTGAGGAACAATCACTGGTAAATACTTTGGTGGAGATTGTAAGCTAGTCAAGTCAATTGTTCACTCTTCCACTTAAAAAGAAAAGGGTTTAAGAATTTAAACTACAAAATACTCTCAATCGTACTACTGCTGCCATAATGCAACCCTTTCTGAGTTGAAATCCCATAAACCCAAACAAAACAAATTATAAAATCCAAAACCTTATGGGGTAACATTTTCAATCACCCTTCCGATTAACAAAAATTCCTTCCAATCAATCGGGCAATAAACGCAAATCACTAAAAGTCTACCACGCACATCCACCCGGACGAATACCCAAGTCTTAGCAATAAAATGCACCCTCTTCCATCTCATAAATAACAATTATGGGCGAAATACGCAATATGTTGTAGCAACAACCCCTTACGACATTGCATAACACTGAATCACAAATTTCCACATCCGCACCCCAATCGCCACCACGACTAGTTAGCGAAAGGAATCGGTTTCCAAAAGAGCCCCAAATGCTGAAGGATTCCTCTAAGATTAGACCTTTGTGTAATTTTAGATGAAACGCTTCACATCGCCCGCTCATCACACATGCAAACGCAAGCCTGTGCGGCATCATCATAAATGTCAGGTGAATTATGTCAGAGCCCAAACACATACTAACTTATTGTTTCCAACGTAAATACTAGAATTCGTACTCTTTTCGGTAGGCACTAAGCCGGGTTGGTAGGCTGTAGGCTCGAAGCGTAAAGCCATATATCCTAGAATTACAGAGAAGAAATTAAATTAGGCACTTAGGCGTCAAACTTATGAGAGTTCCTTAACGTTGCTGATGTTTACGATCATGGTAGCATGTGATGGTGGGAGTTAGAGGGTTCTCGTTTCTTCTTTTATTTTTTTTTTGTTGTAGGGCGCTTGCCACATCGGCACCACCAACGTCGTTGTCAATAAATCCACACAAATGGTAAAGCACACTCACACAGGCAAGGCAAATCATCACATATCAAGGTTATTCCTTGAGGAAAAAGGTTCTCGTTGTCGTTTGGCAGTAATTACTCTTAAAGTTCGTGATTATAATACAGACGGGTAGAAATTAGTGTTGCCAAGGTGGTTTGACAACAAACTCAACTGAATACCTTTTAAAAACTTTTTTTCTTTGGTGTAGAGTTCACATTGAAGCACCACAAACGGGGGCCGATGTAGATCATATGCATGGCCGATCTTATTCTTAATGACAGGGTCTTTGTGCATACTTTAGCTTCAGAAGAGGCTATTTTTCATAGACAATATCTAGTGATTGGTGCAGTAACAGTGCTGTAACTATAACAACGTATTAATTGTTTCAGTGGCCACTGAACTCTTAATTCAGCAAAGGTATCTCTTATCCCCGAAGAGAGTTACTAGTTTCGATAGGTCCCAGAAAAAGCCAGATTGAAGATTGTGCATAGGGTTAACTACTCATCTAAACCCTACTGTTGCGGAGCAACTAACAATCTGAGATAAGGACAGATTTACGGTTAAACAGTGTCGAGATTGTACATGGAATGTACGGACATTAAGTTGACCCAGAGCAGCCGAACAACTAGTAAACGCAAATGACGGTTTCTAAGAGCATCATTTTAAATGATCTTAACGCCAAAGTATGAAAATGGATCATCGAAAAGTATAGCCTGCACACCATATCTTCAAAACAACGGACTTACTGAGTTTGCTGCTGAGCGGAATATCCAAATAGTCAGCTCATAGTCAGCTCATGGTTTTCTCAATATTCATAAAGCAACATGGCGGTCACCTGATAATGATGCCAAATAAATTGATGATATTGCGATTGATGGAGAGCACTCCTTCAGTATTACAAACGTTTGAACATTCCGAGCAGCCAATGTAGACTCGGTACACTGGTTAGTTACACCTAAGGTGTATCTACGTATATATCTTGCGTTACAACAACGGAGAAATACTGCGAGGAGATTAAACGTTGCATGGCTTAAATCGGAACAAACTCCAGAAACTTTCTCGGTTGAATATCCCTCAACCCCTTTTCAAGCTTCACTTAGTGCTGTTTTACTGTTTCGGTTTCACTCGATCACCCATACAAATGATGGAGCAAGCACAAGTTGTAAAATAAGCGGCAACTCATTACAGAACGTGAACGGCTAGTGTGCTTTATGATCTAAGGAGGAGTTAAGAACATCAGCTTCTCCGGAGGCAAAAGAAAGAGCTTGAGAAGCGAGGGATCGAGGATTTCCTCCATCATGCAGCTTCTGGAACAATATTCGGAAGTCTCACCAAAAGTTAAAAAAAATGTGTCAGGCCAACATGTCTATACCAATGACATGAGAAAATGAATTCAGCTGGATGTTAAGCTACAGCGATGAAGGGGACAATTCACGATCCATTGTCAGACAGAACGAACTAAAGGACTTTGGTCACTCGACCAAAATTATGTGAAGACAGGAATTGCTCAATATAAGTATGATACATCAAGACTGTATTGAGCGGCCCACAATCCAAGGGAAATATGCATGATGAATGGAACTTCAGCATCATTTTCCCAATCCATAAACTACAAACAATAGGGGCAACAGTCTCCTAAAAATCGCTTACGAGAATTTGTCCGCCGTAATGTGTGAGTGCCTAAAAACATTTGTCAACGATTTGCTAGGCCGCTATCAGTACAAGTTTGTACTGGGTTAGTTTACATTATGCTTTCAATTCAACGAGAAGGTCTTCCTATTAAGCCAGCGGAATTAATGCAAATTTTCATTCGCTACCATGAGAGTTTCGACATCTCTTCCGACGAAGTTCATAATGATCTCTCTACGCTGTCTACGCATGTCAGCTCCAAACGTCTTTCCCATTTGTAACGACTCATTCAAATTTTAAAAACTATTACAGTTCCTAATAAACTGAATTCTGTATCCTCCAGTCCACAATGCCTGTCCATTTACTACCAAAATGTAAGAGATTTGCGCTCTAAAATCTCCTCGGTATATCTAAATTCTCAAAAGTTTCCCTATGACCTAATTGCTCTTACTGAAACAAATCTAATTCCAGACATTAAAAACCATGAGCTGTTTCCTCCAAATTTCAACGTTTTTCGAAAAGATGGATTTGAAAGAGCTGATAATCCTTATGGCCGAGGTGTTTTATTATCAATCCGGAACTGCTTTCACGCAACTCCTGTCGATATTCCCCACACTGACAACTTTGAATTAGTATGTGTCAACATTACGCTCCTCAAACGCTGTCTTTACGTACTTTGTTGCTACATTCACCCATCTCAACCAATTGAGTCTTATCAACCTGTAGTTCACGCAGTTGATTGTTCTAGTAGGAGATTTCAACCTCCCTCACCTTATATGGGAGCCTTCCGATGATTCGTCTCATTTTGTCTCGCGTAATTCGACCTCTGAAATAGAAATATTGATGGTGGACTGCCTAACCAACTCAAGTCTGCATCAGATTAGTGAAATACCTAATACAATGGACAGACAACTCGACCTTGTCTTCACATCCGATTCAGATAACTGTGTCGTTTATAGGAGTGATCATCTTCTTTCTACCCTAGACCGCCTTCATCACCCCTTGTCAATTATATACTCATATGAAAATGGCAACACATGTGTCGATTCGGAAAATTAATTTTCATTTGACTTCCGAAGAACCGACTTTAACAAACTTAAAAACCTCATCAGCAACATTAACTTTGACTTCATTGCTGAGAAAACTAACATTGATCTTGCCCTATCAACGTTCTATTCGTTAATTTTCTCCTGCTTTGCCCAATTGGTTCCGTATATCTTCCGAAAGGACTGCATATCAGCTCCTCCCTGCTATAACAAGGAGTTGCGCTCTCTCCGTAATAACAGAAACAAGTTGTGGCACAAATTCTTAAGAACACGATATGATTCCGACTACAGTAATTATCGATTGGTATACAATCGTTTTTCTGAACTTTGTGAGTCTCTTTACCTTGAGTACCTCTACCGCATGCAATTTAGCTTAGTCTCGGACCCTAAACACTTCTACCCTTAGTGAATCATCTTAGTGAATTTTCTGCCGAACCAAAAACCATTACAAATTTCTTTGCTTCTCATTTTAACAAATCCTTTTCTATGAAAACAGCTGAACCCGACCCTAGTTACTTTAGCTATATGAGAAACTATCCTGAGACGTCATCCATTTCACTAAATATAACAACAGCTTTGGTATCTGAAAACATTACCAAACTTAAGGATGATTTCTCGTCCGGCCCTGACGGCCTTCCGGCTATTGTAATAAAAGAGTGTGTTACCCATCTCGGTCCTCCTCTTGCTGCCCTATTTAACTTGTCTGTCTCAATAGGTACTTTCCCATTCCTATGGAAGGAATCTTACATCATCAATATTCATGAAAAAGGAAGTAAGTCGATAATTATAGGCCCATGGCAAAACTCTCTTGCATACCCAAACTTTTTGAAAGCATAGTCTATTAACAACTGCTTCCGTACTGTAGGCCAACTATCTGCACAAATCAGCACGGCTTCATGAAAGGTAAACCAACGACCACTAACCTAACAGAGTTCGTCTCTAGGACGCTTCATACTTTCGAAGACGGTGATGAAGTCGATTCAATTTCCACAGATTTCAGCAAGGTATTCGATAAAATTTCTCACCAACTTAACATCTTTAAACTAAAAAAACTTGGCTTTTCCCCTTATTTTGTGGCATGGACCAATAATACAGGGTCATCTTCAGATCTTCATTAAAGCAACATCTGGTGTCCCTCAGGGTAGTCACCTTGGTCCAATCATCTTTATCGTCACAATTAATGATATAAATTTAATTTTAACTAACTCTAATCTTTCTATTTTCGCTGGTGACATGAGAATTTCCAAAGTCATCTCATTGCCTTCTGACTCCCATTGCCTGCAAGATGACTTGAATAAGTTTTCGGTATGGTGCAAGCAAAACTTTTTGGAGCTTATTGTCAGCAAATGCCAAGCGATAACCTATTCCCGTAAACGTCTACCTCCACCTCCAAGAAACTACTTCATCTGCGATGAGCCTATTCCTTCCACTACCCAAGTACGGGATCTAGGTATAATTTGTGATAGAGAATTGAATTTCGACTCACATATTGACAGCATTATAAATAAAGCTAACTCTGCACTTGGCTTTATCAAACGCTGGTCAAAAGAATTTTCCAACCCTTACGTCCCTGTACATTACTATTGTAAGGCCTCTTCTCGAATATTGCAGCCAAGTTTGGTCACCCTATAATAGTTTATAGGGAATAGAACCAAAGAATAGAAGCAGTCCAACGCAGGTTTATCCGTTTTGCACTTCGTGGTCCACCTTGGGCCGATCCATATGGATTACCCCCCTATGAAAATAGGCTAAAACTAATTAGCATGCATACCCTAAAAAAACGTCGTGAAGTCGCTGATGTACTTTTTCCACCAGAAGGTTAGGTTAGGTAAGAGTGGCTGTTGGAGATACCAACCCACTTAGGCCTATTGGCCCATTGTGATGCCACGTGGATCTATGATCTTCTTACTACTGGAACCAGTTTGAGCTTATAATAAAGCATAGGAGACTGTTAACGTCTATTTTTTCTAGATCGTTTAGGTCGTTGTTCTACTAGATGAAGCTTCCTTCTTTGAGAGAGAGCTGGGCATGTGCAGAGTAGGTGGGGGATTGTCTCCTCCTCTTCCTCGTCCATGCAGCTTCTACAGAAATCGTTAGTAAATGCGCCAAGTCTTCTTGCGTGCTTGCCTATGAGGCAGTGTCCGGTAATGACACCTATTATGGCGCTGAGATGTTTCCTATCTAAAAGGATCAGACACTTAGATCGACTCAGATCCAGCCTTGGCCAGATCTGTTTGGTCGCTAGACATGTTTGTCCAGCAGTCCACCTAAGGTCCGTTCTTTTATTGGCATCTAGCTTTAGTGTTAGTTTGCACGTAGCGATTGGCATACCTATACTACCTTTGTCCGGTAAGATAGGTAGAGTGGTTCCAATTTTGGCGAGTTCATCGGCTCTGCAGTTGTCTGTGGAATGTCTCTGTGGCCCGACACCCAACCAAGTTGAATGTTGAACTGCTCTGCCATCTCCATAAGAGATAATCGGCATTCAAGGGCGGACAGAGCTTCTTTAATCGCCAAAATTTCCTCCTGGAACACGCTACAGTGATTTGGAAGGCAGAAAGAGAGGCTTAGATTTAGCTTATCTGAGAAAATACCGCCACCACCGGTTTTAGATCCATCTGTGTATAGATGGATTGACCATGAAAACATCCTCCTTCCAGAATGATCTGGAGGGGAAGCTTACATGGAAGTTTTTGTCAAACCAAAGTTCAGGTATGGTGTAATCGGTGTTCTCTGTGAGGATTCCTAATGTATTAAGAATATTGGCGTGGCCAGATGAATTATTTTCTACTGTTTAGTCGCATTAAGGCGAATAGTTGCAGTCGCAGCTACTTGCTTGCTGTCAAGTGAAGCAGAATACGAGTATCTAATGCCGCAGAGGGGGTAGACCGCAAGGCTCCGCTTGTGCATAGACATGCTGTTCTTTGGCCTCTGCTTAGTTTAATGCGGTTGACTGCATTTTCCAAGGCCGTCCACCAGACAACCACCCCGTAAGTAAGTATCGGTCTCATGACCGAGATGTATAGCCAGTGGGTTATGCGAGGTTGAAGGCCCCATTTGTTCCCAATGGCTTTCTTGCAAGAGAATAAAGCTATTGTAGCTTTATTGACTCTTTCTTGAATGTTAGGTTTCCAGTTTAGTTTCCTGTCAAAAATGAGACCCAGATATTTTGCTGTATCGGAGAAAACTAAACTGGTACCGTTTATTGAAGGAGGGTCTATGATTGGAATTTTATATTTCCTAGAAAAGAGGACAGGATCAGTTTTATGGGGGTTTATTCCCAATCCACAGCGATCTGCCCAGCGGGTTAACCTGTTGAGATTTACTTGGAGGAGTTCTTTAATGATATTTAGATACTTTCCTGAGACGGCTATGGCAACGTCATCCGCATAGGCAATCACTCTGCTACCACCCGCTTCCAGGTATATCAGTAGTTCGTTAACTACTAAGTTCCAGAGAAGGGGAGAGGGGACAGCGCCTTGCGGCGTACCCCTACTGACATATCTTTTAGCAGAAGTCTCACCCAGTTTGGAGTTGATTATCCTGCTTATTAGCATTAGACTGATCAGCTCCCCAAGTGAGCCGTCTACCTGCAGAGTTGGCAGCGCAGTCGTGATTGTTAAAGGTGCCCTCTATGTCTAGGAAAGCAACCATTGTGTACTCCTTATATTGTAGGGATCGTTCGATGTGGCTAGTCAGAGAGTGCAAAGCCGTTTCCACCGACTTTCCTTTACAGTAGGCATGTTGAGCCGTAGACAGAAGTCTTGGATCAACTTCAGCTCGAATATGGATATCAATCAGTGTTCTAAAGTTTTCAGAAGGAATGATGATAGACTTATAGGTTTGAGGTCCTTTGCGACTACATGAGAACATTTTCCAGCTTTGGGAATGAACACTACATTGACTTCTCTTCATAACAGTGGAATGTGGATAAGTTCTACACAGCTCCTCATAATATTTTCCAACACTGGTAGAATAATATCTGAGGATCTCTGTAGCTCGGCAGGTATACCGTCCGGAGCAGCAGACTTGTATGGTTTGAAGCTATGCAGCGCCCAGAGCAGTTTGTCTCTCGTAATCAGACCATGAATTTTGGTCACGGTTGCAGTAGGCCGGTTTGGGCTGCTACTGGCAGCGAGTTGGGAGCTACCTGGAAAGTGGGTGTCCAGAAGCAGGTTGAGTGATTCATCACTTGAGGTTGTCCAAGAGCCATCGGGTTTTTTCAAACAGCTAGGCATCATAGGATTTGTGGAGAGGATTTTTCTTAGCCGCGATGCCTCAGAGGTTTCTGTAATTTTGTCGCAGAATGACCTCCAGGATTGTCGCTTTGCCTTCCTCAGTTCTTTTTTGTATAATTTGAGGAATTCTTTATATGAGTCCCAGTCGGTCACTTTTCTTGTGCTTTTTGCTGCGTTGAAAAGTTTTCTGCAGGTGTTTCTGAGCAGTCCTAGTGCCGATGTCCACCAATGTGGCTTTTTCTTGCCTCTTGGTTGAATAAGAGGGCAGGAAGCGGCCATAGCCTTATTGAGAGTCAGAGTAAATTCCCTGACTTTCATGTCGAGCTCATTGGTGTCACGCGGGGGACTTGATAGTTTAGAGGATATCGTTTCCGACAGTATTCCTCTATATTTTGTCCAATCAGTTTTCCGGTAGTTCCGGAAAGCTGGTTGGCGGGGGGGAGCATCACTCAGACTGAATTGGATGTTTCTATGGTCTAAAAAGGAGTGTTCAGACGATACCATCCAGTTTGTTAGCCTTTGGGTGATGCTGTCGGAGACAAGAGTAATATCTAATACTTCTTGTCGGTTTTTTGTTATGAAAGTGGGCTCATTGCCAATATTGCAAATTAAGAGGTTAATACTTAAAATATAATCTAAAAGTGACTCACCTCTATCATTGATGTCGGTACTGCCCCATACCGTATGAAGGGCGTTAGCGTCGCATCCGATTATGAGGCCAGTTTTTTGCCTTCCCGCTTCCAGTACCACCCTTTCTAGGTTATCACCAGGGAGAGGGCCCACTTGGTCGTGGCCAAGGTAAGCCGATGCCAGCCAGTAAGAGCCTTTGGCAGTTTCTAATCTGGCAACGGTTAGGTCGGGGTCACTGAGGTTGGGAAGTAGAAATACATTTAGGCTACGTTTCACTAATATACAAGTTCTAATCTTACCTTTGTCTCTTGTATAGAGCGGAACGTATGAGGGTGTCCTAAGTCCACGAACCACGCCTTCTGCAATCCATGGTTCCTGGATTAGAATAATGTCTTCTGCGCTTTTGGAAAGACGCAGAATGAGTGCGGCCGAAGCCTTTTTTGAGTGGTGGAGATTAATCTGGAGAAACCGTATCATTGCTACAGTCTTCCAGAGTCGCCTCCACCACGGTGTTGTTGAGGTCCTCCGATTCTGAAGATGTGCCAAAGAGCTCATCTTCTATCTCTGATCGTGTAGAACCTCTGATTGCTTCGTCATCGGTTTCCATTTCCGACAATGTGTCAGAAGAGGAGACCGACGGCTTGGTAGTCACCTCGGACAGATTGGAGTCGTCGCTATCCAATTCTGGAAAGGATATCGACGCTCCAAGATCCAAGGTTGTGATATCAGGTGTTAAAGGAGGAGGAGGTTGCTTATCAGCATCCAGCTCATCCTTTTTGTACACCCTTAAGTGAATGGACTCGAATCCGAACCGAATCATGCCTTTCGTCTGCGCCAGAGGATTAAGGGATTCCTTATTGATCACAATTAACGCGCATCTATAAGAACCCCTTAGTTCCTCCAGTTTCGCGACTTTCCAGTCATGAGTCGGAAGAGTCGGGTTGCTGAGCCGGATGATTTCCAGGATATTTTCTGGAGAGGAGGGTTCGGCTGGAATCCAGGTACGAGTTCGAGGTCTACTAGGAATGTCTTCCTTAGATACGACCTCGAGTTTTGCACCTGGCCAAACCTCTCCTAAACCATCGATGGCCTTGGTGAAGAGATCGAGAGATCTCTGGTTGGAGCAAGCGATGAGCTTGACATGGCCTTGGTGCCAGCCAGCGTCGCTTGTGATAGGAGGTGGTCCTGGGTTCTCCCGCATGATGGCCAAGAAGTTGCTCGAGAGCTTCAACTTGACCAATTGCCACCGTTCCGGTGTAGTAGAACCGTCGGTATCGCTTCTGTCGATCACCGCGATCACCAATGCGTCCTTTAGGACTTCATTATAAGACCTCATAGATCTGCTGTTGGATGGCCCAGGGGTTGTGGAACTGTGTGTCTTGGGCCTCTTGGAAACCGGTGCGGTTTCCTCCAACGATCTTTGACGCTTAGAGGAGTCTTGTGACGTTTTGGGAGTAGTGGAAGCAGTGGGAAATTCGTCTTTTAGGATGTTTTTAGCCCACTCAACCTTGCTCTTTATTTCCGCACTTCTCTCCACCTCCGGAATGGATCCGAAGGTTTTGATGATGCGTGAAGCATTACGGCGTCTTATGTAGAGCGCCTTAGATGGAGCTTGCCGATGCGGCTGAGCTCCAGATTCCTCTTTGGAGGGAGGAGTTTTGGTAGCAGCAACAAGTCCGTGGCCTGCCACAAGCTTGCTGCTGCTGGGGGCGGGGGAAGTGATAGGACCATGGCTTGCCACAGTCTTAACACTCCCCGAAGGAGTTTTGGTAGCCGCGACAAGTCCGTGGCCTGCCACAAACTTGCTGCTGCTAGGGGCGGAGGAAGTGATAGGACCATGGCTTGCCACAGTCTTAACACTCCCTGAAGGAGTTTTGGTAGCCGCGACAAGTCCGTGGCCTGCCACAAACTTGCTGCTGCTAGGGGTGGAGGAGGTGATAGGACCATGGCCTGCCACAGTCCTAACACTTCCTGAATTCTTATTTTTTTTTGGCTTGTCCCTTTTGCCTTTAGAGGATGGCGCACCATGGCCTGCCACAGTTTTGCCTCCTCTCGGCAATGCAGGAGCCTTGCCGGTAGTCGGTGTAGTCACCGTTCCACCGCCCGGTAATCGAGGAGTACCGGCCTCAGTTTTTGTTTTTTGGTTTTCCATTAATGGTCCCACGAGTAGCGGAGAAAGGAATGTCCATCTGTACAGAGATCCGCCATATACAGATAAGGCTAGCTAATCCGGAGGTCGCCAGGTATCCGGATACTCCGTTTGCGACTGAGCTATTTTTGGAGATACTGGGCCCTCAGCCAGGTTGATCTTCGGCACGGGTCGTATAACACCTTGATCCAGCCCAGGGGAATGATGGAGTGCTTTGGGAGTTGGGGAGGGGGGGGGGAGCATCCTTTGGTTTCAGGACTCGTCTGGAGAATTTCTTCTCGAGATTCATTGACCCTACTCAGCCTCTACAACTCGACAAGTTCGATGCTCGCGGTAGAAGTCCAATCATCATACTTAAGCAAAATATTTGTGTTGGGCCCACTTATACGGGTAGACGGAAAGGCTACTGTCCGTTTTTAAGTTTCATGTCAAATGTCATGGATAAGTAAATGCATTATTTACATCCTCCAGAATCCTTTGGTATATGGAGCCAGTGGAAGTAACCCAATATGACTGTTTGAGCTTGTCATAGACCTATTTTGAAGGTTTCAGTTGTCGCAAAAGTTTTAGCCGAATCTTAGCTGAGCTATAGTCTGTAATCGGTCTAAGCCTTGAAAAACTCATCCTCTATATTGACATTACAAGACTCAAGTCATGCAGCAATTAATTGATTTTCACTACATAGAACGGTCTATGTAGCTGTTTCCTAAAAATACCATCTTCGGCTATTTTCATGCTTCCACTCTGTTGTGACGATGTGTGACGATTATCGATTACATTTCTGGTCCTCAGTATGTTGGTCATTTGAACTAGAACAACTATTTCTAGCAACATATCCATTGTTTCGTCAATAGGTTTTCTATACCAAATTGGCAACACTCTCAAACAATAGTCTCTCCACTCGTAAAACTTCTCTCTAGGCCTTAGCGCCCCCCATCTTTCAAATAACCACCAAATCAGATAGAGGTTTCCCTGTGTCACTCAGGGGAGGGTGTCTGGAATTTGTGACACACAGATGACTCGTTATCTAAAACTTATTTGCAATAAATTTTGGCACGGCTCATAAAAATGGTGATGCCTTCGTGTTGTTCTTTCGGTTAAGGAGAGAAGGCGAAAAATGGTGTGGGCTTTCAAGTTGGAATGCTAAGTTGCTTCCTAGTGAAAATTATTTGATTCTTCTCACCAAATCAGATGGAATAAGCATACATACACCTACATTTACACACACACACACAAACACAACTAAAACCAACCAAGGTTGCATCATAACTCACCTCAATGTTGTCTTTCTCTTTTACCTTAACTAGAGATCCGTTTCTTGGTCTTATATTTGCATCAAGGAGTAAGATCCTTAAGATGGCAGACAAAAACTGGCACATCTAGCACACAGCATACAGTTAATGGGAAGTAATGATCTTAATTTATGATTGTTTGAGATTTGGTTGTGATAGAGAGCTGCTGCTCCTGATTCCAAATATGTACACTCAAACCTACCCCTGATAACCCAAGGTAATAGTCAATCACCAACACTTTGAGATGGAGCATAATTTTCATTAGAATTAACGACACCGAATGCTTTGGATGGTTGGTTGCATGCAGGATGGTACGTAATGGTAAAGGTAACAGAAAGGTTGAAGGAACCAAAAATGGAAGATGAAGAGTAATTTATTGGCAATAGGAAGGTGAGTCCAATAGGATGGACGAGATCAAAATTATTCGTTTTATTCTGTGCGGATGAAGTGAAGGTAATGAGTCCCTTGGTAGACAGAGATAGTCCAAGACATTACAGGTCCTCTATAAAACAGGGGCGGATTTGCTTTTCCATAAGAAGTAAAGGAAATTTTGATTTTCCCTTGTGAGGGGGCTTAGACGACTTTTGGTTTGAAATACATTTGATTTCTGTGCTCCTGCTTATGGAGTCAAATAAAAGAATTACCTTGTATGTCCACAAGCATTTAAAGAAAATTATTTTCCTCCCAAATTGATAAGGATTGGGTTGAATGAAGTTTAAAACGTTAGTTTCCATGATTTGCTTTAAAATGGGGAAGATGGATCATATTGAAGGAAACAGCCGTTTGTTCATGCAATATTTTGTGAGAGGTAACCATTTCCTTAAATCAAAAATATCTGTTGACTTGGCCAGCAGCAATATCCTCTCCCTTCCAGCTATAGTGACAGAAGAAACGCAGAAACTAATGGGATTAGCTTTATCTTTATCTAATCGGTATCTTTAGTTGGACCGTCTTTTCGAAAATGTCCGTGTCATAACAATTGAATTCGCAAAAGGATGCGAAGTTTTGATTTTGCTAAAGAAGGAGAGTTGCAAAGCAAATCCACTGGCCTTGCAGCTGAGTAAACCTGTCCATCTTAACTCACAACACACAAGAAAGAGAAAATGCTTTTCAAAAACTGTGCAGTACACCAACTTGATGACGTCCTAGGCAGACCCTCTGCAAAAGGTCTGTTTCATTGTTGAATACAGAACTGCAAACAAATAAAAATAAAAAAGGCCAAAATGAAACTCGATAAGTGGTAATCAAAAGAAAACTGGGCAGCAGCCAGCTTCTATGATATTTCTGGAATTGCAAATAAGCTCTATAGCTAGTCATAGGTTTTTGGTGATGCTGGTACCAACGACGTATACGCAGCCATGCTTCAAAAAGTTATAGACCGACTGCTGCTAAAATTGAGGAAAATTTTCATTTCAAGGCTAACACTTGTGGACATATCAAAATCCTTCCGAACAGTGATACCGAGAATTGGAAAGGTGATTGCTCCATCCATCCATCCATCTATCCAGATTACTAGATCTAGCTAGGTATCTCTTGGCGAATGAGTATGATGCTAAAGATGTTGAGCTTATGTTCATGCTCGCCGAGTGCACACAGACGAAGCGGTAGTTTAATTTTGGTGGGGGCGCATGCCCCCATTTATTCGGCTTAATACAAGCTATAACTTACAAATTTAAACTTAAACTAAAACTTAAAACTAAGGTTGGTTGGAGTGGTGAAGGAGAACAGATTTGAGGTAGGAAGTGGTGCGGTGAAAGTCAAAGACGGTAGGGTTTGAGTTGATTTGACGTAGCATACGGGAGATTGGTTCGTTCGCGCCATAGGAGGTGTAGATAGAAGAGTCGAGGGGTACGTAGATTACGAGGGTTAGTGTTGAGGAAAATGGAGTTGTGAAGGGACGCGCTCTCAACGTGACCTGAAAGGAGTCGATGATTGAAGAGAAAGTCTGCTGCATCTCTGCGATCTTCGAGGGTGTTTAAGTTGATAAGGTTGAGACGATTTTGATAGGGGGGCAGATTAAAAGGATCGTCCCAGGGCATACCTCGAAGAGCAAATCGAAGAAAACGGCGCTGGATGCTTTCAATTCTCGAGATATGAACACGATGATATGGGGACCATACTTGACTGGCGTACTCTAGGAGGAACCTGGTCACGTATGGGTTGATGAATTCTTTGGACCACCGTTTTACAAAACCCAGTGCAGAGTTGGCTTTGAGGATTATCTCATCCATATGTAAACGGAAGTTGAGCTCGCTGTCACACAAAATGCCGAGGTCACGAAGAGATTGTACGGAGGAGATAGGTTGGTTATGGAGAAGATAGAGTCGGGGAGGAGATTGGTTCCGCTTATGTGAGAAGGTGATGGATTGGCATTTGGCGATGTTAAGTTCCAAAGAATTTTTGAGGCACCAGATCGAGAAACTATCAAGATCTTGTTGAAGGAGGAAAGAGTCATGGGGAGAGGAAATGGTTTTGAAAAATTTGGTATCGTCGGCGTAAAGGGAGACAGACGAGTGTTTGATGATCATATCGAGATCATTTATGGTTAATATAAAAAGAAGGGGACCGAGATGGTTGCCTTGTGGAACTCCAGAGGTGGCCAAAAATGGAGCGGAGTGGGCTGACCTAAAACGAACACTGTAAAAACGGTTTTTGAGGTAAGAGGATATCCATTTTAACAGTATGGGTTCAAAGCCGAGGGCAGACAATTTAAAGATGATTAAACGATGAGAGATTTTATCGAAGGCTTTGCTAAAATCGGTTGCAACTACATCGACTTCATTGCCATTCTCTAGGGCAGAGAGGGCAAAGGATACGAATTCAACGAGATTTGTGGTGGTTGACCTACCCTTTAAGAAGCCATGTTGTCTAGGGGAAATAAGTGATTTGCATTGGAAGCTTAGAGCTTCATACAAAATACTTTCGAAGAGTTTGGGTATATGGGAGAGTTTAGCGATGGGACGATAGTTGGTTATTTCATTCTTTGATCCTTTCTTATGGATCGGGGTTATGAAGGAGGTTTTCCAAACCTGAGGAAATTCTCCTTGTGAAAGGGATAGATGGAAGAGATTAGAAAGGGCAAGGGAAAGAGAGGAAGAACATTTTTTAAGAAATATGGCAGGGAGGCCAACTGGGCCGGGTGTGAATTCGTCATTGAGTTGGTGTAATTTATATTCGATATAAGACGGGTCCAAAATACGAGTATGAGAGAGAAGTGGACCATTGGAGAAGTTAGGTAGATAACTAAAATAGGATGGATCTGGTACAAAGGAGTCGTTGGTGAAGGATTGTTTAAAAAAGGTGGCAAATAGGTTGGCAATGGTGAGTGGATCGGTTGATGGCCTATTGTTGAAAGAGAGGGAAGGAGGGTAACCATCGGACTTTCTTTTGTAGTTAACAAATTGGAAAAAGGACTTAGGGTGGTTTATAAGGTTGACTTGCGCATTGTTAAGGTAGCGCTGGTAAAGGGAATCGTAAAGTTCGGTGAAATGAAGATAAGCACCAAGATAGTTGGAATAGTCGGTAAACGATCTGGTACGCAGGAAAACAGCCCATAACTTATTTCTCTGATTTCGTAAGGAACGAAGCTTGCGATTATACCAGGGAGGACTAGTAGATGATGTTTTAAGGCGGGAAAACGGAACATAAAGGGAAAAAGAATTAAATATTTCTTTAATAAAAAATGGATAAGGCATCATTTATACTTAGGTTGTGAAAGTTAAAGAGGGATCTGCTGAGATATTCACTGATTTTGTGAAAGTTTGCTTTATGAAAGTCGTGGGATGAGAGAGTTGTGGGGGGAGTGGACTGGAATGAAGAGTTATGAAAAAATGAAAGTAGAAGGGGGGGGGGGGATGGTAGTTATCGATTGTTGAGAGAGATAGGGGACAAAGTGAGACTGAAGAGTTATTTGGGTCTGTTGTGAAAATAAGGTCTAATTGCCTGCCCATATAATTGGATATACCACTGACTTGGCATAGACTTGAGTCTGTTAAGCGATCTAAGAAGAGACATTACTTAGCCGAGTTGGCATTTGAAGCGATGAAAAACGATTGATCATCTGATGGAGTCCACTGTAGCTGAGGAAGATTAAAGTCGCCGAAAATAAGGATATCATCAATAGGGTCTGATAGGTCAATTAAATGATCGATCGCATCAATAACAAATTGGTAAGATTCGATAGGTTGAGCTGGTAGGATGTAGCAACATATAACGTAAAGGGACTTGAGAGGCAGTGATATGTTTATTGCGACAACGTCGGCTTTAGAGGATGAACAAATTGTAATGGGGGAAGAGTTAAGGCTGTTGTCCATCGCCAGTAGGACGCCTCGACAGGGGGAATCTTTATTTGTGCGGGTAGGATCGTCGTCGCGGAAAACATTAAAAAATTGGTTTCGGTCAAGGCGTAAATATCAAAGGGAAGAGCATGCGATTGACGTAGGACAGCATTGGTTTTAGAGCGAAGACCTCTTACATTCTGGTAGTAAAATGTAAGAGGGATGTTGTGGGGTGGAGGACTAAGTATAGACGGACCACTGCTTTTGCATGTTAACGCAATACTGTGAAGTGAACTTTGGTCGCTGATGCAGACTGCGTTCAATTGACCCTTTGGATCTACATGACTATGATAAGTCCTGTTCTGTTGTATGAGCCAATTGTTTGTAGAATAAATCTTACCATCAATACGTCATTGCTTCTTTTATCTGACTTTAAAGCAAGATTTATTTCGACTGCAAAAGAGTTTCCCTACAAAACCTGACCTGATGTAGACAATATCCCCACCTCTATTGATATTATGGGCTGCATTCTTAAAATCGCCCCCTTCTGTGGTTAACATTTAAGATTAAATCTGGAGATACGAATGGAAATCTGTGAGCCTTCAAGCCGTCTAGGACTAGGACTTTCAGACTGTAAAATTAGGGCCGGAATTTTATGGCTGCGAATCAACGTATAGAAGTCTAAAAGACTCTAGCTTAAGTCGAGGATTAATTAAAAGATGTAGCACAGACGTCTTTGTGGAGGACAAAAACTTTGAAATTCACTCCTGGTTAAGTAAATGGGAGCCTGTCTTCCAAGCGGATTTTTATACAATTCAAAGGGCAATGAGCTACGTGGTGTATAACGGGTGGAAGCGACTCAAAACCTTACAAAATTCCTGAGCCACCTCCAAACAAGGTCGAGAATTCAGCTTCTCTGAACGGAGGCAAACCAAACAAATGCTACCGAACGTCATTCTTGCTACCCTTAAGTATGTTACACCTAGTCCTGGTTGTAGTACAGTCAAGGGGAGTTCAGTCGAGGGGAGACCCGGACCGATTATCCTTTTTTTGCTGAATCAATATTTCTTCTAATATTTCGGCGATCCCTATGGGGTCGAATTGGATAAACTTTCTGAAATCCATCCGAAATAATATCCCGCGGTCTTGACTCATATATTTACGTCCAAAGCGGATGGCTTGGCGTTCGATTTTAATAAACTAATTCCTTCCTATTGCATCGACTGTAATATCTGAAAGCAAAATCAAGAAAAGTCCGTAACCTTGTCTTAAGAGTCCCCATTCCGACCCTGTATGGGAGGGGGACAAAAAAAAAACAAGAAAGCAACCAATTAACCAGCAACAAGCAGAATAACCCCCCCAAAAAGGAATTATCCACTACTACCCCTAAGTCCATTTCGATTCACCCCCTTCTTTGTGTGTATTTTACGGTATCTAACTTATGTCCATCGATGGTATGCGTGCAGTAGAAACTAGCGCCGACCGACGACGCCCAAATGTATTGGGCATTAATTATGATTACCGTCACGTTTTATGAGACATTCACCGTACTTTATGACACCCATCCAAGTAGCCATCATGAATTCGTAAGGATAACGAATATTGACATTCAAAACGAAGGTGCACAGGTGCTAGACTTGGTATAGTGTTGCTTATGCCCTTCTTTATATTATACACCGTCCTTCACACACAAAATAAAAATAAAGAAAAGAAGAGACAGAAGAAAAAAAAAAACACATTCGTATAAAAAGAAGAAATTTGTGGAGTAGAAGATGGGAGATACAGGCTTCCATGTCATTGAATATTAAAAGAGATATCTTCTCATTATCCTTAGAGGTGAACATATACATAAGTACTTTCATTTCATACCTGTGTACGTGTGTGAGAAAAGCTAATTTTCATCCAAAGAACTAGTTTCCTGCTGAATTGGAGTCCTTAATTGTCCCAATTTCAATTCGAATCTTGATTTTATCGTAAATCTCTGTTAAAAGATGTGGTATCTGTGGTTAACTGAAGTTAAGGAGTAAAAAATCCACCACATCGTTGCATATTCACATTTCAATTATGCGAATAAACCGCTTTTATAAAATCCGCACCATGGCAAAAGGAATTGAATTGAAAATTGGATTTTTGTTTTTTTTTTTGTTTTTTTGTGAAAGCTGATGGGGTCCTTTATAGTGGGTATCTAGGATCTTTTGGCTCATTTTCATCAACATTGCATTTTGAATGGAATTTTTGGTGGCTGCTAGAGGTACTAATCGTGATGGCAATGTGCGGAAGTAGTGTTGTACTTTACAGCAAATGGCAATGGTAGTTTAATCAAAGGGTAATTACCCTAAGGAGCAAAACAATTCCAATTAAGTGAAGAGCTAGCGATAGAAAAAGAGCGAGACCTTCTTTCCGTAAGACAAAAAAAAAAAAACGCCAAATGTCATTGCATTAGCTAATTGGTTGATGATAAGAAGGGTTGTTTTGAATTTTGAGAGAAGCACCCGGATGCGGTAAATGTGTGTGGTTACAGGAAGCTAAGTGACTTTGGATTCTAAAAACGAATTAGATTTGCAGATTGTATGTTTTGGGTATGAGGTGCTTACATTGAACTATGGACTAGAGAATTTCTGTTACAAAGTAACAGCCCGATATACGAGTACAGATGTCGTTTTTATAATGTGGTCTGCTACAAACTGGTCACTTAATTTTTGGCAACAAAGTATAGTTGGTCTAGAAAGGATAAAATTAATTTAAACTCACCTCTAGTTACGAATAAATCAAACCTGCATGTGGTGGCAAAATCTCAACGTATGATGTCACCTTCAGACAAAACGATCCTCAAACTATTTTTCCATTTATTAAGGACAAGATCCCAAATTATGTTTCTGTTTCTTCATCTATTCACGCCATGAAAAGGCCACAGAAACCGCCTTCGGTCATGCTGCGCGGGATGATATTACTTAGGTTTGTTCAAAACTTTTTATTTTGCAAAAGAGAAATGTCTTACACAAGAATACATCAAACTTGGTTGCCTGACAATCCTATTCCTATTGCAGCTGTTGGTAGAAGATTAATTTTACCGTGCCCCTGTTTCTTGATACTTTGGTTTCTTCTATTCCACTTTTGTGGATCATATCTAATGTTAATAATACTTCTCCATCACAGATCAGAATAGCAACTTTCAAATCTGACCCCCACTTCATTAAAGTTAAGAGTGCTATAAGCGCTTCAGGAACAAATTGACCCAGAGCTCATAAAAATTAAGAGTTCGATTTGTTCTACAACGTATGCGGTCATTTTCGCTGTCTTATAAATCGAGTGATGAAATCTTCTGAAAGATAGTAAACGGGAGAGGTAACTCAATTTAGAAGCCCACCAACTTAAGGATCACTTCGAAAATCTCCTAACACAGCGTAAACCTCACAGATGTTCTAATATGCAAACCCTTCGATTTTGGATGAATACTTAGATGCACAGATAACCGTGGAAGAGGTTCAAACGGTCAATGGTAATTTCAAAGCACCAGGTGATGATCGCAATACCCTACGAATTTTATAAAAATTGTACACCTGAATTTCTATTATCGCTTATGTTTGAGTTTAGCCGAATATTCGAGGTAGGGAACGTCCTGGAAAGTTTTCAAAAAGCAGTTATATTTCCACTGCACAAGAAAGGAGCTGTCTGGAATTTCGTTTTTGAAGGCTTACCGAGCGGGTTAAAAACAGAAAAATCTTGTATCAGTACCAAGCCGGCTTCTGTCAAGGATACTCAACTTTAGACCAAATATTTACGCTCTACAACATTGCTGGAATTTACAAAAAAAGAAACAAAAAGTTGTACTCCTCCTTCGTTGATTTCAGTGCAGCATTTGACACTATTTCGCATGAGAAATTTTTTATAAACTACAAAACTATGGGATATCAACGAAAATTATAAACATTTTAAGGGCATCATTTGGAGTAAAACAAGGATGCATTCTGAGCACTTTATTATTCATATTATTTACAACTGATATAACAGATGCGGTTACAAAGGCGGAATTAAGTAGAGTGGTGTGAGTATTCCAGTACTATTATTTGCAGATGACATCGTCTTCCTAGCTGAAACGGTGGAGTCCTTATAACTCATGATAAACCGACTTGAAGCCTTCTGCAAACTATGGAACTTGGCAGTTAACCTAGGCAAATCGAAAACAATGCTATTTAGAAGTGGAGGTTGAAGGTATGGTCGTAATGAGAAGTGGACGTTTAGCAGGAATTAAATTGAAATCGTGTGAGAGTATAAAGATCTCGGGGTACTGATAACGTCAAACCTCAATACCGCCAGACACCTTCAAAGTAAATTAGCCGAAGCGAAACGCGCAGTGGGGTCAGTCTGGAGTGCTTGTCTTAACAATGCGCATGTAAACCACAGTTCGAAGCTTACAATTTTTCAAGCAACTGTATACGGATCTCAGATGTGGGAATATCGCTTGTATGATGCAGTAGAAAAAATTAAAAAATTATCAAGAGGGTCTTTAGTTTACCAGGTCGATCTCCAAACTACATGTTGCACCTAGAAACCGGCGTAGCGCCCATATTCTGACTACTAGGGGTAATTGTGTGCGAGAATGGGAAAAACTAGCGTCAGACTGCAATCACAATTTAACCATCGCGTTAAATGAAGAACCTGCCTGTTTCAAGGAAAAATTTAAATTTGTTAACACAAAAGGGACACAAAATGTACGAAGGTTTCGTGAATGAAGCACAATACAGGCAGCACTATAGCCAACTCCAGTACAATCTGCACGAAAGGACATATTTTATGAACAAGAACCGCTCGCAACTAATAAGTACAATTTTTAAATTAAGAGGTAACTATTATCCCTCAATTATATACCCCACCGACCGGAGCTTACAATTTTATGTGGCCTTTGCAACCTGAGGGAACGGGAGGATATGGCTCATTCCCTAGCGAGATTCTTAACATTCTTAAAGAAGTCCGTTACGATCACGTCGGTTCCTATACACTCGAGATGGACCAAACACTGGACATCCTTAATGGTGACCAAGGATGGGACCTTCTACACAGATACACCGAAACTGCGCTGTGTTACAGATCTCAAATTATCGAAGAAAATTTTTGAAAACTTTATACCAAAGCAATATAAATGCTCCTTTTGTATTTTCCACTTTTTATTTCTTATTTCTTAATTAAATTTTTACTTTTTGCTCTTAAGTAAACATTTCTGTAAATTACCATCTTGAGCAAAAGGCTCCCGGAATTTATTCTGGAAATTAAAAATACAAGTTTATTCATCTAAATCTGTATTGTCCACTTCAAAGTAATCACCATCGACTGCAACACACTTATGCCAGCGCTTGATCCAATCCTCGAAACATTTTTTATATTCGGTTTTCGGTATGTCCATCAGTGCTTCCTGCGATTTTTCCATTACTTCTTCTCGGCTGCTGAAACGCGTTCCCCGTAGTGGTTTTTTAACTCGGTTGAACAGAAAGAAGTCACAGGGAGCCAAATCAGGTGGCTGTTGGATGGTTTTTGTTGCATTTTTCGTCAAAAAATTACGAATAATGATGGCGACGGTGCTGTGTCTTGGTGCAAAATCCACGAGTCTGGTCTCTTTCGGTGAATTGCTTCACGCAAACGACTCATAACGCCCAAATAATACTCTTTGTTTACTGTCTGGCCTTCTGGCAAAAATTCATGATGCACTACACCGTTGTAATCCATGAAAACCGTGAGCATTGCCTTCTTTTTTGACTGAAAACGACGTGGTTTTTTTGGTCTCGGCTCATTTGGTGAACGCCATTCGCTTGCCTGATGTTTGGATTAGGTGTGGTACTCATAAGCCCACGTGTCGTTTCCAGTAATGATCCTTCTGATGAATATGGGATCGGATTCAGCTTCGCAAATCATCTCTTTTGCGACGTCAACACGGTCTCTTTTTTGCATGAAATTGAGGTCTTTTGGCACCAACTTTGCTGCTACACGACGGAAACCCAAATCATTAACCAAAATGTCTTGGGCGGATCCATAGGCAATGTCCAAGTCGTCCGCTATCTCTCTGATGTTTAATTTGCGGTTACTGACCAAGATTTCTTTTACTCCATCAATGTTTTCGTCGGTTTCCGATGTCGATGGTCTCTCTCGATGTCTTCGATTGACTCACGACCACTTTTGAACCGCTCGTGCCACTGGTAAACGATCGTTTTCTTTAGAGAATCGTTGCCGAAACACTTTTCCAACGTTCGCCCACCATTAAATCCGTTTTTTACGCAAAATTTAATACAAGTTCGTTGTTGCAAATTTAAATCCATTTCTAAAATTGTAAAAAATCGCCAACACACACAGAGATAGATGTACTCTTGACTATGTACCTTTTGCAGATGTCAAGTTATGATGCTAAGATTTAGAGGGAATGTCAACAACAGATTTACCAACTTAAAAAAAAAAAAAAACAGAACAGAAATCGGAACAATGGGAGCGCCACACGGTGATTATTCCGAACTCTTTGATCAAGGTGGTATATAAACTAAATTAGGCGAAAGTACACGAACCAAAACGTACGAGTATGTCTTGTCAAAATTTCACTTAAAAAAAACAAAAGAACACGACTTAGGCACTAAGTTTAATAATGATTTTAATATTATTATGCACATCAATATGGAGGATGAGTAAGTTTACAATTATCTAAATACCTTGGTCTTCAATATCCATCACTATATTTGCACAGCCTATGAAAAAAAAAACAGTTAATTTAGTCGTAGTGAAAAAGAATCCGCCGAATACACACGTAGCCTTTTGAAGCAAGACCATCAAGGGCAAAAGTAATCCATGGTTTACCAGTCAAATACATTCCTTAATGCAGCAGCGCGATAGAGCTTACAACAGTTGGAAATAAATGAACTTCGGCAAATGAACTGTTCACTTCGCAACAAAGTCGTTACGGAGATCCGTTCCGCCAAATCATGTGTGTAGTCGTATGTGGACAAGCTGAACACCCGCTTAAGTGGTCGACAGCTGTGGAACAATTTACGCGGCATATGTGTTGGCAAGGCAAAGTGTAATTGGCAGATAGTAATGACAGCATTGATTGCAATTCCCTAAACCGGAATTTTTTGTCTCGGTTCTCGTCCGCGAGTTGTTGACTGTGAATCATCAAAGTGTTAATAGTTTTGATGTGGTATAAAGTATACTCTCCAAAAGTCAAATGCCATTGGGTTAGACAAAATGCACCCTATATTTCCAAAGCTACTCTTACCAATCATACTGCCTTTTATCACCTTCATTTTTAACACTATTTTGACAAAAGAAAAGTACCCTACTCAGTGGAAGTTGGAGAAAATTATACCTGCTCGTATTCCCGAAAATGCTAAAGCTGATGAGTTTAGACCAACTTCAATTCTGCCCTTTCTGTCCAAGGCTTTCGAACGTATTTTGCGAAAACAGATGAGCACATATCTTAAAAATAATAAATAATCATGCTCACACCAAAGCAATCTGGTTTTCGTGCGAAACACAGTTGTATTACCGCCCTGTTGAGTGTTACTGACGACATACGACAAGCATTAGATGAAGAAAAAGTAACTTTCTTGGTGCTCCTAGACTTTTCCAATGCATTTGACATGGTTGATCACAATATCTTATGTAAAAAGCTCAATCATCAGGTGCACAAAAGTTGCTTACATCCTACTTAAACAACGGAATGTAATCAGTTCAGCTCAATGACAATGTATCCGATTTTCTTCCAACTGTTAGTGGTGTCCCTCAAGGTTCCATACTTGGCCCCCTATTGTTCCCATTAAATGTAAATGAGCTTCCATTCATTATAAACAACTGTTCGTCACATATGTATGCTGATGATGTTAAAATGGATATGAGCTATCCACTTGGTCTAATTGAGAACGGAATATACTCTATCAATGAAGATCTTGAGGAAATTTCACGTTGGCCTGAACCTGACAAATTTTCTTTAAACGCTAAGAAGTCGAAGTGCCTAGTCATATCAAGGAAACCACTGGATCTTTCGTATTTTCCACCTATTTTGTTGAAAAGCTCCGAAATAGATTATATTGAGGCTGCAAAGAATCGTGGGGTCACTTTAAATCGCAAGTTAACTTGGGAAAATCACATCAGTGCTGCCGTTGGAAAGGTATATGGGGAGTTACGTGACTTGTGGGTAATACAGTCTTTTACTAAATCTTTGCTTATGGAGTAGCTGTGACTCGATCAGTAGAAGAAAGCTTAATGTTGCTTTTAATAGCACAATACCTTATGTTTTTGGGATACCTAAATATGATAGAGTAAGTAGTTATTCTTAACGTTTGCTTGAGATGCCTTTTGAGAGTTATCTGAAGTGTCGCACTCTAGCCCTGCTATTGGATATTCTCGTAACACGTCAACCACTATACTTATACGAAAAGACTCGATTTGCCTGTTCGCACAGGTCTGGTCAATTAATTCACATCCCTTACATCAGAACGTCAGTTTTTCGTAAATTCAGTCCGATTGTGGAATACACTACCGCGATTTTTAAGAACTAATTTAGGTACAAGCACAACAAAGCTTAAAAAGGAATTACGCATCTATTTCTCTACAAATCTGTAAAGTGTATAAGCATTATAAGGAGTCAACATGTTCTTGTTCTATTCATGGACTTTAGTAAAGCTTTCGATACTATAGACCACAACAAACTAATAGATGCACTGCAACATATTGGAATAAGAGGAATGATGGCCGAGTGGTTAAGGGAATATCTATATAACAGGTTATTTCAAGTAAAAATAAGCAACGTTTTTAGCGAAAGAACAAAAGTAGAATACAGAGTCCCCCAGGGATCAAAATTAGGACCAATACTTTTTATACTATTCACCAACGAACTTCTCCAAGTATTCAAAAACAGCATATCTTTTGCTTTTGCCGATGATATAGCCATTGTAGTACGACACAGGTCTTTGGAAATGGCAACATCCATTTTGCAAGATGAGTTTGATTCTGCAGTAAAATGGTGTCACGATAACGGGCTGGTAATCAACGCAACAAAAACAAAAATCATTCATATCCGAAATCCTAATTTCAAACAACTGCAAAATTATATATTTTTAAGAAATAAAGGATGCATCAACTCTACAAACCAAGTCATTAAGATAGTGGACACATTTAAATATCTTGGAGTTATCATTGACCAACACTTCCTATGGGATAAAAACATTGACCAGCTGCGCATGGACCTAAAGAAAGCTCTTTATGCACTGGCTCACCTTAAATACCATGCCACGTTTCCCGTTATGAAACAAGTATATTACGCTCTGGTTGAGTCAAAATTAAGGTATGGTGTGCTTGTGCATCCAAAAGTTGCAAAGGCTCCAAAACTTGGCAGTAAAACAAGTAAATAGTACTTGTCGTAGATATGAAAGAAAACTTTGTGTCCTGACTGTTGAAAATATTTTTAAGATGGCAATTACCTCCGAATATTATGACGACAACAGATTTATTCAACCAATAATTCACGACTTCAATACAAGACAACGTGTGCAAAGGATGCTGCAGGTGCCCGTAACCAATAACAAATATGGCCAAAGACAACTTAAATCTATAGTTCCATCAATAATGAATGTACTACCTAAACATTTAATACATATAACAAATTTTAGAACTAGAAAAAAATTAATTAAACAATTCATCTTAACTTCCGCTTAAACCTAACATTTTCTATGGTCAGGAAAATTACTGTGAACCATATTAATAAAACAAACAAAAAAAAAATTACTATTTTGTAATTAACTACTAAGCTTCATGCAATAAACATTGAATTATTATATATACACAATCTTCTGCAGAAAAGCTATAGCTTCGCAGAAATTTATACAAATTTACAAATTGTTAAACGTATGAATAAAGAAGAATAAAGATTACAAATAAATAAATAAATAAATAAAAAAACTCTTTTGAGAACCTCAAAATTTTTATTTTTTTTTTAAATAATTTCGCAACGACAGAGTAATCAAAATAAATAACGTATCATACTCGTATATATATTTTCTCTAAGAACAATTCTAAGTGTTATCCTTTTTTTTGAATAAACCCTTGAGGATTTGATCCCTATCTGAGTTTGATATAATTTTCTTTCATTTTCACATTTCTCAGCCTTTATCTGAGCTACTACGCTCAACGTATCTATTCCGATTTGTTGGTAATATTTTCCGAATTCATGCCGAAATCATAGTGAGTAGAGGAAGCCCCAGATTCAATTCATACTTTATGCATACCATCTGTTGATCAGTTGCTCCTACAATTAAAACTATTTTTTTTCAGAAATGCGCATGTTTTTTTTCCAGTATTCTACTGTTTTCTGCTTTCGAATGTCCTTTGATCTATCTGTCTGTTTATGTGTGTATACTCGTAATGCTATATGTGTGCCTTGTTATGAATAACCTGCTTACAAATTAGAATCATGTCCAATTTGGATTTGTAAGCTGGCCATGTTGTATTATTCAACTCGTATGACTATTGACTGCGTGTGCATGTCTCTGTTTGATTGTATTTATGGCTGACTTAGAACATGGCCCATAAATATTATCCCAATGAATTTTGGAAAATTAATGCCAATCTGCATAGTGTACCGTAATGTGGACATTATATTCGCCGCAATTGCAACAATGAATCCTATATTCTGTCTCTCTGACTATACAGAGTCTCCACAATCAGGCGGGTTATGCGGCAATGAATTGGATTACACTAGGATATACGTTAGATCCTTTTGGATTGGTAGTATTGTACTATCCATGGAAGGGCAACACCCTCAAACCGTTGCTTTAACTCTAAAATTAGCCATTAGTTATGCGATGGCAGAGGAGAAGACCGGTGGGAGAGTACTACATTATTGGCATAACCAATAATCATGTTCAAAGTTATAAATTGTTACGTGTGCTTAATTTTGACCAAAATAATAACATGAGTAATTAATTTAAAATCAAAATAGAATGAGGAAGAAGTAGATTAAGGTATCCCCCACTTTTCCTAGAACCCAATGTATGTATGCGCTTGTAATGAAATATTATAGAGCTACCAAGGTATGTAGAAACCCTGAGCTCTAACATGTGATTAAAAAGAAAAACAACTCCAAAACTTAGTAAAAAAAAGAGAAGAAGAGTCGTTGTAAAATGAATAAAAGCGTCAAAAAGTCGCGAGCTATATAGAAAGCATTTAGCTATGGAGAAGATGGAAGATAACGATCCTTGCTGTTCAATAGAACATGCATAACTGGCAAACAAAAAGCATAGATCACAGCAAGATCAACAATCAACAAGAACAACGTTGCAATTTTAAGAAAACTAAGGAACGGAAGCAGCCTTGCAGCTCTTAAACCATCGACATTTGTTCCCTCTGCCCATTAAGAGAGTCCAAGATAAATTGCAGTAATCGATCTTTAATCGAAAAGAGTCAAGATCGGTCAGCAAATTGTATGAAACCGTTGGAAAACTCCTAAGTTACTATATTAAACGAATCTTTCACCTTCCACCGAGTACACCAAACTATCTCCTGACAATTGAAACAGGACTATCTGCTCTATTTACTGAAACCCTTAAATTGCAGTTTTCCTACATCATAAAGGTTCTGGAATTGAAAAACCATCACTTACCCAAGATAGCTTGTCGGGTGACTGGAAGGAACTGGCTTAAAGTTGTCGGATGGATTGAGAAATTCGGAGATCAAAGTTGGATGCCGATTCTCAGCGAGCTTACTGTTATAAAGGGTCGGCCATCTAACGTTTTTTTTTTAACTAGTGCTTGTTTCGTCAACAGAAACACTTAGCTCATGTCTGATTTGACAGATAATTAGTTTTATCCTTCCGGTTAATAATGGAGAATAATTTCATTCAAATGGCTGCCTCAGCTGGCCATGCAGTAGCCTACACCATCGGTCCAATTTTTAAGCAAATTATCGATTGTGTGCAGCTATATTTCACCAATGGCTTCACGAATATTGTCCTTTTAAGCGTCAATTGTCTCTGGCTTGTCGGTGTAACACTTATCTTTTACGGTACCCCACAAATAATAGTCCAACGGTGTCAAATCGCAGCTCCGATCTTCAAAAACAGGGCGCAAAACATCGAGTGTAGCTTCAGCTGTGTGGCACGTAGCGCCGTCCTGTTGAAACCAAATGTTGCCAATATCCTCCTCTTCAATTTTTGTGAACAAAAATTCATTCAACATGGCCCGATAACGATCGCCATTGACTGTAACGGCCACTCCTTGCTCTGGACCAAAATCCGCACCAAACAGTGACTCGTTATGGGTGTATCGGCTTTTCAATGTATGCGTGCGTGTTTTCTGTGCCCCAAATGCGACAATTTTGCTTGTTTACATACCCGCCAAGATCAAAATGAGCTTCATCTGAAAAGATGATTTTTTTTTGGCAAAATCGGCATCTTCTCTAAGTCGATCGCAGGCCCACTTAGCGAAGCGAAAACGAATTGGATGGTCAGTTGGCTTCAACTCCTGAACCAATTGGACTTTGTATGGCGTCATACCAAGGTCTTTATGCAAAATTCGTCCCAATGATGTCTCCGAAATGTTCAATTGTTGAGAACGACGGTGAATTGATGTTGATGGCGCTTCACGCACACTTTCTGCCACAGCAGCAATATTCTCGGGTGTACGCACTGTTTTTGGCTTTTCACGCTTTGGTTTATCGATGAGAATGCCAGTTTCTTTCACTTTTTTCACAAGATAACGAACATACGGAGCTGACGGTGCTTCTCTTCTTCCAAAATCCGTACACAAGTTTCGCACACATTCTGCAACATTACCATGATTTTCAAAGTAATGTCGCAATATTTTCCAGCGTTGTTCATACACACGTATACACAACCATATTCGTTCAGCGGAAGGATAAAACTAATTATCTGTCAAATCAGACATGAGGTAAGTGTTACCATTCACGAAATAAGCACTAGTTGAAAAAAAAACGTTAGAACCTTTTATAAAGGCCTACCTGCTTGCTGCATTCTTTACGGCCGCCTCAACACTTTCAGACTATGCATTGCCTCCCCCTGCACTTTAGTCCGCCGAATCCTGAATGGGACGAATCCATTTTCGCACTCCTGTGCGAGTAGCAAGAGTAATTAAAGATCTTAATGCGCACAAATCCGCTAGACCAGATGGTATATCTTCCCTTCTTCTGAAGAGGTATTTTTCTTGCAAAACCACTTTTCATCAATCCTACTCATAAGAACTCTTTCTGAACAGATGGAAAACGGCATTTGTCTAACCCGTCCCTGAAAAAGGGGGGGAATCTGCTCTCTTTTCCTACAGACTTATTAAAGACCATGGAAACGCGAGTCTGATATCCACAAAATAAATACTGGTGTACCCCAGGGCTCCGTTCTGTGTCCGACACTCTTTAAATTTTCATCAATGATATCTTGTCTTCGACTTCTAATTCAATATATTCCTTTGCAGACGACAGTACTCTCTGCTTTTCATATTCGATCCCGGACTCACGTCCGAATATCTGAATATTCTTTCCTAATCCGCACAATTCGCTTGTGGAATGCCCTGTCGAGCATTGTAACTCGCAAACATTTAAGACCAACGTACATCGGTGTCTCTCTTCTCCCGCAAATATCTGAGAAGACAGCTACCCACAATACCAAAATTGTTAGAATTATGTGTGTCAGTCGACTGTTGAGGAGATTGAGTTATCGTTAAGATGGTGTTTGGCTAGTGAACTGAAGAAAAAAGATCTGAACCTGCAATCGGTCAGTTGGCACCAATCAGGCAGTAGCCTTTGTAGAATGCTTATACAATTCATACTTTTCCATATCAAAGCTATAGAATATGATTTTACAACAGCTCCCCTTTATCAGCAAATCTTCAACCCGATCTACTCGTATTCTACTTGACTACCTTACAGTGTTTCCTTGTATTTATTTGAACCTCCCCCTTGCAAGGGTAGAAAATAGGTCACCAGTACGAGTACCTTCAATTGAAATAGATTCAAGAACCATTACCTACCCTACCTACACCTTCAGAGAGGAAGAACAATTATTCTGTTCTTGAAAAGTGATACATCAAGATGATAGCCGGAAGGATAAAACTAATTATCTGTCAAATCAGACATGAGCTAAGTGTTACCATTCACGAAATAAGCACTAGTTGAAAAGAAAAACCTAATAGGGCGGACCCTTTACTAGCTGTATGTAGGTAAGTAAGAGTAGCTGTTGGAAACACCAACCCACTTAGGCCTATTGGCCCATTGTAACGTCACGTGGATCTATGATCTTCTTACTAATCGAACTAGTTTGAGCTTACGAGGAAACGTAGGAGACTGTTTACGTCTATATTCTTTAGATCGCTTAGGTCATTGTAGAAGAAAGCTCCTAATTGAAGTCTTCTTCTCTGGGAGAGAGCTGGACATGTACAGAATTTGTGGAGGATTGCCTCCTATTCTTCCTCGTCCATGCAGCTTCTACAGAAGTCTGAAGAGGTTTGCTCTATTATAAGAAGAAACAAATTGTATAGTAAGTGGAAGCATAGACCATCTAATGATAAATGGCCTTCGTACAAAGCCTTCGCCTCTAAACTAAATATATCCCTCATTGCAAAGAAACTTTTATTCCTATTGTCTTTTTCTCCTCGTCTCTTTTAAGTCCGTCCGTGAAGTAACGTAGCTTTCTCTAGGCTAACCTTTTTTCCTTTTTTTTTTTTTCAATTTCGGCACGAAATCGCGAGCGTGCCACTGCCATTTACTCCTGCATCATGGATGCCTCCGTGGCCAACTGACTCCTTATAATTGTTATTTCCAGAGTGTCAAAGAGTGTCAAAATATGTTTTTGGTAAGTCGTATTTGTATACGCATACGTTGACAAATTATGGTCAAGGGTCGACACTTAGAAAAGCGCTTTTTTGAGCTTTCTTGGTTTGCTCTGCTTGCCATTAATGAGTACATCGAATAGTCGCTGGACATGGGGCATATTAAGTTAAACCTATTTGCTCGTTGGTTTAGAACATTTTCAGAATCAGCCCTGATTTAGAATCTTTAATTGAAGGAGTTTCAGACCGAGGAATAGGAGACCAATTATGCGGTAGTTTTGTAGATTATTACAGATTTGTTTTGATAGAGGAAGGCGACGATTAGTGATTTCGGAAAGGACAGACTAAAGTAGTTTCCAGCTACAAGGGCTAGTTTCATGCGTTACATGTGGAGTTGTATTTCTTCATAAGTTTTTGCACTTCTGGTTGACGTGAGACTAAGTACATTTTTTTAACTGATTTTGGTTTCGATGTGGATAACTACACGATTGTAGCCGGCTAAAGTTAGCTTTGTAGCTGGTGACTGGTTGGAAATAGTGACGACTGACGGCATATTTGGGAATTACAGACGTTGACTATGTGGGTTTCACTTTTGTCGATTGAGTTTCGGTTTTGAAATGTTTTTAGTATACTTTCTCTGCAGTAGCCAGAAGGTCGCGTGGAGTACGCTGGATGCACCGTCCGAAGACGAACTCTGTGATCATATATCGTGAGACAATACAATACACGAAATGAATCTTTCTCTCGAGACTGTGGGCCGGTATGAGAGAACCACCGAACAACTATATTCCTTATGATTATGTCGGCGTATTTTTTTTCATTTAAATTTAACTAAAATCGACTTTAACTACTGAATAAGTCTTTTATCATACTTAAAGGAAAGTTATTCATCTGACGTTATCTCCTCCTTAGTTTTTTCGTTCTCACATCAAATGATTATTTCCCAAGGCATAAGCAGCAAAGCCTGCGGTCAGTTTATTGCCAAGTAGTTAGTCCTTTACTCTGGTTGCTGGGATGTTCCTGTTACTACAATTGAAAACCGTTGTCACCATCTGCTAGTGCCATTTTCATATTTTATTCTCCGCGTTTCTATCACACTTAACACCAATGTCAGTAGAGCCATTCTTCTCCGCAAACAACATCCACACACACACACACACACATACATAAACCGAAGGAATAAAATCGAAATCCGCTTTGTTGTGTTTCTCAGGAATGTATCCGTATCTGCGAGTTTTATTTTTCTTTTCCTGTTGGACTGCTTCATTGCAACAGATTTTTCTGTCACAATCCGGGTCCTTAGTATCTCTGGTAGTTTGGTCAAAAGCAAATGTCCTTAACAACACAAAACACTTTTTATTTCTTTATCTCATCGTCCTCCGTCATTGTCTACCCTTTATGCCAGAGTAGTTACATCTCCTCTCTTTGGGGTAGAAGCAATATTGTCATCGTGGTGTGTATGAATGGTTTGCTCTCGTCGAACAGATAAATAAGACGACACCGCGTGTGCTGAATGTTTTCATTTTCCTGACCGGGCCGTCGACATTGTCGTCGTAGTAGTCATCGCGCACAAAAATCATCTATGACGCTGCTGTTTGGTTATCCTGACATCGGCTTTAGTCGGCGAGTAGTCCCGTTTGCCAATTGCCAAGCCTTTATGCCATCCAACAAACCAGTATCCACACCGTCCCAGTTAGACAGAGAAGAGATTTAGACTTAGAGATGGTGGCAGTTAATTTCAACGACATATCGGTCACATGTTAGCGCGAAATTGAAAACGATTCGTGAGGTGGTGTGGCTAACGATTCCCGCTGGGATTACTACCCGCTTCGTTGGTTGTGGTCTTAAGTGATAAAATATTAGGTGTTGGCACAAACTAAACAACAAAAAAAAAAAATTAAAAAAAGATCCCTGGGATATGTTTGCTATACATACTCGTATAAGGGAGAAATCAAAGGATATTTCGTTGCTTAGCTGCTGGAACACGATCTCTACTCAGATACATCTGTGGCAGGGCTATTTATCGTGTAAATAATCCATGTCGTTCTCTCTGTTCTATTGTAGTATTGGTTTTTAAAATTGACGACGTCTTTTCATACGACTGGAATCTTTCTGCCATTAATAACTGAACTGGCACCCCAACTTTTTTCAATGGCGCTGCACTTAATCCCATTGAGACCTTTAATTACACTCGTAAATAAAATAAATTCCTGATAGTGTCCTTGTTTGAATGAATTGCTTCTTCCCGAAAAGAACTCACAAAAACTATACTTGGCATACGTCCGCAAACAGGGCAACGTTGAATCTGAATCCAAATCCGAATACGAATCCGATTTCAAAAACCCTTTTCTCAAAGTGTTGAGTAAATTTACGACAAAGTGGCATTTTCTTTGCGTTAATGCCATTTACCCCTTAGACGGAAATGACTACCCCTTACCAAGGCATCAGTAGTAAGGCGTGTAACCGAGCAACTCCTTGCCAGACAGGTGAAAGAAAAAATATGGCATGAGATCAAAGCCAGGATACCAGGAAATATATCTTGAAGATTACCAATTGCCATAGTTTGTTCAGCTTTGCGTTTTGTGTTCCCTATTCTTTTCTTTTGCGGGGAGAGAACGATGCTATTGTGCACACAGAGATACCAGCCAGTCCGAGTTGTGGATACTAGTACACTAGTGGTGATTATTTTTACCACACTTTTTACACTGCTATCAGTGTGACAATAAAATTTAACTATTATTATCGCAAGGTGTAATCCGCTTTTTAATTTACGGTTATTTGCGCAAACGAATGAACGAACGGATGTCTAGTGTTCTTTAAGGAGGAAGCGATGGCAAAACGAAATTAATGACTGCCTTACGTTAAGGTCCTCGAGGTTGATTTTGTCTAGAAAAAGAATTTAAAGAACTAAGATCTTGGCTTACTGGGATAGAAGGAAGGGAAATTAATAATGAACCTCTCTTTTTATTTAAATCTCTGCCAAATGAAGGGATGCAATCATTTCTTTGTTCAAATCGAAGAGACTAGTAGAATTGCTGTTTCTCAAATTCAATTACAGATACGAGGGGCGTTCTATATATTCTCGGTATCGATATGAAGGAAAATGCGAATTCAATTTAAATTGTTTTTATTTTTCAATATAATCTCCCCGAACATCAATGCATTTGTTACATCTTGAGATAAGCTTTTTTAAACCCTCAAAAAAATAAATTTCCTCTTTCTCTGCAAAATATCCATTTATTGCCGACTTGAGTTCTTCATCATCCGAAAATCTTTTTCCACGAAGACATTTTTTCAAATCCGGAAACAGGAAATAATCACTAGGGGCAAGGTCTGGACTATAGGGTGGGTGTTGGATTTCTTCGAAACCACAATCTCGCGCAGCAGCCTTGGAAACTCGCGCCGTGTGAACAGGAGCGTTGTCATGAAGAAGCAACACACCCGCTGCGAGTTTACCCTGTCTTTTCTTTTTAATTTCCTCCCGCAAATTATGCAAAGTGGAAGCGTAGGATGTTGTACTCAATGAGCAAGATTCCCTTTGAGTCCCAAAAAACTGTGGCCATGAGCTTCCCGGTAGACGGAGTGACTTTGAACTTCTTCGGGGGGTCTGTTCCGTTTTTATGCCACTGCATGGACTCTTGTTTGCTTTCAGGGTCATAGTAGTGGACCCATGTTTCGTCCCCAGTAACAATTCGATCCATAACACCGTCCGCGTTCTCACTACACATCTCCAAAAGCTCTCTACAGCATGCGATTCTCACTTTTTTCTGAGGCGCTGTGAGCATTCGTGGCACCCACCTTGCACTGACCTTTGAAAGGTTAAGATGGTCATGAAGAATGGTGTGAATGGTACCAATTGAAAGCTTGGTGATCTCTGCCATCATTTTCACCTTTATTCGGACATCCTCAAGAACAAGTTTTTCGACTTCATTGATGCTTTCTCTCGTACAAGCAGTAGCCGGGGCGCCGGAGCGGGGGTCGTCTTCAATGCTCTCTCTGCCTCTCTTGAACTCACTTGACCACTTTTGCACAGTTGATAATGAAGGTGCGGAACACTGGTAAACAGCCACCATCTCTTCATGAATAGTTTTTTGACTTTTTCCTTTCTTAGTGAGAAATTTAATTACAGCGCGATGCTCAATTTTCACCATCATCGTCTCAGTTGCCATTATGATTCTGTTTAACTAGAGATAAAACGCGAATTAATAATCACATTTATATGAAATTTTACATGAATTCACTAAAATAATAGTATTACTTGATAAATAAGTCAATTTATATATACAACCACAGCTTCACCCGATACCGAGAATATGTTGAACGTCCCTCGTAGTGGACCGAGTCATAAAAAATTGGACCGACCGCTTGAAGCACTGCCAGCGAAGTCGAGGCGGCCATTTGAATGATGTGCTATTTCATACATAATGGAATGAACGTAGCTTCAAAATAAAGCAAGAATCAATTTTATATCTCACATCGTTGTTGTTTTATTTCAATTTGTTTGCGTATCGTTCTTTACCCTTTACATTAGCAAATTCTCCCAATAAGTTATTGGGATTTTTATTCTTTTGGAAACCATACTGGCAACTGGCTACTACGAATCAGCTTATTTTTTCTCAAGAAAACTGCTTAACCTTCTTATAACTGTATCCTCCAGACACTTATCCTCCACCGGTAGTATAAAGGTGCAAAAGATAGACGGTTACTAGTCAGTCGTTCTCAGGCGATCTGCATTGCCATTGCTGTCACGATAGGGAGGTAAAATAAAAGGGTCCTACCAGGGTATTCCTCGAAGAAACACGACGTTGAATGTTCGCGATTTGGGATATATGAACACTTGGCTGGCATATTCGAGAAGGGGCTTCTAAGGTTCGCAAATTTAGTCAGCCTCACAGGCAATGGAGTAGTAATGCAGATACCTTTGAGAGATATGTAGCACTAGGTGTAATTATAGGCAGTATATAGGTTTTCAACCTGATTTACTTAGTGCATGCATATAATGACAAAGTGGCTTGGTGCAGAGATCGTTTAATATCGACGAAACGTTGTTAGTATCACTTGATTAAGAAACAAAAAATCTAAAACATTGGAGCCTTCGAAGGCACAAAAAATGCTTCTGAGGGGCATTTACAGACTTGTTGTCATTCAAAAACATTTAAAAGTTCTTACCAAATATAACGAAGTTCTCCGAATTTGGAACTTCTTCATAGGTCCCTGCCCTTGGCAAACATTTTCTCGTTATAAAGTGATTACTTAGGTTTTTTTTTTGCATTCACGTCGGGGGTCTTTCGGGTCAACTCTTCCTCTTTAAGGTTCTTTGGTTGCTCACCCTAGGTTTGCATGGTTTTTTACCGAAGACCCATCAAATTATAAACTCGGACCAATGATTTGAGAGTGTGCTTTCTAGTCTTCATAACCTAAAAATGTAAAAACGGAGCATACGATGTCTGTAGATGACCTAGCGACGAACTGTGTGGAAACAGGCACAATCAAGAGGAAACAAACGACACTTACCACAGCAGCCATATAAATCATTGCAGACATAAGAATGCAAATTCTTCATGATCGATACAGTCAAGGACTTAAAATCAGAACGTGCAGCGGAGCCACATTTTGTTAACGTAAATCATACATCCCTCTCAAGAAAGCTGATGATCCTATGAAGGAGAGCTTGAAACACCTCTCACTAGGAGGTTTCAATGGGTGTGTTGGTAATAAAATTGGCTTTGGCGGATTGATTGGAAACAAATGTCCCGCGAATCGAAAACCAAGAACGATCCAATCGAATTGTTAGAACGTGCCTCTAATGGTGCCTCTATCTGGTCACCACGTATATTCTATCAAACTTCTGTATGTGAACTGTTTGATAAGAAAATCAGTGTCGCAGCTTAAGCATACATTTTTTTAGGTATAGAGCTGTGCAAACAGAACTACCGGCAGGTGAAAGTGACGGATATTCATAAATGGTTATAGGCGATGTCGATGTCAATATTTGTCAAATATGCATATTTGAAAGATATTTCAAACAAGCGTACTAGACTAGCAAGAAAAACACAAGACTATGGAACCAAACTACGGTGTACCAACAGGTACATCAGAATGAACAAATGCAGGTACTGCACTAGAATAACGAAAGATAGAGTAAACTTAGTAAATGTAATCACGTGAGAAAAACTTGGACAAAGAGCCTGCATCAATATATGGAATTTTGTTCAAAGTTCAAAATGATACCAAGACCCAATCCTTGATATGGCAGCACACCGGACCCAACCTGGTCTCAGTGAATCTTACTTATTATGGTTGGGAGCTGCCTTATCCAATCTAACCAAAACAAGATGGCTTGAGAATTTTTTTTATAAAATCTGCACCAGTACCGAGTATTCACGAAAATCTGCACTCATCTCAGAGCATCAAGATGCAATAAGTTCGCCTTTTCAATAAAACCTCGACTCTAGTCAAGAGGAATAGACATTGAAGTGTAGACACAACTTACCAAAATATGAGCAGTCCAATGACGCTGCTGCAATCCGCTACAAACTACACAAATCTTTGCAGAATTTTGCTTAAAACCATTTCTACAATTATTATTGTATCTCTACCCATTTGAAGAATGGAGAATGCTCTCTAATTTTTTCTTTTAATCCTGCTTCTCTTCCTAATGCCATCCTTATGAAGTAGTACCAGGTGATGATAATGCATTCCTTTCGCTAGACATTAGCGTAAAAACGGATAAAACTAACGTCGCCGTTAGAAATACATACTCGCAGCAAAGAGATCCTTTGTCTCCCGTACCAGTGGTCCTCTGTTCCTCATTTGCAGATTCTAAAGCGAAATTCCACTTGACACACAACAGAGTACACAAAGTGTCCTTAGTACCATTTGTCGTGGATTTTATATGGTTATCCTAGTAGCTCACCACATCACCTCCAGCAACAGTATCCCCAGCACACAAGCACACACATTTAGATACAATGTTCCCTATTATTTGCGTGATACTGTGCCACCACACACAACTACAACCGGTGGCAATATTTATGAGCGGAATTTTTTCTCCTCCTGCAGGTATTTTAAGGAGTTAATTGATGTTGTGTCGCGTAAATTATTCCGAAATTAAGGTGGCGACAAAAAAACCCCCCCAAAAAAAAAAAAGAAACAAACACTGGGAAAAGGATACACACAGTATGCGCCGCTCATGGGTCATTCCATTGTGGGTTGATGGTTTGAAATCCTTGAGCCTGGTACGCGACTGGAGCAGAAGATTGGAACTGGAGATGATGGTATTTTATGTTTTCGAGGAGAGCATGAGGTAACCCACTCTAGATGTGTTTCACATACACCACGAGCAGTCCTTTTGATATAAATTATCCTTTTTTAGTCAGGATGTGTATGGCACAACGGAAGAGCATAGGATGGATGATGCAAGCCATCCTACCATCGGTTTTTTGGGTAACTAAAAAAAACAACAAAAACAAAAGCAAAACCATAACAACGACTAAAAGGATAATATATTCGTGTGTGCACCTTGATATAATTTAGCGAGCGAATATTCTCCCATGAAAATGTGAGTGTGAGTGTGAGTGCATGCCTTGGCCAAAACGGGGTGGTGGCAATAAATACGATTTTTAATGGCTTTGCAGCATTTTTGATAGCACCAGGCAGGAGTGGAGTCTTATAGCTTTTTTTCTGTTTTTTTTTTTTTTTTTGTATTTATATTGTTGGTTCAGGATCACCACTCAACGTGCCGGTGAAGTGAAGTGCAACAAAATGTCCTCCTAATGGATGTTATAATAGTTTGCAGCGAGTGCACGGATATATGCTTTGAAGGAGATTTAGTGAATGAGATATCCTTGTTATGAATTATTTGCATTGAAAAATGTATTATGAGGAAAAATATTAAATGAATCTTGAAAGATAAAGCCCCTGATGAACGATAAACTCATGTGAATACGATATTAATTGGCGGACCGGGTGTGCCTAGATACCACTGATGACCCACTTGTTTCTATGTTTAAAGTAGGTTAAACTTGGAGCAAAGAGTGCTAAATGGAGAAGAAAATGCTTCTCTGATAACTGATTACCGAACAGTGAAACCACAAACTTATGTGAGTTACTCGCAAGCCGACAAGTAGGAAGTGGTTTCCAAAGCCCTTTTTCAGGTATATGTGCTTTGACTATACGCCTGTCAAAAGACCGGAAAACTTAGAGACTTCTACTACGAGTTTACCTATACAACGGCGAACCCTCCCAATTTTACGAGAGGATAATTATTAAATTACATGTGGCGGAAAAATGTGGAATCCTGAAAACCTATTTTTGGTGCTTTGAACACAATTTAGGACCAAGTTAAGCCTGTATACAGCAGTGGCTAGACCTACATATAGTCTCATATAGCGTGACGATCAAGAAAGAAAACGATCAAGAAGAAAACATAATTGGTGATGCAAAGAACACGTCACTACTTTCTGCAGCTTGTACTCCTTGATTTACAGATCAAAGAACTAACTGGCAGCAATGCAGCACCGCTTACTGATTGCCTACTATACGGATTGCAGCAATGGGCACTACACAATCCTAAAAGATTTACTTGCGCGCAATCCAATATCTCGGTCGACTTAGATATGCCGAAGGATGTATTTTTTTCTTACGGGAAAAATGGCAAATATATGAAATATCTAGGCGAAACGAAAACAGATGGATCCCAAGCAGCAGAGTTCTGCTAAACCCCGGCTTGAAAGAGTCTGGCGAGTTTGAGACATAAGCAGTTTCTTCCAATCGAAAGTTCTAGCCAGGCTTAGAGGGACCGAGCTAACGCCATTAAGATCAATATCTCATAGGGATATTGCCATGTAAATCGATAGTCAGGTACTGAAATATTGATATAGTCAAGAGCCATCCTTCAATGATCAAGGCATATATTGGTGCAAGAGCATTTCGGTGTAGAAGTAAATAAGCTAGCAGATGAGCTTGCGAGGAAAGAAGAGAAGCTTGAAGGGTACTACATAAAAAAATAAATAAAAATGTTAGCGCGGCATTCCTGGGTACTTCTTAGTTCCGCATATCAGAGTTACTGAAACTACTGGTGGGGGGATAGCTATTTACCATAAAGCAAGTTTGACTTGTAAAATGTTGGAAAAGTCTTTGGGAAATGACACTGAATACATCCTGGTCGAAATTTCCAATGGAAATGTGAAGTGTATTATTGGTTTAGTCTATTGTCCCAACCGTAATTGCTCTTTCGATTCATTGTTTTCTACTTTACAACTATTTTCCGCATCATACGAGCATATTATACTATGCGGGGATTTTAATGCGTATTTGCTGAAGAATGACAGTAGATCTCGTTCACTCCTGGATGCTATTGCATCGAGGCCACACGTGGCCGTTAATTCTTATGCTACTCGCTTTGGCCCATACACCCCTCCAAGTCTTCTTGACTTGATAGTTGTCTCAGACCATACAAACGTGCCACTCCAAGACCAATTGTCACTTGAAGGAGTCTCAGACCATGATCTTTTGTTTTGTACATATGACATTGATTTCTCATTGAATCCCCTGCAGAACACCTTTCAATTTCGTGATTTCGCAGCAATAAATCATAACATCCTTCACCATCATGCGAGCCTTCAACCATGGCATTCGTGCTACTTTCTATCGGACATTAATGATAAAGTAGAAATCGTTCAGACCCTAATTAAAGATCTTTTTAATATACATGTTCTTGTTAAGACTGCCACAGTGCCCAATAGTAAATGCCCTTGGTTTACCACCGAGGTCGTCGAAAATTATATGCTAAACTCAAAAAACTTTCAACTTGTCACAATTGGGAAATGTTTTGCAGAGCAAGAAATTACTCTTCACTTGTCACCAGAAGAGCAAAAAAAACATATTTTTTGTCGAAGCTCAGCATTGACCAACCGTCGAAGAAACTTTGGGCAAATTTACGTTCTATTGGGATGGGAAAGAGTCATATACAAACTAAAATGCCAGATGTAGATGAGTTAATTGATGCCTTTTCCCCTAAACCTAGATGCAATTCTTCGTTTTCACCGGAAAATCAGCTTTTCTTTGGTGGATCACAGTTGTTGGAATTTAAAGTAATATCTGAATCGGATGTGATCCTACAGGTTTGTGCTCTCAAATCTAATGCGATTGGTGAGGACGGAGTAGACTTGCGTTTTATCAAAATAAAAGCAAAGGTCATCCCAGTGCCCAAGAAGAACAACCCCTTATTAGCAACCGATTTCCGTCCAATAAGTATCTTACCTTGTTTGTCCAAAATCGTCGAAAAAATTCTTGCGAAACAGATTTACTACCACCTCAATCGTTTCAATCTTTTACCGTCAGTGCAGTCAGGTTTCCGATCTGGCCATAGCTGTTCTACAGCTATGATCAAAGTGCTTGATGATATTAGAATTCAATATGACAAGGAATATCTTTCACTGCTCTGCTTACTTGATTTCTCGAAAGCCTTCGACACAATCAGTCACACAATAGTGCTCTTTGCACTAAACTGAAACTTTACTTTGGCATGAGTGATTCCTCAGTGTGTCTAATTAGGAATTATCTTACAAATCGTGTTCACTCAAAATACTCTCAACCAAAAAATATAGTTTCTGGAGTTCCCCAGGGTTCAGTTCTTGGCCCAATTCTTTTCTGTCTTTTCATTAATGATTTACTGCAAGTATGTCGAAATACATACGTACATATGTATGCCGATGACGCGCAGATATACCTTTCTCGACCACTTGGCCTGCTGAAGATCTTGTGGATCGATTTAATTCGGACTTGTCTTCCATTGCAAAATGCTCTCAAGACAATGGTCTGATTCTAAATCCAAAAAAGAGTCAGATAATTTTAATTTCAAAAAAATTTTACAACGTCGAAGAGTTACAGCCTATTTTTCTCAACTCCACAAGACTAATCTTCTCTGACACCGTGATGAGTTTTGGATATAAAGTAAATCGGTCTCTTTCTGCCACTGATCATGTAAACTTAATTATAGCGCGTGTATATGCAAGATTGCGAAAGCTCTGGCTGTTTTCTAGTTTTACACCTGTTAGCACCAAACTGAGGTTGATTAAGTCCATTCTTTTCCCGATTTTTGATTATGCTATAGTTATCTACTGTAAACTAGATTCTCTCTGCCAGCACAAATTACTTGTCGCTTTTAACGATATGGTTCGATATGCCTTTGGAGTAGATTAGATTAGATTAGATTAGATTTATTAGATAACATGGTATGTGCATTAAGACATAGGTCTCTTATAGTACTTAGGCTTGATAGTTAAAATAGAAACTTAGTTTCATTACATTAGATGTTTAAATTAATAAGATTTTAATATTTCAAAAATAAAAGCAATTCATAAGATGACTAAAATAAGCAAGGTTAACTTTTTGAAAATATAATTTGTATAAACAATTAGACGAAAAAAGAAAAAAAAAACAGAATAGAAAAGAAGGAAAGTAACGAAGATGAAAAGTAAGAAGTAAGAGAAAGAGGAGTTAAATATACATTAATCTTTATTGTTGCTGAATAGAAAAATGCCTAAATATTGAAGTTTTAAAGCTTGCGGTATTGTTAATACTCTTGATATTCAAGGGCAGAGAGTTCCATAACCTCACGGCGTGAACGAAAAAGAACCTTGATGAGTTGAGATATTTAAATTTTGGTAAGTTTATATTAAGTGTTCTGCGAGAAGAAAAAAACTCAAGCTTGCAAAACAGATAATTTGGCGTCTTTGTAATTATAAGTTTGTTTAAGAATATACAATTTCTTGCATACATGTATTGTACTAAAGTACAACCCAATAAATCTTTCACATATACTGATATCCGATCGTATCTGCATAGTCCATGAATGTATCTAACTGCATCATTGAAGGCTACCTGTAACTTATTACGTGATAACGAATCCATGTTACTAAAAACAACATCGGCATATGTTATTATGGAAAGTATAAGGGCTTGGACTAGCTTCCGTCGAGTTTCAAGGGGTGTGAAGTTTGCAGCCAACCACAGTCTACGCAAACAACCATAAATGCGACCAATGACGTAGTTTATGTGGTTGCTGCAGGACAGATTGCGGTTTATTATGAACCCTAGGCTAGTAGCCGACTCCACTATTGCCAATTTCGATTCCGATATGCATATATTTGGCACCAGACTCAGTTCAAAATTGCTTTTTGATATGGGTAGAACCTGACACTTAGAAGGATTTAGCAGCAGCCCGTTTTTGTCTGCCCAGTCATTTATCGCCGACAAATCCCTGTTTAAACAAAAAACTAGTTCGTCAAGCCGATTCATAGGCATAGACATGTACAATTGAACGTCATCTGCGTACATATACATACGAGTGTGCACACATACCAATGGCAAATCGTTGACAAACATGGAAAATAAAATCGGTCCAAGGATGGAACCTTGAGGAACACCTTGTAATAAGGGCAAAACAGAGGAAATCCTTCCACTACCAACGACCCTTTGAAATCGGTTCGACAAATAGCTTTGCAAAAGTTTAACAGCTCTTTCACCAAACCCGAACAAGTGCTTAAGCTTCCATAAAAGAATTTTATGATTCACTTTGTCAAAAGCTTTCGAGAAATCGAGAAAGCAAAGTAATGTCACGAGCCCTTTATCATAGTCTTGCCTTACATCATCCAAAAATCTTCACCATTGCCGACTGACAACTATGCCCTTCTCGAAAGCCTGACTGAGAAGAAGTCAATAGAGAGTTGAACGATAAGTGGCATTTGATCTGGCGGGATAAGACTCTCTCAAATACTTTTGATAGGCATGGGAGAATGCTTATTGGCCTAAAATCGTTAACAGAACTTGCGTTCGATTTTTTTGCAATCGGAATAACCCGTGCATATTTCCAAGCTTGGGGAAAGGTAGATGTCATAATACACGAATTAATTATATAGGTTATGTGGCTTACAATACTGGGTAAAATTATTTTTAGAAATTTGACTGGTATACCATCTTCACTGATTGCATTTGACTTAATGGAGGCTATGATTGAAATTACATCAGTCTCAGTTGTTACCACAAAATCGGCTTGCCTTTGCACTGATATGAAGGTATTCGGATGAAAATCAAACATACCACCAGCCATTGCATTGTCAACAAAATGTGCATTTAGCTCATTTGGATTTAACGAACAGTTATCATTCCCTCCATTACTAACACCAATTTGCCGAAGGTTCCTCCACAGTTCCTTTGGGGGCAAAGACATATTAAGTTTAGAGGAATAGTAATTTCGTTTCGAATCACGCACAATGCTAGTGGCTCTATTACGAGCGTTTTTATAAGCGACCCAATTAAAAGAAAAACGATGTCTCTTCCATTTGCTGTAAAGCTTATTCCTGATTTTCAGCGCATTTAAAACTTCCGCAGTAAACCAAGGGAAAGTCTTATTGCGAACAAAAACAGTCTTAACAGGCACGAAATCTTCATAGAGTTGGGCAACACATAACTGAAAACGATTAATTTGTTCATTTGGATCTGGACTCTGTCTACAAAGAAACCAGGGAGTCGTTGTTTGTGCTGCAACTTGCAGAGCATTGATGTTAATAGATTTACAATCTTTAAATTCAAAGGTCGTAGACTTATTGATATGAGAAAAATTAATATCGTACGTGCAAAGAATACAATAATATTTACATATCTGGGTGAAAACCCCGACAGAGCGGAAAAAAATGGTTCACATGAAAATCTCCGGTTAGGGTTATAACAACAAGAAACCAAACATTTAACACTTCCATCATGAACCTCAGCAATAATGTATTCAACATCAGTGTCGACAGATTTTACTAATACATCGCATTTTAAAGACGACTTGCAATAAATTGCCACTCCTCCACCCGTTGTAGAGGTTCTTCTGTCGTTGCGATATAATTCGTAACCCTCAATACCGTACACAAGATTTTCAAACTTGGGTTTAAACCAAGTTTCGTTAACACAGATCACATCTATGCTTGAATTTGTAAACAAATAGCGAAAGTAGTCTCGCTTACACTGGTTAAGACTTCGAGCGTTTATATGACATACATTGAAACCATTCTTGTATCTCGACAGAACATTTAACAGACACAAAGTTGATCTAGCATTCACACCGTGGTTATGATTAAAAATACTGTTGTTGTTAACCATTCTCAATTAACCTACTGCAAACAGCACCACAATCAATTAAACGCATTACCAAATCATCATCCAGCAAACAAAAAGAAAATATATAGTAGATAGTAAGCATTAGAAGAAGGAAGGGTAGAGAAATAGAAGAGAATATTTATAAATATTGAATAATAAAGTATGTAATAATAATAATAATAAAAATTAGATTAAATTAAAATTCAAGAATTTAAATGAAAATAATAATTATGCATTTAAACAAAAAGCAGAAATAAATGAAAACTAAATTAAGTCGATGTCGATGTAGACTTCTTTTTCATGTTGTGTGTCGGCAGCAGCGGCGCGGAGATCGTTGGAGCTTACAATGGGAAAGCTTTTCCCGTTTGGAGTTTTTCTTACGAACAAAGAGCCAAATTTCGTGAACACAGCAAACAAACAGGCGAACTCTCTGAGTAAGGCTTTCGTTGATGAAGCACTTGTGTGGCGACTCCATACCGACGTCAGTAAGGTTCAACTCTCTGTGTTGGCTTTTTCGATAGAGAGTAGCTGACTTCAGCACAAAGTTTCGCTCTTGCTGGCTACCAAACTTGAGTACGATCGGTGATGGCGATGACGAATCGTTAAATTTATTCACACGGAATGCATTTTTAAGTGTTGGCGGTTTGCATTCAATAGTGTGGCATAAATGATTGAAGATGGTAGACAAATTTTCTTCAGGTGAACTTGGAATGCCAAAGAGCACGGCATCACAGGCAGTATGTTTACGTTCAAGGTTGTCGATTTGTTGTAAGAAGATACATACGACCATGTAACCCTTTACCATAAGCATGTGCTTGGGTGTTCATTTTCTGATTTTTGGACAATAAGATGCTGTGTGTTTTTACATAAATTAATACATAAACAATCACCACCGTATTTATTTGAAAAATTAAAATTTGTTCAGTCACCTAGAACTTTCAATCTTATCTCGCCCTCTTATAAGTATCTGAACTCGTCTCGCCTCTTCCTTGTTCATGTTTCCAGACTGTGGAATTCACTGCCTACCACCATTAAACAAGAAATAGGAGCTAAGCAATTTAAATGTGCCCTATTTGCACACTTTTCATCTTTGTAATCTATTCTTCTCTTCTTCTCCTTATTTCACCTTTCTTTTCAGCCTTCTGGTTTGCTCTCCTCTTTTCCCCTTTGCTTCCTCAATTTTCTCTTTCCTTTCCGCAGTATTAGTAACGAATATTCTTTAAGTTAGTTTAAGATTTAATTTAAACCCTGTAAATTTAGTTTTTTCTTTCACTTAATGTTTTAATTGTGCTCTTTTTTTTTGCATAAACTAATCTAATGTTGTGAACTACTTTAGATGAGCTTTCATGTACCATAAAAGACTTCTGTTCTTATTTGTACCTGGCTAAATAAAAATTGAAATTGAATTGGATTGATAATCCTGTGTGGAACACGGATCTACTCACTGTAATGTTTGGACGTACGATTTTGTTACCGTCTTCGATCTACGCAAGAATGAGTGAATTTTTCGTGTTCAAAAAAACTGCCAGTGCCCCTCGAAAGGGACTAAATTACTTTTCCTGTTTTTTGATGTTTTTTTCGAACTCTGGCGTATTATCTGGTGGACTGGTACTGGGTACGCCACGCATGCTCCTACCATTAAAGGTACAATAAGAGGTGGTTATAAAGGAGACCGATTGGGATTATCAAGTCTAGTGGACATGGAGTATTTAAGGTATTTTGGCCATTATTTGGTCAGGGGGTAACTTAGAAATTTGATAGGAATACCGTCCAGATATTGTCTATTGAAGAAACATTGAAGAAGCACCAGACTGGCAGAAGACGCATCATTTGAAGATTTATCAGTGAACGATAATCCGAGGAGGACCTAGCTTATTTACTGTGTGTTACATGTATGTATATGGAATCGAAGGATATTCCTAGAAAACAATTTCTTTTAACAATTTAGTGTATTAGAAAGTAATGCTCAGTTCCTCTAGGGAAATTGGGAAGTTTTCATTTCAATAGGTTCTTTAGAGACTGCGATAGGTCTAGTGCTGTATGATATTTCAAGCCTCACGCCCCGTTTTGTAGACGTTCGTTTTTTCTGTCCATGGTCGGTCAGGTTTACCGTGATTGGTAGGTCTACTCGTTTTTGGGTTTTGAAGAGCCACAACTTCGAATTCGTCATTGCTGTAAGAGAAGTCTTGTTGATGTTCCTGTCTTGCTGGTCTTCCCATTATATCGTTGGTCTCTAGATATTAGGTAACTCTCCGTTCTTATGCACTCATCGCGGAGGTCCTGTATACTCCGTATGGAGCAGCCGAAGTTAAGTGTCGCTACTCGGTCTTTAATATTGTGTCGCAGTATGTCTACCAGATCCAGTTCGTGCTGTCGGTTGGTCATACATATGTCTCGACGTAAAAGTCGTCGAATGTCTCATAGGACAACTGTTTTCTATACATGGACCTAAGAATTTCGTAGTCCCATCTTCCGTCTCTAAATTGTTTGACCAGTTCAGGTTTAAGGTCATAGTAGCTGAGATGTTCATCCCCTCGATTTCTTCTAAATATTCCCAGTACCATCGTTCGACCGGGCCTGAAACTAGGTGATGGAACTGGACTAGCAGCTGGTCAGAAGTCACACCATTTTTCCTCTTCAAAGTTTCAATCCGAAAGATGAAACTCTCTACCATCATTGTTTTCGACATGCCGTCGAATTTGATATCCCACTTATGGATGAAAGTGCTCAGCTTTCGGGCATCGTCGCGGTAGCGGTCTACTGGAATGCCCTGGACCCTGTCTGTCTCTGCCAATCGAGCGCTTCATCATCGCCTATTGGAGTAAGTTATATTATCGTATGGAGGCAATTCAAGTCTGTCTTGTCGTTCCCTTGTTTCGTTTAACCGTCTGTTAGCCGTCGTCATGTTACCCTTAGAAGATCAGGCAACTAAAAACTCGAGACAGCCTATCTTTTCGTTCAGGATGGCAATGATCTTTTCGAACGTTGCCATCATTGCGGTCATTCTTTCGTCGAACTTCGACATTATATTGTTTTCGTCTCTCCCCATCTTCCTTGGGTACGCATCTTGTGGTTTGTATGTCCTTTGATTGTCCTCTTTCTGTTTCTGTCCACGTATGTTGTAGTCTTCGTTTTCGTCCACTGGTCTGCGCCTCTCTTCTGGTCGTCTCTTGCCTTGTGCGAACTCTTCGTACTGTCCAGTATAAGTTTCGTAGGCGACTTGCCGTTTCATCGGCACTCGTTTGGTTGTCGATGCTCGTGTTTGCCGATGCTCGAAGTTATCATCTTCCGAGGGATGGGAGTCAGATTCTTCAACGGAAATTTCTGGAATCTATATCAACATGGGAACCGCCTTGTGGGTTATTGGCTCTGAGGCTTCGGCCGATCTGGACTAAATAGCAGAAAGTCAGCTCCTGGTTCGGCATTTGATTTGGGTCACATGTGTGGGTAGTTACCCATTCTAAACACATAGTTCCCCCATGGAGATTGTATTGTGACTCCTAAGAGGCTGATGTTTGAGCCGTTCCTTGAAGCCCTTCTGTCGCCCTCAAATTTGAAACCAACAGTAGCTACATCGTCCAAAGAAACTTCCATAGGTACTGCCCCAATCTTTTTACTTATTATTAAAAAAAAATCAAAAGTGTTTGTTTTGAACTAGTCCGCGTGCCCTGGCAAAAGTAGCTTGCATCTTTCCAGCCTAATCTTCTGCTTCCTAAGGAGATTTCTCCGAATTCATTCATGCACTGCCTTTATTACCGCATTCGTACGGACGACCACTTCTTGGCCTGTCCTCCACTCCAGACAATTCGAGCCGAAGCGAGCAATAGCCCGATAAACGATTTCTCGATATTCCGAGTAGTTTATGCAACTCGAAAATTTTTCCAACACTCTTTCCGCACTTATGCAACGCTATTACCGCGACTCTATTCTCTTTAACGCCCCACTCCATGATAATAGTTTGCAAACTGAAACCAAACTGACTAGTATTCTTCACTGATCAGAGCATGTGTTCTGAAAATTTTGTAACAGAACTTATGCCAGGACATGGGCAGGCATGTATGTATATGGAATCGAAGGACATTTCTAAAAAACAATTTCTTTTAACAATTTAGTGTAATATAAAGTGGTGCTCAGTTCCTGCAAATGCATCCAAAAACGGGCTCGAATTGTCAAACACACTTTTGTGACATCCCGGACATAAGTATGCTTGGGACAGTACCGTCTACGATTTAATTATAAATTTCACAGAATGTCATCTACCTGGCAAAATATTTTTCCTTGACTCAGTAGCTGAAGGATTTTCATAAAGTGTCGTTTTCTGACATTCAAGTGGATCGGTTGACACTGGTTTCTGAATGTCCTCATCGTCTGCGAGTATGTGGCTTCTTGCCAAAGAACTTCATATCTTGAGAGAGAAAATGGATTCTTATGTAGATTCAGAATAGTAGCTGGTATATTCGCTCCTAATCGAAATGCCTGAGGCTCATTATGTTGTACAAGATGCCCAAATAAATATGTAATTAAATTCAGGAATCAAAGGCAGGTGAAGCTGCATCCAAACCCACTAAGAGTTGTCCCAAAGAAAGAGGGTGGGTACCTAATCTTAAAAATACTGATTGAAAAGAAATTTCATTTGGCTTAAAACTGACGCGAATTTATTCTATACGTAGCGTCTTAAACATTCCAAAGGTGGCATTAAGACGATAATACAACCAGACCAACAAGATTCCTTTAATTGTTTACTTGCTCTTGTAATCCTTCGCACACTTGTAAAGTGACATTCGTTACCTCAACTTTAGTTGTTCGTAAAATTAAAATTCTTCCATATTTACAAATCAAACCTCGTAAACAACAACTCTTTATGTATATTCGTTCCACCAAAAAAAAAACAAAGTCATACATACATATGTATGCAGTTCTGTACACCCGAACTTCAGCTTAATTTTAATTATTTATGCATGAACAACCCTGTGTAAAGCATCTCCAAACCCTTTAGCTCGATCTTAATGTACTAAAATCCATTTCGCCGACCATTTGGAGCACCTGCCACATTTGCCCATTAAAAATAACTCATCTTAATGCCACAATTAAGTTTGATTTGTTTCCAAATATGAATTTCACCCCAAGTACCGAGTACATCTCGTACATGCAATGGCACCAATTAGAACGGATAACACGGCAATATACCATGACACTCTCTGCCAGGGGAAGCGCTCAAGTTAGTTGACATAAACGCCACCACCACCAAATTTTGCTACCTATCCCCGAGCGACTTTAATTGCTCGGTAACAGCACATCAATCCAAGTAAAACATTTTCTTTTCTCGACTTTTCAAATTCTTTGAGCATGCAAATTTCTTCAGCTTGGCCCCCCCTAACCTTCAGTTAAAATTTTAATCGGCGAATGGGGGTTGGGAAGAAAAACAGCTTACATCCTCAATTTACCAAGTCACACATGTGAACATGGACCTCCTCACTGACGTCCTGAAAAACTGAAAAACACCCACACAAAATACACCGCGCACAAATAACGTCCTAATTAGTTCCCGAAAATAAAATGCAAACGTTTCAGAGAGGCCCAACCCTAACCAATCCTATCCTAGCCTAGTCTATCCTACCCTATCCAAACCCTATTCAACAACCCTATCCCACCCCATCGCAAGGCACTCTCGTTTGCCACACAAATGTCAACGAGCAACAAGAAAAGAGGAAAACCTGACAAACGCCCCATTTAACACATGTGTGTCCCAGCGAATTTCCTCCATGTAGCATCCTTTTTTTTTCGGTTTTTTTCGTTGTTTTTGGCCTGGGAGTTCTCCCTCATTTTCGACATCTTGCGCGTTTTATCCTTTTTGTATTCTTATTTTGGGTTTTTTTTTTTCTCCTTTTGTACTGGTGTTCTTGTGCTTTTTGTTGGTGGAACATATTTTTATGCCGTTAAATTGTGCTTCAAGGATCTGCATGCATGAGATGTTATGTGTCACCTTATATTCACATTTAGCCTTGTCAATGTTAGAGAGAGGTTGTTCTGAGCTTGTTGATGCTTGAAAGGAAATGTGAAGCGTGAAACAAGCCGAAAACATGAGGAAAGGGTTAAACATGTGATGAGGCGAAAAATGCTTAAAATAGAGGATGCTTAGTTGGTGGAAGGCCTTTATAGCTCTATTTTCATAAGAAAACACTTTCTTAGCCATTAGACATGATAGGTACTCGTAGATCGCATCTTAACACCTCCTTTTAAATTTACATTAAGAGACCTTCTTTCACATTGGCACCCTTACTGGCATAATCTAACTTTGTTAGTCCGCCCCAGAATTAAAAAAAGTAGTTCTAACAGAAAAGATAAGGTAATCATAAGCACACTAACGTTGGATCCCAGTATACAATAACACAAACTCAAGGTTCAAAAGAAAATATTCGTCAAAAGACACAATTCAGGTACAAGAACATACCTTCATCTGACAGGGAAAACGAATCTTAAATAGCACAGACATCAACCATCAGACATCAGAAGCAAGAAGAGGCTTTTTGACAAAACGCTTCATGCGTTGAACTGTACCAAATTCGACGTGAAAATCACTTGACGAGTATTGTAGTGAAAAAGTAGGAAAAAGCTGCGACTTTGGAAGCATTGGGAAAATTGGAACCTAGAATACACCACGCCCGCCAACCAACTTAGCATAATCGACTTTGTTGCCGGGCCAAATGCAGCCATAACTAAATGCGATATAACCCCAACACCAAAATTCACAAGGGGACATCATGACTTCCAGATCATCTCACTTGAAATGATCAAACACCATAACTAAACAAAATAAGGAAATTTGACAATCTAATATCACAAGATACGGCCAGAAACTGTTCTTGATAGCACTCTACAAACTAAAAACTCTCCTAACAGACACCTCCATTAGGCGGATATTCCTCTTGAGCGGACAAAAAATGCCCGACGGTCGCTCCCCGCCCAAGAGAGTTTTCACTGTACTTTGTATAACGGCTTTACGTAAGAGGACGAAATAGTAAAGGGTGACTCAAATGGCCGCCTCTGTCGGTCGGTCTAATTTTTGATGACTCGGTATAATATGTGCGGCGTTATTCCGTCCATAGCATGTCGAATGTTGACCTAGTGCTCGTCCAAAGTGGTTGGCTTGTTAGCGTAGACTAAGGACATGACGCAGCCCCAGAGGAAATAATCGAGTGGTGTCAAATCGCATGTCCTAACCGCTCGCCGTAAGATGATCCAGTCGCCAAATTTCTCCCTCACAACTTCGAGCGTTGCGTCGCTTATATGGCAGGTAGCGCCGTCTTGTTGGTACCACAGCTCGGATATATGGATCTTGTCGAGCTCTGAGCACAGAAAGTCGGTTAACATCGCTGTATAGCTGAAGCCATTGACAGTAATCGTGTCTCCTTCCTCATTTCAATTCATTTCAGGTCCGTTAATGCCAAAAATGGGCCTCGTCCGAAAAGATGATTTTTTGGCAAAAATCCGTATCTCAGGTCAATATTTCCAGCGCCCTATTATCGAACTCACGGCGATTTCCATGGTCGTCCGTCTTCGATTATTATGTTAGCACAATCTTATATGGATATAGGCCCAAATTCCACCGCTAAATATGCCGAGTTAACCCTATGGCGATGCCCAATTTAGCTGAACAGCGCGGAATCGACATTTCTGGGTCTTCTTCGATACTGGCCGCTACGACGACTATATTTTCTTCATTTCGCATCAATCTCTGTCTGGTTGGTGGCAGGTCAGTAACTGCATCATGAGAGATATGCATCATTTTGTTTGTTGAATTTCTCTTCAACAGTAAACATTTATTCGTCGATAAACAAAATGTTCCGGTGCTTTTTCTTCGCGTATTATGGTAGATGTTTTTTCAGATTTCCGCTCTCTATTTTTTTTAATGTCACTGTAAGGAGATGTCCTGTAGATCTGCAGTACGCTTCAAGTCCAAGGTTTTCTTTAATGATCCTTGAGATCGTACTGGAAGCATTAACGATCTCACGGGACAACACTTTCTGCTACTGAAGGGGATTCCGCCGAATTTGAGCACTCACTGCTTTGACAGTATATTTTGTTCAAACCGAATGCAGACGCCCTGACCTTTGGCGGTCATTAATTCCCCTGGTTTCTGTGATTTTTTTAATAGTTCGAGAAACAAGAACCTACCTGATTTGTTGCGACACCAAGGATTTTTAAATTGACTTCGCATCCAGTTCACGTTTGTGCAACGCAATTACTGCAATTCTATTCTCTTTAACTCCCCGTTATTTTTACAAGTAAAGGGGCTACTTCATAAATTACTGAAAAATTACTGTAATACAGGGTGTTTCAGTATTTATGGCTAGACTAGGTATATTTTCGTCTCACAAAATTGTCTGTTCTACAGTCAGATGCCAAGCAGAAATTGACAAATATTATTTGCATGTTGCACTTCTGCTGAAATGATACCAACAGGGCCTACGATTTTTTTTTTTAAGAAAAGAGGCTGTTTTACCCTTTCGCGGATCTTTGAAAAGATGGAGCTGTTTTTCTTCGTTATACTGCATTGACACTGCGCCACTTGTACCATTCTTATGGGCCGCTGCATTTTGAATCACTTCGTTAGTGAGGCGAAACAAACTCTTACGCTTATGGAACACAAAATACTGCGAAGTTTTGCACCACAGAACTAACCCTTTGCTTACTGGGTGTATGTGCCATCGTTATAGCATTCTCTCTTATGGTTTACGACAAAGTCATATTTAAATGTACCCATCGACGCGATGACTACTTCTAAGCAAATGTGAGAAGATTGGTTTGCAAATTCGGAAAAACGGGAATGCAGACATTTATTATCCATTATCTTCCAGCATCTTTATTTAACTACTAGGTTTTGGCCGAAAGGTTATCACATGGTTGCTATCATCAATGAAGAGAAGAGAAATCGTTCGGGACATGTCAATGAGCTGTTTCAATAGAAATTCTAGTACAAAACATTAAGAAGCTGGGTTATTCACACTTTCGTTTCAACATCATCGTATAGATCGCGCACCATTCTTACATATTGTACATCCATTTCGGAATCGTCTCGGGTTCTTAGCGCCGTCCATATAAGATCACCGAGAGCTCTACCGAACCTTTTTTTTTCAAATTGATGAAGACGGTATGCTTATATTTGGATTCGCTGCGATATTTCTCCACCCAACGTTTGATTTTAGCCGTCTGTCGACCGGTATCCCACTAGGCCGCACAGTGCTGCCGATGACCTCAAAAGGTAGCACAGAACAAAAACAAAAAAGTCTTAAAGCTTCCATAACATTGAACCAGAAAAGCATAAGCAAATAGCCGTCGATAGCTAGCAAATTTCTTCACCAGTGGCGTGTGTGCGCTCGGCATTTAATCGGTGATTTATATTAATTTTGTTCTCGATCGAAAAAATAATGTCTTTAAGATCTATAGGGAACCACGTTTCGGAGCCTACAAAAAGGTAGCGAGGTTCGTCTATTTTACACTTCAGACTTTGTGCATTTACGAGGGTTGTCTGAAAAGTTTCCGACCGAACAAAGATACAAGACATTTTTTCTTCAAATTTTTATTTTTCTACATAGTCTCCTTGTAACTCTACACACTACTCCCAGCGATGCTCCCATCTCTCTAACTTGGCGTTTTTCTCTGCAAAATAATTGTTCACGAAGGTGATTGCCTCCTCATTTGACGAAAATCTCTGTTCTCCGAGCGAGAAGTCGCTTGGGGCTAGATCTGGTGAATAAGGCGGATGGTGAAGCAGTTTAAACTATGGATATTCGCCATGGCAACCGCTGAGGTGTGAGATGGATTTTCTTTTTCTGCAAATGTGGCCGTTTTTCCGTAATTTCTGCCATCAGCTTGGAAAGTAATGATACGTAGTATACTCCTGTAATGGTTTTTCCTTTTTGAAGATAATCGATTAAGATAACTCCTTTACTATCCCAAAAAACAGTTTTTGCTTTTTTTGAAGCCGGCTCGCCCTTTGCAGTCCACTTACTTTTTTGCCAGAATTTTTGTTTCTGGCGTATAATGGTGTATCCAAGTTTCATCCACAGTAATTTATCGGCGACAAAACTCGTATTTATTGCGCCTAAACTGCGCCAACAGAGTGTTGGAAATGTTCATTCGAACACGTTTTTGGTCTAACGTAAGCAAACGCGGCACCCAACGCGCGGACAGCTTTTTGGACATTTTCATAACCTCTACTCTCTCTCTCACTTTAATTCGGCGGTCGTCTAACACCATTTGGTGAACTTTAGCAATGTTATCGTCAGTGGTTGCAGTTTTTGGACGTCCCGAACGTTCATCATCTCCCAAGCTCTTACGGTCACGTTTAAATGCAGCTGTCCAAAATTTCACTGGGGTAAATGATGGTGCAGAGTCCCCATACACAGAGTCCAACTCATTTTTGATTTGCGTAGGCCTTTCAAACACAAGAAATACTATAACAGCTCGATACTCAATTTTTTCCATTTTCACAAAAAACACTCACCTCGACTCACTCAAACGACTGTCAATTAAAAACTGCGCGTCCAAAATGACTGAAACTTCGGTAAGTAACTGTCAAAAGATGCACAATTTCTAGCTTTTATTGACGAGTGCCGCTATCTTTACGTTGCGGTCGGAAACTTTTCAGACAACCCTCGTATATGACAAATATGTAGACCTAGTCTATGTCTTGATAACACTCTGATCATGGATCTCAATACGACTTGACCACCCGCATTAGGAACTACCCTGCTACAATCAACCGATTCCAAACCGATAATATTTAGAGAATAAATTTGAGCGACAAAGCGGCGAGAGAAGTGGCGACGAAGGAGAAGTTACAAAGGTGAGTAGGAGACACTAGTTAAAGTAAAGAACTAAAGAAATTGAATACAAAAAATAAAAGATATATCATGACTAAATTTATAATAAAAAGTAAAAAAAAGAAGTTAATAATTTTAAGTAATTAAGCAAAAATAAAATTTTGAAATGAAGATAGTATATCTGGCAATGCTGTATAAGTAAAAATTGTAATTAATCCTAAGTACGTAAAGATGGTAGCCCCGTAATTTTGTTTAATATTTCAATGTTGTCAACAACTTTAGCTTCGCTGTGATCTTGATGAAGTTTGATGTAAACAAAACCGCGAGCTGTGAATGCAGTGCAAGTGCGTAACGCAGGATACTTTAGTTTTTTTTTGCTAAACATTTCGCACAAGTAAACCAGTAAAGTGAGTTCAGATCGAACTCAAAATCCGAGTCATAAGTTAAGAGTCATATTTCTTTCAATTGGCGAATTGACTAGAAAATAGATTCAACATCCCAGCCTATCTATTACATATGTTGAAGGACTATCTCAGGGATCGGGAGCTGATCTACGAGACCACAGAAGGCCTACGAAGGAAGGAAATAACATCTGGAGCAGCACAGGGATCAATCCTGGAACCAGACCTCTGGAACATCTCCTATGATGATATACTGCGGATGGAGATGACCGAAGACACCTTTCTCGTTGGGTACGCAGACGACATCGCGACAGTGATAACGGCAAGTGACACTGAAAACGCGGAAAGAAAGTTGAACCAAGTCATGTGACGAACAACCTTCTGGATGGATGAGCACGGTCTTAGTTTGGCAAAAGAGAAAACTGAGACAGTCATTCTGACGAAGAAGAAAATCCCGACACAAATAGACTTCCAAATTGGCTCTGAAGTCAGTAAGAGCAAGGACGCGGTGAGGTATTTGGGATTGAGGCTTGACACAAAACTAACTTTCTAGCAACAGATAAAGTACGCAGCGAAAAGAGCCTCTAGAGTTACAACATCACTCAGTAGATTAATGGCGAACATAGGTGGTCCAACGCCAAGTAAGCGCAGGCTATTAATGTCGACAACGCATGCCATTCTCCTATACGGAATTGAGATCTGGGCAGACGCGCTTCGACAAGAAAAGTACCGGAAGTAGATGGCCGCGCTTACCGAACGGTGTCGGAACCAGCCATACTTGTAATCGCAGGAGTGACTCCCATCGATCTTCTAGTAGCACAAAGGAAGTACGTCCACGAAAACAAGGCGGAAATTGGATTGGAAGAGGCAATCGACCAAGCAGAGCAGCAAACGATACGGAAGTGGCAAGAGCTCTGGATCTCAGAAAGCAGAGGAAGGTGGACAGCGAGGCTGATAAGAAATGTGGCTGAGTGGAAAGACCGGAGACACGGGGAGGTCAACTACTTCATCACCCAGTTCCTCACCGGACACGGAAATTTCAAAGCCTTTTCACATAGTATCGGCAAAACGGATAGCCCAACCTGCCAGTACGGCGACTCCACAGCACTGGTGCCCAGAAAACATAGTGGATAAAATGCTGACGAGTAACCTGAACTGGGGAAGAATTTGCCAGTTTGTGGAAGATATTCTGAGAAGAAAGAAAAGAGAAGAAGAACAATATCGGGAAAGCACGTAAGCCCGAAAGTGTGTAGGCTCACAGCCTCTTGAAGTAATGAGTAAAGAGCGGTCCCAGGGGGTTGTGTCAGAAGCCACAGGGTTAGGAGGAGTTTTAGTCCGTATGATCCGAAGGCATGCGGAGAGGGCCGGACACACGGGGATGGTCAACGCCAACAGACCTCCTTATGGTGCGTAAGGCATTTCTTCTCCCCCCAAAAGGACAAGAAAAACCTGTTGCAAAATTTATAAAATATTGCTGAGAGATTCTCGTCGGTTTGATGTGGTACTCCGTAAAGAATGGCGTCAGCGGCAACAAGTTTATTTCCTTGAACTACTGCCATTTGCTGCAGTTTACCAATATTGGACATAGCGTTTGACAGCTCAGCTTCGTTTGTTGATATTGTTGTTTTAGCATCGGAAAATGAGCTATTTATTAGTTTTATATCGGTTTTAAGTGTTTCGATGTCAGCAATTGCAGCAATGTATGGCGACTCAAGTGTGTTTACCCTTTCGCAGATGGAATTTAGGTTTGTTTACATTTCGGTTATGTGTTATGTGTTATGTGTTTTTCGCTGATATAAATTTTAGCCAAGATTCGCTCTTCGGATTCGGAAATTATGCTGTTCTCATTCCACAAGACAGCAAGTAAATGGGCTATTGAGTTAAGTGCTAATAGATATCGGCATTGGCCTTAAGTCTTACTTTTTGGTGTGAGATCAAACACAATGGCTCACAACAAAGGTATTGCAGCTCAGAGAACAAGAGCTGTTGGAAATAAGCGTCATCTAAGAAGCGGATTTTGTCCGAAGGTTAAAAATGCGAGGTGAGTGCAATGGAATTCAGCTAGACATCTATTGTTGGCCAAGGGTGTGTTATTGCGGAGCAGGAAAATATCACGAGAGATGAAGAGGTTCGCACGTAGTTGTCGAATTCTACTACGCCAAAGCTTTTGATTACTGAATCCGTCGTCCTCCGCTGGATCGCCGACTTAATACTAGATCAACGTATTTAAATTCATTCTAAACGCCTGTGTATCCTTGTGTCAAAACGTAATTGCTTCCCACTTTTCTTACTTCTCATGCATCTCCAGAGTCTGATACACTCGCGAATTAAAATTTTTCGAAATATGGAGTCAATGGCAAGGTTCCGAAAAATCTTATGAAAAATTTTATGAAACAATCGTCGAAAGGAGCTCTGAAATATTATTGAAGGACACATGTTTCGAGATAGAATCATTTTTTTTAATTTTGGAATTTCAAATTTAAAACTATGACACAGCATCCATCAAACAACCCTATATTGTACTTTCGGCACTACACATTTATAGGGTGGGTCCTTTCTCCCAAGGTGCCACCCAATGTCTTACAGGCGAATCTATTGCTTGCATCTACTAGTTTACTAACATAAATCATCTGTGTAGCGCATACAATTTTCGTCGTGCTATCATACGGACATTTTGATGTTAAACTGTCTGATGTTGAGATTATCGTTTGAATGTTTTTCAGATTTACTCCTGTTTTATTACAATAATATGCAGTCTCTGCTCCTCCTTCGGTTCATCGACATTCGCCCTGAAGTGAGCATTTTTTTTTAATTGATTTTTCTTATGGAGCCCAACCACATCCTCTGTAAATTATTTCGTTAAGTGGTTTAACAATTTACCACACATTCACTCCGCCGAAACAACAAAGCCACTTTTCTAATCGCTACAAGTCCCATACTACTCCCAACAAACCCAAACCGAAGTAAAAAGCAGGAAAACATTTGAAGCAATGCTTCGTCACCCCATCATCATCGTTGCCAGTGGAGTTTTCAACAATTACCAGCTCATTGGACGGACAGAGAGTGAAGCGATTTAGAGCGTTTGACGCATACCCCGGCGGTCCTCTACAATCACAGGCATAACTAAACGAACATGCCCGCGTTCTGCGAAACAAAAACTCGTTTTTTCTCTCTCTTTAGCTGGTGGTAGTCAGTGCATTTGTTGTCGTCCTTGCACATCCTTGTGACTGGGGAGAGTCGATTGTCCATAGAATCCGTATACTGTAGAAAGCGATAATTTCATGTAGTGCTGTGCTGATGTGTCCTGTTTTGTGGTGCTTACCATTCGTCCAGGATCTGTTGGTGCGCGTTGCTGATGGTATTTGTTAGCCTACACACAAGCGAACGCTTAATGACGATGACAACTTCCCACAAAACATATCCTGCAGTCGCACGAAAGAGATCTCAGAGTCGGTTTTTGATGCAGGCACAGCTCCTGTTCCAACTGCCATCGATGTTATGGCGACAACGAGGATGACGACGACGCCCTCTCACCGAAAAGGACCAGCAAAACCAACAACATCAACCAGCCATCCATCCGTCTGTAGTCGTCAGTTATTGTACACACCACCATCACCAGTACCTACTCACTGTTGCTGCTGATATTGGTCGGAATAGTAGATGTTTGGTACTGGATGCAGGATGCTTGATGCCACCAACATGATGCTTCGTACATATTATGGCGTGGGTTCGTTCGGTAGCTGTTATCGACGAAAAACTAAAACAAAACCAACATTCCCTCTCTCGTGCGATATACGAGTACGTAGCACAGTGGCAGCACTAGCATCCCCAACATCAGCAGTATCTTTTTTCGAGATGCGATGGTGATATTCATTTTGATGGCCAGTGCTTCCGATGAGTTGGTGTTGGTAGGTGGTAGTGTTGATGCAGCCATGAACGGGCGTCATATTTCCAGTATTTAACTGCTTCAGCTTCTCTGTGTGGGAGTCGCATTTACCGGATATCTACAGTGGGGGAGGACTGTGTTTCTTGTGTATGTTACCTTTATGCTGCATTATCCCTGCCATAATTTGCTAATGTATGCGGTGAGGGCAAAAGATGATTTGCAATTTTGTTAAATCTTTCTTGATGATGTTGATTGCTTTGGGTATTCAACTTTAAACAGATCATTTTTGTAGATAGTGGATGGAGTATGTATATTCTTCCATCGACATGTATGAGTTTCTCCATATTTTTACAGAACGCCCATCAAGCTCCAACGACTTAAAAATTCCGTTCTGTTCGATTAATGCATTCACCACCTTGATCAGAAAGTTTTCGGAATTTATTCAGAAAATTAAAAATACAAGTTTATTCATCTAAATCTATATTGTCCCCTTCAAAGTAATCCCCATCGACTGCAACACACTTATGCCAGCGCTTGATCCAATCCTCGAAACATTTTTTATATTCGGTTTTCGGTATGTCCATCAGTGCTTCCTGTGATTACTACCTCTCGGCTGCTGAAAAGCCTTCCCTGTAGTGGTTTTTTAACTCGATTGAACAGAAAGAAGTCACAGGGAGCCAAATCAGGTGAATTCAGTGGCTGTTGGATGGTATTTTTCGCATTTTTCGTCAAAAATATACGAATAATGATGGCACTGTGCGACAGTGCGTTATCATGGTGCAAAATCCACGAGTTTTCTGCCCACAATTCTGGTCTCTTTCGGCGAATTGCTTCACGCAAACGTCTCATAACGCCCAATTAATACTCTTCATTTACAACGTTTACACTACACCGTTATATCCCATGAAAACCGTGACTGAAAACGACGTGGTTTTTTTGGTCTCGGCTCATTTGGTGAGCGCCATTCACTTGCCTGACCCATGTCTCGTCTCCAGTAATGATCCTTTTGATGAATGTGGGATCGGATTTACCCTCGTAAATCATCTCTTTTGCGACGTCAACACGGTCTCTTTTTTGCATGAAATTGAGGTCAATTTCGTTTAAATCCGTTTTTAACGGAAAACTTAAGACAAGTTCGTTGTTGCAAATTTAAATCCATTTCTAAAATTGTAAAAAATCGCCAACACACACAGATATAGATGTACTCTTGGCTACGTAACTTCTGCAAATGTCAAGCAATGGTGTAGTGATACTAGCAAGCGCTTCTCACTCGGAGGGTCAAGGTTCGAATCCTACCCATGACAAGTTTTTCAAGTTTTTCATTTGTGTAATTGGAACTCAGTCAGAAAAATTCTGCGTGTGAAGGCATAACACTGACACGTAGATTTGGCTGTTGTAGAGTTTCAAGCACAAAAAAAACAAGTGTGAATTATAACCTTCGAATATCTCTGAGAGAAGAAAAAACTCTCCGTCCTATTCGGACTCCCACCCCCCTGAAGAACTAATATCGAAACCAAATACACCAGAGTTTCAAACCACTACAAAACAATTTTCCTTTCTGCTCCTTCTACCTTTCCGCTCGCGACTCAGATCATTTGTAAAGCATGGGGTAACGAACGCATGCCTGAAGACTCGTATATCAACTCTATCTGTCCCACCTACAAGAGGGGCGATCCTACTTCCTATAACAACTATCGAGGCATATCCCTACTTAATGTCGTCTATAAGGTCGGTCCTATTTAGTGTACTGTGTGAAAGTCTGAAATCGTACTGCACCCCACAATTTGGTCACTACCAGTGCGGCTTCCGGCCCTGCAAATCAGACCAAATTTCACGTTAAGATAGATCATGGAAAGGACAAACGAGTTCCAAGTCGATACTCTTACACACCACCTCTTCATCGACTTCAAAGCCTCATATGACAGCATCCATCGTACTGAGCTATATAATGCGATAGCCTAATTCGTGATGCCGGTAAAACTGATTCGGATGTGTAGCACAGCACTGGAAATCTCACGATTCGTCGTACAGTGTGCAAGTAGAACCTCCGAATTATTCCAAACCTGCACCAGATTTCAGCAAGGAGACACGCTGTCGTTTGACGTCTCCAATTTAGTACTTGAGCAGATAGTACGACGGGCAATACTATTTTCTCCAAGTCCGTCCAACTTCTGGGATATGCGGATTATATTGGTATAATCGCACGTTCCGTAATTGAAATTGAGGCTAAACGAGTTGGTCTTGAAGTGAATGAGGAAAAAACGAAATATATACTGTCGACTAAAAACCGTTCCGTCACACATCCCTTAGGATGAAATGTCACTGCCGACAGCTGTAACTTTGAGGTAGTCAAGGAGTTCACCTACAATGTTAACTCCACAAACGGCATCATGGTGTAGATTCGACAAAGAGTAACCCAAGGCAACTGCTGCTACTTCGGTCTGTCGAAACAACTTGGGTCAAAACTCCTAACGCAAAGAGTCAAAATCGTGCGTTAATCTCGCCAGTCCTGCTTTACGGAGCCGAAATTTGGACGATAAGTAAGACAACATAAGTAAGGTACAAGTTTTAGGCTCTTTTGAAAGATACATCCGCCGTCGAATATTTGGTTCTGTCTAAGAGGAGGGCGTATGGAGAAGAAGACACAACCGCGAACTCTATGAGCTGTACAAAGATGTAGACATACTACGGGAAGCAAAAATCCGTAGACTTTATTTGCTCGGCCACATCGAGCGGGTGGACGATAATGCTACAGCTAAGTGGGTCTTCGAATTCAAGCCATCAGGTTCGAGAAGAAAAGGAAGGCCGAAACTCCTGTTTAAAGATTAGGCGATCGCGGATATAAGACAGCTTGGTCTTTCCAATTGCAAGCAGCACGCCCAGCACGTAATGGATGGAAGGCTACAGTTGTTAAGGCTTTGGTTGCAAGCCTGTTAGGTAAGTAAGTAAGTATTGTAAAAATTTCCAAAGAGACCTCTATTTTTATGAAAAAAACGTAGACGAATCATCTGAGCAATTGGTAGCACTATTCCCGAAGAGGTATTTTGGGTCAACAAAATTGATACACCACGTTCCCTATCAGGAAGTTAATAATAGTTCAAATCAGAGTTGAATTGGAGCCATGATCATAACAATCAATCAATCAAGATATTGAAATTACTGGGGTCATGTGAAATGATCATGGGTCATCTGACGTGCCTTTGGAGTCATCTGAGGTCTTCAAAAGCAACAAAATCCATCGGTAGTCATATAAAGTCCCTTTTTAAAGTGTACTCGTATGTTCATATCACCAAGAGTCGCACATAGACTCAATGTGGGATGGCTTAAATGGGGCGAAAACATCGCATTATTTTGTGACAGAAAAACGCCACTTAAACTTAAAGGTTTGTTATATATGACAGTCGTTCGTCCAGCTTTAACATACACATCAGAATGTTGGATGATGTAGAAAAGCCATGGAGGAGAAATGAGAGCGATGAAAGTGAGAATACGACAAATGCTAGGTGGCGCATTCTCGGAAGTCTCCACATTAAGTATTCGATAGTAGAGAAAGGCTGAGAAAAAGAGCTGGTTTTAGCATGTTCAACGAAGGTGGTCGGAAATTTCGATCCAAAAGGCAGGCAGTCAGCAAGCTCTTGGGCTCACTAATGAGATAATCCATAAAGTGGCCTGTGGGTCCGCAATATACCCAACAAGCGGCCCAGTTTCAATACAGATTAGGGGGGAAATATATAGCATTAGGTGCAATTATACGAGGGGCGTTCAACATATTCTCGGTATCGGTGAAGCTGTGGTTGTATATATAAATTGACTTATTTATCAAGTAATACTATTATTTTAGTGCATTCATGTAAAATTTCATATAAACGTGATTATTAATTCGCGTTTTATCTCTAGTTAAACAGAATCATAATGGCAACTGAGACGATGATGGTGAAAATTGAGCATCGAGCTGTAATTAAATTTCTCACTAAGCAAGGAAAAAGTCAAAAAACTATTCATGAAGAGATGGTGGCTGTTTACCAGGGTTCCGCACCTTCATTATCAACTGTGCAAAAGTGGTCAAGTGACTTCAAGAGAGGCAGAGAGAGCCTTGAAGACGACCCCCGCTCCGGCGCCCCGGCTACAGCTTGTACGGGAGAAAGCATCAAAGAAGTCGAAAAACTTGTTCTTGAGGATGCCCGAATAAAGGTGAAAATGATGGCAGAGATCACCAAGCTTTCAATTGGTACCATTCACACCATTCTTCATGACCATCTTAACCTTTCAAAGGTCAGTGCAAGGTGGGTGCCACGAATGCTCACAGCGCCTCAGAAAAAAGTGAGAATCGCATGCTGTAGAGAGCTTTTGGAGATGTGTAGTGAGAACGCGGACGGTGTTATGGATCGAATTGTTACTGGGGACGAAACATGGGTCCACCACTATGACCCTGAAAGCAAACAAGAGTCCATGCAGTGGCATAAAAAAGGAACAGACTCCCCGAAGAAGTTCAAAGTCACTCCGTCTGCCGGGAAGCTCATGGCCACAGTTTTTTGGAACTCAAAGGGAATCTTGCTCATTGAGTACAAAAAAAAAGGTGAAACCATCAACGCCACATCCTACGCTTCCACTTTGCATAATTTGCGAGAGGAAATTAAAAAGAAAAGACGGGGTAAACTCGCAGCGGGTGTGTTGCTTCTTCATGACAACGCTCCTGTTCACACGGCGCGAGTTTCCAAGGCTGCTGCGCGAGATTGTGGTTTCGAAGAAATCCAACACCCACCCTATAGTCCAGACCTTGCCCCTAGTGATTATTTCCTGTTTCCGGATTTGAAAAAATGTCTTCGTGGAAAAAGATTTTCGGATGATGAAGGACTCAAGTCGGCAATAAATGGGTATTTTGCAGAGAAAGAGGAAATTTATTTTTTTGAGGGTTTAAAAAAGCTTATCTCAAGATGTAACAAATGCATTGATGTTAGGGGAGATTATATTGAAAAATAAAAACAATTTAAATTGAATTCGCATTTTCCTTCATATCGATACCGAGAATATATTGAACGCCCCTCGTATAGTAATTATCACTGGATTTTGGAAAGTTAAAAATATCGATATTAATATCCCCAATCAAACAAACATCCCTACAGTCAACCGAGCACATCTCTAAGAAACACATCTACTTTTACAAACTGGAGCCGGTAAACACACACGAGAAATAAGGATTACTTACCAATCGACACTCTCCATATCTGGGGTAAACCACTCAATATCATCTTTAAATTCATTTTTCACAAAAACCACTGTACCACCCACCGCATATTTATCATTGCACTTCGGATATGAATAATAACCCGGTAGAAAATATTTACTAATTTCATTTTTAAATACCCATTTCTGTTAAAACTACAATTTGAGGCATTACTTAAGGCACACTTAAGCAATTAGTATCTAAATAAGCACAAAAAGTATCAAAATTCGCTCTTAAACTTCTAATGTTTCGAAGGAAGTGAAGTCGTGAAGCCTTTAGGGGAGTTACAGAATTGAGATCCAACACAAATTTAATTGCTCAGGTTTACATATTCAGGATCCATTATGTTTAAATCATCTAGCATTTTTATTTTTTATTTGTATTATTAAGTTCTGAATTGTTGGAGATCAGCGATACTCCTGATGAATTTAACTTCTGATCCTGTCTCCCGCCTCATCATTATTTTTCCATTTCGCACCCACAGATGTTCATAATTCAGCCGCTTTTTTTCCGCTTTAGCTTCCATAAGAAGGTTTTTCATTTCACCAGACAACCATCTATTGATGTATACATTACCAAGTGCAGAGGAATCAATCGAATTCGCTTTGATTCGCTTCTTTTTAGCATACAATGCCGATAAAATCTGTTCCTTCGTACATCTTCTCACCGTCCTCTGTAAAACAACATCAGTAGTAGAGAATTTTCCACCTACGGGAGTTTTTTCTCGGCAGCGAAAGTCAAAGTCTTCTTTCGGTATTTGTAGCCCCATCCATCATCCAAAATTTTCGCAACAGTCTCGCTCACACATTCGTTGTCGACAGCAGGCATATTGCGCATCTCCAAGTAGTTGGCATGAACCAGCTCTTTTCTTTGATTTCATTCGCAAGGTTCGTGGACTTCTCCAACGTTGGCAAACGGCGATTCATAGCATCGAGATTGATAACAGTAGACGAAAGAGATTTTTTAAGTTGCAATATTTTCTCATACTCCTTCTGCAGCGTAATTTTGGATCAATCACACTTAGCTGTTGGTGGTGTCGACGACAAACAAAACCTTCCCGGGTTATTTTGGAATTTTTCCATGCAATCGGCACAATTCCAAACACTTTTGTTTTTCGTGATATAGTCCACATCTGATAGACTTCGGATGTAGTAGGTTACCGCACTTGTTGCATTTAATTTTGCATGATTTTCTGTGAATCTTTTTTTCGCACTTCTGGCAGGAACTCATTGAGTATCATCTAAACGTACGATCTGTGTGGCCAATCTATTGGGCCATTTTGCGATATAATGTCATTGAATCGAGTCCTCAATAAGCCAGTGGTTATACGGGTAGTATGACCATTCAAGGCGATTCATACTTTTGGAGAAATAAATCCTGATCATTTCCAGGTAACATTGGCTATTGATTTGGATCAATGATAGCATCAGCGGGAAGAGAAAGCTAAGAAGTGTACTTTGGTGGGTGTAATCGAATCTTACGAGCCTCTTTTGTATTTGCCTTACTGCAGAAACGGCGCTAAATATATTTTTTTGATAAAAAGTTGCCAATCCCCTTAGTTTCTGCAGTTGGATCTCTTTCTGGTGTAGCCTAAATCTTTTCGCAAAATTTTTCACATCGTGGATGGAAAAGCCGAACTATTGCGATCGACGCTGAATTGACAATTTTGGATCTTCCAACACATTTCATCCTCTGACTTATAGGAAGTATAAGGAAGTATGCCCGAAGGCTCCGAAAATCTACGACGACCTAAAAGCTGAAGAGGACATAATGTACATGTACATAACGTGCGAAAGTGAGGGTCTATCGTGAAATCCAAATATTAATAGGAAAATACTTCTTAAAACATTTAGAGAAAAGAGATTGCACAATTCACATACAAATGGAAGGATGAGCTCAAATTCTCAAGGGAACTAGGGTGTCTTTCAAGGAAAACTGGTTAAATCTCTTGTTTTGACTTTAATTCAAATACGGTTCTATTTAATGAAGCTGAGCTACTACTTATAACTTAGCCATGGAGTTGAGAAACAGAGCTGGGGCTACTCATTTTTATTGGGACATTCTGGTATGAAGTCGTGTAGCTTTCGTCGATAATTGCAAGCAGACATTGTTGAGGACATGAGAAGCAAAGTTGAGGCAAAGTGTCAATAGATACATTCAAAAGCAATATATTCTTAATGGATTACGAGTAAAAACGTTGTCAAATTCCTTCACATGAAACCTTTTTTCAAAAATTCCACTCACTTTCATTGAATTCGCTATTTCTTGACGAATACTCTGGATGCTCCTAAGCAATCCATTTCATTACTTTATTCAGTTTGCTTTGAATGCAAACTTCTGCGGACTTCAAATTATAAATTTTGTATTAATAATGAACCTGGAAATGGTCTCCTTGCTTCCGGTTAACCAGTGGATTATAACTCCTCCACAGTTAATATCTGTATTTATCTCATCCGCATGAAACATTTCATACAGCGATGAACTTTCTGCCAAAATACTCTCTCATTGTCGTAATAATTTTTTATTTATCGAACTTCCTTTAATCCTAAATGATTACAGTAATAATAACCGACCACAGTGGAGAGTCATTAAAAAAAAGAAGGAGACTCGACGGGAAAAAATGTTCATCCTTAACAATGGCATTGGTAGGCCAAGCCCTCACACATATACTCGTACTCTCATGGAGCCATAGCAAAAATGTTAACTTTATTAACCAGCCAATAAATTGATGTTTTATTTCGGCCGGTCATCCCCTCTCCCGAGCGGTCAGTTGCCACCACTGGCTTATGGCATGAAATCAACGCGTAGAAATGACAGGGGATCCTTTAAAAATCATAAAATTAAATGGCTTCACGACTACATACGACTATTGGGAACACAACAATAAAACAGGATTTGACTTTTGACGGGGTGATTTTTTATTGAAAATACAAAAACGACGTACGAGTATCTACCGCTTCTCACAGTCGTCCTTTGCCTGAATATGGCATTAAATAGTAAAACAGCATGCGTTTCGAAGTTGCAGGACGATCTGTTGTGAAGTAAGAGCACTGGTTGAGGTAGAAGTGGCGGAATCGTATTGAAACACAACCGCCATTCGTTGTAATTCAACGAATCTGTGATCCCCCTGGTGCACATACACGCACACAGTGAATGGATTACGAATCCATAACAATGCAAGGATATATTCCATATGGTTTCTGGTCAGTTATTACCTAACCAATTTTCCATATCGCCTCAGCGCATTCGGACATCATCATCGCCACCATTGCTAGTGGAAACACCAGCACCACCACCACCGGCACTACCACCACCATCATCATCATCATCATCATCAACATCAGTATCATCATCATCATTATCATCGTCACAGATTCAGAGCAGTCGCAAGGACTTAATGTTAAATGACCCTGCCTGCTGGGTGGGCGCACAGAGGACAAGTTCGAAACGTATTCCAAAGTCACAATCATATGGATGCGTGGTGCCACCCTCCCAGGTTTTCCAGGTCATAATGTACAATTATAAATGGATTTTGTGTTTATGCAATCGAAATTACCCATAAATGCACGAATTATATCAATAAATGCGGACGGACTGGATTGGACCGAAGACCAGAGTACAGAGTACAGTGGTCGATGCATGGAGTATGGAGTATGGAGTATAGAGCACAGGGACCAGAGCTTGTGGAAATCCCCAGCAAAATGACACTGCTCCGTCTGCCCACTTGAATCCTGTATACTATATCCAGTTGCAACCAGTCCGGCTAGTAGAGGTCTATCTTTATTTGATTCATTTTAATTGGCCCAATGAATGGTGAACATTTGAGAGAGGATGGGGCAGGTAGGCCTTGAGTGCCAGATTTCACACAGATTGAGTTGCGCTCTAAAACGCAATGCTAGTCCTTGTGGTGGTAGTAGTGGTGCTGGAAACACTTTGCCAAATGCTTTTCTAGATGGATGTATGGTAGATGGCAGGACATTGATGGTGACCATTGCCAACTGAAAATTATCATAAGCGGCGTGAAATTGGGCAGGACAATTTAATCCACATCAAGGAGGTGAGACAAATCCACTCGCCAGTGAACATGCAATTGTGTAGTCATAAACTGACTTCTAAATCGCCTAGACTATTCTGAAAAAAGCTGTAAAGGCTTAAACAGAAATCTGGAAAGATGAAAGAAGGAAACATCTTCGTAGAACCACAGTCGATGCTGAGTATTTGAAATGCTGTATTTGATGCTGCCAACATAAGGTAGAATGAACCATTCAATTTGGATGCAGACAGACAACAGTTCCATCCACCTGAGCAAGATGAAGTCAGGACAGCAATTTCCAAGCTGAACTCTAACAAAGCTTCTGGATCCGAAGTTTAAAACACACAGCACAACGCATCTGGATCGATGAATGTATGCCCGAAGAATGGAATCTCAGCATTGTTGGTCCGATTCTGCACGAAGTGCGCCAACTACAGGGGAATGAATCTCACTAACGTCGAGTATAAAATCCTCTCTGCCGTATTATGTAAACGTCTTTTTCAACTCCAGAGGCGAAATTTTTCAAAATTCTGTTCTGTAACTTCCATACGCTGACGACATGACATAATTGGAAGGACATAGGGAGCAGTCAGGAAAGAATGACACACAATATCGACGTCAAACATCACCATAATCAAGATAGTCGCTGCTTCTTTGGGCTTAAAAGGCAATCGAGTAGTAAAGCTTTCTTTTGAGCAACCAATAAGACTTTGTACAAAGACACTGATCATACCAATCCTGCTTTATGGCGCAGAAGCTTAAATATTGACGGAAGCGGATGAAAATGCTCTTGCGCGCTTCGAAAGAAAAGTTCGTCCGGTAATTTTCGGTCCCTTTTGCATCAACGGAGAATGGAGGTGACATTTCAACAGCAAACTCTTGGGGTTGTAAAGCGATGCCGACCTGATCATGTAAGCTTAGACAATCCGGCTTAGTTACCTAGGTCACCTTGAACGCATAGACACCACCACTTCGGCTTGAAAAGTTTTCGACTCCAACCCCGAGGGACTATATATTGTACAATAATAGAGGACGACCTCATGGTCGCTCGTAAATAAGTGGAAGGGAAACTCAGTCTAATTTGCGTTCGCAAGTACCTTGCAAAAGACCGCACTAGTTGGGGCGGCATGTTAGCTGAGATCTTAAGTTAATTAAGATATAAACCTTCTCTAACTGCATGACCATATGACGTGTGCCATACTGTTGGCCACTCAATGGCCCTTTCAAGTTGCAGGGGTATATAACCTAGAAGTTCATTCCTCACCCCAACATGGCTTAACAGAAAGCCTATATGGTCCGATTAGCTTGTAATTAAAATGCCTGTCACACATTGACTTTAAGCTTCTGTTCTGGAGTACAAATTGAGGATGCTAGTATTCGGAACTCATCTGTTAATTGAAGACGGCCAATAAAGTCTTCATCCACAAGAAAAATTCTTTATCACTTAATAGTTAAAGATGATTCAGGGTATATAACCACCGTGGCTGCCAAGTACAAAGCGTATCCTGTCGGTCGTATTTTTAACTACTTCATCGAGTATCTAGGGCCAAATTCCAAAGCTTCAATATTTACTGGTTCATCCCCGCAAGCAATCGATTTCACGTGCTTCTTCAGAAAGTAATCGATCGATTTACAGATCTGAATCACAAAATCAATCATTCAAAGTGGATTACCACAGGAAATTAGGAAACAAAGTATTCATTGGCCATATGTACTCGTATTTCTGTATCGGTCACCATGACTGTAACGCGAGCTCCTGTCTCATTTTGAAAGAATTAACCGATGATGTACATTTTTAAGGATCTAATGGTGTCTGAAGGGTCAATTGCAGATTGTTTTCAGGGCAAATATGACAGTTTTGCACATTGTGGTATATTTTGAGCCAAAAGTGAACCTTATCGTTGACCATAGTTTTGCCAAAAAATTCCGGATCATCGTGCATGCATGCCATAAATAAGTGACTTCAATTCAAGCACCAATTGTAAGGGATATGGCCAACGCATCCTACGCTCTAGGATGAACTTTTTTGGTCTAATGTGGATCTACCGCCTATTGTTGACGAGGAAGTTGAAGCGTTGTCAAATTACGGGAAAAAGAAAAAAGATTCTACCTTCTCCACGATCAAGTAAATAATGAAAAGGCTCCATTCGCCGTCTCTCAAGTCATGTTTTAGCCATGTGGTTGGAAAATGTAGAATTGTTGTTTAATAGTTCACTCCGCCTGCAGCCGTTTGAGAAACTTTACATTCCATGTGCGAGCACGCACAAGGGTGACTGTGTTCATAGTACTTTTGCTGGGTTGTTGACCCTCTTGCTAGGCTTACGACGGTCTCAAAATTCAAAGGCCTTTTTGGTTGGTGGAGAACAGCACAAGCCTCAATTTGAAGAGCGCGTAACGTTCATGACCCGTTGGACTTACCTGCCGGCAATCCAACCGTCAAAATCTATGGCTTACTCTGTTCTTTCGTCGTAATTTTGAGTATAGGTTGATAGACTTTTTAAGTCTGCTATAGAGGCACGGACGCTAAGCATAGGTATATATTTGTTATTGGTTGACTTTTATCGCTATCACAGCAACAAGGAGATGGATTTGTTGATGATAATGATTAATAATTGACGGACGCATATCAAAAAATTAAAATACTTCAAACTTATAAGGGGACAGACAGATTCTAACCTATATCCGCAGATCGACTCTAAACATAACCATTTGACTATGCCAAATGACCTTCCTCATAATCTCTACTCCGCATTCCGCACAACTAAAAGCAAAATTCTCTGCAACTGCACAAAAACTATATTTTTATTACAACCACATCAAAGAAGCTGTTGTCTGTAGCAACTTAAGCCCTGATCCTAGCTTATTGTTGGCTCCAGCAATCTCATTAAGCATAAATGAAACTCGGTCGAGCGGGGAGTAAAATCCCGACAGTGCGAGTAGATGGTGATTCCTCCAAATCTCTCTTACAACAAATACATAAGCAACAGCTAGTGGTCTTTCACTTGCAATTCTATCTTTATGTTTTGAGTTTTACACTGAGATTAAGTGTATCCTGACGCTGAGCTTTGCTTGTCAAGCAAAAATTCTCCTCCAACTTCATTCTGTTTACTGCTTCACTGTGGCATGCTGGAACTTTTCCATGCATAAGCACACCACTGCGGATGGCTTAGCAACGACACTTTGAGGATTTACCTGGATAGCTGTGTGCAAATACCAACAGGATTACCGAGTGGACTTTATCATTTCACATAAAATATTTTAATTTTCCTTTTGACGCGTCCTGTGCTCTAGTTCCTCATTCTTTCACCTCCAATCCTTAACCCAAATCCAGTAAAAGGTCTTGCAAATAATTTGCCATGAAATTTTGATGAATCACGAGTAATACCGTTAAGAAAATGGCAACCCCTCTGTACACATTTATAACACGTGTGCTGGTATGTTTTTTTTTTTTTTTTTTTGTTCTTTTTGCAAAACGAAAGAGAAAATCCGTTTTCAGGATATCTAATCCTGCCTATAAAGTGTCCACACAGTTATTATGTATTTATTGTCGCACCGGATTCTCGAATACTGGGATACCCGAATGCCGGGATACCATCATACCCCACTGTGGACGTTGGGCTCCTTACACCAAAACACTTATTTGTAATAAAGTCATTCGCCAGGGTTTCCTCTGTTTGTTTGATTGTGTGTGCGCTCTGGTACTCAGTAGTGTGTCCAACAGTGCACGCAGATGGGATTCAATGGTATCCTTAAAAGTCCTGCTGGTGTTATGTTATTTTATGACCTCTCTATCACAAGAGTCATGTTCAGTATGGATGGGCTATACATTCATTCATGTGGCAATCTCCAGTCATATCTTACAAAACCACTAATGCCACGCAGAACATGGACGTGGCACATTTGGAAAAACAACCAACAAACGAATGAAAGAACCAAAGAAACGAAAATCTTACGAGAGTATCACAATAAAAATTGCCAAGATACAAATATTGCATCTATTCCAGTGAGAAATGAGTGCGGTGGTTGTATGACAATAATGGCTGGTGGGGCAAATACGGACAGGTTCGGCATTAAATGATATAAAAGTGTTGCCATTATGCAATAGGTCTTTATTTTTATCCATTTTTGGATTACAATTATCAGTAAATCTAGTAATCTAAATCTAATTAGACCTCAAGTTCTGTTTTAGATGGAGTAAATGATGGTTTTCTCTAAATCGTCAAATGTTAAAGACTCTCAATAGGAACAGGGGAAATTGAGCCACTTTTGTGTTTTGAAATATAATCAGCGATGATTCGTTATCTTGAGTCAGGATATTGAACATGCAGACGGTTCCAAAGAATAACAGTCAGCGACTGTAAATTAACATCCATCATTTAGTAAATCTATCCAGCCCTGCTGGCCGGATTGATGCTTTACTCAGACGGTAAGTTACACCATTTGTTATGAAAGGTCTTGGGTTGGTCTACATATATTGACCTCTCAAGGATTGAGTTAGGAACTAGGGCAGACATAGCATCGAATATAAAAATGAGCATTCGCTTAAGAGCTATTTCAAAAGTCAGTCGCTTTTCTTACATACTTGGGTGTTCTAGAGAAAGCGGTTTAGACATTGCCGAAATTAGTTAATCATCTTAACACCTAAGATGAGCCTGAGGCGCATTAACATCTTACGGGACATCCCAAAGTCTGTATGCGTAATCGAGTTCCCACTTCTGGAGAGTATCGGTGCGGAAAAAAAAAGTCATAGATACATTCATACATTAACTCATACCAGCGCCATATGGGTGAAAGGAGAATAGTACGAAAGTACGCCATCATGGAAGTGAACGTATGTATATGAGTACCGCCGGGCATTCCTTCTAGGAATGATCCTGGGGTGAATAGAAATGTTTCCAGGGATGAGCAAAATGATGTTTTTTAGAAACAAATAACGAATCGCATGCTGGAATGTCGGCATAATGACGGGTAAAAGTTTGGAACTAGCAAATGTATTACGGCAATGGAAAATTGATATAATATGGTACGCATTGAAGAAGCCGAATAGCGAGACGTGGCATATTATAAGCAGTGAGCAATCGGAATTATGTATGCTGGACACAGCGGGAGAACTGATTGAAAAGCTGCTCAAATCACTACTCACATATGCAGTACAAAGAGCGGGAGACTTGGCAGGAAGGCAGTACGGGTTCAGGAAAGGACGCTCCACGGTCAGAGCCATTGAAGAAGTGGTGAAGTCTGTTCAAACCGCCCAACAAGGAAGTTGCCGCTCTAAGAAGATCGTTTTGCTGACAACCCTGGACGTAAGAAATGCATTCAACTCAGCCAGGTGGAGTGATATACTAAATGCGTTAGAAAATAGATTCAATATCCCAGCCTATCTATTACATATGATGAAGGACTATCTCAAGGATCAGGAGCTGATCTACGAGACCACAGAAGGCCTACGAAGGAAGGAAATAATATCTGGAGTAGCAGAGGGATCCTGGGACCAGACCTCTGGAACATCTCCTATGATGATATACTGCGGATGGAGATGCCCGAAGACACCTTTCTCGTTGGGTACGCAGACGACATCGCGGCAGTGATAACGGCAAGAAAGTTGAACCAAGTCATGCGACGAACAACCTTCTGGATGGATGAGCACGGTCTTAGTTTGGCAACAGAGAAAACTGAGACAGTCCTTCTGACGAAGAAGAAAATCCCGACGCAGATAGACTTCCAAATTGGATCTGAAGTCATTAAGAGCAAGGACGCGGTGAGGTATTTGGGATTGAGGCTTGACACAAAACTAACTTTCTGGCAACAGATAAAGTATGCAGCGAAAAGAGCCTCTAGAGTTACAACATCACTCAGTAGATTAATGGCGAAGATAGGTGGTCCAACACCAAGTTAGCGCAGGCTATTAATGTCGACAACGCATGCCATTCTCCTATATGGAAGTGAGATCTGGACAGACGCGCTTCGACAAGGAAAGTACCGGAAGCAGATGGCGGCAATGCAAAGACGTGGAGCTCTATGCGTGGCTAGCTCTTACCGAACGGTGTCAGAACCAGTCGCAGGAGTGACTCCCATCGATCTCATATCGGCACAAAGGAAGTACGTCCATGAAAACAAGGCGGAAATCTGATTGGGAGCGGCAATCGACCAAGTAGAACAGCAAATGATACGAAAGTGGCAAGAGCGCTAGATTTCGAATAGCAGAGGAAAGTGGACAGGGAGGCTGATAAGAAATGTGGCTGAGTGGAAAGACCGGAAACACGGGGAGGTCAACTACTTCGTCACCCAGTTCCTCACCGGACACGGTAATTTCAAAGTCTTTTTACATAGGATTGGCAAAACGGATAGCCCAGCCTGCCAATACGACGACTACCCAACAGACGACGTACATCACACATTTTTTGCCTGCAGAAGATGGAAAGCCCAACGCTCAGCACTGGAAAACAGCATTGGTGCCTTCAACCCAGAAAACATAGTGGATAAAATGCTGACGAGTGACCTGAACTGGGGAAGAATATGCCAGTTTGAGGAAGATATTCTCAGAAGAAAGAAAAGAGAAGAAGAACAATACCGGGAAAGCACGTAAACCCGAAAGGGTGTAGGATCACAGACCCTTGAAGTAATGCGAAGAGCGGTCCCAGGGGGTTGTGTCAGAAGCCACAGGGTCGGGAGGAGTTTTAGTCCGCATGATCCGAAAGCATGCGGAGAGAGCCGGACATACGGGGATGGTCAACGCCAACAGGCCTCCCCCTGAACGGGGGAAAAAAAGTGAGCAATCAGAAAAAAATATATTTTGGCGTGAGTTTGATGAGCTTTTAAGTGGAATATCCAGGTAGGCAATGCTTTTCATCGGCACAGATTTAAAGCGGCACGAGCTACAACTACGAAGAGTGCCATGGAGGAAAGGTTTCGTCAAGAAAAACGCAGCAGGAGAAGATATACTCATCTAAATCACACGGCCTTATTACACTAAATACGGTGCTTATAAAGCAAGAACGACATTGGATTACATACAGCACCGGAGGGTACCTTACGCAGATAGATTACGCTGGAATACAGCGAAGAGAGGAATAAAAGTGATCTGAGGCGAACCACAAGCAAGTCAGAACCATCTTTTGCGGACAGAATTTTTCGTGAAAAAAACCAAGGAACCACAAACGAAAGCGGATTCAGTAGAAAAAATAAACTGGCACAATTTAAACAAGGAAAGAGGCCAGATCTAGGCGCTAAATTTACGAAAATGGCCTCAAAGTGGTATAAACCAAGTAGAACTAACTAAAGGCACAATGTATCTGGAACAACTTCGAACAAAACCGTAAGAGTGGTGCGAAAACTCTGTCTTTGAAGGGTGGACTAAGTTCAGCGGAAATATCCAAGCCGTATTCGACTATGAACGTTACAAAAAATGCGAAAAAAGGTGTAGTAGAGACATTCTACGAGTATCTGTCAGTAGAAGAAGGGCATCGCCGAGGCATGGTTAAACGACCTAACTCCCAAGAGATTCAAACTCTGAAGTTCAGCAAAGAAACCTTCTAAAGGGAGACAACGAAATTTGCAAATCCGGTTAAACCGGATAACATACCCTCCGGAGTTTGGGTGACAATCGGAAATCTTGAGTTTAAAAGGCTCGCGACTTTGTTCAATAAAATGACGAGAAGCGATCGAATGCCTAGCCAGTGGCGGGAGAGCTTTCTGGTTTCACTGTTTAAGGGCAAAGGCAACATTAGTAATTGAAACAATTGCTCAATTGTTCTAGACATTCAACAACTGAATATTATTAAACTCCATGGCAGTCAATGCATCTTCGTGGGAAGCATGATGGAAAAACATGGCCAAACTTCGAATGATCTGCATATTGTCTTCATCGACTTGGAATGACTGTTCGACAAAGTTCCCAGAGGTTTTATTTGGACATTGACATACTCGTGTGTAAGAATGATACGCGATATGTACGATGGTGTTAAAACGAAAGTTAAGCGCCCAGTGGGAATAACCGGAGAATTCCAAGTAAGTTAAAGTTGGATTATACGAGGGTTCCGATCGCGGCACTCGTCAATAAAAGCTAGTGAATGGTTGTGGATCTTTTGACAGTGACTTACCGAAGTTTCAGTCATTTTGGACGCTCAGTTTTTAGTTGACAGTCGTCTGAGTGAGTCGATTTGAGTATTTTTTGTGAAAATGGAAAAAATCGAGTATCGAGCTGTTATTAAATTCTTGTTTTTGAAGGGCAACACGCCTACCCAATTCAAAAATGATTTGGACTCTGTGTATGGGGACTCTGCAACATCATCTACCACAGTGAAATTTTGGGCAGCTGAATTTAAACGTGGCCGTCAGAGCTTGGGAGATGATGTACGAGTACGTTCGGGACGTCCAAAAACTGCAATCACTGACGATAACATTGCTAAAGTTCACCAAATGGTGCCGAATTAAAGTGAGAGAGATAGTAGAGGTTATGAAAATGTCCAAAGAAAGTGTTTGCTACATATTAAATCAAGATTTAGGCATGAGAAAGCTGTCCGCGCGTTGAGTGCCGCGTTTGCTTACGTTAGACCAAAAACGTGTTCGAATGAACATTTTCAACGAGTTTAAGTGCAATAAATCCGATTAATTACTGTAGATCAAACTTGGATACACCATTATACGCCCGAAACAAAAATTCAGTCAAAACAGTGGAATGCAAAAGGCGGGCCGGATCCAAAAAAAGCAAAAACTGTTTTTTGGGATAGTAAAGGAGTTGTCTTAATCGATTATCTTCAAAAAGGAAAAACCATTACAGGAGCATACTACGCATCATTACTTGCCAAGCTGAAGGCGGAAATTGCGGAAAAACGGCCACATTTGCAGAAAAAGAAAATCCTGTTCCACCAAGACAACGCGCCGTCTCACACCTCAGCGGTTGCCATGGCGAAAATTCATGAATTACGGTTTGAACTGCTTGACCAACCGCCTTATTCACCAGATCTAGCCCCAAGCGACTTCTTTTTGTTCCCTCATCTAAAAACTGTGCTCGGAGGACAGGGATTTTCGTCAAATGAGGAGGCAATCACCTTCGTGAACAATTGTTTTGCAGAGAAAAACGCCAAGTACTATTTGGATGGGTTAGAGAGATGGGAGCATCGATGGCAGAAGTGTGTAGAGTTACAAGGAGACTATGTAAACAAATAAAAAAAAAATTTAGCAAAAATATCTTGTATCATTGTTCGGTCGGAAACTTTTCAGACAACCATCGTATAAAGCCGGTGTGCCAAATCCTTTCCTTTTTAATGTCGTTTAACATTTTCTATTGAAGCAACACATCAGCGGGTCCTGAACATCTCTACTTTTAGCCGATGTAGGCGATATCATATTCAACGCCGTGACGGCCCTTTAAGAAACTGTTAATAGTTGGAGAAAGGCCCTAGAAGATAACGAGCAACGAATCCGTCGTACTAAGTTGGAAGCAGCAAACACATCTCCTGACACCTGTTTAAATGTAAAGTGTGAAAAATTAGAAGTACCTTGGCTGTGTCGTTAACCACCAAGGAAGTTGCGATGACGATATCGTGCATAGAGTCAATGTGAGGCGGCTTAAATGGATCGAAAACTTTGCTGTATTTTGTGGCAGAAAAATGTCGCTTAAACTTAAGGGCTTGTTATATACGACAGCTTTTACATACGCAGTACAATGTTGAACGATGTCAGCGATGGAAATGAAAATGTTAAGAATGTCAGCCAATGAAACAAAATGTGATCTTATAAGAAACTGATAGTAGAGAAACTTCAAGCTGAACTAATCAGCAGAGTCTCAAGTTCCAGTTCAAAAGAGAGGCCTATGGGATGGTCTTAAGGTCCGCAAATTTAGTCAAGCCCATATGCGGCGGAGCAATAATACAGATGTATTGGAGAAATATGTAACATAAGATGCAACTACTCGTGTATGCGTTACATAAATATTTCAAGGGCTAATAAAAGAAAAGGAAGATTATTGTCATTAGCGGCATCTACAAAGCAAATTAATTGACATATTGGTAAGGATCTACACACCTTTCGGTTAAATTTCAAAACTAGGCCATATCTGAAGTCAATGAAATGAAAGTAGAGGACGAATGCGTTATCTTTTGTAAAGCATTATCGAAACTGATCGCCTGATAAAGAGAATTTGCACCATTCTCCAAGCCTGACCGGTTAAGCGTGAAATGGTAAAGCTAAAAAAAAAGTGTGGCAGGTGGGTTTATCTCCCAGTTGAATACATAACATACTGAATGGGAAAAAGTCTATCCAAAATCTTCAATCAATCGAAGCTGAATTTACATATTTTTTGTGTCCAGTAACTTTGTTTCCTTTGATCAAAGAAATATATGGGAGATTGCAAGAATTTTAAAGAGTCTTGCTAACAGTGGTTTTACGCTTTAAAATAAAAGAATAGTTAGCTTCGGTTCTTGTTCTGTTTAAATAAAAAAAATTGTTCAATTTAGTTAAGAAGTTAAGGTCAGGCCTGGGATACTTTATATAGACTAAGTTGAAACCGCATTCGCAGTTCTGAATTGCTACTATTCCTTGCATAACTCAGGTGATCCTGGGTCGATTTTTTTTGTCAAATGTTCGTCAAATAAGTGCAATGCTAATAGATTTCGATTAGTACTGCGAAAATTTTGAATGAGTCCTATATTTTTATGAAGAAAACAATTGCATTTTCTGCATGCGTTTTATTTAATAACTTCAAAAGTCATCGGCGAATTCTAATGGCCGTGATCCGGTGTTAAGGCGCCTCATCTTACAAAAATTCTTAGAAAAAATTTTGCGAGGGTACATACTCACACACACATACAGACATTTTCTCAAAAGCTGTCTAGGAGCGTTATAGACGCCTTAAAATATAAAGATATCACGTTTTCGGGGTGAATGCAAAAACTTCCCTGTCAGAAAGTTAATAAAACGATAGCGCACATCTCCGGTGTAGTCCAGGTCCCAGCCTCTTCATTTACAGTGTTGTTCCTTTTGTCATTTGTGAGCTAGAGAAAGCAGTCATCGTCATCTAATTCCGAATTGGAACGACGCGGTGAGAATATGCGGGTATAAGTACAACCTTTCACTTTATTTTTTTTATGTTTTTTGGTATATTGGTTCTGTATTGAACCCAGATGACAAGCGGAGTAGTCGACTAATCGAAACTAACCATTACTATCGAGAAAAGAAAAGAGTTTACGCGAGTATACGCGAGTTCTTATAAAACGGCCAATCACAAGCAACTGAGAAATATACGATAAACACGAAATTCTTATCAAAAATAGTCAAACTTGGCCTTTTTGTGGCTCCCTGGATTCCAGTCATCTGCCTAGAACATATGACAACGACTTTAAACTTTGCATCTCTGGAGCAAAATATAACCATCTAGCAATTTCCTAACATCTTTTGTGAACAGAACCATTCGGTTTCCTTCATCCTTTCACCATATTCTTGTTATTGGCAACACGGATTCTAGTCATTTTCATCCTTTCTTAACGAAAAAAAAATAAATACCTACAGGAATCCATTGACCATTGTAACCATATGTCCATCTGGCAAACAAAGAAGAAGAAATCACACCCAAACCCATAAGAAAATACTTACAACTACCAACAACAACATTGCTTCTAACAATAAGAACCGATTAAATGCAGTTGTTTACGAGCATGGATTTATCCCAACCCTACCTCCTGAGTTGTCTTTCTCTGTGTGGTACATCTTTTCCAATCGGAAATAAAGTAAGCATTACGATGATATCTTTCGGGTCATATCGCATGGGGACATCGCGCCAAGTAACATCAACAAACCCAACATATACGAGTAGCACAACATTTTCGATGCCTCGAGATGGACAAACGTGTCTCATATAAAGTATTACACTTGCAATTACCGAAAATGTGATATCTGAAATGGGTGGGCGGGTTAGTCAACTAGTTGGCTGACCGGCCACTAAACTTATACTACTCCTGGCACTTAAACCACATCCCGTATGTCCTGTACATCTCGATAGACATACACATGTGTATATATATATTTTTTTATTTTTTTTTCATTTTTGTTAGCCCAACATGGAGTAACAGCTTTGGGCTGCCAAAAAATTTATGGCTAATAAGGAAAAGGATTTAGGAGCCATCGATGTGTTTGTATTGTATTTGGCTTCGCACAAACACTTCTATATGTTGGGTATGATTGTTAGATTGGACAAAAAATCGGAAAGCCTTTCAATAAAGCTGAGTATAAGTTTGGTAATAATTCAGCAAAAGGATTCCGTAAAGGGTTGTGTCCAGTGTCAAAACCCACACTTATGGATGGCCAAAGGAAGAGGGTTTTCCATGTGTTTATTGCGAGAGATTAGTTTGTTTATGATAATCCTTAAGATATTGGAAATACGAGATGGATACTAGTCAAAGGAATAGACATAAAGTGGCCTTACTGGTGAATGAAGAGTACGAGTAAGTGAAGTAAATGGTGAAGGATGGTAATGAACTCTAATAGGGCCTTATGCAATTAACTCTTTCTTATGAGTTGATATGTTTTTAGTTGACTATAGCCCGCCTCGTTGAATTGATTGCACTAAATTTCAACTGTGGATGGAACTCGCATCGCGGTCTTTTGCAACTTCCTGGCTCCTAAAGCATTGAAGTGGAGATCGCCGTTTCGCATTCCTAAGTTTGAGAAGGTCAGAAACATTCCAGAATAACTCTAATCTTTTATATATCTTGAAGGCGATTTTAGTGTGAGATTTCAGATAGTAAAAGAGTAAGGGTTCTTGAAATGAGTCGCGTTTTTCGGGTCGAGGTAAAATACTAAAACATAATTGTCACTTGATGTTGACAAAAAACAGAGCGTCGGTTAGGTACTCGTATGATGCTTTGTAGTCCACTTTACCCTGGTGGTTTTATGTATTTTCTGATGTACTATTCTCCAGAGTCCTCGAGACCGGGAATCGCTTTCATGTAATAACTAGCATTAGCATAAGGAACTAAGAGAAATTCAGATATAGAAAATTGAATGCATGCGAGAACGACTGAGTCATGTCCTTATAAAGTGTTTCGTATTGAACGTACTGTTTGAATATTGACTGTAGACTTATTAAGACAAACCCTGGGACAAACCAATGTAATACATCAGTTTCCTTTGACTTTAAGGTGCTAAGAAAGCCCTATTTGGAATTATTTTATAAATAACATTCGGGAGTTAGCTTTCCACTGATTGCCTTGTCTCTGAATCTGAATCTGTCAATTACGAGTAGCAACAACAACGACAGAGAAATCCGTTCAAAGTCAAAGTTTTCCTCGTGCATGGCAGTAGCTTGTAACAGGTGGCTCAAAATTAATCACCCTACCGGAAGATGGTATAATTTTTGCAAAGGGCGTCGTAACATACGTCAATCATATTTGACGTTTGTGAACTAGACAGCTGCAGTATACAAACAGACTACTAATGGAGCACTATACTCTGTAAGAGCGTGGAATAATGTGTCGATGTTTTTGACCAATAATCGGCCGGTGGTGTTAGCGCAGCGTGAATTTCGACGTCGATTTCCTAATCGTGTCGCGCCAACAGGGCAAACATTCTGGCGCTTAGCTACTCGACTCGAACAGAGTGGAGCCATAGGAGACCATGCAGGGAGTGGCCGCCACGGGACTGGTCATTCGGCCGAGATTATCGCGGCTGTGACTGCCGATATCGCTGAGAAAGAAGAAACATCAAGAGGCGACGGGCCACGCAATTGGGCATCACCAGACGGACCCTACAGCGAATTTTAGTGAAAGACTTACACATGTTCCCGTACAAAGTGCAAATGGTCATCAGTTAATGCCTCCTGACCGTCAGCCGCTTACGAATTACTCTAACGCCATTCTCAATCTCAACAACGAAGAGGACGATTTTGAGTCGAAAATCATCATGAGCGACGAGGCGCATTTCCACTTAAGCGGTTACGTTAATAAGAAAAATCTTCATTTCTGCGGCACTAAAAATCCGCGTGTGATGCACAAGGAGCCAGTGCATCCACTCAAAGCCACTGTGTGGTGCGGCGTTCACGTGGGATGAGTGATTGGGCCGTATTTTTTTGAGGAAGCCATCGGCAATACGGTCACTGTTACTGGCGAATACTACAGGGCCATGATAAATGAGTTCTTACTGCCGGAATTGGATGAGCGGGGCTTGTTGAACATATGGTTTCAACAAAATGGTGCAACCGCACACACATCATGAGCCACAATGGATATTGTGAAGGAAGCATTTCTCCCGTTTTGGCGATTTGGCATGGCCAGCAAAGATCGCCCGATTTAATCATCCCAGACTTCTTTCTTTGGGGCTACTTGAAGTCGCGGGCTTATGCTAACAAGCCTCAGACAATCGAAGCCCTTAAGAAGAATATTCGACATTAATGCGAACAGTTATCACCGGACATCTTGAGGAAAGTCATGGAAAATGCGATAAAACGGTCACAAATGTGTATCAACACTGGTTGATGGTTGAAGTTACAGAGTCTTTGGAAAGTTTCGGATCTAGTTTAGTACATATATTCAATAGATTTTGAGAAGGAGATGTATTGTATACTTTAGTGATAGTGGTGAGGTGGATTTCAAGGCGAGAGAACCTATCATAAGCAAACCCATCATCGATACCACCACCAGCTACGCTGTAAAATCGATTACCTACGTCAAGATGTAATATGAACAAAAATCAGTTGCTCGTATTCTCAGGTGAAAACTGGGCTCTCCTTGGGATTACGAAACAGCTGAGTTCAAAAATATGGCACTGCACTGAATGCAGTTCGAATGGCTAAGTTACAAAAACTTGAGTTCGTCGAGCGAAAAGACGACAGCACTGCTGTTGAAATGATCTTCGAATCCTCGTGTCCCTATTCAAGACCGAATTTCCGCTTCAACATCAAGTGATTACAGATGCCAGACGTCATTGTACATTGTATAACAAATTACTGTGGATCGAGAGGCAATTGAATAAATTGGCATTTCTAGACTGAGAGTTCAAGATTGTAGTAATGGGTTGGAGGCTCAATAGAATGTCAGATATCCTCTTTGCCGAGGACCTCTACTCATCGTCAAGTCGAGTATTGAAGTCTACGGTTGACCGATCTGCTAGACACTTATATTCGCAGTAAGTTGCACCCAAGTGATCTAGCCCCAAACCGACATGCTTACTCAAGAGATCAAGGTAGAGAAAAGGCCCTGGATGAAGTTATCAGCACGATTGACAAAAGTCTCCACGCTATGTATGCTCCGCACAGTAACATCAATACAACATTAGGATCCATCGAAAGATCCACTTTGTACTTAGATGATGTCGTTCCTTCCCACAAGAGTGAAGTCCTGAATTATGCACTTAGTATCCGCGATGAATGTCTAAAGCTGTATGGGCTGGGATCAATCTTCGAAAAACAGCGGTTTTCCCCTTCACACAAAAAAGGATAACTCCACAATCTGACCTTAGCTTCATAGATAGGACAGGTGGAGATTTAATGCTAAGACTATCCTACTGATGTACACGGCTTTCGTCAGACCCATCTTAACTTAGTGTGGCACCAATCCACAAATAAAATTAGCAATGTAATGTGCTGGCACAACTCATGCTACGAGAACGATGCCAACTGTACTTGGTCTCTTAGGTCTCTAAGAGCAACAAGAACAAGCAAGATTCTCTTGAAAGACAGAACTATCTACTCTTGTTGGATTACTCACATGCCATAATCTTCTGGGGACACATGCAATAAAGCTGCGCCTTACCGACGATAACCTCTGTAGATGCTGTGGGAATGTGGACTCACGAGAGGATACCCTCTACTTTCTTGTGTCACTTTCCCAGCCTCAGTAATTTGAGAGACAGAACTTTATTAAGTTACTATTACTACTTCCAATCAGAGTTATCTGCTGTTTTTTCCATCTCCATTCGCGGATGTACCAGAATAGCTGTGACTCACTTAGGTATCAAATGCAACCAACGCGAGACGAAAAGTGGGAACCACAATAAGCAACTGCAACTGCAATCCAATTCAGATCCCCTTACACAAACGTAAGTGCGCCAAGTTGCTAAGGTGCCTTTCGGATCCCGATACTCCCATCATCCATGGTCCTATCTGTTGGTAAAATGGGATGACTACCATCTGTTTTCTACCTAGACAATCGGATTTTTGATGATCGTTGATGCATCTCTGGCAAGGAATTTAAATACACCATCAGCTTCACTTGCACCCCTAGAAAGCATAATTGGTCTAGTGAATACTGATGTCAAAACAGCTCCCAAGCACTATCACACAGCAGCAAATTTGATCAACCCGATTACACCATCCAAGTTATACGAGTACTATCCAACTAAACTAATGGCCATTCCTTTGCTCAAGTTCATAAAACGATTACGTGAATGAAAATTAACGTCATTCATTTTGTTTCCCTTCCAACACCTCCCCCTTCATTTAAACATTTTCTTGAATAATTAATAGAACCTCATCCACTTCACCTCGAAATCATTCCATTGGTAGCAGAAAAATCTCATCTTTCTGCACACTTTCACCCAAATAGCACCTACTTAACGAACCCTATAAATTAATCTACATTCCAAACATCCCTCAGCCTATGGTTGTGTAAGGAAGCTTCCCTTAAATAAATCGAGCTAATCCTTCATCTGGAGATTCATACGTTTGTAGGAGTCTGCTCACATGATACGAATTGTCGAAATCGTACTCCAGTCAACCCTAACTAACATCATTCGTTTGCTTGTTTGGTAAAGTGCCACATAGTTTGATGGGGGCTAAAGGCGCCCTAACCATTCCCAATGGAGGATATCCTTAGTAAAGGATGTTGGGGTAGAAAGGTTGAAAATTATGATGACACATTGGCGGCGCGTTAAACCATCAACCAGAGCAACACATTTGAAAGAGTACCACCGTCGTCCCTCATATTAGGAATGACAAATTACAAAACCATTAAGTCATTTTGCGGCCAAAAAGGAAATGCAAGGACATCGTAAACAACAGCAGTAGCGGTAGATACGTGAAGCGTCTGTTAACGCACCATAAGTGCCATGACTAAATTGGCATTAAACGAACTGGCGTTGCTGTGTCATTTATTCACTCAGTTAAGGATGTCACGGCATGACTACGAGACGGAGACAATGTCAACGACTAGAACGATGACAACAAGGACGACGCGCTCTCAGCTCTGTTGGCCAGAAAACGGGATTAGTTTGTTTTCAGAAGGTGGCTGCTGGCTCGAGGAAACTAGAACATAAATTCATCATAATACCAGGCAGTCGGCGCGGCATATAGAAAACTCTAAATACCACATACACACATTTTAACTTCCCCCAAACTCTATTCGGGAGATAATCCGAATGCCAACACATTGTTTTGTTTTCCTTTCTCATGTGAACGACTGCGACTAGGACTACGACGACGGCAGTAATGAAAGAGGCAAGGGACGCTTACAGGATAAATATTAGCACAGGACGCACAGTGTGCAATGGAAGCGTCCAAAAAGGAGTAGGCCATTCAACGATAACCACGCAATGACAGCGACAGCGACAACATCAACTACGACGACGACGACGACGACGACAGTTAAAAGAGTGACTTATAGCCAGGATGGAAGGAAAAACCCAGGACGCCAGTGTTGGCAATGCTGATGCTGATGGTATGCTTCTTCTAAACCTCATCCTGATACACAGTCACCGCTGATGATATAGTGAAGGGAGACATACATTCCAGTGATGTCCTTGATTACTGCTATACGAGTAACATAGCACGCCTTGGTTTTGGTTTTCGGCAAGTAATCGCTTTCTGGAAGAGGGCTAAGTGGGTGGAGGTGAGGTGGTTTAGTTTGGATTCGTGTTGGACAGCGCATATGAATGTCAAGTGCAGGATACTCGGTGTATGTTAGTCGTATGCAAATATGTGATAAAGGAGATGCGTTCCAAGCAGAATTGTCAACAGACTTTACGCATTATGCTCTGAGGGTAGATAATTGATGCTGTAAAGCTAATAGCTGTATACTTGTCTACTTAGGATTGGGCTCTTGGATTGAGTTGTAGGACGCGTGGTATGGGCAAATAAATGGTACATGCTAAGTGAATCTGCAGGATTACATTCAAATATTTGAAACAGTAATCGGAGTAGAATTATAAAACTTTTTACTAATCCATATACGAGTACAGAGCAGCGCAATACTCTTGTTACAGTGTAATGAAGCTGACTGTTCGCCTGGGTTATAAAAGGGTTAATTGGTTTCGGCTCCCATGGATGAGTCAATCGTTTTTTTTAGTTTTCTAAGTATGTGGACCTAAATATGAATAGCCTTTAGCAATTCCTTCAAAGAACTATCGGCAGACGAGCAGTGTGCCGCATCAGAAGATGAGGGTGACGAGGAAGCTAGAGAGCTCGATAAGCTGATTAAAGAGCTGATAGCAAAAAGGGAGAAGATGCGACAGAAAAGACAACAAGAGCAACAAAAACAACAAGAATTAGAGGTTTGAGAGCGACGACCTTAAGTTCGTGGGGGTCAAGCCGTTTACCACGGCTGCGGCAAGGGGTGGTAACCGAAAATTACCATTTTTTTTAGTGCAGCTAACGCCCGACAGTAAGACTGATAGTTTACGAAGTATAAAGTTTCTTTACTATCATTCTGTTAGTTGGGAAAAATTAAAAAGGGTAGATCGCGTACTACAATGTATGCGCTGCCAGAGGTTCGTGCACGCCGCAGCTAACTGTAACATGCAGTTCAGATGCGTGAAGTGCGATAAGAACCACAAATATGGGGAGTGTGCACTAGGTAATGATAAAGTAGAGGATAGGAGTCAACTCTTCTGCGTACTCTGCATGAACTCGGGACATCCCGCCAGTTATAGAGGTTGTCCTAGGTTCCAGGAGCTGAAAAAGAAAGTTCAGGCTAGAAAACAGTTAATAGAAGAAGGAAAACGTCTAAAGAGTCGCGCGTTCGCTAATTTTGTAGCACCCAATGTGTCCTTTGCCCAAATGGCAGCTGGATCGAGTGGTGCCACAATGACATTAAAAAACACGTCGAAAGTTGCCGAAAAGGCACCGGAGACGGATCTGGACCTGAAAGCGATCCTTCTGTCACTGCATGGAAAGATTGATCACTTCCAGAAACAACTTAATGAACAAGCAGCTCGAATAGACGTTATCTATTCGACACTGTTTGATAAGACTGGCGCGCCGATATAATGTCTGATACGCTGAATGAGGTAAATCTGAAGATCCTTGCAGTGAATGTTAAGTAAGCGAGTGCCCAGATGTTATTTTGGTAAGCGAAACGAAGCTTAACCAGAATCACAAAATTGGCTACAGTGGTTACAATATTTATAGAAGAGATCGGCCTAACTCCACAAGAGGGGGTGGGGTTGGTGTACTTTTACGTAAAGGCTTGCGCCATAAAATCATATATAGCAGGGTCGTGCATGGGTTCCAGGTGTTGGAAGCGTGCATCGTATGCATTCGCTTTACGCACCTGAAGCACTTCTTCCCACTCAATTTGTAACAGAGCTCGAAAAACTTTTTCGTTCTCTGCGGTTACAATCGGAAGAAAATTTTTACTTTTTGGCCGGAGACCTTAACGCTAAACACGCGGTATGGGGAAATAATCCACCAAATATCAGGGGTAATCAGTTATTTAACTGGTGGTGTTTACATAGGATTGAGTACAAACTCGAGTTGTACGCGACGGATACCCCCTCTTTCCCATCTGCTGGTTCCTTTTTGGATTTGGCATTAATAGACAATAGGGTGGAACTGACGAACATAGAACGACCCTCTAGGAACTGTTTGAGAGCGTTTGAGTACGACAGCAACCACTACGGACTCGCCGCTACAGTACGGATCCAGAACGAGCAAACACTGCTGGAACAATATGATCATGTGTTCTCATACGATTATCGTAGAGTAAGATGGTCACGCTTCGGCAAAACTCTGAAGCGTAACTTGCGTTCGAGCGGGATTGATCCTCCGAATAATAGAAATCTGACAAACGACGAGATTGACCGACATTTAACAGAAATGGACAATGTAATTAAACAAACTATGGAGCAAACTATCCCTCGGATACAACACTCCGAAGACAATCAGACTAATAAGTACCGAACTCCCACAATCGACGCACTGTACGCACACAAAAGTAGATTGCTCTCGAGGCTAAAACAGCTATACAGACGGTTTACTGACAGGAACAATACTGAAATAAGAACACTAAAGTCAGTGATAAAAAACCTGAAACAATTAATAAAAGAATATTTACACAATATTTACAATATTTACACGAGTGATCTAATAGGTAACCTCAATCACGCTATAGCGCATGCAGATGATTTAGTGGCGTACAGATCAGGACCAAAAATCTAAGTCATTAACACCCTTTTGCAACGTGACTTCGATCATATTAAGGAGTATTGCGATGATTGGAAATTGAAAATTAATTTTCAAAAGTCAGAAACAATCTTATTTAGAACTCCATTGAGAAGGGCCTCTTGGGATACCAGAAATAACTGGCGAAATTTGGCCATCATTGGACAGCATGGACTGCCACTAGCGGTGAGAAGCGCAGTTAGATATCTTGGTATCTGGCTTGATAAGTATTTATATTTTGACAAACATATAGATGCTTGTCTGGCTGGAAATTGTTTCAAAGCAGTCAACTTGATTCCAGAGTGAAAGTCATATGCTACGTGGCCCTAATCAGGACAATCATCTCTTACGGTTGTCCGGTGTGGTTCAATGTAGCGCCGTCTTATATGGAAATGATTCGAGTGTTTGAGAGACAGTGTCTTAGAACTTGTCTTCGATTGTACAGAACACCTGAGTCAGAGTACATAAAATACTATCCCAACAAAGTTCTTTACAAGGGAGCTGGACTAAATAGGATTGACAATTTCCTAATTAAGGTGATTCGAAGGCACGTCGCAAGAGCAATGACAAGCTATAATAGCCTGATCGTTGGGGCATATTACCCCAATATAATGTATCACGAGAGTACACTTCAATCTGGCTTTATCCCGCCTGAAGCATTTCTCCATATTGATGTTAAAGGGTTAGTGCAAAGTAGGGATGGTATTCCGGTATTATACCACCGCCACCGCGGTGAGAGGGAAAAGCGGCTCATCTACGACGGGTACGTCGCCAGTGCTCCGGAGCTGTTCCGTTTTAACCCTGCAATTGCGGACAGGGATAAGATCGATGCCGAAAAGCAGCGCACCGAATATTGGTGGCTTAGAGAAGGGGAGAGCGGCGATACGCTCTCCTACGTAATTTCTCCTAATTTTTCTTAGAGAATCATATATGTAAATATGTTGGTTATATAAGCTAAGCCCTAAGATAGATTTTAGGTCGAAAGACATTAGTTGTAGTAATATCGTTAGGTTTAGAGCGCTCGGTAAGAGCCAGTAAGCTCAATTAAAAAAAAAACTGTTGCTATTAAATTAGATTTAAGCATTTTTGTCTAGTACTTAAGTTGTGATATAGAAAAAAAAAATAATAAAAATAAATTTAAAAGTAAAAAAAAAGTATGAATAGCCTTTAACGAAACAGCAGGAACCATTTGGACGAGTACGAGTATGTGCTTACTTTTGCATTTTGATGCACAGAGAGTACAACGAGAGAAGCTTAACTTGCGGATATTTGCCATTACTTCCCGAAAAGGTGGTGATCTACGAAATCAATGGGCTGTAACCCCAACACATGCCGACTTGATTTATGAAGCCAATGAGAAAAAGGAATCATGCGCAGAAATAAGAGCGATTAACTTTAGGTATAATCACGCTTATCTTCCATCGAAAAGTGAGAGGAACATCAATGTACATTGAGGAATCTATTGAGCATTCTGAAGAACTAAAAATAAAGCTCGGAACCGATGTAATATCTTTACCATTTCATCCATTTGCTGCCCACCGTAAGGCCTATGAGCAATAGGACACAATTATGACTTCCAATAGACGAGAAAACCGACTGCCCGACTGATATGTACCACGAAAATACCCGATCTTGTAGATTTTCTCGTTTCAAAAGGAAGTTTCCGGCCATTCATTGATTATACGATGCAAAAGGAAATTCATGCACGAGAAGGACTTTGTAAGCTTGTATACCATGCTTTTTACAAAATCTTCCATAAAGTGGATAGACACAGCTGCAATTGGTTGGAACAATGAAAAATCGACTTTTTGGGTCCTCCTCAATAGAACGCTCCACAACAGCAAGAGTTACTTTGATATGCACTGAACGTATACGTATTATCAATAAGAGCATGCGTGATCCATGGTTATTCAAATGACTTTCTCAGACGGACGATTATGTCGATTATGGACATAGCACACGAAAATTTTTGCGAACTGAACTGCAAATTTTTGAAATAAATTTCCACAATTTACAAGCACTATTCTAGCATAAGTCTATTCTTGGTAAAATAAGCTGTGAGGTGTCACCCGCTATATTCAAAACAAAAACACAAAACGGCCTGGATCATAAAATTTGTCTATACCTTTAAAGGTCCAGGAATTATTTTTTCTATTTTTCAGTGTATTACGTGGGAATCGAACCCAAACATCTGGCGTTGTAGGTGCCGAACTTTACAAACAAGCAATGTAAAAATGGACAGCGAATTAGTTTTCAGTTGTCCGTTTTAGTATTCGCGATTGTTTGTTAAACTCAATTTCATCTCGAAGCTAAAACTAAATTTCATAGAACGAAGCTGGACTTTAAGAATCGTTTTAGCTAGAACACAGTTCTGAGACCGAGTTTGTGTAATAAAAGCGTCGTTGTACATCACGTTTCGTGCTTCTACCATATACCAAAATATATCAAACAGGAGGCTAATGTGCTGAAAGCCTCTGCTAATCTAAATACCCGGCCGTTTTATATGGTGAAGTCATACATTCCATATCCAAATCAACCTCAAAGAAGGTTCCCGATGATGTTGTAATGTCTCGTGAGATTTCTTGCATTGAATCGCGTGCTGAATCTGGCTGGTTTCCGCAATCACAGCTCAACTAGTCTCTCCGTGTATGTATAGTATTTAGCAGAAAGCAAGTAAGAGTTCTAGGCCAATTTTCTGTCCTCCAATTAAAGATAGAATCCTTAACGTTAGCAATAACCGGTTCACACCTAATCTACGATTATGTGTATCTGACTAGGAGTAATCATATTCTGCGTCAAAAATCAAAACCAATGCCGACTTTAATAACTTTGATATTCTGTACGTATCCTTCATAACTGATGACGTCTACCTACCCCCAATCGTTTCAAACATAATCCATTCCCATCATTTACCTTATATACTTTCTCATCACAGATTTATCCACATTACAAATGAAAATTACAAGCAATTTGAAATAAATGGAATTTTTTGTTACGTTCAACTGGACTTGGTATGGACCTTTCTAACACTACTGGTCGGTCTCGGTCTCGGTTTCGGTCTGGGACCGCGTGTTGTCCTTATTCAAATTAGTTTGCGAATGCCACCACTATGAATAAAACAGAAAACTTAATTTAGTATTCGCTGAGAATACCAGAGTGGTGTGTGTCCGTCCACTACTCAACTATAGTTTGCTGCCGGACAAAATGAACCAAGGATGAGGACGCAACTAAACGAATGTTTAGAATTCCAAATAAAATTACCGGCGACCCAATGTTGCAATAAAAATCCTGACAGCGAAATTTCCATCAACAGGGAAATTTTATTGCTCCAAGAGAACTAAACGAATGGAACAGATCTGATCGCCATCGTCATCGGATAATCAACTCACGTAGTGTCCAAGATGAAATCACTATCGCATATGCATAAATGGGGAATTTATTTCGAATGATTTCGTCGCTTGGGGTCTGTGTGGCAGGCAAAAGATAGAAGCCAGAAGGCAGAAACCAGAAGCAGCAGCCGCTACAAGTCCTGGAAAGGACAAATTGTATCGCATATTTTGTGTCCACCTGCGCGACCACAAGTTTTACGGATGCCACCTCTACTCTCACGAACGGCGACAGACTTTCAAACGTATTTATATCTGTAGTAGTTGTATGTGTGTGTGTATTAGTGTACCTATGTTTGTAACAATTACCGATTGTGTCGTATATTAGGGATTTTTATGGTGACAACACTGTTGTTTGTGCAGGGTAGTTGCAGGACACATATTTGACCCTCCTCTCTTCGCCATCCCTTCGACCATACACATAGCCAAAGGTTGCGAAGTAGCTACTGCTATTGCTGAGGAGGAGACTCATAAAGTCAGAGTGGGATTGGGCTGGGATCTAAAACGTATTAAGATATTCATCGGACGGACATCATATGTTCCAGTTAGATTTTTACGGGCACTGGTTACCTGCAAAGGACATTTAGTGACACAAAAATGCCTATTTACGAGACAGCAGTGTTAGTCAAGCGAAATCGAAGACTTTTTCTCTTCTTACCCGGCCATCTTAAAAGGTACATGTTAAGGGTTGTTCCTAGGTTAGATGAGGATATTACTGTAATTTGATGTGGGCGCAAATATTTTAGTATCCATTTAGTCCGGCTATCTAAAGAGTCGACAATAACTTCTGATCGCAGATGAGACGAAATCGAAATAAAGAAGCTAAGAGCTTAGGTATTCTACTGGAGCAGAAGCCAAATCAATGGAAAAGGGTTGGATAGCGATTTTGGGTTTGGAAGAAACGAATTCCTATGGGAATCAGATTCTTTTTGATAAGAGGACATTCACAGCATCTAACCTGGGTGTTTTATGATGGGGGCTTAGCAAAAGGAAACCCACATAAAATAGTGTAATGCGGGATGTCCTCACAATAAAATAGTTTAACTGAACTGTAGATACTTTTGAGAAAAGATAATGCTTGGTGATGGTTTTCCTTTTGAAAAGGTAGTTCCATTCTAAATTGAAATAATTGGACGACAAAATGGTTGTAAGATGAAATTAAATCCGAATACTGTGTAAGGGAAGCATTTGCAAATCAATTTTGAGAGTTAATCACGTGACTAAAGACGCAACAAGAAGAAATCTTAAACACGGTTCTCCGCAGACATATTTGCATGTCCCCGACATTTACTTCTGTAAATTCTATGCCGGTAGAATATGTGGCAAAAAATCGACCAATTGGAAAGGGTTGTTTGTTGTTATGTTACTTTATTAATTGTCGAAGATTCCAATATTGAACTCCGGACTTCGGTTGAAGAGACAAATTTGCTATCACAATTCAAATTGAACAACTCTATCTTCCGATTCGAAGTTCGAATAGTATCTATTGGCTGAAATGTTAAAACTCCAAACATGGGCGTTCCGCCAATCAGCACAAAATACGAGTATATAACTCATTGCCCGGCATATCTAATCTCTCCACACCATCGCAACAATTTCATTTATTCTAATCATCATACAGTACAATTCCAATGGTGAGATAACAGAGTGACCATTTGAAAATCACTTGAAACAATATCCACGAGTGCTGAAATTCTATCCCTGATTGAACCCACCAAACTGCCAAAATACTGAAAGCAATCAGAACATCCACTTTGGGGCCTATCCCAGAGGAGATATTGAAGCACCGGTACGTAGCAGCAGCAACAACAGCAGCAAACGATGGTTAACACAATAAATTGGCATTAAGAGCGCAATCAAAATTTTTCGGATAAATCCACCCGCTAAACACTGGGGTAATCTCTAGGTTTCTCCCTAAATTGGTGTTGCCATGCATTTGTGTATCTGTGCATCCTTTACGCCCCTAGCTAAACACTGAACCGAGTTGGGCATAAATTAATAACAATTCCTGTTTGAGTTTTATTATTGTCGCAACAATTGCATTTCAAACGTCCTCCCTGGTGATGATGGTGTCCATAAGCTCTAAGAGGGATAGAGAATCACTACGTATACCTCGAAATGGTGAACTTGATATGATAGTCAGTATTTAGAGGACACCTCGTGTATTGTGAAAAACAGACAAACCAACCAGCCTGCCAAACGACCGACAAATGCTGGTTTTGTTGAAGTGATTTCGTTTCATTTTCTAGTGGATTTGCAGATGTTCAACGACTAACATGAGATCTGCATCTACGAGTATTTTCGAGTACATTCAATTGGTGTCTACTGAATGGGCGGTAGGTAGATTGGTTCTCATTTAACTGTTATGTCGACACGATATTCTCACTTTGGGAGTTAAAAATACCCTATCCCATCACTATTGGAAAGCTAAAATCCTCATTTTTATGATGCTGTCATCGATACCTTCAAATTTCAATGGTGGTTGTGTGTTTTACCATTTCTGTTCTATCTATCAGCTGACGATGTCGATTTTGAAGCGATTAGGTTGAATGCTTTTCCAATGAAAACCAGCGGGGTCAAGAAGTGTCAAGTAGGTTAGTCAAAGTGATGTTTTCATATTAGTCTTAAAAGTTTCACAAAAGGAAGGATACAAACACTGTAAACTTAGACTACCTCAGTATATTTGAAGCACTTAACATCCTATACATTAGTTGGAGCAGTTGGAGCATGACACGTAGTGGACCAAATTGATCCCTGTATCGGCCGATTACTCCTTCTTTAAAACATATGGAAGTTGCATATGTTTCTATTATTTTACTAAATGTATTTCAATTTCTCAAAATTCCTCTCATCAAGGATCATTACCTACTTGCACAACTCTAAAAATCCTTCTTACCAACAATTCAGAGGTGACCTCAAACTTTGAAAGTGAGTCTAATTTTATTCCATTAAAACCCCTTTTTCGTTTACCTTTCACCAACTAATCTCAAATGTACCCACCTACAGATAAACCTCGGAAAGTTCTGAGAGGAAAAGGTTAAATATGCAGGTTGAAGCTTCGAGGATCTGATGATATCAGACCTATCAGTCTGGCATTCGTTCTGGTAAAACACCTCGTAAGAATCCTCAATTCTTGTATCCAGTGTAGCATCAATCACAATCGATTGAGAACCTACTACACTCTTTTTTGCGACCTTCTGAAAAATCACAAGGCCATACAATGTTGGCAGCCTTTAATGTAGAATGAACTTTCAACCACCTATCACCATTAGCTCTCTTCAAAAACTGGACATAAATAAATCCGTCTGTAGCTTGATCCACTTCATTCTCAACAGTAGATTCATAGAAGAAGCGATCGATCGCTGCTCTGCAAGAAAGGAACTACACTGAGGAACACCCCAAAGCGGTGTACTCTCTCCTCTCTTATAGAGCCTAGTGCTCTGTGAGGTACTTACTGAATTAGAGGACACAGGACGTGGTGTGGTATATTACGCAAACAACGTCACTTCTAAGCATTCTTAAAAATGTGGCTGTGTGCCTTATTGTTGGTTCGGCCAAAAGGGAGCTGTTCCTCTTTAACACAATTTTTTATAATTTACGCGCGCCTAAGTCGTTAGATACCCTTTTACTGTTGCCAGGGCGCGGGCGGAAAGATACAAGGAGGAGAGAGGAAAATTGTTTTTGTAGTGGTTTGAAACTCAGGTGTGTTTGGTTTCTATGTTTGCTCTCCAGGGGTGGGAGTCCGAATAGGACGGAGAGTTTTTCTTCACTCAGAGTGATTCGAGGTATATCACAGTATTTTTCTTTTCTGTTATTGAAACTCTACAACAGCCAAATCTACGTGTCAGTGTTATGCCTTCACACGCAGAATTTTTCTGTTTGAGTTCCAATTACACAATGAAAAACTGACTTGCAATGGGCAGGATTCGAACCTGGACCCTCCGAGTGAGAAGCGTATGCTACTACCACTACACCACGGCCACTGTCAATGATAAAAAGTCTTCACATAAGTATTAAGTTTCCAAGCCAAAGTTTCCACTATTCACACTTTTAAGCACTATCTACAGCCAATCAGGATAACTGTGTGGCCCAAGAAAAGAGATACATCCGATTTCACAGATATAATCACGTGACACCGTGCCAAGTGATTGAGTACTGCTGGCAACGATTTCTACGGGGTCGACGAGGAGGAGAAATTTGTAGCCCGCATCAGAATTCCATTCTCAGACAGTTACCACTTTTGAGATCTAAATATTCACTACTCTATGAAGACCACCGACCTTAATATATTTAACATGTAGCGACATCTTGATGAAACCACATGCCCCCCGAATCAATGTTCAAACGGGGGCGAATTGACAAAATCGCTTACACCGGCTGTATATTACATGAAATAGGTGTGAGTGTTGATAATTTCTCATAATGTGATCACCAAAAAATTCATGTGTTATTCACAACCGTTGGCCAATTGTCACTTGAGCAGAGAGAGTAAGAGAATGAAAATACATTGGTAAAAGACCTGCGCAGTCGGATGGCCAACTGTTTTGAATACCACTCTAACTACTTTAACCAATTTTGACGACGGGCTTAGCCGTTATCCCTATGACAGGTAGTGTTCACCTCAAAGAACTATCATATTATGTGCAATAAAGTACCTTTCAGGACCTAAATGGCTGATTCAATTTAAGGAACATCTGTGTGTACTTCAGGTATTGGTATGGTGCGATCATAACGATCATGGGTTTAATGTCAGCAATTTCAAGCAGAAATCTATTCCCGCGATCGTCTGTCATCTCTTTCAAGAGTTTGATATCTGTTGCCTCTTTACGAGAGGAACTAATTACTGTGGGAATATTGGGAAAAAACGGTACGAAGTCTCTGATATATTTTTTATTCATCAGTTATTGATAGGTGACAACAAAAGCCCAACCTATGGATCATAATTTATGCATAATTTCCAGGCTGTTCTACGAGTATCAATGAAAAACTGGGTTTTCCCAGTGATTTAAGAAAACTTTTCAGTACCAATGGTGACTTTGTTATCTTATGGAGGTGATTTAAACTGTAGACACAGAGACTGGAATTGCAATAGAGCGAATGTATGGAGGTATATACTATCCAATCTCTATAACTGGTTTCCAATTACTATATCTCTCCCATCTAGTGCAACTTATGTAAAAGTCCATCTGCGCTTGACCTATTTATCTCAAATGTTTCTAATCATTTGTCACAACCAACCACTGTAACTAAGTTCGGATCACAATCCAATTATTAGTAAACTTAAATATTATAGAGAACTTAAGACTAAATATATTTATTAGATATAAAAAATACTAATCGAAATCAAATAGAATCAAAACTACGTGACTTTTCTACAGATCTCAAGAATATCAGTTGTGTAAAAAATATAGGCCCATAGTGGTGGAATTTTCTCACCAAAAAAAGAGAAAATATAATAGTATACGAGTAAGACTTTCAAAATATATTTTAGATGTAATTAAAACCAGAAATGTGGCAGTTACGTCGGACACTCCACTTCCATTCTCCCACTCTCATCCTCACCCACCACAAACGATCAAAGCCATGTAAGATCATTTTCCAAGCGCAAGACACATGACTCCGAATGTGCATACAACTTTTGCCTGCAAGCATTTCTGCGCTATACGCGCAAGGCATAATCTGTCACCTTTTCATATTCCTGCATTCCACTCCCATAGGCAAGCCATTGCCCCTAAAAAGCTGTGTCAACAATATTCTACATGTAGTGAAGTTCAAATGGAAAGTAATATTATAAAATAAATTTCAGTCTTAGAAGAAGATTCAATAAAAACGGTCATAACATAAAAGTGTGCGTTTATCTCAATAGTTGCGAGTAAGCAACTCTAAAAATTATTTTTTTTAAAAACGTTGCCGCAAACAACGTAACTTGGCAAAGAAGAAATTGGCAGCTATACAGACACTTTTAAAAATGAGATGAAGTGTAAACAAATTTCAGTGCTTATAAATCTGGAACAAACCAAAAGCTACAAGCTCCAGAGTTGAAAAAGAATGCTAAACTAAACCTAAAAAATTCAAGGTAATCAGGAACAAAAATAGCCACATTCTACCTTTTCAAAATTACAGTTATCTTGATAAAGCGAATGATCTCGCCTCCAAATTTGTCAAGAATCAGTCGGTGTCCGAACGCCTTAGTGACCCGGTGACAACCAGAGTCGTTAATGATAAAATGAAAGATACCGAAGATGACATTATCTAACAATCAGCTGGACTCGATGGATGCATACAAAGAAGCTAAAATAGGAAGCCTCCCAATCAGGTAGAGAGCTATCGCCCAATAAACCCCCTCAGTGGTTTAAATAAAATCTTTGAAAACCTTCACAAAGACAAATTTTTCAAATCATAGAAAATAAGATAATAATATTTTACCAAACGAACAATTTGGATTTAGGCGCTCTCATAATCATCAACATCACTAAATATGGCCACGGGGATAATTTTACTTGGCATAGTAAAAGCCTTTGATTGTGTATGGCATAACGTGTCTTATCTTCAAAATGATTAAATTTTCCACCGTTTTCAATCCCAACGTTCAATTAATGCATTCCTGAATAACAGTCGTTCTGATGTAAAATATGTGGAGTTCTGGAGTACCATAAGGTTCTGTTCTTGGTCCCGTCTTGTTTAACCTATTTACATCACATGAGCTCGCTCTCAATATTGAGACGAATCTAGTCAATGTGGTTAGCATTTTGAAGGATTATTACACAAAATGGAAAATTAAATCAAATTGAAGAAGAAAAGCTTGATATCTACCCTCAAATCACTTGCGAATAAATGATATTTTGATTAAATGGGAACCATATCTCAAGTCTCTAGAGGTTTATCTTGATTCTAAGTTACTATTCAACCATCATATCACCCAAACCCTGAACAAAGCTAGGTACTAGACTTTTATATCCTTTTACTAATAGAAAATATTCTAAACGAAACAGAGAACAGGCAAATAGAAGCGGTCAACCTAATCGGAGGGAAAAAAACCAATCAGCCGGTAAATATACCGCTAATTCCATAGAACAAATTCATTTTAGTTAGGTGGTTCAGTCACACAAATGTTTGGTTTTGAAAGTGGAATCAAAACCTTGGATTGTGGTGTATGTCGCTGTTAATGGGTGCCTGATGAGATTCCTGGTTGACACGGAGCCATCTTATTCGCTGGTTGGACTAGAAAGATTCTGGCAATTTGGACAACCTGAGTGTTTTGCCACAACCAAATGCTTTGAAGTATACGGGGAAACACCAGGAAAGTTGGAAGGTGAACTAAACGTGGAGGTAACCTAAGAAAATTCCAAACATCAAGTGAACTTACTCGTAGTTAAGGGTTCTAGTGCTAATATCAGCTTAAAAATTCAACATTGAACTTTACAAATTAAGACAAATGTTTCCCTCCTCAAAAACATCGAGACGCTATGCGTGAAGTATTCCAAAGTTTTTTCATCGGGTTTGGGCCAGTGCAGATCTTTTCAAGCACACTTGGAATTTAAAGAGGGTACAGTGCCAAAATTTGTACTTCATCGTCAAATTTCCTATGCTCTGTTAGACGAAACGAAGAAAGAACTGGATCAGTTGGTGGCCGAAGGAATTTTGTCTTGGGTTCAGCGTACCCAATGGGCTGCACCGGTAGTGATCGTCGAGAAGGCCAATGGACGAATTTGAATATGCGGCGATTTTAAAACAACTTTGAATCCTCAAATTGCATGCAACCGTCACCCGCTGCCTCGACCTCGAGATTTGATCCATAAGTTTCGGGGAGGAAAAATCTTTACCAAGATCGGCCTGTCGGAAACATGTATGTAGATTGAGTTGGACGAAGCGTCCAGAGATTAAGTGGTAATCAATCCACCTTTAGGTCTCTTACGGTTCAATCGATTACTGTATCGTGTGAGCAACGCACCAGGGGAGTTTCAAGGGGTCATGGAACAATTTTTAGCGCATCTGCCGGTCGGCATTTATATCGACGATAGGAGGAGCACCTGCAAATCTTGGAAGACGTTCTAAAGAGATTGGAGGAAAATGGATCCCAATGCAACAAGCAAGTGTACGTTCGCATCAGCAGAGCTCGAATATCTGGGATACACGCTCAATTCTAAGGGTATAAGTCCCTCCGAACGTGTTTCTCTCAATATACAGATCGACGCCGAATCCACAGAAGTCATTTCATAGAAGTCTCCAGCAGAGCTGTTGCATGGACGACAGCATAGCAACCTGCTTTCGTGTTTTCTACCAGACCAACATAAAATGTCTTTTTCAAGCCAAAAAAAAGTGGTTCGAAGGAGTAATTATTCGCGTTTTGGGTAGTAATATGTACGGTATTCAGACTGATGAAGGATACATAAGACGTCATCGGAACCAATTACGTTTACTTAAGCATCAACCAGAAGCAGATTTTACCTTCATTAGAAGTTCAGAAACTGAACCAAGTTCTAAACGGGAGCCAATGGAAGGTAAGGGTAAATCTAATAATCTTAAATTTTTTTCATCTTTTAGGCAAAATAATGATGAGAATTTCCTTGACAACATTGTGAATGAAACAAAGCATGAACCACTGGAGCCGGTCTCGCATCCATCATCTGAAGTTCGTCAGCACGCTTCCACCAGTACTAGAACTGATTCATCAGCTGCTCAATTCGAGTTCAGAAGATCCAAGCGAACTAAAGTGCCACCTGTGAGGTTCCCTCAAGGATGTTAAAATGCGTTGCGTCCTTGTAATTGAAGCGGAGGAATTGTTGTAATTGTAACCTTAAAGTAAATTTAAGTTGTGAAAAAGTTCTGTTAATTCCAAAACAGTTTAATCAATACACTTGGGCCTCCTGAGCTACATAGATGGCGGCTGTATGCTGTTATAGATTGCTCTTGATTGTCATAGATTGCACGTTAACTAGACCGGTATGCCATTGATCTAAATATTGTCCTTGCTGGAAAAACTGTCCTAAATAGATAAGATATGACGAGTAACGATATTTGCTCAATTATATTACAACCCGTAGAGCCCCAGAAAAGCAATGTGTTGCCCTTTTGCAGTTTGAACATATATCCCAAAGGCTTTGCTGCTCTTAAAAGGATCCTTTCCAAGCTTAAAGAAAGTGTACCCCTTTCGAAGATTATCTTTCTTTTGTAATTGCAAAAATGTAACTTTTTTGTTATTTACTTCAAACCGACACCACTGTGTTGAACAAATGCTGCCCAAGTTCCTTGAACAGTGCAGTTCCACTGTTCATGATTGTTCGTCTCGCTGGTGTTGTAAATCTGCCACACGATGCCACAACACCGGTTAGTGTATGCCCAAAATTCAAATGTAAAATTTCCAATTCATAGGTGGAGGGAATACACAGAAAGACAATAATCTCGCTCACAATCGCTAAATCACCAATCACCACCTCCTCTTGATTGTTCCCAACCATATGGGCCTTGATTCAGCCTCTACTGACCAAAGCATCATAATACAACCATTTGATGTAGATTTGCGGATCTATCTCCCGTTCTGGTCGTCGTCGTTGTGCTTTTGGTGCTACTGACACCACCGTCGACCGTAGCAATTGTCCTGTGTTTTGCGATTTAGAAATAAACGGCTGAATCAGGATCTCTGCCCACAGATATACTTACACATGCCCGCCAACTGTAGATATGTACGTTGGAATAAAATCCCGAACGAACTAAACAGAAATAATGGGACGCTCCTAGGGACGCACAGATATGTATTTCCTTTTCGATTGGATTTTCGGGGTAAATTTCGAATTGGAACTAATCTGCATGTGATTTGGGCCTCTGACATGTTGGCAACGAGAATGGTGACGATGATGATGGGGATACTCAACGAATCACAAACATTGTGAACACTCTCCAATGAATTCCAAATTGGAAACGAATGATACTGTCTATTTGATTGCAATTTTTCTCGTCTAAATAGATCCTGGGAATTGATGGCTCATAGTTTTTTTTTTTGCTGGGATTAGACATATGATACGTAGATACATAGTAGATTGTTTCAGGTTTTAAAGTAAAGGGAAGTTTTTTATTACAGTTTATATCGGGACACGTTTCAATGCGGGACACCTGAAACTGTATTTTTGTCGTCAACCTACTTAAACCGGGCTCTATTGACTATCTTTTAGAATATATTTAGAAGCAGTTATTGAGTTATTGACCTTAAATTCGGTGAATTGGAACTGTCTTTATCCCTTTTTTGGGCAGAGATAAGAAAGACTAATCATTGTGTTATTAAACTGGGATAAACAAATCGCATGGAATTACTTCTTCGAAATGAAAGGAGCGTGTTCGCTCTCATTGGCGATTCGCGCAAGCTCTGGATCGCCAGTTCTCTATTTCATTTCGAATGTAGAAGTTGCTCACCAGGAGACCATTTCCCAGGTCATCATTCGCCTTGTGAACTTCTTTGAAAATCACGTCTATACATAACCTCTAAATTTGCATTCGTTTGAATTTAGTCTGCTTGTTTTTATTATTGTTATATTGTTCGTCGTTCGGACGATCTTAAGAAACGGAAGATCGTTTTGATTATTCCAGTACCAATCTCCTCATTTGACAGATTGCTGTAGGACGGGGGGATACCAATATTCTAGAGAAGTGTATCAAATGCATTCTATTACAACTGGAACAAACCTTATAAAAACTCCTCCAGCTCCACAATTTCGTTGGCAACGCTTATTTCGGTACTGGGACTGCAATTTTCACACTCATACACAAATGTGCGTAGACAGTTTAACGATTGTTGTTTCGTGATGGTCCTCCGTACGTCGTACAATACTAGGCACACAAAGCAGGATTGATTACGTAATGCCACACTGTACGTCGCTATTAAGCCGTCTCTGTACTTTACGCTACGCTGACCTCACCAAAAGAACTGATGCTTTCAGAGTGGTGAGGTCGTTGAAATGAAAGTTATAGAGTAACCCTCAAACATCTAGGATTACTGTGCATGCATATTCAGAATTCCTTGTTCCACATTATAAAGGCGACACGAGTAGCTGTAACAAAAGAATTTTCGTATCTCTGTTGCGCATAAAATAAAACAGCAGTTTTAACAGAAAACAGAGTAATTCAAGCAGTAAAATCAGCACGAATCGACTCAAATATCTTCCAAAATATGGATGCCTAACCACTAAAGGGACAACTTTATAGTTCCATTCTATAAAGGCATAAATGACACGAAACACTGTAACAATAGCAATCGGTGAAGCCAACATACATGAAATAATAAGAGCGGTTTCTATTCGGCGTCATACTCATGGCAATCAGTCAAGGGAGGCAGGTCGTTAAGAGGTAGGTCGAAAAACCGTGCGATTTAAATGCGTAGTGCCGGGGCGTTGCAGTTTTTTTTGAATAGTTCTGCTTCCCTTCTTTAAGTTCAATGTAACCTATGAGCCTACAGATGACCTCAAATTTAATTAAACAACGAAGGCAATTTGATAACTTCAAGTAGAGCTGTGATAATATTGTACTTTTCCAATGGTGAAATCTGATGAATAATCATCCCAAATTCCCTTACACTGCATCGCCCATTTAAAACTCCATTATCATAATGTTATATCTTTTATATACATATTTCCAGTACACTCTTTACCCCAACTGTGATATCCTATGAACTTGTTGGCCCGTAGCTTCCCTCACTAGATTGTAAGTTAAAAAGCAACCAAAAACCTAAGCTAAACCGCACTCATTATGAAATTTTAAATTGTCATGCACTTTGTGAATATGACACAAGATTTTCGCGCGCACAAACACTGTGTTCCAGCATTGTCCTCCTCACATGTGCTATAGTAACATCCTACTTATTCTATGGTGAAATGTATCTTCAGTATGCGACTTTTGTGTACCTTGCGGCCAAAGTGATTACCTCGCACATTATTTCCCATTGTTTTAGTTTTATAAGTCGAAGGATCGTTTCACACGTTCTCTGACAACCACAGCAGTAGGTACGAATAGTAGCAGAGGAGTAGCTAAAGCAGCAAATCTCTCAGATGTATGCGTTTAGCACGCGCCCTTCCCTCATAATAGCGCATTTCCTAGATTTTGTATGCACGCGAGAGCTTATCTTCGAAGTCCTATCACTGCTCCTACCAGCCAGCATCACCACCACCACCATCGTAACTGTTACTACTGGTAACCGTTGTAATTACACCTGCTGGCTATGGTGGTGATGGTATAGAAGACCTAGCCTCCTCCTACCCGACATCAACCTTAATTACCCGAGGCGAGGTGATCCCGGGACATTCATTCAAAATGCTGCCTCATGTGCTGTGCATGCATGCATATTTTCCAACACACATTCATATAAGAGTATACAGGCGCCCCAAAAAGTCGCGACATCATTCCAAGCTGATGCGCTGAAGTGAGTTTAGTTGGTTTTTGCGTCCTATGTTTCCCTGGGGGCTTGTTGTATTGGGCGAGGGTAGTAATGCGAATTCTGCTTCTGGATGCTTCTTCTTGCATCAGCATGTGTCGCTTGACTATACTGAGGGGCCCTCTTTGCCGTGTTGCCTAATGTCGTATATCCTCCTTTTCCAAGTGTCACTGGTAAAAGGCTGTGGACTGAGGTGAGGTAAGGTGAGGTCTGGCAGGTTATTCAGGCGAACCGTGCCAAAAAATGCATAAATTCCCTTTTAATTAGAAAATTAGCTGAAAATATGCGCCTCACGTTAATCGTATGAATAGCAGAGCTACGAAAGCAGGCAAGCCGGCAGGCAGGCAGGCAGGCAGCCTCTTATATTTTAGAATTCTGTTCTAGGGAAACAGTCGACCTCAGTAGTGCTACTCCAGTTGCACAGTGGCAGTTATAGTGGATTTGGCTAGTGGGTGAAGGGGACATCGGGTGGCATCGGATATGTACTGCAGACAACGTTGTGGTACGTGTGTATCCTTGGAGTTTCTTTATGATGCTCATTATCCTGACAAGAGCATAGTAAATTGTTATTTTCAAACTTTGGATAATATTGTTACAGATGTGAGCTAGAGAAGAGGAACCTTTATCGACTGAAATGGGGTTTGTTTTGTGCTTGAAGTGCATTTTAAGAAGATTATAAATTTAGGGGCAATCATAGTTACATAGCGTTTCAAATTCAATTACAAATGTGCATGATGAAAGAACCTCTTGTCATCGTTCTGTTTCTTTAATAGTGCTCAAGGAACTACCAAGCTAAAGATATCTGGTGTTGAATAGATCTGAGATTTCCGCCCGGGGTCGAAAGATCTCAGTTTAACTTATTCTGTTTAATTCTTTCTGATACTTCTTGATACTCTGTGAGGTGGTACCTGTGGTATGATACTTAATGATACTGAGTCTAGATGCAGATCAACTAACTCGGTGGCTGCACGAAACGTAATCAAAACAGTCGAACAGAAAACATTCAGTTGAGCCACTAACTACATAAATATCTCCGCCAATTTCATCGCAACTGCAAATTACTGGAGACAATGACTGGAGGCGGTTACAGACTCCCGGGGTTTAAGCCAGCACCAGAACGACGAAAATGACAACTTTTTAACTCAACAAAACAATCAGTTATTAAGTTGATGAGTAAGACGGGAACTTTATATATGTCAGGATGGAATAGGCTCCTCCATAAGAAGAAGTTGAGCTCGAGAATGGCACAGTCGGAGATATTGAGACATAGCATGTCTAGATAAAAAGGTTTATGAGAACGCAGGGACCAAGAAGATATTTTGCAGACTGTTTAATGTCAAACATTGATGGACTTGCAGCAGATCTCTTACATTCTTACAACTTAAAGGATTTTGCAAAATGAGATGAATGCTTCAACGATGAATTTCCACATTTCAGTGGATCCTGGAAAACTCCATCTTTTTTATCGAATTATGACAAAATATACCGCTGTGATCATGCAACTTTGAAAGATAAATGCGAAGATCACAAGCCAACGCACTAGCAACATAGTCTGTACCATTGCGTCGCTTATATTGACAGAATTGTTCGAATTTAATAGGCTGTCGTAGATACGTTTATGAGTACAGAAGCAAAACCCATTAAAATAGCATAAGGGTTCCGGTTCGATGCCTAGGGTATATACCGAAAAACAAAAAAAAAAAAAACCTCCGAAATTTTGTGAAAAAGTTGGTGAAAAACATTTGGTCCCTCGTTGCACCACTTCGCACTGTACCATCAACTAATTTTATTTGGTTTTAAGAACTTGGCTAATTCATCGAAGCTTTGCCTACACTCAGATCGAGACAAACCAGCTTCTATTAACGAAGCTACGAGTCAGCTGAATAACGCAACATACCGTAGTTGGTATATGTCAATGGTAGTGGTGACGGAAGAGGCCTGAAACATGCTGTTGCTTACTTTGTTGGCTTCAAGTCGCATGGCAGCGTTTGCATATAGGTAGACCAGCTGCTGGTAACTGTGAAGAGAATCTTCATTGCTAGCCTGACACTGGCATACATACCGAAACACTAGCAAACAGTAGAAGTAGTCTTTATACGAGAAAATCCGAAAAGAGGACAACACGCTCGCCAAGGGTTTTCGACCTATAAGTCTGACATCCTTCATGTTGAAGAGCATGGAGAGAACATGCTTACTTACTAACGCTGAAGATCTTGTGAGAGCGCGCTTCAAAATCTGGTAGGCAGAATTTAAGGCGCGCCCGATAAGAAGTGCTTTTGAGAAACACAACTTTTGACGGCATGTGTTACTGGGTCGGACAATATGGGCGTAGACGAATCATAGTTTTGTGAAACAAAGCAAAATTTGTGACTTGGACACCAGTGATCGATGATTGGTGCACTAAAAATTTTCTTTCAGTCAATCATCTCAAAACTGAGATTGTTCTTTTTACGAGAAGGAGGAAACCGAAGTGTTTAAAAACAAACATCACCATCCAAAGAAGCTAAATATTTGGGTGTCATCCTGGATAATAAACTTTTACGGACTAAACATATAAAATCGAAGTCCTCTAAGACACTATCGACCTTCTGCCAGTACAAATGAGCTGTCGGCAAGACATAGGCCCATTTGCCAAGAAGGGTCCTGTGGATCTATATGGCCATTTTGCGAAAAGAAGCGTGGTCGGGTCGGTCAATTTCTCTATTGTGGCTTCAGTTTGATTGTTTAATTCCAATTCTTGTTAATTTTCCAACTTAGTAATAGTGATTAAAATTTGCAAAGATGCCAGAAGAAGCAGAGACATTCGCTTTCCAAGCTGAGATAGCTCAGCTTATGTCCTTGATCATCAACACGTTCTATTCGAACAAGGAAATCTTCCTTCGTGAGTTGATTTCTAACTCGTCTGATGCTTTGAACAAGATTCGCTATGAATCTTTAACAGATCCAACAAAATTGGAAAGCGGCAAGGAATTGTTTATCAAATTGATTCCCAACAAGGCTGCTGGTACCTTGACCATCATTGATACTGGCATTGGTATGACCAAGGTTGATTTGATCAACAACTTGGGTACAATTGCCAAGTCTGGTACTAAGGCTTTCATGGAGGCACTACAGGCTGGTGCTGATATTAGCATGATTGGTCAATTCGGTGTGGGTTTCTACTCTGCATACTTAGTGGCCGACAAAGTCACAGTCACATCGAAAAACAACGATGACGAACAATACATTTGGGAGTCATCGGCTGGTGGATCGTTCACAATTCGTCAGGATGATACCGAGCCATTGGGACGTGGTACCAAGATTGTTCTGCACATTAAGGAAGACTAAAGTGAATACTTAGAGGAAACCAAGGTCAAGGAAATCGTCACCAAGCACTCGCAATTCATTGGCTATCCCATTAAACTGCTCGTAGAAAAAACCCGTGACGAGGAAGTCAGTGATGACGAAGCTACCGAAGATCAAGCCGAGGAGAAGAAGGAAGACGAACCAAAACTTGAAGATGTAGGTGAGGATGAAGATGCTGACAAGGATAAGGACAAGAAGAAGAAGAAAACTGTCCAAGTCAAGTATACCGAAGATGAAGAACTAAACAAGACCAAGCCAATTTGGACCAGAAATCCCGATGATATCTCCCAAGAGGAATACGGCGAGTGCTACAAATCATTGTTGTTCGTACCCCATCGTGTGCCATTTGATCTGTTCGACAGTCAAACGAAGAAGAACAACATCAAGCTGTACGTTCGTCGGGGCCCCCGCCCAATTATCAAGGCTTCGCCCTTTAATGACGTTGTCTAATAATGAACGGGGGCAGAGCAAAGTACTGGTCTTATCGTAAACATCTTCAGATGACGCTACCGAAGGTTGCTACGATTTGATCAGTCACAAGCTGCCGGTCATAGGTCTTGTTGGCGGCTGGACCACCGGTAGTCCCTACCAGGACTTAAATCACGGTACCATGGGAGTCAGGAGCTCCCCGGATCTCGGTCCGGGCCTGACTTGTTAGAGGTAGGCCCCCTTGTGGGAGCGTCATGGTGGCTGTGGTTTAAACCCAAAATCGCGGGAAAGAGTCTTCTTATGGTTTTCCTTGGTTTTCCTTTTGGTTTTCCTTGGTTTTCCTTTGGTTGACTCAATGTGGAGTTGCAATAAGTGCTGGGTGCTGTGACCCTAAGAACAGTAAGAGGTTTTAGGTCGGCCTCGACTCATACCAAGGGTGGAACTTGTGCCGACAACACAGTTCCGAATTGGTATCATACAGTGAAACTTATTGGTGAGCGCTGGCAAGGCGTATCCTTGCTCCCATGGATGTATGGGCATCCCGTAAGTTTAAGCCCACACGGCAGGTACTTACGTTAAAAACATGAGACATCTGTACGTTCGTCGTCGAGGAGCCCCGGGAACTATGGTTCCGGCCTGACCTAGGAGTTGGCCCCCTTGTGGGAGTATCGTGGTGGCTGTAGGTTTATACCCAAAATCGCGGGGAGAATGGACCGAATGGATCTTGGACATCTCATGGCTTAACATATGTTGTAGTGTACTACGACCTGTGCTGGGCCATGGGATTGCCATGGAACCAACTGGTTTACTCGATGTGGAGTTGCATTGCAACCGGGTGCCGTGACCCACAGAATTGCTGAGGTATTAGATAGGCCTCGACCCTTCACCAAAGGGGAAGTTCGTGCCTTACACACGACTTCGAATTTGGTACTGGTGGTAGTACTTTTACTACCCGACGGGCGCTTATCAACGCTTTGTTTTGATATCTTGTGCGAAGACGCACCGTAGGCTTAAGCCCTCACGGCAGGTACCTACGTTAAACACAAGAGACATCTGTACGTTCGTCGTGTGTTCATTATGGATAATTGCGAGGATCTTATTCCATCCTACTTGAACTTCATGAAGGGTGTCGTCGATTCTGAAGATTTGCCTCTAAACATCTCTCGTGAAATGTTGCAGCAAAACAAGGTACTCAAGGTGATTCGCAAGAACTTGGTTAAAAAATGCTTGGAATTGTTCGAAGAATTGACTGAAGACAAAGAGAACTACAAAAAATTCTACGAGCAATTCAGCAAGAACTTAAAACTGGGTGTCCATGAAGACAACAACAGCAGGGCTAAGCTCTCCGATTTGTTACGCTACCAGACTTCTGCATCAGGAGAGGAGGCTTGCTCCTTGGCAGATTATGTCAGTCGTATAAAGGAGAATCAGAAACACATCTACTTCATCACCGGTGAGTCCAACGATCAAGTTAGCAATTCAGCCTTCGTTGAACATGTCAAGAAACGTGGCTTCAAGGTCATTTACATGACTGAACCAATCGATGAATACGTTATCCAACACCTCAAAGAATACAAAGGTCGTCGTCTCGAATCGTTTGGTTGAGTCACCCTGCTGTATCGTTACATCACAATACGGCTGGTCTGCCAACATGGAACGTATCATGAAAGCACAAGCTCTGCGTGACTCATCCACCATGGGATACATGGCTGGCAAGAAGCACTTGGAAATCAATCCAGACCATCCAATCATTGAGACTCTTCGTCAGAAATCCGACGTCGACAAGAGCTACAAAGCCGTAAAAGACTTGGTCATCCTTTTGTTCGAGACCTCCCTACTATCATCTGGCTTCTCATTGGACAGCCCACAAGTGCACGCTTCACGAATTTATCGCATGATCAAGCTGGGTCTTGGCATCGATGACGACGAACCAATGACTACAGAGGAAGTCACCGCCGGTGCCGGTGGTGATGCACCACCAGTTTTAGAAGATTATGAGGATGCTTCTCATATGGAGGAAGTAGATTAAACAACAACACAATCCAACTGAACTACTTAAAGCACAAGAAGTATTCCACACATACAAATTTTATAGCAAAAGTTCCGATAGTCGAAAACAATTCCTCTCCCCCACCCCACACACAAAGCAATGCTGCGTTCTAGAGGCATGGACAAACATTCTACGAAACATTATCGAGCTCTAAGCGTTTAGCAATTTTATTTTTAAATGTGTTACTGTTACCTTTTATTCTATCATAAATTGGTGCGAAATAAAGTCATAGGCTTTGAAGGAGTCAATTATGTATATCATATGCGTCGGTTGTTTTATGGAACAAACTCATACGAAAATACGTCACTGCTGCTTTTACCAGACTCCAAAGAACGGTCTGTATCGGCTTTCTCTAGCACGCCTTGCTCCACTCTAGGCGCATTGGTGAATCTCCTTCCCCGTGATATTCATGTCATGGATTGCATTCTCAAAGCCATCGTCCATTTAAAAAGAAGTGGGCTTTGGTACAACACGCTTTGATGACCTTGCGCGCCGACGGTCTTCTGACTCTGGTCTAATACATTAACACCAGAACTTCTGCTGCGGAAAAAATTCGGTTTCGGTTTCGGCCAGAATCTGAGGCAGGAAGGGACTGTAGTCGGGTCTTCACGGATGACTCCAAAATCGATCTTGAATCCGGCTATGGTGGCCTTCTGGAGGATAACAGCGTTATATTTTACTCTTCGCTCGGAAACCTTGTGTCTGTCTTACAAGCGGAGATATACGTGATGCTGATGAGAATGAACTATCATATATTGTGAGGAACCGATGTAGGAAACGAAGTATTTGCATCTGTAGCGGCAGCCAAGTTGCGCTTAGAGCCTTGTTAAATCCGACTTCAGAGGTAGTTCGAGAATGCAAAACTTCACTGAACCTAGTCGGAAGGCTGAATTCACTGAATCCTGCCTGGATCCCAAGGTGCTCCTTAATTTTAAGCTAATAAAAGTGGTTTTTGGTGCAGCTCGCACTAGAATTTCGTTGACCTTGTACGCTCACTGTCACTTTGATTTGATCTCATGGGGATGCCGTCTGAAGTGATGACATCGAAAATCTGGCAGCACAGAACTAACTTCGGTCAGAATCTAAGCCAGGAAAGGAACGCAGTTGTTCCCCTCTGCGCTGTTGTTTTTTTGTTTGTTTTTTTCAGGGCGACAACGCAAGAATTAATTTATCATTCGGAAATGTGCGTCTGTCCTCGAAGCGGATAAATTATATTGTAAACGAGAGGGCAACGACAAGAATGGAAGGCTTTTTTGAAAGCGGTTTGAAGGAAGAATTTACTCAGTCTTGACTGGGTCCCAGGTCGCAAATGTATCGCGAGTGCTGAAATCTCCGATGAACTTACTAGCCTTCAAGACCTGAATATGCGCTGAGGTTGCTTACGTCTGCTATCAAAGCTTCCATTTAAACAGGGTCTCTTATGCTAATCATAGCTCTCATGATTCGTCATGTTACGGGTAAAGTAAAAGAATGTTTCCCGCTTTTCCAACCTTTTTGCTGCCCCTTGGTAGGACCGACTGTAGATTTCTTACTCCATTACTGTTTTGGTGAGGCCCTTAATGTGCTTAGCAGAAGCGACACAACTTCGAAAGAGCATTGTACAATATAATTTTTGTCGAATTGCTTGAAGTAGCTACCTTGTGCCCCACAAGTGTCCATTTTTTTATGTCTATCGTACAGCGTTTGTTGTTTGACAGTTCGAACATTAAAGTTCAGTCATGGCGAATTACGCGTACGCACAACGCATAGAAATTGTGAAAATCCACAATAATGGAGTTGCGCCAACACTATGCCTGCCAAAATGTCATCGAAAATTTCACACCAACGTGTGCCATCAGTCATGAGGTGGCCCTTTATCGGGTTTTCTATTCCATACATAACCACTGTCTCTACTATCTATTAAAATAAAACCATCAGAACTTTTCGTATAAACACAGGGATTTTTTCAAAATTTCAAAGATAGGCGGTCTTAAAAGGATACCCATTATGTAGTGCATTTCACAATTCGAATTATTCGAGGATTTCCAACTTAACGTTGTCCAGGAGGTATTCGAATTCATAAATTTCTTTGCAATAGAAAACTCAACCCCTTAACCTATTTCATTCTTCTGCTGTATCTTCATCCGAAATGGTGTAGCATTACGAGAACACTTCGGATTCTTTATGATACGGTTGTTGTGGGTCCCAGAGGTTGTGTTGCGTGTCTCGCGGCCTTATAACATTCTGTGTTAACTCTGCACGTTTGTTGTCTATAACTTCTATAAAGGTGTACGAGTATTTCACCTTTGTTAGCTGCCATGGGCCGACATTTAACCACGCATTTGACTAACGCTGATATCACAAGGATACCCCAACGACAACGATGCCAGTTGTATGTGAGAGTCCTGTGATACTGTTTTCTAAAGAAGCTCCAGTGAGTTGTTTTGTTTTGCGGCACACATTTTCCCTTAGCCTACCATATATCCACCTCCAACCACCAGCTTTCTGACACAATGGGTGGCTGTAAATATTTAGGTGAAACGGTTCATTGTTGCATGGGCTCTATAGTATGTGCGGAGCGCGAGGTACCATAACAGCTACCAGAAGTCCAATAATTTTTGATAGCAAAGGGAACGGATGGCTAAACAAACAGGAGTAGGGAGGAGATTAAGAGTACTCTTCGAACTGGTTTATTGTACAGAGGGTGAAATAAAGTTCTCGTTTGACTCTGGATTAATTAAATATTTATTTAATTTGTAATTTTTTTTTTCTTTCTTGTTCTCTCTGTTGCTGACTTTGGATTTCATCGGGTGCGTTTTGGCTGAGGGCGACTGGCATCGGCGGATAAATGTCTTATAAGAAAAGGAGATTGAATTGTGCGAAATGGAAATGGCAGTAGCGGCCTTCAACTTAATGGTGGTTTTTCTATTTCGCGTTTTGCCTTTTGATTGAATTTTATTTATTTAAATTGAAAGCGATGCTCTCTTTTGGGGCCGTCTTCAAATGTGAAGGAATGAAAATAAGTTAACGCATTTGAATGGCTCCCTGGATGAGTCGCTACAAAATGGGCATGCCAAGAAATTTACAGAAAATCATCAAAAGTCTGTGTAATCTGAAGAGATCGCCGAGGAATAAAACGAAAAAAATACGAAACCAAGTATGGAATGTTGGAAAATTGCTTCTAAATTGAATGTAAGTAAGACATAGTAAGAATAGTTACTGACTCTCCGACGAGAGTTATCAGTTACAAAACAAAATTGACACAAGAGACGGATTTGATGCGAGCCAAATTTTTCGTTTGTTAACGTTCTCTAAAAAAAACAAATTTAAATTGATGGAGATACGAGTATCTTCTGTACGTGTGAACCAATGCGAAAACATCATACGAAAGTTGCACGCTTGAAGGACTTAATATCTGGTGTCAACTGGAGTAAGGCATGCCATCATTTGACTCACATTAAAAATCATTGTATCATCGGCCTAAATGTTCCTTAACTATGGAAAAAATTTATATGGTCTGCCTATTCCAAAAGGGCGAATCCAAAGTCTGAAGCTAATCTAAATCCGTAAGCATCCCTCCATGAACCGTACCCCCATCAAATTGTTTAAACTGAGAAACTCCAGGCGATCGTTCGTTCCATGGTGTAACGTAGATTTTCAGTGGCTATGTACCCGTCAGTTCAGACGAATTTTGAATACGTAAAGATCGAAGCAAAAGGAATATAAGAATCAAATATAATTCAGATCTGGAAGAAGTACGTAAAGGTAATGACATTTGCGAAAGGATCGGTGAAAATTCAGTGAAATCAACAGACTGGTCAAAGTCATCGGAATTGGCAAATAACACAGAGAAGATCTGATAGCACCCCACATTATTTGAACTGGCTTTGGACATACTGATTTGAAGATCCGCATTCGCACCTTGGCTGAAACCACAAGGTTCGGATGTCCGGAATACTGCAGGATCTGCAGCAAGAAGTAAATGATGCATTTAGCCACCTGCGTTACCATAAATACCAATCCCGCGGGCAAATTGACCACCTGCTGATCGACGGATGGAATGATGCTCAAGCATAAAACGCCAGCTAATGGCGCATCCAGGCCCGCGGAATCATTAAGTAGCCAAGAGAAAAATAAATTGAATCCATGTAGCAATGGAATCTGTAACAAAAACTAAAGACCCACATCGAGAAGAAGGTACGAAAAAAGTTATTATTTTTATTTTTTTATTTTATTATTTATTAATACATAATAAATTATATATTAATGTAAAACAAAGGGGGGGGGGGTGTATAGCTCTAGCTACCAGGCTTTCAGCTAGTTTTTTAAAATACTTAGTTATAAAGGGTCCGTCATCTAACGTTTTTTTTTTCAACTAGTGCTTATTTCGTGAATGGTAACACTTAGCTCATGTCTGATTTGACAGATAATTAGTTTTATCCTTCCGGTTAATAATGGAAAATAATTCAAATGGCTGCCTCGGCTGGCCATGCAGTAGCCTACACGATCGGTCCAATTTTTAAGCACATTATCGATTGTGTGCAGCTGTATTTCACCAATGGCTTCACGAATATTGTCCTTTAAAGCGTCAATTGTTTCTGGCTTGTCGGCGTAACACTTATCTTTTACGGCACCCCACAAATAATAGTCCAACGGTGTCAAATCGTAGCTCCAAGGTGGCCAAACGACATCAGCTCTGCGGCTGATAATACGATTTTCAAAAACAGGGCGCAAAACATCGAGTGTAGTGCTGTGTGGCACGTAGCGCCGTCCTGTTGAAACCAAATGTTGGCAATATCCTCCTCTTCAATTTTGTGAACAAAAATTCGTTCAACATGGCCCGATAACGATCGCCATTGACTGAAACGGCCACTCCTTGCTCATTTTCGAAGAAAAATGGCCCAATTATGCCTCTGGACCAAAATCCGCACCAAACAGTGACTTGTTTTGGGTGTATCGGCTTTTCAATGTATGCGTGCGGGTTTTCTGTGCCCCAAATGTGACAATTTTGCTTGTTTACATACCCGCCAAGATCAAAATGAGCTTCATCTGAAAAGATGATTTTTTTGGCAAAATTGACATCTTCTCAAGTTCAAGCGTATGCACAACCATATTCGTTCAGCGGAAGGATAAAGCTAATTATCTGTCAAATCAGACATGAGCTAAGTGTTATCATTTACGAAATAAGTACTAGTTGAAAAAAAAACGTTAGATCGCGGACCCTTTATATAATTATATTCTATTTTCTAATTTTATTAGGGTTAGTAAATTAAAAACTAGTTTAATATTTTTTTCGGACAGAGATGAAAGTACATCAGATAGGGTGGCATTCTGGAAGAAGGTCGTTGATATTTGTTTTATTTTTGGACAATAATATATTATGTGTTGGATTGTGAGTTGGACATCGTTACGACAGATATGGCAGTTTGGTGGGTCTTCCTCGCTGATGAGGTGGCTGTTTGTGATAAATGTGTGCCCAAGTCTAAGTCGAAGAAAACATTTAATCATTCGTTTTGATGGCTGAATAATGGTGAATATATTCTTTCCATTTCGATTCGTTTTTTTTTTGAACCAGATACTTTTTATTTTCCTTTAGATGTCCTCTTTGTTGTTGATAAAGAAGGTAAGGAGAGGTTCTGTTGAGGCATTCTTTGCTGCGCTACCTGCGAGTTCATTTCCAAGGATACCTGCATGACCAGGAACCCACATGAGTTTGAGTTTGCTTTTCTTTGATATGAGCTTATCCCGTATGGCTTTTATGATTGTATTTTTATTGTTAATATTTTGAATTGCTTCAATGACTGTCTGTGCAGATAAGAGTTTGTTTTTTGTGGGTATGTTCTGTAGCTAGTAGGATTGTTGTAGCTTCGGCTGTATATATAGGCGCGAATTCAGGTAATAGACCTTTAGCTAGGATTGCTCCTCTAAGTTTCACTGTTTCACTTTTAGATCCATCTGTGTAGACAATGTTCCATTGAGAATGAGTTTCTAGGATTTCTTTAAATAATTGTCTGTATATAGATGGATTTGTTGAGTTTTTAGGAAGCGCTGAAAGTTCAGTATTGATTGAATCTTTCGGTAACTTCCATGGTGAGAAATGTGCAGATCGAGGACGTTGGCTGTTGAGTGGGATGTCCATTGTTTTTGAGAAACTTACAGCGATCGAAATTGTAGAGGAATGCTTGGCTGATCTTTTACGGGTTAATATTTTTTTGACATCTGACGTAATGGGTGAGTCCTGTGATGTTGCGATCTTTGCGATGAGGTGGGAGATTGATGGAAGTCCACGTTCGGTGAGGATATTCCTGATGGGAGTTGTTCTGAATGCATTTAGACCAAGTCTTGCAGAAGCGTGGTATGGTGATGAGACTGCTTGTATATTTGATTTGGAGTATTTGCCGTATATGACCAACCCATAGTCAATTTTTGAGAGGATAATTGATCTTGTGACATGGACAAGTGAATTACAATGAGAGAGGCTATTTTTAGATGCTAGTATTTTAACAATGTTTAACCTGGTGGCTAAGCTTTTCCTAAGTTCTACACAATGTTTCTTAAAACTATAGCTTGAGTCGAAATATAAGCCTAAGATTTTAAGATAAGTATTATTTATTTATTTTATTTATTTATTAGAATATCAATATACAATTGAAAATTGTTACTAATATAAACAATAGAGCAAGCTAGCAGCAACGGCTTTCGGCTCTTTTAGCATAAAAAAGAAAAACGATTACATATATAGTTAGTTACACTGAGATTTTAAGTCTTTCTAACATTCTTTTTAATATCACAATATTTCTTCCTTTGGGTACCTTGAGGAGTTGCAATGGGTCTTGATCCGGACTAGGGTTGTTTTGGAGTGGTGATGAAAGGAAGCAAGGGCTAAGTAGATGAGTAACTGTTACTCTGCTGAAGCAAGTGGGGCAGGTTGGTGGTGGTTCCTTTTTGAACAGGTGTTGATGGGTATATACAGTGTGACCAAGGCGGAGTCGGATAAACATTTTTATGTCAGATTTGGGGATGTTTGTTGGAAATTTGGGCTGAACTTTTATTGGGTTGACAGTTTTGTAATGATGGTTATAACGTTCCCATTCAAGTAGTTGTTGGCTGTGGCATGTCTGCTTGATGTATCTCTTTAAGTCAAGACGAGAGAAGGTGTTATAGGTGAGAGCTGGGGCCTTTAGCACAGAGTTTGCAGCAGCGTCTGCATATTCATTGCCCTTAATTCCTGCGTGACCTGGTATTATTATTAATATTAGTATTGTTAAAGTTAAGAGGAATATGTTTAGTGCAACTGGTCTTTTTGCAAATGTGTAAAATTGAACTTTTTTCTGAGAAGATCTTGGCGCCTGATGTATTGCACCAAGTTTCAATTTCTTCGAATACTTTTGAAAATAATGCAATAACCGTTTGAAGCTCTTTACATTTAGTGAAAACGATTAGATCGTCAGCATATAGACAATATTTAATGGCCTTCGTGTTTACCAAAATGTCGGAAATTTATGCGATGATAAATAAAATAACCGATGAAGGAGATCCCTGAGGAACTCCATTTTTCAATTTTTTGATTTCGGAGAATATTTATATTTTCGTTCTAAATTGTCTATTGCTTAGGAAGGACTTTATAAATAAAATAACCGATGAAGGAGATCCCTGAGGAACTCCATTTTTCAATTTTTTGATTTCGGAGAATATTTATATTTTCGTTCTAAATTGTCTATTGCTTAGGAAGGACTTTATTTATGATTTTGAACATTTTCGGACCAATTTTATACTTAGCCAATTTAATTAAAATGATATGGATACCAACCCGGTCAAATGCCTTTTCAATATCAATTGATAGAATTGAGACATGGTTTTTGCTTGATAAAGCTTTTGTAACATAGTCGTCAATATGCAGCAACGCATCCATTGTCCCTTTCCCATGCTTAAAAGTAACTTGATTAATATCATTTTTCTTTTCTAAAAACCAATATAGTCTTTTAGATATAATCTTTTCCTAAATTTTTCCTATGCATGGGAGGAGGGATATTGGACGGTATCCTTGGGTCGTGGTGGGATAATTTTTTGGCTTAGGGATGGGAATTACTGCAGCGGTTTTCCAGATTTGGGGGATGATTCCCATAGCAAATATGACGTTGAAATGGTTTAAAAGCCTTTTTTTGAAGATCAACGAACTATTTTTAAGCATTTTGTAGTCGATACAGTCAAATCCGGGTGTGTTGCCGTGGTGTAGCTTAGTTCAATCATGTTGATGGGGAGTTCAATACTATCGGTGATGATATCTGGATTTTACTCTGAATAATTTGTTTCAGTGGCAGCGTTAGCCTTACCGGCGCAAAAGGTAGCATGAAATTTAGAGTCATCGCAATAGGTTGCCCATATTTGGGCAAAATGTTCTGCAATTTGATACGGACAGGATTTTTTTTATAATGAGCGCGCGCTCAAGGGGTTTGAGTACCCTTAAGGTAGGTGATTGTACACAGCGCGGGCAAAGGAAATTTAGGGAGGAAGAAAAGAGAGGTACCGATGTACATTGTTTTTAAATGTTTGCAAGTTATAACGACCAGGAAATACAGAGATCGGCAGAGCATTCCATAGCGAGTTGTATGGCTTAGGAACGAATCACGATATTTTAGAGTACGTCCGAAAATGGGTTTGAGGGTATACTGATGAGCATTCATAGCGAGACGGGTGTTACGGTTGAAAGTTTGAATGGGTAGAATGCTACTGGCAATTTCAGTGGAGCACTGGTGGTGGAAATAGCGATAAAACAAAATGAGACAGGAGACATTACTTAGGTGTTCGAGCATGTCAATTGATTGACTGGTATTAGTATCATCAATAAGTTTTATCGCACGGTTTTGAATCCTATCTAGCAGGTGTAGAGATGTTTTTGGAGCACCTGACCAGATTTGGGCATTGTACTCCAATTTTGGGCGGATGAATGCCTTATATATTGAGTCCAGATCAGAGGGGGTAAAATATTTCTTACATCACTTGAGGAAACCTAGACATTTCGCAGCATTTTTGGCGACATAAAATATGTGGTCATTCCAACGTAAGTTGTCATTGACACATATACCGAGAATGGAAAGTTTTTCGGTTTCGATGATTCAAGTGCCATTCATAGATAATAGTTGGGTGTTTAAATTTCGCTTTAAAGACAGCAGACAGCATTGTGTTTTGGAAGCATTAAATTCCACTCTGTTGATAGTTCCCCAATTGGTTATGCTGTTGATATCGGAATTTAATGAGCTTAGCATACGCTGCCGTTCTCGTACTACAGCCGAAGAGCAGGGCCGTGAGTCCGGGAACGAATATGAAAAGCAGAGAGTACTGTCATCAGCAAAGGAATATATTGGATTAGAAGTAGCAGACAAGAAATCGTTAATGAAAATTAAAAAGAGTGTCGGTGACAGAACAGAACCCTGGGGCACACCACCATTTGTTTTGTGAATATCAGACTTGAAACCGTCCAAGACAACTTGAATTGAACGTTCCGAAAGGTAGTTTCTAATCCATTGAAGAAGAGAGTCGTCGATCCCAAATGCACGCATTTTCGACAAAAGAGCCTGATGCCAGGATAGTATTTGGGAAACGTCTGTTATAGTTTTTATGGAGTGTGGTGTATAGTTTCTTATATCACTCCAGAGTTTTTTGGGGAAGAGTTTGGGTTTATGTTGGTCGTAAAAGTTCGAAAAAGGGCGTTAAGTTTTCGATAAGAGGTAAGGTTTGAATTTGTTGGGTATCTTTTGAAGTTATGAAAAGCTTTTTGTTTTTTTGTTCGAAGTTCCTCAATCTCTTTGGTCCACCAGGGGACAACTGCTTTGTGCTGGGTGTTTTTGGTTTGAGGTATAGCCATGTGGGCCGCATATCTGATGGATTTAGTTCTAATGGCAGATTCTTTATTTATGTTTTGGGTTATTGCATTTGAGAGTAAAAAATCTTGGGTTTTTTCTTGAAATAACGTCCAGTTTGCTTTGGAGATTTTAAATTTAGGTAGCAGTTTAATTGGTTTATGATTCTTATCTATTGGGATGTTAATGATAATCGGGAAGTGATTACTGTCGTGTAGGTTACTAAGCGTTGCCCTGCTGGTGTTTATTGAGTTTTGGGCTGTAATGAAGGAAAGATCTATATGCGTAAATGTTTGATGTGTGGAAAAATGTGTCGGAGAGCCATTGTTTAAAATGGATAAATTTGAGGAAGTTAAGAAATCCTCTATAATTTGTCCTCTATGGGGCTCCAAGAGTTAAAATCACCAAGTAATAATATAGGTGAGTTTATATTTCGTACAATGGCATCAAGTTCTGGGCTTGTAAAATGTTGGTTGGGAGGAATGTAAAGGCATATAATTGTAATTTTAATTCTGAGGTGAACTTCTACTGCTACGGCTGATATTTGGGAATTTATTGAAATAGGTGTATGTGGTATCGAGCGGTGGACCAAAAGCCCAGTACCTTGTTTGGCATAGTTGTTAGAATTGGGATGAAAATTGGAGGTGAAATCTTTTGGTAGGGTTACAGTTGAGGGATTTTTTATATGTGTTTCTTGTAAAGCAATGATTGAGGGGCTATGTTCACGGATTAGTAATTGAAGTTCATGTAGGTTATTGAAGTACCCAAGGTGGGTGGAGGTAAGTGTCTAAGTTTTTGTAAGTTATGTACTTCATTTTGAAATAAATTTATTTATTTCAGAAGTAAAGCATTATACTCGTAGTAGGCATTATAGTTTTTGTATTTTGAGCATTTATTGCGGCTTTTTCTTTGTTGGGTTCTATATGTGATGAATGTGGAATATGAGGAGATGGAATTGGAGTGGTAATCTTGGCACTTGGTGCTTGTTTTAGTTTTGTAGTGTAACGGTTTGAAGCAAAGACTGTTGGAATGGGGTTTCTTTCTCTATAAATTCGTCTAGCTTCGGCTAGAGAGGATTTAGTTTTTGTTTTTATCGTTAAGATTTCTTTATTTTGGAGATATCTAGGGCAATCGGTGGAAGAGGATGGTTGGGGACCGTGACAATTTGCACACATGATGCGTGTACCCTCAGAACTTATGTGCAATTAACGCAAGAAGATGCATTTTTGCACCACTTGATTGTATGTCCAAGAAGTTGGCAATGCCGGCATCTCATTGGGCTTGGTATGTATTCGGTAACCTTTGTTTTGTACCATCCAATTTCATTAGTGTAAGACAGTTGGAAGAGGTCGAAGGAAAATAACATGAGCCCAGTTGGTTTTCTTATGCCATCGTCTATTTTTGTAAATTCATAGACATCGGTAACGTATTGGCACTTCATCTCGGAGACAATTTCTGCCTCGGGAATATTATTTAGAAAGGGGACATACGCCACACCTTTCGTAAGATTGAGGTGGGGGTGAAGTTGAATTGTCACTGGACATAAATTGTTCAGGGATTTGGATTTGGTAAATTTGTCGGCGACTTGTTGGTTCTTGGCTAGTATAAGGATTGATCCATCTTTTAGTTTTGAAATTTTTATATATTCTGTGTTGATCGAATCGATCACTTTTTTGAGTAGGAATATACTAACAGAAGTCAAAGTCTTTTCTTTGTCATTTGATGATACAAGCACAAAACGTGGATTTTTTGAGTGCATTTTCTTTCTTGGGAGTTCAGGGTAATCAGGGAATAAATCAGAAGATGTTTTATGTCTTTTGATTGGTCTCTCAGGAAGTTCAGGGGGATCTTCAAGAACCCCAAATCTATTGAATGTAAAAAAACAATTCAAGTGCCTAGTTAGAAAGTCAAAAAGGGCTTCATGGCAGAAGCACTGTGAATCTATCGCTTTAACATACGAGGCTTAGAGGTTATGCAAAATGCTTTCAAATGAAGAGAGCGTTCCTAGGTACCTCAAAAAAAAAAAAAAAGACGGAACCTGGGCTGAAAGTAGCCAAGAGGTTCTGGTAACGTTGGTGCAAACCCATTTTCCTGGATCCACATTATCTGATGACTCTGGCATGCTACGGCACACTCTCTCCGAAGAGGAAGTAGGTGTGGGGACGTGGCTTGGGAGCCATCAATTATTAAATTTGGTATCATTCACTTTGAGATGGTAGAAAATTAACGAGTCAGGAAACAAAGTTAAGTGGGAAAAAAAGGGAGAGTATTTAATGAGAAAAAAGAAACAAAAGTGTTAGCGAAAATCTATGACTCACCACGACTGACTGACGAAAAAAAAAAAAAAAAAGTTATGAGCTCATGTAGTTCCCTGATCGAAGAAATTCTCGATCTGGACCTGATTTCTACGTTAGAAATCTCCACTGTTTACTACTTCCTTTAATGTATGCTTTTCATGCAATCCATAGGGACCCGTAGAAGAATTAAAGCAATAACTCCAGCAGCTTCTCAATGGCCATGAGGCAGAGATAGTGAATAGGTAAGAAGGATGTACAGTGCTTAATAACAGGAAGATTATTATAATTTTCGTCGCCCGTGGTTTACACAGAGATTGCTGATTTTGTGACCTTGGAAAGTATGATCCGTTCACACCATGAAGCGCCTAAATTCTTGGTATTCTGTGTGTTTTAGATACACTTTATCGCAGCTAATTCAAATATGCACCAGATTCTGGGCAGAAGAAGCTTTATCGAACTTCCACTTAAGTGAACAGGTGGTGAGTGGGGTAGATAAATAAATGCTTACAGATACAAGACTAGAAATCATTGCTGCATTTAAAATTTTTAACTGGAAAGACCAAGACGGTGCGTTACAAAATCCTGATATCATCAGACATAATTTGGACAATGCTGAAGAAACAAAATATTTCATCAAAACCTATTTCAATATCAAACCAGCATGTACCAGACCAGATCGAGCGAATAAACGACAACACTTCGGCTAAGACTCCCAGCCCCCTGGTTCAAGATGGCAATTCGACGTAGAAAACTGAAAGTTGTGTCCCCAAAATCAAGAAGAGGGCTGTCAGGTTTTTGTCCATACCAAAGAATTACAATACAATCAACCAAAGGCTTACAATCTTAAGGCCACAGAGGGACGACTCTATGTGGTCTTCAGATTGGTTGAACTTTTTTTTCAAGGTTTTTTTTAAAAACAACTATTTACCAGCAAATTTACATAACAAGGAAAGCTCCTTCCTTTAGAAGGTTATACACTGTATTGCGAGTACCTACACTGTATTCTAAATACGAGTACCCTAAATATATTCTACCCAGGTGCATAAATGTATTTTTTGAATTGTTCACCAGTGTACAACTTCAATCCCATTTTGCAGGGTCCTCTGGTATGACTTTAGTCTTGCTGCCACTTTGTTTAAACAATCTTTTGCTAGCATTGGATTGACAATGATTTTTCTAGACTGAATAGATGGATAAATTCTTATTAGTATGATATCAGCCTAGTAACCAAAATTTATACCTCTTCGTGTCAAATACAAATTTATCGTTGCGAAACCAATTAGACCGGGAGATCAACTCCCGTCATGAAAGTTGGGATATCAAGCGAAGTCATTATCTGCGAAGCAATATTCCCTGAATACCACATCCCCTGTTTCCTCTTGAATTTTAATGTACCCATTGTAGTTGACAATCACAAATTTCCCACACCTCCAAGTCAACACAAAAATTCAAAAGTCACCAAAAGCAACAAAAAAAATAAGCTTAACCTTAACTGTGGTGCCTATCTAAAGATACAACCCAATTTGAATTAGCATAGGAAACTACCTCTCGTAATACGCGCCTTGGGCGGTGCGGTAAAATACCTGTTCCGGGCATTAACGTAAAAATAAACTGACGTTTAATTGAAGCCACATCTAAGGCCTCCTATCCTCGTTGTCTTGTTCACCTTTGTGTTTTAGTATTTTACGTTTCGTACTATTTCTGGGTGAAACAACAATTTTCTTTCTCTCTGCCATTCTTCTTCTATTTTATTTGACGTAATAATCGTTTTTCATTTCAATGGATTTCTTCAGCATACCGCAGGCTAAAGGGTACACAACCTACCAACCAACCAACCAACCAACTCTCTCTCTCACTCCTTCTTTATATTGTCTTTGCATACTTTTTGGTGTTTTTGTGTCCTTTCTTTCTGTAGATAAACGATGCCCTTTGCATTAGAATGTTTGATTTTGCCCAGTACACTGGTGGAAGCAACCCATAACATCATTCTTTCATCAAACGAAAAAAAAAAAAAAAGTCGAAAGATTACGAGCAGCGGCAAGACTAACATTTTTTGGTCCTTCGAGCCAAATTTTCATTCGAAACGGATGGAAAGAACCGAACAGCAATAGCAATAGCAACAGCAACATCAACAGTAACCGTAAAAGCTAAAGGAAGAATTCGAAAACTGACGATGATAACATTTACATATTATGTTAATTGGACAGCGTAAATATGTCAGGACAATTCAAAACAGACACGAGGATAACAGGGTATCTTCTCTCAATTTCACTCGACTACTCTACCCACCCTCGTTTGTAAAGTGTTTCCCGTGACATACTTTTGAAAGGAGTTTGCGAGCATTTTGGCAAACTTCGCTGACACGGGTGATGTCAATTTCAAGACACGGTAACAGTTTCTGGAGCATGTAATTGAGAATAATCGTCCTGTGACGATTGTCTTTTCAAACGTAACTACCATTTGGGACAGTATGGTGGGGGATTCAACTCTAGATTTTTACTCCCTCTTCGAATCAATTCAAATTATCCTTGAAACGGTGTCCTGTCCTTTGTCAAATCGCCTGGGATTAACTCAACAATCTGGAAAAACGAACTCAATCATCAACTCAATGTAAGAGGCATCCCATAAAATCATAGTCCACCGCAATGAATATTAATGAGAAGTCATCACTGAGACTTGGGATGTTGAATGTACATACTCGTACGTATCGATGTACATAAATACGTACGCAACTCACATCTGAAGGATGTTGGTGGCATGTTAGGATTTAGGAAAGGTAAACCTGGGTAAACAAGGTTATAAATCAACCCTTTCCGGCCTCATGACTTGGGGTAGGAGAAAACTATTACAACTATTACTACATGAGGCGCTGTTGTTGATGCTGTTGATGTGTTCGCTCTAGTGCGTTCATTCAGCCAAATGAGAGAATACATTTTTCTTTTAGCAAACAGTGGGGTCAGAAAGTAATGCAACAAAATCGGTTATCGTGTTTCTCAAGATTTTTCCGTCTTTTACTGTTGCCACGGCGCGGGCGGAAAGTTAGAAGGAGGAGAAAAGAAAATTGGTTTTTAGTAGTGGTTTGAAACTCAGGTGTGTTTGGTTTCGATATTCGCTCTCCAGGGGTTTTTTCTTCACTCAGAGTGATTCGAGGTTATAATTCACACTTGTTTTTTTTGTGCTTGAAACTCTACAACAGCCAAATCTACGTGTCAGTGTTATGCCTTCACACGCAGAATTTTCCTGTCTGAGTTCCAATTACGCAAATGTGAAAGTTGAAAAACTTGTCAATGGGTAGGATTCGAACCTTGACCCTCTGAGTGAGAAGCGGTTGCTAGTACCACTACACCACGGCCTTAAGTGCAGTTTCATTTTGTGATCTTTAGCATTACAGCCGTCAGAGTTTCGAAGCTTCGAAGAGCGATTTTTAAATGATTCCAAGATCATGAGAGCTTTTCAGATTTTAGAGTGAAGAGTGGAAAATAAAAATCATGCAGATTAATGAATTTCATAGTAGAGCAGGCTCTTTCTCCATATTTCAGTAGATAACTTCATCAAGATGGATAGTGGCAAATAATTGCTGACACAAGACAGCCTTCTGGACGGTTTTATAAAACTTTTTGTTTAGGGAAATTTCTTTGAGAGGGTTGGAAGGAGTGTTAAAGGAGTGCCAGAATATTTTAGGGTTTTAAAAACGTGGTCACATATTTGTCTCATTTACGGTATTAGCCAAAGTGGCTAGTTTTCTTCTTTCAAATTTCAAACAGAATGGCTTGAGAGGTACATAAAATTGTGGGTTCCAGTGATTAAATCAAAAACGGATCGTAAGACACCTTTGATTTGTACATAACTCTGATATCTAAGAGTGCCTGTTCCCGTGGCTAGAGGTGGCTAGAAGTTTCTATTGTACAAAAGAGAGATTTACTATGGACCCGGGTTAACTAAGAGATCTTCTCACTTTATATCATACAAGCGCAATGACTTAGGCAGTCTTCTTTTCATCCAGCAGTCTTGTCGTAGATACAAATTGAGCATTTCTATAAAAAGTTATAAACGACGAGGATTTCTATTAACACGATGACTACCCACGTGTAAATAAAAAAACATTAACCAAGAGGCAAGTGCTTGGTGTTTATTAGTTTTCTGTATTTTTTTTTGTACAAATGTGCTGTTTTTTAGTGTGTTAGGAGCATGGCCAACGGTGAGTTGATAATATAGGCTTTTCCAATAAGGACTTGACAACTTTTTTTTTAAATCAAACGTAAACCATTTGAGATATTTCAAAAACTTTATTATCGGCTTGAAGTACAATCAAAACATTTATGAATGGAACTCGACTTCGTTCATATGGCCACTGCGGGCACGTTTGCAGTGGTCGATTCGTTGGACCCAATTTTCAACGGCTCAACCACACATTTCGGCCACTATTTTGCGTCCAATGTTGGCTCTGAGCTCTTCCAACGTCGTCGGCGTGTTGACATAAACTAATGAATTAAAGTAGCCCAACCGAAAATAGTCAGACGACCGACTTTGTTTCCTATGGAGCTACCTAGTACTGGAGGAATTGGACGACGAAACTTCCCCTCCTTCAACTAGCCACCAAAATTGTTGGTGCTGCCGAGCAATATCCCTCATGTCGCGACTCCCTACCGACCTACTGAACCGGAGACGCTCTGCACTGCCATGTGCGACGTCTCTATCGTAGTTGAGTCGCCTGTCCGCAGCTGTTCGACCGACGTGGAAGATTAGCGGCACCGCCAATCTGTCCTGGATCAGTCTAGCGTTAAAGCGAACTCTCTCGTGATACATATAATTGGGGTGGAGATCAGGTTGTTCGATGAGGTTATTGCTCTTGCAATGTGCCCTCGAGTCAACTTAATAACGAAATTGTCCACTCTTATTAGGTTCGCCCTATTGTATAAGACCTCATTAGGATAGAATTTTATGTACTGAGACTCTGGTGTTCTGTATAGGCGAAGACAAGCCCTAAGGAAAGCCCTCTCAAGCACCCGAATCTTTTCCATTAAGCTTGCTCGTACATTGAACCATACGGGACAACCAAATACCAGCATGGGCCTGATAAGGGCCATGTAACAGATTACCTTCACCCTCACATCGAGTTGGCTGTTATAAAACAGTCTCTTTGTAAGGGCAAAGCACCTTTGGCTCTGGCCAGAGCAACCTCTATATGTTTGTTAAAATACAGAAATTGATCTAGCCAGATCCCAAGGTATCTGACTACATTTCGACAAGCAAGTGGCTGACCGTGCTGCCCCACGATCGAGAATTTTCGCCAATTCTTTCTGATATCCCTAGAGGCCCCAGACAAAGGCGTCCTAAACAGAATGGTTTCCGACTTTTGAAAGTTGATTTTCAACTTCCAGTCATCGCAATATCGCTTAATTTTGTCGAAGTCACGCTGCAAAAGTATATTAATGACCGCAATCTTTGGATCTGATCTGTACGCGATTATTTCGTCTGCGTACGCTATGGCATGGTGAGGTGAACCTATCAGATCACTCGTGTAAATGTTGAACAGGATCGGCGAATTTACCGCACCTTGTTGCAGACTGTTTTTAATGTTAAATGTTCCAGCAGAAGTCACATCGCCATTCTTCACGATGAACTGTCTACAGGAGAGCATATCTAAAAGAATATACAGCAGTGGTTTACTAATTCCCAACCTGTCCAGCTTGAAAAAGAGTCCCTCTAACCATACGGTATCAAAGGCCTTCTCCAAGTCAATCAGGCAGGCACCAGTGCACTGTTTCTTGCCTTTGTTCCATTGGATATCAGAAACCAGAAACCAGGCGCAGCACGAACGATAGCATGCCCCGCCTTGAAACCGAATTGATTATCCGGAACTATATGTTTGTCCTCAACCCACCTAGACAGAGCTCTATTGATTACCTTTTCAAAAACCTTACTGATATTCGGAAGGAGACTTATCGACCGGAGATTCGCCGGATTGGATATATCCTTTCCCTTTTTGGGGATAAGTTGAACCACCTCCGTTTTCCAATGCGCTGGATAATGTGCATTATTCATCGCATTATTAAACAGGGCGGTATAAATGTTCACCGCTTCTAGAGGGAGATGTCGAAGCACAATGTTCGGTATTTCATCGGTTCCCACTGATTTCTTACTTCTAAGTGATTCGAAGATCGTTTGGAGCTCTTCCTTCGAAATGAACGGGGGTAGTACCCTATCGTTGGTGATGACATTATTTGCCATATTCTCGTCACTGAACTGGGTGGAACCCGACTTCCCGAATCGCCAATTCACAATTTCATTTCGAAGGTAGAAATTGTGCACAAGGACTCGATTCTCCAGATCGTGGTTCGGGCCAATGATAACATTCTCCTTGTACACTTCCTGGAAAGTCGCTCCTATAGCCTCTACCTGCTCTTGCGGATCCTCGATCACAAAGAAAGTTGTCATCATCAACAGCCTCATTTGGATCTATGCCTGCTGCTACAAGTATTTGTTCGTTGTTCGTCGTTCGGGCGATTTTAAGACATGGAAGGTCGTTCTGATTAATTCTCCGAAATATTTTATTTATTTGCGGGAACATATTCGGGTTGCTGGTGTTTACAGCCCGAAATTTATTGTTTCAATACAAATTCACAGATGCTCTGTAATTTTCCTTTATTAATGTTTGGACGACTTCAGTGTCATGATCTCCGGGTTATGTCTGTCGGACGTCGTCGGCGTGTTGACATAAACCAATGACTTAACGTAGCCCCACAGAAAATAGTCAAGCGGCGTTAAATCGCACGAACGAGGCGGCCAATAGACTGGCCCATTTCTTGAGATAACACGCTCACCATACTTGCACTTCAATAAATCGATTGTAGCGTGTGCTGTGTGGCTTGTGGCATCATCCTGTTGAAACCACATATCGTCCAAGTCCATATCTTCCAATTCGAGCCAAAAATAATCGGTGATCATGGCGCGATAACGCTGACCATTCACAGTAACGTGACGATCGTTATCGCATCCTTACGCAATATACGCCATAATGTGGTCTGAGCGATGCCCAATTCTTCAGAACACCGTGGAATTGACTGATTTGGATCGTTTGCTACGAACGCCTGAACGGCAGCGATATTTCCGACACTTCGAACAACCCGTTGTCTCACTGACACGGCAACATCACACAACGAATATGTAAACTCAAATTTTTGCACTAACTTGTTATTTCCTGTCTACTAGGGCGAGAATTACGACCGAAAATTGGAGTTAACGCTCTTAAAGTTGCAGTCACCGACTTCGAATTTCGGTAGAAAATTTTTATAATTTGCAGACGTTGCTCGTTCGAATACTTTACCATGATGAAAATGTTGAATTTACTGAATAAATTGACAGTGACAGTTTGATGATTAGTAAAAGAGTGCGTTTACAAATTAAATTCAAAGTTGTCAAGTCCCTATTGGAAAACCCTTTAGAGGAATTTTCGCCAGCAAATACCATGTTCTTGCAGAAAAGGAATTGAAGTCGGCTGCTAAGTCCTTGCGATCTTTTATTTAAGAGGATAAACTGAATTCATACATTAGCGAAGAACGATAAGTCTTACTACGCAGTCGTCTTTCATTTTGGCCGATCATTTAAACTAGGATTTAAATTAGTCGAAGTGGATGCGCCAAGAACTTCCTGAAAAAGAAAACTTGTAGTGTACACCAATCGGTTTTCAGGTTGAGCCCGACCGGTAAAGAACAAGGGTTTTGGTAAAGCTTTTCACCTTACCTATAAACGGATGAAGTAAATTGGAAAAAAGTTACAGGACTTTAGCCAAAATCTTGAATTAATGATCTAAGCTGAATTTATATTTTTCTTTCAACACGTATTCGGTGTACGCACTTCGGTACGCCTGATGCTTCAGTGATGAATCTCCCTCTATGAACCATTCTTGTTGGGTTTAAATAAAAAATAATTCAATTTTGTTAAGAAGTTAAGGTCAGGTCTGGGTTTGTGTATCCCAAAAAGTGTGGCCTAAGCTGCTTCTCCGGTATTACTTCCTGTCTGACGGTTTGAAGTCTTCAAAAAGAGAAGCCTCAAAGCTGCGTCCCAGCAAAATATTAACCTTCGGCATACAAGGTGAAAAAAACTCCTCACCTATACAACGTAGGGTTAAACTAACCCCACTAGAGATTGTCTCTACTTTGTGTGTGCATCATGTGCAATAAGTTTAAATGGGTTTTTCTGTTACGTAGATTAATAAGCTAATGAATAAAACACAAAAAGTATCAAATTAAACATTTATTATAAAAAAAAATTAAAAATCACATACCCTTTCCGTGAATTCAACAAAATGTTATTAAATCGAAATAAAAAATCAACAAAAATATTTCTTCTTTTTTAACTTAATTATTTTACTTCTAATATAAAATTAGACATATTTGGCTTTATAAAAAAATCACAATTGGCTCTTTATGACTATTTGAGCGAGATCATTCGTTATCTAAAATACTCGTAGTACAATTTTGACACATCAAATTCGCATGTTCCTTACATATGGCGGCGTTACATTTGAAACATCCGTTCAGAGTCTTCCTATCTTTGTGTCTTGGACAGAAAGAACATCGCTGAGACCTTCTTGGTTGTTTTTGTGGTGGTCCTGGAACTTCTTCATTCAACATTTCCTGCACGCGTCTTCTTATATCTCGTGGTATATGTGGATTGTCTTTTCTTTTCCTAATGTAGTCTTCAAGCAAAGAAAGTCCCAATTGTTTGATGAAGTTCTTCCTTAGATTAGTTTTGTACCTTTCAATGCTGTTGTTTAACATATGCACAATAAACCATTTATGCCAGCATGGTTCAACATTGAAAAAAATACGGTAAGAGGCCAGCGTTTACAGTTGCGGGATACATCGTACGTTCTCGCAAGTTTATCGACAACATCAACTCCGCTCTTTGTCGAGTTGTAAAACGTTATAATAGATGGCTTTCTTTGGTCTCCGCTTTCTGGATCCACCTCATCATCATGATGTAATGAGGACATCATGTGTACACATTTTCGCGGCTTTGGTATGTAAGATACAATAGTTATGTCTTTTTGAAATCCAAACACAGATGATTTTTCTTCACGTCGAGCCTTGAACTGGAGTGGAAGGCACGCAGATCCAGGCACGCATCTTACCAAACGATCAACAACATCAAAAGGTTTATTACTCATTGTATACGGACTGTTGTCAGGCTGTTTTCCACAGTATATTTCTAAATTCATTGTGTAAAATGTTTTAGCATCCACTAGAGCGTAAATTTTCAACCCATACTTGGCTGGTTTTGATGGTATGTACTGACGAAAGGCACATCTTCCTCTAAATGCCACAAGTTCTTCATCTATGGTCAAGTATTCATACGGTGTATACGCATTCTGACAGTTTTTGACAAATATATCAAAAACATCTCGAATTGGCGCCAAACGATCGACAGTAACTCTTGCTGTACAAGTTGATGAATCATCAAATCTCAAGTTATTTATCAAAAATGAAAATCTTTGTCTCGTCATAGTATTTCTAAATACTTCAATTCCTGTGCCGTCATTACTCCATAGGTCTATAAGACTTTGCCGGCCAGATCTAAACAAACCTGCCAAAAACAACAACCCAAACACGGCTTTCATCTCAGCTTTGTTAGTTTCCCCGTATGATGGATTCGATGTAGAGTTTTCCATTCTCAAAGAAATCTTCTGGTTTGTATATTTCAAAACCATGTCAACAATTTCATCAGTGAAAAAGTTCTCGAAGCATTCTAAGTGGGTTTTTTTATGTCGGGCTGCATCTTTACACCCAGGCAAATGCGTAATTAGATTTTCGGCCCTTGTCCGAACATTGGTTCGCGGTGGCAATTTATACCACTTTGTTCTTCCATCTTTTCCGAGATAAAATGGTTGAGGTGTTGATGCCGTGTCATCTGAATATGGTTCAATGTTGATTTCGGCTTCTTCCACGTCCGTATCACTTGGAACTTCAGAAGCCACGCTGATGTGATCTGATTCCTCGTCACTATATGGCACAAAGTTTTCGTCGTCCGACGAAGTTTCATTTTCTTCCAATAAGGCCGCTGCAATACGATCATCCTGCAGATTATTATTCATATTGACTATCTGTACCTACAATAAAAATAAAAAAGTATAAATAAAACACTAATTGTAGCAGTAAATAACAAAAAAACACAGAAGTAAGTACAAACTTTTTTGACAACGTCCCATACAACGTGGGGTACAAAACGCCCGGGAACCACTTTGCGCACGTGCTCACACGACGCTGGCGCGCGCAGTACTGATTCAACGCTGTGATTCGACGCGGTAATATTTAAACTTCAGCTACTGTGAAAATTAAATTATTTGGTTGCATTTTAATATAAAATCAACGCAATTTAAAAGTGTTGGGGTTAAAATAACCCCACCTTGTATGCCGAAGGTTAAAAAAAAATCTCTTTTGATCGTTGATCGCAACAGTAAGTGAGACTTAACAGCGAAGGTTCCATGCACAAGCAAGTCTGATCTGAAAATGAGTTTCATTAAACTTTTCGACAGCCCAAGACCTAGGCTGGTAAGATGTTAATGTTAAAGAATCTTTATATAAGATCCTTTGAGCTTCACTGTTTCATTAATTTGCAGAATGAGTTAAAAGTGCTTCCGGTATTTTGGAAGAAAAAGGATCTTCGACCTGTAGGTAGATTCGCAATATGCGGATAAATGTTGTTACTAGTTAGAAACCTATCGAGCAATTTTTAGGTCTTTAGCAAGGGTTATGCCGTACATTCTTGAATTTTTGGCATAGTACTCGTAGACTACAAGCGAGTCTTCTGAAAATTCATAAAGAAATCCGAATGAAATATTTTGACAACAGTATGCATGATTCGATTTGCGGGCGTTGATCAGACTTTTAGCACCGAATACCCTTTCAAAAATCCTTTTTGTAATCAGGTTTGGTTTCTTAAGACGAATATGGTATTCGTAGGTGTTCACTACTTTTAATGAAGTCCATTCCGATTGCAGTTTATTAGACTTTTTTAGACGAAGAAGGAGGTCTTTATGTTATTACGAACTTCGTGTAGGTAAATGCCGTGTGTTTCGTTTGGTGATAGATGAAATTTTGTTATCCATTTGAGTGAAAATCGAACCACAAATAAACTTAATTTTTTTAACCGAAAAATGGAGAGTTCAATGAATTTTGAACGCCACTGTTAGCGTATTAGGCAAAATGATTATCCAAAGTCCCAGATATCCGTAGTCGTCAACCCCCTCAACTAGCATCATCAACGCATTACACAAAATTAACGATGAAATGTCGGGCTAAGGTTGAATATATCAGGATAAAATGTACACACAAACTCACCTACATGTGCTCACTTGTGCAAACAACACATCTTCCTCACTCAGAGCGAGGTGATGAAACGGATTTGCCAAAGGTGTTGAAAGAAATCTGTTATCGATGTCGACGAGTTTACGAGCCGAATATAGTTTGCTTCCGCAGCTAAACCCTTAAGGGACAGAGCATAGGGTTCCAGCGGTGATGCTGCTGTTTGCAAAGTGTCGGTTATCTATCCTCATATACGAGTACTCTCATGTCCTTTCATTCTTCACTCTTAATGATGTTCTCGGCATATACTCGTATGTGTGCCTGCGTATGCTTATAAGTCAAATAGTTCGCATATGTCAGAGACAAATTATACATACATTTAGCCCGCAAAAGTGTTTACACCTTTTGCGTCAGTTAGAGAGCTCCCCGTGTCAACGGTGTTCCTTCTTGTTGGATGACAGGCAGGGCAGGTAGAGTCGACAGACAAGACAGGCCAAAGACACAGCATAACTGGATTCTTGTTTATCATACATTGCATTGCGGTGCGTGTATACGTATACAATTATGTGCGTATATGCGAGTGTGTGTGACTTAATTTCATCTGACAGATTTTGACTTAATCTTCAGTGATGGCAACCGGGCTGTCATAATATGGTAATAAGATGTTGATGGCGAGATGAAGACGATGTTGACGATGGCAGTAGCAACACAGCGGTTTAGGTGGTGATGGTGATGTTGTTGATGATTATTATGATGATGGGGTTCTTCTGAGCAATGGTAATGCGGATAAGGATAGGGATTGGGGGGGTCTGGCACTTGGCCACGTTATATGCGTGTGATTTATCTTCGGGATGACTTTTATCATAGGCGAGGTGGGAAAGTTATGATAATTATTGTGGGTTTAATACGATTTGATTAGAGTTAAGAGGTGTGCGAGAGAGGGAGTTGGGTGCCATTTTGTGTATACCGATGTTGATTTTGTTTGTTTTTATTGATGATGAGTTGACAGCAATGGGGGTTGATTTGTGTGATGAGCTGGAATAAGCGGTTTCGAAGGGTGACAGCCAAGGTGAGGTGATGATGGTTAAGGATTTTTAAAGGACTCGCAAAAAAAAAACAAAAATTTCGTTTACATAAGATGTAGGTGTATGTATTCACATACATATATGGAATTGGCTAGGCGTGCTGACATGAAGACAATAAAGGATGTTCTTCTTTGGATCGCCTCATCAACGATTTTCTACTACTTATGCATTTGGCTGAGTCAGTTATTTTTCTCTCATCAACTTCTTCGAACATCAACTGAAACTTGGGCTTCAATTGCTTTTCGGACCGGATTTCCGACGAACTATGTTCTTTTGGAGCGCCGACCTATATTCCACGAAGCCGTTCAATAATGCTGCATTGCCGCATATTTTCATAGTATGCGTCATTAGTTTTAGCAATCAGTAGTTGTCGCCTCCTTTGCTTTTATACAATAGAACAAGAACCCCCGTTCTCCACTGGTTGGACATTGGACCGCGACTCATCATCATCCATCACTCTTTATATCCATTGCAAACTTCGTTGTTCCCTTATAGCACGTATCACTGTCCATCCTCAATATACGAGTATTTCGGCGATCAAATTGCTTCCAAGTTTTTTAGGGAGTATCTTCCTAATTCCTGATACAGTGTCTCTAATTCTACCCTATTTTTCGCCTCTTTTTTGCAACATTCGTAGTCTAACTCAAGACGCACTATATACATCGATTTCACAATTTCCACCTCCAGATCATCATTTTCTACTCATCTTTCCACCTCGATGTTTCTTTATTTATGAAGAGCCAGCCTTTTGAAACACTGAGAACAGCTTTCGCACTACTCTTAATTTTTTTATCGGAGTTGTTCCATATATTTTGCGCACTTAGTTTTTCGTCCTTGTTTATGGCCTTAAATTGCCTTTGTCATAAATTTAGCGGCCTCTTTCCCAGTTATTTCCTGGGTGGTACTAGGATTTTTCACGAAAAATCCGCAAAAGTTGGTTCTGACTTGTTGGTAATTCGCCTAAAATTACTAAAGAGACTCGGAATTTCCCGTTATTTCAGCATATATATGTAGTTATTCATATGAGTTTGGTGTCCACCGTTGCAGTACATAATTAAATGTTAGTAAATAGCGTGTTTAGTATAGTTAGACCATGTGATTTGCATGAATTTAATGGCTTTTACCGTGGATTCGTTGTTCCAAACCTTTTTCCTCCATGACAGTATTCCTATTCACAACTCGACTCCCCGGCATGGTCTCACGGATCTCCACCGATGAAGGTTATTTCTTCGTTTGAAGTCGTTTCAAAATATCATCAGAATTTCGAACAGTCTACCAATTTTATGGACATTAATCGGTCGCTGTTTGCCGAAACAAGTGTCGACACAAGTTTAACTGCCAATCGTTGTAATACGTTGTCTAGTCCGAAACGTTTGATCGTCATTCTGCTGACGTTTCAGGCTCCACATCGTAATTTATTTCCTGAAAGGACCATTTATTAAGCTTGCCAATCTCTGACACGAATATTTCCATTTTCCTTACAATCACTCCTCCGCAGTGTAGTACAAGGACGTCCAAATGAAAGTTTCTTTTGAAAAATAAAATGAAATGAACAAAAGCAGATTATTTTAGGTATGTTATCACTTTATTAGAAAGAGCGAACATTCCCATTAGTTATGCAATACAGTAGCACATCCTGTCAACTCAATTTTCCAAAGTCTTGTTTACTGTTTCTGACTCTATCTAATGGATCAGGCGACATTCACTTGTTGGCATAACAACGATCTTTAAGAGCGTACCATACAAAGAAAGTCAAATCGTAGCTCCGAGGCGGCCAATTGACATCGCCAAGGCGGCTGATAGCACGATTACTCAACTTAGGGCGCCCTATCGTGCTGAAACAAAAGATCCTCCAAGTCCATGTAATCATCAGCCAAGTTTTGGCTGCTGCATCAAAGACAACCCCCAATTTGGTCGTGGAACTTGATTCTTTGAATACTGCATGATGAGGCAGAAAATAATGAAATGGAGTATTCAAAACGTCGTTCGCCGTTTCATCAACTTCTGTCATATGACCAAGGGCGAGGTATTCCTTAATGCAGTTGGAGTATTCTCTATATAGCACGGGATTCTGCTGGAAGCGCCTTTCCAGATGAAGAAACCTACGAAAGGCTCCTGACTTCGAGGGCCCTAACCCAGGTTTACTTCCTTCCTTAAATGGTAGTGTCACTACATAACGTCCATCTGACGCTCTTCGGGTAATAGTTACAAACTGCTTCTCGCAGTTTTTGTTCTCCTGTGTTTCGTGTTGTGGGAACGGTGCTTCTTCGATTTCCCAGAACTTTGTGAGTTGTGTGTTGAGGTCAACTGAGTTGTGGAATGCCTTAACCTTTTGTCTCGAATCCGGCTCGAAGGACCAATGTATTTTCCACGGTTAATTAAATTTTGCTGGTTCTTATTGTTAAGAATAAATCTCACACCTTTCTGTTGTAAAAAAAATAATCTTTCTGTTTAACAATCTCTTTATGGTGTTCCTAGCAGCATTTTCGAAATAAAATGGGCCAATGATGCCACCACTTCAAAATCCGTACCAAACTCTCACCCTCTGTGGACAGACTAGCTTCTCGACAATCAAATGCGGGTTTTCCAATCCCCAGATGCGGCAATTTTGTTTGTTAACATAGCCGCCGAGAAAAAAGAAAAAAAATTACTTTTCGGCCAAACTCGACGTCCAATTCGAGCTCCTGTAAGGCCTAAACTGAGAAGCGATAACGAAACGGACGCTCGTTTGCCTTCAATTGGACTTTATAAGGGCAAAATTCAAGATCTTTGTGCAAAATGTGCGTGAAATGTTGAGTTGTTGAGATGTTGGTGATTCTGGATTAAATCGAATAGTACGACGGCGGGGACCATGAGTGTTGTCCAAAAGCAAGCCAGTCTCATGAACCTTTTGCACAAACTTGCGTACAGCAGTCAAGGTGGGTGCTTCTTTTCAATAAACGCACTATTTGTGCAACAAAACACTCACTTTTGAAATAAGTTAGCAATATTTCCTAACGTTGTTCAAGCATAAGACGATTTATGTCGTTCTGCGGAGGTATGATACTGACAGTCAATGGTGTGGGTACATAGTTACACAGTTTCTGAGTTCATCATTCCCTTTTCCCGGTTACTGTGATTTAATCCGAAGTAGTTGATCTATCTTAATATCTGGATTCAATTATCCTTACAAAGAATCAGACAGGGGCGTTAGAGGACGATTTAAATTGACTTTTGTGACAGGTTTCATGGAGTCGAAGTGCAATGGAATACAAGAAGACTTGTTCTTTTAAACTTATACCAAGAAGAAGAACGGTCTCTGGATTCTCTCAAATCAAAAAGTTACTATCAAAAGAAAAGCACATAACCACATCCTGGTTCTTAAATTGATTTCTGTGACTTCGTAGTCCCTGTTTATAAGCTTGCTTCGCAGGTCAGCTACAGTTTTTGTTTCACTGTGAGCATATTTTGAACAAGGAAACATGGTAGTAGAATCACAGTTGGCACTGATGATTTGAAAAAAACATTCTGCAGGCTGTCAGGCAGAATCAGCCATTCAATTTGGAAGGTGAAAGTGAAGAGATCCCCCCGCCCGACCAAAATATAGTAAGGATAGTAATATCCAGGTTTAAGTACAAAAAGACACCACTTGTCACTTTGGAGTAGACAAAAAGGTGTAGGAGTATATGCGTGAATGAAGGCAAAACTAAATATATTCTGTCAACAAGAAACGACACACAGCATGTGGCAGAATGTGGCAATAGACAATTAAAACTTTGAGGTAGTTAGCGACTTGACTCCGCTATTAAATCTGATAATGACATGCCAACCGCTGTTTCTTTGGCCGACGAAGGCAAAGGATTTAACAAGAAACACTAACGAGATTCTATATAACATTCTCATCATTCAAAATTCTTTGAATGACTTTTGGTCCCGTTTGCATTGTCGGAATTTGAAGGAGGAGACTTAACTACGATCTCTACGAAGTGTATAGAGACATTGAACTGGTCACAAAAGTGCATATTAGTCACATAATATATCACACATACGAGTATATCACTGCCTCTCAAGTCCCTTTACGTTATATGTTGCTACATCCTACCAGCTCAACCTATCGAATCTTACCAATTTGTTATTGATGCGATCGATCATTTAATTGACCTATCAGACCATATTGATGATATCCTTATTTTCGGCGACTTTAACCTTCCTCAGCTACAGTGGACTCCATCAGATGATCAATCGTTTTTCATCGCTTCAAATGCCAACTCGGCTAAGGAATGTCTCTTCTTAGATCGCTTAACAGACTCAAGTCTATGCCAAGTCAGTGGTATATCCAATTATATGGGCAGTCAATTAGACCTTATTTTCACAACAGACCCAATTAACTCCTCAGTCTCACTTTGTCCCCTATCCCTCTCAACAATCGATAACTACCATCCCCCCCTTCTACTTTCATTTTTTCAAAACTCTTCATTCCAGTCCACTCCCCAGACAACTCTCTCATCCCACGACTTTCATAAAGCAAACTTTCACAAAATCAGTGAACATCTCAGCAGATCCCTCTTTAACTTTCACAACCTAAGTATAAATGAAATATTTAATTCTTTTTCCCTTTACGTTCCGTTTTCCCGCCTTAAAACATCATCTACTAGTCCTCCCTGGTATAATCGCAAGCTTCGTTCCTTACGAAATCAGAGAAATAAGTTATGGGCTGTTTTCATGCGTACCAGATCCTTTACCGACTATTCCAACTATCTTGGTGCTTATCTTCATTTCACCGAACTTTACGATTCCCTTTACCAGCGCTACCTTAACAATGCGCAAGTCAACCTTATAAACCACCCAAAGTCCTTTTTCCAATTTGTTAACTACAAAAGCTGGTTACCCTCCTTCCCTCTCTTTCAACAACAGTTCATCAACCGATCCACTCACCATTGCCAAACTATTTGCCACCTTTTTTAAACAATCCTTCACCAACGACTCCTTTGTACCAGATCCATCCTATTTTAGTTACCTACCTAACTTCTGCAATGGTCCACTTCTCTCTCATATTTCGGACCCGTCTTATATCGAATAGAAATTACACCAACTCAATGACGAATTCACACCAGGCCCGGATGGCCTCCCTGCCATATTTCTTAAAAAATGTTCTTCCTCTCTTTCCCTTGCCCTTTCTAATCTCTTCCGTCTATCCTTTCCACAAGGAGAATTTCCTCAGGCTTGGAAATCCTCCTTCATAACGCCGATCCACAAGAAAGGATCAAAGAATTTGTATGAAGCTCTAAGCTTCCAATGCAAATCACTTATTTCCCCTAGACAACATGGCTTCCTAAAGGGTAGGTCAACCACCGTTGAATTCGTATCCTTTGCCCTCTCTGCCCTAGAGAATGGCAATGAAGTCGATGTAGTTGCAACCGATTTTAGCAAAGCCTTCGATAAAATCTCTCATCGGTTAATTATCTTTAAATTGTCTGCCCTCGGCTTTGAACCCATACTGTTAAAATGGATATCCTCTTACCTCAAAAACCGTTTTTACAGTGTTCGTTTTAGGTCAGCCCACTCCGCTCCATTTTTGGCCACCTCTGGAGTTCCACAAGGCAGCCATCTCGGTCGCCTTCATTTTATATTAACCATAAATGATCTCGATATGATCATCAAACACTCGTCTGTCTCCCTTTACGCCGACGATACCAAATTTTTCAAAACCATTTCCTCTCCCCATGACTCTTTCCTCCTTCAACAAGATCTTGATAGTTTTTCGATCTGGTGCCTCAAAAAATTTTTGGAACCTAACATCGCCAAATGCCAATCCATCACCTTCTCACATAAACGGAACCAATCTCCTCCCCGACTCTATCTTCTCCATAACCAACCTATCTCCTCCGTACAATCTCTTCGTGACCTCGGCATTTTGTGTGATAGCGAGCTCAACTTCCGCTCACATTTGAATGAGATAATCCTCAAAGCCAACTCTGCACTAGGTTTTGTAAAACGGTGGTCCAAAGAATTCACCAACCCATACGTGACCAGGTCCCTCTATATTACCTTTGTTCGCCCCCTCCTAGAGTACGCCAGTCAAGTATCGTCCCCATATCATCGTGTTCATATCTCGAGAATTGAAAGCATCCAGCGCCGTTTTCTTCGATTTGCTCTTCAAGGTATGCCCTGGGACGATCCTTTTAATCTGCCCCCCCTATCAAAACCTTATCAACTTAAACACCATTGAAGATCGCAGAGATGCAGCAGACTTTCTCTTCATTCATCGACTCCTTTCAGGTCAGGTTGAATGCGCGTCCCTTCACAACTCCATTTTCCTCAACACTAACCCTCGTAATCTACGTACCCCTCGACTCTTCTATCTACCAACCCACCACACCTCCTATGGCGCTAACGAACCAATCTCCCGTATGCTACGTCAAATCAACTCAAACCCTACCGTCTTTGACTTCCACCGCACCACTCCCTACCACAAATCCGTTCTCCTTCACCACTCCAACCAACCTTAGTTTTAAGTTTTAGTTTAAGTTTAAATTTGTAAGTTATAGCTTGTATTAAGCCGAATAAATGGGGGCGTTCGCCCCCACCAAAATTAAATTAAAAAAGCATGTGAAAATGGCGAAAAACGCTGTAGGCGAAAATCTCGCTTTAGACGGTACGTACATGTGGAAGGATACCTCAGCAAACTTGGAGTGCGCAACTGGAGCTAGTTAGAAAGTGACTGTGTGTTCTAACTGGAGAGGCCTATTCGTATAGTCCAAATGGACTGAAGCGCCGCTGTTGTAAGTGTTAGGAAGTACTATAAGTGCTTTCGTGATTCATGATTTTTTCTACAGCATTTTTTGTATCTACAAGCGAAAATGTTTCTTCTATGTTTGTTCACTCAACATTATTCATATTTACTTATTAGAGAGAATATAGATGAATTGGAGCATCAGGTTTTTCACTCTTAGTTGAAAACTGAAAGTTTTTCCGACACTTATACTCAGTATAGCCTGGAAAAGAACCTAAAAATATTAAGAACTAAGAAACTTAAGATATATCCCCCTTGACATCTTCCTTGTTGATTAGAAGATTTGACGAAGATCTGTTCTCTGAGCCTTTTAGTTATAGCGAAAGTACTGCAGCTAATTACTTCTTCTCGAATATATAAGGCAGTGTTATAACTGGGCTCCTTTGTTTCTAAATCCATGGCTCAGTGCGCCAACTCAACAATACAGACAACCCCAAATTGGGAATCTAATTTTTGATCGACAAAAAAGTTAATGAGATCTTGCGCTTACGAGTAGGCACAGCACTGGTTGAACAGAATTGGCTAAAAGGTGAATTTTTGAATTGTCCAACGCGTTGCATGCTCAAGCCCCACTTCACTAATTTGGATCAGTGGGTTGAATGAGCACTATATCTTCTCTAACCCGAATACTCCAAATTCGAGCTTCTGATTGGAATCTTAGTCTTATCTAAAAACGGAACTATTAAACGAACCAAGCGTTGAGTGGAAATTCTAAGCCTTATAGTCCATGTCTTTATCGGACAGTTAGTACCTTTTATGATAGCGTAAGCCTTTTTATTTCTGTCATCTACAGCACAACACAACGATGCTCCGATTAATCCATTTGTAACGCGAAATCCGCCTTTCAAACTTGGTCCCAATGTTTATTTCGATTAATGAGTGTTAATTTGTTTGGGGCCGTAAACGAAAAAAAACGAGAAATCCTTCAACAAGCACAGCATCAAATTTTGCTTTATTCAATACTTGAAAGCAATCTAAAAAAAAATTCTGTAACGCCCTTACTTCAGCAGTTATTACTCCTTTCCACTGCAACTGACACATATTTCTAACTCGAAACAAACAGCTCCAGCCAAACGAAACATCCATAAACTAGATAAATTAATCGCGCACCAAAATAATCAAACCAATAGAGGGGGTAGGGTATACACAAAATGAATACCCTACCAGTCACCCTTTGGCCTTCGTAATAATAAACAATATTAACAACCTCTTCGGATTCTATCCAAAGCAGCCATATTTCCAGCTTCCAACCTCCCCACCCGGGACCACCATGTTAATTTATGAGCTCCGCTCAGGGGAAAATGCTTTCGCTTATAACAAACGACAATGGGAAAAGTCCTTCTCTGTTCCAAAGAGAGAAGCAAAGAAATAGTACCAGCCTTCGTCATAATTTGCCCTGTCGCGTTAGATTGAAGGCAGCAAAGTAAAGGAAAAGTTTCCCTTCCTTTACGATGTATGCGTATGTGTGTGGGTTTTTGTTCAGAGCTAGGATCCTTCACATCCTTAAATATGTCAAATACTGGAATCCATAAACCACATGGCATATAAGTAGATCTTTACATTCCTCTCACTCCTGCTGCCAAAGAACATAAATATCATCTTCAACGACCCCCAAGAAAAGAAGAAGATCTAGCTTTGGTGTGTGTGTTGCTATAGTGTGTTTGTGCCTTTCTGTGGTGGTTTACAAAGTGATATATGCGAGAAGTTAGCAGTTTTGAAGGCGTCACTGAACGAAAGGATGTGAAGCACAACAGAACGCGCCTTCAATGTCCTGCAATCTGAACCCAACCATATCGTCGAAATGAAGGAATATTCAAGTCCAACATTCCATAACACTTCACTCAACTAGGATTAAGGCAATGGATGTATCCTCATTCTTTCAAGACATGAGACATTAGGAACGAAACCAGAACAAGAACCAAAGCTGGAACAGGTTCTTTTAGCTAGACACCAACCAACATTTTGTTGACAACGCAACTGACAAATAAATCAGAAACCAAACAGGATACAGGGAATAGAGCTGAAGAAGAGAAAAAATAAAAAAATAAAAAAAACCAGCACTTTTCTGTCAACATGGCGGCGGAACGCGTACAGTCCTTAACCGCTTTGTGGTCGTAAATGTCACCCGTTCGAAATATTTATGTCACTTCGAGTAAACAACGATGACGACGACAATGAGGACAACGATGACTACGACGACGTTGATGGGCGGTATGGAGGTATGTTCCTCCAATCACTTTGAAGCGAAAGAAACTTATGTACATGTATCCCAACTCTTAGGACATAAAAGATGATGAGCATTCTACAAGGATTTATATGCGCGCTTATACTCACAAACATGGGCTAAAGTACGACTACGAGTACGAGTATCCTTGCCAAGCAGATAACTAGGAGAAGCAAAAGAAAAAACCGACTGAAATTGTCCCCAGCACCGACACAAAAGATTTAGGACACATTAGTGTGTCCTGGCAGTAAACATAAAACAACAAAACTAATGGAAGGGACAGCCATCATCCAAATGGACAGTCGCATTGGAATACCATGGTATCCTTATAACATAGAAATGTGCGCTAGAACCTAGAGCAAACACTGAGTAGTAGCACTACGAGTAGTAGCAAATAACATAAATGCCAGCATTTTTATGATGGAGAACCAAATTTATTCGTCCTTTTTGTCTGTTGTCTTGTTGTATTTCGCTCCTTGCAATCAGAAATCCTACGAGTAGTTCTGAAGTTCTACTCGCTGTGGAAACGGAGACGTATCCGTAGATGAAGACGAAGCCTTGGAGACATTGTTGATGTGTATGAGTGAGAAAGCGTACACTACTTGTCCAAACAAAACGATGAGACATGTATAATCCGAATCACCCACCCCAAAATGTATGACAACGATAAGGACAAGGAGGAGTAATGTACATAAATATGCGGGCTAAAAAGGACACTAACTACTCGCATACAGAAACGCAAGGATAAATTTCCCGTCAATGGCTGCTTATGTCAGGATTTTTTGAATGGTTTCCCCACCCCCCCTAATTTTCTTCTTCGTGGCTATGTATCGCTAGCCAGATCCTTCTTTCGAAGATGATTTTCGAAGGATTCTAAATAAATCTCTTGTCTACTACGAGTATGTTGGTTTGTTGCCCTTATAAAAGTGGACTCCATGTTTTGGGAAGAGCAATGTAGACGGGCAGTTGACGTTTTTGTTTTTTCACTTTTTGACAATAGGTTTTCCATAAATTTGCAGTTGGCTCATGGATACAACATTGGATATATCATAACGTCGTTCTCTGGTTGGCGACTTCTACTTTTTTTCTCATCTCAAAGGACATTTACTCTGTTTTTTTTTGTTTTTAACTTGGCTTCAGTGTCTTGTGCGCTTGTGTGTGTGTGTAATTTATGTCATTTCGATGCGAAATTGAATGACTTGTTTTTGATTTGAGAAAATTCACTTTGGACTTGGTATGCGGTTCGAAGGACCAAGCCCTAGAATCAAATTCAAACCAAGCAAGTGGTCGTCATTTTGAATTGTGAATCTCTTCTTAGGCGGGGGGGTTTAGATTTATTTTTATTTTTATTTACCACTCGATGTTGGTTGGCGGAGTCCAATTTTGAGATCTTTTCTAAAATAAATTGTCTTTCATGCGTCGTTTAAGTTTGGAGATATACTCCGCACAAGTTACAGTTGTTCATTGTGGATTTTATGCTTTTTGGACGCCTTGGTGACTTCACTTTGGACTGCTGTTACGAGTATATGTGGACATAGTCATCTTTGAGATATTTCTCATCAATTCTTTTAGGAATTTTAAGGATTATTAAGCTTCTATGGGCCCTTATTTAAATTATATTACTATAATTCAAAAAAAGCCTTTTCTAAAAATAAAGCGTTTCCTAAAATGTTGGTTTTATGTTTATTTACCGGACGGGTTAACTGCCGAGCTATAAAAAGCAACGCAAAGTGGCTATTTTCTAAGATTTGGTCTGAGAAAAATATACCTGTTACATGGAAACTCGGCACCGACATACAAGAAAAGGAAACGATAGAAGCATCAGTTTCGTTAAGATCTTGTGCGAATTGTGCTCCCAATAGATGTCGCCACACTTCACTATTTAGAAATAAATTCTGAGGGGTTTGTGAGAAAACTCCAAACAGAATGGAGATAACTACTACATTGTCTGCGTGCCTAGTTGCCCAATGCGGCCGTCGTGGTTGGTTTCCTCCTCTTAAAGGTTTTTCATAATTTCGTTACCGTAAACACAAACTTTGCTGGAAGAACATGACAGAAATGTAAATTGGGAACTGGGAATCCAATGAACAAATTGGGTTTCTATGATAGACATAGACATAATGCACCCCAAAGTAAACCTTGTTTCTCTCGCCAGATTTCGTCTCGACGAACATCATGATATGTACCGCTCACTCAGGAATCGAGTAGTAATGGCAATACGTTCTGAAAAATCCCACGTTTTCTCGAATCGTTTTTTTCCTTGAACGGGCTACAGCTATGGAAAAACCTTAGCCAACTCGGAATCGCTAATGGCGGAAGTAATTGTGCACATTGACTGTGATGCGCTAAATCATAAATTTGTTTCCCTTCGGTGCCTCTAGTTTCAAACTTTATGAGATATCTTACCTATCTTACTTCATCTTACTGTGCTGGGTGCCAGGACACTGAGCTTGCAAGAAAAGGATGGCGGATATCTGCTGATTCTGCGGTTATCTGTAAGCTGGAGAGACATAACACACGTACTGTGTGAATGCGAAGAAATTCTAGAAGAAATAGACGGCACGAACTTCAAAGGCCTTCTTAGCTTTTTCAGGAAAGTTAAGTGTTTCACCAGGGCGATTGTTTAGGTTTTTGTCATTTGAAGACAAATTCAACTTCACGATGGGCCCGTTTTGGTGTCTGGTGTCTGTGTAATGGCATATCCATCATATCCCCGTTTAACCTAACCTAACCTAACCTAAACTACTGCCTTTTATTACGCATGTCTTTAATATCATACTGAGAACAAAAATTCCGAGGCTGAAGAGTTTAGGCCAATTCCAATTTTGCCTTATTTATCAAAGGTTTTTGGAGAATTGTTACAAGAACAAATGACTTTGTACCAGGCATAAACCTGCTAACATCAAACCAATCTGGTTTTCGTAAAAAAACCTACCTGCATTACAGCCTTATTAAGTGTCAGCGAAGATATACGGCAACCGATCGATGATGATAACGTAACCTTTCTTATCCTACTAGACTTCTCAAAAGCGGTTGATCTAGTAGACCACCCTATTTTATGTGACAAACTTAAACGAGTCTGTAATTTCACGTCCTGCGCTATAAAGCTTCTTATATTCTTATTTAACAGATCGGAGGCAAGCAGCTGAATATAATAAATATTTATCATGTTTTCTGCCAATTATATGTGGTGTGCCACAGGGGTCCAAATTGGGACCTCTACTATTTTTCATATACCTGAATGAACTGATGATGTAGAGTTTTAAAGGGTTTTCCAATAGGGACTTGACAACTTTGAATTTAATTTGTGAACGCACTCTGTCACTAATCATCAAACTGTCACTATCAATTTATTCAGTAAACTCAACATTTTCATCATAGTAAAGTACACGAAAGAGCAACGTGTGCAAATTATAAAAATTTTCTACCGAAATTCGGAGTCGGTGACTGCAACTCCAATTTTCGGTCGTAATTCTCGCCCTAGTAGACAGGCAATAACAAGTTTAGTGCAAAAATTTGAGTCTACATATTCGTTTTGTGATGTTGCCTTGTCAGTGAGACAACGGGTTGGTCGAAGTGTCGGGCATCGCTTAGACCACATTATGGCGTATTTTGCGTAAGGATCTTGGTTTACACAAATACCAGATCAAGCTGGCTCAAGAATAGAAGCCGATGGACATTTTGAAGCGACGTACGTTCTCCGATTGGGTTCTGGAGAAGATGCGCCAAGATGATGAATTTCATCGCAAAATCATCTTCAGTAACCAAGCTCATTTTTGGCTCAATGGGTTCGTCAATAAACAAAATATGCGTTATTGGTCGGGTGAAAATCCACATGTGCTTCATGAATCACCACTTCATCCGCAAAAAACTGTTTGGTGCGGTTTGCATGCCGGCGGCGTTATTGGGCCATATTTTTTCGTCGACGATAACGATCGTTATCGCTGAATGGTCAGCGTTATCACGCCATGATCACCGATTATTTTTGGCCCGAATTGGAAAATATAGACTTGGCCGTTATGTGGTTTCAACAGGATGTTGCCACCAGCCACACTGTAAGTATGGTGAGCGTGTTATCTCAAGAAATGGGCCAGTCTATTGGCCGCCTCGTTCGTGCGATTTAACGCCGCTTGACTATTTTCTGTGGGGCTACGTTAAGTCATTGGTTTATGCCAACACGCCGACGACGTTGGAAGAGCTCAGAGCCAACATTGAACGCGAAATAGGGGCCGTTGCAGCTGAAATGTGTGGCCGAGTCGTTGAAAATTGGGTCCAACGAATCACCGCTGCTAACGTGCCCGCTGTGGCCTTTTGAACGAAGTCGAGTTCCATTCATAAATGTTTTGATTGTACTTCAAGCCGATAATAAAGTTTTTGAAATATCTCAAATGGTTTGCGTTTTATTTTAAAAAAAAGTTATCAAGTCCTTATTGGAAAACCCGATATAAGTGTATACACACATATGTAAGAATATATTTTTTGAAAACCATAGGTGTTTAAATAAAAGGTGATTTACAAAACTAACACATAGATGGCGACTGTAATAACATATTCATACAATTTTTAGTATACCTTTAAACGATACGTGTCAAAATTTGATGGCATTTCGGACATTAGTCATCAAGTTTGAGCGGCGCACCTTTTGCTATTTTCAAAACTGCTTAAGTACGTCGAAAGCAACCATTTAGAACGTTGAACTGAACACTTGAACCCTCTGGGCGCCCATGTGATACTGTTGTGTCAGAAAACATTACAAAATACCCGTCCAAGTTTTTTTGAACAACTGTAAAGCGTAAGTGCATGTGATAGCTGACATCGTAAACATATCAAAAAAACACTCGCCGGAAAGAGATATGGCTCCAATGAAGAGGTGATTGCAAAAACTGAAGCGTATTTTGAAGGGTTGGACAAATCGTTCTATAAGAAAGGCTTAGAAATTTTAGAGCGGCTCTGGAATGATTATAACGCTCTTGAAGGGACCGTGTTGATGAATAAAATCGAATTTTTTGTTAGAAAATTGTGTTTTTATATGTTAGTTCGGGACCACCTATTATAGTTCGCTACTAATGATAATTCCACCATCGGCGGATGGATCACAGTTCCTTAACGAATAAGTCTAAAGAAGAGGTTCTACTACTGTGGAAAGACCATCGACTATAATGACTTGATTCCATAAAAATTTATCGCAGGGATTTAGTTTAAATAATCCTTAGGTTCCAACCATCTGGTCCACGAAAGAAAAATGTTTGAACCTACTGTTCAAAGGAATACGTGGTGTAGTGAAGAAAGAAAGTCAAAAGTTTAGATCATATCCATGTACCCAGGAGGAACTGTCACCGAAGCAAATTCTTTAAGCCTTGTGACACAATTTTATCTTAACAATTTTACCAACTTGGTGTTGGAATCCATTGCTACATTTAGATGATGTTGACAGTGAAGAGAAATAAGAAAAATGCAGCGCTTATACCGACTGATTCTTGGAGTGTACCACTAGATGACAGCCCTAGCCTTAGATTTTAGCGATTAATTCCAGAACTATCCTATTTTCAACGGTGGCGGTAAAAGTAAGTGAGAGATTGCTTTACAATTCACAGTTCATTCTTATAGTTGTGCCTGTTAACACATTAGGGTGTATACTCTTTTTGTATGAAAACCTTTTCTTTATATCTGCCTTCCATCTCATTAATTTCGAATTTTATGTATTCACACTCGTAGATACATATGTAAGTATATCCCTTTGAAAAATTCATCTGATTTCCGAGGTAATTTATCAATTAATGTCCACTTTGCGGTACCAAACCCGTGACCAGAAATTTTAGAATAACTCTTCAAGATATATGACCCGAACAGGTGTTCATTTTGTATGTGTCGCATATTTTCATAAAACGGCGAACCCGGCTAATGAGTATACTCGTAGCATAACCGGCACTTCCTCATCTCGCCAGTGACTACAGTGACTACCCCGAACTTCACCCCATATCGGTGAGTAGTTCCAAAATGGCCATTATCTCTGAACGCGCTTCCTCTTTAGAATGCCAAAATCAACCTCAAAACTGAAAACACCCAACAGGAGGAGCTGAACATTGGAACAAGTTTAAAAAAAAAAAAAAAAAAAACGAGAGACTCAAACTCGGAAAACTATGCAACGAGAACGAAGAAACAGACGAACCAACGAACAAACAGACAGACTGAACACTGAGCTGGCCCAACACACAACATTCATTTATCCCTCCCCGAAGCAAACCTATTCGCACATAAAATGTGCCATAGTGTGCATTATTTTAATGTCACGGATAAATCATTTTTATGTTCGTGGTAAATCAAGGAGTCTTCTATCCACCACCACCACACCAACACCATTCCAATAACACTACGACCCCCTACCCCCATCTCCCTGACAATGCATTGCATCTGGAATCTATTCAACGACAGATAGCATGGGGTACAAAAGATATCCTTTCCTCCCACAATACCAGGAATGCTTGTCCCCAAAAAGGGTACAGAGTATACGAGTATGTGCTCGTATTTGCAGCAGGTCTAGGACTATGCGCTATGCGCTATGAGCTGTTTGCTGTTTTTAGTGGACAGCGCGCAGCTGAATTGTTGTCCTTTTTCGGATTTCCATCGTTGGCGTGTTAAATTTTATGCCCTAATGGGCTTTTTGTATATTATACAATTATACGATTGCAAAAAGGACACAATGTGGATGACACTATAAAGAAAAAATGAAGCAAAACAGAACACCAAGCACCGCCACAATCACACAAAAGCTGTTTCTCCACGAATACGGATAATAACCATCGCCTGTTTTGCCATACTTTACTCTACTATGAGTATGACCGTTACCGGTACCGGGATCAGAATCGGAATCAGGACGCGCGGGTTATAGAATGCGGGATGTAGAATGATGAGGACTACCAGGAACTACGACGAAATCGAATGGCGGCGAGGAGGTTATAATATATTTAGCGACTACACTGTGAGGCATACAAATAATAAATGAGCGAGAGAGGTGCCATAAAACACTTTGCAGGATGACTCAAAATGTCGGACGGTTGGAAATTATCGCCAAAAAAGGATTCCGAAGAAGGATTGCTGCAAATATTTCTCTCTCTCTTCCCGGTGACTTTGTTTTACTTGTCCTTCGGTGACTGTACGAGTATATATGTACAATCTCTGTGTGTGTGCGATCTGTTTTTTTTTTTTTCATGCTTTGTGTGGATTGTGAGTATTGTCCTTTGGATGCTGCACAATTGTGAATGCCACCAGCTATGCTATATTGCTGCATGAGAAATTTCTTTTTGTGTAGAGTATTTCTTTGGGGCGAAGTCATAATTTATGTGGGGATTCACACTGATGATGACGATGGGCGAGTACCGAGTACCAACCCCAGTTCGCGAATTACCGACTCCCAAGTACCAAATACTGAACCGCCAGATGAAGAATGTGTGTATGTGCGGTTAATGTCGCATAAGGTCGACTCAAGAATATCCTGTTTGAATTGTTTTCATGAAATACGAGTATGCACACATGTGAGAGATGCTTCTGACTTTAATGATTGTTGCTCTTAATTAAGTGCCAACATGTGCTACATATTGTACATATGTACATAGAGTCCTTGATGAAACCACATTTGTCCTGTAAGGTGCTCCTTTCTACGAATCAATCATGTGGGCTTTCACAAGTGAAGGTGAACATGATGGACAAAATGGGACCACTCTTTAATTCGTCTATGAGCATTTCAAATTAACGCTGTCGTGCCAAATCATTTATATTTGAAGAGGTTGAACTGCTTCAACACACATTTGCCCCCGAACTGGCATCTGCGATCGCTTATTTTTCGGAAGATTGGTCTTCCTTTTTAAAAGATCACTGCTTTCACTTGTGAGCCATTTCTTAATTTCCTTCTTTTAAGGTCAGGGGAAATTAGAATTATCCAGGTGAGGAGTAATTCAAATAAAACCAGAAAATGTTTGGGATCACAGTTTTCTGGCAGGAAAGCCAACTGCCGATCGCCTGCTCCATGTTGGAAAGCGGAACTGTATCGATAGTGTGAATCGACTGAGGGATATAAGCATCACCTGTGAGTTGTATCGCACGGTTTTAAATTCCATCCAGATATTTTTGGAGCACATGACCATATATTTTCATTATACCCCAATATTGGGCGGATAGATGCCTTGTACATTGTATATTGAGGCCGAGGAAACCTCGGCAAGAATTGATCTTGCAGTCAACAACAGAGAGTACCCGTTGAATACTTTCAATGAGCTTGTCTTCGGCAACGCAAAATTTGGTAGCATGTGTAACTCAGCTCAGAAATAAACACTTTTTGTACATACAATGCCAGTGAATAGAAATTTTGAGAGAGGTGTTGACCGTGATCAATATGTGTTTGCTGGAGTGAAACGGATTGAGTGCAGGTAAGTTAACTAACTTTATGACGAAAGGTCTAGCATATAAACCTAGATATATTCAAATATGTAGCCTTGTTTTGTGTCGGAATATGTAAAGGGACTGTAAGCCCTAATACGCTGAAACCCATTAATGCACCTGGCTTTCAGCCAATCATCCCAAATCTGAGGTTTTCTCGTTACGAAAAGAAGGACGTTTGTGTAATGAGGCTAATGAGCATAAGTATTTGTATGTCATCCTGGGTACCGAATCTTTCTGGACTAGGCATGTCGCGCCGAAACTGCTAAGGTGGTTTGGAGGTGTAAACACCCTTGCGGGAACCCATGGGGCCAACTGCGGTAGGGAGGATTCTTTTGATTTAGTCGACTATGATAATACGTAATCCATCCAGACTCAAAGGACGGTTTGTATTAACTGCAAACGGTCATTAATTAATATGCCTGCCTCTGATATTCATTGATATTCGTATCATGGGAGTATTTTCAAAGTTGTTCTCTATTTGACAAGAAGTGTGCCCGAAACAGTGAATCCATAACTTTTTGACATAATTCGGCTGATACTTAAGCAATTTGTTCGTCTCCAAATCGTCTAAAGTTTGTGGCTTTTTGACATAAATCGGAGACTTAATGTTACTCCACAGAAAAGAGCATAAAGATGTTGGGCGGCCAATTGACAGGACAATTTCTAACTAAAGGGTCTCCCATTAAGCGCTTCATATCTTTAAATTTAAATAAATGAAAGTGTGTGTGAGATATAATCGACATCTTTTATTCGTTTGAAAGGCCAATCGATGCCATTATGTCTGGAATATGACATCGTTCAAAAGTACGTCGCGGCTTCTCTAGTTAGCGCTCATCCGAAATGTCCAATTTTCCATGACTCTGGCGCATAAATCAGGCTGAATTTGGCCGATGGCATGGGTTATGTTGGCTTTAAGGACCGTTGTGATTTGTGGCTTATTCCTGCGACTTCAGAAAACCCCAGAAGGAAAAGTCTAACGAAGTCAAATCGCACGATCTCGGTGGCCAGTTCACATCACCTCGACGTGAGATGACCATGCTCTCGACATTTTCCAATGTGGCGTGAGCTGTGTGGCACGCAGCGCCGTCATGTTGAAACCACATGTCGTTGGTGTCCATATCATCAAATTCAGGCCAAAAGAAGTAGGTAATCATCGACCTATAGCGCTCGCCGTTGACGTTGATGTCGTTCTCAAAGAAATATGGACCGATGACGCCGTCACCCCAAAATCCACACAGTGACTTTTTCGGGATGCACTGGACGCTGTTGGATCTCATGTGTATTGGTATTGGTACCCATTTATCCAGAAATTCGCCTCATCGCTGAATATGGTTTTTTGATGAAAATTATGGTCAGTTTCCAACTGCTCCTGAGCCCATTCAGCGAACACAGGTCGTTGTCTATGGTCGCTTACCTTCAGCTTTTGGGTCAGTTGAATTTTGTACGGGTGCAGGTCCAAGTCACGATGCAAAATTCGCCAATTTGTGGTCTGCGAAAGACCGAGTTCTTGTGAGCGACGCGAAATCGATTGCCTCGGATTCTCCTGCACACTCTTACGGACAACGGCGATGTTTTCTCCAGATCTTGCGATTCATCAACGTACTGGTGTTGGTTTATCGTTTACTGAACCAGTGGACTCAAATTTATACACCTGCGAATAGTACTCTCGTAAAATGGGAAAAGTGCGCGGAACGTTGCCCGAACAGAACACCCATTTTGATAAATGGGTTGAACGCTGTGTCTGTCCATGGTGATTTGACAAAAGAAACTGAATAAATGACAGCTAATTTGACAGATGTAGCTTCAACAATATGGCCGCTACTAACTGTCGAAATTCGGGAGTCCCTATTGGAAGACGTATAAGACGACCATCGAACTTCGTCTTCGATGTGGCACGCGCTATATTGAAAACACATATCTTCCAAGCCCTCCAATTCGCTTGAGCAAAAGTAGCAAACCAAAAATGTGCATCGTCACTGAAGGAGATATTTCGCTGAAAATCCAGATATTCGTCCATCTTCAATAGAGCCCAATCGGTGAAAGTTCGACGTGCTCGATAGTCATTTGGCATTAGCTCTTGGGTCAACACGATCTTATGCAGATGTATAACCGATCAGCGTACAGCCGCCATATCCTCTTCACTTCTGGTGTTTCACTGCCTCATTGACACATCGAATAAGTTGATCCAAATTTTGTTCGCTTCACGGGACGTGAGTCCGAAGTATCCCTATTGGAAAATTACAAAGAAAATCGCAGGGCGGGAATAACCGGAGAACTCGAAGTTTCTACTGAAAGAATGCATCCATAAGTCTGGAACGACTTCTAATTTTTCCGCTGACTATAGCCAGTTTGCGCACCTAGCTCGAACATATTTTAAGAAAGAAGTACCGAAGTGCGAAGAATTGAGCTCAATCGTATGTCATCATCGAAATTTCAATGAAGGTTTTGGACATAGAATAAGCGTGGAGTAGCTTGTATGACGTGAAATTCCATAGTCTTGTGTGGCAGTAAGGTTTCGCTAAAATTACATTAAATTACGACAATTGTCGTAGGACAAAATGACAGTAAGGCACACGATTATATGTACGAGTACGTGACGAATATCAGCGGGTATAAGCAAATTTAGATCTACGCATATTCGCTGAAGAAGGGAAGGAACAACTTGGCAGGGAGGTAGAGGAGAAGATATCCGACTCATTAAGCAGAACACTTATTCACCAATTGCTACGGGTCTATGGGAATTATGCCCTGGCAATTTTAATCAGCCAAGTTTGCCGCATTTCATATTGATGGCATATTTCTCTCAGGATCTTCTCCTGAATGCGACTGTAACTCAATTTCTGCCGGTTGTCGAAATTTTGCACGTCAAATGCATTTTGTATACTCATTTAGGGTGTCTAACTATCAAAGTTGAATCTTCAGGGTTTTTCCTCTAGAAATCTACCTAAATTTACCAAAAGTACTCCCAGAGTACAAAAACTTAAAGTGGAGAATTCTTAGAATGATACATAGTTTTGTTTTTATTCCATTATACATACTTCTACGAAGGGAATTCTCTACAAAGCAATAGCGCTCAAACTTGATATTCTTATTTTTATAAACTCAACTGCACACTGCAACCAAGAAACGAACTCAAGTTCCTTTCGTGATTATCCTCCCCTACTCTTATTGCTAAACCACTGCAATTCAAATTCATAACTGACTTCTGGCCAAATTCAATTACAACGATCCACCAACTCCACCGCTGCCACAACAAACAGTTGAGAAGACTCCAAGCTGCTAAATGTATAAGAGTGAAACTTATTTTCGAAAATAACTAAACCGCACCCGTCTTTACGGTTTTTTCCACCCAAAATAATACTCAGCTACAAAATACTCCTCAAGCGCTGCTGGAGGAACCAACAAATGCATCTAAGTACGGTGTGTCCTGCTTTACATAAACCAATAAAGGAAATTCCAACGAGTCCCGCTGTTTTCTTATTTTTCGTTTTTTTTTTTGTTCATTTCTTGGGGGACCCCTTATCTCGTCCCTAATTTGCATGCATTTTTATCCGTATCCATGCATTTGCCCAATATATGAATTTGCCCCGTATTTGGGGTTCATAAAATTTCGTACTGAGTTTTTTGGAAAATTATTTATTAACTCCAACGACAGGATGTGCCTTCAATACTAAACTGCGTCAGATGCTTCGAATGTTTATTTGAGCAAAGTCACAGGGTGTATGGGTGTACTGAATGTGACCAAAACCCTTTAGTGTTGTATTGTGTTACGAAACCAAATACCCGTCATTGCTTCTACACCCCTAGCTACTCGCGACCGGAAGAAAGTCAATTTTCAATTTGGAGCCTCTATTTGAGAGATTCTCATACGCTCGTCGCTCCAGGGGGATAGAATGAGAAAATTAAATTTCGCACAACCTGGCGTGCCGTAAAAAACTATCGAAAAACTTGTCACAGATGTTGCCTTGCCCAACCTAAATTTTTTCGACTTGACGGCAATGATGATGATGATCATCCCCTATGAGATTGGAGCTGGAGCTAGGGGTGAGAGTTAACTCACCTTTTGGAATATTGAACATCAGTGTATCGTAAAAAGAAGCGCACTCGCATAACTTTTTTTATGACCCAGTGACATCCAGAGAAACACCATATAACGTTGTCCATTGATATTCAGCCTGCGCCAGCACAGTGGTTCAGAGGGTGGAGAGTTCAAGGGTGGTTTTTTATAACCCAAGCGTGTGGCGCGCTTAGGTAAAGGAAAGTTCATTACATGCGGAGCGGAGTGAATTAGTGAGCTCATTCAAAATAGATAAGCCATTGACGCATGGATTATTAAAATTCAATTTGGACGGATGCAAACCTCGAGTGGTCCGTTTTCATTGGGACCTGCGTCCTCTTGAATGATAAGTGGAAAGGTTTTGTTATTTTAAGATGGAAGAAGTTGCGTCGGGTTGTATTGAGTTACGTTAGTCGATTAAGGCAGGTCATAAAGTGAAAAGAAAAGTTCACTTACGAATAACCCGGCACTGAATCTAAAATTTTCGAGTCTTTCTTTTGTACGAGTGTAAGCTAGCTAAGCATGATGTTGGGTTGGAATAGAGTACTATACTTCATGATAAAGATTGTTTATAAAATAAAAATACAGAACTTCTCATGCAATATTATGCAAGGATTCTTTGCGAATATGGTCTGTTGATGGGTAGTCCCAAGATATGACGGTGTCCATACGAAGGAGAAAAGATTCTGATGGGAGAACCTTGAGGAAGTGAAAAAATTAAATTGGATGTGAGATATGCATATGGAATATTGTAATGATTGAAGTACAATCAAAACATTTATGAATAGAACTCGACTTCGTTCATATGGCCGCCGCAGGCACGTTTGCAGCGGCCGATTCGTTGGACCCAATTTTCAACGACTCAAACATTTCGGCTGAAACGGCCGCTATTTCGCGTTCAATGTTGGCTCTGAGCTCTTCCAACGTCGTCGGCGTGTTGGCATAAACCAATGACTTAACGTAGCCCCACAGAAAATAGTCAAGCGGTGTTAAATCGTACGAACGAGGCGGCCAATAGACTGGCCCATTTCTTGAGATAACACGCTCACCATAAATACTCTTCAATAAATCGATCATAGCGTGTGCTGTGTGGCTTGTGGCACCATCCTGTTGAAACCACAGGTCGTCCAAGTCCATATCTTCCAATTCTGGCCAAAAATAATCGGTGATCATGGCGCGATAACGCTGACCATTCACATTTACGTGACGATCGTTATCGTCGACGAAAAAATATGGCCCAATAACGCCGCCGGCATGAAGTGGTGATCCATGAAGCACATGTGGATTATTTTGCTTATTGACGAACCCATTGAGCCAAAAATGAGCTTCGTCACTGAAGATGATTTTGCGATGAAATTCATCATCTTGGCGCATCTTCCCCAGAACCCAATCGGAGAACGTACGTCGCTTCAAATTGTCCATCAGCTTCAATTTTTGAGTCAGCTTGATCTCGTATGGGTGTAACCCAAGATACGCAAAAAACGCCATAATGTGGCCTGAGCGATGCCCAATTCTTGAGAACGCCGTGGAATTGACTGATTTGGATCGTTTGCTACGGACGTCTGAACGGCAGCGATATTTTCGACACTTCGACCACGGCGACATCACACAACGAATATGTAGACTCAAATTTGTGCAATAAACTTGTTATTGCCTGTCTACTAGGGCGAGAATTACGTGCGAAAATTGGAGTTAACGCTCTTAAAGTTGCAGTCACCGACTCCGAATTTCGGTAGAAAATTTTTGGAATTTGCAGACGTTGCTCGTTCGTGTACTTTACCATGATGGAAATGTTGAGTTTACTGAATAAATGGACAGTGACAGTTTGATGATTAGTGAAAGAGTGCCTTCACAAATTAAATTCAAAGTTGTCAAGTCCCTATTGGAAAACCCTTTACATATTGTCGAATTGGAGCGCTACAAAATGGCTTCTTTTTTCTACAGCCTGCATATCACCCGACGCTTACTCTTCATTGTGGAACTCAGCGATGATATCGGCATCTATCATCTGCATATCAGAATTTTGTCGAAAATATCGCTTTCTATTCCCGCAACACTCTCTATTCCAGCAAGCGATTGAGGATATCACAAGATCAAGTGACTTCTTCCAAAATCTGGGGCTATGATATACATAGGTCTGGTTTGATTGGCATGGTATGGTGACTTTTCAAATGTTACAACACAACAGAGCAGATATTTTAGTTTACTACTACACTTTTGTTCTCTACATTTTCTGGCATGCTGTCTAGGTACGCAGCCCTATTATTGCTAAGCCTTTTACGTTTTCTAAGACAGACAGCTCTGGATAGATTGATAGAGCCCTTGCTCAAAAACAGGTTATGAACCAAATAATATAATATAAGATGTCCGGTGGCAAATTTATATTCACGTGAATGAAACAGAAACTATGAAACGTATTTTTTACCTGGCTGCCTCCTCTTGTTGAAGCTAACTAACTTGTGATATGGCCATGCCTTCAAATTAGGCAAAAATTAATCCGTGACCACAAAAAAGAGGGTCCAGTGATTCCGTTCGTCGATAAGGCGCACCAAACACTGCCTCTTGGATAATGTAAGGGCCGTTACTGTTTAAGCCACGGATTACGTTTTAATGGAGCCCAGTAGTGAAAGTTTTGTTTATTTACCTACCCATTAAGGTGGAAGTGGACCTCCTCGCTCCGGAAGATACAATTTACCGTACGAAAACTCTCTTACATTGTTTCACAAAAGTTTTTTCGTTAAAATTCTCGCACCAATTGAATCTGAAAACGGTGACATTTTAAGTTTTCCCGTAGAATTCCATGAACGATAGTTTTGGGGATTCCCAAAGCAGCTGATCTTTTCCGCACTCTGATTCTTGGATTTTCAAGGTTTGCGTAAGAAACGTTTCGATAGCGAAAGCTCGATGCTCTCCTGGCCACTACCCGCACTCTCGATGATTCAAATGAACACCATTTATATCTTTTTGAGATATATCCATTTTAAAGCATAAATCTGCCATCAGACTAATTCAATAAATCGACGCAATATCCGAGCCTGGAAGCATTCTGGTTGAATCAACTGTTTTCAAGACAAAATAGGTTCTGGAACGCACTATTGGTTGCAGTCCTCAATAAATGACTGATTTGAGCTTATTAATAGTTAGAACTTAAACAAAGTCAAACTCACTATTTGAAGCGATAAACCTGTGAAATAATTGTAGGCCAAGAAAGACAGATTCTACTTAGCAGAGAAAAAACTATGTCAATATGTCAACTGGAAAGCGATCGTAAATTTAGTGTTGGAGCAAATAAGTACTCGTAATTCAACAAATGCAGCCCACAACACGGTTTGCACACGGTTTCTCACATCTTTTAAAAGTGCTCCTTATCCTTTCATAACAAAAATACGTTCAATTCAGGAGGGTGGAGCGGCATAAGGAAAGCGATACCTTATATGCCATTGCCAATTCTAATATTGGGAAAAATGTGAGAATAAAGTTAATGAGATGAGTTCCACAAGAGTCAATCCTAGGTCCAGCTGCATGAGATACGAGAAAAAAGATTAAACACTTACGAGTACACAGTTATCAACGTGAGACTTATATTTCGTGCCTTACAAGCAGGCGATTTAATCATACCAGCGGTGGTCACTTATTTCGATTTTGGTGATTGGCGGCCCTAAATCGATTTTGGTGATAAATTGTAAATTATACAGGGTGCGCCATTTCGTAATGTCACGCATTTTTATTTAGACTTGTTGACCTTTTAGACACATTTACGGGCATTTAAAGTGCGCCAAAATACACCGGTACTGATTGCCAGCGGTTGTCTCTCCAATTTTAAAGCAAAATAGCTCCTCCTTTTTTTATAACTGGCGCGCATACAAGGGATTTTGTGTACCCTTGCACATAGCACAGGAGAGGGGAATTTAGGGAAGGAAAAAAGAGAGATATCGATGTGCGTTGGTTTTAAATGTTTGCCAGTTATAGTGACTAGGAAATAAAGAGCTTGGCAGGGCATTCCATAAGCGAGTTGTACGGCTTAGGATAGAATCACGATATTTTAGAGTACGTCCGAAAATAGGCTTGAGGGTATACTGATGAGCATTCATAGCGAGACGGGTGTTACGGTTAAAAGTTGGAAGGGGTGGAATGTTACTGGCAATTTCGGTGGAGCACTGGTGGTGAAGAACAACGTGAGACAGGAAATATTACGTCTGTTGTTGAGGGTGTCGAAGTACTGTGTAATATTGTCATCACCTATGAGTTTTATCGCAGAGTTTTGGATCCTATCTAGCAAGTGGAGCTTAGGAGCACCTGACCAGATGTAAGCATTGTACGAGTACTCCAATTTCGGGAGGATAAATGATGGGTTTCGAGCAAACACCGGCAAAAACAACCACTTCTCATGATGCAATGGTGTTTCATGAATTATGTGAGGATTATCGGTTCCCCAAAAAGCAAACATTTTGTTTGTTTAATCCGTCAAGTAGGGTGAAATGAGCCTCGTCATTCAGATCAGATCAGATCAGAATTCGCTCCCAAAAATCCGGGCTAGTTTCAATCATTCGAATGACGCTATTAACGTAAGCCAAGCGGTAAAGATATTCATGCTTGAAATTACACTAAACTGACGTTCCCAAATCGTGCTCATTGAAGCCAATCGGTTGAGAATTGTCCAAATTACATAATATTTGTATACCGAAGCCTGCAAATGACGAACCCTATATACGATTATAAGGTGGGTGATATTTATTTCTATAGAAAAAGGTTGCACATTAATGCCAGAAAGAAACTGGTCCACCAATCAAGAACCTATCAATGGAAAAGTGTTATTTTAAAAGAAAAAGATATCATGCCAATTCTGCTCTTAGTGGTACTACAACTATATACCGGGCAAAGAAATTATTGAAATACCATTATTTAGTAGGAACATAAATCGCACGGTCATGTCAGAACCAGAACAATCGGATTATGGATAACAGCAGGTCCTGATCATCAGGCCAACTTGTGTTACTACACTGAATCACGATGTACGTACACAGCCCATACTAGCATTAGCATTTTTAGGTCCCAACACCCAAGCTTAATTTCAATTATGCAAAAAATAAAAAAAATATAAAACATCAACGAGTTTCTAATCGTGTTACATGCTGCTCACCCATAAAAATTGCAATAAAAATGAAATAAAAGTCAACAAACTCGGTACTGTTCCCATCGACAGGGAGCAATTGTCACCTTGCCCTAGTTCTTCATTTTGATTTAGTGTGACAGCGACAAATCAACAACACAACATCTCTGCAGTGTAGTCGTACACCCCATAACAAGGAGAATAAACTGCAAAACGAAAAGGAGTGCTCTAAATCATTTCGAATGAATAGCGAAACAATCGCATTTCCAGTTTTAATGTGACTTTCCTCAAGGGATATCCAGTTTCTGCAAAACGTATCCTTACCAAGTATACGTAACATCACGATTATCATTGTCATCATTACTTTTGCCATCTTCATCATTGTCTTCCTTGTCGCATAGTCCTTGGAAATAAATCTTCAAGCTCATAGTTTTATTACTCCTGGTGCAATTGCAACAGAACACATACAAATACAGTATACCTTATCTCCAAGACTACGACTATGACTACATAGTGGACGTACGCTTTAGCAAAGGCACAATCACAATCACAGACCCTGGCGTGCGTTTCCCGAGTAATTGTTCAGGATAACATTTGTATGATGACTATAATTCAAGTGACGACAATAATTCACATTTGTGCGCATTCAATTTCCTCCACATATGTCCTTTTTACACAATCACACTGCTCTTCGTATCGTATCGGTTCCATGTCCTGAGTCTTGATTCCTGATTCCTGAATCCTGAATTCTGATTCCTGAGGATGAGATTTGAGGTGATATGATGCGAGTGAGCATCGGAATAATGGCCAATAAATTAGACCGATAAACAATATGTGTGTGTGCGCGCATGTGATTCTCCTTTTATTTGAGAACGTTTTTCATAGTTTTTTTTTTGTCAACTTGGTAAAAGGACGCAGGAGCTATCAGTAACGAATCAGTCATAGGCCATTCATCAAAGTGGAATGTGTCGTACGTAGGGTAAAACATGGAAAAGCGTTCGCTATTTTGATAATAACGAGAAGGGAAAACGTATCGGGATACTTGTTCGGCTATAGAATGAAATTTTGTGTAAGTTTCAGAAAGAAGTTTTGGGCAATTTTCAGTTCCGAAGTCTTCTTCGAAGAACTTTCAACAAACTGTAGACAAACAACAAACAAACTCAACGTCAACATAGACACATCCCAAAGATATTTAGGATATCGGAAATATCAGGATAAACTCTCTTTCTAAGATTCTCAGAGTTTTACAATTGCAAGTGTCCAAAAAGTGAACAGAGGTACAGTGCTGTCAGGATTTGTGACACTTTGGCCTTGGTCAGTTTGACGTGTTTTTCCAGACACGATTGATCTCGAACGCCTTGAAATCATTTCCCAATCACTTCCTCTGTAATTGTTATGAGTATCGGCAATATATTGAACACTCCTGCTTTCGACGGCTGCACCGTGGCAATTGTAGGCAAAAAGCTTTTTTGTCTTAAAATTTTAAAAGGACCATGACCTCTTAAGATCATTTTAAACAGGTTCTTCGAAAATTTCTAGAGAATTCCTGCCAGATCTAACTTGACTACCGTAATGAAATCTCTGATTTGTGCAACGAAACATTAGCGTACAATGTGATGCTGCATAGAGAAGTACTAGAGATATTTCCGAGATCTGCGAACAAAGAAGACGAGAGGTACAACGTTAAATGGAAGGCGATGCATGTAGGTAAGCGATACTCGAAGTATTTCGTTAGCCGTAAACAGTTGGTTGGGACCTAAAATAGTTCCGGTCTTCAGTTATTTACACATCTTGCCGACTTTCTAAAATATTTAAAAAAAATTAAATAAGCTGAACAATGAACATCTTTTTCAAAATGTGGGGTGAGCTGCACACTGAGAAAGATGCATCTAAAGCCTATGAAGATTTTCTCAAATACACACAAGTTCCTCGTTTCCAATTATTCAAAAAAAAGGCTGAATCCTGCGGTTAGAATTAAGAAAATAAAACCAAAGCACAACATTTACAGAGTATGCTAGGAGCAGCCTGTTAATTTAAATTAAAAAACGCTTGACTCGTCTTAGCAAGTAAGCTCATTTTGAGATTCATTAAGCAGAAGTGGCTTATTTTCGTGACAGATGTCTTAGATGTGACAAACTCCAAATCATGCTGAAAGCTCCTTTATACTGAAAGATATCTGAATACGACTACGGAGATTTGTGAAGCAAAATGTCTTGCCAAATAAAATTACATTTCTTTGAGAAACAAGCGGTGATGCCTTTAGCCCTCATATAAGCAAGACCCGTCAGCTTCCTCTCCTTCTCGTTGAAAGAATAGCTTCAGTTTTGGTAGGATTGATTAAAAACCCACTTCTAGCACTCGTGAAGCAGCAAGAGTACTTAAAGATCTTACACAAATCCACTGGTCCAAATGGTATATCTCCATTTTCTGAAGAGGTTTTCTTTCTCGCTGGCAAAGCCACTGCGTAAGCTTTTTCATCAATCCTACTATTTACGACTCTTTTCGAGCAGATGGAAAACAGCATTTATTCAGCCGGTCCTTAAAAAAGACAAATATTCTTCTCTTTCTACAGACCCATTTCTAAGGTCATGGCAACGCTGATAAACTGTCAGGTCATGAAATATCTTGAAACACGAAAACTTCTCAATGACCGGCAGTACGGTTTTCGTAGCTACAGGTCCACTGGTGATTTGATGGCATGTCTCACTGAAAAGTGGAACCAAAGCGTACAACGATCTGGCGAGAACAAGGTAGTTGGGCTTGATATTTCTAAGGCATTTGACAGACTTTGGCATCAAGCTCTTTTGTCGAAAACGCGTGCTTTTGGGATCGATGAGTCTCTTCTTCAATGGATTAGAAATTACCTGTCGGAACGTTTAATTCAAGTTGTCTTGGATGGGTTCGAGTTTGATATTCAAAAAATAGATGCTGGAGTGCCTCAGGGGTCCGTCCTGTCTCCGACACTTTTTTTAATTTTTATCAATGATCTATTGTCTGCTACTTATAATCCAATATATTCCTTTGCTGAAGACAGTACTTTCTGCTTTTCATATTCCTTCCCGGACTCACGTTCGTGCTCTTTGGCTGTAGAACGGGAACAGCAGCGTATGTTAAGCTCGTTAAATTCGAATTTTAACAGCATAACCAATTGGGGAACTACCAACAGAGTGGAATTTAATGCTTCCAAAACACAATGCTGTCTACTGTCATTAAAGCGAAATTTAAACACGCCATTATCCCTGAGTGGCACTTTCATCGTCGAAACCAAAAAACGGTCCATTCCCGTTATGTGTTTCAGTGACAACTTACTTTGGAATGACCACATATTCGATGTCGTCAAACATACTACGAAATATCTAGGTTTCCTCAAGCGATGTGAGAAATATTTCACACCCTCTGATCTGGCCTCAATATATAAGGCATTCATCCGCCCAAAATTGAAGATCAATGCCCACATCTTGTCAGATGCTCCTAAAACATCGCTGCACCTGCTAGATAGGATTCAAAACCATGCAATAAAACTCATAGGTAATATTAATATCAGTCTGTCAATTGACACTCTCCAACACCGACTAAATGTATCCTGTCTCACTTTGTTTTATCGCTATTTCCACCACCAGTGCTCCATTGAAATAACCAGTAGTATTCGGCCAGTTCAAACTCTCAACCGTAACACCCGTCTCGCTTTGAATGCTCATCAGTATACCCTCAATTCGATCCTAAGCCGTACAACTCACTTATGGAATGCACTGCTGAGCTCTCTATTTTCTGGTCGTTATAACTTGCAAACATTTAAGAACAATGTACATCGGTATCTCTCTTTTCTTCCTCTTTAATTTTGCTTCGTCCGCGCTATATGCAAACATTTTAAGGGTACCTTAACCAATCGTCAATCACGTTCTGCGCTTTAGAGCAGACATTCGCTAGGCATGTTATTACAGACACTACAGGTATATCATCTACATATAACTCAACGTAGACGTTGGAAACATGCAGTGGAGCAAGGGCGCCGGCCTTCAGACAATCCCTGTTTTTTTTTCGTTACTTGTATTGGCATTGCCTTTATACACAAAATGTGTTAATGATCTGTTGCTTGGCCGAGTGACAAATGCCGTCAAAAGACGCGTTGTCATAAGCAACCAATATGTCGATGAAAATGTCAACCGTGTACTCCTTATTGTCAATCGCGTATTAAATTTTGAAGTGCCCTCTGGCATGTAATCTTGGACAAAGGATGCATTCACAAGGCGATTTTGTGTACATAAATCTTAACCACTTTCTTCAATATGAGGGAAGCCAGGCTGATTAATCTGAAGCTCTTAGCGTGCGTTTACGGTATAAAGGCTACACGTACTGTTCGGCAGGGGTCCGGTATGCATGTTAGTGGCAAGCTAGCCGTGAAGATTTTCTTCTGGTATGACAGCGGCTGGTCTGTATTTGATCTGTCATGATTCATCTGGTACACAGACAAATCAGCGCCAAATGAAAACGAATCAATATCTAAACAATTTTTTTTTTGTTTTTATTGGGTTATTCAATGGCTACAAATCTTAGAACAACTTATTCGAAATGACTTCCATTTGCCTTCCAGCACGACTTAAGACGATGTGGCCACTCATCGATTGCGAGACGGACAAGGGCTCGCTTCAACGACTCAATATTTGAGTGTCGAGTAGAGCAAGCCATGCCCTCTAATACGGACCAAAACTTGTAATCCAACGGGTTGAGGTCTGGACTACCAGCTGGCCAATCATCCGTTGATATGAAGTCCGGAACGTTGTTTTTGAGCCACAGTTGAGTCGTTTTTGCCATCGTAGCACACTCAACACCATACCATTATAGACGCGTGATGGTGGCCTCTTTGAACCCTCGGGATGAGTTGGGATGCTTCTCTGGATGACCGAGCATACGCATGATCGTTCTGCTTCTACGGTGAACATTTTCTCGTCAGTAAACAGAATTTGTCTGTGAGCGTTCTTCGCGTACCACCTGAGTAACGCTTTCGATCTTCGCTTGCCTTTTTCCTTCAATGCTGCCGTGAGCAGGTGTCCAGTGTGTCGCTTGTACGCGCTGAGTCGTAAATCTTCTTTGACAATGCGAAACATGGATTTTTGCGAAATTTGCATTTCCCGCGACAAGATTTTCTGTTTTCGCAGCGGATTTCGGTCGATTCGTTTCTTCACGGCTTTGATCGCTTTCGGAGTTCTCACAGTGCGCTGACGGCCGGATCTTTGACGGTCTCGTACTCCACCAGTATAATCAAACAACTTCACAGCACAATACACAAAATTGCGAGTGATTTCAAGCGGCCGCAACGTCCTAAAGATATCGCCTTTTTCCATGTTGCATTTAAGTAGGCCAACTACGACAATACGATTCCATAATTGCATGCAATTTACGTCACAATGAAGCATAAATATCAACTGTCAAATCGCAATCAATACGAAATGGATGCGTCCAGTGTTGCATTCTTAATGAGTGAGTTCAGTAGTCTACCAGTACTTATGACTTGACAGGTACTTTGTATTGTTATTGGAAAAATAAGTATTGTGCGATTTTTTCGGTGGATATTTTCCAATTGTCATAAAATGCTCAAAACCAATTTAATGCTGAAACCTTTATTGAAGTTGGCATTTGAAACATTTGACTCATTCAGTTTGCAAATTCCTTTGTGTTAACGTCACTGTGAACATTTACACAGAATTTTGAAATTGATGTATCGGAAGAACATATTCGGCATATTTGATTCTTTTTAGTTCCCGAAAAACCATAATGAAAATGAGGAGCCTCTAGACAAGTCCAACAGACAAAAGAAAGTCCAAGTATCGGCGATGTTTTACAAAGCTTAGATACGGCAATTTTGACCAAAAACTGAATCTCGTTCGGGTAAGCCAGACGAGGAAGACGATGAGCTTCTGAAGTTCAGCGCCGAAAGAAATCGCACTATTATGGAAAGGGACTAACCATCGATGCCTAACAAAATGGGAAAAATCATGAAGTTGTGAAAATGTCTTACACACCACATATCGCAACCAAATCTTCAGCAAAATAGCGAAGCACTTTACCGGAAATGAGAAATGGGTTCCTTACAATAACATTAAAGGTCGCCACCAATATCAAGGTGTTACTGTCTGTATGGTGGGACCGCATCACCGCATAAGTCTACTGTCAACCGCTGTGCAGATTAAAGTTGGCACTAGAACAGAAATGACTAGGTCTGGCTAATCCATCAGGATAAGTGCACACGGTTACAGGTGATCGGTTGAAAAAAAAAATGGTGCATCAGGCTTATTCTCCAGATTTCTATATGTTCCGACGTCTGCAAGACTTCCTTGATGGGAAAGATTTTAGATCTCGCAATGTTGTCCAAGGACGGCATTAAAAAATTGTCTGAGAGGTGGGTAGAAGTGTTGTCTAAGGAAAGAAACTACATTGACGACTAGATTTTTGCATTTGGAGCAAATTAATTAACATGGAAATAACAGGTAGCATATGTATGTCTATTATCATAAAAGTAATCACCAGAGATCAGGTCAAGGCCTCTGAACTTCATTAAAAATAAAAATAACTATTAAAAGGTTCATTGTCATCGTGGCTGTGTTTTGTTTTTCGGACAGGACAACGTTGAAGTTCTTAAATGAGGAAAGCATACAGTATGAAGATATCATATTCTGATATCATATCAACTGCTCATAAAAACTAACCTGGATAGGATAATTTTCTACCTTCAAAACGAAGACTATTTGATGCTGTAGGTAATGTAGGTTAGTGTAAAAAATTCTGCGTACTGTCCAAACCAAAAGCCCAAGGCCAAATCTGTGCGGCCAGGCTGATTTATGATAAAGACCAGACTCTTATCTCCCTAACCGTCTCCACCGAACTTATATGTATTTCTCAGGAAGCTATAAATAATTGAAATATATGTTTGCGTCCCCGAAAGGTGCTACAAATTGTTTTCTTGCAATTGGTTCTCTAAAAGAATTCAGTGAGATTTGGAGTGTCCGCTATTTTTAAGATTCAAAAGCCGAAATCTCCAGTCTCATCAACTTGCAGGATCCGAGTGAAACAGCCAAGATTTGGCTCCGTCTTTCTAAAATAATACTTTCCAGGTCCCAGCTTTTTGAAACTCAACCATCAGGGTATCGTGACAATCGAAGAAAAATATTCGACGAAAACAAACATTCAACTACTGCTAAATTAAAAAAAAATGGTTACAGTTGTCAATCTAGCTATCGAATCGAATCCAATAACGTCTACAAAGTCAGGAATCAGGAACAAAACCAGGAGTGGACTTCTGCTGTCTTGAATTGGCTTAAATTCAAAATCTCTTAAGGACGCTGACTTCGAAATTCATACAGACATTCCTTATTGACGCATGTACATATCGTCCATAGGGGTAGACAATGTTTAAATTGACTTTGTCGAAGCTATACGCGAATTACCAATCTCATCCACATGCAAACATTTGAAGTAAGATGTCAACAAAGCACATCAGCTTGCAACTCCCCAGCTTAAGCACACCCATATTGTAAAGTAATCACCTTTTGCGTGTCCCATTAATTTTCTTTTTAACCAAACCGCCACCGCAATTCTGTACTTTATCACATGCTATTTGAACAGAATTTCGCCGTGGCACATGATCCAAGCTGTAGTAAGCTTAAATCAACACACAGGGCATCTAATTAGAATCACTCCATAAGCCAGCATCTAACCACCACCTAAAGACCGCCATCCGCCTTGAAAGAGAACAATGAAACTCATCTGCGTCGTAGTCGTAGGTAATTAAGTTTTTCTTTTTTGTTCGTTTCTGTTGGAATCACATTAAAGATTGCACCTCAGTCGTCCCGGTGTTCTGTTTTCTTGATCTCGTACCGAATATCAAATCAAATATTTGCCAGCGGATGTACACGCTGACTTAAGGAGGTTTGTTCGCATTTGTTTGTGCGAGTCTGTCGGGCCGACAAATGGAAATCAGTTCACATAATGCGCTACCCCAGCGTCAAGGTGAACCGCGTTACTTAGAAGAAAGATCATCATCACCTGCGGCATAGGTAAACATTACATGTTGCCGCCAGAGCCGCCATAAACACCGTAAATCGTCTAAATCGCGGAAGCATACACACACAGAACTATGTGACGCTGTGTTCGGTAGAAATGCTGTGCAAACAATTTCGAGTGTGGCAACAAACCTGAGATACATTTCCACCTGCCAACAAAGATGACCTTACGTGTAAAGGATTTCCCAAGAAAATCGCAAGGAAATCTCTTTCCAGGATATCACCGGATTCAACAAGTCGAAATATCAACAGCAACTTGTTGATGTGTTCCTTCCAAGGGGAGGAAGGATTCCTGGAAAATGCGTATGCAATCGGTAATTCTTTTCACAGAAATGTCGTGGTGTGGGAGAACATGTGTGCTCTTGTGTGCAGCCACGTGGTTTTTCTCACTGGACTTCTCTGCTTCTCTGTAGTTGTATCGAATTGTTAGATTATGAAGATGATTTACCAAGGAATATCCTGCGTAGGATTCCTTCTTTATGTGTTGCTGATACTGTGTCCATTTAACTGCCGCGCTTTTTTATTTTCATATCCTCACCCCCAGTGGGGGTGGATGTGTACTACTTGAGATAGTATTGGTTGCAGTTGATATGGTTTTTGTGCGTTCCTGTTAGTGGTGCGCACTGTACATGGTTTATGGCTCACATTTTGAGTTGTTTATGAGCATCGGTGGGAGTTCTCTTCAGCACTTTCCCACAGTTGGGAATGTGCTCTTGATAGTGTAAGGTTCACATTAAGGAATACGAATCGTATTTGATTTCCACAGAATCCTTTCAAAATCGTAAGAATTTCGATGGAAAAAACGTCTGCGTTATGGTTGTTGTTTCAGAATTTCCAAGAAAGGTTAAGAAAAGAAGAGTAAGTAAATAAGCAACACAGTTGAGCTGTTTTACTAATGACTTAGGGATACACTATACGAGTAGTGCTTCGTCTACATCTCGTAATATTATAAAAGTATGTCCTTTGTCGTTTCTATCACACATTCCCTCATATACGAGTAATGTCCGTTGTTTGAAAAAATGTGGAAGTTCTTAAATTAGACTCGATACGTATATGCTTTGGGGTGAACTCAAACCTCAGCCTACAGAGCTTTCCATTTAGTCAAGTCCTTTCACATTTCGCCCGCTTCTTCGATTATTCTTTAGCACACTGGTAGCAGCTCATGGCATTGCTTTGTTCAGAAAGATTTTGGGTACAGAATATACTCGTATCGTTGAGGTTACTAATAAATCTAAACTAGCTAGCGAACGTTAGAAATCTGTCCTGTTGGTACTCCTTCCACTTAGACCGAGCTGTCTTGCACTCGTGGCTGTATATGATTTCGACTTTTTTTTTCGTCGAACCGAGTAGCTTGGAATCAAGAACCATCTTACCTGGAGCACTCGTTTACCCAATGTGCCTGATCTCCGAATTTTTGCCTTACTGGCTGTATCAACATCTTTGTACGCCTTATTGTGTTCGCAGTAACGAACGCCAGCTATAGAGATAGGGCCTCCAGCATCCGGCTCCATTCAAAAGTACTGGTAAAATGTACATTTGTTTAGGAAGTGGGAGCTTCAACGCCACTTTTAGTGCGGTGCTCAAGTGTTTCCTACTGGAGAGTCTAAGGCATGTCAATCTAGTTTGTGTGCCTGTTTCCAGCGAGGAATATATTGAGTATATGGATGGTTTGTTTTAGCTTGCAAGCAGTGAACCCCTCATTATCGGTGTTGACGCCAATGCAACTTCCTCTCTTTGGTTCAGCAAGGAAACCGGACCCTTAACGGGTAACCGGGGCCAGAATCGGGGTAATGTTCTTGGTGAATGGGTCGTTGCGCGCAATTCAACGAGCCGAGTGAGGTGTATACCTTTGATGCGCTCAACGATGGCAAGAGTGACATTGATGTTACTTTTGCCAACGAGGCAGCTTTTAGGGCGTTTAGTTTTAGGTGGCGTGTTAGTATAGGGGTGAGTGATCACAACTGGATTCAGTTTGAGATCGCTCACGCAATAGATGAAAATAGCATAGTTTTAGACAGGAGATGGTGTGTGCGAGGCGCTGATTAGAGTGTTTATGGTGCGCGTATACTTGCGGAGGTTTCCTCCATGACACCGTAAGTGTACGGCAGCTTAAGCATAGACCGGCAAATCGCGCACATTAATGAGTGCGTATGGCGGGTTAACGACGAACTCTTTGAGAGGAGCCGTAGGGCGAATCAAAAAAGGGTAAGTTGGTGGAACCGCTGTCTGAGAGAAAAGCGAAGGGTTGTCAGAAACCTAAGGAAGCGATTCCAAAGGGCTAGGGCGGCTAACGCTGAGAACCTGGCTCAGCTGGGCATTGCCTTTCGGCAAGGGCTCCCTGAGTACAAGCGTCTCATAGTCAGCACAAAGGATTCTCACTGGAGAAACTTTGCCTCTAATAATAGAGATGATTCCTGGGGCAAACTATATAAGATTTGCCATAGTACTAAAAAGACTGCTGACATTGAAGGCATACGTGTGGATAATACGGTCTTATCCACATGGAAAGATTGCCTTAACGCATTGCTTGGTCAGTTCTTCCCGAGAGAGGAGCGCTTTGAGGACTCTTCATATGAAGAGCCTCAAGTCCCTCCGGAGTTAAGGACTGAAGAAGTCTAGTATGGTGTTTCACTTCTTCGCTCCAGAAAATCTCCTGGAGCTGATGGAATGACCGGAGAGATGGTGAGAGCCATCTGGAAGGCCGTCCCAGAATACCTGCTTGGTCTTTACAGCAAATGTATTGCTTGCAGCTACTTCCCCAAGGATTGGAAGGTGGCAAGGGTGGTTGTGCTCCTGAAGTCCACCGATAAGAATAGGTCTGACCCTAAATCTTATCGGGGCATCAGCCTGCTTCCGGTACTAGGAAAAGTACTGGAAAGGGTTATGGTGGAAAGTGTTTCGGAGAGCATGGCGGAACCAATGTCCCCCTTCCAATTCGGCTTTACAAGAGGCAAGTGTGTCGAGGATGCATGGACTTTCCTAAAAGACAGGGTCCTCAGAAGCAGGGCCAGAGTAGTTATAGGTATCTTTATTGATTTTAAAGGTGCCTTTGCAGGAATTGGGCTGTCGGGAAATTGGGCTTTGGGGAAGCTACTTTTCCGACAGAAAAGCGAGTGTGGTAAATACGCACGACAGCGTCTCAATTAATGTTGAGAGAGGTTGCCCCCAGGGGTCCTTCTGTGGTCCTTTAATTCTTGCGGCGACTAAACGAGCTCTGTGAGTGCTGCGCCTACGTAGATGACCTGCTCCTCATCCTTGAATGCCAATCTAGGGCCGAAATCGAGGCATTAGGAGAAAGAGCTCTAGCAGTCGTTGCTGAATGGGGAGAGAGCGTGGGGGTAAGTGTGTCGCAGGATAAGACCGTTTCAATGAAGCTCATCGATACGTCGGGCTCCTGCGATACGTTTGAACGGCGTTGGCATTAGATGTGTGACTGAGGTCACATATCTGGGCATAACGACTCAACAGGCGTTCTGTTCGTATCATATACGATGGCCTTTTTGTTGCCTGTGCAACATATGGAGCATCGGTATGGTACGACAAGGTTATGACTGTTGATGGTCGAAGGCGGATCTTGACTTGTCAAAGAGTCGCCTTGCTTGGCAGTTTACCGGTGTGCCGCACTGTCTCCACAGAGGCATTGCAGGTGTTGCTTGGAGTGCCACCTCTTGATCTGGAAGTGATGCGTCGTGCTATTGCTTTCAAGATCAGAAAAGGTCTCCCTCTAAATGAGCGTGATTGGGTTTCCCCGGAAGAAGTGGATGGCCTATCCCTGAAGCAGCGTAAAACCTTGCTACACGCATGTGTTCTATCTAGATGGCAACCTAGATGTGATGCTAGCGAAAATGGCGGGGCTACTTACGGCTTCTTAAGGGATGTACTAACCATGCGAATCTTTCCTGAACGGAATTTTAACCTCAGCCTGGGCTTTTTGTTGACCGGGCATGGCTCTCTTAATGCATTCTTGCATAAAAGGGGACTTAGCGAGGTTGCGAGCTGCTCATGTGGAGCTACTTATGAGAACTGGCTACATGTCCTATGGGAGTGTCCCAATTACGCTGACATAAGGAACTTGCAAGCTATGGGCATCACCTTTAATGGTGAGACCTACGATGTCAGTGGAATTATCACTGATACCGTACGGTTCGAAAGAACAAGTAGTTTTGCAAAAGAAGTATTCAATAGAAGGCGCAGTAGGCAGCTAGCGGGAAGCTTGTAGAAATTTTTTGTTGCAAGGCCGCCAGTCCTGGGCAGTGAGGTGCCCAACTGGAAGTAACCTCAAGGTTGCGAAGCTTAACTGGAAGCTATATTCTGGTACCACGGGAGGCCAGGAGCCCCCGGAACTATGGTTCCGGCCTGACCTAAGAGTTGGCCCCCTTGTGGGAGAATCGTGGTGGCTGTAGGTTTATACTCAAAATCGCGGGGAGAGTAGACCGAATGGAGCTTGGACATCTCATGGCTTAGCATATGTTGTAGTTTGCTGGGACCTGTGCTAGACCATGGGATTGCTATGGAACCAACTGGTCTATTCGATGTGGAGTTGCATTGCAACCAGGAGCTATGACCCACAGAATGGCGGAAGTATTAGATAGGCCTCGACCCTTCACCAGAGGGGAAGTTCGTGCCTTACACACGACTTCGAATCTGGTACTGGTTGTAGTACTTTTACTACCCAAAGGGCGCTTATCAACGCATTGTTTTGATATCTTGTGCGAAGACGCACCGTAGGCTTAAGCCCTCACTGCAGGTACCTAGGTTAAACACAAGAGACATCTACTGGAGAGTCATGCCATCTGACGTTATTCTCATATGAAACCTGACTGCCAATGGAAGCTCTAACTGAGGACATATGTAGTTCTATCGTTGGTTCGCGTCCGAAATAACTCTCCTCTAAGAGAAGCGTGTTATCCTAGATAACACTTATTTAGATGTTTGGCTTTGTAGATAAATTAAGGACCAGATGAGTCATAAAGGGAACAACATCAGTCTTGAACCGATTGACTGAAAGTTGCGGATTGTCTGCAAGTTACCCTTACAACTACGAAGGGCCTTATTTATAAATATTTCTGGTCTTATTTCTCCCCTTGACATCTTGATATACTTGAGCTGAGGCGTCTCAGACGGCTTTATTAATTTTACGCAGAATTACTACCTCCTTTTTTCTGTTGCCTCTATGCTCACTCCGTGCTCGTCATCTTACCACGGATTTCTTGTTGGTTTAATAGTCCCATCACTATGCCAAGCTTATGTGAAAATCCAATAATTCATGAGATTAGAAGCCTTGTGGCTTGCTAATCTTGTCTTTGTCCAAAATCAAGCGTCCGTGACGTGCTGTTGTACGAGTACGTTTCCTCAAATACAAATATCGTAGACCTCCGATCTCATGCGAAATAAAACAACGTGTGCAGTAATAAATCGAATCAATTGTTTTTTTGCAACCGTGTGGCAAGGACATTAAAATCCCTACCAATCCGTACAGCAACAAACCCCAATGCACAAATTAATTGACATCAATTAATCAAAACCAGAGCGACACACCATTTGGATGAGGGAAAACGGAAACCATCAACCAAACTATTTCCGAAGACGATGCTCAAAGGAGTGCAACTAACATGTATTCCTTGACAGGACATCGCATAATTTATGGCCATGGCCATTAGTCTATGTCGATCAAGTTTGACATGTGCCTTTCGCCATGATCTGCTTCCATATATTGTAACATGCTAAAGTACGAGTATACGAGTACTGTGCAAAATTTTAATGAATTTTCGTCAATCTTCCTTTTTTTTTTGGGGGAAAATGAATGTTTTTCAAACTGTCCATAGACAATGGACAGCTGTTGGTATGTGTGCGGATGATGATCCTGGAAAATTGTCAAATCCATCTATGCAGTTCCACACAATGTCTGAAGGATCGTGATGTTTGTTTAACTTCTGATCATTAGTCACGGAGAGAGTACGAGAGAATCACACTTGAATTGCATAAGCGTTGATTAATGATTGACATCTGGATTCTTGTGATGATGTCGTTATCCTGATAATATCATCGCAAAATTGGCATCCTTCTAAACAGATGTTTTCAATTTTGATTTCTCTGATGCCATCCGATTCAGCATAACCTTTCTGATACGTGTACATTCACATGTCGTTGGAGAATTTCTTTGACTTCCTCTCGTTCTCTGTTTCTCCCCAGGACATCGTCTTCAATAGCAAGGTTTCCATTTGGGCGCATTTCTTTCGTGACCTGATTTATGACCGGCAAAATTCCTGAAGTTGATTTATGACCTTTCTCCTCGTCCTTGCATATGAACCAAACGGTCATCGTTTTTAATACTTTTCAAAGGCCACACCCGAATGATGATGACAACTGGAGGCGACAGTGAAAACGATTTCCAGAGAATACGAGCAAGCACACCCCAAATGATGAGTTCTTGGGTAAAAGGAAAGTTTTGCTCCCGCGAAAGATGCTTAGAGGAGACTGTGCACCAGTTCGGTGTGATGGTGCACCAACCGGAAGGATATTTCATGAGCAGTTGAATTATATGCCAGCGCGGGCACATACTCGGTGACATTTGGGCCGACAGGACCAACTCAATAATTCATATAAAAAAAAGAAGAAGAAGAAAATAACCCAAAAGCAAACTAAGTATGTCTTTAGGGGTTGTCTATCCCAATGCACTTGGACTTCGTGCGGTCTTCTCGTATCGTCGGCGTCTTTCTTCTCAATTCGTTTTCCGTATCTCGCAGTCCAAATGGTTTCATGCGAAACGGTGATTATGTTCCAAGCACACAATCACATACACTCGCAGGATATTTATGGCAATTGAGCGTGTTTTCTTTGCCATAATCGGGGCGAATTTCAGTTGGTTTTTACCCTTCAAGGAGACCGATGTCCTGTCGAACATGAGTTATGATTTTTGATTGAAGTTGAGTTATGACCAGGATATGGCATTTATTTTAATTCCTGTGGTTTTGTCCTTTTTATACCGCCGCGCATGTATGAGTACGAATACTTGCCAAGCAGGATCATACGAGTGTGTATAGGAGAAGATAAAATTAATAATAAGCAAATGTGTGGCGGGAAAAATAAAGAGGGTGGATGACTTACTGTACGGCTGTAAGGGTTATGAATCCGTAGTCTGTATATGCAGATACAATGTACGGATACATATATCCTTTGCCGTGGTATAATTATTTATTTCATTTTCGCTGAAAATGTGTTTATTTTATGTTGCTTATTTTTTTCGGCAAAGAACCGAGAGGGTAGTGCTTTTTCTGAGATCTGGGGTGGATAAATGAGTGAGTGAGTGAGTGAGGCACTCACCTTCTCATGAGGAGGAGCGGAGGACAGAGTTTATTATTTGAATTATGAGTCGCAATTTATGGCGATGGGAATAAATCATTTTTAATGTCTTTTCGACGGCACAGAATGTGAGTGCGGTGATAGTGGTTGAAGAGTGATATTTTTTTTTTTTTTACTTTCGAGTCTTTTGTTCTCTCTGGTTTTCGTTAAAACGTTCCGTTTTGCACTTTAGATTTTATGTGATTCGGAGTTAATTGCTTGTGGAGGCAGTTGTTAGAGGATGAGTAGACTTACTCCATTGAGTTGATATAAATGAGCACATAAAGCTAAATGGAATATGTTTGATGATTAGGAATACGCAAATGATAGGGCATATGGGATGAGAGAGTAGATAAGAACTATAAGTTGAAAACTGTAGAGCATGGTTTTATAAAATGCTTTTTCTGGTTCTAAAACATACTTAGAATCTGGTTTAATTGTTTTACAGGTATAGTACTATATCTGAAGTTAAAGTTAAAAAAATTGCTAAAGATTTGCGTCTAGTATGTCTTTTTTGTGCCATTAGGGGATTTTTTCCCCATCGTGCGTTACGGAAAGAGAGTCTAAAAACCCTAAATCACCGAATCTAAAAAACTAACTGCATTTGGCAGAATGTCCGACTGTAGACTGGCACTGGCGATCTCTAGGAGGAGGCCATGCATTTTGCAATCGATTTTCACTCTTTATACCTGTTTGAAATTTTGTACCCGGAAACCTTTACTACCTGCGAACAGGTACATATTTTCTCCACAGTTTACGAGATAACCATGCCCAAACATTTTCGAGTATGCTTAAGTCCAGTGAATAGGGCGGCCATGGCAAAAGTTCCACGTCTTCTGATTGAATCCAACTTCTAACAACCCTGGAAGTGTGGATGGGGGCATTGTCTTGTTGGAATATCCAAGGCAAGGGTCCGAAAATGTTTTTCATTTTTGGAAATGACCGTTTCAATAAACATTTGTAGTTTTTTTCGTTCATTGTTGTGAACAAAAACTCCAACTCGATTGTGCCATAGTAGGTAATAGCTCCCCACACCATTACACCTGATGTACGGCTGTGATGTCTTACCATCACATAATATGATAACAATAATTCTTTGAGGCTTTCAGAAACTCCCTTCTACTTCGATTTCCGTAAAACCAATTACACTAAGCTCAACAATCTTCTCAAAAATGTTGACTTTAGTTTTCCTCAAAACAGTAACTATCTTCTGCGATATGATTTTCCACTGTATAAGGCAAACTACTCCTTTTATTCGACGCAGAAATCCTTATCATCTCCTCCCTGATATATCAAAGAACTTCGTACACTTCGTAATAAGAGAAACAGGTTATGGCAACAATAAGTCAAATCTGGTTCTGGCTTTGACCAACAAAACTACCTCCTAGCTCACAATCACTCCTCCCTACTTGCTGAATATCGTTACCAAAGATATCTCAGCCAAATGCAATCTTCAGACCATCATCTCAGACCCTAAAAAATTCTACTAATTTATTAACACAAAAAAAAAAATCCGATTGCTGTCCATCAACTCTCAAATTTTTTAATATGTCTTCGGATGATTCAACAACCATCGCTAATCTATTTGCGAACTTCTTTAGTCAATCGTTTTCGGCCCAATCTGATGACCCCGATCCTGAATACTTTTCTTACCTGAACAACTGTTGTCAAATATCTCCCTCGTCCGTTACATTTTTCTCCAGGTCCTGATGGATTGCCCTCACTAGTATTTTCAAACTATCTTTGTCTGAAGGGCTCTTTCCTCAACTCTGGAAAAACGATATCACCAATTATCGCCTCATTGCTAAACTATCCTGCATCCCCAAGGTTTTTGAAAGTATTGTTTATGATGCACTATATTGTCAATGTAAATCTATATTTGCAACCAACCAACATGGTTTTCTCAAAGGCAGACCAACGATCACCAACCTCATTGAGTTTGTTTCTAGTTCACTGTGCGCCCTAGAGCAAGGGAAAGAAATTGATGTAATCGCCACGGACTTCAGTAAGGCCTTTGATAAAATCTCGCACAAGTTAATTCTATTCAAACTCAAGGCTCTTGGTTTCGAACCTAGACTGACCTCTTGGATTAATTCCTACATTAAAAAACGCTCCTATACTGTTTATTTTCGTTCCCATTTTTCTAACCCAATTCTCGCCACTTCGGGTGTCCCACAAGGCAGTCATCTTGGTCCATTAATTTTTATTTTGACTATTACCGATGTTGTTAACGTCTATCTATGCCAATGATATGAATATCTATAGACAGATCTCAAGCCTCTCTGACTCTCAACCTTTACAAGATTCTCGATATGGTACCACAAAAACTTTCTCGAGCTCAACATACAAAAACGCCAAGTCATTTCTAACTCCCCGAGGCATTTGACACTTCCAACCCGCACCTACTATTTATCAAATCAAAGAGTAGCTGCAGTTACTTCAATGTGGGACTTGGGTGTCAATATTCTACCCCCTATGTTAATCGTCTCAAACTACTCGGTCTCCTGTCTTTGGAAAAACGTCGCCGATATTCTCTTGATCCACAAACTTTTAATCGGCATCATCGACTGTCCCATAATACTCTCCCAAAGCCCATTTAATACCAACCCGTGTCATTTAAGATCTGTCCACCTTTTTCGTCCGAATAATCACAGGACAACTTATGGTCTCAACGAGCCACTGTGTTCGATTTCCACTGCAGCAGTTCAGCCCTTCGAAATTCCCTAAATAACCATTTTTCCCGTCAATTAGCTTAAGTAGAAATAGTAGTTATAAGTTATAGTTTTAAGTTTAGTTTTTTAAGTTATATGTTTGTATTAAACATTTTCAATAAACTGTCCGGGGTTGACCCGGGCCTCAAATCAAATCAAGATAAGTTCCTCTTTTTTTAGATCATGGAAATAAAAGTTATAACGATTGGGGCTGTCAAGGTTAAACTTTTTTTCATCCGAAAAGACAACGCGTTTCCATTCACAGCTCCAATCGCCATGTTCCCCTGCAAACTTCATTCGATGCTCCTTGTGTACTTGCCTCAAAACAGGTTTCTTTTTAAGTTTTCTTCCCTGTATAGTACTACTTTTTCGTATTATCCTTCGGACTGATGCTATGCTGGCTGATACTCCGCTGTTGGCCCTTGTTTTAGTCAAGATTCGCTGCGTAATAAGAAATCGTGCGAAGAATTATATCCTCAGAGAGGAGGTGGTGCATTAGGTTTACTATAAATCCGCGGTGTGAAAGCCCTGTTCAACATAACTCTAGACAAGTATTAACTGATATGCTGCTGAAATTTCCAGACTCTCAATAGAGTGGATGTAGCTTTCTGTGTAAGTACGTCGTTTTGAAATTAGGCTAACGTCACAGTAATACAGGAGACGCGATAGACAAATAAAGGTTGCTTTAAAAGTACGATCTGTGATATTTGCTGTATATAGACAGAAATTTAACATTGAGTTTGCTGTTGGCAAGAGACTTCCCGACTTGTCTTCAGATAAATTAGCGTCCATACATGCCCATGTTTCGATAGACTACATATGATGACTACGTGATATACTCGTATAAGGATTATCACTATTCAGTCTTTTGAAGTACCGCAATCGAATTTTTTCAACATTTCTTTGGACGAATCGGCGCGAGCTTATTTTTGAACGATTGTGCGATTATGCGGTATCGAACGCGAAGAAATCTTTTTGACGTCAAATGGTTATGCAATATTAAATGTATGCCGGTGGAACTAATGCCCAAGCATGGCTCAATTTTATTCACATGCCAATCTTGCAATATCAGTTCCTACATAGCATCGATGTTTTCTGGCAGAACGAACGATATTCAACGATCTTCACGAGGAGTGAAAGGCGGCCACGATTGTATTCCGAAAACCAGCGAAACATGCTGGTCCGGGATGTTGCTTCATCACCAAAAGTTGTTCGGTACACTCTTGTTAGGTTAAACTGGGGTATGATGTATAAGCCATTACACAGACAGCAGGCATCAAAACGGGCCCATCGCGATCCCTGTGGAACCAGTTGAATTTGTCTTCAAATGGCAAAAACCTAAACAACCGCCCTGGTGAAACACCCAATTTCCCTGCAAAAGCGAAGAAGGCCTTTGAAGTTCGTGCCGTCTATTTCTTCTAGATTTTCGAAAAAGTATTTCAATAAAAATTTTCTTCGACTTCGCCGTATTACCACGCATTCACACAGTATGTGTGGTATGTTCTCAACAGTATACAGATCACCACAGAATCTGCAAATATCCGTATCTTGACAGTGTCCTGTCAGGATTCCTATTACTGTCTTAAGTTTATCCCTGTTTAGTTTTATTAACTTCCTAGATCGTTTGCTGTTAAAAAGCGGCCAAAGAGCCTGGGATACTCTGGGTACTTTAAGACTCGACCACCTTAGCAGTCTTTGTGATTTTTTCCTCGCTATTGCCCCTCACTATGCAAAGGAGTGCTTTGATGTTGGCAACCTCACTATTGTCGAGTATCACTCATTTTCTTGCAAGATATCGACTTGTTCATTTCCTTTAATACTGCAGAGTCCTGGTACTCTGAAGAGCTGTTCTTTCACGTTGGCGAAACCACTGCGTAAGCTTTTTCATCAGTCCTACACTTTTGGACTCTTCCCGAGCAGATTGAAAACAGCATTTGTCCAGCCCGTCCCTAAAAAAGGCGAATCATCTTCTCTCTCCTCCTACAGACCCATTGCACTTACGTCCCGGTAAGTACGGCGGTACGGTTTTCGCAGCTACAGGTCCACTTGTGATTTGATGGCATGTCTCACCGAAAAATGGAACCAAAGTGTACATCAATCTGATGAAAGCGAGATAGTTGTCATCAGGCTCTTCTGTCGAAAATGCGTGCATTTGGGATGTACGACTATCTTTTTCAATGGATTAGAAACTACCTTTCGGAACGTTAAATTTAAGTTGTCTTGGATGGTTTCAAGTCTGATATTCATAAAATAAATGTTGGTGTGCCCCAGGGCTCCGTTCTGTCTCCGACATTATTTTTAATTTTTATCAATGGTCTCTTGTCTGCCACTTCTAATTTGATATATTCCCTTGTTGACGACAGTACACTCTGCTTTTCGTTTTCGCTCACGTACCTGCTCTTCGGCTGTAGAATGGGAATGGCAGCGTATGTTAAGCTAATTAAATTCCCCAATTGAGGAACTATCAACGTCGTCGAAACCGAAAAACTTTCCATTCTCGGTATGTGTGTCAATGACAACTTACATTGGAATGACCACATTTTCGATGTCGCCAAAAATGCTGCGAAATCTCTAGGTTTCCTCAAGCGATGTAAGAAATACTTTTCCCCTTCTCATCTGGCCTCAATATATAAAGCATTCATCCGCCCAAAATACAAAAAAAAAAAACAGTGCGGACTATTAGAGCTAATCAAGATTTAATCAAGACTTCTATGCTATACCTTTTCAGCTAAAAAAACTAGAGCAAAGTAGATGGAGGATAGACACTTTGCGTATCTGTTGGATTGAGAATATTAAGAGAAAAACAATTGGAATTGACTCCGTTACAATTAAAATGGAGCATTTTTGATCATTTGCAGAGAGAAAAAGGAATTGAACCTGGAGTAGAACAGACGACTTTTGTGGCAAGCAAAGGATGGTTTGAGAACTTTCGTAAATCCGACAACAGGCGAAATGGCTAGTGCGAATGTAGAAACTGTCAACAGATTCAAAGAGGAATTCAAAGCAATTGTTAACAACGGATATACAGCTCAACAAATTTTCAATGCGGATGAAACTTGGCTTTACTGGAAACGCATGCCTAGTCGAACTTATATCTCCAAGGAAGTAAAAAGGTCATCAGGGTTCAAGGCAGCAAAAGACAGGTTCACTCTCTTGTTTTGTGGAAATGCCAGTGGTGATTTAAAGTGCAAGCGAATTCTGATATATCAGTCTGAAACCCACAGAGCTTTAAAGAACATTGGAGGTCAAACCAAAAGGCTTGGATGAACTAATTTTTATTTACTGACTGGTTTCAGAAATGCTTTTGTCCAGAAGTTCAAGTCTACCTTAAGAATCAGAACTTGGACTACAAAGCACTGCTTATTCTCAAGTTATCCTCAGTCCGTATGCAATACTTGTTTGTATGCCCCCAAACACTACATGAATTATTCAAAGGAGTCATTGCCACATTTAAGAAAATGTATCTGCGCCAAGCCTTTTTCCCAATGTTAGAAGCTACAGAGGAACCTAACAAACTTACGCTCAGGAGTTTTTGCGTATCTTCAACAATGCGGACGCAATAAAGATCATCAATCGAATCGGGTGAAGATTAAAATAAAGAACGAGAACCTGACCAAATGACAATCAAAAATTTGGAAAAATTTATGTCTAAAGTAAATCAAGTCACAGATATCATCGATTCTATTGATACTAATTTCGAGGGTAGTTCAAAAACTACAGCAGGACTACGTGACGCGAATGCTCCATATAAATGTATACCAGAAGAGATATATAGGAATCAAGCAACCAACCATTTTAAAGCTTTTTTTACCATATTTACGAGTATGTATACAAAAAAATATATATTTATGTGGAGGTACCAACAGTAGGTATACCAAACAATCAAAACAGAGTTAACTTCCAACATGCGTATATACTCGTATATTACAAAAGATAGAGGACAAAGAGTCCAACACCTTTGTCAATAAATAATTACCCACCCCACCGAAGTCATTTTCATAACCTTTCGAATTAAATAAAGGATTTTGAAAAAGTATATACTTGTGTACATCAAAGCCATAAATAGCAAAATGAGAAATTCTCTAATCCTACAAAATTTGGCCCGACAATTGTATATCAACATCATTTGCCGACCTCCGCCGACCCTTATATGTAGAAGGCAACCATACGCCACCACAAAAATAACAGACCCACAGGCAAATGTTCTCTGCGACGAATTGTCCGCAGGACAACCCATCACACTAAGGATAACTCGAGAATTTGTTTTTTCTATTTTATTTCCATTTTGTTTTTTTTTTTTGCATTGAGAAACGGGTTCCAGGAAAATAAAATAAATTTTGCAGCAGCCGCGTATCCTTGCCCCATCTACTTTTGCTCCAGACCCGTTCGGTGCTTTATTCTATGCGCTGCGGAATTATAATACTTGAGGTATTATCCTCGTACCTGTGCCAGATAGCAAACAAACAGGATAATAATGGTCACCAAAGTTTAGCGCAAAACACCACACAAAAGCCATACCGAGCAAACAGCAGGACATGCAGGATACATCACACTGAAAGAAATCTAGAAAGGACACATTCTTGTTTTCTCGTATTTTTTCGTTTTCGTTTTTGTTTTATTTCTTTATTATTTTTGTTTTCCTTCGCATAACAATCAAAATAGATAAATATAGGACGACGGCCAGCAACAAAAAAGAGAAAAAAAATTCCAAAAAATAAACATAAAATACATTTTTGTAAGGACTAAAGCTCAGCAGCAAAGGATAATAACAATAATGGCAACACAGTGAGAATGTGAAGTGAAATAATGCCGCGGAGTGAAAAGAACGACAAACGAGAGGAATAGCAGAAGATAATAATTGCACTGGTACTGCCGCCAAGCCATCTACCACTTTCTTTTCTCGCCTCCTAGCCCACCCAGAATGTCCTTGAGGTGGGTATAGCTAAAATCAAAAAAGGATCACAATAAATATTCTCCTGAATGGTCTACTGTACGGAGTCCTTTTTTTTTGCTCTGATTTTACTTTTATTTTGGTTTGTTTCGTCTTACCGGTGTGGCGTTTTGAGTTTTTTTTATTTTTGTCATTGGATTTTTGGCCGAGAAACAGGAATGAATGAAGCGCTGTGGAGGTAATGTACGAGAAAAAAACCAAAACCGGCAACAGCAGTAAAACATACCACGGAAATAATCCTTAGTGTAGCTAACACAAACGACCGGACATGAACATGGACACGGACATTCCGGGTGATGAGGATCGTTGTGGTGCATCCTTTGCTTGTTATTTATAATAAATACTACGATACGAGTGAAAGATGCTGCAGTACGTATTTGTATCACTGTTATGCAGGGAAATATTTAACGGAATCAATTTACTTAAAAGAAGCAGAAATACTCGTACATACAAATGTAGAATGGGCTGCAATTTAATCGAGTTTACAAGCAAACCTAACGTAATGTCAGTCTCATGTCAGATGGTAAAGCCTAGGCTGTTGGGCCGTTTGAAAACCAAGAGGAAGACTGACTAAGGGTCTACATCCGAAACGTAATGTCTGTGGTGCCGCACTTGGTGTCGTGCAGTACCCTTAAAAGATCTTCTGTCAGCAATTTGATTTTTCTCCAAGTAGAGATCAGAAAATAGTCGCCACTTTCCATAGTCTCCATCAAATTCTGGAAGCTCCCATGGACACTCATCAGCAAGTTCAGCAAGCCACTTCATCCATGCTACAGCTGCCAAAAATCACAATTCCAGAATTTGATGGAGACTATGGAAAGTGGCGTCAATTTTCTGCTCTCTACTTGGAGATGGTTCATTAGCAGCCATTGAGTAACTGACATTGAGCCGAAAAGCTTTTGGGGCGTTTAGCATTATCAGATGACAACTACAACGCAGCGTGGAAGATGCTTCACTTGTTAACAAGTTGCTCAACCAACCAGGGCATGTTTCCGACCAACCATCAACCGCCCATATTAAGACCGTGCATGATACCACAAGGGAATGCCTGATGGGATTAGAAGATTTGAAGGTATCCACATCAACATGGGACTCGATCATTCTTCCAAACCTTTACAAGAAAATTGATCGAAGTACGCATGCTCTTTATGAACAAAGTTTGGCCAGTCCTAGGGAATTGCAGTCTGTGACGGAGTTTCTTAATTTTCTGGAAAACTGGTTTTCAATCTATTGAAGCCTTAGGGAATAAATAAAGGGAAAAAGATTGAGGAATTCAAAACCCAGACAAGATCTTGGGCTACATTAACCACAGCGAACAAAGGGCATGCAACAAAAATCATGCTTTGTACCATTGCAACAAATTCTTACAAAAAGAACAAAAAGTTTGTTTCTCAAGAAAAACTTTGCAAGAACTGTCTTAAGAAGGGACATTTCGCATCCAATTGCACACTGAGGAGGTGCAAGATATGCTCTAACAAACATAACTCATCACTACATGTTGATGACATTCAAGCACATCGTTCAACGGCCCAACCAAAAAGGAATACACTTCAACAGACAGCACATTCTAGCTCATCCGCAAGCGTGCAGAAACATGCAGAGCCAACATCTGCACTCACCACAAAGAGTCAGGAAAAATTCGTAATTCTTGGAACTGCGAGAGTGAGACTCGCTAATAACAATGGAACCGAAATCGAATGCCGAGCACTTCTGGATTCCGGTTCCCAGATAAACATAATCAGCGATCGTGCTGTAACAAGGCTTGGTTTAGCGCCATCGTCTACAAACATGCGCATTCAAGGCATTGGTCACGGCCACCTAAAGTCTCAAAAAAGAGTGAATGTACTGCTAAGCTCAAAACAAAATGCCTTTTCAACCAGACTAGAAGCTTTCGTATTACATACCATTATATCTCCACAACCTAGTAAAAAATTGGATATCTCGTCCTGGAACATAGCACACAATATTCAGCTGGCAGATCCTACTTTTCATGAATCTGAATGTATTGACGTACTTCTAGGAACTGAACTGTTTTTCCAACTCCTCTCAATTGGGCAAATAAGTCTAGGAAAGAAATTACCCATCTTGCAGGATACAGTCTTCGGTTGGATAGTAGCAGGAGGGATAGAGCAACCTTCCCCAAAATTGGCGACATGCGGTATGTGCTCAGGAGAGGAGCAAAAAAGTATTAACGCAACAATAAGTCGATTCTGGGGCATCGAACAACCAGAAGTACAAAACAGCTTTTATGGAAGAATATGATCAACTTGGACACATGGAAGAAGTTAACGCTCTACCAACCAATTACTGTTTTCTACCACACCATTGTGTACTCAAACCTGAGAGTAGCTCTACACAATTAAGAGTAGTGTTCGACGCCTCTGCAAAAACCCATAATAATATTTCACTCAACAACAAGGGCCAGTAATTCAAGATGAACTTTTTAACATACTTCTTCGATTCCGGCTACCCCGCTTCGTTTTCACGGCTGACATTGAAAAGATGTACCAGCAAATTCGTGTTGATAAAAGAGATACGATTTACCAACTTATCTGGTGGCGACGCAACCAAGAAGAAAAGCTGAGATTTAGAATGGGGTGTGCAAGTAAGTTCGGACATACTAACATAGGTTTTTTTAAGTTATATAAATCTTAACAGTCACATCTCAGAAATACTATCCGACGACCATCATATGACCAAGCCACTCTCAAAACAGGACCTAACATTTTGCGAATAATTTTTCGTGCAAAATGTCCAGTAGCTGCTTAGGTTCCTTACTTTCAGAATCAGCCCCTTATGAAGGATTGTATTTGTTTGTGGTACCAAACCTAAGTATTAGTAGCTGTTTTAGGGTAGATCTTCATTTAACCCTCTGTACGATATTATTGCCAGTTTTGATGCATACGCCTTCACTACTCTGAGTATGATGACTTCAGAGGTTTGAAACACTCCACTACCGCACGCTGGGAACGTCAGATGATATCAAAAACGGATTTGTTAAGCACAGTGCCTTTTGTGTTTTTACCTACTCCAGGACTAGATCAATGAACCATTTGGAAGCGCATCTCCGCATCGAAATACGACACATATTTGAAAAAGTTTCACAAAACTACGATTATTTCTACATTACACAAACTTGATGTATTTGAGGTCTTTCTCAATTACTTAAATGACGCTAGGATCAACAAACTTCTTTTCTTAGAGTGGTTGAGTAGTCCAAAGTGGTTTAGGTCCCTAAAGGTGCACCTAAGACGAGGTTTTCATCTACCATTCGAGTACGAATCAAAGACTCTTTGGCCAGGAGTACTAAGATTCACTTGCTCTACGTGTTCTAGTCATTTTAAGTGACAGTTTTAAGCACTCTCTCACCAGGTTATATCTCTCTACAGCTCATACAGGGTTTTCCAATAAGGACTAGACAACTTTTTTTTTAAATAAAATGCAAACCATTTGAGATGTTTCAAAAACTTTATTATCGGCTTGAAGTACAATCAAACCATTTATGAATGGAACTCGACTTCGTTCATATGGCTACCGCGGGCACGTTTGCAGCGGTCGATTCGTTGGACCCAATTTGCAACGACTCGGCCACACATTTCGGCCGAAATGGCCGCTATTTCGTGTTCAATGTTGCCTCTGAGCTCTTCCAAAGTCGTCGGAATGCCAATGACTTAAAGTAACCCAACAGAAAATAGTCAAGCGGCGTTAAATCGCACGAACGAAGCGGCCAATCGACTGGCCCATGTCTTGAGATAACACGCTCACCATACTTACTCTTTAATAAATCGATTGTAGCGTGTGCTGTTTGGCTTGTGGCATCATCCTGTTGAAACCACATGTCGTCCAAGTCCATATCTTCCAATTCGGGCCAAAAATAATCAGTGATCATGGCGTGATAACGCTGACCATTCACAGTAACGTGACGATCGTTATCGTCGATGAAAAAATATGGCCCAATAACGCCGCCGGCATGCAAACCGCACCAAACAGTTATTTTTTGTGGATGAAGTGGTGATTCATGTTGATTTTCACCCGACCAATAACGCATATTTTGCCTATTGACGAACCCATTGAGCCAAAAATGAGCTTCGTCACTGAAGATGATTTTGCGATGAAATTCATCATCTTGGCGCATCTTCTCCAGAACCCAATCGGAGAACGTACGTCGCTTCAAATGGTCCATCGGCTTCAATTCTTGAGTCAGCTTGATCTTGTATGGGTGTAAACCAAGATCCTGACGCAAAATACGCCATAATGTGGTCGGAGAGATGCCCAATTCTTGAGGACACCGTGGAATTGACTGATTTGAATCGTTTGCTGCGGACGCCTGAACGGCAGCGATATTTTCGACACTTCGACCAACCCGTTATTTCACTGACACAGCAACACCACACAACGTATATGTAGACTCAAATTTTTGCACTGAACTTGTTATTGCCTGTCTACTAGGGCGAGAATTCGTAAATTGGAGTTAACACTCTTAAAGTTGCAGTCACCGACTCCGAACTTCGGTAGAAAATTTTTATAATTTGCAGACGTTGCTCTTTCGTGTACTTTACCATGATGGAAATGTTGAGTTTACTGAATAAATTGACAGTGACAGTTTGATGATTAGTGAAAGAGTGCGTTCACAAATTAAATTCAAAGTTGTCAAGTCCCTATTGGAAAATTATTTACAATAGTTACAGTGACTTTTCTAAAATTGTGCCTCTAGTGTCGGCTTACGAATTTCGTACGATTTTCCATACTATGATGTTAGGGAAGTCACATTACAATACATCGTCTGTCTCGGTGTTAAGACAGCTACTATAGATGCTGTCATATCCATTCCTGGAATTGATAAAATAGTGATAAGTTTCGAAATTTGAACTCCAGATCCACCATAGTCTAAATATTTCATCAGTTGTAGGCTGTAGGTCTGCAGAACTGAAAACCCTTTAGCTAACTACATTGTGTTGTAGAAAAGTTGGGGACTTTCACAAGCTCTTGGTGGTAGGTGTAATATGTAGGACTTGCAGTTCAGTCTTTGGTTTATCATTACTTGGTGGATAATATGATGCATGCAGCTCATCAAATCATCACCTCCTTGTTTAAAGAACTTGACTTTCAAGCGATCAATATTTACGGTCTTGTTGTTGTTATTCTTTCGGATAGATGAGTCGCTTTATGTATTTTATGATACGAGCTGGATTGTGTCTGCAATCAAGGACTTGGCTTATTTTTTTAACTTACTAGACTCGCTTAATTATGCCCATCAAACAGCTGCTGAATTGCTGCTTCCAAACATCGGTAAGGTTTTCGAGAAGGTGATCAATAGAGTCCTGACTAAGTGGGTTGAGGACAAACATATAGTTCCGAATAATCAATTCGGTTTCAAGGCGGGACATGATATCATTCATGCTGGGTCTAAACTGGTTTCTGATATCCAATGGAACAAAGGCAAGAACAGTGCACTGGTGCCTGCCTGATTGACTTGGAGAAGGCCTTCGATATCGTATGGTTAGAGGGACTCTTTTTCAAGCTGGACAGGTTGGGCATTAGTAAACCACTGCTGTATATACCTTTTGATATGATCTCCAGTTGATAGTTCATCGTGAAGAATGGCGATATTACTTCTGGTCGAACATTTAACATTAAAATCGGGCTGCAACAGGGTGCGGTGAATTCGCCGATTTTGTTCAACATTTACTCGAGTGATCTGATAGGTTCACTTCACCATGCCATTGCGTACGCAGGCGACATAATCGCGTACAGATCAGGTCCAAAGATTGAGGTCATTAATATACTTTTGCAGCGTGATTTCGACAAAATTAAGCGATATTGCGATGACTGGAAGTTGAAAATCAACTTTCAGAAGTCGGAAACCATTCTGTTTAGGACGCCTTTGTCTAGAGCCTCTAGGGATACCAGAAAGAATTGGCGAAAGTTCTCCATCGTGGGGGAGCAGGGCAGCCACTTGCTTGTCGAAATGTAGTCAGATACCTTGGGATCTGGCTAGACAATTTCTGTATTTTAACAAACATATAGAGGTTGCTCTGGCCAGAGCCAAAGGTGCTTTTGCCCTTACAAAGAGACTGATAGCCAACTCGATGTGAGGGTGAAGGTAATCTGCTACATGGCCCTTATCAGGCCCATGCTTGTATTTGGATGTCCCGTGTGGTTCAACGTGAGAGCAAGTTTATTGGAAAAGATTCGGGTGTTTGAGAGGGCTTGTCTTAGGACTTGTCTTCGCCTATACAGAACACCAGAGTCTCAGTACATAAAATTCTATCCTAATGAGGTCTTATACAATAGGGCGAACCTAATAAGAGTGGACAATTTCGTCATTAAGTTGACTCGAAGGCACGTTGCAAGAGCAATGGCCTCATCGAACAACCTGATCTCCGGGGCTTACTACCCCAATTATATGTATCACGAGAGAGCTCGCTCTGACGGCTTTATTCCTCCAGAAGCGTTCCTCTATCTAGATAGCTAAGGTCTGATCCAGGGCAGATTGGCGGTGCCGCTAATCTTCCACGTCGCTCGAACAGCTGCTGACAGGCGACTCAACTACGACAGAGACGTCGCACATGACAATGCGGAGCATCTCCGTTTCAGTAGGGAGGTAGGGAGTCGCGACATTATGGAAAAAAAAAAACTGAAACATATTGCCAGCGGGTTTGTTATCGTGTTGCTGTCGTGTCTAACATTGCACTCTTGTTCATAGTCACCGTCTTTCATCATAGTCACGATGTTAGATAAGTGCTCAGCATTGATCTAGAGATACTCATGTAATTTATCATACTCGTATCACATGCGCAACTCTTCAGAATATAGGTTTTATTTGGCAAATTAAAGTTCAATTTGCTATAATATGCGCAATACGCTACAAGTATATAAGCGGTGACTGGGCATCTGTAACGTATTGCTCGTATACTCTCACTCCAGTAGAGCGAGGACCTTATGTTTTACGGTGCTCGAAACACACTACCTTTTCATCACTTTGAAAGCCGCATATGACAGCATCTATTAGGACGAACTTTACAGAGCCATATCTAGTTTTGGTGTCCCTGCGAAGCTCATTCGACTATACAGGATGGCGGTGAAAAGTGGGCAGTGCTTGTAAAAGTCTGTTAAGTTACTCGTATATTCAGAGGACACACATGAAGCTCTTGCGACCATTAAAGAAGCAGCGGCAAGGAAGATTTAAGCAGTCAATAAAGGAAAAACAAAGTATATGCTGTGAACAAAGAGGGACCCACAACATCGACCCCTAAAACAAAACGACTTTGCCTGCCACGTCTCCGCTGTGAACTCCGATAACAACACCTGCACGGAAATCGTGCGAGGAATCATTCCCGCTAATCATAGCTTCTTTGGGCTTACAAGGCAACTGAGTAGTAAACCCTTTTCTCGGACAGCTGAAAAGACATTGTACAAAATACTGATCATCCGAATTCTGCTTTACGAAATGGAGGACTACTGACGAAAGTGGGTTACACATACACTTGAAGTAGTGCGTTAGATATCTGTATTTTCAGTTCTAACTTCAGTATAACTTCCAGCGCTGATGCGGTGTAAGAAAATTAAAATGCTCGCCAATCCTACCTTCAATTGCTGAACCAACACTTTACCTTTGTTTTAGTTTCAGCTGCAAACAAATTATTTAGCTATACCGTATGCAGTCCTACTGCCGGATCGTCTTTTGGTTTTTCTTCCACTCCGAGCAAAAAACACTTTTTAATGCTCGCTCATGTGCCTTATAAGCTGAGTTCCCTGTTAGAGTGGTTCTTATGAGCACTTGTGTATTATTATTGAAAAAAGGAAATTACCTAAACTAATAGACTTAAACATGTCATGTGCCACATCAATAATGATAAACTCCAACTGAGATCGTAAAAGCTCCAGTGGCATGCAACTGTGCTCCACATCCCTTAGGTCGTCCGTTCGAACAGTTTATGATCTAATTCGAATGATTGATTTACAACCATTATTTTGCCATCAAGTAATAAAAGTATCCATAGTCTAGAACATATCTTTCCACCCTCGTAACCGGTCTTTGAATATCCTTCGTATCAAATTCATAAGCAATTGTTCACGATTGTTATTGCGCTTAACCACAATAAGTATACAACAATTCCATTAATTAATGTCCTTCTCGTGGTTTTTATTGGCTTCACCCGTCGCCTGACGTGACGCTGCCACCCTTGCCATCATCTCCAACCCAACCACCACCGCCAACACAAAACCACAATGCCCTTAATTTCTCCTAAGACTTTGTCCTTCCAACCCAGCTTAGATGTTCATAAAAATTTATTATTATCGTTTCCAGGATATTGAAAATGTTATTCGGTTGTAATTTTTGTTACGACTCCTAAATGACAATGGCATTGCATCCGTCTCCCTTCTAACCCCACACAATAATAATGAAAACTCAATTCGTGATTTTTGGCATCTATGCAAAAATAAATACTCGTACACATACGTGGACATATATTTTTTTTGAAGTGATAAATGTGAAGGGATATTCGGCACTTTTTTGGCGGCTAACTAGAGCTGACTCATATTTTAATTACCGCCCTCAGGCAACTCACTCTATCACTGTATCAAGATAATGGTAGCAGGGGTGTATAGTTGTCAGGTTGTAATAAATTTTTTGAGCCACTCTCGTTCTCATTTTATGCATTTTTATGTTGGCCCTTCGTCGTCATCGACATCGTCGAAGTGGTAGTGGTAAGGTCGATTTGTGCTGCATATCAGCATGTGCAGCAAAGTGTGGTCAAAATTACGTGTGTGTATTGCATGTCCTGTCGAAGATCAAACGCATAAATCAGCACGAGAAACCATCGAAAATTCCACACAGGATGTCCGGTTTGCGTTATAAATGGCAGCGAATACTCTGACTAGGACAGGATCTACGAGTACAATATCAAAAAAAAAAACACACCACACCAATTCCCTTACAAAAAACACACATAACGTAAGCCCTGAAGAACAGTGAAAGCCCATAAAAATGCATCATAATTTTGGGCACAACACTCGTTAATATCCGTATAACCCAAAAAAAGGGATCCGTCAACAGTGGAACAAGACAAAAAGTTTGGACTCTGCAGAAATGCGTATTTATGAACACATGAATGCATTTGTCAATGGATAGCAATGCGAAGAAGCGGATTGGACAGGAAGGCGCCTGAAGATGGAGAGGAATAGTGGCGCCTTAGCGGTCGGCTATGGATACGAAACTAACCGTCTATTTACATTGGAATAGTATAACTTTCCCAGAAATCTTTCTTTGACTGAGCTGAGCCATAAAACCTCTCTATATGATTCAAACAGTGGGGCCCCTAGATCTTTAAATCCATGAGTATGTTTAGCTCATCATACAATTCGGCATGGTCTCTAAAGCAATTGCAAGTTGACTCTAGCCCTTTTACTGCAAAAGTAGGAGCTCATTACAAGCTCATTTCAATTTTTATAAAGAAAATTGCCACATGTGAAGTGATACCAATCCTTCCAACTTTGGAAGATTCCATATCGATGCCACCATTGAGCCTTAATTCAGCTACAATGAAACCTCTGTTGGTGTTATAGTCCATGGAGACTGTTATCAGATCACTGTCGATGAATTTTTCTCTAACATCGAACTGGTGAAGTAGCGCAGTATTTAAGTTCGTCGACTACTACGCCAGAGGGTCTGGGTTCAATTAACAAACCAAATGAAGCAGAAGCGACAAAGATGGGTTGGCCGCTAAGTGTACAACATCGACGCCTAGGAGAAAACGACACAATCGGTAGCTGCAACTTTAAGGTAGTAAGGGAATTCATCTAACTCGGCTCTCCTATTAGATCCGTTAATGGCATCAGCGTGGAAATCATACGAATGCCTTAGAAGGCAGTTGAGCAGTTAACATTTGCACAGGACCCTGATCATCCCAGACTTGTTTTTATCTATTTAAAAGTCTATACTGGACTGTAGCATTATCTAAATAAAAAAATAAAAAAACCTCTTGACTACGCTGACGACGAATACCAAATGACAGCAATTATAGGGAAGGATGAAGGAATCATCGAGCTGAAAATTGAAACCGAAAAATGCAAAAACGATCGGCCTCGGTGCGTTTATACCGCTCTTAAATATTCATTACTGGGCAACTGGTAGAGAGAATTGAGAATTATGTAGTGAAATACATTAGCACTGGATGCTGGTTGTTTGTTGTTACCTCCGAAGAGCGTAGATGGAGGCCCGGGTCAATCCCCTGACAGTTTATTTATGCTTAATACAAACATACCACCTTGATCAACAAGTTCCCGGAATAACCACCGTGCGGCGCTACCATTGTTCGATTTGAGTTCTGTTTTTTTGTTATGTTGGTAAATCTGTTATTGACATTCTCCCTAAATCTTAGCGTTATAGCTTGACATTTGCAAAATCTACGTAGAGATGAGTACATCTACCTTGTTGTGTGTTGGCGATTTTTTACAATTTTAAAAATGAAAATGTTGGAAAAGTGTTTCGGCAACGATTCTCCAAAGAAAAAGGTTTACCAGTGGCACGAGCGGTTCAAAAGTGGTCGTGAGTCAATTGAAGATGATGAACGCAGGTCTACCAACGACATCGAAAACCGACGAGACTATTGATGTAGTAAAGGAAATGTTGGTCAACAACCACAAATTAACCATCAGAGAGATAGCAGAGGACTTGAACATTGCCTATGGATCCGTCCAAGACATTTTGGTTAATGATTTGGGTTTCCGTCGTGTAGCAGCAAAGTTGGTGCCAAAAGACCTCAATTTCATGCAAAAAAGAGACCGTGTTGACGTCGCAAAAGAGATGATTTGCGAGGCTGAATCTGATCCCACATTCATCAAAAGGATCATTACTTGGGACGAGACGTGGGTTTATGAGTACGACACGCAATCCAGACATGAAGCAAGTGAATGGCATTCACCAAATGTGCCGAAACCAAAAAATCACGTCGTTTTCAGTCAAAAAAGAAGGCAATGCTCACGGTTTTCATGGATTACAACGGTGTAGTGCATCATGAATTTTTGCCAGAAGGCCAGACAGTAAACAAAGAGTATTATTTGGGCGTTAAAAGACGTTTGTGTGAAGCAATTCACCGAAAGAGATAAAAATTGTGGAGAGAAAACTCTTGGATTTTGCACCATGATAACCCACAGTTGCACAGTGCCATCATTATTCGTAATTTTTTGACGAAAAATGCAACAAATACCATCCAACAGCCAGCGAATTCACCTGGTTTGGCTCCCTGTGACTTCTTTCTGTTCAATCGAATTAAAAAACTACTACGGGGAACGCGTTTTAGCAGCCGAGAGGATGTAATGGAAAAATCGCAGGAAGCACTGATGACATACCGAAAATAGAATTTATAAAATGCTTCGAGGATTGGATCAAGCGCTGTCATAAGTGTGTTGCAGTCTATGGGGATCACCTTGAAGGGGACAATATAGATTTAGACGAATAAACTTGTATTTTTAATTTTCTGAATAAATTCCGGGACCTTTTGATCATGGTGGTATAACTAAAAACTAAACTTAAAATTAACATCAGTATGACTTAAAAAGTTCGGAAACGGCAAGGTCATGCAGCTAATTGCGAAGACTGGTATTGCTAATGTTGAAGTCGAACCAATTAACCATGTTGTTCGCAGTTCGCAGCACTCGTTACAGCTGTGATCAGTTCGGTGAAAATTGATATGGAAGTTTGCGTGGATTGGTATTGATGGACATCAGTGAGTAGTTGATGCACAAAGAGTACATAAGCAACTTCTCGACTTTTTTGTGGGGCTGAAGACTTATTAGCTTTAAATGATCTTTATACGGAGGCAAGTTATAGATATCTCTCCATGGTACACCCCGTAATATCGGATGAATCTGCGATGAATAACTTCAATCCGCCTAGAGTGGCTTTCGTGGTAAGTGGACCAGCATATCTAATATGCTCCTAACGAATTAAGGTAAAGGGATTTAGTGACGTAAGGGTTGGAAAATTCCTTGGAAAACCGCTTAATGAATCACAGTGAAGAATTATCAATATGCGCTCGGAAATTAAGTCTTTTATCGCATATAGCACCTAAATCGCGTAGAAGGTGACAGAGGGTTATAATTCATTTCCAACGAAATAGGTCCTTGGGGTTGATAGCACACATTTACACGAATGACTTATAGTTATATAAATTATAAAGGGTTCTCCAATAGGGACTTGACAACTTTGAATTTAATTTGTGAACGTACTCTGTCACTACTCATCAAACTGTCACTGTCAATTTATTCAGTAAAATCAACATTTTCATCATGGTAAAGTACACGAACGAGCAACGTCTGCAAATTATAAAAATTTTCTACCGAAATTCGGAGTCGGTGATTGCAACTTTAATAGCGTTAACTCCAATTTTCGGTCGTAATTCTCGCCCTAGTAGACACGCAATAACAAGTTTAGTGCAAAAATTTTAGTCTACATATTCGTTGTGTGATGTTGCCGTATCAGTGAGACAACGGGTTGGTCGAAGTGTCGAAAATATCGCTGCCGTTCAGGCGTCCGTAGCAAACGATCCAAATCAGTCAATTCCACGACGTTCTCAAGAATTGGGCATCGCTCAGACCACATTATGGAGTATTTTGCGTAAGGATCTTGGTTTACACCCATACAAGATCAAGCTGACTCAAGAATTGAAGCTGATGGACAATTTGAAGCGACGTACGTTCTCCGATTGGGTTCTGGGGAAGATGCGCCAAGATGATGAATTTCATCGCAAAATTATCTTCAGTGACCAAGCTCATTTTTGGCTCAATGGGTTAGTCAATAAGCAAAATATGCGTTATTGGTCGGGTGAAAGTCCACATGTGCTTCATAAATCACCAAACGATCGTCACGTTACTGTGAATGGTCAGCGTTATCGCGCCAAGATCACCGATTATTTTTGGCCCGAATTGGAAGATATGGACTTGGACGACATGTGGTTTCAACAGGATGATGCCACAAGCCACACAGCACACGCTACAATCGATTTATTGAAGAGTAAGTATGGTGTGCGTGTTATCTCAAGAAATGGGCCAGTCGATTGGCCGGCTCGTTCGTGCGATTTAACGCCGCTTGACTATTTTCTGTGGGGCTACGTTAAGTCATTGGTTTATGCCAACACGCCGACGATGTTGGAAGAGCTCAGAGCCAACATTGAGCGCAAAATAGCGGCCGTTTCGGCCGAAATGTGTGGCCGAGTCGTTGAAAATTGGGTCCAACGAATCGACCGCTGCAAACGTGGCCGCGGTGGCCATATGAACGAAGGCGAGTTCCATTCATAAATGTTTTGATTGTACTTCAAGCCGATAATAAAGTTTTTGAGATATCTCAAATGGTTTGCGTTTTATTTAAAAAAAAAGTTGTCAAGTCCTTATTGGAAAACCCGATAGTTTGATGGTGGATCATAGAATACATGGCAGAAGAACTATGAAGGATCACGTCACGATTAGATCTTTGATGACTACAAATGCATTAAATGTACAACAAGACTTAAATTTTCACCCACAAATTAGCTTATAAGGAACAATATTTTGGAAGTCTGGGCAACTTATACCTTATACTGACGAAAAAGAAATAATTTGGAAAAAAGGCGACTTCTCAAGTGAGCAGGTGCTAGTGGTGAAGATGGACCTAATGGGGAAAACAAGGCAAAAGAAAGTATGGTACTTCCCGTTTCACAAACACTGTCGGTCTAATGCAAAACTACAAGACGTTCGCACTCATTGAAATAGTTTCAATCCAGAGGGAAGACCTGTCCTAGGTAGAACTCATCTAGGATGGCTCACACAATTAGGAAGGAAACCTAATGCCAACCGATGGATCTTGCTCACTGTAGCACCATCTAAGTAGGTAAGTAAATAATTGCCAGAAAAGGTTGAAACGATTGCAACTTATATCTTAGCCTGTATCCAGACAAAATGTCTAAGTAAAAATACCTTCAGTCCAACCCTGTTCGATTTCATATCGCATAAACAAGCAGGCTAATAAATTTCTCTCGAAGTACATGCATCCATTCAAGCAAAACGTACACCAAAATGAAAGAAGGATATTTGTGCGCCGCCAAATAAAACAAAACCTCTCACCAAAAACATACCAACCAACAAAAAATATCCTTAAAAAACGCATTTCACCGTTGCACTTCGACGGGCCTACCAAGAGGATTTACCATTGCAGGACTAGGAACGAAACCACTCCACTTGAATTCTGATGATGATTGTCCAGTGTCAACACTGGCTTCATGGTGCGTTCATATTCATAACTCTCCATCCAAACGACAAGTACATTGTCCTTGCGTTCGCTGTTTGTGTCGATAGATATCCATATCCTGTGACATGTCGGACATTCTGCATTTTTTCCAAATGCATGCTCCAATGCCAGACCAGACATGCATCGCATCAGATCCTCCAAAAGAGTTACAATCAAAAAACCAAAAAAAAAAAACAGGACTCGCGCCAAGTTGTATTATTGTCTAGCTGTCGTCATCTTACCCACCCCGGGCTCATCCGTATGCGCTATCTGTAGTGTCCTTGCAAATGCAATGCACCAATAAATCAAAATAATATTTTTGTTGCCATTGTACTCGTTCGTACGAGTATTCGACGTTGGGCCTTCTTTCTTATAGTGGTGATTCGTTTTTTTTTTTTTTTTCGGGTATGGTACTGTATATCCTGCAAACACGGAACATTCGGGAATTTGTCAATGTCATCGATGATTTCTGTCAGAGTTGCAGTGTCCTGTTGTAGTCGTATATACTGCTGCTATTGCACACACCATTGCGGCAATGTTTGAATGAATTTATGACATGCTGCGAGGAGGATTGGGACAAAACGACAGGACGACAGGCCGTATCGCCAAAGCCAAATGTCTGCATGCATTTTGCGGACACGGTTGCAGTTCGCTTGCTTGCTGCTGGGATAAAAGAATCGAGACCTATGAGGGCTGTTGCCTGCAACAACGGGGAAAAGTGCTTAATTATTATTTATTGCTGTTTTTTGTTTGACGTGATGTTTTATTATTTTTTTTTTATTTTATTACACTTCCGTTTCTGCTGTGCAGGAGTGCTGTCTGATTATTTTTTTTATTATTATTATTATCATGGCGAAAGAGGCGGCAATGGTGGTTGATTTCTTATTAAATTTCAGTTATAGCTTTTATAATTCCCTTGGATGTAAGGGGTATTCAACGACATTAGGATTGAGTTAGCCAAACATATAGCCTATAGTAGATTTGCTTAAGTTATTAAGCCGATTCTGACTAGATTTTAACATTTACCTTTTACTACGTAACATCCTATTTAGTTACAATTATTCTACTCAACCACAATTCTTATTAATTACAAACTTAGGAGTGCACCAGGGATGCGTTGTTTCACCTATACAATTTTATACAACCGACAACATGCATTAATTGGAACTTATACAATACTCTCGCAGATGTTTTTTATTATATATATTTGGTTGTTTTCAGATTGGGCCCCATTCGATGCAACAAACAACCAGCGCCATACACAGGCATGGCGTTCAGCTCCTTTACTGTCTTCAGTCGAGTAAAAATGGGTACCCGGTGGCCGCAATTTTGATATCGCGAATACGGTAGTTGATCGAGTTTTTGGCCTTAAATTCGGTCACTAGTGTCGCTCGCGATTTCACATTCTCGTCATATAAAATCCATGAATTGTCCTTGCATAAATCTGACAGTTTCTGGCGGATTTTATCACGCGAACGCTCCCATACAGTCTTATATTTGAAAATCAATTCCTGATCCAACAAAACATCAAATATCGAAGAAAATAATGAGCATCACCTTGAATTTTGTGCGATATTGAGTGGGTTTGTCGGATTCGGATCGTCTTTTGTTTGACTGTTGATGACTGTTGACTTGTTCGCATGTCAAACTCATAGACCCATGTCTCGTCTGTAGTTATGATAAATTTTACTATTTCATCATTTAATTTTTTTTAAGCTCACGGTACCGTTTTTGAGGAAAATCCAGCTCTTTTGGAAAAAATCGTGTGGTGACGTATTGTTTAAAATATCCACCAAATCGAAGGAGATCGTGCTGTTTCTCTAAGGATGGAATGGCGATAATCGAGCCCAATTTCCTCAATTTTTTCGATGTTGTAGTCGGTTCAAGATGTCAAAAGTTGTCCAGAACGTTGCATGACTTTGTCGATATTTCGGCACACCTTGCGTACTGGTACCTACCGCTCGTAAGCCTGCGTTTTTAATAAAACTGATTCAGCATTCTAACATCTTCAGCATACGAAAACTGTTCGCAGCACAAAATTTAAAGCAAGCTATGTACATATTAGGGTGTCAAAGTTACCAATGACATCCACCTGTCAAAATATTTAGTAAGGTTTGTCATTTCATCATGCATCGTTGTACGCTTGACACATGTGCGGAAATTGTTAAAAAAAATTACCGAAATTCCGGCTCAGTTGTACAATAAATACGCAGAGTGAATTTCGTCGTGGGGACGGTTGTCATCATTGTTTTAGTGTGCAGGCAATTTGTTGCACCGTAGAAATGTTTAAGCGTGCGTACACTCTTTCGAATCTTAAGCCACCATCAAACCAGAAGAAAACTTAGCCGCCGTAGCGGCCAGTATCGTAGAAGACCAAGAAATGCCGATTCGGCCCCGATCAGCTGAATTGAGCATCGTCAGAGAGTCAATCCGGCTTATTTTGCAGTTGGATTTAGGCCTACATCCATCCACGGACAACCGTGGACAACACCTTGAGTTCCCTAATTGGGCGCTGGAAATATTAGCCGGAGAAATGGACGGCTTCTCAGACGAAGCCCATTTTTGTCTGAGCGGCTATGTCAACAAGCAAAATTGCCATTATTGGAGAGAACACAATCCATAAGTCTTCGGCCAAGCATCAATGCATCCACAAAGATTTGACTGTTTGGTGCGGTTTATGGCATGGCGGCATCATCGGACCTTATTTCTTTCGAAATGAAGAAGAAGACACCATTACTGTCAATGGTCTCAGGTATAGAGATATATCAGAGCTGTGGGTCCAACAAGACGGCACTACATGCCATACAAGCGACACAGCGCTCGATGTTCTGAAGGAGAACGCCACGATCATGCGATCATGACATCACTCTATTATTTTCTCTGAGTCTACGTCAAGTCCTTAATTTACGCTAACAAGCCAAATACTTTGGACGAGCTCGAGGCCAACATTCGACACGCTATTGGTGGAACATCGCCGCACATATTGGACTGAGTCATCAAAAATTGGACCGACCGCTTGAAGCACTGAAGTGCATGAACTTACCTTCGAAATAAAGCCAGAAGAGATGTTATTGCAGATGCTATTCATTCAAACATTGCAGAAGAAAACTCAAGCCCATGCTATCGGATGTTGCTGTTAAGTTCTTAGATTTAAATGCTGATCACTAAGACAGTAATGAACTATTCAAAAGAGGCCAATAAAATTGAAGACAGTGTAACGTATGAAGTGTATGAGAATTTTTCTATAAAGTTCTGTTTCTTTGTGGAATTTTTTTTCAAAAAAACTTGCCGTTTTGAAAAGAACAAGCAATTAAGGTCCGCCATCCCTATACAGCAAACATAGTGTATTTAAGATTATTGCCTACTCCAAAGCACTACGCGGCCTATGTTCCACATGCCCGGGTTACAGAGTAATCAGAGTAAATGAAGGAGCCCTTTTCATAGTATACTATGTATACTTAGCTGGAGCTAAGAGTTTCAGTATTAACGATATTAATCAGTTTGTGTTCCTGTGGTAATGGTGCTTGAATAATGCCTGTCGCATGATTTTTTGAGATCCATGTCCACGACCCTCGATCAGGATTTTCATTCAAAAAAAAAAAACCGGCGTCAAAAAAGGGAATTCGACAGTGATCAACAAAATTGGCTTTGTGATATTAGCTCTGCTCTTGGATGTTTCTTCTTTTACATAAACAAAATTAGGACCATACAACAAGGTCGAAAGCAAATCGAACATTTCCCGATTTAAGCTCTGAAATAGAGAGAAACATCATTGAAAATTTATTCGACTTAAAGTGTGGTCGATAGAAATTGTGTTGGTCGGACCTTTTTGTGTCAGATACTCCATTATCTCTTTAGCAGACTCCTGACTCGTCTGGCATGCAGCGTGAAATTTATCACACCAGGCCATATGTCATCCCGGATGGCTTGTTCCTTGAATCAGGAATCCAGTCTTGTCTTATGTCTCGAGCCAGAAGGCATGTATTAAAAGATGTGCCCGGACTGATTTAGTTTTCATACTTTTTTAACTGGGTCTCGCCCGCGCAGTGTGCAAACATTTTAAGGGTACGCAAAGGTCTAGAAAGTACAAACTTTGATATAACTAATAGAGTTTGTCATTGCGTCTTGCCCTGCGTTTGCACATGTGAGTTAATATGCGCTGGGTGGCAGATCTAAAGGTTTTAAGCGCAGTTTATTCTCCAAACCAGCAGCAAATTTCTAGATTTAGTCTCATTTGGGTCTCTAGCTAGGAGGTAGCTGAACACCTTAATAACTCCGAAGCTGTGGACGATATTGTTTTGTCAAAAATGTTGAGCAGATGATACTTGACTTGTAAATGGCATGCATTTTACCAAGTTCTCCTTCACATTTAAACTTGCTCTTTTCGCAATTTGTTCAACTGCCGGAAACGCGTTTTGTTTGTCTCTCCTTCCCTAAACCCAGCAAATGTTGGAGTTTATTCTAAACAACATACAAACCCTAGAGTATACGATTTTTTTTTCTTGTTTGCACTCTTGAAATCAACTAACTGTTGCAGGACTCCGAGGATGAATTCTGTGTTGAATTGCATACGTCCTAATTTGTAGATTAAGTTTATAATAGACGGGTTGGAAGACATACTGACATTGATTGGCGATGAAAGTGATTTAAAAGAAATGATCACCCAGTATGCTGTAAAATGATTTCAGAAGTGATCTACCTTTGTAGGTCTTGCGAGACATATGAGAGAGGTCGTTGAATTAAAACTGACCGCAGGACCGAGTTTTTGAGTTCCCTTATAAAAACTCTTCTAGGACCCTTACTTATCATTTTCTTTCCTCGCATATCGTATCAGTAATTTCTATTCACTGTCGGTGTTTGTGAGGGGTGGCTACCTGCCAACGTGTTTCAGGTTCTAGTCATTCAGGACGTGCTTAAAGTATGTTCATCTAGAATACTGGTATATCTTGCACCGATTACCATTTGAACGGTTTGGTTAGTAGTTCTAGTATCCAAAGGTTGCCTAATGAATAACTGAATCTTGTCCTACTTTCGTGCATCTCTTAATTCCACTTTTTGTTGTCGTTTCACGGAAGTCGACCTACCAGTCTGTCTTACTTACCGATGATGGAGTAAAAGTCCTCGTGCACGAGTTTGACATCTCGTACTATAGATTGACAGCGTTGGTTCATTCCAATAGGTCGCAAATGTCGACTTTGCTAACATCTGCAATAATTAAGCTATTGTGCGGTATAACCTTCGATCTGACAACTGTAGTAAGGGACAAATGATGGTCCAAAACAAGACCAACTTGGCAGTGAGATTTCAACATCTTAACTTGATTCATTTCGGCACCAACAATGAACCAACAATTTTTTCTGTCAAACTAGCACGATCTTACGTGTTCAACATGAGGGAAGTAGCCGAAATTGTTGCTGAAAAATTACACACTTCGTATGGATGAATGAATATCTCGGTAACATCATAGGAGTTAATTTCGGAATCTCTACCTTGATAAGAGCGATGAACTTTTAGACATCACCTTACGAAACAAGAAAATACCTTTGTTACGTAATTAACTCGACCAAAATGACAGAGAAGCGGATTGTTTTAAGTATACCTCTTATGCAATGGTGAATATATTTAGAGGGCATCTCAAGGAACTTTCCGAAAGTGATTTAATGAAATAGCTTCTGAACATCTTCACCGTTTCGTTAGTTTACATGCAGGGCGTTGGTTGTATTTTAACACCTCTCAATGACAGAGGGACATTTCAGGTGACACTATTAGTAGACCATAAGTTCACCGTTTGATTTTTCTAAATAAATGCTACACAGCCATAAAATGTGTATTATAGTACCATTTGAAACCAAGGGGTACAAAGGCGACAAAATAAAGTAAACATCAAAGCTTGGAACATGCTGACAAAGAAAAGAACTTCGGGTAGCAGTTAATGGACTTAGTCAATTAAATATCAGGCATCCATTTGCATAAACAACACAGTAGATGCCATTTTCTAATGACTGCCTTAGACCTAAACTTCACTCCAGTCTCATTACACAATAAAGTCGACTAATTTATACAGAAACTAACCCATCAAAGTCTCCGTTGAAAGATGTTTCACAAATTCAATCGTCCTCATCAATCCAAGTAGTCGGTGTTGTCACATCAATGCCTGGCCTATAAATTCTTCTTGGCCCCCCAACTGAGCCTACAACATACCCGTACCCCATTTAACCCTTTGCATCATCTTTGTTAACATTTGACAAGAACTACTAATCAACCTCATATCTAAAAGCCATAAATTTGTCTTCCTAATCTACCGAGACTCAGGTTATCACATCAGAGATCTGTAACATTACGACCAACTCGATGCGACAGTCTCGGCCTCGCTCAACATCATCCACTTGACAGGAATTTGAATAAAATTAAGGCGCACAAGAATTTGGATTTGGATGTGAATCAGAATCAGAATCCGAAAAGGGTTGCACGTCACGTCTGCTCATTTGCTCGGTGTGTGCTTGCCCCGAAAAAATCACTTGATGTGCCCAAAGCAGACGATTTATGCGCTTTGGGTTCAAATTAAAAGGGAACACGTACCGCCAACTATGACATCACACACAGGCAAGCAGCAGCGCAGTTGACTGGTATACACAGACAGATAGTCGTGACGGTGCGGGTGATTTAACGCGTAAGAATTACACCGAGCCATGGTGGATCAGTCCAGAGTGTCAACATGGCTCAGAGGTTCTCTAATTAATCCCCACACAAGGGAACCGCTTAAGTGATTCTTACGTACACAACCAGGTGGGCGAGAATGTCTTCTTTACTTTGCCGGTCGGCCGTCGTTTTCATCATCCCAATCCAAGAGATACCTTGTAAATCCATTCTAAATGCGCTCGCTTGTGGATGTTTGATTTCGTCTTATCATCTGACGATGCAAGTGTGGTGTGCGTTTTACTTCGGTTTTTTCGTCTTCTTATTAAATTCACAAGATCCCCATTTAATTAGTTCAAGTCCTCCTTAAACCTGTTGATTCTGTTTATATAAAAATAAAAAATAAAAAAATTGCGGAAATGAGGGTGGATATACAGCAGATACTCAGCTTCTGTTTGTTGAGATGGCTGCGGGGTGGTTGACATAAAATGAATGCTGGAGTGTGTGGGTGAGGGCTGTTTGTGCTGTTAATGAGAGGCGGATGCGGTATTTATCTTTCGATTTTCATCTCCTTTCGCTTTGTTTTCGATGCCTACACGTATAATATTTGCGTTGAACAGGTACCTGTTTACCGTTTAATTTGTTTCTAGAGATCTGAGTAAATGTTTAAACAAAATTGGGCCATTCTGCCGCAAACACAAAAGTGCTTTCAATTAACGAAAATGGAGAAATTTGTAGATTTTTGGATCATTTCCCATAGTGCCAGGGGGTAAATATTTAATTTTCAGGTAATCTAGGTTATCCTTTCAAGAGTGTAGGTGGTGCCACTGAAGGTGGCGTGGTTGACGTGTGTTTGTTTTATTTTTTTCTTTTCAGGCTTTTCAAAACTTGGATCAAAGTTTTATTTTAGAGTTTAGGTGGAAATTCTCAAATGAAAAAGCAGAAAATCAAAAAAAATAAAAAACTAATCAGACTTTGAAGTTTATTCTTGCTGAGGGTTTTGTCTTTTTCACTGCTAAACTCTCAAACTATGAACTCTTAGCAACGAAGACCACTGCTCCGTTTATATTTTCTTTATTTCTATGAAGAAATCAAAATACTTCAGAACCTTTTGCTAATAGGACCACCGAGAAGCCCTTCTCTAATATCATCATTGTGCAGAACAATTGCGGCGGATTAAATAGCATTTTCGCATCGTAGTCACTGGTCTGCTATTTTGGGTCTCTTAAAGGCTTGGAAATACTCGATCGGCGAAAATTCTGATATTCTAGAAAAATATCCAAAATACCATCTTTATCAAAAAGTTCCCGGGAAAACCACCGTCTGGCGCTCCAATTGTTCCGATTTGAATTCTGTTTGTGTTCTTAAGTTGGTAAATCTGTTGTTGACATTCCCTCTAAATCTTAGCGTCATATCTTGACATTTGCAAAAGTTACGTAGCCAAGAGTACATCTATCTCTGTGTGTGTTGGCGATTTTTTACAATTTTAGAAATGGATTTAAATTTGCAACAACGAACTTGTATTAAATTGTGCGTAAGAAACGGATTTAATGGTGCGCGAACGTTGGAAAAGTGTTTCGGCAACGATTCTGTAAAGAAAACGGTCGTTTACCAGTGGCATGAGCGGTTCAAAAGTGGTCGTGAGTCAATCGAAGATGATGAATGCAGTGGCAGACCATCGACATCGAAAACCGACGAAAACATTGATGGAGTAAAAGAAATGTTGGTCAATAACCGCCAATTAACCATCAGAGAGATAGCGGAGAACTTGAACATTGCCTATGCATCCGTCCAAGACATTTTGGTTAATGATTTGGATTTCCGTCGTGTAGCAGCAAAGTTGGTGCCAAAAGACCTCAATTTCATGCAAAAGAGAGACCGTGTTAACGTCGCAAAAGAGAAGATTTGCGAGGCTGAATCCGATCCCACATTCATCAAAAGGATCATTACTGGAGACGAGACGTGGGCTTATGAGAACGACATGCAATCCAGACATCAGGCAAGTGAATAGCGTTCACCAAATAACCCGAGACCAAAAAAACCACGTCTTTTTCCGGCAAAAAAGAAGGCAATACTCACGGTTTTCATGGATTACAACGGTGTAGTGCATCATGAATTTTTGCCAGAAGGCCAGATAGTAAACAAAGAGTATTATTTTGGCGTTATGAGACGTTCGCGTGAAGCAATTCGCCGAAAGAGATCAGAATTGTGGGCAGAAAACTCGTGGATTTTGCACCATGATATGGCACCGTCGCACAGTGCCATCATTATTAGTAACTTTTTGACGAAAAATGCAGCAAATACCATCCAACAGCCACGGAATTCACCTGATTTGGCTCCCTGTGACTTCTTTCTGCTCAATCGAGTTAAAAAACCGCTACGGGGATCGTGTTTCAGCAGCCGAGAGGATGTAATGGAAAAATCGCAGGAAGCACTGATGGACATACCGAAAAACGAATATAAAAAATGTTAGAGGATTGGATCAAGAACTGGCATAAGTGTGTTGCAGTCGATGGGGATCACTTTGAAGGGGACAATATAGATTTAGATGAATAAACTTGTATTTTCAATTTTCTGAATAAATTCCGAAATTTTTGATCAAGGTGGTAAGCTCCGTTTTTGGGATGTCAATATTTAAACATTCACTGCCATAAGCTTAGGTATATTCCCAAGGTTCATGTCATGAAGGCTAAGTTTTCACGGAGCCTGTACAAATAATGCTTGACAGCACCATCTATTCTGTAAATTTCAGCATTTTACAAGCATAACTATCGATTTTATAGAATCGGCAATATACTATATATCTTCTTACTCTATGGAAAAAAATAAGAACTTTGTACGCGTAAATGTTTATATGAACTCACATGTCCTCAACTTGTTTCGAGCGGTACTGCATGATAAGTTATTTGGCAACATCAGGTTCCTCATTGAAGACAGATCTTACGTGGGCGATTCATTAGTTTACACGTGTTTTCCAAACTAACAAATCTCAAAGCCAGCAAATTGAGAAGCAAGAAGCTTCTGAGAAGCATCCAGCACATTCATATCTGTGTCCCATTGAGCAAGTGCTGGCTTAAAACTTTTTAAATTTTCTGCATTACAACTTGAAGACTAACACTGCTTCCGTAAACTACCAGTAGACTACAGACTTTAAGCAACCCGTGCCGTTTAGTTCGTGTGAGACATTTTATTCTTATAAAATTGAAAAAAAAATATGAAGTTCCTGTGACAATATCGAAGAAGTTATTGGCGTTATTCAACTGCAATCCGCATCAGCGTTTGCGACGTTTTATAACCATGGACGAGACACAGATCCACTTAAATACATCGAAATCCAAGTAGCAGCCAAAATAGTGGGTTTTTCCGGTCGAATCAGTGCTGAGGAAGGTCCAGGAGGGTCTATCGGCGAACAAGGTAATGACGAGACAGTTTTTTAGCATGCACTCGGTATAATCTACATCAACAGGGAAATCAATGCTTACGTATGGGAGAATTTCCATAATTATTTGAAGGAAAAATGAAAGTTTAAGCTAAGAAGAAAGTCCTATTCAATCAATACAATATAAGGGTGCATACGAGCGTATTCGCCATGGTGAAATTTTATCAGTTGGTATACGAGTCGCTCAGTCACCCACCATATTCTTAGGATTTAGACCCTAGCGACTACATCCTCTTTCCCAACTCGAATTAATAACAGGAAAAGCTCTAGCCCTGACCATGCAATCATTTCTCAAACAAACACCCATTCTAGGCATCTAAACCTGGAGAATCGTTGGATGAGGTTTATTAAGCTCAGTGGATATATTGCAATACACATTGAGCAACTTCAGTCAACGTACAATTTTAGCTTAAAATCATTTATATGAATATTTTGATCAATGTTAAAACTAAATTATTTGAAAAAAACATACCAAAAGACGATTATACCATTCAGTTAAAAATTTGAACCTGGCTTATTGTACTCAAAGGAAAAAACAGTGTTTCGCTATTTTGTTTGATTTCCTCCGTTCTACATTCGGTTTTACACAGTTCGGATCTTATTCATCCAAGGGGATTTACCTACGCGTTGTAAATTTCCCCAAGGAGCAGCCGGAACAGACTCCGACTGTACAATAGGCTATATAAAACAAAAAAAAACACTTTTTGACGAAAATGCCATCTTTCATTTAAAAAGTCACAGATTCATTGATCTATCCTCGTATGTCTTCAATATACTCGATATACGCTGTTTCAGTGGAGCTAATTTAAACTCTGATCATTTTCTGTTCCCCCTATATGGATCATGACTGTCGTTCACAGAGTTCACAGAGAGCTTGTAGATACAATGCAACACAATTATCAATGAAACTGCCAACTCCAATTAAAAAAAAGAATCAGAAGAAAGGACAAAAGAGCTACGCCAAATGGCGTTTAAAAAGTCTAAAATAGACGAAAATCCAACGAAAAAGTAAACAACCTAACGAGTGTTCCAGAGTTAGTAAAAGACGGAACAGCATTTACATATAGACTATGTACAATCGGACTTATGAGCTTTTAGTAGGTAGTCTCCACTCATTATGTAATTCGTCCTGCAATTTTGTGCAAAAAAAAAGGGAGAGGCATATGAATTTTCGCCGACGCTGAATGTCAATTGAATGAGAGACTTTTTCATACCTAGCCAAATGTTTTCACTATCGGAAGGTCGCCATATGGCCCGTGCATTGAATCCGGACTCTCGTTGACGAACTTAGCCTCTGCCCTCTGTCACTTACCAAGGCATATCACTATTCAATTTTGTACTTCTGGTATCCATATTCATCTGTAAATACAATCGTGGTGTCTGTCCCGGTCAGCCGAATATATAGCCAATCTCTGCCCTTAAACAAAACACGAAAAATACAAATTGTTTTAAAATCAATACACAAGATCTTGCTATCGAAGTTATTTCCCTGGGTGGCGGGGTGAACTTGGGTTTCAACCAGTAAGCCTCTTCAGATAGGACGGTGACGGCTATCTTTCACCACCAGTACACGCGCCACCTTTGATGGCGAAGTTGTCCTTTGCTACGTTTTAAACCTGCTAAGAATCGTAGATTTCTTGGGCCGAAGTGTAAATATTCATTCGCTATACATGTCTCAGTCATTTAAAGTGATTGATAATGTTGTACCGCTCGTAGTGTTCTCTACTATTATATTGGTTCTGGGAAAAATTTGGCCCGTTTTTGGAAATAAATAAATGCAAATAACTTAAAAACTACGGATTTCATTGACGCTCCCTTAAACTGCGATAGTTTAAGCTTAAATTTGTATGTATACACGTTGTACGATAATTACCATTTAAAAATAATGACAAATTTCGCTACTACTACAAGTGGAATAACGCTACTCAAGTTTGGAAATAAATTCGTGCTGCATACGGAGAAGGAACTTTTTCAAAATCCGCGGCACGGAAATGGCTCGCATCATTCTGGCAAATTTGATATGTTTGACATTCACGTTCTGGTCGTCAGAAAAAGCTGATCAAATTCTCTGTATAGTCGAGCAAGGCGGACACATCAACGCTGCCGATATTGGTATGAGCCATTTATGGAGAGCTGTTTACAAAAAAAACTGAATATATGGGTTTCTCAGGAATTGAATGCGGGAACATGGAATTAACATTTGCGGTATGTTATTGACACGTAGTAACTTCGATCCATTTCTGAAGCGAGGTGGAACTTGAAGGAAATCGTCCATCAAAAGGTACTTCCAAAAAGTCAAACGGTTAATTCTTAACGCTACTGTGAAGAACTCTAGAGATTTCGCTTGACATTTGAAAGAAAGGGCCCCGAATTGATCAATAGCAAAGGTGTTATCATCCATCACAACAAGGCTCGACTAAACACTCTTTTGATGACCAGTCAAAAATAGCAATAGCTGTTCTGGGAAATTTTGATGCACTCGCCGGATTGCCCAAACTGACTATCATTTGTCCGGCCATCTGCAGAAATTTCCGAAATATGGCGAAACATTGTCAATAATTATGGAGCATTTTTAATTTAAATAAATTAATTTGCAAACTATAAGAAAGAAAACTAACTGAATTTTACTAATAAGAAAATGAAACAAACTTTTGCCTATTCTTCTCCAAAACAAAAAACTTGTGTTCAACACAATCTTCATCAGCCTTCGTTAAAGACCTTTAAATGGACTTGTTAATGCCAAAGAAAAGGTGATTAGCAAGCGTACCTCGTTATTTCATTTCGGATGAATTGTCATTATCAGAGTTGCAAAGGCGATTGAGGACCAATTTTTGCCGCTTTTGTTGCAATAATACGAGTATCAATGTCATCAGCATATGCAAGTAGTTGCACCGAGTTTTGGAAAATTGTGCTTCTGATGTTAGCTTCCAGGCTCTGTTCAATTTTCTCAAATATAATGTTAAAGAAATCGCAGTGTTTTTTGACATAAAAAGTCTCAGTAAGATGCCTTTCCAATAAAGCAGCGAACGTTTCTACTCTATTTTCATCTGGGATGGCTTTGTGTAGGTCGTCTCTAAGGATGTTGTCATATGCGGGCTTAAAATCGATAAATTTGTGGAAAGTATCGACCTGTTGTGGGGTGAATATTTGGTCGTATTCATGGTCCCCTATTCCGAAGATCAATGCAATTCTATTCTTTCGAAAAACTAACATGGAATCTTAAAGAGATTAAAAAAAGATGAAAAACCATGAACCTAACATAGTTCGTATCAAGAACTTTCTGCGCTCTAAAAAATTACAAAGAAGTTGATGCAATTACTAAGGATCTCAGCAAAACTGATATTATCGTGTTGATTTTTCCCTACTTTAAAGGAAGACACTACATTGACCTCTTTACGTTCACAGCATCTAGACCCATAAACACCATCTCTGGTTTAACCAAGGAGAGACATCTCAATCATTTGTTATTCATCCTGACAATTGACGATGTTTACTGTGATATCAAAATCGTTCAGCACATTACGTCTACCCCGACTGTTTTAAGCTGCAAGAAAACTGCAACAGGTTTACACACGGTGTTAAAAAAATTTCCTCTAACCTAACGTCGAAAAATGCCAAACTACTCGTGTTTTACACACCCGAAAATGTCATACAATTGGGCTTCCTTCATTTATAACGATTTAGGTTATACCTGCCCACATAGATATCATCATAAGCAAAGCCATCTTCAGTTTCGTGAAGCGCAGATCCCAGGAATTCTCTCATCCATACGTTCTTAAAACCGTCAAGTCTGGTCCCCCTATAGTAGGACAGCGCGTAGAATATGTGCAGTAAAGGTTTGGACTGACAGTTTTTACGACCTCATCTCGATCATCTGAATCGGATAGACTTTGATGGCATACTCCTTATTCACTAGCTTCCAACTGCTCCTTTGTAGCTCATGTCACTGAACGTTAACCCAACATTTAATGGGGAGACTAAATTCTTAGTGGCTTCTTGGCTTGTTGTTGATTTCTATTCAACTACTCATCTTACATGATTCTCGTTAACTGAAAAAATGAATATCTTTCGGGCGAGGTTGGGATTCGAACACCGAACCTTCCGATTTGGAAGTCAGTCCACTACCATTTGAACCACGGCCACCTTAAATCTGTTCCTCTTTTTTCCGTATTAATCCTCACTAAAGGAATTATGGATACCGTGAACCCATGCCCAGACTGCTGCTGGCGAAGACAAGTCTCTCTAACCTACTACTAACTGTCACCTTAGAAAACTCTTCCTCAAGACAGCCCTTTACTATTTCTATGCCTCTCGACTACTATTGCCAGCACTTGGCAATTGTTAGTTTTTATGCTTAGTTCCAGGTTCCAGAAAGCCCCTTAAAGAGACTAAAAAGGGTAGTATAGTCTACTTGTCAGTGCACGGGCGAAAGATACGATTATGTCATTGGTAGTGATAGCAACGTATCTGCACCTTTAAGCTAATCTTATCCTGTAAAGTCGGTAAGTTGGATACAACTGAACAATGTAGAAATCATAAATGCCCCTTAGACAGCCTATAAGAACCCACCCAGGATGTTAAGGATTGAATACCAAAATTATGCGTCACTGTTAGGTTTTGTGCTTCTTTTAATTTTTAACATTTTTAACATGGCATACGAGTATTTGTATTTAAAAGCTTGAACCTGCTGTTTGTATTGCAGTGAAGATGTTCAGTGTTAAGACTCCAAGATTGTAGCTGGAATTTCAAAACAACAAAAATATTTAAATTTCTTCCATTTTGAAGTTTTCAAAAGTCCTCCATATTCTCTTCTTCAATTCGCTTCACACACACAAATGCGCAGCCAAGAACACAACTTCACTTCAATTAGGATATCGGAGAAGAAAATCTAAACGAAGACGAGCGCATGATGTGATGGGGCCAACAACGATGTCGTTTTATTCTTCCCACATGCACGGATTCGCAGCATTCATTTCATCTTTCAGTGATGTTCCTCACTTCGTATTCGCATTCAATCTCCCGACAGGCGTTTATGCCTCATCCCCATTCTGCAGTTTATTTATGATTCCCTAGCCTGATGTATTTCACGACGTTGCTTCGTTCCTTTTACCATCGTTTAATAGGAACTTCTCTTCTCCATCGTCGTTGTTCTGTTTTGAGAAAAGGACGAACAAGTATTTGACATTTGGGTGCCACCCTCAAGCAAAAACCAAAAAAAAAAAAAACAAAAAAACCAGGAAAACAAGAATGAAAACGAAAAAGCGAAAAGAACAAACAAAGTTGTTCATCTACATTCGGTGGCCCTTCCTCCTCCTTGGGTATAACAGATAACTACACTCCAGCTTCTCAGTTTCATCTCCATTTTCAAAATTCACCATCAAGATACTCTCAAGTATCTTGACTAAGAAGAAATACGCCAACGTCGTCGTCGGTGGAGCTACAAAATAACTGGCTGGGATTAATTTCGTCCTTCAGAGCTGGATTTTGTTGTTACACTTTGTCAGTTTTGTACTTGCTCGTCTTTTTCTACAACTACGAGTAGCATGGTGTGGGTGTGTAAAGCTTTCCTATCCAGAATAATGTCATTCGTCAGAAAATTCGCTCGTTTATATGGATAGGATAAAGCACCCCGACAAAGCCTTGACAGCGCAAAAATAAATATATACAACGCGCGCACAACCATCATCATTATCATCATCAGAAATAGTAGCGTAACATCAGCGTCAGCATCATAGCATAGGCATCGGCATCGGCATCGGTATCGGCATTGGGATTGGCATTGGCATTGGCATTGGCATTGGAACTCGCACTGGCATCACCATCACCATCAATATCAGCATCCGAGTATAAGCATTGGTATCTCAAGTATCAAATGATAGATCCAACTCTGTAGATACTTTCTAGGATATTTCTTATTACAAAAACACAAACACAGTTACGAACAACCGATGAGTGGGTGGAAATTATTTATGCATAGCCCTATGTGTATGAATGTATGTAGAGGGAAGGAGATTTAGCGCGATTTTTGCAAATGAACGGACGAACGAACAAACGGACAGGATGACTTGGTAATTTACCAATGGAGCGCAATTTCCATAATTACTCTCCAAAGGAAGACGAAGGAAAGCACTAGCACCAGCAGTGGCACCATCTCCATAACCATCACACTCGCCAAAGCAAATGAGAAGGGAGTGACATGACAGAAGGATACTCTGAATGAGATGTATGTACGAATATATCTCTTTACTCCTCCTATTTGGCTCTACTACTGGTTATCCTGCTGCTACGATTCCAAGATGATGATGATAATGTTAATGCCATTGATGATGAGAATGCTGGTGATAAGATTCTTCTTTAGCCGCACCAACACACAATGGTTGCTTCAATGTTCATCTGTGTTATCCTTCATTGGGCGTCCTTTGAAGGACACACTCTGAAAACACTGGGCACACGGATTAAAAGTGTACTTAAGCGCAAGGATATACTAGCCAAGAAAATTTAATTACACCATTGAAGAGTGGAGGTTCCCTTCTCATTCGTCTAAATAGTTATGACCTCTCTGGAGCTCTACTACTTGATGATGGGGGATGCGGAAAATTTTTGGAAAATCTCTCTTTGGATTATTTCTTTCGGGGATAATTTAAGCAAATTAATGAGGTGCCTCTTTTTTGGCTTTACAGCTCTACTTGTCGGTGTGTGTGTGTGTGTGGAGTGGTCGGTGCGGATATGGTGGGGGTACTTGAAGTTGATGAAAGTTGGTAAGCAATTTTTCGTTTCGGGCATATAAACAATGGGGAAGCCTTGAAATGTTCGTCCAGATGGTGATTTGCATAAGTTGCCTTGGCTTATCACCGAGAGGGAATAAGTCGTTACTGTTTGCTGGTCGTTAGTATATGTGTATCTACGTATGTATGGTTGTTTATCCCATTCGGAAGACGTTGTTACAGAGATTAGGTTGTAAGCTTCTGTATTTAGTTGCTTCCGAGAAAATTCTTTCTTTTCATCTTAAACTTTCCAAGACCAGAACAACAAATGAAATTAAAAAAAAAAAAAACAGAAGAATTGTATGTATGCTCTCCTTATGATGCCCTTGAGCTTTCGATAAAGAATTTAAGGCCAACATAAAACCCAATTCAACTAGGGTCTTGGAAAAGAAGAAAATAACAAAAACAGGCAAATTTTCAACAAATGTCATACTCTGTTGTGCTTTGTTATAGTTTTCGAACAGGGAACACAGATTCTTTAGTCTAACTGAGCTCAGGAATATCAAACAACTTTAACTATGGCCTTAGCTGAGTTTCATTACGAAAAATGACGATGAGTTCTACATCCTGATTGTCAAGCAGGTTGAAAAGTCGTCTTCTCATCTATAGTGTATGTGTTACTTCGCCTTGGTTAATTGGGCAAAGGGCTCGCTTGTTTTCGTTTTGCGAAAAAAGAAAGGCAGCGAGCTTGTGAAGTCACCCTTGAAATGCACAGACCAAAGAAATAGTGAGGCTCTTCCAGTTAAATCGGTCATTAGGTAGCCAAGTGTATTCAGGCAAATGCTCCTCGGTGTTGGCTTACAAAGTGAGTTTTGATTCCGAAAAGTACTTTTATTTCACTAGATAAAACAAACAATTGGCAAGAGTGCATAAAGAGACCCTTACACGGTCAATCGACTGGCATCATGCATCGTGTACGTGTGGATTGACGCTACCTACTACACGTTCAATCAACTGACATCAGTTTTCGTGGCGTACGGATGTGCGATGAGTGATACGGCGAATGTATTTCACACGTTGCTCCTGCACTTTGCATAACGAGGAAAAAGAAAAGAATGTCAAGAAGAATAGCATTTGGATGAAGGAGTGGTTAAAGGGAATCAGTTCACAAACGAAAATCTTCATCATCCCTCATTTTTCCGACATGTTTCCACTTAATTAGGTCAATCCAACCATACATAAATCAGCATGACGCTCATCATGCAAAATCAAACATCCTTTGGTTTTCGTCAATCAAACTTCAGGTGTGTGGTGCACATATATGCATTTAGCTGGTCTAATTCCTTGGGGTACTGCATATATGATGATAATGGGCCATAGGGCTCCACAGATAACATGCTCCACTCTGCTAGCATCTTTTCCCACAAATAACACCTCTTACGCATTATATTGAGGAAGCGAACAGGGAAGCAGAAATCCTCGGACGAAATAATCAATGAGTGCAGAAAAATAGACGATAATAAGCTGCCTGGACCCGACGGAATTCCAAATAAGGCCGTAAAAGCAGCTGTCCATAAAAGAACAGACATGTTCATAACAACATACCAGAGATGTCTAGAGGAAGGTGTTTCTCCAGACCCATGCTATCAGGTAAACCATCTTTATATCGACCAATATGTCTTCTAAATAGATACCCTGGGCAAGATTCTGGAACATTTCATTTACGAAAGACTATTGTCAGTAGCTGAGGGAAAAAGAGCTTTACCAAATCACCAATTCGGTTTTAGAAAATAGAGGTCTACCATAGATGCCATAAAAGCGGTAGTAGACATTGCGACTAAAGCGAAAGAAGGGGAAAGGTGGCGATGGGACACAAAGAAATACTGTACAGTGGTAACACTTGATGTTAAGAATACATTTAACTCCGTAAGCTGGTTGTCCATAACAAGAGCACTTTCTAGAATGGATACTTCTTCTTTTCTTTTTACTAGCCCTTTCCTCGCTACACGAACTTATGCATAACGAGTTTCCCATTTTTACTGCATCGCTACTGCTCCGCTTATGGGGTTGGCTAATGTCGCAGATCGCAGAACGCGTCTGCATACTGCTCCGTCCTGTATCGCTGCGGCGGTTAGCCCCAGGCGTTGTTGTGCATTTGCCATCTGAGCAATCCAGGAATTCTTTTTCCTACTTAGTTCTATTTTGATATTGCCTTCCTAACGGGATTTTCCGGAGATCTTCTTTGAACGTGGCAATACCAGTTAATTCTATCCGACTCAAGTTGTTCGATTACCGAATTCTTTATGTGTAGACTTCCTCTAATGTGCGTAGATCACGTTTCGTAACTCCAGTCGACATCCTTAACATTTTCATCTCTGCTGCCGTCATTTTATTTTTAAACGCTTCGTATATTGTCCAGCACTGCGAACCATATGTAAGAGCTGGCCGAACCACCGTGGTGTAAAGTTTTCCCTTCAATTTAAGTGGAAATTTTCGGTCACAGAAGATTCCCGAATTTTCTCGCCATTTCATCCACCCCACGCTTACTCTGTGCCTTACGTCGTCGTCACATTTCACTTCTACGTTAACGATTGATCCTAAGTACTTGAAACTAGTGGTTTTCGGAAGAACTATTCCGTCCAACATTATATCTGGAATAGGTCGCAGTGGATCCGAAAATGCAGGTCAAATGTTCCGTCTGTGAGCGACTTATTTTAAACCCGTTTTTCTCTTTCCATTTACTTAGGACGTTTTGTAAATCTACGACATTATCGCTTAGAATAACTGCGTCGTCGGCGAAGAGAATCGATGTTACATTTGCTTCGTGCCTGCAATCTTTGAAAAGATAGTCTAGAACCACGTTAAGGAGGAAAGGGTTAAGAATGCTTCCTTGATGCACTCCGACATTTACCGGAAATTCTCTCGTAAGTCCGGCGGTACATTTAACAGCAGTTTTGACGTTTCCATACATGTCGTGTATCATCCGTTACGTTTTCGGTACCTTTTGAGACCTCAACGCGGTCCATATGAGATCTCTAGGCACACGATCGAATGCTTTTTCTAGATCAATAAATACCATGTGCAGATCTTTTGACGAATCCCGATGTTTTTCCATTAATATTCGCAAGCTTTGGATTGCGTCCACCGTCGATCTTCCTTCCACGAATCCACACTGGCTATCGTCGAGCTTTATGATTTTGCGAAGACGTTCGTTTAAAACTCTTTCAACGATTTTCATCGTGTGTGACATCATCTTGATTGAGCGGTAGTTGTTGCATTCTCGCGTGTCGCCTTTGCCTTTGTATAACGGAACCAAAAAGCTACTTCTCCATTGATTCGGCATAGTTTGTCCGCATTTTATTTTATTCAAGAATTTCGACAGCCATTCACTGCCGATACATTCCATCTTCGACCAAAACTCTGATGGGATGTTGTCTGGTCCCGCCGCTTTCCCGCGTTTTATTTTTCCGATAGCTATACTTATCTCTTCTGTTGAAAAGTCAGCAACTTCTTCTTCGAATGGATCAGCTGCAGGGACGTGGAAACTGTTTGTTAAGCAGGTCCTTACAGTATTCAAGCCACCTATCACAGATGTCCTTTTCGTTTGTTAGTAAGTGCCCGTAGGAGTCTTTGATGTATTTTGGCGACGTTATTTCCATTGCATTTTTTCGCCTTTGCGCAGCGAGTTTAAAAATATTTGGCACTTTACTATTGTACGACGTTTGAACATCTTGAATAACTTGTCTTCTATCTGCCGATCGTGAGGATATTTGTTCGAAGTCGGGTTTGGGCCAGGACTCTCTTTGTAATGTTTTTAAGTCGCTCATATTCAAGTGCAAGTGGAGACTTTTCGATATCGTTGCTCCGGCCACATTTTGTCCACGCTTGAAATGCTTGCTTCTTGTCGGTCACAACTCGTTTGGTTTCGTCATTCCACCACCATGTTTCTTTCTCGATGTGATGATGTCCTGATATCGTTCCTATAAGAGACTTTGCGTGTGTCATGCATGCCTCGTGCATGCTGTTCCACATTTCTTGAGGGCTAAGTGAGTCTGCGATAACGTTTATATTAAGAAGTACTTCTTTAGCGCGTGCAATAAATCTTGTGCCTCGTTCTTTCGATAAGTTATACCACCGGATTTTAGGCTTTCTAACAGGCTCTCGTGTTTTTGGTGGTTCCGCTGTGAAGAATTCTGTAATGAGCAGCCGGTGTTGGGTAACTAGCGATTCTCCAAGATTACCTTGCAGTTCTTGACACTGTTTCTCATCGATCTTTTGCAAAGGTGATAGTCTATTTGTGTTTCGTGGCTTCCTCTGCTATAGGTGATAAGATGACGTTGATGTTTTATAAACGTCGTATTTAAAACAGTGAGACCGTTGGCTTTACATGCTGCAAGGATGTCTTCACCAGCAAAATTTCTGATTCCAAAGCCTTTACCGCCGTGGCAGTCCTCAAAATCTACATTTGATTCTCCAACGTGGCCGTTTAAATCTCCGCCTACGAAAAGCATCTCCTCGATGGGTATATTTCTGAGTAATGAATGGATACACCACGCTATTTACTTAAGATAGTAAGAATATACCTCAACAATAGGCACCTTCAATATCAAACAGAAGATGGTGTCAAATATTAAAGTGTCTCTGCAGGAGTACCACAGGGATGTGTATTAGGACCATTTCTGTGGAATATTATGTACGATGTAGTACTGCGACTAGCGCTGCAAAGAAGAGTTCACACAATAGGTTTCCCTGATGACATTGCTATTGTTACGGTCGCCAAACACATTCACGAAGTAAAATCTGCTACAAATGCTGCTATGTGCAGCTGAGTTTGACCTTGCTGACCACAAACCACAAAGCGATTCTAATAACTAGTGGTTAGACCGTGGAATATGCAAGAATTCGGTCTAAAGAAGCACTGAAATACCTCTGAGTAATATCTTCTATGCCAGTCAGAAGGCATCTTTACTACATGCGGCATTATCACAAACTCCACCAAATATCAGTGGACCTGGTTACAATAGAATGGTGTTACTTTCAAGAGTGACTATCTCAGTACTGCTTTATGCCGTCCCGGTTAGGGCCACGACACTAGTCAGACAGGATGCTAAGAAAAAACTATCGTCGGTATACAGACTATGCGCATTAAGGACGATATGTAGCCTTCGAACGATATCGGATGAAGCAGCTGGAATTTTTCAATTTTGAAGAAGTTATTCTGTATACACAAATTTGAATATTTTATTTGGTTGGCAAGTGCGCTAAGTCTTGGATGGCCCATTACGCTTCGGGATACTGTTTTGATCCTTTTCATAATTGAAAAGGTTCTTTCAACGCTACCTTTTGTAACGGGTAGTGTGTCCAAAATTGTAAGCTCCTGAAGTAGGTCTTATCACATATATCCAGCAGTTTCAGAACACCGGTAGAGGGATCAATCGATGAAAGTCTTTCGTACCAGAGTATGTACTCCGCTTTAACAGCTGACAAGGGTATTGCGTTATCGAAGTAAAGTGTTAGCTTTTTCATTTCATTTTCTTGATTAACGGCTCCTGGAAGCGGGGCTTGAAACGATGGTCGAATATCCTCGTTGACCATAAAACTGTCAGTAAGATTTTGTATTAGAGACTCTAGGCCGGGAATAAGAATAGAAACTCTAAAATAATTCAGGGCATGATGTATTGTTAGTTTCAAAGAAATCCTCGGAGCTGTTATGTTAATTTCAAATAAATCCTCGGCAAGTTGTGATGCAGATTGAAAAGCGTCTCTGAAAAAATCTCCGGCATTTTTTCTTATGTTTTTAAGAGATTTTAAGACTTGTTTTGTGTGATTTATTGCAGACACGAAATTCAAAAATTCATTTTGTAGGAAAATTGATAAGAGTAGTCCTAAACTAAAAAGTGTTTCGCATACAATGAGGCTTACCAGTCACTTCTTTGAATTGCTGCCAAGAGAGCTGATGCTTGTGAAGACATCGCCCACGTCTTGGTGGTCATTTCTTCAAGACTAAGCGCAATACATTTGAAGAGCTCTACAAATGAGATAATGTTGTCATGCCTTTCAACAAACCTTGTTTCGCACGGCGCAAAAGTCTTTTTTTTCCCCATTTCTGGTGCGTGTTTTTGTATGGCGTTTTGGAAAGTCTTATTTGCATTTGAAAGGTTTGTCACCAAGACAAATGCGAATCGAGGGCGTTGATACGGCATTAGACAGAGCCAGGTTCAAGCGATGACTTTCACAGTGAACGTATCTGGCCTTTGGATACTGTTGCCGTAAAAATAAGACAACAACTGTGCAACGAGGACGAAGAAACAGCAGAGCAAATCCTTTGCCACTGTAGCCGCTTAAGCAGAGCACATCTTCTAGGTAAGCCATACTTTGAGGCGGAATTTTAACCTCAGCCTGGGATTTTTGTTGACCGGGCATGGCTCTCTTAATGTATTCCTGCATAAAAGGGGGCTTAGCGAACTGCTCATGTGGAGCTACGTATGAGGACTGGCTACATGTCCTATGTGAGTGTCCCAATTACGCTGACATAAGGAACTTGCAGGCTATGGGCATCACCTTTAATGGTGAGACATACGATGTCAGTGGAATTATCACTGGTACCGTACGGTTCGAAAGAACCCGTAGTTTTGCAAAAGAAGTATTCAATAGTAGGCGCAGTAGGCAGCTAGCGGGAAGCTTGTAGAAATTTTTTGTTGCAAGGCTGCCAGTCCTGGGCAGTGAGGTGCCCAACTGGAAGTAACCTCAAGGTTGCGAAGCTTTACCGGAAGCTATATTCTGGTACCACGGGAGGTCAGGAGCCCCCGGAACTATGGTTCCGTTCTGTCCTAGGAGTTGGCCCCCTTGTGGGAGAATCGTGGTGGCTGTAGGTTTATACCCAAAATCGCGGGGAGAGTAGACCGAATGGAGCTTGGACATCTCATGGCTTAGTTTGTTGTTGTAGTTTGCTGGGACCTGTGCTAGACCATGGGATTGCTATGGAACCAGCAGGTACCTACGTTAAGCACAAGAGACATCCGCATTGTGGACAGACAAAGGCCTAAATGTTGCGAACGATGCCAAATTGACAATCTCGGATCTACTGTTACACATTCACTCAGAGTGGGTATAGTTTCTACATAAACTTGATGAGTTGCTGGTTTTGCGAAATGTAGACTCTATGTAGTAAACAAAGAAGAATAGCTCGCTCTGTTAGTCAATTATGAGAACCAAAAAAATCACGCTACCACCTATACGCGAATTTAAAACCGATTTTCAAAATATGTTTAAATTATACAAAAACCGTTTTTCGTGTGTACGTCTTCTGTAGAATTGTAGAAAATGTCGGCAAGATCTGAATGTTATCCTTATTGATAGATCTATCAGTAAAAATTATGCAAAACGAGAAGCATATTGGTCATCTGAGATACATAGCTGCGACATGTAAAGCGAATGAATTTTAAGGCTCTGCCCCTTGACTACAATTGCCTGTCTGGAACTTTGCAAAATTACATTTAATATAACGAAAGTAATTTCGGTTTTCAACTGTTTGACTTTTCAGTATTCTATTTTTGACAGCACGGAATCATGCGTGATTCCAGAAATGTGCACTGCCATTTCATCATTACACCTTACACCTTACATTTCAGACTTACACCCGAACAACGCTTACAAATTATTGAATTTTGCTATCAAAATATTTTTCGCCCACTTCGACCATTTTACGGTCATCAGAATCGACCTACTGAGCAAGTAATTCAAGCCATAGTGGCCAAATTCCTCACCAATTTCACGCTATTGGACATCAAGCCACCTACCATATACGTAGAGTGCGTACAGAGGAAAATATTGCTGCTGTATCCGACAGTGTTAAAGAGGACCGTGATTTGTCCATTCGTCGCATTGGTCTAAAACCTTACAAAATACAGCTGCCACAGCTTCGTATTTTCGGTGAGTGGGCTTTAGAAAAGCTAATCCGATCCGATTTTTTATCACAAAAATTTCTTTAGGGACGAAGCTCATTTCTGGTTGAATGTTAATAAACAAAACTGACATATTTGGTCCGATGTTGGCAATGCAAGAGCTACAAATGCACCCGAAAAAATGCACTGTTTGGTGCGGTTTATGGTCCGGCGGAATCAGTGATCCGTATTTTTTCATAGGTGACCGTGAGAACAAGGATTACGTCAATGGCGCCCGCTTTCGTTCAATGATTTTGAACTTTTTTTTTTGCCCAAAATGCACGAGCTGAACCTAGTCGACATGTGGTTTCAGCAAGATGACGCTACATGCCACACAGTACGCGAATCGATGGATCAATTGAGAAATGAGTTCGTTGAGCAATTTATCTCTTGTTTTGGGCAGGTGAATTGGCCGGCAAGATCGTGCGATTTGATGCCTTTAGACTACTTTTTTACGGGGAGACGTCAAATCACTCATCTATGGCGATAAATCAACGTCAATTACAGTCTTGGAAGACAACATTACACGTGTTATTAGCGAGATACCAGCAAAAAGGGATTCAAAATTGGACTCTCCGTATGAACGACTTAAAACGTAATCGTGTTCAACATTTACATGAAATAATCTTTAAAAAGTGTTGTAAATGGCAAGCATTGATTTACCAACTCAAATAAAAATTTTCTACACTTCACCAAATCTCCTGTGTTATTTGTTTTGACAATTAAATACCAACCCTTAAAAAATCACCCAACTTCGTGATTCAGCGCTCATAAACTTCTGGCCCTTATTATCATAAAACCGGACCAAGTGCGATTTCAACCCATCATCATTGGTGAAAGTTTAACCATTTAAAGAGTTTTGCTAACTTCGAAACAAATGAAAATCTGATGGTCCAAGGATCAATAGTTCTTCACGAGTCACAAAAGATAAGTGTGGTCAAGTGTTGGCATTGTTCAATCGTTTAAATTTATTTATTTAAACAGAGAGGTTTGTACATTAAGATTATAATCTTTTATAGTACTTTAGATATCTAATACAAAATGTAAAAGTTAATACAACGAGGCAGAGGGGACGGAAAGAGGAACAGAATGAAAATGTAAATGGATGAAAATTGTAGAAGAATACGAGTAGATACATAGAAAAAGGAAAATAGTGCTGCAAAAGGAGAGTGGTATAATAATGGGAATTAAAAAAAAATTAATCTTGAAGTGGAGTTGTTGATAAGTAACGAAGGATGGCACTTGTAAAATTCTCGGTACTAGAAATTGTTTTTATTCTGGAAGGTAACATGTTACAGGTAACAGTATAATTGAGAGAGGAATTTATGTAATTATGATGAGCTAAATTAATGTCCTTTCCGAGCGGAATAAGTTGAGTTTGTTAAAAAGATGCGGTGTGATTTTATTTTTTATTATTTTATGCAAAACAAAATGCAGTTCCTGGATTTTATGAAATTTTGAAGAGTACAACCGGGAACATTTCCTGAATATGTGGAGTTGTGGTCGTGTCTACGAAGGCCATAGATATACCGCAAACCATCATTTAAAGCCACTTGTAACTTTCGCAGAGAAAAGGAATCGAAAGTACAGTAAGAAACATAACTGTAGGCTACAAGGGGTAAAAATAGGGCTGTTACAAGCTTTCGGTGAGTTTCTGTGGATGTAAAACTAGCAGCTAACCATAGTTTACTAGTGCATCCGTAAATGCGGCCAATAACTACGTTGGTATGAATATAGTCCGACAGATTGTAGTTTATTGAATACAAGGACGAAAAATGACGTTTTTCATAATTTTTTTCTGAAAAGGTATTTTATTTTACAAAAACAAAAAGTATAGGTACATTAAGAGGCACATCTAAGTCTAATGATTTGTAAAATATCGAACTGGTGTGCTCCTTCTGATGATGTCCTGGCGGTCCTCCAAAAAAAGGTGTTCGGCGCTTCATCTGAAATCAAAAAACTGAAAAGTTTATTTTATTGGATAGATAAAACTAGGTATTGATGGAAGCAATAATCGAAATTTTGACCAAAATTGTTGAAAAAAATGGAAATAATTATTCGATCAATACCTGAGGGTTATATCTGAAAAGGTTGTGTTAAAATTTCAGACCGATCAGTTGAGCCGTTTTTTTAGAAATCTTGATCACCGACTTCGAAAACATAGTTTTAAGAAAAACGCGTTTAAAGTTTAGGAAGAAGTTTACACATATGTGGATAATTTTTTTAGTTTTTTTACTTACATGGAGTCATCTATTCCAGGGTCAAAAGATGGACCCTTCGTAGCATCAGCAGCTTCTAGTACATTGAGGTGATGTTGTCTACGAGCCATTCTTTCATCTCGCGTACTCCCATGCGCTCTCAAGTCAGAGATCATGATGAGCTCTGCATCCTCTTTCTCGATATAGGCATGTGCACTGGGCCCAATTGATATTCCCATTGCATTCATGTAATATGAAATTGAAGATCCCTGCAGCGATGTAAGCCGCTATTTCAACAATTTTTGAGCCTCACGGCACGATTTGGGAGTTAAAACTGAAGACACGTCTGTACGTGCAAAACAGTTTGACAAGATGTTCACTTGTTTCATACAAGAAATAACTAATAAGTACAGACCATTTAATGCTGAACACCTATGTACTTGATTAAGATGCTCATCGAGTCAGAAGCTTAGTTTTTTTTTTTATAATTGGCGGTCGCACAAGGGATTTATGTACCCTTAAGATGTTTGTACATAGCGCGGGCGAAAGGAAGTTAGGGAGGGAAAAAAGAGAGATACCGATGTGCGTTGGTTTTAAATGTTTGCAAGTTATACTGGCTAGTATATATATACTATATACTGCTCGGCAGAGCATTCCATAAGCGAGTTGTACGGCTTAAAAAAGAATCACGATATTTCAGAGTACGTCCGAAGATGGGCTTGAGGGGGAACTGATAAGCATTCATAGCGAGACGGGTGTTACGGTTAAAAACATGAAGGGGCGAAATGCTACTGGCAATTTCAGTGGAGAATTGGTGGTGAAAATAGCGATACAACAAGGTGAGACAGGAGACATTACGCCGGCTGTGTAATACTGGCATCACCTATGAGTTTTATCGCACGATTTTGGATCCTATCTAGCAGGTGCAAAGAGGTCTTTGGTGCACCTAACCAGATGTGGTCATTGTACTCCAGTTTTGGGCGGATAAACACCTTATATATTGAAGCCAGGTCAGAGGGGGTGAAATATTTCTTACATCGCTTGAGGAAACCTAGACATTTGGCAGCATTTTTGGCGACTTCGAATATGGTGTCATTCCAACGTAAGTTGTCATTGACACACATACCGAGAATGGAAAGTTTTTCGGTTTCGACAATGCAAGTGGCATCCATGGACAATGACTGGGTGTTTAAATTTCGCTTTAGCGACAGCAGAGAACATTGTGTTTTGGAAGCATTCAATTCCACTCTGTTGGTAGTTACCCAATTGGTTATGCTGTCAATATCGGAATTTAATGAGCTTAACATACGCTTCCGTTGCCGTTCTACGTACGAAGAGCAGGGACGTGACTCCCGAAACGAATATGAAAAGCAGAGAGTACTGTCGTCAGCAAAGGAATATATTGGATTAGAAGTGGCAGACAAGAGATCGTTGATGAAAATTAAAAAGAGCGTCGGAGACAGAACAGAGCTCTGGGGCACACCAGCATCATCGACCAAGAGAGTCATCGATCCCAAATGCGCGCATTTTCGACAAAAGAGCCTGATGTCAAACTCTGTCAAATTCTTAGAAATATCAAGAGCAACTATCTTGCTTTCGCCAGATTGATGTACGCTTTGTTCCACTTTTCGGTGAGACATGCCATCAGATCAGCCGGTCATTGAGAAGTTTTCGTGTTTCGAAATATTTCATGATCGGATGGTTTATCAGCGTTGCCATGACCTTAGAAATGGGTCTATAGAAAGAGACAGAAGAAGATTCGCCTTTTTTAGGGACGGGCTGGACAAATGCCCAGACAAAAGTAGGATTGATGAAAAAGCTTACGCAGTGGTTTTGCCAGCGTGGAAGAACACCTCTTCAGAAGAAGAGGAGATATACCATCTGGACCAGCGGATTTATGTACGTTGAGATCTTTAAGTACTCTAGCTACTACACGAGTGCGAAAGTGGATTCATCCCATTGAAGATTCGACGCACTCAAATGTAGGCGGAGACAAAGCATAATCTGGAAGTGTTGAGCTGACCGCAAAGTGTGCAGCTATCAGATTGGCTTTGTCTAAAGAGCTGACAGCTGGAAGGCCATTGTAGATGAACGTTGGGATGGAGGCTGAGGCAGAATTTCTGATATTCTTTCATATCTTTTGTTGGTCGGGCCTAATGAAGTTGAATACCATCTGGTGAACTGAGGAATTTTTTGCAAACAGATGGTAGGTCGTTTATAAATAGGGAGAACAAAATCGGTCCTAAAACCGATCCCTGAGGTACCCCATGTAGAATAAGCTTAAGAGCTGAAGACTTCTCCGGATATGAGTCATTGCATCCTTCCAAGGAAAAAACTGCGATTCAGTCTTACAGCCCTGTCACTGAAGCCGAACAAATTCTTCAGTTTCCAGAACAGTATTTAAGGATTGACCTTATCAAAGGCTTTTGAGAAACCAAGTAGACGTACAATCGTCACTAAGCGCTTGTCGAAGACTTGTTTAATTTTTTCGAGTATATTGGTGGTTAGATGGTTTGGTAACAACGTCATAGGATTTGGTTTACTGTAAGCTTCTCAAAGACCTTAGACAAACATGGTAGAATGATAATTGGACTGAAAGCGCCTGGAGTTGTTGCGTTCACGTTTTTAGCAATGGGTATAACTTTAGCGATTTTCTACGACTGTAGTCAAGAGGTTTACAATTAGGAGAAAAGTTATTATCAGGAAGCGGTAAAATTATACTTAATTGCTGTTACCACTTCAAAATCGTCCAATGTGGACATTGGTAAGGTAACTCAAGGTCTTCCCCAGGGATAATAGACGTAATGATATTTCCACTGTCAAAAAAAAGTCTGATGGTGTCAACTTTACAACGCTGATACCGGTATTGCCATATCTCAATACTTAAGTATATAGCAACCCTACGTATTCAATAGCACGGATAATATTTTAACTGTGGCTCATAGATTATGTTAGAAGACAGAGCGAGGCCCACGTGCTCAACATAATGGAGGTAGACAGGCGCTTATCCCTTGGCTTATTTACCAATGCTGTTGACCGTTTTTAAACCATTCAAATACTTTCACACACGTCTCCTTGGTGTTTCCTTAGCCTTCGAGGAGATAATCGCACGCCGCTAAGGAACTTCTGCTGTCGAAAGTCTGATGTCACTTTATTAGCATAAAGTTCAAATTGTTGTCTTCGATCGTTTGGTCTTAAAATTTCTTTTTCAATGACGTTTTAATGTGCTTAACTAGTCGTATCAGTCAGATTGCCTTTCTGAAGTCGGAGCTCTTAAAATAAAAAAAAGGAGGAAGGTTGAGTGATCAAATATTCCAATTAATCATATGTACTACTACAACTTTTCTGACTTGTCTGTATATTCTACTATTTTCATATGTAATCCACTTCTACACGAAATCTATCTCAATGGCATAGCTATTCATTAGAGATCTTTCCGGCATCCCTTCCTCAGAATAGCTAAAGATATTTTTGCAGCTAAGCTAAGCCACATTCGCTTCACGGACACTATTGCACGTTGCTAGGCACATATGTACATACATACAAGTAGCTTCCCTACATCGTTCCACGACTGTGCCTAACCATGTAAACAGATCCATACATGGGTACCAGAACCAGCAATTACCAACCACAAGCAGTGCCCAATGCGAACACACCTCTCAATAATCTTTATCGACTGCGATAAATCTCGCTCTCCTCTCTGTCTCACTCTCGAGGAGGTTTCGCGAGCAAATATATCTTCCATGGCGTATTCCGAGATCCTGAAATCGCGCAATAACGTTTAATTTCTATGCAAAACAGCATCAATAATCAAAAGTGCAGCAAGAAGACCTGGACGCGGGTCAGCTTTTAAGATCCTGGCCAATGATCAGCTTGTAATTTAACGTCTAGGAGTGACCCTTCTCCCAAATGTAGTATAGTACACTGCAGTGCTATGCAGTTCCACTCTGTGATCGTTAGTTACAGATGTTAAATCGTGCATAGCTTCCATTTAGATGCACACAGTCCGGGCAGAATGACTTTGTCTGTATTATGTGAATCTATGTTTCGTTTGCTGTCGATAAAGATCTCAAAAAAGTGATCTGCCTTTTCGCGCGCTCTCTCCCTCAAGGGAAATAACTCAACGACAAACAGCTACAACACGATGGACAATGTGAGGTTTTCGCGTCCTGCTTTTTCGATCCGAATCACATAAATTTGCATTCGACGAATCGGGGAAAAAAAGAAGAAGAAGATGTAGAAGAAACAGGACAAGAAGAATTTAGGAACTGGGTGCAGTTCAGCAGCTCCTTGGAACACTTCTGATGGAGACCAAAAGAATCATCACCTCACACTACAAATCGGACGGTGGGCAACAGGCTACTACTGCAATACATGTACGAGTAAATGGGGAGGGGGAGGGTAACTCACTGTTTGCTGAAGAAGAGCATCATGAGTGAGCAACCCTAGATATAACCAAACCAAGAGAAGAGATCTTCTGCAATGCAATGCCAATTGGAGAATTAATTGCGTCACAAAACCACAACACATTTCAGTGGACATACTGAAAGCCCATGAACCCCATGCGAAAGGAGTTACAAGTAAGATACTCTCCTTCCATCGGGTGGAGGTTACTTTGGATTTCGTAAATTGTGTTCGATTGAGCTGGGAGTGCAGACGCACGATCGAGTTTACGTTGTTTTGTATAAATCTTCTTGTCCTCAGTCGTCTTTGGACTGCTTAAGTACAAAAGATAGTCATCACTTAATTAAGGAGGTCTCAGCAGCTGGATTCGGATTCGGCTTCGGATTTGGATTTGTTATTTGGGAAGAAATTTTTCTCACAGCTCTTGGTGACTTGTTACAGTCGTCTAGATGGTTTGGAGCGATTTGTTGACTTAGTTCTCCTTCAATTTACAATGCAGTTCAAGTTGAGCATTCATGAATAAATTTGGTAAAACGAAATCAGGAAATTTGTACTCCATATTGGAATTGAAGTCTGAAAAAAAAATAATACAAGACAGACCTTCTTTAAAAAAAACAGGTTGTCCCTTCAAGGGGAAAATGACAAGGGCACACAGTGAGTGTGAAAAAATCAGAGGGCAGACAGCTCATAATTATAATCACACTTACAAAATGTCATCCAAACTATGTCTATACAGACAATCTACGCGGTATTAAGGCTACGGGGCTAATATTGTAGATTGAAGTCGAAACTTACATTAATGAGTGACAAGCAATTGCTCTAATTCCTGTATTGAAGAGTGCATGCCGTGGGAATCTTCAAATAGTCCTACAGACCTGCATATGGTTAAAAACTATTCCGCCAATCAATGCCTACATACGAGTAACAAGACAAACTATGACTTTTTGCGTACTCTCTGCTGGACAGCTATGTGCTATTATCTATACTCAATACCCGCCTAGCTTATGATAAGTAATAGGTTCATCTATATATTGAAATGATGTTTTATGCCAAGTGACAATTGAGGCCCACCTCTCCTCCTTTTCAAGGCATAGTACCGCATCCGGTTTTCGGTCTTAGTATCTCATCTAACTTATGGGCATTGTTATCTCAGTGATTTTGTGGACGAGTCTTCAATCCATTTCTGGCAAGCGTATACAATTACTAAGTTAACTAGTTAACTACAGCCGCCAAGTATTTGTTTCTGCAAAAATGGCTGTAGCACAAGTTCTTCTTCAACCGTTGTTTCATTGTAGTCGGATTTCGTGGGAAGTTTTTTGTCACCCAATTTTAATCGTAGTACGTCCACGAGAGAAATTGAAATTTTTTATGTCATCCGAGCTCCTTATTCTATCAGAAATGAACGACAGAAAGTGAAATTGAGTTTCCTAGGTCTTTATTCTCTCATAGAACCATACTGTCAGACCCCCAGTGAACAAAAAACTGGAAGAAGCTCCCTTGAATAGAAAAGCAACACGTAGTAGGGGTGGATCTACTAAAATCCTGTGTCACTTATTGAGATTCGCTTGGGGTTAGGTGATGTAAACCGATCAACCGACCAGTTGTTCGTCCAGCTTACTGATTACAAGCACCGAAGAGATTAACCAAAAAGCAAAGAAAACACGCGATAAGATCAATATCACCCCAGTGCTGCTGTAGGGCACGGGAGCATGAACTTCATCTAAAGTGGGTTCATCGACTCCAATGGCTAGGACATGTTGAGCGAAAAGACACTACGACTCTGGCTTTTGAACGTCTTTGAACCCATTCTGGACTGACAAAGCTGTAAAGAAACAAAGACTGAGGTGATGCACTCAAATGGAAATGAACCTCCGGCTGTTGGTTAGGGCCCAGGTTCACACACAATTCTAACATCAAACTAAGTTTTTTCTCCGTGGGTAGGTAAAAACCTTCATAGGCACCATAAGCACGCACTCAAAAGAGCAGCAAGACAGCAGGCACCATAAGCACGAGCACCTACTGCCTACCAGCGCCCACTATAAGCACGCGCTCACGGTAGTGTGAGATTCTTACTCACTAAAAAGCCTCCCATTTTCTATAAGACTACGACTAAGTTTCCTTAACAAGTAGCTCAAGCTTCTGTAGTTTATCGCGTTTGGTAGGTAGCTTTCCAGAGAAGGCACCTACTATTACCCGTATTTCTTACGGTTTCTCCTTAAGGCGCTAAGTCGAATGGTCTTGTTCTTTGAAGTCGCCTCACAAGATTTGTCTCGTCCAATCTCCGGATTATTTCCTGGCTGCAATGATGCACAAAACGAGTGCGAAGTTTACGAGCAAAGCTTGTTACTTCGTCTTTCACGGTTGCGATTCCCAAACCGCGGTGAATATCGCTATTCCTTATATCTGGAACGTCCGTCGGACAGACATATTGTTTGGTTTGGTACAACCCCATAGTTGTATACCATAAGTCCACGAAGGTTTTAGCACTTGCTTATATATAAGCAGCTTGTTGTATGAGCTTAGTTTAGAGTATCTTCCGATAAGCCACGTTTCCTTTTTACGTGTGATTTCCACCTTAGTTTTGCATCTAGGGTCATTCCCAAATATTTTGCCTCGTTTGCATACAGTATTTATACCGAGTTGATGAATAAAAGTAAGTTGTTTATCCTTCTGTACGTGAAATTGACGTGTGTTGACTGAGTCTCGCTTAGCACGATTCGCCACTCAAATATTTTGCTCAGATTTCGCCGTGTCATCCGCGAACGTGGCTATCATAGTCTCTTCATCTAGTGGTATGTCTCTAGTGCACAATATGAATAGGTATGGCCCCAGAACGCTTCCTTGTGGAACGCCAGCTTGAATTTCCTTGAATTCAGAGTATTCAATCCGATATCTAACCCGAAACAGTCTATTTTCAAGATAGGATTCGAGTATTCTATTCATTTCTCTCGGTAAAATTTGTTGTAGCTTATACTTCAAGCCCTCGTGCCACTTCTTGTCGAAGGCTTGCTATCTTTTTTCCCTCTGGCGCGTTTTCAATTACATTTGTTGTCCAATAGACCTGATCGATTGTAGAATGTTTGACCCTAAAGCCGAACTGGTGATCCGGGATCAATCGTCTTTCTTCAGTTATCGGTTAAACAGAAAAATTTCGAAGACTTTTGAAATTATCAGCAGGACCGAAATGGGTCTGTATGATTTGTTGCCGTTTGGACTTTTCCCCGGTTTTGGAACCATTATGATTTCTGCGACTTTCCATTGGTTTGGAGTTTATAAAAGTCTCATGGAAGCATTTATAATGTGGAGGAGCTTGACAAACGCTTTTCGAGGTAGCTCCTTTAGAATTTCACTTGTAATCAAATCGTATCCTGGAGCCTTATTATTTTTTAGGTTTTTTATTGTTTGCTGTATCTCAGACAGTGATACGGATTTTATATTGTAGTTGTCGGATCCTGTTCTGAGATTAAGTTCTTGGGCCAATTGACGTCCTTCGAGCAGTTTGAATGTTTCTTCCAAGTGGTCGGGAAACAAATTCGCTTTCTCTTTGTCTCCATTTACCCATTCGCCGTTGGCTGTTTTCATCGGTGACAAGTGCATAACGGGTTTCTTAGTCGACTTCACGGCTTTCCAGAGCGAATAATTGGAACTCTTGTCCACAGTCAAGCCTTCGAGGTAATTAGAAGTCTCACGGTTCTTATATTCTTGCAGTATTTGCTTTAGCTTATTTGATAATCGGTGCAAATAGGATTTATGCTAAGGCGCACGTGCTACGTGCTTGCTGCCATCTCCTCCGTGCTTTCCTTTTTTCTCGTAGGAGGCCTTCTATATCGGGCGCGTATATTTGCTTTCCCGTTTTTATTCCTCTTGTTCAAAAGGAAGTGTTGTTCCACGCAGCTCTTTGGATGATTTCCACGAACTTGTCAGCTTCGTCTTCTATTTGCAACGGCGTCGTAAGTGGAACTCTGAAAGCAATATTTTCCTTGCAATTTCTTCTGAAACCATCCCAGTTTGTTTCCGTCAATCTGGGCGGTCTTTCGGTTTTTGCTATGCTCTTGCCGATTTTAAAGATTACTGGCGAGTGATCTGAGCAGAGATCATAGGATTCTTCTAAAGTCGTGAGATATTTGGGGACCCCTTTTGTAATGAAAAAATCGACCAGGTCAGGTATTTTTTTTCTGTCGGTGGGCCAGTAGGTTGGCTTGCACAAGATTTTCCAAAAGTGTTCGTCATTACTGCGTTCGGTGTCCGTTTTTAAGAATCTCTAGCTATCCACATTGTCATCCAGTATGATACTCTATTGGACTCGGTCTGAAAATTGCAGATAAAACAAATGCTGCCCACATTTACTTCTACAGATCCCTCGATCTACTCGTATGTTCACGCTATTGAACGTAATTACATGTCTTGCCAAAAATCCAGACACTACTTTGCCGAAGCCTTATTTTGTGGTTTCTGGTTGTTTGTTCATTAGTTTTCTCAATCAGAAAGAGCAAACCTTTTACTTTTGAATAACAGCTGCAATCTTGTTGAAAAATAGCTAAAGTTGCTTTGCCGTATCAAAATTCAAGAATCAATCATGGTCAGGAAGATCACATTTCTGAGTAAAGAGAGTTGGACTTCTGGAGAATAATTAATATGGTTGCAGGACTAAAAACTCAGAAATCCAACCACTACTGTGGATCCACAATGGTGTAATCCGCTGACGCAACAAGAATGAAAGAACAGTTGGATGCTTATTAGGTATCTAGGAGGCATGATCTGTTAATGATTGACAGTTTTTTAACAAGCAGATATCAAGTCCGAAACCAAATGGATCAAGGTTGGATTCCCACAGAATCCTCTTCAGCCTGTTCCCCACTGATTAGTCAACCAATGGATAGGTCACCATTACCTATGTGAGCTCTCTTTCGCTGGATAAGAACAAAAAGGTTTGAGGACCATATCAGTGACAGTCTTTGATGGAAGAAGACATTACTAATGTAAAGAAGCAAAGACGTCAGAATCTTCCCCGAGACGGTACAAGAATTTCTTTGCTTTGGAAAACGGCAAATTTTCTAGGTGTAAACTGTAAGGACCAACTTAAATTCAACGACCATACCAGTATCATTCATAAGTGAGCAAGCTTTGCGCTACATTTGGTACTTCCATTATGCAGGTTGAGATGCTGAGTCAGCCACAATACGGAGTTATTGATTCAAAAAGAAATTTGCATGCGTTCGTGTCTGCACCATACCTGTAGGAGACACCATAGCAACTCTACAACGTTTAAATATTTCAGGACAATGAGGCTGTACGACGAAGTGGGGTAACGACCAGTATTCGCTGTAGTTAACCCATACAATGCCGCACAATCTGAGAAGAACTGCCACCAGAAAATGCAAGAGCCTGCGTCAAATATGGAAAACTATGCTTCTGATGTTAACTTACGAGTTTTGCATATTTTCATCCAGTATGATGGTAAAAAAATCAAATAACAGCAGATCACCTTGCCTAGACATCAAAGGTATCGGTGAAATTGTTTCCGACTTTCACGGAGTACCGAGTGCTCTTCATAGAAATTCCGCACAATCTGCCGAGTATGGCAAGGATGCCAAAACTAGACATCACTCTCCAAAGCTCGTCTCTACAGACGCAGTCATATGCGAGTTGGAAATCAAGAAAGAGATTGTATGTAACGAACTCAACTTTTTGAGTTTTTCCTGAGATCTGCTGTAGTTGCGAATATTTGGCCCTAACTTGCTACAAAGTTACCCAATCAGCTCATTGACAAATAGTTTCCGCCATTCATACAGTACGGCAAACAAGCTCTTGTACGTGATGTTAAGCTGACATCAGCCAAACAGCCAAACGTTGCAAATAGTCTATAGAATATCCCGAAGACCGACACGTCGACTCTACTATTTAATTCTTCCTCACCTATTCTTTTTGCATTAGGTAAAATTCCCAAACAGTGTACCTGCAGTAGCACCTCCCTATTTCCTCGATCGCAAGCTTCTCGTGCTCTTCCTTTTTTTCCGGAGAACCGATGTTCTCAACGCATCACAAAATCGATGAAATTGGTTGTTTCCGGAAAGGATTTGAGTTGTAAGAGGGATATCCAGAGCGTAGAAAGTCTATGCGAATTTTAAGCTATGGATTAGCAACATATTCCGGTTCCTCATCACTCCAAGAGAACTTAAATGGTCAAGGGCAGTGTACAAAAATTTGCCACCACCGCTTGAAGATCGTCGTTTAAGTGAGAACTGCTTTTTGGTGCTTTCCCCAATACTGGACGAAGTAATGCTTATATTTGTAGTTCCAAGAATTTCCCAAATTCAGGTGTACATGTGGTGAAATTGGAGCTGTTCAGTAATAAGCACGTCCAAACCATGTTACATTGAAAAGCTCCAGTACCAGGAAGTCTGTGTTAAGTGCAGCAAAATGTAGATAAAATCAATTTAAGGAAATTCGCCACCAAAATACTGAAAATTGAATATCCTTTGGTCTAGATTATTTCGTCTGGTACTAACTTTTTTCCTTTCGACACAGTTTCCGCCCACAAATCTATCTTCAAAAACTTATATCTATGACAATAAATCACCTCCTGCTTTCGTTTGCAAAAAAGTGCAATACGACCATTTGTGTTTATGTACGAGACCACCACACTAGGAGAATGCGCCTGCAATTCAGCCAATCAAACTGAAGCCATCGCTATCCATGTACAGTCTGGGAAGGCAACAAAACCAAGAAGCATTCGTTCTCTTCATCCTAGCTACCTCTGATTATAATCTTCCATCACTTGTCCAGCGTCCCACAAGCGACATCCGAAATCAAAGCACATCAAGCCGGTTGTACATAGTCACATTCACTGTCCCAATCAAACTACAACACCAAAGCTGTAGGGAGAAAACACGTTGTCGTCTGTGTAGAGGATGTCGGAGCATTCCTTCGCTTGGTTGGCCAACAACAACAGCAGCATCTCTTTGCATCCTATGAATACGAATCCTTCTGAGGAGATACATGATCCTGCAAGGACACACAGACCGTTCGTGTCTGTGACTGGGGAAAATCCGATACTGGTTATAAGGAAGAGCAGAAAAAAAAGTCTGCAGCAGACAGACAGACAACAAGGATAACAAAGCGCCAGGATAACGAATAGAAAAAGAAGAAGAAGAAAAAAAGAATATTGTTTGTATAAATCGCCTGATGCCTGTTTGTTGTTCATCACATGTCCGCAAAGGACATTTTTAGTTCACTTTCCACTTAGACCAGGGCTGGAATAGCAGAGGCTTGAGTAGCATCCACCTTACTCGTCTGCAAGATATTCTTCGTCCGTAAAGAGCTAAGCCCTTTTCAGTTAGTGGTAGTCTTCATGTGCAGCGTCCTTCTTGGGACGAAAACTCATTGTTGACATGTCCATGACGAGGTTCCACTAAACCCCTACCATTTACAACGAGGTTTGAAAGATTTTTTGTTTGTTTTTTTTTTTGCATTTTATTTGCTTGCCTGCTAAGTGATGCTGATCCCTGGAACTATACCCAGCTTTATGCTCTGTTTGTCCTTCTGGATTGCGCTGCAGTCCTTTGTTTCATATGGCCGATGTGAGAGAATGTACATGCCTCTGCATGCGCCCCTATGATAGAGGAGGGTCGTACATACATACATTGGAGCTATGATGACAAAATGGTGGACATCTCATATAACGTTCACCATCAACAAACAGAGATCCTTGCTCGATGAAAAGGATTATCATAATAAAATTTCGTGTGTGTGTGTGTATTTTTCTTTTCTGCATTTTTTCCGTCTACGTGTCAGGTCAACAACTTTTTGACTAAATTACCATTTTCTCCATCTCTCTAGGTAGCAATAAACAAATTCAACTCATCCTCGGGCGCTTTGTTTTGTCCGAGTAGTAGAGCCAAAACCAAAAGCAGCACAAGAATGAGAATGAGAATGAGAATGAGAACTCATAGAGCAGGCAGGAGTCCTCTATGAGGAGTTGTTAATAATTTGATTATAATTTATGTGTGGATGTTCTGCTGCTATGCCAGGCAACTGCTACTACTATTGTACTACTCCCCTTGTCCCATTAAACGTGACACTAATGACATTTAACACAACCCGTTTGGTCGTTTCTCTATATCCCGACAGACACAAACACAAACATATGTAAATAGAGACTTACGCTGAGAACGCTAAAACTATTCTCTCATAGCATAGCGTAATCCTTGGTTCGAAAAATACAAATTCTGACGGTGAATTATGATTTTAATATGAGCGCCATCTAGTGGGTGGTTGGTTGGCTCAATGGCGTTGCAACAATCTTGGCATGTTGGCCAACTAATAAAATGTTATGTATACGTCCTGGAGGAACAATTACATAATTTTGCCATTTAATGAATTTATTTGCAATTGTCTTATAATTTACACCATCCACAGTAACATGGTCTGACGTTTTTGGGGTGGAGAGAGCAAGGGTTAGGGTTCGGTATACGCCAGGATCTGGTTAAGGAGACCGCGCTTTTAATTGTGATTTGTAGATTTGCGTAGAGTTTGTAGCTTAATAAATGGAGATCAAGGGTGCAATTTTGGTAAACAAAACACAGGATTTCCATGTGAATGAACACAGAAACCGTTGTGGTAGTTAGAAGTCGATTCCGAAGACCTAAGCAAATGTCTCTCAACTATGAAATTGGGACAGGATTAGTACTCGTATATTCATGTTAAAATGGAAGAATTACGGCTCAAGTACAAGTTTTATGGTTGCCCACACCTTTTTTTTTTTAAATGTTTGCAATCGCACTTTGGTCATATACTCGTAGATGTTTTGCGCGTTATTTCAAAATTTTTGCAACAAAAACCAAAGTGTGATGTGATGGATGAGCGTTATGATAAAATCCATTCGTGATACAAGAAACATGCAATCCATACGAACTTTATTGGAGCAGAGAATTCGTCGCTGCTACCAACAAATTCCGAAGAAAGGTTTAGCTTTTCACTATTCCCTTCAACCTTTTCCTCGAGGGGAACATATTGCAAGGTTACAGGTTGGATAAAACAACCAATGCTGGACATGTCCGCACATATGCGGTAAGGCTTGGGATTTCCAACCGTTCAACTGTTCAATATCAGAGACCGGAGTCCATGAAACATTGAGTGGTTGGTTAACCTCTTAAATTACATGGAGATGCTTTCTCTTCTCGTAAAAGGGAACGACTAAGCATCCATGTGGAATGTAAGAGATTAAACGACGAAAGATAGTAATGATCGTTCACGCAGCTGTCAATAGTGGAGTCTAACAAGCATCTCACAACTGGGTTGGGATGCTCTTTTATTCGATACAATTTCTTTAGTAGAAGTTCTGCTTGATAAATCATCCTAGTTGTCTCCTAGAGCGTTTTATTAGAGAACCACTTTTTATCCGGTTTTCTAAATTTACCACAGCAAAAGTGTAATATTTTTCTTTCAAAGCACTCCATTTCTATGGCTACTGTAGGTGAAATTGTAAACCAAGATGCAAAACCGTAGGTCAGAATTGGCCTAATGAGCGTTTTATAAAGGGTTTTCCAATAGGGACTTGACAACTTTGAATTTAATTTGTGAACGCACTCTTTCACTAATCATCAAACTGTCACTGTCAATTTATTCAGTAAACTCAACATTTTCATCATGGTAAAGCACGAACGAGCAACGTCTGCAAATTATAAAAATTTTCTACCGAAATTCGGAGTCGGTGACTGCAACTTTAGGAGCGTTAACTCCAATTTTCGGTCGTAAGTCTCGCCCTAGTAGACAGGCAATAACAAGTTAGTGCAACAATTTGAGTGATGTTACCATGTCAGTGAGACAACGGGTTAGTCGAAGTGTCGAAAATATCGCTGCCGTTCAGGCGTCCGTTGCAAACGATCCAAATCAGTCAATTCCACGGCGTTCTCAAGAATTGGGCATCTCTCAGACCACATTATGGCGTATTTTGCGTAGGGATCTTGGTTTACACCCATACAAGATCAAGCTGACTCAAGAATTGAAGCTGATGGACCATTTGAAGCGAAGTACGTTCTCCGATTGGGTTCTTTAGAAGATGCGCCAAGATGATGAATTTCATCGCAAAATCATCTTCAGTGACGAAGCTCATTTTTGGCTCAATGGGTTCGTCAATAAACAAAATATGCATTATTGGTCGGGTGAAAATCCACATGTTCTTCATGAATCACCACTTCATGCCGGCGGCGTTATTGGGCCATATTTTTTCGTCGACGATAACGATCGTCACGTAAATGTGAATGGTCAGCGTTATCGCGCCATGATCACCGATTATTTTTGGCCAGAATTGGAAAATATGGACTTGGACGACATGTGGTTTCAACAGGATGGTGCCACAAGCCACACAGCACGCGCTATGATCGATTTATTGAAGAGTAATTATGGTGAGCGTGTTATCTCAAGAAATGGGCCAGTCTATTGGCCGCCTCGTTCGTGCGATTTAACGCCGCTTGACTATTTTCTGTGGGGCTACGTTAAGTCATTGGTTTATGCCAACACGCCGACGACGTTGGAAGAGCTCAGAGCCAATATTGAACGCGAAATAGCCGTGTGTGGCCGAGTCGTTGAAAATTGGGTCCAACGAATCGACCGCTGCAAACGTGCCCGCGGTGGCCATATGAACGAAGTCGAGTTCCATTCATAAATGTTTTGATTGTACTTCAAGCCGAAAGTTGTCAAGTCCTTATTGGAAAACCCGATATATCAATATCTTCTTGTTTTGCGATAGTTGTTTTGAATTTAGCAGAGGTTTTAGAACACCTGTTACCGGTTTTGCTTTGGCTAAATCTCTCCGGCCATGTTTGTTAAACAAAAGTCTATTTTAAAAAGATGAATACCTAGATATTTAGTTTCAAGTCGTAGTGGAATGGGGCTTCCATAAATTTGAAAGTTGCTTTCTTTGACTGCAAGATAGTGACCTTTTCCACTAGCATTTCTAAGACATGCTAAACCGCTGTTATGGGTATTTATCTTTAGTCTCCACTTCTCTAGATAATCTTCGCCATATAATAATAACCGCCAGGATCTTCTATGATAGGGTGCTTAAAAGGAAAGTCGTTGAGGAATATATTAAAAAGAATTGGCCCAAGGACAGACCCTTGTGGTACACCTGAATGCACATTAAAATATTCCGATTGCTACGAGTAAGTGCCGATGACGATAGAAGTGGTTCTGTTTTGAAGGAAACTGTAAATTAATCGTGTTGTCCACGTCGGGCACCCTAGCCTAGTGATATTTAATAACAGTCCCTTCTACCAAACCGAGTCAAAAGCTCTTTCAAGATCAAGATCCACACTCACTGTGCATTTTTTGTACCTTAGGTTTTGAATAATTTTGTCAATTGGTTGTTGGTTGGTTGGGATTACATTTGATGCATCGCAAAACCTATTTAATCCGTCCACCAGTACTCTTTCGAAAAGTTTTCCCACGTTTGATAGCAAAGAAATGGGCCGAAAATCTTTGACTTCTTTAGCGGATTTTTTTTTGTTTTGCTATTGATAAAAACTTGGCCACTTCCCAGGTATCTGGAAAGTAACTATTATTGTTAAGTATAAGTGGTTAAACAAAAGTGAGAGAATAAGGTCGAGCGAATAAGGACTTTTTCTCAGGATAAAGTTAGAAATTTTATCTACCCCTTCAAATTTGTTATTGTTTAAAGCAAGTCTAAACTGATTAACTTCATTTGGGGTTGTAAATATTGGTGAAATGGAATCACGAGCATCATTTTCGATGGAAAATGATGTATACGAACGGTTCAGGTGAGTTTGGCAGAACTGGCTTATTGTTGATGATATTTCACCTTCTAAATTTGGATCCAGCGTAGGCTTATTTTCAATATATGGTATATTTGTGTCTCTAGAGATACTTGTTCCAAAGTACTTCCTTCCTATAGTCCTATCAAGTTCTTTAAAAGCTTGCGTTGATGGACGAATTTTCGTAAGCCTTGACTTGAAGCAATTATTTAAATCCATCCTTACTCGGATTTTGGAATAAAGTTCATGGTATTCTTGATTGAATCTATTCAGATGGCGATGAAATATTCTCTTCAGTTGTTTAAGCCAGTTTTGGACTTCGGAGTTTGCCACTATACAGAGGTTTATTTGCTCATTCATTTGAGTAATTATTGCATCTATTTCATGATTCGATACATTTCTGTTGGTTGGGATATAGAGCTGCGAAAGACGGTTATGAAGACTTGATCTAAAGATTTCTCAATCGTGCAACATGAGCGGGAAAAAGTTTGTGAGTTGGACCTCCAATTCCAAAATGGTCCGAAATTGTAGGAAATGTGGTACAAATAGCCAGAATTGCATTTCTTGCTGAATTCAGAGTAGCAGAGATAAGAAAAAAGTCAAGGACTGAAGAAGATCTTAGAAATGTGGGACTGTTTGGGAGATACCAAATCCAAATCCATAAATGGTGAAATCTAACCTTGTCGTCCTCTATAAAGACACCGGCGATGGATCCTAAATCAGGATTGGAGCCATCCGCGAAGGCCCGACTACTTTACCGGCACAGAATTTTGTTGAAACTATTTCTGGTGTTGGTGGTCCATTCGGCCCAAATCAGAAAGCCTCAAAGGTGTCCAAGTCGATTTATTTTTGTTATATGCGTACGAGTATATGTGCGCAAATAAAGGTAAACGTTTGAACAGCGAACTGAACGGGCTGTCGACCTTGTCAGTAAAACTTAAATAACCCGACTTCGGTGGCTACGTCGCCTTGAGAACAGCGTCCCGACCTGGCAAGTTTTCGACTGAGGGACAACGCAGTAGAGGACGACCTCTTCTTAGGTGGTGTACATAAGTGTAAGGGGACCTCAGCCAACTTCATGAGCTCACCTGGAAGCAGCTGACATAAGACCGCGTTAGCTGACAATGCATGTCAGCTGAGGCGCTATGTAACTAACTGACATATATATGTACATAATGTGAGCCAATATAAACCCCGAGACAGCTATTAAAAGTTCCACAATCAAACAGTACTTAAGGCGCAAGGTGATCACTATATAAACACAAAAACAGAAGCAATTTGCTTCAGTAATCTGTAAGAACAAGCCAAGCGAAACAAGGTCAGGTTCTAGTAAATACCAGATCACAGAGGTGTTAAAGGCAGAAAAGTGACTGATGAATCAGTAGCAAGGACTCTACTGAAAAGTATTGTATAATAGATAAATGCCGAACTCTTTCTGTGATTGATCTAAATCTTTCAAGTGCCTTATAGAGGTTTCTCTTCCTATGCTACTACCATATGACATAGTCTCTGGTTTTGAACGTCGGGTAAACTTAAGATAACGGAATGCTCATACATCCATGGGAGCAAGGATACGCCTTGTCATTGCTCTCTCTCAATCCGTTGATACCAATTCGGAACTGTGTTGGAGGCACAAGTTCCACCCTTGGTATGAGCCGAAGCCGACCTAAAACCTCTTACTGATCTTAAGGTCACAGCACCCAGTACAATTGGGCCGAAACCCTTCCCGCGATTTTGGATTTAAACCACAGCCACCATGATGCTCCCACAATAGGTCCTACCTCTAACAAGTCAGGCCCGGACCGAGATCCGGGGGCTCCTCACTCCCATGGTACCGTGATTTAGGTCCTGGTAGGGACTACCGGTGGTCCAAACGCCAACAAGACCTATGACCGGCAACTTGTAACTGATCAAATCGTAGCAACCTTCAATGGCGTCCTGTACTTTGCTCTGCCCCCGCTTTTTATTAGACAACGTCATTGATGGGCGAAGTCTTCATAATTGGGCAGGGGCCCATACGACAGTCATGATACAAAGTTTGAGAGTTAAAATTGCAAATTAGTTTACTTTTCTAGACTTCTAAAGGAAAATTTGCCTTTCGGAGTCTGCTGTCCACATCGAGTTCATAGTCAAAGTCAGCCGAGTCAATTCTTCATGGATTAAGAAAACTCTATATTCGTGGTTTCGAACTTATTAATCTATACCCTGCTTATAACAGCATTCATTATCACCCTGAAGAGAAGCGGTGAAAATATGTAGTCGTCGCGTGTAATAAATTTCGTAGGAATCCCTTCATCTTCGGCTTCAATGCCCACCCTTGTTGTTTGAAATCTATGCAGTGTCAGGACGAGCGGTACATATTCGGAAAGATGTTGCTTCGAAAAGCCCAAGAAATGTATTTCCCGTCGCGCTGCAATCCGAAGGTTAAACACAATTGCAAAGTGCTCCTTTGTCTTCCTCAGGTGATCTGCATTCAATACCAGCAGGAGACAATGTAGCATTTTCACAGAATATTCTCTGGAGCTACGTAGTATAGGTGGAAATATTGTTGGCCAGGTGCACAGGCCAATTCAAAATATATTTTTAAACAGTCCACGCTTGTCGATTCTAACACTAGGCTGTTGTGATGTGCTCTTAACACGTTATCTACTGTGTTTTGAGGACGGTATCTGCTTTCAACATTGAGGTTAGTACATGTATTATTCCATCTGTCCCCAGCTGTTACTATTTCTTTGTCCTTTTTCGGTATACCTAGACTCAACGATTGGGAAAGCATCTTCGTTCTCTAATCATCGTTTTGTGCTTAAATCTGCTGATTGCTTCCGCTTTTAAGTCCCTATCTCGCAGAAGCACTGCAAGATCTTGCAGTCTATCCATTTCAAACCTAAAGATAATTAACTTGTATAACAGATGCTAATAAAGGTGGAATATGGATGCGCTCTTAACTAATAATAAGGTATAGACCTTTCCATTTCGATTTCGAAATCCCGTTTACAGTTTATTTAAAGACACATTCCTTTTCGCGGACTACTTGCAGGTATATCTGGTTAGGTGTCCGCTGCCTATCAAATGAGACTCCGATGTGAAATGCATATATTTTGGCCATATACCGGAAGGCGTTGATTCCCGTTCTGGGCCAAAAAATTTCGCTTGATAAATCTCCCGCACCAAGGCTAACCGATATCCATCGAGATCATCCTTCAATTTCTTCTCTGATCACAAGTATGTACATTGGAGTGCCTTATGTTGCTTTTTAAATGCGCACCAAATTTGACTGAAGTATGATCCCAAACTACTTGAAATTTTAGTTGTAGACTCCGAGTCCTCGATATGTGATATTATTTTTCTTCAAATTAATAGATATCGAGTTGAAACCTCTTGCCAATTGTACGGAACTCAGTTGGCTACCACCTTATCCTAAGTCAACTTGTCAAAAGTCTCCACTGTTATTCACACCAGTCTCGCTTTGCCAACCCACATCCACACATGACATCTACAGTATCACTGTATCGCATAATGATATATTTTTCTGCCTAATTAACATCCTAAATCATGTGATTTGTCGCTTAACTGGCTCAAAAAGCAAGCCCACCCCGAAAATTCATACACCAACACGCACACTGGTACATCCCTGTCAAATGGTATCTCTCTGCCTTCGGTGTGATACGAGTATCAGCAAAACGCGCAGTAAAATGTATACCCCATAACCAACCAAGCCATTCACAAACTCCATCCATATGTGTTTTAGTATTATGGCTAAGGACCTCTATACATAGAACCTCTCCAACTGGCATCCCTTTCCAGTGTAAAAGCTTCTCCGTCTCCTAATTAAAACGAATCCATGCGCCCCTGCCTTGATCTGATTTATGGTCGTCGAAGGAGTTTGGGGGCGAGGCGCAAAATAGACATATACATCATTTACCCGAGCGGTACACTACTACGGTATATTCGTACAAGTAGTACGTTCTGGAGTATTCCTTCTGTGTGACAAAAAGTTATCCCGAGATATGGCAAGTGATATGGCATCCAAGTGTCGTGCCAAAAAGCAAACACAAGCCAAGATGAATCCATGTTTGGTTCCTTTGCCTTTGCCTTTGCCTTTGCTTTTGCCATTCCTTTCCTTTGGTTGTCTTATTTTTATTTTTCACTTTTTTAGGATTTCAAAATGACGCCTCCGATATATGATGCCTGGAGGCGCTTTAAATGGTGGCCCTTCATCATCCCGCCGCGCCGTTCATATGGGAAAAGGGAGAAAAAGTCGAAACCTGGAAGAAGAAATGCCACAAGAAGCACTACAACAGCACAAGTCTAATTTGAATGATATACCAAAGTAAAAGGCCATGCCCAGTGGGGTTGAGTTTTGTATCCTATCGCCTTCATCAACCCTTTACCTTTTGTTTCTTCTATTTCCCCGTCGTAACCCCTTAACAACACTAAGATACTCGTACTTTTAACTTTTTGTAGGTGTTCCACATGCACATGAACCAGGACTGGTATAGAAAAAAAAAAAAAAAAAAAAAAAAAGATACCCGCAGTCACACAGCAAACTGCTATAAATATCTGAAAGGATAACACAGGACCACTACTACTACCTACCATCGAGTAAGGTGCATAGGGTCCTCGCAAAATACCCCCTCCCTTCCACTGATTGTAGTAGCTCTAGTGAACCTTTTCTCCTCGTATCATGTCTCGCTGTCAGGATAACAGTGAATGGCGCAGCAACGACGATAGAGTGCAAAGACTGGTGGTTCCTACGAGTATTCGTATGTCTATATGGATAGGTGGGATCCACCCACCTATCTGTCTTTCGATTGCACGGATTGGATCCTAGAACTAGAAAATATTTATGAATATCCTTTGCCACACTCATACGAGTACACGTCCTGCTTCTGTTCTTGTTTCTGTTCCTATCCTACCTCCAACTCTACTGTTAGCTGCGAGTGTATTGTTTGAAAATGTAAAATGAAGAAAACTGTAATAAAATTTGATTTATTGGAGACAAGATTCAAGCATGTGTGTATCATGTGGAGGATAGATCCTTGCTGTATCCTGCTGGGAGCGACTGTATACCTTTTTCTCTTTCCACCCGTCGATAGATTGTGTTTGTGTATGCATTCTTGAAGGCAAGTCACGGCAGGAAAGATGAGCAACAAAAAAAAAACGGTTAAAAATAATTTTCCGTTCACGTTTTGAGGGATATATGCAAAAGTGTATGAAAAGTTGTAAATAAGGAGTTTGCATCCTGGCATGTTCTTGCCATTGCAAGCAGTGTTGGCGGCGGAAGAGATCCCTACAATTTTTCTCAATTTTGCTTTTTTTTGTTTTTCGTTGCATTGCTTTCGATTTTTATGCTTTTTACCATGGAGAGGGGGGCGATTGTGTTCCTCTACGAGATTTTTGAGTTGCATCGGTTAAGTGATGCAGAAAGAAGGCAATGGGTTAAGGCAGGTAGTGGTTTTGAGTGTTGGGAGGATTCTTTCTTATCTCGTGTCGATGTAGTTAGCTGGTTCTTTTTTTGGGAGTGATTTTGTTGTGATTTTTACTTTGGACAGGTAGTGCACCTGTCGGAAAGGGGAAGGTAAAAGAGGAGAGCTTGAGCATCTCAGAGCTTAGGAGCTCGATTTTTTGAGTTTTGTATGTAGAGGAGGAATCTATCTCCGTGGCAGTTTATGGAGCACAGGAAAGACCTTCATTTTTTGATCTATGGTCTTTCGAATGGGAGTTTTTTTTTGTATAGATATGTGGGTACTGTTTCTGGGGGATGGTGGATTTATAGTTTTTTGCTGGTATTTATGGATTTTGGTATAACCTGTCAGGATCGATGATTTATACTGGTGACAGAGAGAACGGGAGTGCATGAATTTGGAGTCATTTGCTGTTGAGAGAAGTGGGATGTGTGAAGGGTGTTTTTTTTTTTCCTCATCTGTGCAATATTTTTTTGTGGGTTGTAGAAGTTGAATGTAAGGAGGTGAATTGTTCAGGACGAAATTTTTACACTCCATTAGGTTGGTGGAAGCAGAATTCCTTGTTTTCGCAGCTGCTACTGTTTGTTTTGATTTCGTTGTAACACCGATGTAAGCTAGGACTTTGTATGAGAAAGTGGCGACGGAAGATTGTGATGGTTTGCAGGTTGAAAAGGGTTTTAAGAAGAACTGATGGGATACGTATAAGGTAAAAATATTATTAACTACACAATAGGAAGGCAAAAAGAGCGACAGTGAATATTTTGAATAAAGGGCCTCACAACGGTATCTTTCATTTACAAAACTAATTTTGAATGTAAATTAGAAAAGATTCAATTTCTTTAACCTAAGCCACTGTGGAAAATGTACTCTAAATTGTTTACCGATTGGAGCCTTTTCGTTATGCTTTTTGCACTTTTTCAATAATGACAATTTTGTGCCATTAGTGTTTAAATATGACATCGGGCATATGCGCGCTACGGCCAGCTCGAAGGAAGCGCAATCGTGAAGTCTAATTTTCGACAACTTTATCGAGCAACTGGGGCCGTATATCAGTAATAACAGGGCGAATTCTGACTTCCAAATCATCCAACGTCTCTAGTCTATCAGCATAGACTAATCACTTCACATACCCCCAAAGAAAGTAATCAAAAGGAGTGAGATCACAGGATCGTGGATGCCAGGTCACAGGTCCATTATGCAAAATTATGGGCTCAGTAAATGTTTGCCGCAATAAATTTATGGTGTCGCGCGCCGTGAGGCATGTTACGCCAACTTGTTGAAACCAAAGCTCTGTCACGTCAATGCTATTCAACTGAGGAACAAAGAAGTCAGAAATCATGTTTCTATAGCGCTCTCCATTGACTGTAACATTCTGGCCGGCATCGTCCTTAAAGAAATATGGGCCTATGATTCCTCCAGCCCATAAAGCACACCAAACTGTGAGTTTTAATGGCTCTAAGGGCGACAAAGGCTTCTGGGTTTTCTCCACTCCAAATTCGGTAACTTTGGGCCAAAAATGGGCCTCATCGGAGAACAAAATTTTGCGTTGAAAATGAGGATCAAGCTGAATCATGTCGTCGGTACATTCACTAAACCTATACACGTCGTATAATGGTCACGCGGTTTCAACTCTTGCACGAGCTGCTTCTTATAAGCTTCTAAGTCAAGATCTTTCCGTAAAATATTCCACAAAGCTCATTAGCATAGCTCAAATTGCTGTGCACAATGGCGAATCGACTCATTCCGATTCTCCTCAATACTGCGCTCCAAAACGGCAAAAACTTCTTCTATTCGCACTGTTTGTCGTCTTTGGCGATGCGTATTATCCACTAGAGCGTACGTGGTGCGAAAACGATTCATCGTGTTCCGAATAACTTGCCCTGTAGCTTGAGAAGGGGAACAGGAGATTGCGTTCCAATAATCGGCTAATAACGTAGACAAGCGACTATTCGTTATTCGATATTTTATTTCTGAAAATCTGACATTAAAATGTGTTCATTAATTTAAGTTTAATTCTTATCGCAGTTTGTCTTCTCCCATTCGTTTTCAAGCCAAGAATAAAACCTGGAAAAAGGCGCGAACGAATTCTTGTCAAATGTGAAGAGCACAAACTGAGGCAAGAGTGAGACAACAATGCGAGTACTAGCAAAGATGTGTTTGTTTTGACGTTTTGATAATGTTCGGTGGTTCTTTAAAATCCCCACCCCCGTGAATCAGTCCGATTCACTTATGTCCACACTAAGAACGGCCAGTTTGGAAACGGGACGGCGCAACACTCCGGAATTGGTACGAACGTCAGCTCTTCTCACTATTCCATCCGGTCCCTTGTAAACTTGTTCAACTCTGCCTCGACACCACTCCTTCCTCGATATGTTCACATAGCGAATAAAGACTACATCGCCTTCCTTCAATGGTTCTGTCTGCTTGCACCACTTAGATCGGCGAGTAAGAGTTGGTAAGTACTCCGACACCCAGCGTTTCCAAAACGAGTCTCTCAATTGACGAGCAATCCGCCATTGTTTTCGCAGGCTACAAAGTTTTTTGAATTGGTCGTTCACACTCGGAGTTTAAGCAGTGTTCGCTGTGCCAAGAAGAAAGTGGTTAGGTGTGAGTGGCTCCTCCTGATCGACCGAAATCGGCAAATACGTCAGAGGTCGGGAATTCACAACATTTTCAGCTTCTATGATGAGGCTCTGCAGTGTATACTCTCGGGGTAAGATTTCCTTTAGCGTGTGACGCAGTACCCTTTTAACACATTGCACCATGCGCTCCCAGACACCTCCTTCCGCTGGATTGCTGGAACAGTTGAAGACCCATTCAACGCCCTTGGATGATAACTCATTTGTGATGCGACCACAATCGAAAACTTCGCTGAACCGTTTTGCCTCCTGATCCACTCCCACGAAGTTTTTTCCCTTGCCGCTGCGAATCCGGATGGGCACTCCCCGTGGGTTTATAAAGTTGCGCAAGGCTAGGATGCACGCATCAGTCGACAAATCACAAACAACTACCAGATGAATGGCTCGAACAGTGAGGCATGTAAATAACGCCACCCAGTTCTTCTCAGTTCGACGGCCAATTGTAACTGTAAGCGGCCCGAAATAATCCAGGCCAGTATAAGAGAACGGGTAAACGGCGTTAGGCGATCCTCAGGAAGTGGGCCCATCACAGGTATAGAGGGCTTAGCTCTTGCTAATTTGCATACGTAGCATCGAGTGATCATCTTACGCAGGACTTGCCTCAGGCGGGGAATCCAATACTGGCGACGAATTTCGCAGACTGTGGCTTCAACGTTCACGTGTTTCATTTTACAGTGATAATGCGCCACAACAAGCTCAGTGAACACATGATTTGGCGGTAATATTATCGGGCGCTTGGAGCTGAGTGGAAGCCAGCTAGCTGCATCTATCCGACCTCTGACGCGTAAAACACCCTCTTCATCTACGAGTATGTATGTAATTCATAAAGGGCGCTCTCCTTGCGAAGTCATTGACCGTCTCTGATTCTCGCTATCTCTATGGAATACACCTCGGCTTGTGCTTGGCGGCATAGGACAACCTCAGCTGAGTGGAGTTCGTTGACAGGCAAACCATTAGCATGTTTTGTGAGCCGGCGTGATCGTCTAATAAATCGTACGACCCATGCGATCGTTCGTTTAAGCTTCAGATAAGAAGAAATGTCATTAAATTTAATAAAGTTCAAACTCACGGCAAGAAGGTTGAACTTCGGTCGAAGCACTTCATCCTCATTATCTTCGTGATGGCTGTCATGCAAATCATTGGTGGGCCACATACGTCATTTGTTAGGAAATCAGGTCCAGTCAACCATTTTGAGGAATTAATTCCAAATTTCGACGGAGTGGCTTCATCGGCAACATTTTCTTTCGTTGGTAACCACTTCCAACTAGCCACTTGAGTTGTTGCGAGGATCTCCGCTATTCTGTCCGCAACAAAGGGCTTGTAGCGGCGATGTTTTGACCTAATCCACCCAATTACTGTCTTTGAATCAGGCCATACAACACAACGGTTGATATCTAGGCTATGCTCTTCAACAATGGTTTGCATCAAGCGAGTTCCAAGAACGGCTGCCTGGAGCTCAAGTCGAGGGATGGTCATTGGATTCATTGGCGCGCATTTAGTTTTGGCGCACACTTTGCCCTCTCCCATTCGTTTTCAAGCCAAGAATAAAACCTGGAAAAAGGAGCGAACGCATGCTTGTCAAATGTGAAGAGCACAAACTGAGGCAAGAGTGAGAAAACAATACGAGTACTAGCAAAGATTTGTTTCTTTTGACGTTTTGATAATATTCGGTCGTTCTTTAACATGCTCAGATGGACGATTATGTCGACCGTAAAATTGACGTAGAGCACGATAAATTTGGCGAACCGAACCGTGGTTTTCAAAATAAGTTTGCACAATTTGCACGTCTTGTTCTGGCGTTAATCTATTCATCGTAAAATGGCAAAACTTACTAACCACAAATCAGCTTTCAAATGTCAAATTGACAACCTATAGAAACAGTGTTGCCAGTTTGAAAACCAAACCTCCAAAATGAACACCCTTTATATCATGAACTCATTAGATTCGAAGTCCTCAGGTTTCCAAGATTTGTCGAAAGTACAAATATGGCCAATAGCTAAGATCCTACTGATAAGGATTGTTCGGATTGATGAACGCCCGAAATCACGAAACTAAAGTCGGTATGCCACCGAATAAGAAAAACTTACCAGCGTTTCCAGACTCGGGATGCAAGAAGCAATAATCCGACTAGAAGACGCCGTTCCTTTAGAAATTTTTACGACTTAATCACGACGTTTGGGGTAAAGCTTATCAAATTGTATTAATGAGGCTGTAAGTCTCTCGCATGCAACAGCCAACATGCCTGGTATTGTTGCGAGAAGTAGTTGCGACGATATTTCCCCGCCAAAGAAGTAGGGTCAATTTCAATAAAGGAATACCATATACCTGTGACTATACGCGAAGAATTGTCCTCAGTCTTTAAACACCTTTAAATCACCGCGACTGGACGGTGCTCCAAAAAAAAGTGGTGAGCATCAGTATATTTTAAAGGATCTAATGGAAATAGTCTCACACTCATTCTCCAGCTTACCCCAAAAGTGTAGCTTAGGCGTAAAACCCAATTGATTCCATTTACCTCAATTGCCATCAAGAATCCAACTAGAGTTTGTCAATCTATCAAATTTTCTGAAAACGATTTTGGGCAGTAAATCCAATTGCAAGCTAAATATCTGAATCGAGTTAGCAATGCCTGGATCGCTGTATTTACATGCAGAGAGCTGTTGGAAAAAATGGTTACTATCATACTTCCTCAAATAGGCAGTGTAGGGGCCGGTGTTGAATAAACATCTAAAATATACTGTTCACTACTAGGAGTGGTTCAAAAATCAGTTTGCTTGTCTATCAGCGGTGCTGTAAAATCTACACCTGCATGAACAATAGAGAGCTATGTAAAATAACTCGACGAATTTGTTAAAAACATGAAACAGTTCAACTTCTGAGTAATTTTTAGAGTTTTTGGTCCTTATGACCTTCTGGTCTCTTTTTATTGTATTTTATGGTATAACAACGGCCTTTTATGATCTAAGTGAGCCTGTTCGAAGTAACCTTATCAAACCTAATATACATTTTACTGCTTACATAGGTGATTGTGTGGAGTTACGTGGATCCGATTAAGGCCGAGTGAGGCAATTATAACTCACGGTAGGCTTTTGGCGTGGCTTAGTGTCTAAATTCGTCCCCGGTTAAGTTAGATGTTCGGGTTCAATTCACAGAGAAAACACCAAAAACCAGGAACAGATGTTCCTGACGTTATATAGCGATGGTGTCTGGATGCCTTTATACAAATAGTTTGTAGATTAATTAGCTTTGGATAACAGCATATGTACTTCGTTCCGCCTCTCTCCAACACATTTTTTATTTTCGCTAAGAAGAGCAAGATATTTCGGAGTGAATTCATGAAGTCAACCTTTTTCATACGAAATATGGTTTATACTTGGACGCATAAACTAAAAGAGAAAACAAATTCCACAAAATGAAAAATGATCCAGCTTATGAAACTGCAAACTTGTAGAAAGAGACAGATAACTGCATCTACAAGTGCATTTAAGGCCCCATCCTTGCACTCAATTTCTCATCAAGAACAAAACTCATTAGACTCCTTTCGCACTTTCAACTCAAACAAACAAAAAAAAAAACAAAGCAAAACCATTTCACTTCAAAATGGACCAAAGGACACTTTTCTTCTACTTGAAAGCTTACAAAAAAAAAAAAAATTGTTGAACGAAACACCACCCAAAGATCAAGCCAAACCCCCAAACTGATTTATGTCCAAGTCAAACCGCCGCCGCCTGCACTGCATCAGGACTAACTCTTCTCTCAGTCTTGTACACCTAAAAACTTCTACAAAACGAAATCAACGGACCAACCAAATAACAGGATCTCTACCCATGGCCCACCAAAAAAAAAAAACCAAAGAAGAAACAAAAATACTCCTAAAAGTCCTTCATGCACATGATGCCTGTCCCTGGTACAACAGAAGAGCTGGGGTAAACAGGGACGATTGAAATTTATGTTGTGACACTTTAAATTGCGCAATTTTATGAAATCCTTTTTCTCTGCTACATGCCCAAAGTTGGGAGTCGTCCATCCTGTTCAGTGTACACAAGAATTTATACTCCTCTAGCAATGTCCAAAAATTGTACACGATTTTGTCGGAATGCAGGCCAAGTCAGGCAACGAAGAAGAGTCATTCATTTTCCGAGCTCTCATTTCACACCAATGGAATGACTTTGTGCGATTTCGATGGCATCGCCATCATAGACAGAGCAAGTGCGAACCAAGTGGCAAGCGCAAGAATCCTTGAATACTTCATTTGAAGATTTCTGATTTTTGTTATTCTGTATGACAGTGTTTGTGTAGAGTACTATATGTGGTGGGTGCTGCACTTGGTCTTAAATGTTTACGTCGATTTTTTTTTAAATTAAAAAACAACAAATATAGAATGGAGTGGTTCTCGGATGAGCTTGGTTACATTTGTGAAATACATGGATTCAGTCAGTAGCGCAACGTCAAGGTGCGACTTGATAAATGTGGTGATGCAGTAGCATGTACCACTGGACATGAGGATGTAAATTTAGGTTTTCATTGCTGAAATTAAGGCATCTGACATCCTTCACATTCCAAACATCCTAAACACAATATCCTTCAGTTTTTATAAGGAAAACAGAAATAAATACGACAGAAGACTGTAACCAAAGGGCTTTTTATTAGATGTGCCCCATAAGGATTCTCTGAACTTATTCTTACTATCCCTTGACCAGATATTACAGGCGTGCTCCAGCTCCTCTATCAAGGAAAGGTATATGCTTCAACAATGTTCACAAATCACTCAAATTGTTTTGTCAAAACTCGTAGTCAGTTACGATTACGATCACTCGAACATCTCTGCGACGTATTTTGCGAAGAAAAAAACACTACCACTTGTCGTATCTGTATAGCGCACGCCACAATCGTCTTATTAAAGACGAAGATCGGTGATCGTTTTGTCGCCAGAAATGGCCCTGCCAATAAGCCGTCCCTCTTGTGCGATTTAACACCTACAGACTGTTTTCATAACATATACTCGTACAGTACGACACCCTTTCTGGAAACAGACTAAGGCGGAACATCACTATAGCCAGCACACGCTTCGCCCAGATTAACATCCGCAAAGAGACATGGCGGTGGACATGATCATCAAATCGTCAACCATATTGATCATGTTGCGATCAACGCAAGACACTCCTCGAACCCTCCGAGCTTTCCGAGATGTAGACTCCGACCACCACCCTCATTGCTCTCAAGATACATCTAAGGATGTCTCAAGCACCACAAAAGCGAAGGTACACTGTGAGGAGATTTAACGTTGAATGGCTGCAATAGCAACAATCCGCCAAAGTCATAATGCTCGGTTATGTTATAAAAATGTAAAAAGAACATGTCAATGCAAGAAAACCCCAACAGAGACCTGTGGAAATGAGCAACGTAACATAGTAGTAGAGTCACAGTCGGTACTGAGGAAATGGAAACAGATTTTTTGCAAACTGCTAAACGGCAGTTGAGCTGTCAGAAAGTATGAACCACTCAACCTGGACGGTGAAAGTCAAGAGATCCGTCCACTTTGCCAAATTGAAGTGAGAATAGCAATATCCAAGCTTAAGAACAACGACGGTCGGCCAACCTGACGATCTCTTTAAGAGAGCGGGAGATGACTTGGTAGAAAGAATGCACCAACTCATTTTCAAGAATGAAATCATTTGGGCGCTCCACAAGAAAGGAAACCAATATTAAAGCATCTGTTCGCATAATCTGGGGGATCAGACCAAATCAAGACTATGACTGGATCAAGACCTTGATTGAGGGTTACAATGCGAGACCAAGACGAAGTCTTATTTCTAGAAAAAGACAATCTCCAAGCCTATCATAGTCATCCAAGAAGAATTATTTCAATTATTCAGGAACCGCTACCACGGCTAGTAATAATAAAAGCAACTGACGGGGGTGTAGTTTAAGCTAATTTGACAAGGTATGACTACTAGCAACTGTGTAGAGCAGCATGCTCTCATATCTAGTAAGGGAGATGCAATTTGATCAAACCCGTCCAAATAAATTGATAAAATGCGAAGTAGGGAACATCGAGCACCTCCTGTTGGCTGAGTTTCGGTCGGTTTGTGCTCAATACTTCGAGCCCATACCGCTGCTACGTACGTACCATATAAGAGGTCCTTGCTATCCATTCCATCTAATGATTAATATCATAAAATCGTAATAAATTATCGAAATGGTATGGTAACCCGGCACAATAAATTTGTTGCCATATTTTCATCCCACCAGATGATATATTCATATACATAAGTACATACAAATGCATTTACGTATCTATAGGGAGACGAAGACTTTGCGAGCCTAAATATCCAACTGACAGGCACCTTAACATTCCATAGGGAAACCAAACTCCAAGAAGATTTAATGCGTCCAATGATCTCCACTCTCCAAACCCATAAATTCTCTTCAGATATCAAAATTCAATTATTTCGTTTCTTTCATTTCATTTCGTCTGTATATATATGCATCTATCTGTCCGTCTGTCCAATTGTCTGCGTGTTCGTCTCCATCTTTCCTCTTTATTGTCATCGTTCTCATCATCATCATCAGTGTTCGTGCGAACATCCTCATCTTTGTTTCCACTTCGAGATTTCCGAGGGAATCACTTGTATTCCCATCGCTTGGTAACCAGTCGCGATGATCGTAAATTACGATATTATATGCGCGATCGATTGTTGTGCAGCATTCGCGGGCGGAATTATCTTCCAGGATCTGTATAATTACAGAGGATCCCAAACATACTCGTACAATCCCAAACGAACAGACAATCAGACAGCCACAAACAAAATGAATGATCCACGCAAGGCAGTACCGCGATTTATGAGGCTCAAAACCAATCCCAGCTTCGATAGCTGATCAGTCCAGCAACAACGAACCAGTTCCAGATGGTTGCTCATCACTGTCGGTATCGGCTCTTCGTATTCAGTCTTCAGTATTTAGGAAAGCAAAACGACTACGTAGAAGAAGCCACACCAGCGGTATGCATCTCACAACACAAATCAACTTCATCCGGACATGCTTGGTGTATAGGAGGAACATTTCTTGATGATCAAGACCCTACCGGAGTCTGGCATATAAATTACCTGTGACTCCATTTGAGTGCTGGCTGGTATCCTAGCGAGCGGCATGGTGTATGATGTGATGGTGTGCGTACATAACTCATGTCATTAAGAGGCAAAGTGTGTTCATCTCATTGGATATTGGTGTTTGGTGTTTGGTGTTTGGTGCATCAATGTTATTGTTCTCCCTGCCGAGATGATTGTGGGATTCGGCTAGGTGATGAGGATTGATGGCACATACCAAAACATCCATCGAGCCGGCATGAGGCGAATCAAAGATGAAGAAATTTTCCAGCTTTTATGAGCATTAAGGAGATTTGATTGGGAACCAGTTCCACCACATTTTAGTAGGAAGGGTTTATGAGCATTTTACGAGCTCAGGGAGTGGTTAGATGAATATTTAATGGGATATTGTTCCATGAATCGTCTGGCAGTTTTATTTTTTATTATACGTATCACATGTACATAGATATGAATATTTTTAAACTGACATGGACTGAATGACAGAAGCTTTGCTGGAACAGAGTTAATAATCAAGATGTCACATACTCTGGTAGAGATTACTAGCGCTTGCAGTTCTAACCAACATTATGCCACAAATACAACTGTTTTGTGACAAGTTCAGCTTTTTGGAAGTGAATGACAAGCAGGATGGGCGAAGATGTTTTTGATGAACATAAATATGTAAAGTCAACTGCAATCTTAGGCACATTAGATAGAATGAGGCTTTGCGGGACCACGGTTCTTTAAACAGAAATTGCTGAACTTGATGAGTAAGTTATACGATTCCTAGCAGACCCTCGTTCTTGTTGGTGTACTCTATGAATGGAGCAAAGCTTTATCAGTTTTACAATACCTAACTTTGAGTGCATTACAACAGCTACAGCTTGCTCTGCGAGCAGTTGAGGGGACTATCAACATACATGTAGACACAACCTTTAGCTATGTGAGGCTCCTTCTCGAATCTAAGCTTACCTAAGTATGTGGGAGAAATAAGACCTATGTCCCCATTCAGCAACTCTTTGTGATTTTTCTCAGAATGAATTTTACTTTTTTTCGAGAAAGAAAATAAGAGAAAATGTGTCTTGGATATCGCTTAATCCTTAATCTTCCTAATAAGCACTTTTAACTGCCTTAACAATTTATCAATGTAGGTAACCTTCTACAAACACTGTGTCTGTGTCTGTGTCACATGTCTGTTAAGACCAGATGAGTTTAAATTTTCTTTCCAAATTGAGCATCTCTCTGGTGGAGATGCAGTGTACAATAGTTGGTCAGATGCCATTTCCACTATGTTGTGATACTCGCCAAGGTTTGACTTATTGTCACTTTTGGGAAAATAGGATATTGAAGTAGTTTAGGGCTGGTTTAGGGTGAACAGGCAGGAACTACAATCTTTAGGTGCTCCTTGAGAATTCGTGAGTATAGAAATGAGTATGTTAAGTCGGATGGGGTTAAACCTGAATTGTTGCGACTCGCTCTTTACCATTTTAAGATTTCAGCGCTAGTACTGGGTGGGGTGAAAAGTGACCTCCTTGGGAAGGAAAACATTTTTTTTTATTTTATTCAGTATAGTCCACTTTTAGCTTGATACACATATTCCAGCGATTTTCCAACTTCTTGATCCCGTCCGAAAAGTAATTTTCCGGAAGGTCTGCAAAATACTCCTCCGTGGCGTCGATGATTTCCTCGCGTGAGCTGAATTTTTTATTGATGAGCCAACTTATGAGGTTTGGGAAGAGATAATAGTCCGAGTACGGGGTGGTTGTCTGGTGGACGGCCTTGGAGAATGCAGTCAACCGCATTAAACTAAGCAGAGTCCAAAGAACAGCATGTCTATGCACAAGTGGAGCCTTGCAGTCTACCCCCTCTGCGGCATTAGATATTCTGCTTCACTTGACACCCCTCGACATTTTTAGCAAGCAAGTAGCTGCGACTGCAGCTATTCGCCTTAAAGCGACTAAACAGTGGACAAATAATTCATTTGGCTACGCCAACATTCTTAATACATTAGGAATCCTCACAGAGAACATCGATTACACCATACCTGAACTTTGGTTTGACAAAAACTTCCATGTAAGCTTCCCCTCTAAATCATTCTGGGAGGAAGATGCTTTCATGGAGGACAAGTCAATCCATCTCTACACAGATGGATCTAAAACCTATAGCGGAGTTGGTGGCGGTGTTTTCTCAGATAAGCTAAATCCAAGCCTCTCTTTTCGTTTTCCAAATCACTGTAGCGTGTTCCAGGCGGAAATTTTGGCGATTAAAGAAGCTCTGTCCTGGCTGAAGAAAAACGTGATATCTTCAAAGGATATCCGCATATTTTCGGATAGTCAGGCCGCCATCAAGTCCCTGGACTCTATCTCATTATATTCTAAAACTGCCCTTGAATGCCGATCATCTCTCATGGAGATGGCAGAGCAGTTCAACATTCACCTTTGTTCGGTACCGGGCCATAAAGACATTCCAGGGAACTGCAGAGCCGATGAACTCGCCGAAATTTGAACCACTCTACCTATTCTACCGTAAAAGGGTATCATAGGTATACCAATCGCTACGTGCAAACTAACACTAAAGCTGGATGCCAATAAAAGAAAAGACCTTAGGTGAACTGTTGGGCAAACATATTTAGCGACCAAACAGATCTGGTCAAAGTCGGATCTGAATCGCTCTAAGTGTCTGAACCTTTTAGATAGGAAACATCTCAGCGCCATAATAGGTGTCATTACCGGACACTGCCTCATAGGCAAGCACGGAGGAAGGCTTGGCGTGGACGAGGAAGAGGAGGAGACAATCCCCCACCTACTCTGCACATGCCCAGCTCTCTCTTAGAGAAGGAAGCTTCATCTAGGAGCTTTCTTCTACAACGACCTAAACGATCTAGAAAAAATAGACGTTAACAGTCTCCTACGCTTTATTATAAGCTCAAACTGGTTCCAGTAGTAAGAAGATCATAGACCCACTTGGCATCACAATGGACCAATAGGCCTAAGTGGGTTGGTATTTCCAACAGCCACTCTTACCTAACCTAACCTAACCTAATAGTCCGAGGGAGCCAAATCGGGCGAATACTGTGGATGCGACAGCAATTGGAGCCGTAAGTCATTGATTTTAGCCGTGGTTGCGGTGCTCTTGTGCACCGGCGCGTTGTCTTGCAAAAACAAAATTTTTTTTCGCTTCATGTGAGGCCGTTCTGCAGCGATTTCGGCCTTCAATGGCTCCAATAATGCACAGTAATACTCGCTGTTGATGGTTTTTCCTTTTTCGAGGTAGTCCACGAAGAGTATGCCATGACAATCCCAGAAAACTGACGCCATAACCTTTCCGACCCATCGAGCCTCCCTCGGCCGGGTCGGAGCACTCGTGCTGGCTTCAGTCCATTGCCGGGCACTCATTCTGTTCTCTGGTGTGTAATAGCGGATCCAAGTTTCATCAACAGTTACCAATCGACACCAAAAGTCCGCCCGATTCCGCATCAGTAAGTCCAAACACTCTTTCGAAGTGCTCTCGCGTTCGTGTTTTTGGTCAGAAGTGAGCATGCGCGGCACCCAGCGGCATGATAATTTTTTCATATGCAGAATATTGCCCAAAATATGGCGTGTAAGCTCAATACTAATCTTTGTGGTATCTGCTAGCTCGCGCACCTTCACCTTCCGGTCAGCCAACACCATTTCATGAATTTTTTTGACATTGTCCTCTGTAACCGCATCGAAGGGCCTGACGCTGCGGACTTGATCGGTAGTGGAGTTGCGGCCACCACGAAACTCTCGAAACCAATATTTGATGGTGCAATCTGACGGAGCATTAGCCCCATAATATTTATTCAACTTTTCTTTTGTTTCCTTCGCCGTTTTGCCTCTTAAAAAATAATGTTTTATGAGAGAACGAAAATCGTGTTTGTCCATACTCAACATGATGCCAAACACGTCAAATAAATCAGCTGTCAAAACAAAACTAAAGACAGTATCGCATTGAAATTTGGCATGTCTGCCTAAATATGAACGGAGTTCAAGGCACCATAACCTTTTCTGCAGTAGCAGCGCATTCTGGCGGTCAAGGAGGTTACTTTTCACCCCACCTAGTATATCGGCTCGATATCCATTTTTTGATTTGGTATGTTCAAGCACCTTTGAGGTATGTAGAACCTCATAGGACTGTTTAGATCCTTTTTTCCTTGGCTTCCAATCTTCTGGACAAGGATATGTCTCATCAAGATCATATCTTCTTTTACTTATGTCGCTATAGTGCTTCAAATGGTCTTGTAAGTGTTGGCAACGCATATTGTTTTTTTTTTCGACTTGAGTGAGTTCACTCTTTTGTCCTTTGATGGTGTTTTTTTTGGATTGAGAGCAGTCATTGCTAGCTGGTCAAAACTGTTTTGAAGTTATGTCCTTATGTCCCATAATCCCCAAAATTATTTAAATGATTCATGGCACTGGATTTGATCTTTCTCCTCGACTCTTTACAAAATTTCTCCAGGTTTTGGCACTGGATCCGTCTTTGGTGCGTCCACACATAGAAGATTCTGGCATTCTGTCCAGATTTTATTTCTTTTTACTGAGAAATAGCATTTCGTCCAGACTTCATGAGCAGGTCAATATTTCTGTGATTCCCAAAAAAGTCATCTCCAACTGCTTTAAATAGTTAAGCAAGCAGTCCGCCTTACCAGTTTCAGTAGGTTTTAGTTAACTTAGTCTAGGTCAGGGGGTGGAATTTTCTGTCATCTTCATCCAGGGTGGATGGTCAGTCTGCCTGATAGCGGTGTTTTGACCAGTACCGCCTGCAGAAGTAGTCATATTCTCAGTACATTATAGCCCTGGCATGTTCGTTTTAATTTCTGATAAAACTTTCGAGCGTCATTCTCCATTTCATCGATCGCGGGTTTTCCGAGTTTTTTCTTTATCTTTCCGTGAAGACTCCTTTTGTGATCGTAGAACTTACTAGTAGCTCTCGTCCGTCTGTGCAGCGCAGCTTTATAATGCTTCTTGTTCAGAAGTAGGTTCTCTGATGGGTCGTTGGCAACATTCCCATTGGCTTTCTATTGTTTGCTTATGGGGGGTAGAATTTTGCAGATTTTTGACTTCGAGCTTTGGTGGTTTTACTTGAGTCCGCCGTACCTATAATATCCGCATTCGTACCTGGCTGCATCGGTCCAATTCGATGTGGGCTCCCCGGAAAGTTCGAACTTCTAGAATGCTGGAGAATAGTCTGTGCTTGATCGCAATAAGATCAATTTAGTTGACACATTTGGGATAGCCAAGTTTCTTTATGGATGTTGAGATGTGGGAATCGCGTGCTGACTACTAAAAAGTTACGCCCGTTTCGAATTCGAAAAACCTAAATCCGTTGTCGGACGTGGTGTTATCCAGTCTGCGTTTTCCAATGATCCACTCAAAGGTGGCTTCTGTACCCAGCCCTGCGTTGGCACAATTTTGGTGGCATAGATGCAGCCTAGGAGGTCATAGAATTCGTCTTTGATACTCTCATCCCATGTTATTATCTTCTGTAGGACCATGAACGCAAATCAGGCTTGTATATCCGAATTCGACATGAATGTGCCTCATTCTCTTACATGCCGAAAGGCATAAGACTTTTTTGCCTGAGTTTCCCTCCACTTCCAACTAAGCGTTGTCTTCCTTCTTTGTAGACGTCGCCGTATAGGTTGTCACAGTTCTTTATCCGCTCGAACCCGCCCGGTTTATCCCATTGCACTTCTTTGATTGCAGTAATGTCTGCTTTATAACAATCTAGGGCCTCCGTGTCCTAACATTCCATGTGCAGAGTTGAAATTCTTTGTTTTTCACAGGTCCTCAGTAAAACACAAGGACAAAGGGTCCGGTTGAATAGTCGTATTCAGGGTTTTTGCGCCGCCATCTCGTTTCTAGGGTCTGGATACAACCATGAAGCTCTCTTTAGGCATGGACTCCGTATAGCTACAAAGCAGCTCTGAAGGTGCGTGTGCATCAAGTAGCTCAAATTGGCTAGGCCCGTGGATGCTGCCATTTATCGATATATGGGATTCCATCATCTTAATTGTGCTGACGGAGAAGTGTCCTAATGCATCCGGCAGCTGTTGGGTGCCCTACCTCCAGTCAGAGGTATTATGCTACCAGGCTTCACTACTTGGTGGTGAGAGTAGGAGTTGAAGGGTAGAGGCTTAAGTGTCGGCGCTCATGTCTTGATTAAATGACACTGCTCGATTACTACGACTTGTTTTCGTCATATGCAACTTCACTCATATTTCAAAAGTGTGAAGGAGGCTTATTCGATAGAATGTTTGAATCCACCCGATTGACTTCTAATTTGAACGTCAGAAAGCGCATAACTTTTCAGTGAATGTTTTGTCCACATTATCCATTGTGCCTGAGGTGAATGTGAGCGCAGTTGGGTCGCTAGAAATTGATGTTTTAAAGAGATATATTCAGCAAAAACATTTCCTCTTTGATTTACTTGAAATGGGAAAGGTATACGAAGTCTGGAAACTATCGATCAAGCATCTTAGATATGTGTCCTGTGCCATTCTAATTAGGCTGTTTCTATCTTTGCAGGAGCTGGTTCGTAAGTGTGCAGAACACAATTTCCGTGATGAAACTACCAGTCCTAGTGAACTTACTAAAACAATTTTATATCCTACCTAGACTACGACCCTTTTAAACTCCTTGGAATGTTTTTTGTTCAATAAGCAGTATTTGTTCTGAGCTCTTAAACAATATGATGCAGCTATGGGGTTCACCTTCATTCCAACATCTTCCAACATCCATTTATTGAGAAGTCCCCACATAACATGACTCACAAAATCCAAAAAAAAAATAAATAAACTGTAGCAAAAGAAAAAAAATTCCGATTGACACGAATCATGTTGTTGTCTGTGCATCAGTAAATCTGGAAAAAAAAACTAGTAACTTCGACAAAATGTCTAAACGACATTAAAGAACACACAAATCACCAGAAGATAAGACTGTCCCACACACCACGAATAGCAAGTGTTTCCTGATCCTTTTAACCCAAGACGTATTCTCTCATCTGAGCTGAATCTTCAAACTCTTAACTCACCCAATCCCTTCGCTACAAAAGCAATAAAATACATTTTCGTCTCATCGTCGAAATGGGCCTCACAGCAGAATGCCCATCGGGATTTTGACAGATTTATGACAGAACACCCTAAAAACTGGTGCGCATTGGTTCATCAGTTGTTAGACACATTAGGCAACGCGGCGGCCGGCACATATATTCTTTCCCTTGTCAAAGACGGAATCGATTCAAATTGAAAAGAATTATTAAAAAAGAAGGAAAATTTGAAAAAAAAAAAAAATCGGATTGAGAAAAAGAAATTACGAAAACGAACAACAAGAATGGAACAAGTTATCGCCTCTTGGTACACCCTGTCCGACGATGAGATATATTTAATGCACACATGGTGGCCATAAATTATGGCAATGGGGTTGAATGGAGTCAATGTGCGTTCCATAATGGTCGATTGCACTCTATTAGAAGTGCATTTTGTCATTCCTTTATCGCTTCTTCGTCCGCTTTTTTTTTTGTCCTCGTTCGTTCTGGTCTTCCTGCTTCGTCATATTTTCGAAATTTATAATTTTTTTGATTGGCATTGGGGATTTATTTTTAATAGCTGAAATGGGGTAAGAAGGTGATGTCGAACAATGTCAAGATTTTGTCGAAATTCTGTAAGCCAGAGACTTCTGTTGTTTACAGTCAAATGAGACTGCCTCTTCCTACAAATCTACACTAATTGAGCGATAAACGAGTACAAATCACTGTATTTGGCAAGACTCACAGTCACAGACACCATCATTATTACTAATTTCTGTTTCTCTTGTTTCATACATGGGACCTCTTCTACTCTGTGGCAAGGCGGCATATTGATATGATCTTGGTGTGTCTGCAGTTCATCACACTCGAATTTTTCGTGGATTTGCACGCTCATGTGTAGCAGCTGCAATGCGAACTAATATCACCGCTACCTCAAGAACAGATTTTGTCTATAAAAGGCTCACTAAGAAGCACCTCTTGCAGAGCTATTTTGTAAACACCACCAGTCCAGGATAACATTCTTTCCTGTAGTTTTCTCAGACACAGGACCAGTTAACATTTTCATATTCATAAGGACATGAAGTGAAGGCGCCTTGAGATGGATTACTTCCCACAGATTAGTCATCACATAGGTAACACTATCGTTAGCTCCAGGGGGCATCTCACACATCGGCATATCCAGAGCAGTATGAAGTGCACTCTAATAAACGTCGTTAATGACGATTGCACTTCACGAGCCTCTTCTTATAGAGAGCTGAAGCCGAGGACATTGTGAAAACCCTTAAAATGTTTGTACACAGCTCAGTGAAGGAGAATTGGAGAGGAGAAAAAAATAGATGCCGGTGTACTTGGCTTATGTTTGCAGGTTATTATGGCTAGGAAATACGGAGTTCGGCAGGACATTTTATGTATAAGTGCGTTGTACTACTTGGGAATGAATCACAATATTTCAGAGTACTTCAGAAGGTGGACTTGAGGGTAAACTGATGAGCATTCAGAGGTTTGAAGGGTAGTTATGCTGCTGGCATATTTTTTGAAGCACTGATGCTAGAAATACTTTATTGAACAGGGTTAGGCAAGAGACATAACGTCGATGTTCGAGAGTGTAAATTGACAGAACAGTATTCAGATGAACTATGAGTTTTATCGCACTGTTTGGATCTTATCTATCAAGAATCACTTGACCAGATGTGGCCATTATACTCAAAATTAAGGCGAAATTTTTGAAATCTTGACATTACGAAGCATTTTTGGTGTAAACGAATATGTGGCTATCATTGACAACATTGAGAAGCATTAATTTCACCTGCTTAGTGGTTCACTAATAAGTTAGGCTGTTAGTACCGGAATTTAATTTTTTTCTGTTCTACAAACGAACAGCAGAGTCCGCTAATAGGTGTGAAAATCAGAGACTACATCGGTAAGGGAATGTACTGGATTGAAGTAGCAGACAAGAGATCACTAGTCAAAAGTAATATCAGGAACAGAATGGAACCCTGGGGCACACCACACTTATTTTGTGGATATCACTTGAATGGAATGTTCCGAAAGGTCGTTTGTAATCATTAGAAGAAGAGATTTATCAAGCATGATGAAAAACTCTGTAAAATGACTTTGGAATATCATGTCTCGGGATAATGGGTCAAATTTTGGTTGAACTAACATCGCAGTAGAGTGGTGTTTTACTCTCTGGAATTGCAAAAGACTTGACAATTAGTCAAGTCCTTCTTTGAGACTCTCGTTGAACTCTTCATCGTTAGCTTGCTCCGCACCAATAGTTTGGGCATCGATCGGCATCTCTGTTTTTTGATTTCCGTAATCCTGGATAGGGTGTCAGCTACCGTATTGTATTCGCCTTTGACATACCTCACGTCTGTGCCTAAGTCTCCTCGGTGATGCTTTCTCTGCGTTTTGCTTGAATGCGAAAACGAGCGGTTTGTGGTCGGTGTAAATTCAGAAAACTCGTCCCTCGATTAGGTGTCTAAAGTGGTTCACTCCCTCGATTGCTACGAGCTCGCGGTCATAGATGCTGTATTTTCGTTGTCCGTCTTTGAGTTTTTTTTTGGAGAAGAATCCGAGGGGTTGGGGCACTCCATCAACAACTTGGTGGAGAACGGCGCCTATAGCTCTGTCTGAAGCGTCTGCACTGAGCGATAATGGTGCATTGATTGCTGGATGGGCTAAAAGTGTAGCTTGTGCTAAGTCGTTCTTGCGGCGGTCGAAAGCTGCCTCCGCCTCTGGTGTCCACGCGATTAGGGTTGCATCATTTCTTTTGTTCCCCTTGATGAGATTTTGTAGGATCATCTGGCTGTTGACTGCCCGTGGGATGAAGGATCTGTAAAAGTTGATCGTGGCAAGGAATCTTTTGAGTTCCTTCGCCATTATCGGTTTTCTGAAATCTTTAAAGACTTTTACCTTGGCGTAGAGTGGTTTGATTCCTTCGTTGTTGATCTGATGACCGAGAAACTTTATATCTCGCTGGCCGAGAACGCACTTGGAGGGATTTATCGTAAGACCGTATTTCTTGAGGCATTGGAAAATCAACCTTAGATGCTGTTCGTGCTATTCCTTGTTTGCTGATGCCACGCAGGTGTCATCGATGTATCCGAATGCGAAGTCTTCTAATCCCCACATACCTCATGTATGTGCCGCAGAAAAGTTTGGGCAGCATTGCGTACTCCGAATGTCATATACATGAATTCAAACAAGCCGAAAGTGTTGTTATGGGTGTTTTCGGGACGTCACAAGGCTCCACGGGGATTTGGTGGAATGCTCTGTCGAAATCTATCGTTGAAAACACCGTTTTGCCCTTCAAGTTGTTGCGGAGATCCTGCACGTACAGTACTGGATACCTGTCTGGTTTTGCGATGGCGTTTAAGTTGCGGTAAGCACCGCATGGACGCCATTCTCCATTCGCTTTCCTGTTCATGTGTAGCGAGCTGGCCCAATTGCTATTGCAAGGACTTCAGATACCTTTTTCGATCATGTATCTAAACTCGACCTGAGCAGCTTTTAACTTTTCGGCATTGAGGAGACGGGGGCGAGAAAATACTGGAGGGCCATTCGTCTTTGGCGACTTTGATTGGCTTTGATTGGGTTCGTTTGAAACAGTTCCTCGAACTCTAGAATATGTGCAAAAAGACAATTAACATCGAATGCTTTAATACCAATTACCTCGTTCGCACGATAGCCTGATGTTACTGTTTCAATTTTGGTGGTGGTACGAGTATCTATTAACCGTTTACGCTTGAGGTCGATCACAATCCCAAAGTGACTGATGAAATCGGCTCCTATCATCGGTGTTGTGACTTCAGCAACAATGAATGTCCAAGTAAATGCACGTCTCAATCCTAAATCCACAGTCAGCCGTATTTGTCCAAAAGTTTCTATTTTGCTTCCATTTGGTGCGAAGAGTGTTGTTTTCGATGGGGAGAACCGATCACTGTACGAGGGTGGTACGACAGAAATGTCAGCACTGCTGTCAATTAAGAATTTTCACTTTGACGTTGAATCGTAAACAACTAGTCTGAACAGCTGTTGACCAATGTGTCGTTTACTAGCCGAAGCATTGGTCAACGTAGCGGGTTCTAGTTTTTTGATGCCGTTGTGAAAGAACACGGTTCACGGCACTGCACAACCAGCAGACATCGTTATTTCGTTTGGACTGATGAGATGAATAAGCTTGACGGTGAGCACTTACACTTCTGCTGCGATTGCGATAAGCACGTGTACTCATGTTGCTTCTCAATTCGTTTAGCTGATGGCTCACATATTGAATTTGTTGCCGTAGTTCTTGCAATGAAAATTCGTTCGGCGATGTACGTATTGAGTGTTGTTTCTCCTGCTGTGATACGGTGGAATTGATTGACATAATGTGCGTGAAGTCTCCGATGTCCATAATTTTGTCTGCTAACTTTGAGAATGCTGTTAATTCTTCACTGGAAGCCTGCAATATGGCAGGGACCTACGGTGGAAGTCGTTGAATCCATAAGGACTTAAGGAAATCTTTGTTTATTTGATTTCCACCTAAGTCTTTAAGTTCGTTTAGAAGTTGTGATGGTCTTTTGCCAGGTCTACTTCCGAGAGCAGTTTTTTAATCTTTCGCTGTTCAGAATCTTCGAATCGTTCGATTATCAGTGCCTTTAAATTTTCGTATTTGTTATCCCTGAGTGGATTTAAAACGGCATCGAAAACCTGTGTTAGCACTTGAGATTCAATTGCCCCAACTATCGCGTTGAATTTTGCAGAATCTCTCATGATTGTGGCAGTTTGAAATTGCGCTTCAATTTGCGCGAAACATATTTGGGGGTTTTCATGCCAAAATGGTGGAATTCGTATTCCTACTCTGGTCATCATCTCTGGCGAAGTCTCAGATGGTGTGGATGGACTAGATGTATCGGTCTTATATCTCGAGATATTTCATGTAGGAGAACCATTCTTCAAAAAAGAAAAAATAGATAATCTCGACCAGCGTATTTTTGTATATTAAGATCTTTATATGATCTAACTACTAAACGAGTGCGAAAGTTCATAGGCCCTGAAGTGTATGACACAATCTGGAAGACAGAGCTTGACGGACTCTACAAAGTAAGTGCATTCGCATTTGCCAAATAACTGACAGCTGAAATGGGATCATCAATTAACTTTGGGATGGAGGATGAGGCAGAATTCTATATGTTCTTAACAAACGATCAAAATTGAATCAATTTTTAGTCGTTTTACACGTTCACTAAGTGCTGCAATCATTCCTAACTCGTGTGAGCTCTTTTCGGGTTTCTTCTGTCTAGCTTGCCTTGTAAAACAATTCTCTAATCTCTAAAACCTCTTTATAACTTGAGTTGGGAACTCTTCATCCGATGGAAATAGTGCTTGTGATCATATCAATATCGGCATCCAGGTCGCTCTAATTTCTAAAAAAAATGAGTTCAGTCCACTCCAATCGGCTTTAACTTAGTAAGTTTTCTATAAATGTGTTGTCAGTGTTTGAGAAACTAGCCGAAATTGCATAGTGGTCCTATGAGCCTAGTGGGGGGTGTATACGAGTATCAACGGTGTACTTATCAGGGCAAGAAGTTAAGAACAAGTCCAGGATGTTGGCGGCATGATTGTCAACGTCGGTTACTAACTTGGCCTGATTTGTGGCCAAATATCCTAAATGTCGAAATGGCCTAGAATTGTGAATATTGAAATCATCCGCAATAACACATTCAATATGACTATGCAGGCATACAATTCTTTGAAAGGAGTCTGACAGCGCATAAAACTCGCTGTGAGTCGAATTGCTGGAAATAAGGCTGTAGTGCGGCCTTACTAGCTTTGTCAGTGTGATGGAAACGCCATGTAAACCGTGACTGATCTATCCAGACTATCATACTCGTATATACGTCATTTGTCGTTTGCTTGTTATTGATTACTCTTCACCAACCATATGAGCTTCGATTGATCATGGCAGTGCTTTATTTATACAAACGAAAAATACACCAACTTTTCATCATATCTTTAAGATATTCCGACCAATGTAAGTGCCAGTTAGGGGAACATCCACCCAGACTCTCGTCATAATTATTTCTTGAGTTTCCCTCATTCATGTGCCAATTTCATAGGTTGCGTATTATAGATTTCAAACACTCCCACATTTAATAATTCACCCCTCCACTATTCATGGATACGTCTACCCACGGACATGAAGAAATTCAGCCGCAACCCCTTTGATTACCCCACTCGTCTCAGGCACAACTAATTAGATCAAAACTACATAGGTATACACTATACAATCAACAACGGATAAATGAATGAATGAATTTATGTGCGGATACGTACCTTCTTCTTCTACACTTATTGTGTCATAAAGCACATCTATATCTCTACATACGAGTACTTGATGTCCTCTGTGGGGTTTATCCTCATTACCATCCCCCTGGTGGTTGGTTGAGTATAAATCAAACCCTTTTTGGACATTTACGATCGTGGTGGCGAATTAAAATGAAACAAAGCAACAACAATGGAAAAAGTTTCTAATGCAATATAATAAAATACACATACAGACTCGAAGAGACATCTGTATGAGTAAGTGCGACGCAAAGACAGAGTAAATGGAAAGTCGAAGGATACAGGACGACTGCCGGATGGATTTAAATGAACATAACGCTTACGCAAGGAACTGTAAATCATCCGATTAATTACTCTTTATGTTCGAAATTTCACACCAATGCTGGGCATACAAAAAGTGTCCTTGATGCGCATGTGTGCGTATAAATTAATATGATATATGTAATTATTATAATTTATAGTACCATCACTGGTGGCGACGACGGTGCCATCAGAGCAATGGTAACATATGAATGTCCTGGATATTCTTTCGAATATGATGCCGGTGTACCTACTCGTATACCGGAGCAGAAGACGTTTTCGCAATCCAGAGGGAAATCATTCGAAAGATGATTTAAAACTGATTGGGAATCGAACACATGTATTGATATTCCTCCCATTGCTGGTAGATTTGGTCAAAAAGAGCCAACGACCGCTTGCCTTATTCCGAAGATGATGCGACGTCTCCATGTTGCATATCAAGTCTAGAAATTACGTGTGAGGATCCGCTTCCTACTCTCTTATAATAACTAAATGGAAGCACCGTATATGGGTTTTATAGTTAAGCGTAGAAAATTTTAAATTTAAAGGATTACGTTTTTTGTGTCTAAGCTTAGACTTATTCTGTTTTTCTTAGCTCCTTAATGTAGAGTCCCAGACGACTAAACTACACCAGGTCCTCTTTGTTTTGTCGAATGAGTGTGCTGCGCTGCATTTCACTGATCCCACAAGAAGCACTGAATAAGCTGTCCTAATGTAATTTATGGACTGGTCTCCATTTTTCCAGCGAGGTATATAATTTTAGAAGAATCATGTTAAGATAGTCACTTTTCTGTATTTGTCAGACAGTCCTGGCTATGATGGGCCTCGTCGTACCCTATGCATAGATTGTTTGATAGAATAAACTGGCATTCAGACCATGCTGTTGCTTCCACTAGACTCCAAACAACGTGTGTCTTACTTACACGTGACTCTGCTTCAGAAGGATTAACCGATTTCTCTATACCAAAAATATTATAATTCACACTGAAGTTTCGACGATCTTGTGTATCCGTTGAGTTCTGCCTCCTGCTATGAATATACGAAATTGTCTGTTCCCATGCTTAATACTTGAGTTGGCCAGAATAGGAAAGGGATTTCCTCTGCAATTTTCCAGCAGAGATAGCCACAGGAGGTATTTATGTCTATGTCTACAGGCCAACCTATGGTTAGGTACTTGCACAATCCATGGCAATGGAATCGCTAATGAACTTGCTCAAAAGACAGTAACACAACTTTCTTCGATGATTGCTGTAAGGTGACATCTGTTCCTCTCCGGTTTAGGCTTTTGTCGAGCTGCTGGTATTGCGCGCTGATATGGTAGGGCCTATACTGACGCGATTATATGAATAATTAGAAAAATATAGGGAGTACAATTGCTGTAGGCTTTTTCTTATTTCGCTTTGTAATTTCTACCGTTTCATAAGGAAAACTATGCATACCCGGATGGTATTGACTAAACTTTAGTAAACATAAATACTTCAATCTAGTTTGCATCTGCATACGTGATTAGGCGTGGGAATGAATGTTGTTGTGCCGGATAAATAATACCATGCATGCGCGAATTTGGCAGAAAGTATGTACTATTTAAGGATGCTACTTTCTAAATTCGGAAGTAATTTCCTACCTTTTCCAAATGTGGTTACTTGAGATTCAGAACACCACTTGAAGGATTATCTTCTGAAAAACTCAACTCAATCTCTACAATCGAGCGCACAATCCCCCTCCTTAAATTTGGTATCAAATTGCAGCATCTTCCTCTTCAAAGAAGGGATGTCTTCCTCATTTTTTTCTCATGTAGCAAACGTATTTAGCATTTAGGTTTGATCTCAAAATAACGACGGAAAAGTATTGAATATTTTTCTGAAAGAACAGACGTTTCCTATTATCTTATTTCTCCCTACGAATCTGCGAATAACCATGGATAATTTGTCGCGCCACGCTCTCTGTAATTGATACTACGCATTCCACTGAGATGTACTACAGTGAGCACTAAAGAAGCTGTTGCCGCTATGAATCTTAGTTTTGAGTAGGACCCAAATGAATAAATTGAAGCTGTGTCCAGATTATGCGGGAAGATCTTGGTTTACGAGCTAACTAGTGGTCGTGCAAGAATTGAAACCTCTTTACCATCGTGTACGTCGTACTGTCTTTTCCCCAACAAATTTTGTTCAGCAATGAGGTTGTAGTGAAGAGAATTCACAAGCCATAATTGTGAAATCCATAAAAAGTCACTGCCAAACAGTGGTTTATGGATGGTAGAATTATTATGCCGGTTAGAACGTTACAGTCAATGGAGAGCGTCATGAATGGCATTAATGTGGAAGGGCTGTGGTTCAAACAGGATAGTGCTATATAACAGCTCGGCCCACAATAGTTTTTTTTAAGGAAAACATTCGATGAACACATAAGCTCTAATGGCTTACAATTATCTTTCCAATACTGCTAATACCATAACCATAAGCTGAAGTCATTGGGTTTTGTTTTATTTAGAATTTCTGTACTTCTAAAAAAAAAAACACTTTTTATCAACTTATCGTGCGCTACGTCAATTTTACGGCCGACATAATCGTCCATCTGCGCAAGTTATTCGGAAGATGATGAATCGTTTTCGCTCCACGTACGCTCTAGTGGATAATACGCATCCCCAAAGACGACAAACAGTGTTGAAGAGGAGCCGAATGAGTCGATTCGCCATCGTGCACAGCAATTGGAGCTATGTCCATCCAGTTTGTGAAAGATTTTACGGAGATATCTTGGCTTAAAAGCTTATAAGATCCAGCTTGTGCAAGAGTTGAAACCGCGTGACCATTATACATCATTATTATAGGTTCGGTGAATGGGCCGAAAACATGATTCAGCTTGATCCTCATTTTCAACGCAAATGTGGATATGTAAACAAGCAAAATTGCCGAATTTGAAGTGGAGAAAAGCCAGAAGCCTTTGTCGAGACGCCCTTACATCCATTAAAACTCACTGTTTGGTGTGCTTTATAGGCTGGTGGAATCATCGGCCCATATTTCTTTAAGGACGATGCTGGCCAGAATGTTACCGTCAATGGAAAGCGCTATAGAAACGTCATTTCTGACTTCTTCGTTCCTCAGTTGAATGGCATGGCGCAACATGTCACACGGCGTGCGATACCAACAATTTATTGCCGGAGACATTTCCTGAGCGCATAATTTTGCATAATGGACCTGCGAACTGGTCTTCACGGCCAAGTGATCTCACGCCTTTAGATCACTTTCTTTGGGGATATGTAAAGTCACTAGTCTATGCCGATAAACCAGAGACGTTGGATGATGTGGAAGTCAACATTCTCCGTTTTGCTGCATTCGTACCCACTTAAGTTGTCGAAAATTGGACTTCATGATTGCACTTCATTTGAGCCAACCGTGGCACGCATATGCCCGATATTATATTTATGCACTAATAAAATTGTCCATCATAGACATTAGCATTAGCTTAAAGTATTTTATTTCATATTGAATTTGTATAACTCTAAAAAAACACCCTTTGCATATGTTTTCCATGGTTCCCAGTAAATTTTCCCACAGAACATCTCGAAGGTGTTTCCGTCTATATGTAATTTTGAGATGTGAACAAAATTAAGAAGCTCCATATCACATTTTAAAACATTTATCAGCTTCACAAGCAACTTTTTTTTCATCTATTCATGATGGTCAAACTATGTTCCACAAATTTTTGAGAAGACATTTGTGCATTACAAGTTGCTCACATGCTAAGTGAAATTATGAGCACTTGTTAACAAAAATTTTCTTTTTAGCATTTTTAGCACAAATTCCTAGATATTTCGTGAGGCAAATAGCTGGATTAAGATTGTAATTGTGGTTTACAACTACAAATTTGTGATTGTAAATTTCATGCCATTATGTGTGGAATAGCGCATCATTCAAATGGCCGCCTCGGCTTCGCTGGCAGTGCTTTAAGCGGTCGGCTCAATTTTTGATGACTGGGTGCAATATGTGCGACATTATTCTGGCAATAGGGCATCGAATGTTGGCCTCGAGCTCGTTCAAAGTAGTTGACTTGTTAGCGTAGACTAAGGACTTGACGTAGCCTCATAGAAAATAATCGGCCAATTGAAGAACGCTCGAGGTGAGATGACCGAAACAATTTCTCCTTCACAACTCCGAGCGTTGAGTCGCTTGTTGGAACCGCAGCTCGGATATATAGATTTTGTCGAGATCTGACCACAGAAAGACGTTAACAGCGCTCTATACCTGAAACCATTGACGATAATGGAGTCTCCTTCCTCATTTCGAAAGAAATGCGGTCCGATTTTTTTTTTTTTATAATTTACGCGCACCTAAGGGGTTAGATACCCTTTTACTGTTGCCTGGTCGTGGGCGGAAAGGTAGAAGGAGGAGAAAGGAAAATTGTTTTGTAGTGGTTTGAAACTCAGGTGTATTTGTTTTCGATATTAGCTCTCCAGGGGTGGAAGTCCGAATAGGACGGAGAGTTTTTTCTTCACTCAGAGTGATTCGAAGGTTATAATTCACACTTGTTTTTTTTTTTGTGCTTGAAACTCAACAGCAGCCAAATCTACGTGTCAGTGTTATGCCTTCACACGCAGAATTTTTCTGTTTGAGTTCCAATTACACAAATGGAAAACTGACTTGTCATGGGCAGAATTCGAACCTGGACCCTCCGAGTGAGAAGCGATTGCTAGTACCACTACACCACGGCCACCCCGTATGCCGCCATGCCATAAACCGCAACAAACTGTAATCTTTGTAGATGCATTGATGTTAGCCCGAACTCACGCTGCAAATCGATGCATGATAAAATGACAAACCATTCAGTATTCTGACGCCTGGATGTCATTGGTAACTTTGACAGGTGCTGAAACATAACTATCATTGCCAACTTGTTACCTGTTATTACAATATAATTTAAAGTTTGGTGAAACAGATCACTGGTTTCAAAACCTTCAGACCTCAGACCTTCCTATAGTGTGAGACGTGAGACCTATAATACTCAGAGATCCGATACGAGGGTCGCATTCGGACATCGGACGTCTGCTTACAATGATATGTCAAAACACCTCTCACAAATAACAAGCTCAAAATGAAACCAACAACAATTTACATAGCTGGCACGCATTGTGAGATTTTCCAGGTTTTCGAAATTGACTGCGATGTTTGCTGCGAGACTCGCATTATTGTAAACAAACACATTGAAGTACACGTTACGGAAATATTTTCTACAGTTCATGCGCTCTCTTCTTCGAACAACGTATCGGATCTCGTAGCATTGTAACTGGGGCTTCAGTCTGTCGATAGCCGCTCGGTATCCAGAGTTGATTTTTATATTTATATGTATGTAAGTAGAGTTAGGGGTATTGTTGGAATTTCATAAATAAGAAAACTCTTGAACGATTTTCACACATTTTCACACATTCGTAGATTTGTTTCATCGATAACAACACGGATGTTAGCTTTGTGTGCTTGAAATGGCTGGATAGCGGTTACATAAACCTCCATCCAATTTTGATCACTATTTAAAGAAACGACTGGCCTGGATACTTTTCTTCGAAAGGAGTGTTGGTTTCGTCATTAGTCTTGCACGTAGCGATATATTGTTGAAAATAAAAACTCCTACCATCTATACCTTTAAGTTCTGGCTATAACAATTCATTGATCAAGGTTCGATAGCGCAATCCATTCACAATGATAGCCGCACCTGTTTCATTTTTAATAAGAAAAAGATCCAATGATGCCTCTTGACCAAAAATCACAGCAAAAAGAGTTCCACGTTGTGGACAGAGAAACTTCTGAACACACATTCTTGGATTTTCAAAGCCCCAAATGGGGCAATTCTGCTTGCTAACAAAGATGCAAATGCTCATCATTGTTCAAAATGATTTTTTGTATAAATCTTGATCAACTTCGTGCTTAACTTTCAACACTAAATCGGCAAAGTAACTACGTTGATGGTCATTAGTCCTAAATTCTTGCGTCAATTTAAAGTTGTACCCCTAATTCAAAGTATACAAAGTTCAATGAAGTGTGTTAATTTTTATCTTAATGCGTTGTTGAACATCGCCACCTCTGTTATGCGTAACGCAAAGAAAAACTATTTCGCTTCTAAGTTAGATCCATCCCTCTCGTCAAAGAAGTTATGGAGTAATCTCCACAAAATTGGTATAACTTCTAGAAATAACAATTCTGAATGCCTTCTCGATCCATGCCTTTCTAGGAGATGATCCCTACTCGTGCGATTTTGACTTCAACCAGACTGTGGACCGTATTTACCTGCAGCCGGGGCTAGAGAATTTTGCGGTAGCTACGAAGGACGAAGTATTCAGATATGTAATGGCTGTCAAATCTGATTCTATCGGGGAAGATGGCATTCCCGTGCGCTTCGTCAAACTCATTCTACCGCAAATTGTTTCGACTCTGACCCATGTAATTAATTGGTGCATAATCACATCAACCTTTCCGAAGTCGTGGAAAATTGCACGAGTTATTCCGATCGCTAAGAAAGCTCATGCAGCTTCTTCTGCCGATTTTAGGCCAATAAGCATTCTGCCCTGCTTTTCGAAAGTCTTAGAGAAAATTATAGCAAAACAAATCACAGAGTACTTAACTCTCAATAACCTTTTATACGACAAGCAATCAGGCTTTCGGGCCTACTACGGCTGTTCTTCAGCAATCTTTTGATAAGAAATATGTCTCACTACTCTGTCTGCTACGTAGATTTCTCGAAGGCTTTCGATAAAGTCAACCACAAGATACTGTGTTGGAAGCTAACAAACTATTTTGGTTTTGGTAGTCGTGCGGTACGGTTGCTGGATAATTTTCTCTCCGAAAGGTGCCAAAGAGTTTTCTCCAATGGATGTAGTTCATCCCTTATGCAACTCAAGCAAGGCGTTCCTCAAGGGTCGATATTGGGTCCAATTCTATTTTGTACATTTATCAACGATCTACCGTCAGTATGTAAGCATTCTTTTGTGCACATGTATGCTGATGATGTACAATTACACCTAGCCAAACCATTTTGCAAGATCAACGAACTGACCCTACTGCTCAATGATGATTTTCAACGCGTCTATACTTGGTCAGTTACAAATGGACTACAACTGAATCCGACTAAAACTCGAATAATTCCAATATCTAAAATAACGTTTAACCTAGATCTTCTGCCTGACGTACTTCTTAACAACTCGAAAGTTAAAGCCGTAGAATCTGTTACTAGCCTTGGATTTGTTATTAGTCGAGATTTGTCGGGTTATAATAATACCACAACATGGTCGTAGGTCGTATCTACGGATGCCTTCGTAATCTTTGGGTTAGCGCTTTTTTTACTCCACTTAAGACGCGACACAGACTAGTTATTGCCTTAATTCTGCCTCTGGTTACATATGCCGAAGTAGTATATAGTAGCTTGGACTCATTGTCCCAGCGCAAATTACAAATCGCTTTTAACCATTGTGTGTGGTATGTCTATGGCATTCGTAGGCTCGAACATATTTCCTTCTACACCAGGGAACTGCTTGGGTACAGCTTGCAACAATACCTCGATGCCAGAAACTGTGTTTTTTTACACAAAATTATTAATAAACGCTGTCCGCCGTATTTATTTAACCGACTCAATTTCACTCGATCTTCTAGAACAACTAACATAATCTCTCACCATTGGAATTTTCTTAATTCCTCTCGTTTATTTTTCATTTACACTGTTAGGTTGTGGAACTCATTACCATCATCTATTAGATCCATACGTAATAATTCTCTGTTTAAAAGTACAGTCCTACGACATTTCTCCATACACCCGCAATAAACCTATACTATCCTTCCATCAATCCTTATCATTTAATTTTAAGTATTAATTATAATGTAGTAGCCGTAAGTCAACTTGAATTCCAATATTTAGTTACTAAGTACTAAAAAAGATTTCTATCTTAATGTACATTAATGTACGATGAAATTCTTTATTCCTGTGAAAGTACGTTCGATGCCATTATGTATGGAACTCGATTTCTTTTGCATGGCCACCACGGGCACGCTTGCAGAAGTCCAGACACTGAACCCAATTTTCGACGGTTTTCAAGCATAAATCGGCCGATACTGCTGCAATTTCACATTCGATATTCGTACGAAGTTCATCAATCGTCGCTGGCTTGTTGGCATAGACCATAGACTTGACGTAGCCCCACAGGAAATAGTCTAACGGCGTCTAATCGCACGACCGAGGCGGCCAAGCGACTGGACCATTTCGTGAGATAACACGTTCTCCAAACTTGGTTTCCAATAAATTGATTGTGACATTCGCTGTGTGGCTTGTGGCGCCGTCCTGTTGGAACCACATATCCTCCAAGTCCATATCATCCAATTGGGGCCAAAAATATTCGGTTATCATTGAACGGTAGCGATCCCCATTCACAGTAACGTGCCGGTCTTGATCATCACGGAACAAGTACGGCCCAATGACGCCGCCGGTCCATAAACCACACCAAACCGTAATTTTTTCGGGATGCAATGATGACTCATGGAGTACATGTGGATTGCTGCCTGACCAATACCACATATTTTGTTTATTGACGAAGCCAATCAGCCAGAAATGAGCCTGAAGATGATTTTTCGATGAAAATCCGAATCATTTTCAAGTTGTTGCTCAGCCCAATTCACGAACATACGACGCTTCTGGTGGTCAAGCGGTTTCAGTTCTTGTGTCAATTTAATCAAGGATGTAGGCCAAGATCTTTTTGCAAAATTCGCCACCACGACGTCACAGAGATGCCCAAACGCTTGAGAACGACGTGTGAGAGACATATTTGGGCTTTCTGCAACTGAAGCCTCAGCGGCAGCAATATTCTCGACACTACGGGCATTTCTTTGTCTCACTGGCACGGGAACATTTTGTACTGTGCCTGTGGATTCAAATTTTTCCACTAGACGCTCAATTGTCTTACGTAATCCTTTGAAAAACCTCACAGTGGTTATAGTCGAACTCGAATATCCTCAAGCACTCACTCCCTTCGCAATTAAAGAGCCTGAAATACTCGTATCTCAATGGATTACAAAAAGTAGTTTACAAGACAATTTATGTTCTGTTTAAAATAAAGTACCGTCATTGTTCCTCTTGTAGACGAACACCATTCAATCTTACCCAACATACTCTCATACTCTCTCCAGGATATTGTAGAGGAAAAAACCTTTCTACAAAGGACGAATTCATCTTAAAATACGAACCCATAAAATAGCATCCTTTAGTGATTTAAGATCATTTTCCGTTAGTGCTCTCACACAATGCAATCCACGTTAGAAACCCCTGGGCCCCGTCTAACTAAAAATGCAATGAATTCTTCCATTTTATGGGAGTGAAACATGCTAACTGCAAGATAGATGCGACTTGTGTATCCTGGCTAAATAAATGCCACAAAAAGAATACTTCTTCTGGTAGTACCCTCTCACCACAAAACACTACGCCCTTCCTTCACATGGACTCAAATAAATACTCCTAGCTGACAGGTTGCCTCCACCATATTGGAATTCACTTCGCAATACCGGCATTTACAGGAGCAAATTAAAAATATGAAAAGGAGCTTGTATTTTATTTATGAATATACTTTCACTCCTCCAAAGGACATTCGCTAAAATTCAATCTCAAATCAGTTCAGCAAAAAAGGTTGTCTTTTGTTTGCGGTAGATTTTCAATCTCCTTCCAAGCTTAGACTTGCTCGTTGCCTCAAAGGATATGAGTAAGCCGAATTAAAACATATGCAAATACAGACACGGCAAGGACATCTACACATGTGTTCATTGTCATCGTAATTCGAGAAAAGGAATTAATTTTTTTAATATTTGTAAAAGGACATTACATTTTTGAGATATTCATACTACCGATTCCTCATATGTCCTCTGTTTCCACATGTCCTTTGAAATCGACAAAATAAAAAATTGAATTGTACTTGTAGTACACACGGATACAGAACCAAAAGTGTGGTGGGGGTAAAAAAAAAAACTTAAATTAAATAAATTGAAATTTCCTTCAGGACATGGCGGAAACTCGGAGCATCAGAGCAGCAAAAGAGTAGAAGAAAGGACTTCAAATTTGAAAATCGAATATCGTAAATCAAATTTCAATTAAAATCCTTTAGCTCGGGCTCGGTTGTTGCGACATCTCAATGAATTAAAATATCCTTTCTAGTCCCGGTCGTCTCTTCTCCACAGTTGATGGTATTTTACTCGTTTGTTTGGATTTGATTTTTTTGTCGTTCGGTCGTTCTTCTCTTTAGTCGCCGGAGATGTCTGTTTTCGTAAGGATCAGGGGAAACCATTTTGTTTTGTTTTGTTTGATTTTTTGTTTTTTGTTTTTGCCGTTTTGGTACACCATTTCGGTGGTTTTGTATAATTGGAGAAATGGTAATTTAGATGAAACGTTTTGGTGGAAAGGATAACATATTGGGGCATGTCTTTTTGCTTGGATTTTGTCTTGGGATTAGTTAACGACGTTCGACCTCCTAATCACTAGATTAGATTTCTGGGAGGATCCCATCTTACAAAATTATCTGATCATGATCTGGTTTGGTGATGGACAATTTTCGGGCAGGATTACTCTTGTAAATGTGAACACTCTGCTCCAGGTATGCAGTAAGACGGTCATCAAGAGTAGTTTTTTTTCTCACCTTATTAACGAGCATCTTCTGTGGATTTTAACAGATTTCTTGTAAAACTAAGAAGGGCATTACTTTTTAGACTTCAAAATTCTGGGAGTCGTATTTATCCTGTAACTAATATACTCGTAGAATAATTGACTTGTTTAGAAAAGGCTTTTTATGCACAGGTTAGACGAAAGGAGGAATCATCTTCCTTAGCTTAGAAGATTTATTTTCTAAAATTTATACATTTCAAACTATTCCTGTAGGCAGCCCGCTTTGATCTATTGTTGAAGTCTACCACGTTGATTTGAAAACATGGAGGAACGAACGGTCCAGACCTCAAAGACACCACATTATATCTTTAGAAGACTGAAATAGCCATGTTCGTGTTCAAGAAACACCACAATGAAGATCAATTGATTTTGCTTTAACAAAAGTGGATCAGGCATACCTCAGGGAAGCCATCTTGGTCCTACACTACTTATTTGATGGTTTTTCTGTTTTTGAACAGTGAACGCTTTTGCTAAAATACTTATTTAACCATGGATTCATATTTTATTATTCAATAAGTAGGGGATGAAATGTAGCCAAGCGGTTGTCCAAGTAGTCCACTAAAAATTGGGTGATGACCTCTTACATTTGACTGATCCCGAGGCCAAGACTTCTTCTTTGCACCTTGGCTGAACTTGAGTCTCTACTTTGGATCAGGTATTCCGACGACCATCATTAAACATGGCATAATGTCATTTTGGTGTCATCATCGCACATACAATGCACAATTCGCATTTATAGATCTTACCGCCCTTCATATAAGATCTCTGGGAGCTTTTTCGAATGTGACCCGCCTTCCACACAGTCGTATTGACTGTCTTGAAGTTCAACAATATTCCGTTGTCGAATGTCTAGGAATTTTTCGTATATTTTTACAGTATGTGGCATTAGTTTCATCGATAAAGGTAGTGTCCGACTGGATTATTGGAGAAAATCCCTCAATCAACCCCTTCAGTCGAAGAAGAAAACTAAATTGGAACTCACATATAAGTAACAAAATTACTAAAGCTACAAGCCATATACATTCCATTAGATGAATTCTTGGCAAGACATGGTGGATAAAACGAAAATTCACCAGTTGGATCTATGATACATAATGTTAATCAGAGCGATCATCGCCTAGTCGTCAGTAATATGAAGAAGGAAGACTGGAACTGCAACGTCTTCAGAGACTCGTATTCATAGATATTTCCGATGCTATGTGAAGCTTTCATTGGTCTCCCTCTAAATCACATATATTTTAATAAAGTGGCAACATAGAGTCAGGTTATTATAAACAGGAAAGACCTAACTCACTGTACAATCGAACTTCGCAAACTTCATCTCAGAGATTCCTGAACCCAACATGATCTTGAGAGTAAATGGCCGAATACCAAAAACATTATCCCAAACACAGTAATCCCAAATTGACAAGCATGAGACTTTCAAAACCCTATATCAAACCTTTAAGGTACCAAGTGGTATGTGTATGGATAAAAAGAGGACACCAGGGTAGGTCAAGTAAAAATGGCCCAAAAATAAACGTTGCAAGGCAAATGGGAAAAATTCTATTCCAAATAATTTGCAAGAATCATCCTTGGAATAAGAGTCAATGCGCCCCTATCAATATACTAACGGACAGTAAAGGTGCATTAAAAGCATTAAGTTCATATCTGTTTGACTCCAAATCGGTGTTTATCAAAGAGAAAACAACCCAAGTTCTGTTGGTTGCCTTCGCACAAGGGCTTGAAGTAAATGAAAAAGTCGATGAAAGACCGTATCCATATCTCAACTTCAAGAAAGACGATATCAGAAGTCTGGCTAACTTTTGAACGGGACATCGTAGCCCGCTTCGATGTCACTTACAATACATAAACGTAGAATTAATCGGAAAACTGAGTGTCGCCTTTGTATCGAAGATGACGAAGCCGCAGATTGGGAGACATTACTTCTTTTTGACTGAAGAACTGCAACGTACATATCACCATCAGAGTGATTATTAAGTTTAGTAAGGAAGTGGAGGCTCATCTGGCATCTTAAACTGACTTTGTGGCAGAATAGATCTTTTAGGTGGCCGTGTCCACAAAAAAACAAAATTGTGTCACGGATCGGTAATTCTTGCAATTTCTAGTGTCCATCAACTGCATAGGCATCCGATCGCCGCCCGTCGTAAGCCATTTAAATCCAAGATTATCACCTATACTATATATATACTTCGGATCTCAGACTCGACTGCATGCCTTTGGTCCATTCTTTTTACTGTCGGGTCCTCTTCGTGCGCGACAGTCGAGGGAATGCTCGTAGTATGCGAGAGAATTCATTGGTTAATAACACGTTAAAGTATTTTTTCCGTCAACTGTAAATTTCGTTGTTCCTCGTTAATTTGTATCCTTGATAGACTTCAATATATGTAGGCGATTGAATCAGTTCATAGTTTTTCTTGCGGTGGGGTGCGCTTGCGGTGTTTGAACGTTGCACTTCCGTTTCTCGTGGTCTGATTATAGGCTGTGATCCCGATGCAACCCTTCTACAACTATCGCAAGTTTCCGCCTCTGTTTTGCGACGTTCGTAGTCTAGTTCATTATTTTTGCTGCACGTAATTTAAGCTTGAAAGGCTTTCCCTATTTTTCCTGCCACAGCCGCTATGTAAGCCCTTTTATCAACTCTACTCTTGAAGATTCTTTCCGGGTATATGGAAATGCCTAAAAAATGAGAATGTTCTTCCTTTTCATCCTACTTACATTCCTTCTTTCCAAAGTCATGAAAACGCTGATACACTCATACACTCTCACTGACGGGTAGCACGGTTTTCGTAGCAAATAGTCCACCATTGATTTGATGGCATATCTTACCGAAAAGTAGAACCATAGTCAACACCAATCTAGCGACAGCAAAGTAGTTTCACTTGATGTACTTCAAAGGTATTAGACAGAGTTTGGAATAAGTCTGTTATGTGCATTTGGGATCGGTAAATCTCTTCTGAAAGGATTACAAATTACCTCGGCTGTAGAACCGGAATGGCAGTGTATGTTACGTTCATTACGATATTAACAGCGTAACTAACATAAACAAAGTTGGGTTTAGTACTTCCAAAGCACAATGTTGTCTGTGATTATTAAAGCGAAGATTAAGCAGCCAGTAGTTATCCATGAGTGGTAATTGCTTTTTTGGGACGTCTGTCAATGATAATCCAAGGTGGAATGATCACATATTCCAGGCTTCAATATATAGGACATCACTTACCGACATCTGGTCAGGTGATTCTACTGTCCCTCTGCACTTTCTAGATAGGCTTCAGGTGAGGTAATATTTTTCGGCGAACTTTTCGCTTGCCTTACCTTGTTCTTTCGCTTTTTTCACAGCTAATGGTCCAACAATGTTGTTAGTATCGACCCACCCCTTCAAAGATTAACAATAGCATCAGTTTCGCTATAAAAGGTAATCATTTTATTGTCAAGCAAAGCTTCGAACCTTTTCTAATTGTCGTGCTTCTTCTCTAAGAGGAATAACTTGCTGGTATTTCATAAGCCCTCGAATTATATATTACCAATCGCTATAACTTGCACGCATAGAAGACTAACGTACATCGTTATCCTCATAATCCCATGAGCGAACGTTATTTAAAGAGAAACAAAACCGATAGCTAAACTAAACTCCTTTGTCATTATCAACGAAAGCCCTAAATAAATCCGGTTCGAAAAAGGCATTCAAAAAAGATGCAAAAACACCACCATCATCGTTAACATCGTTGGTATACTACATGTACATACGAGTATATCATACCACACAGATCTTTTTGTTTTTCAATGTTAGAAGGATCCGTCGTCATCCTGTATAAACGATCGAGTTTAGCATTAAGTGTAAACCTAGCGACAGATTTGTGTAGCTCATCTTTACCTACAGGCTGTACCGGATAATGTGTCAAAGTCTTTAATGGAGATTCCTTGATATACGAGTATTTTGAGAAAAAAAATCCTATGGGTTAGAGGGGCGTCGCAAATGCATCCCCTCCGATATACAGAGATTTTAAGCAAAGTTTTACGCTGCCCGGTTATGACTTCTATTGAAAATAACATCTTTCAAATTCTTGAGTGTTTGGAAACAAATGAGGTACCGTTGACCTCGTAATTATGAGAACTTTAATTGTCTCAACTAAATGTTGCAATATAATTAATGTGTCAAAAGTTATTAAAGACGGAAGTGATTTTTTCTTTTTAAAACTTAAAATTTTGACTTTCTCTTAATTTCTTTTGGAAAACTATTTTATTGACGCCCGCCTTTTTGCTACTCTGAAACGTGTACGTAGTATTGGTCCATCCTGTCCCATCCACGAATTTTCTAACCACTCTCCAACTGCATGGCCATAGTGTGCGGGGGCGCCATCCTGCTGGTACACAATGACTGTTCTTTGTTGCAGTGGTATACGAGTATCACATAATAGTTCTGGTAATTTGTTTCTCAAAAATTCCAGGTATATATTCGAATTAAGCTTTGGTGGAAGCCGATATTGGTGTTACCCAATATGATTGCCCACACACTGACTTTGAACTAATACCGAAAAGCTTTGTGTTTCATGGAGGGGGTTGCTTTCTGCCCAGTTAACATGTGTAAATTGAGGAAATTAGTGATTCCATCCCTGGTGAATTGGGAATCCGTCCACAGAATCTGTTATTTTCAGCAAAGTACCTTTCCAGAATGTATTGTAGTTGGAGTATTCCAAACGCTTCTTTAAGTCACCGGGTTACACAATAGCTTCTGTACCGGTATGATCTAATGTAAGTCCTGATTAGATTGAAATGTTAGATCCCAAAAAAAAAATTACAAAGTCAACATTCTAAGTTTTAAAAAAAAAAAGAAATTACTTTTGATCCTCTATAACTTTTGACGCATTAATTAGAGGGCAACATTTACGTTGAAAGGAGTAAAGTACTTATAATTAGGAGTTGAAAGATACCATCCATACATCTCTGTATCTCATAGGGGATGGATTCCCAAACTATACAATTTTTTTCTCAAAATATGTCAAGGAATATCTCCTTAAAATATACAGCAATAGTGTTTGAAACCGCACTGATGGGGTCCAACCATATTAGCGCTTTCAAGATCTATTGTACATGGGTAATTCTTGGGTTGATATCCAATCGACTGCAACACACTTATGCCAGCGCTTGATCCAATCCTCGAAACATTTTTTAGATTCGGCTTTTGGATACTCCACTTCTCTAAGATTATAATTTATAAGAATAACCACTACAGCTTCCTGCTAAAAATAAGGAAAAGTTTTCAAACTAGACCAACTTGTTCCTATAGCAGACGGTGTACCACGAACCTCCATAGAATGACAAGCAGAAATGCAATATAAGTTCCAGTCTCAGAGTGTCATATATACTCTGCGAACTTTTGGTAAACTCACCCTCGCAGTGTTATTTTGATGGTCACGATGGCTTATTTAAGATTATAACCATTTGGTCTTCAAACCTTTTTTTAGTATATGGTGCCTTGAAAGGTTCAGATAACGTTAAAATTTTAGTCTGGATATGGCGCAACAACATTTTGAAATATCTCACGTTCTTTGATCTTATGAATTTGGACCGATGCTGCGGGTAGATATTCCGTCCCATATAAAATTACCACCATATGTCAGGGAAGTAATCTCCAGCTCAACATTCTTAATGGCGTTTACGAGTACATGCATTTCGTCAATAGAAATTTTATTTACCTTTGTTTCATCAATAAGTAGTATGTCGCTACATCAAAAGTAGTTTGTCCCCAGAAATACGTTCAAAAAGCCCAGCCTCGCACAATCCCAGATGATCTTTCATTAACACATAAAAATAAGCACGAATTATGTACCCTGGCTATAGCATACGGTATACGAGTAAGGGTGGTTCATTTGGCAACGAACCATATAAGTTTTTTTTCTAATTACCATTGATCACAAAGTTCTCGGAATTTATTCAGAAAATTAAAAATACAAGTTCATTCATCTAAATCTATATTGTCCCCTTCAAAGTAATCCCCATCGACTGCAACACACTTATGCCAGCGCTTGATCCAATCCTCCAAACATGTTTTATATTCCGTTTTCGGTATGTCCATCAGTGCTTCCTGCGATTTTTCCATTACTAGTTACTACCTCTCGGCTGTTGAAACGCGTTCCCCGTAGTGGTTTTTCAACTCGATTGAACAGAAAGAAGTCACAGGGAGCCAAATCAGGTGAATTCGGTGGCTGTTGGATGGTATTTGTTGCACTTTTCGTCAAAAAAATACGAATAATGATGGCAATGTGCGACGGTGCAAAATCATGGTACAAAATCCACGAGTTTTCTGCCCACAATTCTGGTCTCTTTGCTTCACGCAAACGTCTCATAACGCCCAAATAATACTCTTTGTTTACTCTCTGGCCTTCTGGAAAAAAATCATGACGCATTACACCGTTGTAATCCATGAAAACCGTGAGCATTGCCTTCTTTTTTGACTGAAAAGGACGTGGTTATTTTGATCTCGGCTTATTTGGTGAACGCCATTCACTTGCCTGATGTCTGGATTGCATGTCGTGCTCATAAACCCACGTCTCGTCTCCAGTAGTGATCCTTTTGATGAATGTGGGATCGGATTCAGCCTCGCAAAAAATCATCTCTTTTGCGACGTCAGCACGGTCTCTTTTTTGCATGAAATTGAGGTCTTTTGGCACTAACTATGCTGCTACACGATGGAAACCCAAATCATTAACCAAAATGTCTTGGACGGATCGATAGGCAATGTTCAAGTCCTCCGCTATCTCTCTTGTGGTTATTGACCAACATTTCTTTTACTCCATCAATGTTTTCGTCGGTTTTCGATGTCGATGGTCTGCCACTGCGTTCATCATCTTCAATTGACTCACGACCACTTATGAACCGCTCGTGCCACTGGTAAACGCCCGTTTACCAGTGTTTCCAACGTTCGCGCACCATTAAATGCATTTTTTACGAAAAATTTAATACAAGTTCGTTTTTGCAAATTTAAATCCTTTTCTAAAATTGTAAAAAATCGCCAACACACACAGAAATAGATGTACTCTTCGCTACGTAACTTTTCCAAATGTCAAGCTATGACGCTAAGATTTAGAGGGAATGTCAACAACAGATGTACTCGTACCATCTTAACAAAAAAAAAAAACAGAACTCAAATCGGAACAATGGGAGCGCCACACGGTCATCATCTGGTCTAAAGTTTCACTAGAGAGGTTATGCGACTTACCTTGCAAAGGGATATATAGTATGTATGAAAAACATTTTGTTTGTAGTATAGTTTCGACGGATCAAATCATCACATTTGATATAGAGATGTTCAAAGTGGCATGATTCCACTTGACCGATCTCCAAGAAAATTAAATGAGTTGAATGGGTTCAAATAGCTAAACTCAAGCATTAAGGCTGCACTGACGACGTTGGATTACTATCAAATGATAATAGATACGAATATCAACCAAATAACGTCCGACGTGGTAAACGAATAAAAACGACATCATGTTAGAAACAAATACTGATGAAATCATTAACCCCTGAAACTCTTGTGTACTGTCATAGATCTCAAGAAAAGGGCGAGAATCCATGACTTGCCGTACATACTAGGTGGGGTGAAAAGTAACTTCCTTGGAATGAAAAAAAATTGTTTTTATTTTATTCAATATAGTCCCCTTTTAGCTTGATACACTTATTCCAGCGATCTTCTAATTCAAAGTAATTTTCCGGAAGGTCTGCAAAATACTGCTCCGTGGCGTCGATGATTTCCTTGCGTGAGCTGATTTTTTTTATTGATGAGCCATCTTTTGAGGTTTGGGAAGAGATAATAGTCCGAGGGAGCCAAATCGGGCGAATACGGTGGATGCGACAGCAATTAGCCGTGGTTGCGATGCTCTTGTGCGCCGGCGCATTGTCTTGCAAAAACAAAATTTTTTTTCGCTTCATGTGAAGGCCGTTTTGCAGCGATTTCGGCCTTCAATCGCTCCAATAATGCTCAGTAATACTCGCTGTTGATGATTTTTCCTTTTTCGAGGTAGTCCACGAAGAGTATGCCATGACAATCCCAGAAAACCGACGCTCGGCCGCTTCGGAGCACTCGTGCCGGCTTCAGTCCATTGCCGGGCACTCATTCTGTTCTCTGGTGTGTAATAGTGGATCCAAGTTTCATCAACAGTTACCAATCGACGCCAAAAGTCCTCCCGATTCCGCATCAGCAAGTCCAAACATTCTTTCGAAGTGCTCTCGCGTTCGTGTTTTTGGTCAGGAGTGCGGCACCCAGCGGCAGGATAACATTTCATATGCATGTTCATATATATGTACTCAGTGTACTCAGTACACTTTCCGGTCAGCCAACACCATTTCATGTCCTCTGAAACCGCATCGGAGGGCCTGCCGCTGCGGATTTGATCGGTAGTGGAGTTGTAGCCACCACGAAACTCTCGAAACCAATATTTATCCAACTTTTCTTCGTCGTTTTGCCTCTCAAAAAATAATATTTTATGAGAGAATGAAAATCGTTTTCGTCCACACTCAACATTATGCCAAACACGTCAACAACAATCAGCTGTCAAAACAAAACTAAGGACAGTATCGCACTAAAATTTGGCATGTCTGCCTAAATATGAACGTACTTCAAGGCACCATAACCTTTTTTGCAGTAGCAGCGCATTCTGGCGATCAAGGAGGTTACTTTTCACCCCACCTAGTACTCATAATGGGAAATAAGAAAGCCTTCACAAAATTGGTTGAAACATTCATTTCTCGATTTTATTTTGAGCTTTTTTCTTTATTTAGAATTTTTATAAATATTTTTCATAAATGGTATATTATTTGTGTTTTCTTTATGGAAATGTTAATTTACACTTTATGACTTTATATTATCGGGTTCTTTTTCTTTCCTTGTTTTATTTTTTATTTTTTTAAATAACAAAATAGAATAATATGTTTTTCACACACTAACAAAATAGGTTTGAGTTACAATTAAAAATATCGTTATATGTATTTACATTTTGTTGGTTTCCTATTTTGTCGAATGGGAAGAGGGTTAATTAGTAAGCGTTATTTGAAAATTTGATATTTCTCTATACGATTTTCCATTTTCGATTCCGAAAAAAATGTGTGTAAATATTTATTTTGGATTTTTTGTTTTTGTTTTAAGACTTAAAAATATCAAGCTTTTCTTGCGTATACATGAATTTGTCACTTTAGTTTTCGTAATTTTGTTATAATGGTATACTTGGGTGTAGCTTATAGATTAATTAATCACTATACAAGTTTTGTTTTGTTTTTTTTTTACATTTTAGCATAATGGAAGTGTTTTTTTTTAAATTTTTTTCTTAAAGAGGAATTCAATTTTGGTTTCCTTTATTAATTATAGTGTTTGGTATACATTGGTTTTTATTGAAATTTCTGTTTTTTATAATTTATTTATTATTTTCAATACTTAAGTGAGGTTCTTTGTAAGTGAGTTTTGTTTTTTACGTATACGTTGAGTCACATAGGAGTAGAATGTTTTGTTGTAGGCAATTATAGAAATAAAACTGAAAAAATGAAAACACAAAATAAATAAACAATAATACTTACGAAATGAAATTCTCCAAAAATCAAAACCAACAAATTCTAAATTCAACAGGAAAATAAACAAAAAAGAAACGAAATTAAAAAGAATCTATATATTTTGGCACAGTTTGATGGTGTTTTTTTTTTCTTTTTATTTTTAAAAATATTAAGTACATACTTACAAATAAAACTTTCTTACAAATTAAATTATAAATAAAAAATATTTCTTTTTCTGTATTTCTTTTGTTTTTTTCTACATACAAATACTCTTACTGGAACATTGAGAAAAAAAATCATATTTTTTTAGTTAACCACAGTTTTGTTTGTTTGGAAATTTATTTTCTTTTACTTTATAAGATTCACATTTTTTTTGAATTTATTTTTTTATGAACATATATTCGATGTTAAATGTGTTTTTTTTGTTTTTGTTTAGAGATAAATTTTCTTACTGGCTGATTTTAAAAATTACGTATACATTCTTTTGTAGAGTTTATTTTTTGTTTAATAAATAGTGTTTTTTATTTTTGTTGTTGCTTTGCTTATATAGGTTTAGTTTATTTAATTTAATTTTATTTTCTAACGAGATAAGTGTAAACTTACATTTTTGATTTGTTTATTATGTGACACTGGTTTTGTTTGTCGTTTAATTTTTATTTAATTTAAATTTACATTAGTATGCTTTTTGTTTCTATAATTAATAGTTGCGACGAAGCAGTAAATAATTGCTTATCTTATGTCTAATTTTGTTTCTACTTGAGAAAAGTATATATTACTTCGTATCTTGTGAGATTAAAATTGTATTTTATTTTCTTAGGACTCTTTTAATACTTAGTTGAAGTTTTTCGTTTTTGTTTTATTAAAGTGTAATCACTTTTTTTTTTATACAGAATTTCTATACATATTTTACTTATACAATATTTATGAAGTTTCTTCTATTGTTTTAATATTTTTTAAGGACATAACTTTGTTAGTTTGTTTTTTATTTGATTGGTTACATATTTTGAAGGACGCGGGAACAAGTCAAGGATGGAACAAGGAGGCGCAAGCGTGTGTATTTAATGTGTAAAGTGAAAAGTCAGCATCGATGTGATTACAGTGAAATCAATAGTCTGTAAATGATTCTACACGATCATCGTAATGTCAAATAGTTTGATGGAAATTGTCCCGTCGGCAAATTTCCTTGATGAATTTTATGCTCCAAAACTCCAGGCGATCCAGCGAAACGGATAGTACGAATTAGGAAAGCCATCACAAAGATGAATAAATTGATCTTAAAATTTCAGGATAGTAGCTACATCAAGTTGGCTAAAGCTGCTACAACCACATTAAGGTGACGAACTATGCACAAGTAGCCCAGCACCGAGAGAATGGAAGTAAATTCTGTGAACGTGCCGCCTATCTAGAACACCAAAGTACTTTGACATAGTGTTGCAACAGAAAGGAGTGAGGACATTTTGAGCTATCGAACTAATGCGAAGACAGCCATGGAGGAAAAAATACATACTAACTCGTGGGAATTAGGCATTTTAGCCATTATTACTATGTCGTTCACTAAGCACCAGGAACTAGCTGAAGTTATGTGAACAAATTTCTAGAAAAATTCTATTAACAGTGACCCACATAAGAAATAAGCAAACGATCCTAGTAATCGAACAAAAAAAAGGATAGAACCGGGGACAAATCGGTATGTTTCACTGTTTTATCGTATAAAGTCAAAGGCGACATGAAAAACTGTAACATCTACCGATCCCCAATCCCCAATCAAGAGGAAGCGATTGATGAGATACGTTACGTGTTCGTATACACAGGGTTCTATATTAAATGCGCCACATTTTTCCAATAGGGATTCTCTGAACTCACATACATCTTTTGACACATCTCATTTTTGTTTTCTACCACTTATTCATGGAAAGGTGAACGCTTTAACAACGTTTACGAATCATCAAATTTTTTTTCATTAAAAAGAGAGGTCAGGTACGTGCGTTAATTCCAATCTTTTGTTGTTCTAACCATCCAAATTCTAACAAATTCAAATCGACTTATTTACTAAATTATGTTGGCGTGCCAGTGAGTCAGTGAAACGCCAGAAGTGAAGAGAATATTGCGCCTGTTTGCGAGTCGGTAAGTCAAGACCGCAATCAATCAATTCCGTGCCGTTCTCAAGAGCTGGGTATCTCTCGAAAGTCCCTCTGACGTATAAGACCATATTGACCCAGGAGCTAAAGCCAAATAACCATCGTGCAAGTCGAATATCCGCTGACTGGGTTCTTCTATCCTTAAGAAGGCGCACTTTTGTTTAAATGACAGCATTTGTGGTCAAGCGAACAGCCGGTTATGTACCAATAGCAATCACTGTATATGAAAACGTTGACGATTTTGTGTGGTTTTCATGCCGGAGGTATGTTGGGGTGTCATACTTTTTCCAAGATGATGCCGGCGAGTTGTTAGAGTCACATTAGCCAATTTTTTTTGGGATAAATTGGAACTGGAAGCTTTGGACGATATGTAGTTTCAACAGGACAGTGCCGCATGCATCAACTTATTGAAGAACGAGTTTATTTTTCTATGGCCCATCTTATGAAGACCTCTTTTGTCGTCGGTAAAATTTTAAAGTGTGTGGCTCGTAAAAATGAACTCGTGCGTAGCAGATGTATTTTTGCGGGGTAAAATTTTACTTCGGTTCCATATCGTTGCAAGACATATTCTGTATTGAGTGATCTATACGAGTATAAGGTTTGTTTTAAGCTGTATGCCTTGGTGCTCATCCACGAGAAACTGTCTATTACAGATCTGAAGGTCAGAGAGATTTGTGAAAAACTGTGTGAAACGATTAATGAACATGAAAGCGTTGACAATTTACCTGAAGGGTGAAAAACAAAGACCATTTCCAAAGCAACATAGCACTTACAATTTTTGAAAATATAACCAGGTTAGCGTCACAAAACCAAGGTAAATGCTATACCAAGAAAGTCACGAGCTGTATATCTTCATTATTTGCAAAATCAGTTGAGAAAAAGATTTTGATTACCATACCGTTGCGGGCAAGCCTTTAATGGGCTCATCGTTACAAAGATCTAGACTGGATCAGAATTTCCTTCACTGACGACGCTTAATATGAATGTGTATGGTCTGCATGGAAAGACTCCTCAAACCAACAATGAAACAAAAATGTGCGTGTTTATGGCTGTTTCTGTGCGGCAGGATTCAATCGAATGGTGATCTTAACAGTGAATCCCGATGCTTTAAGAATGACTCAACTGCACAAAAAAGGATTATTGGCATCCGCCGAAATTCTGTTCAGACTTAGATACCCGAACTGGCTCCCTCAAAAGGACAACTATCCGACACTTCACAGTCCTAAAAGAGGAAAATTACTTCAGTGTGTTGGTGTGTTGGATTGCCCATTTTACCCCCACAATGCCAATGTGATTGAAAATGTCTGGGACTTACGAAGCCGAGGATCAAAGGACAATAAAACAGCTTAAACTGTTTTTAAACAAAATCGGTGACGATTACTGCAATAAGTCCGTGACTTTTTGAATTTCCCGTATCATTATTTAAAAAGGTTTCGTCAACTTCTATCTGCGAAGTGGACTACTTATAAATTTTAAGCAAGCTGCGTCATTTAATCAATTTTATCGGAAATAGAAAACAAGTGTATTTCATCTGACTACTTTGAGGGAGAGTTTGGAGTCGTTCAACAGCAATCCTGAAGAGTTTTTGCGCTGTTTCATAATCGTAGGCGAAACATGGATTCACGACAAGATAAAACCAATCAGCAGTCGAAAGCAGCAGGGAAACACGGCGAATAAGGCCAACGTGGGTCTGTTGACTTTTATTGAAAAACACGCGTCATAATCTACATCGATTGCCTACAAAAGATGAAAAGCAATCAACAGCAAATATTATGCCAACTTTTTGAACTGCTTCAACGAAGATTTGAAAGGAAAACGACATCATTTGGCCATAAAAAACGTGCTCTTCTATCAAGACGATATAAGGGTAGTCAGATATTGGCCTACGAATTCCCCCTTATCCGTCATGTTCTTCAGATTTAGTAGTCAGTGACTATTTCCCGTTTCCTACCGTGAAGAAATTTGGTTCCAAAAAAGCATGGACTTATTCGTAAGGTAACTGAAGTTCTAATTCCAGGTCACGGTCTTAGGAAATATCGAAAGTAGAGTAATTAGATCACGCAAATGCAAAAACATCAGCAAACTGTAGGCCCACATACGATGTGATCGGAAATATAGCGGTCTACTGAAGGCATTAAGCTTAGCCAACGGCACGAGTTTCGCAATAGCTGCTATGAATTCGTAGCAATCAATACGGGTTTGCACACATATTTCAATGGAAAGACTATTTAACGCCATTGTCTGGACTTCCTGAATTAACTCGTCTACGCACGCGGCATTTGCAGTCAAAACCTTGCATTCTGGTATGTACTCAAATCAACGATCACTGCACAGCAAATATGAGTAGGAATCAAGCTTGGTTGGACACCTTTGCAGCATCTTTTAGACGGTTGACAGGAACTCGCAAAACATCCCCAGATCAAGTGGCCCGGATTAATGGCAACCATATACGAATGCATCTAAACTCAAATCAACGTATAAGCAAACGAATAAATAATCAATTTGGCCAAATATATCCAGAAAAAAGCGTACTTTTCTCTGTGTCATATCGTAAAACATTTTTTGCAACAAGCAAACCAGATTCCATCGATTTGCACCAGTTCGGACGGATTTCCATCAGTTTCTGCTGTTCCACACTAAAACCACTCAATTCAAAATTACCCGCCGATTTTACAGCACAAAAAACAACTCAGCGAAACCTATAAATTTCTCTTCTACTACTTCTCCGCTTTTCCTAACTCCAGCGAACCCCTAGTTCTTTGTATCTCTGATATTCGAAACCCATGCATGAGTGTTTTATTTGAGTGGAAAGCAAACTATTCATCCACTCGATGAATTTGCGGAGATACTCATCAGCTACAGAGCGGAAAACAAAAAAGAACTTTTAAAATACTGGTTTTATGGTTTTCCAATAATGATTACTCCTCCTACACACACACATGCTTAACCACTTCCAAGAGCAATACCTCTCCGTTCTCTTTCGCTCAAAAAACAGTGGAAATGAATAGAAAAAAAAAACTCAATCAACCCGCCCTTCTTTTTGCTCTTTGTACTCTCACCAATTGCATTTCGCCTTCCAGAGACTGGAAAGAGCGAAATAGCACTACAAAAAAAAATCACCACAGCATTGTTGGAATTTGGAATTTGAGTGGGAGTGGGGTGTTTTTTTTTGCATTCTCTTTTGCTTTTTTATCGTTAATCGATGAGTCAATGGAGAGACGGAGGAGCAAGCTCAAGCCCGTGGTAGACTTTTGGTTTTTTTTGTGTGGAGAGAATCTTATATCAAATTCGATTGACCATCAGACACCTGTCAAAGGAAGGATTGCGGGAAGAGGGAGGAACGATTAATTATGGCGGTATGCGTCATATTTACCTTTTGATTGTCAGACGTACTTAGATGACAGCTGCTTGGCCAGCTCGGTGTATTTAAGGAACTTTGACTGGACGCTTTCATCGGCTGCGGATGTCGCTGGTGACTGTGCCGGTGCCGGTGGTGGTGGCGGAGGTGCTGCCGAACCGGGACTTTTGGCCTTTGGCGAGGGTGGAGGCTGCGAATTAACTGATGAAGATGATGATGATGATGAAGCGCTCATCATTGATTTGGTGGTTGACAGGAGGAGGGGTTCAATGCTTGCGTCATCTTTGACGAAGTGCACCTTCGATAGATGATGGCGGTAAGCGCCTTTCGAACAAAATGGCGTATCACAGAAAGCGCATTTGATGACAGAGTCCGAAGTGACAACGGCGTCATTGCAGGCCCAACTGAAGGCGACCATGCCACTAGGTGTGCCAGAACTTGTTAGACCGCCATTGGGGTTCGAGTGGGGATGACTGCTGGAGGAATTTAGACGAGTATTAGCCGCCGGCGGGTTATCGGTTTTTTCGCAAAGTTTTTGTAGAGCAGCCAGGGGGTTGGCAGAGGACGTTTTCTTGCTGCCCGTTGAGCTTTCATTGGTAGATGGTGGCGGACCGTGTGAATTTAAACTATCAAACATGGATGACAGAGCTGTCAAACTACTACCAGGAAGTTTTTTGTCAGCACAGCCAGCTGAAGAACGATCGCTGGACGCTGGACTTGGAGCAGGACTAGGCGCTGCAGAACTACTTGGAGTTCTATTCTTGCGGAGGTCTAATTCTCCACCACCATCGGAGCAGGGTTCCATGTTAAACTCCTTTTTCACGGAGATTTTGTTGTGACGCTCTGTATCTTCTTCTTCCTCATCAGCGGGTTCGTACTTTACTTTGACTTCTTTGTGCTCGTTCTCCGGTGAATATAGCGCTTTCTCGGGCGTTCTCCGTGGGGTTGTTGGGGGAAGAGGTGTACTGATCTCTGGTTTTCTTTCAGGAGTAAGTGATTCCATGCGACTGCTACCGCGATCGGAAACGGAGCTTGATTCGGAACCACTTCTTTCTCGCCGTCCACCGTAGGGGGATGGATGATGCTGTTGATACGATCGGAGGATTCCCATTGTCTGGGCATCGATCAAGGGTTTTGTGTAGTCCACACTTTCATCAATGCCGAGGCGTTTGAGAATGCTAGCGCCAAGTGGTGTTCCAGAGTTATTTGGCGCATAGGGCGTAGCACCATGTCGTGATCGTGTGTCGAAACTCTTCTCGATCAGCTGCTCTATGGCATTCAAGACCGACGGTGAGGATGAAGTCTTCTCGCCTTGACCAATATTCATGTCTTTGGGGATAGGTGACGGTAAATGGGGTGAGATATGTCTGTGTGTTGAGGATGTGGAAGCTGGTGAGATACTCTTCAAGCCATCACGGCTTCCTCCAGGTGTTGGAGGACTGGTAAGCGAACCATCTGGGGGTAGAATGCTGTTCTTGATGCTTCTTGGTGACGCATTCGCAATGGCACCACCAACGCACTGGCGTATGTGGTCGACAAACAAAGCAGTTTCAATTTTGTCACCACACTTTTCGCATGTGATTTTCGTTGAAACTGCCATTTGCTGTTTGAAGGGATCGCCGTTTTTGAAATCTTGTTGGCCAGCAGCACGTTCTAGCTCGAGAAGCTTGCGAACGGGAAGTGACTTTTTGCGTTTTTCGCGCGTCTGACGCCTTCGTCCGCCGGTTTCGGTGATTGAACGCATTATATGCTCCTTGTAGTGGGCGTTCTTAATCATGTGGTTACTGAGATCTTTGAGAGATGAGAAAGCTTGATCACAAACCTTACATGTTAGTACCGCCGAGACAGTACTATTTGTTGCTGATGGAGGGCCGCCTTGCATGCCAGGAGCTGGGCCGCCCATCTGTGGTGGAGGACCTGCAGTTGTTTGAGCACCCCCAGAGGAGGATGATCCCTTTTCATCGGATGATTTCCATGAAATAATCTGCTCCTGTGAGATGATATTAGTGTAGTGCTGTGTTTGCTGCATATGATTTGTCATTTCAGCCAGAGATCTGAAACTCTGACCGCACCACATGCACTTAAGGATTTGGCGCGTCTGTTCTGCGCCTTTACCCAGCCAAACATCCTGTCCGCGAACCAGTTTCCTTGGAAGTGGCATTGTTTCTTTGATCAGAAGATTTAAATCGGACTTGTTCGAAGCAGATGATGACGAAGTTACATTTGAAGGTGCGGACGATACCTGTTGATGCCGATGATGATGGTCATGTTGACTTTGTTGAGATGACGGAACACTTACTCCACAATGTTGGGTCTCTTTCATGTGCGTAGTTAGGGTTGCTAAAGTTGGAAAACTTTGCTTGCACCAGACACATTTGAAAACATCTTTCACTGCATCGGCTCCTTTGTTGAGCCAGTGCGATTGCCAAGCACTATGACGTCCAGTATTAGCTCCAGCACCCCCGGTTGGCTGAGCTGGTGATCTCATATCACCACAATCAGACCCTCCCAATCTAGTCATTTCGGACATTTTCTCTAGCGCTTTTGTAGCATCATTCGGCACCATTTTGTTCTTACCATTCCAGTCCAAGGGTAGGCTACTCTTTGGGGACATGCTAGCTGCTGCCACAGCGGCTAGGTACGGATTGATTGGTGGCACCCAAGCTGCAGGTAGAGGTTTATAGTCGTTTGGCCTTGAGAGTTTCCTTGGAAGAGGAACTTCTTCATCTGTGGATCGCTTACGAGTGCCAACACTCAGATCCAGCGGGCTATTCACATCGCCAAGTGAGGATGGTGACTCCGATCCACCGTCTAATTTGGACAAATTTACAGCATCACCGTCGTCCTTACAGCTGTCTGCATCTGAATCTCGACGGCAGCGTTTCGTACTAAAATCTAGTGCTGGTGAATCATCCGGTGCTGGAGACTGCATAGGCTGCAGCCTTGGTGAGGGTGTTTGTGCTGCTTGTTGCACAGCCAGACTTGCTGCCGCTGCCAATGGATTGCTAAGAAGAAGTCGATTTTGTTGAGCTGCTGCTGCGGCTGCATTTAAATATGCTGCCATTGCTGCAGACTGTGGTGGTAACAGTGCAGCCGCAGCTGATGGTGGAAGCGTCGCCGGCAATGGTAATCCAACTGGAGGACTATTAGGTGTTGGTGTTGGGGCCGCATTGCTACCAGAACAATTGGAATCATCCGACTGACAGCGTCCTCCTCCAGTGGAGCCTGTTGAATCGCGGGACTGACATCGTGGGCTGGCAAGTTCACTGCAAAGAGAAAGAAGTGCAATTAAGAAAAAAAATTCTTTACAAAGTTTTCAAGTTTTTTGAATTTTCTTTGACTTGCGGAAGTTGATGTATCTTTCGTACGTTTTTGCCGGACAAAAGGTCATCAACAAAAAATCATTTGATAAACTGATACCTTCTTAAGCTCACAAGACATACTTCTGGGTTGCCTCTAGATTTGCAAATAGCGGTGAGGCAACGTCAATCTATCTATTATGAAATATGATCGTACGATCAACAATCAGCCTTCTGTGAATGAGTTTCAAACAAGTCTCGATCATCTAATTATCCCTGACTTAAGCACTGTCTAAAGACTCTGCCATAAAATCCGTCTCCCCATTAATCAGTTCGTCTTGGATGGAATCAGTCACATAAAATAAACTGGATTGACACCCATGGCGCTCAAGTAGAAACAGTAGAAACAGTAGAAACAGTGGAAATTAACATTTTCGCTTTAACAATTCGAATCACGAGCGAACATTAAATAGCGTCTCCGCTTCGGACTTAAACTGTTTCATATAAACATTCATCAGATAAATTTAATCGGGACAAGGTAATTAAATTTTAATTATTCCCTCTCCAATAAAAACGCTGACCGAAGAACAAATATTTGGCAATGGTTTCGGTTTGAGTTTTGCTTTAATTGTGTTTTGAAGAACTGATACCTGTTTTGTCACTCCATAATGAGTGTTTTAACTGCTGAACGGCTGACAACCGATTGGGCGTTAGTTGTAAGTTTGACATTTGTGATTTGTCGGAATTCATGTGCTGAAAAGTTGGCTGAAATTTATTCAAAATACGTGGAAGGTTTCTGCTAAAAATAGAAAGTACATATTTGAATTTTCGTTTTAATAAGCTTCGACTGGCAACTATAGGATCCGTCATTGTTAGAATACAGAAAGAGTTGGGAACTTGTGTTCATCTTTCTTGCTTGACTGCTGCTCATGTTAAAAAAAAATTTAACGCTGAATCGTACAATGATCCATGGGTCCATGGGCTAATGATAACTTGTCGAACTTCTACAGCATGTTAAACAATATAGACCCTTCGCAGTACACAAATACCTGTATATTGACGTCACATCCAAAGAACGATGGTGAGACAAATTATAGGGTTCATGAACTGTAGACGTAGCTAAGTCATTAAGGTCACGTTTCTGAAAATAGTGATGATGCTGTCAGAAGAAGAAAAGGTGTACATGCATACACTTGTTCCATTCCACAAATCAGCGACAAAAAGCGTGATTTTCGATGAGCATGTCGACGACAATATCACCTAACTGATACAAACACTTTTTACAAGGACAAAGAGGTACTCTGTCACTACAAGTCTTTTACGCCACCTAAAACTTCTAAACTTATCTTTCTGGTGAAGGGAAATACCTTAGGCGTGTTCAATAAGAAGCTAACTTGGAGCGTACTTGTCCCACAGGATTTCAAAAAGGGGGTATACTCAGGTTGTCAGTGTTGTGAGAGGTCCAAGATCATAAAACATTTTCAAGTTAGGTCTATAAGACCTTAAGACTCCGCAGAAAGCGCAAGTCTTCATCAAAAATTCAAGATGTCTAGGTAATTATAGTCAGCTAACAAGATAATTCACAATATGGGTGCTGGGGCATATGAGTTCAGGCAAGTGTAGACGTTTGGAAACCCACTAACAATGTTTACATTACCAAGAGCTTCAAACTACAATATTAAGCCAGCAAGAAGGTGCCTGCGGAGTGTTCCGACGCATCTTTATTACACGTATGTACAGATGCCAATAGCTTCCAGGTCCAATTAAGATTCCGCAAAACTTTACAATAACCATATCGACATGGTGATAGATCGGGAAACTAAGACAGTCTATAACCTGGATTGGGCCAGCAGCGAAACAATCAAGTTCGTAGCGAAGTGCTTGTCTTACCTCCCAGTGGTGATCCCCGGTAACTACATGAGTAAACCCTTACTTATGCAAGCAAAAGCATACCCGGCCAGTAGCATTATATTGGCCTACGCCGGAGGAGATTAAAAAGATTTGGCGAACCAACAAATGGTCTCCGAGAGAAATGGATTCCCTGTTGACGACCGTTGGAAACGTTTAAAAGACAACGACCTTCGGTTCTGTACGTAGAATGTACGGACTCTTAACAGACCACGCACAGCTGAGCAAGTACCAGAGGCCCCTGAATGCTATCACGCAGAAATGCGATGGGATGATAAGAGAGGATGAAAACTGTGATATAACATATACTATGGTGATTGCTATAAGGACAAGAAACATCTCTTATTCGGATGCTGATTTGCCATATGCGGTAGATGAAGGCAAGATATTTTGAGCTTCCGACATCTGAGGGAACATCTTATGACAATCCGCATAAAAGCTAAATTCGCTAACAAAAGACTAGGGCACGCATCCCTTATGGAAGATAAGGACAAAGCCACCAAAAAATGTTTCTACGAGCTCTTCGATAAGGCAAATAAGCAGTGTCCGAAGTATATACAATTTTAACGTCAGCATAGGAAAGAAAGACCTCTTTGGTAGGACAGTTTGTAAGCATAGCCTAGACGACACAGCGGCTGGCAACGGACTCTGGCTTATTGACTTTACCGCGGGACGAAATATCACTAAAAAAAGTTTCCTCATTGCAATATGCACAAGGGGACACGGTGGTCTTTAAATCATGAAACGCTAAATCAAATTGATCAAATTGATTCACATAGACGTAAGGCATGCCTCCAGTATTCTGGAAATCCGAAGATTCCTTGCATTCCCAAGCGAAACAACAAATAAGAACTACTGTGCGAAGATATAACACAGAAAAGCTGCAATCGCAAGAGACCGCTTGAGTCTGGGCCGAACGCGTATCCTGAAATATCTCAACAACTCATATGCCACCAGCATCAAGTACCAAAGACCAGTGGCAACATTGCAAACGTGACATAAGAGACGCCGCAATCAACGAAATCCCTCAATTGATGAGGAATGCCAGTAAGCACATGCAGCTAAACAAGAAGCGTACAAAGCGGCACAGTACAGATGGACTAGAGCGACTCGTGAGCACTGCGAGCAGAAGAGACAGAAAAAACATCGGATTCTCCAGAAGAAAAAAAAAGGGCACGAGAAGGTCGCAATCAAAGATATTGAGAGAATGTATTGCAGGAATAACAACATAACTCTAACCAACAGGTAAAAGCAATGTGTCAAGGCAAGAAGACCCGTAAAGACGCCTGTAGAAATGAAGAAGGAAGCCTTGTAGTAGAGTCACAGTCGGTGCTGAGAATATGGAAAACCTTTTTCCGCAGCACAGTCCATTCATTCAACTTAGACGATGATAGCCAAAACTTCCGTCCACCATGAGTGAGGATAGCAATATGTAAGATGAAAACCAACAAAGCGGCTTGACCTGACGGGTTAACAGCAGCGGTATTAAAAGCTGTTGTGGAGAATGTGAATGTGGAGAGCATACTGGTGTATGCTCATTATATACACAAACTCATTTCTCAGATCTGGTTAGAAGTGTGTATGCCTGATGAATGGAATCTCAGCCTAATCCACAGACCCCCTCAACTGCGGCAACTACGAGTATAGAATTATAAGTCTCCTCAACATCGCATACAAGATTTTATCGACCATATTGTGTGAACGTCTGAAACCCTTCGTTAACAACCTGGTTGGCCCATAGCAGAACGATATCAGATCAGGAAAGTTCATAAACGACCAAATCTTCGCACTCTGGCAGATGTTGTAAAAAACTCAACAAATCCAAATCGATACCCGATCGATCGATACATCGATTTTAAGGCCGCATATGACAGCAATGCTTCGAATCGAACCCGGAGGTTTTGCAATAGAGGGAAACCTCGTCTTATGTGGCGCACACAAGTAGAAGGCGAACTCAACCGACTTGGAGCCCGCAACTGGTGGCAGTTAGCTAAAGACCAGGCTAACTGCAGAGGCTTGTTAGTTGAGGCCCAGGTTCACCCCGATTTGTAGTGCCAGGAGACCCACTTCAGAATACGACTCATGGAAATCAACTTATCTTACCTTCTTATTTGGCGCTACAATCCGAGTGGATAATAAAAAATAAACCTTTCCAGTAAGCGCGATGTTTGACCAACTGCCTCCAGTTTGCACTGCAAGATGGTTAAAGTCCCCTTCAATTTGTGTCATACTACCTAATACGAGGTCTTTTTTACTGTGTTGCGGTAGAAATTGAAGACTTTTCGGGCCGTGGCGCCAATATCCATTATTTCTACAAGCCCTAGCCATCTCAAGTTACTGATTGGCACTTTTATGACCAAATCGATATCGCTATGCAACTCGTACAATTCAATGTTACGAGTTTACGTCCTGCTTGAGAGACTAGTAATCGGAACAGAAAATCTCCGAAAGAATTTTGTGTTCAAACCAACTAATGATATTTTCACCCATCTGCGCTAAAGACCAGGCATCTGCCTCTATACCACAGAAGGGGACAGGGATAATAGTGTTCTTATATAGAGTTTCTTTAGAGGTCTCTACAAGGCCTTGTTACAATTGTCTTCGAAGTTAAGACAGATTTCTGATGAGATGTCGTTCCCATGGTTAATTGCGGAGCCGAGGCAGGCAGAGATCCAAACTACCTCAAAGTCATAGCTGTCTATTGTGATGTTCTATCCAATTCGTCGACGTTGCTCAGCTTGTCTATGCGATTGTGTGATCTAAAAGGTTTCGGTAAGTTTGTTTTTTTTTGCTTTACGGGGCGTTCTCCATCCTCATTGTGCATAATCTGATGAGTTTAGGATGAATACGAAAACTGGGCTTGTTCATCTCTATATATGTGGTCTTGGAATCTACAAAATTAAGTATCGATCTCGACTTTGAAAGTTTTCTCTCAGATCTGACGTAGTGCGAACATTTGGTTAACTGTCACTTACCACAGTGATTCAAAAGACAAGATCATGTAGGCGATGTTAAGGTGAATGATGATTCTATAGTTAGCGCAGTTTATAGTATAAAGTCTCTACCAAGCCATATCTCGCCGCCTTATATAGTTCGGTAAGTACCTCAAGTTAAGATATTGATATCTTTTCTTCATATTGGTCGGGTCGACCGAAATGCCGGCCTTCATCGATTGCATCGTTCTGCATGACAGCTGAATTTGTATCGTCCTCGCCGATTGCAAAAAAAGAGAACACTTTTACCCCTTAGATGCGCAGTAATGAAGAAAGAATTACCTGACTAGGCTAAGCTATCATCAGGCAGCAGAAATATGAAACATTAAGTCAAAAGCCTCACTAAGGCTGACAGAAACCTAAAAGCAACTTATCCTCAAGGCCCAGTACAATCGATCTCTTTGATTGTAATTCAATAGCGATAGTCCTTTTTACATCTTGCAGAATTCACCTTCATTGCAACTTATCTGTGGTCTGGGCTAAATTGTTGGGCCTTTATCCCACTTTAACTAAACACGATTTTTGAAGATCTAGATCTTCCGAAGCATGGCAATATATTTCCTTCGTTATTAGTACATTTCGGATCGTGACCTATGTCCACATGCCTTCAAGAAACCGCATAAAGGTTGATTAAAACATCTGAAAAGATGAATTCGTTCGTATATTTTCATTCTATAGCTATCTTCATCGATCAGTAACTGTTGCAGTTTCACGTGACGAAATTTGCCTTTATGCAGTGAAAGGAAACTCTCTCGCAACTAATCAGGCATCCGATCGTTTCCCATGATTGCAAGCTTTGTATCCATTTAAACATTTGAATGTGGAGGTTGTAATGCTTAAAGGCACACGTTAGAATGAGCTTCTTCATATTGATCCTGGTTTCCTAAAACGCACACTGTTCAACTCCAACTTATCTTATGTTAAAGTGTCTTGTGCGTTTTTCACTTTGGAATTGTGTGTGTTATGTAAGTCTTCAAATTGGAAAGTACGTTGCTATTCAATAGCTAGACTTCAATATTCTTATCATTACAGTTGGTACACTTGCGCTATTGCGGCGTTGGAACATTGTATTTTGGATCACCTCATACTTCAGATGTCAGGCTTTCATTTTTAAGAGGTGGTGGCATTTTCACTTCACTTCAGAACTGCATGGCGAAGAACCTCGAAGGGTTCATTTCTATTCGAGGCACTACCATTATCTAATTGATTGAGAACTCCAAAAGGCCCCTCGCCTATTCTCTAGGCTAAGAATCTGCTACAACTCTTATGGCAGTAAAAACCAAACCTCTTTCAAACTTCTTTGTCAAAGACATCGAATTGTTTCATCTTCGGGTGTGTTCGTTTGTCGCTTCTTAATCACTAGGCCGAATTTACTATTTTTGTTTTTTAGAAGACCTTCAGATCTTTTTACAGCTAATCCTAATATTGATGTCTCCTTTTTGAAGACTTCCGGCGGTGGTCCCTTTTCACATGCTCAGAACTACTCCAAACTTAAAAGGATTGCGGTGTTGTTAGTGCACTGTCTATATATAATACGTCTAAATGAACTTAAACTGTAGGTTTATTGGTAGGGACTACTTTTAAATAAAAATGTAGTTCAATGTTAATTATTTTGTTATCTGTTCCCTGAAATTTAAATGAAACTGATCACTGGATCTGAGGTAATTTATACACTCGAACAGTGCGTCCCAGTACCAGGTGACAATCGGATCGCAGGAAATGAGATCGCTGATAAACTTGGTAGGCAAGACTCAGAGGAGCTTTCGTACCTCAGGATTCAAACTTGTGTAAGGGCTTCCATAGTCAGTTGCATTTTGGTTGAGTATACGAGTAATAGCAGATGGAATGACTTTTCAGCATACCAGCAGACCAAACAAGTATCTCCCGATATCTCAAAAAGATCAGCGACTTTCCTGGTATCACTCACTAGGAAAAATTGTAGACTGTTTAGTGCCATTGTGACAGGGTACTACACTTTAATAAAGCACCTAAATATGCTGGGGATCAGTGACACACCACTCTTCGACCCTTGCTATGAGATTGTCCATGATTGTCCGGATTATACTCGCATCAGGCTACAGGTGCCCGTCACTGCTGATGATGTAGTGAGTGGTGGTAGATACTGTAAGCACTTTATAACTGAATCGTTTACTTATCTCTCTTAGAAAGACTGAGAAATTTCATAAAAGAAGCATACAAGGGATAAAGTAGACTACTCCTTTATGGAAATAAGAACACTGAAGTCATTGATCAAAAACCTAAAACAATTAATTAAAGAAAATTACAGTAAGTCTGTAAGTCTGTACTGGGGCAATAAGATTCGGGCTATAAAATCCAGTAGTCCGAATATGTTCCCGCAGATAAATAAATTATTTAGGCGGAAAGATCATAATGACATTCAGTGTGTCCGAATTCCACAAACGACAGAAAACAGACAGACACTACTGACCGTTGGCATAAGTCCAGAGAGAGCCGACGCAGGCGACGGTCTTTTCGTGGTCGAAGACCCACAGGAGAAAGTGGATTTGCTGGGAGCTTTTTTCGAGGCCGTGTATACGGTGAACAATCCGGTTTACCGTAATCACGACATTGACAACAGGGCCTATGTAAATCACTATTATCTGCGCAACGAACTTCAAAATTGGCGATCTGAGAATCACGGTTTCACCGTATTTAGTGAAGAAAACGCTGCAAACGTTATCATCGCCAATGAGAGAGCTTCCTCGCATTTGTTCGTGCGAAAAGATGAACTCCTATGCATCTTCGAGTCTCTGAAAAACAAAAAGTCGTCGGGAGTAGACGGTATTCCAAACGTCGTATTAAGACACCTACCCTTGGAAGCAGTGGATATATTTACTACGCTGTTTAACAATGCGCTGAATAATGCATATTATCCGACGCATTGGAAAATAGCAGTGGTACATCCCATCCCGAAAAGGGATAAAGTTAGAACTAACCCTGCAAATCTCCGGTTAATTAGTTTGCTTCCGAATATTAGCAAGGTATTTGAGAAGGTGATTAATAGAGCTCTATTAAGGTGGGTTGAGGAAAATAATATAATTCCGGAAAATCAGTTTGGTTTTAGGGCGAGGCATGACACTATTCATGCTGCGTCAAAGCTGGTCTCCGACATACAATGGAATAAATGCAAGAACCAGTGTACGGGTGCCTGCCTCGTTGACCTTGAGAAGGCCTTCGATACGGTATGGTTAGAGAGGCTTTTCTATAAGTTGACGAGAATGGGTATGCCGAAACCTCTGCTATATATGATTTACGACATGCTTATGGGAAAGAAGTTCGTTGTTAAATGTAACAATGTTATTTCGAGCAAGATCTTTGATATTAAAAACGGCTTACAACAGGGGGCTGTGATTTCTCCGATACTGTTTAACATTTACACAAGTGAAATAGTAGGTTCCCTCAATCATGACATAGCGTACGCAGACGATTTAGTGGCGTACAGATCAGGTCCAAAAATCGAAGTCATCAATACTCTTCTGCAGCGTGATTTCGATCATATTAAGGCGTATTGCGATGATTGGAAATTGAAAATCAATTTTCAAAAGTCGGAAACAATCTTGTTCAGAACTCCATTGAGATGGGCTTCTAGGGATACCAGACATAACTGGCGAAATTTGGCCATCATTGGACAGCACGGACTGCCATTAACGGTGAGAAGCGTAGTGAGATACCTTGGTATTTGGCTCGATAAGTATTTGTATTTTGACAAACATATAGATGCTTGTCTTGCTGGAGCCAAGAAGGCTTTAGCCCTGACAAGAAGGTTGTTTCACAGCAGTCAACTTGTCTCCAGGGTGAAAGTCATATGCTATGTGGCCCTAATCAGGCCAGTCATCGCGTATGGTTGTCCCGTGTGGTTCAATGTAGCGCCGTATCAGATGGAAAGGATTCGGGTGTTTGAAAGGCAGTGTCTTAGGACTTGTCTTGGCTTGTACAGAACACCAGAATCAGAGTACAAAAAATATTATCCCAACAAAGTCCTTTACGATGGGGCTAATCTGAATAGGATTGACAATTTCCTGATTAAGGTGATTCGAAGACACGTTGCAAGGGCAATGACCAACGATAATGACCTGATCTTTGGGGCTTATTACCCCAATGATATGTACCACGAGAGCTCACTCCTATCGGGCTTTATTCCGCCAGAGGCTTTTCTCCATATTGATGCTAAAGGGTTAATACAAAGTAGGGATGGTATCCCGGTAATATACCACCGCCACCGCGGTGCGAGGGACAAGCGGCTCACCTACGACGGGTATGTTGCCAATGCTCAGGAGCTCCTCCGTTTTAGTCTCGCGATTGCGGACAGGGATCGGATCGATGCCGAGAAACAGTACACCGAATTCTGGTGGCTTCAAGAAGGAGAAAGGGTGGGCTCGCTCTCCTAGATCGGTACGTTACTAAGGTAACATATTCCTCTTAGTTGTAAGTTAGATTAGGGATAGTTAGGGGGATCGCGTGGAAAGGCCGCATTTGTTAACATGCGGCCGCACCTCTGAGAAGTGACCAGTGGTTTATCGCATTGGTTAAATCTTGGTGGTACGTGTGCACGATGCTGACGAATGACGGGCGCCCGAAATCGCAATTGGGATGGTGACCACCCAGTGCGAGAGGCTACGAGTGCTCACCATCCCGATTATAGTTAAGTTAGGTTAAGTAGTTTAGATAGGTTAAGTAGAATAGGGCCATAGTTTTAAGTTTTACATAAAACTACAAAAAGATATGGTATCTAAGTTTTTTTCTAAAATTATTTTCTTAGAAATTTCATATATAGATAAGATTAATCGTAAGATAGTTTTAAGGTCGAAAGGCAAACTGGAATTGAAATTGTTAAGTTTAGAGCGCTCGGTAAGAGTCAGTAAGCAAGAATAAGTAACTATTATTGTCAAATTAGATTTAAGCATTTTTGTCTAGAATTTAAGTAACAGCGAAAGAAACAATAAAAATGAATTTAAAAGTTAAAAAAAAGACTAGTCCTTTATCATAGTAGTCTGTTCGGACAGAATAAAAGTGTCTTTCGTGGTTGCATGTTGCATATATGTATATTGAAAGTATTGACATTTGGTTTTCAAGCCGATCAGTGCAGGGTTTAATATTTGAAACCAAGTCTGTGCTCTTTTCTCTGTTGATCTTATGAATTTCAGGTAGGTAGGTACCTTGTTCAAAATGCAATTTCCTCAAAACCTTATTACACCACCCTTTGTGCTGTATAGTTTGTTTGTACATTATACGGCAGATTCATCTAACATTGGTTAAAAAATGGTTTAAGTTTAACTTCGTCCACCTTTATTATCTAATCATTTCCAAGCTCATTCCGACAATTTTATATATTTTTGGGGGAAATCTACTTGCTTGTCAACTTCATAGCTACCTTAAAATTTCTCCACAGCTTACTTTAAAACCTGAACTGCCGCCTTTATCAAAGAATACTTATCTTAGACTGAAGATTTTTTGATCTATGATATACATACATACATATAGTGTAGGTACCTCATGACTAGCAGCACTTTATAAGATTTTCAAAACCAAGTAATGGCTGTCTGACTGACTAAAAGCAAATTCGTGCGTTTATTACAGATTGATTTGCTACAGACTCAAAAGAAAAGTTGTTGAAGGCTGAGTCCCTAAAAGATTGGTTCAGTACAACACTTAAATTGTACACGTATATAGTAGAAAGAAAAAAATCAAGATCACAATGGTCGCGGTGATATAGTGGTTAAGTTTGTTAGATACTACGCCAGAGGTTCGGGTTCAATTCTCAGGTGATATATCGAAAAACAGAAAACAATAATTTTTGACTTTAATATTCTTTCGACAGACATTGGAAAGTAAAATTTCCTTGAAAAAGTTTCTGATTCTGTTGCCATTTAAGATAGCCCAGCAATTGTAGGTCCCTCTCTCTTTCTCTTTACTTAACAACACAGTCAGTGGAGAGACTGGGGCATGATCCACACCAGGCTGACCCACATAATCCGATTATCAGCAAAACAAATCTTGGAATGGCAGTTGCGATAGTTCTGCAGGGGTTCTAACTATATCCTGTGTATCTAGCAAAAAGGCCAACATTACGTGTGCAAGAACAAGCCCGGACTGCAAGGCTGCCCTGTTTTGTGGTCTCACATACCTCTGTTGTAATTTCGGAGATATCCTTGTGGCTTATTACTGAAATTCTGCTTACGATAACAAGAACGTGAGAACCAAGAACTAAACTGACACCAAAACCGAGATGTGGGTTGTAAACCAAGATAACAGATGAGTCTTGCTGAACGTTGAATAAATTTCTCATATACACAGGCGACTGATTGAATTCTCTTTATGTGTTTCTAATTTAGTTACTCAAGACAACAATTTCATCACGCAGTGACTGTCTGTCTACGATTTCAAATGAAAATCAATCAGTAAACTCCCAGTTCAGAACAACTACAAAAGAATAACAAAAATATCACTTCTGACCCCATTAAACGGTTATCCACTTAAAAATCAACAAATTTGAATCCAAAATCTTTATAATAAAAGAACGAATTCGAATTCGAATTCAAATTCAAATATATCCCCGGCCAGTTCCCTTCTTCACAATGACAAAACTTTTTCTTTTTGATAGCTGTCATGTGATAGAAAAAGAAGAAGAGCAAAAAACAACATCACCAACGTCTCCCACAAAACAAATTGCTATGAAATTCCTTCAATGAGGTATCCCAAAAATATCCACCCCAAATCCGTACACTAAATTTCCACTGACACCCATAAACTAAAGTCATGTTACCTGTCACCCCAAAAAATACGACCCATCTCCTGTAAGTGACCTTCAAGTCGCATAGTACTCGAACCTACTACCCAACCCAACCAATAAATGTTTTAGCAAATTTTTTGTCTGTTTTGTGTGTTTTTGTAATTTCATCAAATCAATTTCAAAAATCTCTTAAATTTAAATGATTTTTTAAAAAAAAAAGAAAAAAAAAACGTGCGCCTTCCGTCAAAACATAATTATGTAGCTATCATTGGAAATGACACCCCCTCAGTATTTTGTTGGAAAATATTTATGAATTTTTGTTTTAAAAAAAAAACAAAAAAACAACGACTAATCCCTCATAAAAATTAGAAATACAAAATCCAATCACATTTGAAATCACACAACTAACCTTGCATTCAACGCCTGCCTATAAATCTCCAACATAACAGCCTCGTGCAGCATCATTCTTAAGGCGCGAAATTAATTCGATTTTCAAAGTTTCCAATGAAATTTTTCTTATTTCTCCGAATTTTTGATTAAATTTCCCCAAAAAAAAACTCTAGCTGATGGTGAGCATAGTACAGACAGTACGGATTTATAAACACTCGACTAACTGATTTGACTGATTCGAAATCACTTGTGAGGTATCTTTCAATTTTCGAAAAACCCTCATAAACAAATTTGTAGATTTCTTTTTCGAATTAATTTTTGAAATATTTTGCTGTTTTGTTATTGTTGTTTGCCACCGTCGCGCTGTTGATTGTTGCACAGCAGATAAATCACAAACACAAATTCGACTTAAATAAAAGTGTGGGTGGGATTGAACACAGAAAAAAAAAAAACCGAAAAAACAAAATCACTTTCGTATCTCGAAAACACTTCACTCGGAGATAGATATGTTTCAATGTGCTTTAGAGCTGATTTATTAGAATATTTCTTCGTTTTATTTGTATTTACAAGAATAGATCAAACGTAAACGAAAAAACAAAAAAACAAAAACAAAAATCACAGAAAAATGTTGTATTTCAGAGAAATTATGCAAAAAGCCGAAAATTTGTTGAAAATTTATTGGAATTCTACGTATCTTTTGGTTGATTTGATTGTAGTACCTATCTTATTGGAATAGTGTTCACATTTGTCTTATGTGTCGTATACTGTTATCACTGTTAGAATTGATCCTTGAGATTGTCGCTAAATACCACACGGGTAGGTAGATATCCGTTAAAGTTGCTTAGATACTAAAAAAAAAACAGAAAGACCAAATGAAAACAATTCACTGTGCTGCTGTTGTTATTACTTGGTTTTGACTAGATATTGCACTTGGAAAGGTACCTACTCGTACTTTGCTATGCGTGTTTGTTTTTTTTTTTTATTGTATTTGTTTTTATTTTCTCTGCCGTTTGTTGTTTTTGTTTATTGGATTCAATTTCAATTAGTAGTACACCGTCTATCGTCTATCACATAATCACACGATTGATTTGCTAGTGATGTACAACAACAAATCGTTGGTGTATTAGTATTTCGAATTGAAATTGAGAAATTAACGTTTATGCCGAAGTAGAGATTGGTGACGATGTTGTTGTTGTTGGTGTTATTGGGATTGTTAGCAAAACCACTGACACTTGCACTTGCACTGATACTGTTGTTGTTGTCGTCCTCGTCGTCAACATAAAATCTCGACATGATTACGATGAAACGGACTGTTGTCGACTAAAAAATCTTTTTGACACTGACATCGTACAGACTCGATTGTGTAGTGTATACAATACACCACTGACACAACTGACACAACTGACACCACTGCTGCTGCCGTTGTGTACGGATACAGATGTGGGTATTTGGATAGGTGAACCCCGTCGTAAACGTATGGCGCTGTCATTCGAAAACGAAACACAAATACGTGTTCTCTATCCTCTCAGCTAAAATACATTGTATGAGTGTGAGTTGAGTGGTATCTATCAGATATATGCGGTGTGTGTCAAGTCAGTGTCGAGTTTTGTGCAATAGTGTTTGAGAGAATGAGAGTAGCGTGAATGATGTCGCGTTTGTTTCTGGACGTCCTAATAATGATTGTTGTGTTTGAATTGAATGATACGGCACATCACATGCCTTTCAGGGTTTTTACTATCCCTTGAGATACGTTAAGGGATCGTATCGTATGCGCAGGATTTTGTATTCCAATTCTCTAGTAGTTACTCACATTTCTCTTACTAACACAGCCACTTGAAATTGTACTTTGAACACACGGTTATTGTATTTGAATAGGAATTCTTGTGTCGCTCTCGTTTATCTTCACAGCTACAAGCAATTGCAATCAAAAGAGATTTATGGCATTTTCAAAACAATTGGGTATCTCTCTTACTCCGATGTGCAGGTCGATATTTGTATCTCGTTCGATAGCACGTTTTTCGGTTTAATATGAATCGGTCGGACATGTGTGTGTGTTAGGATAGTATCTTATTGGGAATTTTTGCAACTGAGAATTGTTAAAGAGAATGGGATATGTTTCACTTTTGAATTGTTCCGAAACTGGAGTTATTGGGATCTCTTTCGAAGAGACGATATCACTCTGAAACACCTGCTGAAGCGGAACAATCTACAATACATAAATCATGTGCTTTTCGATTGTTTTCTTTTGAATGGTTTCCCCTCTTTAAAAGAGAATTTATGAGATTTATTGCTCTGCAAGAGATGCAGTTTATGAGTATTTCTTTAGAGAAGCATTTCGTCTCTTCGGATTTAGTATGCATTTTTCTGTTTCCGTTTAATGGCAAAGTGGTTAACACCTAGTGCAAGAGGCCAGCATCATCGTTCGGTTTACTTTTCTGTTACAGAATATGATAGTCTACAATCTATTTAGATACACGCTTGCATTATAAATTCGATTTTTTGATTTGTCTCATTTTCAGCTAGAAAAGAAGAAAAATACTTTCAAGCTATTGAGCGGCGAATACTGGAGCATTACTAGGCTTACGGTGACAGGCAATGATAGGTAGGTACCACGTCAATTTGTCTAGTAACCCAGAAAATTACCTTGCATCAGTACTTTTCGTAATAATCGAACTCCCGGGCTTATGAGCTAGGGTAGGTTATGCATCCCTCCTTATCTATTTTGAAGTTCATAGTCCTCGTCGATGGGAAAATATCTAGTCTAGTAAAAAACGTTGTCCTGTTCGATAACCCTAAGGTACAATACCCACCTATACGTTTTAAATAAGTGGGTTGGTAGTAATAGTAGATAATTGTGATACTACTGAGTGAGCGTGGAGGGTATACCTAACCCAGATAATTTTGGAACCAAAGGGGTACCTTGATAAATTTTTCGAGATCGGTGGTCTTCATGAGACAGAGGTCATTCAGATCTCAAGAATATTAACTGTCTAGGAATTGCATTTTTATGCGTGGCAAGGCAGGATAGTTGTAGGGAAAGAGTGGGTTGACTTTGTCAAGCTGCCTACTATAAATTCCTCGGAATCCGAGTACGGCAAGTACCACCACGACGCAGTTCCGTGGTAGATCTCAGTCTCGCGGAGCCCAACAGAATATGATCTAATGCAGTTTAGCCATCTAATTGGTAGGTGTACCCACTAACCACATTTGAATTGATCGTGTTAAAAATTAGGGAGTCGATCACTTCCTAACTGTTTAAGTATACCACGATACCCAATTTCAGTTTTGAAGACGTATGCTGGTAAACTGAATGATAATGTATGCAAACGTCCTCAGAGAAGAACTCTGCGCCAACGTCTACGCTTGTCCGAGAACAGTCTGTGAAGATGGAAATTGACTTAACGAGGAAGACTTCGCGTTGACTTCATTCATTCCTTTCTGCAATCAGGTGATTGAAGTCACTTTCAGAGACTTAAGGTCGCTTGAATGCTGAAGAAAAAATGCAGCCCGAGTAGAGTGTGATGTTTTTCATTAAATCTTTCCATTACTGAATGTTTCTCAGTCTGAGGGCAGAGTTAATCGCAAAGTTTGGAGTGTCGTCTTTGGAGAGATTCTTAATGGGCTAGTGATGCTTAAACAGGCAGCTTGTTTTGTTTTTTCGAACAGAATTGACCTCAAGACCGTGGTATAGATTCAGTGCATGACTTTTTGTTCTAGACCCTACATTTAGCCTACAGCCCTTTTGCACGAGTAGGAGACGACGAGAACTTTTTAACTTCCCTCTGCCACATTTTCTTTCCTCCTCAGTTTGGTGACCAAGATGAGGTATGGATACTTGACACTTCTTGAGGAGCTCTTTAATGTTGGAAATCAAGCTGCAAGCAGAGTTACTTGTATAGAGTTTTCCAATAAGGACTTGACAACTTTTTTTTTAAATAAAACGCAAACCATTTGAGATATTTCAAAAACTTTATTATCGGCTTGAAGTACAATCAAAACATTTCTGAATGGAACTCGACTTCGTTCATATGGCCGCCGCGGGCACGTTTGCAGCGGTCGATTCGTTGGACCCAATTTTCAACGGCTCAGCCACACATTTCGGCCGAAACGGCCACTATTTTGCGTTCAGTGTTGGCTCTGAGCTCTTCCAACGTCGTCGGCGTGTTGGCATAAACCAATGACTTAACGTAGCCCCACAGAAAATAGTCAAGCGGCGTTAAATCGCACGAACGGGGCGTCCAATCGACTGGCCCATTTCTTGAGATAACACACTCACCACACTTACTCATTATAATCGATTGTAGCGTGTGCTGTGTGGCTTGTGGCATCATCCTGTTGAAACCACATGTCGTCCAAGTCCATATCTTCCAATTCGGGCCAAAAATAATTGGTGATCATGGCGCGATAACGCTGACCATTCACAGTAACGTGACGATCGTTATCGTCGACGATAATAACTCCGCCGGAATGCAAACCGCACCAAACAGTTATTTTTTGTGGATGAAGTGGTGATTCATGAAGCACATGTGGATTTTCACCCGACCAATAATGCATATTGAGCCAAAAATGAGCTTCGTCACTGAAGATGATTTTGCGATGAAATTCATCATCTTGGCGCCATCTTCTCTAGAACCCAATCGGAGAACGTACGTCTCTTCAAATGGTCCATCGGCTTCAATTCTTGAGTCAGCTTGATCTTGCATGGGTGTAAACCAAGTACGCCATAATGTGGTCTGACCGATGCCCAATTCTTGAGAACGCCGTGGAATTGACTGATTTGGATCGTTTGCTACGGACACCTGGCCTAAACGGCAGCGATATTTTCGACACTTCGACCAACCCGTTATCTCACTGACACGGCAACATCACACAACGAATATGTAGACTCAAATTTTTGCACTAACCTTGTTATTGCCTGTCTACTAGGGCGATAATTACGACCGAAAATTGGAGTTAACGCTCTTAAAGTTGCAGTCACCGACTCCGAATTTCGGTAGAAAATTTTTATAATTTTCAGACGTTGCTCGTTTGTGTACTTTACCACGATGAAAATGTTAATTTTACTGAATAAATTGACAGTGACAGTTTGATGATTAGTGAAAGAGTGCGTTCACAAATTAAATTCAAAGTTGTCAAGCCCCTATTGGAAAACCCTTTATCTGTGAACAGAGTTTATGATCCCCTAGGAGCAAACTTTATTGAAAGCTCCCTCGATATCAAAGAACGTCACTATTGTACACTCCTAGGGATGTAGTACAATCTCAACTCAACCGATACTTAACCACGACTTTAGTGATAGTTTGGTTGCATATACCCTTTTGATGGTCTATCCAATCTTGGAGTTTAAGTTACTGAGCTGTATCCCACAGAGTCCCTGCTAAACTTAGCTTCCTTTCGAGCTATCTAATGATCTTGATTGAGACTCTATTTGGGCGCGAACCTGAAGGAAAGGTGTTTTTTATTCTTCTATCTGGTCGGCTGACTTGACCTGTCTAAATCTACCCTAATAATGAGAACTTTTTATAAGATATCATCAACTCATAAAGTAGATAGAATCCTTTATGCGATTTTAAGCAGATTGACGTGCTTCTGTGATGTATGTCTTTGATATGTCCTTTCACCTTCTAGTAGAACATATCTGTGTAGCAGCGCCTTATTTTTGGAGGAGCCGATATTGCTCCTATCCCCTTTGATCGTAGAGCTCGAGAGCTACCTTTTCTGGGGCACGGTCATACATAATTTCTATTAAATTGGTGGTTTAGTTGTCTTTGTCGAATGTCGGCCAACACATCCAATGCAAAGTGTCTGAATGTGGCTTCCTGATAATGTCCCCAAAGATTTTCAACAACATCTACTCGAGTTGATATGGATTGCAGCTGATGGTCGCCAAATTTTCCCCAAATACTTCTTCGATGTCGGCTCCTCGGAACTTTCCAACATACAACATTACGGAGTTTTAACCCCCACCGACTACAATGTGAAAACCTACGCCTGGTCAATAAACTGACAGCTCACTTTGTTAGATATTATGGAACAGTATCTGCAACCAAAATCTCATTTCATAGCTTGACCTCGAAATCTATAATTTTTACAAATTTTTTCACCAATTCCTCCTTTTATGTCCTTTTAATTTCGGACTTAGTTTAATGAATTGAACCGTAATGTGGATGATAATCAGGCACGCTCACTGTCTAGAGTCCCTGCTGCATGTGGAGTGAAGAGTCTGACGTGCATATCCAAAGTCGTCCCCAACACTTACATATATGTTATGTTCATGACATGTTATATTTATAAGCGGTGGGATAATAAATCCAAGGTTACTTTCTTAGTCCTTGCACCGAAGTCTGTAGGCAACTATAGAGGTATGCTTTTGCTGTTGGTTGGCTGGAAATTCATATCTCACCATATCTATTCCACCATCCTGATGACGATGAAGATGCCGAAGTATCTGAAAATGACATGAACTGCCAATATAGCAGGGATAAGTTTGCCTCTGACGTCGCCGTTGACTGCATCAAGTAAATTTCTTCGCTGAAATGTTGGTATTATGCACTGAATTACATCTAACTGTGCTTGCACATGTGAAAGCGTTCAGTTACGTTTGCATGGTTAGACGTAACTTATTGAAAATTTTGCAAATTATGCTATACTTTGGTGTTCTCCATACTTATAAACTGGATATGGTAGTGTGTGGTGGACTAGGTCCAATGTCTTGTTAATGACAGCAAGAACTTGTCCCATAAATCTTTTCTCGATTTTGGAGGCGATAATGCGTGATAAAATTCTAGTAACTGTTCTCAGTACTCAAAGCAACTGAGAACATTCCGACCTTCCGGACATTCATTCCAAAAAGATGTTAATAAGTCGCACGACAATGTCTACTTGAAGCCATTTCATGTGATTTCACAGCCGTTCACTTGTCTTTGAATTGATTTGTTAGCTCCTACGTAATTCTCAACTACATCGCGGACCTAGTAAATGGTAGAAATAATGGAGGTTCATCAAACTGGCCACATCGACACTGTGATTTAAATATTACCTATCTGCAGAGTATCCTTCACATTTTCTAGTGTCCGCTCCTCGTGAGAGGTAGGACTTTGAATTGTATCTCACATACGTTCAGATATGATTTGATATCGGAGAGAAATCCCTATTGAACCGTTAGTAATAGGCCATCCCAGCATGTTGTATTTCCACCAAAGTCAATCTCAATTCGAATTTATCTTCAATTTCCGGAAGTCTACCCTGAAAACGGTTTCTTTTACAAATCTCTTAGTATTACCCTTTTGTTTCCATCTTTCGTATGGAAATCGCAAAATTTAACAACACGCATCATTTGCCCAAAACCTCACGACCAATTATCAACAAATTTAGCACCCGTGGCAGCCAACTTTACCAAGTACCCCCAACTAAGAGATCTACAGTAGCACTCAACTATTCAAACATTCAACTTTCCGGCAAAAGCGCCCCCAAAGTAATACTCAGGAGATATAAAAAGGCAGAAAAAAAAAACAACAACTATTTCCACTTTCATATGCGGCACTAAAATATCCTCCAAGGTCCCGCTACCGACTCACCTTTAATCCGCAATAAAGTACTACCCCCCCCACTCGTTCTTCCAACGAAAACAAAAGGGCAAAAATGTTCCCTATTACCATTCACACTCACCGGCAGCAAATCAAGTCAAATGAACCCATCCACAACCAACCGAACCCTAAACCTGTACAACGGAGAACGGAGAACGGAGAACCGAGAGCCGTAGACTATACCACCTTTTCCATTGACGCGATGGTTATATGTAGGAGTACTGTTGGTGGTGGTAAGGATTGAGGTTGGGGGTGGCATCATTCAAATCTAAATCAGCCCTTATCGGTCCCTCGACAACACGTATCACTCACATTTTAGTCCCGTTTTGTTTTTATGTTTTTCCATATTTTCTACGTGTATGGATGCAGCAGCAGCACAATCCTCCAACACCACCATCACCTTCAGCCCACCGTACAGCATCTTTCAACCAGAAAGAAGTGTCCGTACTTTTTTGTGTGTGCTGCGAGCGGATCTGGCTTTATTTTTATTTTTCTCATTTTTTTTTGTTTTGTTTTCTTTTGCGGGGTGTAAATTATTCAGTAAACGAGGCATTGTAGTAAATTTTGATGAAATGGTTGAAATGCTTGAAACGGTACACTGAAGGTTTTCAGATCTACCCCCTCACATCAAACGACGCTTACACAATACACACCACTGAGACTCTGTTTAGCACTCCTTTCTAGTTTAAGGATTCCAATACAAAGCGCCTTTGGATGGCTGGTGGGGGGATGAATGGCATATGTAGGGGTTGGTTGTTGTTCTGCCCAAGATATATGGCCTTTGTGCGTGTGCTGTTGTGTGTGTGTGTGGCTGTGTGTACTTTGACAGAGACGTCATAACGGAAAATAAGTATTGACGAGAGTTTACTGTACGTGTTATGTGGAGAAGCATTTCATTTCTCATCTCAACTTAAGAGGGATGGGGGTAGCGCGTATTCCGTATTTACCTTCCTCTGGCTTCCACTCCACTGAGTAGCACTTCTAAGGTGACTGTGATTGAGAAAACCGGGACGATTTACATATTTTTAATAATTAATTTATCGTAGTCGAAAGTCGAGGATTTTTTATTTTTTTTAGATTTTTTCTGTCGTCCTTTGACAGTCAAACGTTGAAGGAATGATTTTTCAATTCTGAACACAGTCTGCTTGGTTTGCTGACGCTTATGTAAGCTTTTTTGGGTCCGTGAGAGAAGGAGGAATGTTTTGGAGTTTTGTATTGTTGCGCATCCTACTATTACGCATGTTGATGGGTTTCGTACGTTGTGATGGCTTGTCGTCGTGATAGAATGGGGAGAATGTGGATGAGTGTAGAATTGTATTTGTTGATATAAGACAAGGGGTGGGTGGTTCAAGCGAGTTTAGAGGTCATCGAGCTACATACAAATGAAACGACTCACTTAGATCTGGAATGGGATTTGATGCTCTAATACACAAAAAGCACTTGGAGTAAGCGGTATTCTAGAAAACTGCAGTTAGTTGTAAATTGCCATGAAAGGCAAGGTCCAATGTTTACATCAACAGTCAACCAGCCACGATGGTTGAAGACAGCAAGGTTCGAGAAACCCTAAAGGCTGAAATTTCTTGGGAAATTAACTATACCGTCTAGTTGATCGTAGAGATCTGGTTAGATAAATTCATCTTCCATTTGATGGCAGTGGCCACTTTAAGACCCCGTTGAGGTATATAGCATTTTTCAGCGGCTTTTGGTTCGGTTGCAGTCCTTGGAATTTGGCAAACTCGCTGCGCAGGACTAAGGGTCTAAGAGCCTAATTGCTTCAAAACTGAGTTCAAAGCTTCGGATAGGATCTGCTACTTTGTTGATGACAAAGTTAAGGCCATCCTCGACTCATCTTGCAGACGACGAGGGCGATTTTTTCCAAACTAGGTGTTGAGTTGAGTTGGTTGGGTGTTGTACGATTTGAATAGACAGTAAGCGGCGTCAACGATGCTAAATGCCGTAGCTACGACTACCTGGTCTCGTCCAACCGGAATTGCCTTGTTAAACTTATAAGTGCGAGTATTGAACAGGGGAAAATAATGTCCTCCCTAAGAAGGATAACGTACAGCGACTGAATTCCATTGATCAAAGACAACAGACAGCGTGTAAAATTTCTAAGAACAATAACTTCAACGTATATGACACTGAAGTGAAGTAGAGATGGTAGCATAAGGGTCGACATCACATCTTATATCCTTAAAGTTGGTAACTGGCTCCGAAATACACCACCCCTTTCGATCACGATGTTCTAGATCGGGTCTTGCCCCCTAAGTCAACTACCTGACCATAAGAAAACCTGCTGACGATTCAGCAAAACAAAAAAATGACATTGACGTATGGCCAGGTGTATGGCCACAAATAACTAAAAGAGACCCGAGACTGCTAAAATACATATATCACCGCCATTCAGGAATTGTGGTGCGATGACTAAATTTGATGCAGTGACCGAGAAAATGGGGAGGTGGTTTACAACTATCAATATTCGGATATTTTGCGAAAAGTTGAAAAGACGTGCAAGGCCAGTAAGAGATGAACAGAAACTTATATATATGGATGAGCAAGGAAATTTTGTAGTAAAGTCAAAGTCTGCCATAAGGATATGATATAACTACTTCTACAGACTGTTAAATGGTGGGCACGACCTAAACCCCGCTGACAGGCAGAACGAACCATTCAAATTTAAAGTTTGAAAGCCAACCAATCAAGGCAATAATATCTAACCTGAAGCTTAACAACGCTACTGGACTGGATGGCCCACCTGCCTACCTGACAGTCTCCTTAATGTCTCGTACAAGGTCTTGTCTGCCGTATTATAAGAAAGTCTGTACATCTATCTGTCTGTACAGTGAAATCGACGTGGTCAGAAAAATGCGCAACAGTCGGTTGTCGGGAAAATGAATATTGATGTTCTGGCCGGAAGAGTCTTCTATTCCTACCCGGAGTCCAACGCAGAAGAGGAAGACCTCGTCTCAACGATCTTACAGTGCGTAACTGGAGATAGACGACTGAAAACTATCCTAACTGGGGAGATTTATTGGTTTTGGTCCTAGCCCACTACGAACTGTAGCGCCATCTAAGTAAATATGAAAATAACTGGGTGTCGAATAAAAAAGGCAAATGGTGACACAGTAACTATGAAGTGAGATTTCAACGTCAAGTTCAAGATTGCGGTCAAACATGTGCGGCATTGGACACTTTAACGTTGTCATCCGAAGCATACTGTTTGAGCACAGCATCTGCTACAAGATCAGCTAGGTTTTATTTGATGAGTAGTTCATGATTAGCTGATGGCTTACAAAATATCTTTTCAGTCTGGTGGGGAGGCATCATGGGAAGGAAACAAGGCCACTATCTTGTATAAGCTCAAATAGGCCTTTATTCTTTAATAGTATCCGTGCCTCCAAACTAATTTTCTATTTCTATTTCAGATTCTGTAAAATTGTGCCTATATCTGGTCTGCCTATATCTGGTCAGGTGATACTAATATCAGTCAGTCAATTGATGCCCTTGAACACCGACGTAGTGTCTCCTATCTCACTTTCTTTTATCGCTATTTCCACCACCAGTGCTCCATTAAATCCTAAAACTCGTATCGCTAAGAATGTGTATCAGTTTCCTGTCAATTTTTTTATTTTTTTTTTATGTCTTATATCCCCTTGTGGATCCTAGGGCCTCTATAACGCCTACGCGCCATCGTGTGCGGTTTCTGGCAATGTTCCTTAGCTCTCCCAACTCTTTCCCAGTTGCCGTGCTTCCTTCTAGACTATTCTACGCCATGTAGTTCTAGGACCGCCGCGTATCCTGCCATCCTGAGTAAGCGGATTCCATTGCATCGCGTGGTTAGCTATGGACCTGTCATCTTTTCGGAAAGTGTGACCAATCCACTTTCGTCTTTGTATGGTTGTGCCAATAGGTTCATGGTCGGTTCTCTCATAAAGCTGTTCCTTCGAGATACATTTTGGCCAGAAAATTACGCAGTCACCTATTAACGAAAGTTTGCAACTTTCTTGTGATAGTAGTGGTCACTCACGTGCTAGCAGCACGGACTCAACGTTGAAACGAAACAGTCGTAGCTTGGTGTTTAAGCTAATTACATTACTTCGCCAAATTTTAGATAACATCCCAAACGCAGACTTCATTTTACCTATTCATCTGGCAACGACGTCTGCTTCCCTCTCCAAATTTGTTGTCATTTGGTGGAGGTCCATTATTCTGTGAGATAGTAGGCATACATCGTCAGCGTAGTCAAGTTGTTTGAGTTCAGATGTAAGAGTCCATCGAATTCCTCCATTTCCCATCGATAAAGCCGCATTTAGCACATCGCTGATCACTTATAAAAACAATATTGGTGAAAGAATGCAGCCTTGCTGAACTCCAGTTTGGACTTCGAATTCCTCAGACAGCTTTCCTCTGTTCAAAACGTGACATGTGGACTCATCGTACGAAGCTATTAATTTATCTGGGATACCTCTCCTGCGCAAGGACGCCAAATAAATTCCCGATTGACACTATCAAACGCCTTTTCGGTGGAGTGGCGATCGATATTCAACGCACTGCTCGATGATGATCCGCAGGGTGTTGATGTGGTCGACACAGGAAGATCCAGAGCGGAAACCTGCTTGTTCGGCGTAGAGTGTGTCTTCAAGGGGTTCTATAATTCGCTCCAGAATAATTCTAGCTATTATCTTAGCCACAGCAGGCAGCACGCAGATGCCTCTCCAGTTTTCGCACTGCATTAGGTTGCCTTTTTTAGGGAGCTTGACAATCATTCACTTCTTCCACTCATCCGGAAAACTCTCGGTCTCCCAGGTTCTCCCAACAAGTGGGAGTAGTAGCTCTGCCGATGCAGTTGGCGTAGCACGAAAAAGCTATGCGGGTATACCATCAAGTCCTACCGCCTTATTGGTTTTCAGTGCTTTGATCGCGGTAATGATCTCTTCCTTACTGGGGGTAGTGATGCGAATTCGGGCATTTGTTTCCACGGACTCCTCAGTCTGACTTGGGTGCATATTGCTGGAGAATATTCTTTTCAAAACCGAAGCAAAATGCTCCTTCCATCTCTTGAGCTGATCCTCATCCGATATGAACAACGAACCGTCTAGGCCTTTCACTGGGTGTTGAGTAGAGTTTCGGCCACCTATTAGCTCTTTGGTGATTCTGTAAACGGTTCTGCTGTCACACCTAGCTGCTGCTTCTTCTGCTTCCGTAGTTGATGTAATTGCGCTTGTCATGCCGCACGCTATGCTGTGCTTCTCTCATCTTCATGCGATATAGGGACTCTAGCTCGATCCTCCCTGCTGCTGGAGTTGCTACAATTCGAGTTCTAAGCTGTGTACGTTTGTCGATCCTTCTCGGAAAGCCACGCCCTATGTCTTCCCTGCGATCCACCGACAATCCTTTCTGTAATCCCAATGTAAAAACAGTTTTCACAGCATACCAATGATCTTGTATGGTGGTGGGCGGTGAGCTGCTGATTGTTTCCACTCCACGTGAGATTTGGTCCCTTAGTTCTTGGCTCATTGTGGGCTCTCTTAGTCGGTTGGTGTTGAACCTGGGCATTCTCGTGTCATTAGATCTTCGAACGGCAGCAGTGCGTAATTAGACTGTCGCTATCATAAGATAGTGATCTCGTACAAACCCCATGTCCGCTCCTCTTCTTTTTCGGACGTCTAGAAGACAGCTTCTAAAACGGCGACTGATGGCAAAATGGTCAATTTGGTTGGAGGTTGGAGAAACTGATTTTATGGCATGCTTTGTGCTCAAACATGGTGCCACCTACGACAAGGCGATTTGCGTTGCAAAAGTCAACGAATCTTTCGCCGTTATCATTGCGGTTGCCTAGTCCGTGACGTCCCATCACATGTTTGAGCCCTTCGTTGTCGCTACCTACCTTGGCATTCAGGTCCCCCATCACTATAACCATGTCGCCGTTGGGTGTTACATTACAGCCTCCCAACTGGTTGTAGACGGTCTCCTTTTCTTCCTCAGACGAACCATCCGTAGGGGTGTAATACTGTATAATTGTGACGCGACGTACTCTAGTCCGGAATCTGGCCGTTAAAATCCTATCACCGTGAGGTTGCCATGAGATTAGACCTCTGGGTGCTGTGGGTGTTAACAGCAGTCCAACTCCATATCCACGAGGGCTTCCGGTTGGTCTTCCGGAGTAGAGTAGTACAGTGTTACGCGTTGGGGATTGGTACTCACCCGCATCTAACCATCTTATCTCGCTTACTCCCAATATATCCAGCCTATATCACATGAACTCATGTTCAAGTTGAAGAAATCTAGCGTTCTGAGGTCCTTCACTCTGTGAGTCAAGGAACGTCTTCACATTCCAGAAACCAATCTTTGTCGGGGTACGATAGCCAAAAGTCGTCAACGAATTATCACTCTTTATCCGAGGCATTGTTTCGGTTTCCATAGCGGGCGAGTTTCGGTAACACGGATTGCTGATCCAGGTTACCTAGTCTAGACATAAGACTCTATATGATCTCGCAATTGCAATTTTAGCCTACATGTATAAGGATTTATACATGCAGTTGCCCGGGGACCACCACGAGAAGGTAAAGCAAGCACTACATTACTTGATTGTTGCGCTACTGGCCATGTAGCCATGTTTTGGGCAGTCAGTAGTTTCCCGATCAATCGCCATGCAGGTCCCGGTCGTTATAACTTGCAAACATTTAAGAACAATGTACATTGGTACCTCTCTTTTCTTCCTCCCTAAATTTCCTCTATACCTGTGCTGTATACAAACATTTCAAGGATGCACAAACCCTTGAGCGCGCTAATTATAAAAAAAAGGCTTCCACTCAGAATGTTTACGCATCAACAATATAAACACTTCGTGTGTCATGACAGTAGTGCCGAGTGCTAGTCTCTGCTTAACAACGTGAGTTCTATATTCATAGGTCAGTCCTGCGCAGAAGGTCTGTTCCTGGGAAAGTCATCACTGTTATCAAGGCCGCAAGTTTCTACACTATAATTTAAAATCTCTGATTGTTTTTCGGTCGATAATAGGCGATTTTGTACGCGAAGAATACTGTCTGGGGGAAGCGACAGTCTCCTTTTCACCTTGATTCAGGGCTGGTGCATGGTGGCAAATGATTATCTCACTCACATGAAGACTTCAAGCTTTGTAAAGAGATAGCTCTGTGACATTCTGCGAGTTTTTTTTTTCTTGTTTATTGGCCATACTTCATGAGGCATGTCCACAAATCAGTAAACCAAAGCTATCACACTACTATAAGGAAGCGATAGTGTGTTGGTCACAACTTAATATGCTATCACAACTCAATCCTGTGTAGAAGAGTTGAAGAACAACCGACAGTTGGGTTTGTTGGGTTGGGTTAGGGTTTGAAATTCTGAACACGATGTTGCCAAGTAGTTTCTGACGTGAAGGTTAGGCATGGTATATGTCCAAGCAGTCTCTGGATCGTACCCAGTGTCTTCGTCGTGTATACAACTTATTCTCTTAGTTTACGGTATGGTATTACTATGTCATGAGGAAACATAAGAAGAACTTGTCCCCTGCTCCACATACAGCTTATTGGTAACACTCATTCGCAGGTAGTATACATAGGTAGACTTAGCTTACAATTAAGACTCACAGATCACTGCCTCTTAGCATTGTATAAGCCGAAGCTATAATTGAAAATCATCGACTTTTAGTTCAAATTGAAGTCCTCATCTATTTCGCAGTAATAACACCTATTTTTCCTTTTCCTTCCATGATTCACTATCTCTTAATTCCATTAACCCATCGGAGTAGTACACCTTGCAATGGTTAGAATCACTGCGCATCGTTATTTTGGTCAAAGTCATCATAAATTATTCGACAATCCTTCTCCCAATTCATTTCGTTACATAAATTAACCAAACACACCTCTGACTACAGTCCTGGGACGTCAGTTTCACCATTGCTTTAGCTTCCCAGCCTTCAACTGCGTCATGTTCATTTCAGTGAACACGGGAAGAAGAAAGAAAAAACCTCAAGAACACCCCCAACGGCAATGCGAATTATCCTTCTCTTTGTTTCTTCTTTTCTTTCATTTCCTTCAGTCTTTTCATTAAAAGATAACGGCACACAGAAAAATAAATGCAACTGAATAGGAGGGCTCTTCGTAACATCGGGAAAGGTGGAGAAACTAAATTTAACACCAAACACCAAAGATACCACCCTTTGGTTTCGACCAAAACGGAACCAGAAGAATAACGTTTAAAGCGGAAGAATCATTACACACGGTTGTTGTTTTTGTTTTTTCTTTAGTTTGAAAATACGTATGACTACGACTAGCAAGATGGCAAGGACTAAGGCAAAAATGACTCTGGTGTGGACTACAATACATACGAGTACAATTGCCCGTTACTGTTTCAGCGAAAAATTTATCTATGCCGTGGCACATAAACCAAACACGGCAACGAGTAATAACAATAATCGTAATAATAATAATAATACACACGTATACACATCCACACACTACACACACTACACACACAAACATACAACGTACCACCAAACGCTTCTAGAGAAGGAGCCTCCGAAAATTGGTTGATGGAAGAAAGGTCGCTTGTCCTGATTTATGTCAGTCATATCGTCAATAAAATTTAGTAGTCTCCTTTCGCCTTGAAGGCGTCTTTTTATTACTTCAGCCTTAGTATACTGCCACTTGAATATTCTAGATACTTTTGACAATGGGCGGCTATGGTTAAAGTATCATACAAATCCTTCAAATGCTCCTTCTTCTTTTGGCATACAAAATAATTAAAGAGAATGGGATGGGTGTGAGGGGGGCAGGGAATCCTTTTAAAGCTGAGATGTGAAATAATAAGGTCATGTTCTGGACAACTGTAAACTCCTTTCATATCAATTTTATCAATGTCTGTATAACCCAGCATTGCCAATTGGATAGTATTAGAGGTGCCGTTGTCGATTTTGAACATTTCCGATGAATGGACGCGGCGACATGGGCAAAATAGGGATTCTGATCACACTTGGCATAATCGTATTAAAAAGTCGCAGAACAGCAAAAAAGCGCTTCAAATAAAAAATTTAAGAATAGCGGAGCATGAGAATCCTTCAGGGTCCCATATCAGGGAAATAGAAGGATGTACATAAAAATAGTATACAGCTGGCTCTTTGTGACTTTAATGAAACTCCTGTCACCGATCCACGGGGAATCGTAGGAGCAATTAAATGGAACTTTCAGCAATTGTTGATGGATATGAGCTAGAGTGGGTCTATCACTCAAAACCCAAGTCCGGTTGGCACATAGTTTCTTAAAGCCGGCACCAAAGGGTATGTGAAGATGAATTCATACCTAATAACAAGAATATCAGCTCAATATCCGATCATCTCTCTTTCCAGACTTTCCAAAGGATGTTTCCTTTCAATTTTGCTTGTATGCAGTGCCCAACGGAAGCTCCTCGGTTTTGAAAGGTTACATCGAAAGCACCAATATCAATAAGCCCAGATGAGGTGCAACGTCTCTTTCGGCAAATACGAGTATACGAGCGACTTGGAAGTACTTAGTTGAGGAGTTGACTAACCAGTGACGACTAATGTTAGCAACACGATCCTACCTTTGTTCTGAGATACGGGGGCTCTAAACTGTTTCTCTACAAAACCATGGCAGTTTATCATTTCTATTCATCGGAACTGATATATAGACGGGAGTAAGTAAGAAAGGCCATTTCTGGGTACTAGAATGAAGGGAAAAGCACAATTTTAACTCCTGCCTTATATCAAACAATTTAGTATACGAATGAGCAACGTCATGTGAATAAATAATGTGCGAGTGGTCTGCTATTTACATACATAAGCCGATAAGTGACTGTACTGTGTGCCATTTGGGACGACGGCATTATTGAGGATGCTGAAGGCAATTGGACATTTATTTAAATAAAATACTTTAACAACTTTGTGGCGATGTTAGATACCTCGTAAGCACGTGCTATCGACCGTGCAATATGGATTGCCAAATGGCAGCCAAGCGAAAGTGACAGCCACACAAAATCGGCCTGGAACATAAAACACACAGAAGGATTCATAGTTCCAAATTATACCTTGCTCTCAGCACACTTTTCAGCTTAAGAAGTCGTACAACCTATGTTGGGTTTAAAGTGTATGGTGTATGTACAGCTTTTGCTAGTTCTTAGTTCCGACTTTGACTTTCTAACGTGCGCATCTCCTTGTTGTAGGATTACGTCGTCAAGAAGGTCTTTAGATTTTCTCAGGTGCTCTTCAGTGTATCTTCCTGGTTTTGAGTTGGAACAAAAATAATAAAATGAAATAAAATGTTGGTTTTCTCCTAGCGTTCTCGATTAGCACAGTCTCAATATTTATACTCAGCCGTCGTGCACAAGTAAAATCAATTGGCAACACTGGAAGATTCTAGCCACACATATGTGTACTTTTAAATGTGTATGAGAAAATCCTTTTTTCAACGATGACAACGGTATGACTAAACATAAACTCAAGGCGATTGCCTCCATTCAATTGCGATGCACTACCGACCCATCCCGACCGACCGTCTATGACATGAACTAAAGATGGCAAAGGACTTTAGCTTTGTTTTTATATTTCCAAGTTCTAGGTATAGAGAGACATTGCAAAGAAAGACATGTAGGACGATAAGGGTTAAATGGCATTTTTGTGGGTGGTAGTTTGATAGGATACCAAGTGAATGGGGTGGTAGTGGTCTAAACTACATGAAAGGCAAAAGAATTGTACACAACTGTCATGTGATCCTGTATCTAAGAAAGAAAAAATAAAATAAAATAAATCAATTGTAAGGATCTGAGTATGTGTAAGAAAAATAGAATTTATTGCCTTCTTCGAACTGCATCACGGTTCTCCCCAACTTCGTCCGTGTAATCCTTCCAATTGAATGTCATATCGTAGAATGACGACAATCTCTTTTGTAGTTGATGGAAAATCGACAGTACAGAACCTAAAGCAAATCTTTTTCTCATTGGATCATTTATTCTTCTTCTATTTCTTCTTTTTTTAGTCGATAAAATACGATAAAATCTACATTTGACGCTACATACTCGTATGTTGTTGAGAAAATATTGCACAAATTTCTTTAAAATTGTAACAGCCCTGGCGGGAGCGTGTGGCTCATGAAATGTCAAATGAAACAAAGCTAACCAAGATGTCACATTGAACAAGGTTACGCCATTTTAAATCGTTTCTCGAAATTTCTGCCTTTTCTTTGTTCTGAGCCCAGGGTGCCGCCACGAGTCTGCCAAAAATTGTAAGTACCTATGAAATACATGTAAACCCAATGAATTATAATGTATATGTGTTGAATTATAGAGAATAAACGTCACCAAACCAATTAAAGGGGTAAGTTCATTTCATCAGTCTCAGGGGGCCAGAACACTTCTTGCGCAGCCGCAACATATGTACTTCTCTAACGTATCTGGGTAATCTCTAGGGTAAATTCACCAAACTTATTACATATTTACAGGCCGCTCTATTTTGGATCACCTCGTTAATAAGGCCAAGAGTATTCCGATGTTTTTGCACTTTCTTCGAACTTGAACCGGATCTTCCGACGACCTTCTTCGAACATGTAGAAATCAGATGATTTACTCTGCCTGAAGTTCTACCACAATCGGTTTCATAATTTTAAGACTTCCGCGAATGCGCGTACTTCTGATTAGATTACGTTTTGTTACGCCCGCTGACAATCTTAACATTTTCATTCGCGTCGGTGTCATTTTTCCTTTACACTTCTGGTACATCACCCAACATTGCTGGACGAACGACTGTCACATATACTGGGCCCCCGCCCAATTATCAAGGCTTCGCCCTTTAATGACGTTGTCTAATAATGATCAAAGTACTGGTCTTATCGTAAACATCTTCAGATGACGCTACCGAAGGTTGCTACGATTCGATCAGTCACAAGTTTCCGGTCATAGGTCTTGTTGGCGGCTGGACCACCAGGACTTAAATCACGGTACCATGGGAGTCAGGAGCCTGACTTGTTAGAGGTAGGTCCCCTTGTGGGAGCGTCATGGTGGCTGTGGTTTAAACCCAAAATCGCGGGAAGGGTCTTACCTTGGGTTTTCCCTTGGTTTGACCCAATGTAGAGTTGCAATAAGTACTGGGTGCTGCGACCCTAAGAGCAGTAAGAGGTTTTAGGTCGGTCTCGACTCATACCAAGGGTGGAACTTGTGCCGGCAACACAGTTCCGAATTGGTATCTGAAACAGTGAACATGTTTGGTGAGCGATGGCAAGGCGTATTCTTGCTCCCATGGATGTACTGGCATCCCGTAAGTTTAAGCCCACACGGCAGGTACTTACGTTAAACACAAGAGACATCTGTCACATATACTCAAATAAACCTAGACAAACTACTGGGGGAAGATAACTCTACGTATGACATTGTCACTTCGGCATGATCACATTGGAAGGTTTTTGTCGGGCTGAAGGAAGCTACTAAAATGTTGTTGTCTATGTTCGAATACAAGAATAATATAACAATAATTTGGGATCAGCGAAAGCATGCCCCACGAATGGATATCCCCTGAACAGCGCCAATTATAGGAGAATAAGTCTGCTCAACATCGCAAATAAAATTCTATCTATTGTATATGAACGCCTAAGACAGTTCATCCAAACCTATCAGTGAGTTATAAGTACACGAAGTTTAGAAACAAAGTAAATAAGGATATTCTTATACAAAAATCATCCCATTGTTTGGAAAAATTCAATCAGACCCTCGCAAAACTTGGAAATTAATGAAATCCTCGGAAGAAAAAAACCAAGCGTCGATGAAGTCGTGAGAAATAATTTCCCGTCCGAAAAATATTTTACAACTTACAATTGTGATACCATAACATCAAATCATCTTAAAAAAGTTCTGTCCAAATCAATCTCAACATTATACAGATGTCCCCAGGAATCGATGGTATACGAGGTCGCGATGTGAAAACTCATGCGGAGACTTTCGCTCCACTTAAGCCTTAATCAAGCCAACATTCCAAGAAATTTAAAAAAATCAGCTATACGGCCTATATACGAGGGCTGTATGATAAGTACCTGTATTAGGCAAGAAAACGCATTAAAAAACAATTTTTTTATTTATCTCTCAATATAGTCTCCTTTCAGCTCGATACATTTAGTCCAGCGATATTCCAACTTTTTCAAGCCATTCAAAAAATATGATTTGTCGAACTCCGCAAAATAGGCCTCTGTTTGGGCGATGATTTTCTCGTTTGACGCGAATCGCTTTCCGCCAAGCCATTTTTTTATGTTTAGAAACAAAAAGAAATCACATGGGGCCAAATCTGGAGAATAGGGTGGATGAGGCAGCAATTCGTAGCGTAATTCGACCTGTTTTGCGAGTGCTCCGAGGTTGTCACGCGATTTCGTTTTTGCTCCACTGTTAACAAACGTGGCACCCATCTCGCCGATAGCTTTCTCATGCCCAATTTTTCGTGTAGCATGTTTTGTATGCGTTCAATTGAGATGTGTACAATGTCAACAATCACTCTGACCTTCACCCGACGATCAGCAAACACGATATCATGGATTTTATTAACCATATCCTCCGTAGTCACCTCAATCGGACGGCCTGGGCGCTCTTAATCAAAAACGGATGTTCGGCCACGCTTGAATTCATTAAACCAATCGTCTGATGGTCTGATGATATGATGATCGAAGGTGCATGGACCTTATAAACGGCATGCAACTTCACTTTGATTTCCTCACACGTCTTTCCATCCAAAAAAAGAAATCGAATCACTGATCGACATTGCTCTTTCTCCATGATTGCAAATAAACACGAACTTGACAACTTTCGATAGCTGTCTACTACTCGATACATCTGTCTGAAATTTCATGGTGCTATATGATGGCATACACATTTTGCATCAGTTGTGCCATCAGTCGGTAAACACGGGTACTTATCATACAGCCCTCGTATAAAGGAGATGTAAGGAGTTTAGTATCAATTTACAGATCTACATATATCAATCCTGGCAGTTATACATAAATCCGCTGGTCCAGATGGTATATCTCCCCTTCTTCGGAAGAGGTGTTCTTCCACGCTGGCAAAACCACTGCGTAAGCTTTTTCATCAATCCTACTCTTTAGGACTATTCCCAGCAGATGGAAAACAGCATTTGTCCAGCCAGTCCCTAAAAAAGGCGAATCATCTTCTCTTTCCTCCTACAGACCCATTGCACTTACGTCCCTTCTTTCCAAGGACATGGAAACGCTGATAAATTGTCAGCTCATGAAATACCTCGAAACACGAAAACTTCTCAATGACCGGCAGTACGGTTTTCGTAGCAACAGGTCCACTGGTGATTTGATGGCATGTCTCACCGAAAAGTGGAACCAAAGCGTACATCAATCTGGTGAAAGCAAGATAGTTGCACTTGATAATTCTAAAGCATTTGACAGAGTTTGGCATCAGGATCTTTTGTCGAAAATGCCTGCATTTGGGATCGACGACTCTCTTCTCCAATGAATTAGAAATTACCTTTGTTTTGGACAGTTTCAAGTCTGATATTCACGAAATAAATGCTGGTGTGCCCCAAGGTTCTGTTCTGTCTCCGACGCCCTTTTTAATTTTCATCAACGATCTCTTGTCTGCTACTTCTAATCCAATATATTCCTTTGCTGATGACAGCATTCTCTGCTTTTCATATTCGTTCCCGGACTCACGGCCGCGGCCCTGCTCTTCGGCTGTAGAACGAGAACAGCAGCGTATGCTAAGCTCATTAAATTCCGATATCAACAGCATAACCAATTGGGGAACTATCAACAGAGTGGAATTTAATGCTTCCAAAACACAATGCTGTCTGCTGTCGCTAAAGCGACATTCATGGACCCAGCCATTATCCATGAATGGTACTTGCATCGTCGAAACCGAAAAACTTTCCATCCTCGGTATGTGTGTCAATGATAACTTACGTTGGAATGACCATATGTTCAATGTCGCCAAAAATGCTGTGAAATGTCTAGGTTTCCTCAAGCGATGTAAGAAATATTTCACCCCCTCTGACCTGGCTTCAATATATAAGGGGTTTATCCGCCCAAAACTGGAGTACAACGCCCACATCTGGTCAAGTGCCCCTAAGACCTCTTTGCACTTGCTAGATAGGATCCAAAATCGTGTCATAAAACTCATAGGTGATACTAATATCACTCAAACCGTCGAACACCGACGTAATGTCTTGTGTCTCACTCTATTTTATCGCTATTTTCACCCCCAGTGCTCTACTGAAATAGAAAGTAGCATTCCGCCCATTCAAACTTTCAACCGTAACACCCGTCTCGCTATGAATGCTCATCAGTCCAGTTTCGGAAGTACTCTAAAATATCGTGATTCGTTCCTAAGCCGTACATCTCGCTTATGGAATGCCCTGCTGAGCTCTCTATTTCCTGATCGTTATGCAAACATTTAAAAACAATGTACATCGGTACCTCTCTTTTCTTCCACCCTAAATTTCCTTTGCCCGCGCTGTGAACAATCACCTTAAGGGTACACAAACCCCTTAAGCGCGCGCTCATTATAAAAAAAAATAAAAAATTTGGGAGAAATTGTGGCTTTCAGAAAAATAAGAGTACCCCTCAACTCCTTAGAGAATGGAATGAAAGCAAGAGTCACCATGTTTTCGTACTATTCATGGACTTCAGTAATGCGTTCTGCATCCTGAACCAAACTAAGATAATTGACTCACTTATTCGACTTGGCATCAGGGGTTAATTTTCAGATTCACAGAAACCTTGGGACTGCATTGCAAGTAATGTAAATGGTGTTTGATAAAGACGTTAGATGGTACCATGCATCGACAATGAAATTAATTCACATTCGTGTACAACATCACAAAGTTACCGAACAAGGAATCCGCTTCAAAAGCTACATCTTCCAAAGAATACGAGTACTTCAAGATCAAAACACTTAAATCGTTGAAAACTACAAATATCTTGGAGTGAACATTGACTGCCACTTTCATTCGGATAAACATATCGACACGCTTCACTCAGACCTTGAGATATCGCTCTTTGTCATAGTCTATTTTGGCCACTACTCGACGCACAAAGACCAAAAACAGGTTTAGTATTCTCGCTTGGGGAACCTCATCAAAAGCGCACCTCGAAAGTATACAACAGCTTAGCTACTCAGCCACAGCATCAGAAAGAAAACACTTTACGGTATTGTAAGTTCAGAAAATATTCAAGATGACTGCAGCGTTTAAATACTGCGATGACATCTGCTTTAGGACGCTTACTGACCATCAAGTGAATACAAGAATTCAGCCCTAGGGAATGCTACCAAATCCTATGTCATACAAAACTTAAGGCCGAAGGCAGCGTTCCTTCAATCCTAAATAAAATTCCATAAAATTCCAGGCGTTAGAGACATAAAAAAATATCAAAATCCGTAAAAAGCGCTTAAAAAGGTTTTTTTTCACACAAAACTGTTTTTTTTTCTAAATATTTGAAATGTATGTTAAATGCCGACTTCGTCAAAAAAGCTCAACTAATCCAGCTTAGATGGCTGTGGCACTTGGTGTGCATACATTAGAGGACGACCTCATCTTAGGCGGCGCACACAAGTGGAAGGAGACCTCAGTCAACTTCATGTGGGCAACAGGAGGCAGCTAGCAAAAGACCGCACTACCTAGATGGGTATGTTAGCTGAGGTCCTAGTACACCCCGGCCTGTAGCACCACCTAAATAAATAACTATGTTAAGAGCCTCAATGTAAATATCTTTGAGATAATGTTCGGAAATAGAGTACATGGTATCAGAGCGACAGATCTGAAGTCACATATGAACCGCTTTTGCTCCCATTAGAACAAACTTGATAACTTGTTCTGAGCTCTGATAGGCCGTCCCTACAAAACTTCAGCAATCAGTGTCTCGTCCACTATACAAGGTATTTGTATTTTCTCATTGAAAAGGGACTCTTTGAATAAATAGTTGCAAATCGAATTCAGGATTTCTTCGCACTAACCTTGACTTCAGGAAAGCTTTTAATGCACTGGACCATAACCGACTGATCGAAGCTATCAGAAAGCCGGAATAAAGGGAAAATTAAAGTACTGGTTAGCTGTCTTTCTCAAAGGAAAAACCTTTCGTCTAAATGTCACGGATTTCTGTACCACTGAATAAAAAGTGAAATATGGGGTTCCGCAAGGTTGAAAATTAGCACTCTTCTTTTTAATCTGTATTCGAATCGAATGCTTTGGTGTTTTAGGAAGAGCACTCGTTTCGATTAATCGATAATCGAAATGACTCCGGTGGTGGAATACCATGACGATCCGAATTCCCGAACACAAATCAACCATCATAGGGAGACCAGATAAGACCGATGGGATTTTTTTTTTAATAAAACAACAACGTTATGAGATATAAAATTGATTGTCGCTTTATTTTGAAGCTACTTTCATGCCATTTTGTGTGAAATAGCACATCATTCAATTGGCCGCCTCGGTTTTAAACGGTCAGTCCAATTTTTGATGACTCGGTCCAATATATGCGGCGTTATTTTGGCAAGAGCGTGTCGAATGTGGTTGGCTTGTTAGCGTAGACTAAGAACTTGAAGTAGCCCCAGAAAAAATAATAGAATGGCGTCAAATCGCATGATCGCGGTGGCCAATTGCTGAATGCTCACAGTGAGATGACCCATGCGTCACTTGTATGGCATGAAGCGCCGTCTTATTGGAACCATAGCTCTATACCTGAGACCATGGACGGTAATGGTGTCTCCTTCCTCATTTCGAAAGAAATGATGCCGCCATGCCATAAACCACACCAAACTGTCAATGTTTGTGGATGCATTGATGCTTGGCCGAACACTTGTGGATTGTGATCACTCCAATAACGTCAATTTTCCTTCTTGACATAGCCGCTGAGCCAAAAATGGGCCTCGTCCGAGAAGATAATTTTTCGGCCAAAATCCAGATCTCCGTCCAACATATTCAGTACCCAATTAGCGAATTCATGGCGTTGTCTGTGGTCGTTTGGCTTCAATTCTTGCGTCAGTACAAACTTATACGGATGTACGTCCAAATCTAACCGCAAAATAAGCCAGGTTGACTCTCTGGCGATGCCCAATTCAGCTGATCGACGCCGAATCGGCATTTGTGGGTCTTCTTCGATATGTTTTCTTCATTTCGCACCAATCGCTCTCTGGTTGGTGGTTTAAGATCCAAAAGAGTGTACTCACGCTTAAACTTTTCCACGATGCAACGAATGTTGCACTCTGAAGCCATAATCGCGACAAAATTCACGTTGCGTGAATTTGAGCCGGAATTTCGATAATATTTTCTAAAAATTTCCGCACGTTCGGCAAGCGTAAAACAATGCATGATGAAATGACAAACCTTATTAAATATTTTGACAGCTCGTGTCATTTGTAACTTTGACAGCTGCTGAAACATAACAATTGGGAAAACTATCGTTTCTATCTGGTCACCCGTTATAGTGCTATTCAGTTGGTCTGTCTACTGCGAAAATTTGATATTTACAACAACAACTATAGCAAAATGATCGCTGAAATATGGGAGAGGACGTGCACACCCATGCACTTTCATTCTCTTACTCTCTCTGAGCATGTGACCGCTGGCCAAATGTCTTGAATACCAGCACTATACGAGCGAAGAGCATGAATCAATGTTCTTCATTTATAAATGGGCAAATTTACAATAGGGCAAGAGAAGACTGGCGTACACTGTGCCCAAAATATTCAACAGTCTACCGTTAACAGCTATCCCTGCTCTTCTTCAATATATTTCGGCAACTAAACCTCTTCCGAGTATTTTCTACACTGTGTCGCAACGTTAAAATATTAACTCGTTTCCCGATGCTTTGACATTGGAATTCTTTTATTACTTATTGCTTGCTTATAGGTTTTGAGTGTCCTTCTTCTTATATGTCTACTGCTATCACACGCGCTACAACTACCCATTTTTAATCTCTTTTTTTTAAGCAATCGTAGTCTAACTAAAGATGAACTTATAAGTTTGGCTATATCCATAATTGAAGGGCTTGACTTTGAACCCTTACAGTCATTCTTGTTTCATAGTTCTAACATCATATTCCTGTTGTGCTTCACAGATCTTGCGAACTTAGTTCTTCTTCTTGGTGTATGGCACTTTGGAACCATTCTCGCAAATTTAACGTACAGAGCTGACCTTTTTCTTTGTTTAAAATTTGCCAGTTTATTTTCTAATCCGATGCCGGTTTTCGTTGGCCTTTCTCCAGTTCCTTCAGGAAAAATCTCGTCACTAAAAGACGGTGCTGACTGTTGAATAATGGAATCGATGCCAAAATGATGCCAAGATGTCGAAAGGATTTAGGATGGATTTGTATTGTACGATCCCAGCTTTGGGGACTACCTCACTTGACACGTATGCAGTCTATTAATTCCTGATATGAACTGGACTATTCATTTTCTCTCCACGAATCAACCTTAGCCATTCAGATGTTATCACTCGACAGATTTGAGCCTCAACTAGGACTTGGTTGTCCACTTTCTGCGAACAAAAACCAAAATCAGCAAAAATCCCACCATCTCAGTCGGCTGTCATTCCCTCGTCTAATTTAATATGAGCCTCTTGGCAGGCATCTCATTTTCTGGGGTCAACATCCTTACTAAATATTTGTGTAATTGGTCCCTAGAAACGACTGTCAGGAAGCCACTTGTTGATTAGTTGTGCAGCCGCTGTCCAAGCTTTTCCTAATTTTATGTACAACATATTGCTCACTTCAAATAACAACTTATACTTTTGCCTGGATTGTTACTCTTGTTGCTATATTGATGGTCTCTCCAGATCTATTGCCTTTTTGAGTTTTTTTTTTCGGGAATTCTTGAAATATCCTTGCCTCACAGGTATTAAGATTAGCCAATCAGTGAGTATGTACGGAATCCTTGCCAGCTGTTTGCTGTTTTCGAATATTGCGAGCGGTTTTCGAATGACATCAGGAAATTCTATTATATTTGCGGCAGACTTACCTCAAATCTGGTTTTGACTGTTTTATCTGCATAAGAATCTTCCAGCAGGTTCGAATTGTGAATGTGACTAAGTATTGCACCAGCACCTTATCAATGAGCTGTCTTTACTTTTCATCGCTCTAACCATCAACTGTCACCACATCGACCAATAATGCGATGTCATAAAGTACCCAATCCCACCATGAACAGCAACACAATTCCTTAACTATTAGTAAAATTTTCATCAACCTCAATTCTGTAATGCTACCAAAATCTGATGTCATTGCACCACTTTAACAACCGCCCCTTCAATTTCACTAAAATACACACTAACATCAAGTTATCCTGTTGCCATCCTTATAAATACAATACAAGTCCCCACCCCCATACCATATCATACGGAATCAACCACCCCAAAAGTGGAGTTGATTGACTGCCTTAAGACAACTATAAGTATCCAGCTCCGTAATACCCCTGCTCCTGTAAATCAGCCGACAACTCCTGTCAGTTATGTTCGCTAAAAATAAATTCACCTTCAGGGCTATTAACTGCGCCCAGTGATCAATACGTCCACCTATGGCAACAAACCAACTCCGTGATGTACGCTTTTTGCCAAACGCATGTTGAACTTTCACACACATACCCTCAAGTAAAGACAATGTCTTCACAGTTATTTACGAATCAATCAATCAGTCAATTCTGTCAGTATGTCAGGATCTGAAGCAGTCTACGAGACTCCACATGACACGCATAAAACTAGAAACAAACACGTAGCAACCTCCCTATTATAACCTTAAGGTTGTAAAGAAACTTGTAAAGAGAGAGAGAGATTGGTACAGAAAGGGGTTAAAAACGACCTCAAGCATATCAAACTGTCAATCAAACGTACAGCAACCTCTGCTGTTCGTCTAAAGTTCGAATTACTCAAGAAAGGACACATCATTTGGAAATGAAGCAGAATAGAAAGATAGCAAAAGGGAGATATAAAGGAGCTAGTTAATGAGTAATCGAATTACTTAGCAGTCCTTTTACATCGTTCGTTTTGTCCATGATCAGGAATATAGTAATGGGGGGAAAAAAACCCTAATCACTCCCACATACAATAAAATGACTCAAGGACTACTTCAAGTCTTACGGTTAGTTTAGCTTTTTCAGGCATATTCAGATTGCAGCTTCCGAATTGAACTACATCATAATGGTCTACCGATAATTTCTGAAGTCACCACTTTTCCGACTGGCTTGCCGTTGTTTACGAAAGTTGAGTCGGAAAAAAACCGTAGGTCCCACTCTCTATGCTTAAAATGGCAAAGCGACCACCGCAGTGAGTGGAGAAAATGCCCTTGCTCTACTCCCGACTGCCGTGCCGAGACATCAATGCATTTATTTGTTTTCATTTCAAATGAGCATCCGTTAAGATCCTGGAAGCTGTATATTACGTGCAGCAGTTCTAAAGCAATGGAATGGAATAAAAACTGTGACAACTGCGGTGATGACAACAGACAAAAAGACTTAAATTGTTGGCATGTCCTAGAGCAATCTCCATAAAGGCCAAGAAGAGAAGGACTTTGACTTCATATAGAACCGGCGATCATATGTACAATTGTTCGAGAAGTTCGAAGCCTACAACTTGAAGTGATGAAGAAGTCTATGCATTTTATAAAGACTCTTACCAGAATCTTTGCTGGAATTGAGACTGAAGAAGAACTATTCCTGTCCACTATTAATCTGCATCAAAAATCATTCCGCTGTCAGTAAGATTAAGGCCATTGAAGGTTATACTTCCTCCCTCCTTATCTCAGCAGATCCCTCTTTAACTTTCACAACTTAAGTATAAATGATGCCTTATCCATTTTTTATAAAGAAATATTTAATTCTTTTTCCCTTTACGTTGCGTTTTCCTGCCTTAAAACATCATCTACTAGTCCTCCCTGGTATAATCGCAAGCTTCGTTCCTTACGAAATAAGAGAAATAAGTTATGGGCTGTTTTCCTGCGTACCAGATCCTTTACTGACTATTCCAACTATCTTGCTGCTTATTTTCATTTCACCGAACTTTACGATTCCCTTTACCAGCGCTACCTCAACAATGCACAAGTCAACCTTATAAACCACCCTAAGTCCTTTATCCAATTTGTTAACTGCAAAAGAAAGTCCGCTAGTTACCCTCCTTCCCTCTCTTTCAACAACAGTTCATCAACCGATCCACTCACCATTGCCAACCTATTTGCCACATTTTTTAAACAATCCTTCACCAACGACTCCTTTGTACCAGATCCATCCTATTTTAGTTACCTACCTAACTTCTCCAATGGTCCACTTCTCTCTCATATTTTGGACCCGTCTTATATCGAATATAAATTACACCAACTCGATGACGAATTCACACCCGGCCCAGATGGCCTCCCTGCCATATTTCTTAAAAAATGTTCTTCCTCTCTTTCCCTTACCCTTTCTAATCTCTTCCGTCTATCCCTTTCACAAGGAGAATTTCCCCAGGTTTGGAAAACCTCCTTCATAACCCCGATCCACAAGAAAGGACAAAGAATGAAATAACCAACTATCGTCCCGTCGCTAAACTCTCTCATATACCCAAACTCTTCGAAAGTATTTTGTATGAAGCTCTAAGCTTCCAATGCAAATCACTTATTTCCCCTGGACAACATGGCTTCTTAAAGGGTAGGTCAACCACCACAAATCTCGTTGAATTTCGTATCCTTTGCCCTCTCTGCCCTAGAAAATGGCAATGAAGTCGATGTAGTTGCAACCGATTTTAGCAAAGCCTTCGATAAAATCTCTCATCGGTTAATCATCTGTAAATTGTCTGCCCTCGGCTTTGAACCCATACTGTTAAAATTGATATCCTCTTACCTCAAAAACCGTTTTTACAGTGTTCGTTTTAGGTCAGCCCAGTCCGCTCCATTTTTGGCCACCTCTGGAGTTCCACAAGGCAGCCATCTCGGTCCCCTTCTTTTTATATTAACCATAAATGATCTCGATATGATCATCAAACACTCGTCTGTCTCCCTTTACGTCGACGATACCAAATTTTTCAAAACCATTTCCTCTCCCCATGACTCTTTCCTCCTTCAACAAGATCTTGATAGTTTTTCGATCTGGTGCTTCAAAAATTCTTTGGAACTTAACATCGCCAAATGCCAATCCATCACCTTCTCACATAAGCGGAACCAATCTCCTCCCCGACTCTATCTTCTCCATAACCAACCTATCTCCTCCGTACAATCTCTTCGTGACCTTGGCATTTTGTGTGATAGCGAGCTCAACTTCCGTTTACATATGGATGAGATAATCCTCAAAGCCAATTCTGCACTGGGTTTTGTAAAACGGTGGTCCAAAGAATTCACCAACCCATACGTGACCTCTATATTACCTTTGTTCGCCCCCTCCTAGAGTACACCAGTCAAGTATGGTCCCCATATCATCGTGTTCATATCTCGAGAATTGAAGGCATTCAGCGCCGTTTTCTTCGATTTGCTCTCCGAGGTATGCCCTGGGACGATCCTTTTAATCAGCCCCCCCCCCCCATCAAAACCGTCTCAACCTTATCAGCTTAAACACCATTGAAGATCGCAGAGATGCAGCAGACTTTCTCTTCCTTCATCGACTCCTTTCAGGTCACGTTGAATGCGCGTCCCTTCACAACTCCATTTTCCTCAACACTAACCCTCGTAATCTACGTACCCCTCGACTCTTCTATCTACCAACCCACCACACCTCCTATGGCGCGAACGAACCAATCTCCCGTATTCTACGTCAAATCGACTCAAACCCTACCGTCTTTGACTTTCACCGCACCACTTCCTACCTCAAATCTGTTCTCCTTCACCACTCCAACCAACCTTAGTTTTAAGTTTTAGTTTAAGTTTTAGCTTGTATTAAGCCGAATAAATGGGGGCATTCGCCCCCACCAAAATTAAATTAAAATTAAACCTTGCCGGCTGGAGTATTTTTAGCCCAACTTAATCTGCCATTTTATTTGCTAGCTGCAAACTCCATAAATTCGTCACTAGCACTCCTCTATCTATCTATCGAGTTAAGCTCTGTTCCTTTGGATTAGTAGACAGATTACCTCAGGCATAGTTTCAAGGACGAGGTGCTTTCTTAGCTATAAAAGGGTTGTGCATGTGAAATCACCAACCGCTTATGCAAGATGTTACTCGTCTCCCAGCACGATGAGAACAGGTTCCTAGGAGGCTCTTCCCAATGAGATATATCGTATCTGAGGCTTAAAATCTAAGTTATTGAGGAATCTGGCCACCTTCTCCCAGTCATAAGTCTGGGAGGCCATCTAGTCATTATCTTGCTAACTTTAAACAGCCGCTGTTCCTTGTCCAGATATATTGAAAGTATGTCGCAAAATTTGCGGCCACAAATCGGTGGTAAACACAAATGTAACTAAGAAATAGTAGCTACATACTCGTATGTACAAGTATCTTCAACATCTGCATCATTAACCTAATTTTCCTTTGCCTTTCAGTGCCAAACTAATTGAGACACTCTAGATTCAACAAATTACTTGCAACAAATAAAATTTCAATCGAAAACTAAGAAAGAAAAAAAAGTCTAAAACCGCCTCCACCCCTCCTAACAAGTTGGTTCTCATCAATCAGTTCTACAGTGTATCCATCAAACGCTTCAACTCACCTATTAAATGATTCGATTTGGCAGTCGTTTCATGAATCCTTAACCTTTTGTCCCTTCACATATCCTTAAACATGTCACAGGATCTTTACATACGCATGCAAACGAACCATACCAGAATACAGGATACGGATACATGAGTACAGATAGAGGGTTAACAGTAGATGGGAGAATTATTCTCAAATGCGTTTGTTAAATTGACAGTTTGTACTCGGTGTCTGTCTTCCTTTATTGATCCTGGCTAAAAAGTACATAAACACACATATTCACTACGAAGGACAACATAGTGTCTTTATGTACGAGTTTGTGTAGTGTATGTAATGTCCAGTACTGTAGAAATTTGTGGTAAATGAAGTGGACTAGATGGCGGGCTGTTGTTGTTCCTTTCATCTTTTTCCATTACAAATTGTCATTTGATGTTTAGGGTGGTCATCTAGATGGACCACTGGTCATCCATTAAACTCTCTCTCTTCTTCCTTTACTATTTGTTTTAGCTCCTCATCATGAGATATCCAACGTTGCCTTGCTTGCATCCTTTCCCGTCGCCCCAACATTGGGTTTAAGGGAAACATTAATTTCATCCCTGCCACCCCATGTTAAACTAAGAAAAAGTGCAAAAAGGATCAAAAAGTACTCACAAACGGGACTTAAAACAAAAAGAGGTTACAACCGGGCACAGGACGGGCATAATACGAGTATAGCCGAGAAGGGGTTTTGGGGCACACAGTGGAAAATAGAAAGACATAGGTGGAGTCATATTCAGAGTCAGAGTTAGAGTCACTATCCTGTTCTGTATGACAGCGAGATTGTCTGTTTGTCTTGTTGTTATGACCGACATATGTGTGTAGGATTTGACATTTAAACGGATCGTTGTGTGATGTCAGTGGTGTGTGGTAGTGTTCTGGGGGTATAGCGACGACCAAAGACCTACAACGACGGTGACGGTGACGGTCACGGTGATGAGGATTGTGGTGTTATAGAGGTTTGCAGGAATGTCAAGTCCCACAATTATTTGCGATGGAATTGGTTGATTCTGGAGGGTACCGGTTATGAGGATTGGTTTGGAGTACACCTTCTTGTTTTATTTACTGCACAACCTAACATATTTGCACTCATCAGGTTGACTTTTTCTTGTCTTTCGTTTTAAATCAGGACACGAATACACGAAGGGATATGACGATGGCAGCTGCAGGACAATGGAAAGAAAAGTTTATTATATCGTCTTAAGAAATGAAAAGGTTTCCATGACGAGTACATGACATTAAGATAGGGTTGGGAGCAATCAGGAATGATACCGGGCTGTGTTTGTTTTATAAGGAATCGGGTATACTGTCTCCTGTGTGAGGTTAACATTGAATGCATGTGTTTTCAGTGTGTGCATAGAGTGTTGTAGGGGAGCATTCGAATCGGGAAGGAAATAAAACATTCAATTTGGAACCTATACTCGCAGGGACGGGTGCTATAGACGGAACCAGATCTGACAAACTAGTTTCAGTTTTAGTATTCAAGCTCTCAGTAGGCAACTTGTGGTATACCCTTGATTGTCATTTGATCACTTGATAAATGCCCCGTCACTTGAAGAAAGAAAACACCCATTATAACCTCCCAAATCGCACCCCTGTATAGTTTCTCCTCCGTCCGCCAACCTATCCACATCAAGCTGGTGTTAGCACCTACCTGAAACAACTGCCACCAACTGTCATGAAATAATTCGCAGTTAGCATAAAATGTCTACAGACAAAGAAAAATTAATTACCACATTGCTATTACGAACTAAAAATCCTTCAAAAGGACTCAAAACGCAAAGTCCTTTCACAAGCAGATTCCCGACAAACTCTATCGCTTTTGAAAAACAACGAAAAAAAATTCAACTTTCGCACAACAATCAAACAATTTCGCGAAAAATTTATTCAACACAGCAGCACTTTATTTGAAATTAAATGTTTCCTCATTGTTGTTACGCAAGGATACTCGTATAATGCCGCTAGCAAATAGATAAATTAATTACGGATTACTGGAACGAGTAAAAAGGATGAGTAACATCGTTCAGCTAATAAAACGAACAAAACTTTTACCAAGCAAAGCAAAGTTGCCATCCAGTTACAACATATTCGTACATGTACTCGTATGTACATATGTAGGTAATCGGAACTCCTAACTCATCCTTCTGGCCATTTTAGGATGCACATTTTTGCATTTCAAGAGATAACATTCAGCGATGTCCTATTGTCCTTTACGGCAGTCAAAAAATAAAAATCAAAGACATAGCACAAGACCACATACGATCATCCACACCTGTCACTCAGAAGCTGTCAAATCTTCAACCAAACGCCAGATTCCCGATAAGCGTCACATGCAGTTTGACATTATTCGTGTCAGAGATGTTAGCATTGGATTTTTCCCTAAAAAAAAAAATGTTATAGGACTGTTCATCTCCATTGTCCTTGATGCAAGTAAGCCCTGTGTGTTTGTTTTTTCAGCGCTATTTGCCAGTACTGTTGCGGTGAGATTTTTTCACTTTTTTTTTTAGTGTGTCAGTTGGTCTGCTTTAGGCTCAGTATGACATGACGTCAATTCTTGCGCAATGCAATTGTCAGTGAAAATTCTACTCCAGCAAGCTAAATGGAGGCGGGGAGTGACATTAAAATGCATTTGCACTGTCTCTATCGGATTTACTTTGAAACAGACACAAATGGGATGAGATTTTTGAGTTTTATTTGGGAACTGTCAGATGCCATTGGTGAAGATTTTGACAGCTTGCACAACGAGAGCTGACAGATGTCATTTGATGTTAAATTTTTGTGGTGTAGTTCGAGAAATAGAAAGTTTGTACTCGTACTGTGTGCTGTTGTTCTACCAGGGACTTTGACGAACTGAAAGTGTAAAAGAAGTTAGGATCTAACATTTAAATTTTGGGCTTATTTTATCTTTATAAAGTTGACAGTCTTCAGGTTTAAGAGAATCAAGTCTAAGAAAGGGGAACCTTCCCTAAAGATTATCATTAACAGAGAAACAAGTACATGACCAGCCGACTGTGACAAACCTCTTCAAGCTCCCGAAGGTTAGGTTAGGTTAGGTAAGAATGGCTGTTGGAAATACCAACTCACTTAGGCCTATGATTATGATCTATGATCATCTTACTAATGGAACGAGTTCGAGCTTATAATAAAGCGTAGGAGACTGTTAACGTCTATGTTTTCTAGGTCGTTTAGGTCGATGTAGAAGAAAGCCCATAGATGAAGCTTACTTCTCTGGGAGAGAGCTGGGCATGTGCAGAGTAGGTGGGGGATTGTCTCCTCCTCTTCCTCGTCCATGCAGCTTCTACAGAAATCGTTAGTAAAAGCGCCAAGCCTTCTTGCGTGCTTGCCTATGAGGCAGTGTCCGGTAATGACACCTATTATGGCGCTGAGATGTTTCCTATCTAAAAGGATCAGACACTTAGATCGACTCAGATCCAGCCTTGGCCAGATCTGTTTGGTCGCTAGACATGTTTGTCCAGCAGTCCACCTAAGATACGTTCTTTTATTGGCATCTAGCTTTAGTGTTAGTTTGCACGTAGCGATTGGTATACCTATACTACCTTTGTCCGGTAGGATAGGTAGAGTGGTTCCAATTTTGGCGAGTTCATCGGCTCTGCAGTTCCCTGGAATGTCTCTGTGGCCCGGCACCCAACAGAGGTGAATGTTGAACTGCTCTGCCATCTCCATGAGAGATGATCGGCATTCAAGGGCAGTTTTAGAACACAATGGTGTTCACAACACCACGGTGTTGTTGAGGTCCTCCGATTCTGAAGATGTGCCCAAGAGCTCATCTTCTATCTCTGATCGTGTAGAACCTCTAATTGCTTCGTCATCGGTTTCCATTTCCGACAACGTGTCAGAAGAGGAGACCGACGGCTTTGTAGTCACCTCGGACAGATTGGAGTCGTCGCTATCCAATTCTGGAAAGGATATCGACGCTCCAAGATCCAAGGTTGTGATATCAGGTGTTAAAGGAGGAGGAGGTTGCTTATCAGCATCCAGCTCATCCTTTTTGTACACCCTTAAGTGAATGGACTCGAATCCGAACCGAATCATGCCTTTCGTCTGCGCCAGAGGATTAAGGGATTCCTTATTGATCACAATTAACGCGCATCTATAAGAACCCCTTAGTTCCTCCAGTTTCGCGACTTTCCAGTCATGAGTCGGAAGAGTCGGGTTGCTGAGCCGGATGATTTCCAGGATACTTTCTGGAGAGGAGGGTTCGGCTGGAATCCAGGTACGAGTTCGAGGTCTACTACGAATGTCTTCCTTAGATACGACCTCGAGTTTTGCACCTGGCCAAACCTCTCCTAAACCATCGATGGCCTTGGTGAAGAGATCGAGAGATCTCTGGTTGGAGCAAGCGATGAGCTTGACATGGCCTTGGTGCCAGCCAGCGTCGCTTGTGATAGGAGGTGGTCCCGCATGATGGCCAAGAAGTTGCTCGAGAGCTTCAACTTGACCAATTGCCACCGTTCCGGTGTAATGGAACCGTCGGTATCGCTTCTGTCGATCACCGCGATCACCAATGCGTCCTTTAGGACTTCATTATAAGACCTCAGAGATCTGCTGTTGGATGGCCCAGGGGTTGTGGAACTGTGTGTTTTGGGCCTCTTGGAAACCGGTACGGTTTCTTCCAACGATCTCTGACGCTTAGAGGAGTCTTTTGACGTTTTGTGAGCAGTGGAAGCAGTGGGAAATCCGTCTTTTAGGATGTTTTTAGCCCACTCAACCTTGCTCTTTATTTCCGCACTTCTCTCAACCTCCGGAATGGATCCGAAGGTTTTGATGATGCGTGAAGCATTTCGGCGTCTTATGTAGAGCGCCTTTGATGCAGCTTGCCGATGCGGCTGAGCTCCAGATTCCTCTTTGGAGGGAGGAGTTTTGGTAGCAGCAACAAGTCCGTGGCCTGCCACAAACTTGCTGCTGCTGGGGGCGGGGGAAGTGATAGGACCATGTTTTGCCACAGTCTTAACACTCCCCGAAGGAGTTTTAGTAGCAGCGACAAGTCCGTGGCTTGCCACAAACTTGCTGCTGCTAGGGGTGGAGGAGGTGATAGGACCATGGCCTGGCACAGTCTTAACACTTCCTGAATTCTTATTATTTGGCTTGTTCCTTTTGCCTTTAGAGGATGGCGCACCATGGCCTGCCACAGTTTTGCCTCCTCTCGGCAATGCAGCAGTCCACCTAAGGTCTGTTCTTTTATTGGCATCCAGCTTTAATGTTAGTTTGCACGTAGTATATTGGTATACTTATACTACCCTTTTCCGGTAGAATAGGTAGAGTTGTTCCAATTTTGGCGAGTCCCTATACCCCTATGGCCCGGTACCCAGCAAAGGTGAATGTTGAACTTCTCTGCCATTACAATGAGAGATGATCAGCATTCAAGGGCGGTTTTAGAATCTAATGAGACCGAGTCCAGGGACTTGATGGCGGCTGCAGTCGCAGCTACTTGCTTGCTAAAAATGTCGAGGGGTGTCAAGTGAAGCAGAAAATCTAATGCCGCAGAGGGGGTAGACCGCAAGGCTCCGCTTGTGCATAGACATGCTGTTCTTTGGACTCTGCTTAGTTTAATGCGGTTGACTGCATTTTCCACCAGACAACCACCCCGTAAGTAAGCATCGGTCTCATGACCGAGATGTATAGCCAGTGGGTTATGCGAGGTTGAAGGCCCCATTTGTTCCCAATGGCTTTTTTGCAAGAGAATAAAAAGGAGTTCTTTAATGAAATTGAGATGCTTTCCTGAGACGGCTATGGCAACGTCATCCGCATAGGCAATCACTCTGCTACCACCCGTATATGAGTAGTTCGTTATCTACTAAGTTCCAGAGAAGGGGAGAGAGGACACCGCCTTGCGGCGTACCTCTGCTGACACATCTTTTAGCAGAAGTCTCACCCAGTTTGGAGTTGATTATCCTGCTTTTTAGCATTAGACCGATCAACTCTCCAAGTAAGTCGTCTACCTGCAGATTTGATAGCGCAGTCGTGATTGCGGATTTGTTGAAGTTGTTAAAGGTGCCCTCTATGTCTAGGAAAGCAACCACTGTGTACTCTTTATATTGTAGGGATCGTTCAATGTGGCTAGTCAGAGAGTACAACGCCGTTTCTACCGACTTTCCTTTATAGTAGGCATGTTGAGCCGTAGACAGAAGTCTTGGATCAACTTTAGCTCGAATATGGATATCAATCAGTCGTTCTAGAGTTTTCAGAAGGAAAGATGATACACTTATAGGTCTGAGGTCCTTTGGGACAACATGAGAACATTTTCCGGCTTTGGAAATGAGAACTACATTGATTTCTCTCCATGGCAGTGGAATGTGGATCAGTACTACACAGCTCCTCATAATATTTTCTAACACTGGCAGAATAATATCTGAGGACCTCTGTAGCTCGGCAGTTATTATACCGTCCGGACCAGCAGACTTGTATGGTTTGAAGTTATGCAGCACCCAGAGAAGTTTGTCTCTCGTAATCAAACCATGAATTTTGATCCCGGTTGCAGTAGGCCTGTTTGGGCTGCTACTGGCCGCGAGTTGGGAGCTACCTGAAAAGTGGGTGTCCAGAAGCAGGTTGAATGATTCATCACTTGAGGTTGTCCAAGAGCCATCGGTTTTTTTTCAAACAGCTAGGCGTCATAGCATTTGTAGAGAGGATTTTTCTTAGCCGCGATGCCTCAGAGGTTTCTGTGATTTTGTCACAGAATGACTTCCAGGATTGTCGCTTTGCCTTCCTCAGTTCTTTTTTGTATAATTTTAGGGAATCTTTGTATGAGTCCAAGTCAGTCACTTTTCTTGTGCTTTTTGCTACGTTGAAAAGTTTTCTACAAGAGTTTCTGAGCAGCCCCAGTGCTGATGTCCACCAATGTGGCTTTTTCTTGCCTCCAGGTTGAGTAAGAGGGCAGGAAGCGGCCATAGCCTGATTGAGAGCCAGAGTAAATTCCTTAACTTTCATGTCAAGCTCATTGGTGTCACGGCGAGGACTTGATAGTTCAGAGGATAGCGTATCTGACGGTATTCCTCTGTATTTTAGCCAATCAGTTTTCCGGTAGTTAGCTCCCGAAGGACTCGCACCAATTTCGGCGATTCTATGGCGGCTCAATAGGGAGTGAAAATTTGCTATGCAATATGAACATACATATGTATTCAATGCATTATTATCATATTAATTGGATGGCAGAATGTTGTCAAATACGATTGCAAGCAAGAGAGGTAAGTTTCTGTACCTTGAACAGTGCACAAGCACGGTTTAGCTCTGTTTCTTCTGGTTTGCAGGTGCAAAAAGTCGCAATCACAACTGTGGAAAATATCCTTTAAAGAAAGAGAAATTAAATAACAATAAAATAAATCCTTGTCAAATAAGGTCGGATGCGTATAAATTCCCCAGAAGGTCAAGTGTCTTATGTTTTCGGCAGGATAGATTCACTAATCACTGAAATAGATGAAACCTTTTCGGGACGAGAAACTCAGAGGGAAAGATATCCTAAAGTCACGCAATTCACACGGTCTATCTACATTAAATTATCATCTATTCTAGAGTAGGGCTAACCAGCAAATAAATGATTCTAATGCGATATTGAGTGAACCACTATCAAGTCAGCACCGATTTTTGGTGACAGAATTTTTTGCGAAGAAACCAGAGAAAACTCAACCAAAACCGGCATAAATGGCTCCTAAATTCCATAAACTAAAGGAACGAACTTTACACAAAACGTACTATTGTACTCGTAAATGTTGACCAAGAACTATTGGCAAAAATAAAGGTGGAACGATGAAACTACAGTGAACTAGAAAAAGCGATGTTCAATCGTCAAAATATAGTGAAAACGAACAACGACACCCGCTGACGGGGGAACCACAGAATTTGTAAGAGATGGAAAGAGTACTTTGAAGCGGCCGTCCCTCACGAAGAAGAAATGGCAAATTTTAGGGAAGCCAAACGCACCGATACAGTAAAAAGAGTGCTTCGAGACTGTGCAGTCGAGTCGGATCAAAAACCCTCCGAAATATGGAGGAGTATTTGTCAAAGCTTACGAATAATGATGGAAAAACATCGCCAAGCTTCGAAGTATCTGCATATCGTTATCATTCGACATAGTTCGCAGAGATCTTATTTGGATGCCGCTAAGATCTCAAACTGTACCCGAGACGTTTGTAAGAACGATACGCGATATATACTCGTACGCTGATCTTAAGACGAAAGTTAAGTAGCACAGTACAATAGTACACAAAGGAAGTGCACAAAGTCCGTTGCCTTTTAATGTCGGTCGTGGGAAGATTTTCTATTGAAGCAGCACATCAACGAGTTCGGTACAACTACTCTTCTTTTCGCTGATGATAGCGCTACTATAGGTAATGACGTGACAGCCCTTCAACAAACTCTTAATAATGGGAGAAAGGCGCTAGATGATATCGAATTACGAATCAGTCGTACTAAGGCTGAACATCTGCATTGCCGTTTTTATGAACCATCTGGCCCAAATCCTGACATATGTTTGGAAGGAGTCATCATGCGCTAGTGCAATTTAGGCTCAGTTGTTCACCACCAAGAAAATAGCTATAACGATGTCGCACCAATAGTCAGTGTGGCATGGTTTAAATGACGCGAAAATTTCGCTGTACTTTGTGACAGAAAAATGCCGCTTAAATTTGATTGCTGGTTATACATGACAGTCGTTCGTCAAGTACGAATCACAGCGTTGAACGATGTAAGAAAGATATAAAGGAAAATGGAAATGAAAATGTTACAAACGACAACAAGAGTAACAAAACGTGTTCTAATAAGAAAGTACGCGCAGTCGCGGAACTCTCCACTTATGGACAAACTTAAGGCAGAGAAAATCGGCCAATGTTGCTATGTTCAACGAAGTTCGTCGGAAAATCTGTTCTAAAAAAGCAAAACAAGCTCAAGGTCCAGCCGGAGTTCAAATCAGAGACCAAAATCATATAATTAGATCATACAAATGCAAAAACATCTGCACACTTTTAGGTTAACCAAAAACAGTGGCCTAAAGTTTGGTTCTAACGTCCACAAATCTAGCCAACCCCAAAAGAAGCGCAGGAGCAATGCAGATACGTGGGAAAAATGTGAAACACTAATTGTAATTATACGCGGTACATATGTATTTCAAAGGTTAAAAAAGGAAGAAGAAGTATACTGTGAATTCAAATTTATTTTTAGCTGTTTTTATTCCAATTTTGAAAAAGTATCAGAATGATACTCAGTCATGCCGAGGGCGGTAAAACGATGTTAGCTGCCAGAGTAAACTGGAGAACTAGCGAATAAAATAGGGCAACTACGAGTATTATGCTGTGCTGGATTTATCCTTACACGAGTAATTGAATACTTGAACCAGCGCGAGAAGATTTGGGCTATATTTTATGCAAAACCTCTGCATAGTCAATATACAAGCCACATGATTCCATCTGGATAGAATCAAAAATGGCGTCCGAAATAGACTTATTAAAGCTACTTTGATGTTTTACGAATTCTGATCAATTGTAGATGCCTCAACAACTAGGCAGGACTCAAAAAATGAATAGTGAAGGATGAATAGACGGACGGCTGATCCTTAGATATTGATTTCAGACTTCAAATCCAACCGAAAATTACTGACTGACTTCACAATTACCGAAAAGACCTAAGATACCAGCACCATGCGCAAAGGACAAATGGCGTTGCAACTGAAGTGATAAATCTATCTATCTCGAAGTCCCTGGCGTAATACAGTTTTTCGATGAGCACAGGTACCGAGACGGAAGATGCAGAAGGCAATATTACCAAGAATAAAGAGAGCTATACGCGAACTCATCTATCAAGTGAGACGGTGAAAACATCGACTTTAGCGAAATAAAAGGAAGAATTAGAAAAGTTCGATCGAGGCTTTGAAAAGGTGATAGTGCAGAAAAGAAGTCTTACAAAAACGTAAAAAGAACACGCTCTATACACAAATTTCGAACACAAGCCTGTTAGGATGAGGATGTCACCAATTATAAATATTGTAATTACTTCTGAAGACCGTTTAACGGCGATAATAATCAACAATCAGCTATTGACCAGAATAAACTTCGCAACTTTATGACAACTGACAGCAATTAGGGCCACCAAATCAAGCTGAAGATCAATACTTAGAGAAGTGAAAGCGTATTTGGTAAGGAACATATGTACACCGTACACCATAGCATGCCCGATGAATGAAATCTCAGTATCCCACCGACCAGGTGGATTATTTTTAGTCTTACAACAAAATGTATATGCTGTCGACAATAATGACACGGATAGCATGCCACAGGATGGAGTTTCGACTTTGAAACCATAAAATATTTTGTCCATGCCTAATAACAATCATCATTCCTTCTGAAGACTTTAGAACGACTGATTGATATCCATATTCGAGCTAAAGTTGATCCAAGACTTCTGTCTACGGCTCAACATGCCTACTGTAAAGGAAAGTCGGTGGAAACGGTTTTGCACTCTCTGACTAGACACATCGAACGATCCCTACAATATAAGGAGTACACAATGGTTGCTTTCCTAGACATAGAGGGCGCCTTTAACAACGTCAACACATCCGCAATAACGACTGCGCTGTCAACTCTGCAAGTAGACGGCTCACTTGGGGAGCTGATCAGTCTAATGCTAAAAAGCAGGATAATCAACTCCAAACTGGGTGAGACTTCTGCTAAAAGATGTGTCGGCAGAGGTACGCCGCAAGGCGGTGTCCTCTCTCCCCTTCTCTGGAACTTAGTAGTTAACGAACTACTGATATACCTGGAAGCGGGTGGTAGCAGAGTGATTGAGTATGCGGATGACGTTGCCATAGCCGTCTCAGGAAAACATCTAAATACCATTAAAGAACTCCTCCAAGTAAATCTCTACAGATTAACCCGCTGGACAGATCGCTGTGGATTGGGAATAAACCCCCATAAAACTGATCTTGTCCTCTTTTCTAGGAAATATAAAATTCCAATCATAGACCCTCCTTCAATAAACGGTACCAGTTTAGTTTTCTCCGATACAGAAAAATATCTGGGTCTCATTTTTGATAGGAAACTAAACTGGAAACCTAACATTCAAGAAAGAGTCAATAAAGCTACAATAGCCTTATTCTCTTGCAAAAAAGCCATTGGAAACAAATGGGGCCTTCAACCTCGCATAACCCACTGGCTATACATCTCGGTCATAAGACCGGTACTTACTTACGGGGTGGTTGTCTGGAAAATGCAGTCAACTGCATTAAACTAAGAAGAGTCCAAAGAACAGCATGTCTATGCACAAGCGGAGCCTTGCGGTCTACCCTTCGCGGCATTAGATATTCTGCTTCACTTGACACCCCTCGACATTTTTAGCAAGCAAGTAGCTATTCGCCTTAAAGCGACTAAACAGTGGACAAATAATTCATCTGGCCACGCCAATATTGTTAATACATTAGGAATCCTCACAGAGAACATCGATTACACCATACCTGAACTTTGGTTTGACAAAAGCTTCCATGTAAGCTTCCCCTCTAGATCATTCTGGAAGGAGGATGCTTTCATGGAGGACAAGTCAATCCATCTCTACACAGATGGATCTAAAACCGATAGCGGAGTTGGTGGCGGTGTTTTCTCAGATAAGCTAAATCTAAGCCTCTCTTTCGGCCTTCCAAATCACTGTAGCGTGTTCCAGGCGGAAATTTTGGCGATTAAACAAACCCTGTCCTGGCTGAAGAAAAACGTGATATCTGCAAAGGATATTCGCATCTTTTCGGATAGTCAGGCCGCCATCAAGTCCCTGGACTCGGTCTCATTAGATTCTAAACCCGCCCTTGAACGCTGATCATCTCTCATTGTAATGGCAGAGCAGTTCAACATTCACCTTTGCTGGGTGCCGGGCCATAGGCAAAATTGGAACATCTCTACCAATTCGACCGGAAAAGGGTAGTATAAGTTTCCAATCGCTACGTGAAAACTAACATTAAAGCTGGATGCCAATAAAAGAACAGACCTTAGGTGGACTGCTGGGCAAACATGTCTAGCGAACAAACAGATCTGACCAAAGCTGGATCTGAATCGCTCTAAGTGTCTGATCCTTTTAGATAGGAAACATCTCAGCGCCATAATAGGTGTCATTACCGGACACTGCCTCATAGGCAAGCACGCGCTTTTACTAACGATTTCTGTAGAAGCTGCATGGACGAGGAAGAGGAGGAGACAATCCCCCACCTACTCTGCACATGCCCAGCTCTCTTTCAGAGTAGGAAGCTTCATCTAGGAGCTTTCTTCTACAACGACCTAAACGATCTAGAAAAAATAGACGTTAACAGTCTCCTACGCTTTATTATAAGCTCAAACTGGTTCCAGTAGTAAGAAGATCATAGATCCACGTGGCATCACAATGGGCCAATAGGCCTAAGTGGGTTGGTATTTCCAACAGCCACTCTTACCTAACCTAATAACAACGAGGCTGTTTTTTTTAGAATAGAAAGATAAGTGATGAAGTGATGGAGAGATGTAGAGTGGAGGGCTCTGAAATCCTTCGAGGTGACTGGCTCTGGCGAATCGGGGGACGAGTTGCAATATACATACATATGTTCGTGATGGTTTCACGAAAACAACTCTACAAATCTTGTCTGTTGAGACCTCTACAAATGTATAGGTCCAATAAGTCCATTATTCTCGACCTCTTTTACTCTGTATTAGAACAGCGTTAGTACTCCACACTATATTCCACAATATTCTGATTTGTGGTGACATAAATTGCAACCTGCTGTGTAAAACTGAATCTAGACCATTCCTAAATACAATGAGGTCAACACATCTGTGCGCCGTAAATCCCCTTTCCCCCAATAACTTTGTCAGCAGTTCATATAGTCTTATTGACTTCTTCTGAGTTAGCAATCCTGATACAGAGCTTTTCTTAATCAGCTTTCTGTCCCATGCTTCTCAAAATATGATCTTTTATACCTAACCTTTGAGTTTAGCAACGAGGATTCGGAATCCGTTTTGTATTCCAGGAATCTCAAAAATATAAGCGGCGCATCATTACAAGAAGTGGAAAAGTTCAGAATTGAAAAATCCAACAAGACCTATCACGCTCTAGAACACTCAATCGGTTCAAAAATTAGGGCCTCTAAGTCTCAGAACTATGGTCGAGTACTCGACAGGAAACAAAAATATGGGTGCAGATGCGCAAGATCCCTTTGTGAAGGGATTGTGAAACTGCAAAACTGCACTGTTGTTGGTTGTTGAGGAGATTAGAGGAGGAACGAGGTGAGTTTTTTAAAAGCCTTCGACACAGTTAATCATGAGATTATATGTAGAAAATGTAGGAAAGTCTTTAAATTCTCTTGGGAATCGACAGAACTAGTTTCTTCCATCTTGAGTGAAAGAAAACCGAGTGTGGTGGCTAACAACAAAATGTCAGTCTTTTTTTCTTTTAACAGCGGCGTACCACAGGGCTCCATACTAGGACCAATTCTCTTCACTTTGGATGTGAACGAGCTTCCCCCCTAGATTAAACAGCCAAATCTCTGTCAATTCTCTTATATTGATGTGACATCTTCTGTAATTTGGATTATGATTCTAGAGGTTGTCGCATACAACAACATTGCAAGCTTTGCTTACTCCAACAAAATTATGAAGAGTATTCAATGCCAGACCTACTTAGTTGGAAGTATCCGAATACATCGGCTTATGATATCACGAGAAAGGAAATCGGTGATGAACTTGAGGGACAAGGCTCAGGGAAGTGTTGCTTAGAACCCGAATCTGCGTAAGGAATGTTTGTGTGCTCGGTTAGGGCTTAAAGTTCAGTGAATTCCTGCTTTCCATTAGTACAATAGAAAAAACTGCAGACTGCTTACTGACGTCGTGACGGGGCTCTACGCTAAGTGTGCTGGGCATAAGTGATAAAATGTCCTGCGGCGCTTGCTGTGAAGGTGATGACAGCACAGCAGTGCACTACCTCTGTGAGTGTCCTGACTACGATCGCATCAGGCTGCTGATACTCGTCGCTGACGTGGTGATCGCTGGTATCGTAGCCATTCGACCAAGAAATTCGAATAAAAGGAACACACAAGGAGTACAAAGGACTAGTTCTCTGTCAGAGTTTGCATAATGAAGGTTGTTAGTTGAATTTCTAAATACCAACAGTTTTCAAAGTTACAGTCATCTTTAAATATCGTTAAAACTCCAAATATAATTAATACGAGTATATCTATAAAATACGAAGTGATCAGTTAATGGGCTGAATTGTTGAGAATCCTTGCGGCATTTGGCATGGCCATAACTTAACAATACCACCAAAACACTGTCACATCACATCCACGAGTACATTCCGTGTTTAAAGACAACAAAAATCAAACAAAGAACAGCAATTAATTCCACTTACCGTCTCTCCTGATGATGGAGTCCTTGTATGCTCAAGTTGTTTTGATTACATTTACTATTGGCGGTAGTTGTTGGCGTAGAATCTACGCTTCTTCGTTTAAACGACACATCATCACCATCATCATCATCATTATTATCATTGTGATGAGTAGGAGCAGTAGGATTTGGTGGAGAATCATAATCACCATCGTCATCATGAGAATCAATCAACTTGGACGGCATCCTTAAACTGTTGCTGATTGGGGTGGTTCTGGCTATGGATTCCCGAATAATGCAACCATTTTCGTGAGCCACAGAGGTATTCGCAATGTTGACGTTGATACCATTCTCATTGTCGCTGTCAATGCGACTACAATTCAGTGTCATAGTTGACGACGCCGTCGTCGTTGTCGCTGTCGTTGTTGTCGTCGTCGTTGCTGCTGGCGTCACAGGCGGCATTGATGATTTCAATTGGTTCGGATGGATGGAGGTTTCTCTTACGGCCTGTAACTCCTCAAATAACTGACGTTGGTTTGTTTGTTCCTGTTTGGTGGTGGTGGTTGTTCTGCCTACAGGTGGTTGACAGTAGGAGCTGTCTTCTGCACTTGGTAATCTATCGCCTGGTGGTGACAATGATGTTGATGAAAACGGCCCTAGACTCGTTACTGCATGAGGTGAAGTAGGTGGTATTATTACAACTGGTGTGCTGCTCTTTTCCAACTCTACGATGGTTGCTTCATTTGATGGTGATGAACCTCTGTCTGGTGGAAGCATAATCTGTTTATCGTTGTCTCCCGCTTTTGTCGCCTCTGTAAATGGACTCGACGATGATGATGATGATGGTGATGATGATGATGATGATGATGATGATGATGATGATGTCGACAAAGATGATGACGTTGACGTTGGAGATACTGATGGTGAAATTGCATTTGTATTCGAATCCTGTGCCCCTTCATCAGCATTCTGTGTTTCTGCAATGATAAAAAAGGAAAGAGATAACTAATGAGTTGAGTCGGCTAAGCGCTATAATTCAAAAAGCTACAACCACACAAAAATATGAGAAGATGTCTGCGCAGGCGTAAAGGAGTTGGAAATCATGGGCACCGTATACTTCTCAGACCGGACCGAATCGGGCAGGAGAAAATGGACGAATAAAATCGAAAGATGTCAGTTATTAATGTGATCGCATTTGGAGCGTTAATGGTCAATTCAACGTGTGACAGATGTGCGTAATTCATTCGAATATTTTGCACACAGTTTAGACTTTTGGAGGCTAGAGTGTGAGACTTGTGGTACATCCTGGCCATCATGGACGGCCATCCATTCAGCCAGATGGTAAAACAGTTGTGTGGCTGGTTTGGATTTTCTTTAAGATTTGCGTGAGCGGATGATGCATTTATTAAACGGAGGAACAGAAGACTTTAAGGTAAATTGGCTTTGTATGGGAATCGTTGTGAATTTGAGGTTAGAAAGGTTAGTGCAGGGAGTTAGCTTGTGTAGGATGGATACGTTGTCTTAGACTTGAGTAAAATACTTTTAATAGATAAATTTCATGAGCCTGACAGGTTGATGTATCTAATCTTTTTTTGGATTCCGATAACTACGGAAAACTTCTATACTACGGCGCACGATCTTTAACAATTTGACTCAGCTTTCGTAAGATGCAAACCTATCTCATGAAATAAATTTGCTCGTTTGTTTTGTTTCCGACGGAAAAGGGCATTTTGACGCAGATTTGCAGCGACTACGTAAGGAGACCCGTAAACTTATAACATATCACTCCTCTGAAAGCAGAAACGCTCAGAAAATCTGATGGCACCTAAATACACTGAGACATCCCATTCAAAAACTCTCTGCTAAAGTCTCATGCTTTAGGTTAGCTTCCCAGACAAACTGTTCAGAACTGGCTGCTCAGAGCCAGGTCCTATTATCGCTGTTATCTGGATGCGACCATCAACTTCGCTATTTCTTTCTTTGATGACTTAGAGCCACTTGGCAACGATGACATAGACCAGTCACTGACAGCTCTGAAGAAACTTTTCACTTCCAGCCTGACAGTGGCATACATGCCGAACTTCTGACGAACAGTCCTTTATACCAGAAATAGGAAAAGAGCATTTTCGGGTTTCAAGTAGACAAAACAGTTTTGCGAATACAGAGGAGGCAACATGCCTACCAACGCTGAAGAACCTACTAGACTGTGCTTCAAAATCTGGTGGACAAAGTTGAAGACTATCTCGATAAGAACGAGTAAGCGCTGGTCATTTTCATCAACATTGAGGGTCCATTCTGCAATGAACCTTTTGACAGCATGTGTAACTCATCCATCTAATACGACGTAGATAAATCTCTAGTCTTGCGGATTAAGGCAATGCTAGTGAATGGAAGTCTTCTTGCAAATGCTGATTGTGGGCAATATATGGTGGCGTGGGTAAAACGATCGCCGTTTTCTCTCCACTGCCATGGTGCATGTTTGACGAATAACTGATAACTCTTTCAATAGCTCTAACTCCTACCATCCGGCATACGTAGGGGAAGTAGCTGTGCTGTTGAATCGTGCATAACGACTCTCTACTCTAAAGCGAAGGCAGCCGTAGACATGATCGAAGATCAACATGGACTGAAGTTTTGATGAACTGCGCCCCGATTATCTTTTGACCCTGTTCTTATGCAATGACACCATTTCTGCGAAAATACAAAACCTGGCACAAGAAAGGAATGTAATTGAGTTTTCGCGGACAAAGTATCGACCGGTAAGCCCTTGGTTGATCCTCTCGCGATTTTAAATCTAGTTCGAGAACGAAAAGGTGGCTAAACTCACAGAGTCCTGTCTGGGTCTCAGGTCTCAGGTCACGGGAAATGAAATCGCCTTTGAACTTGCTAGGCAAGATTCAGAGGAATGTTTTGTAGAACTCGAACCTGCATTAGGATTTGTTGATGTGTCGGTAAGGGATTCCATAGAGAGATGATGTGGCATTCAGATGGCATAACTCTTCAGAATGCCTCCAGATCAAATGAAAGTCACAACGAGATCAGCGACTTTCTTTCTGTCTCTCAGTAGGAAAGACTGTAGACCGCTTACCGGCGTCATATCGTGATTCTATGCTTTGTCTGAGCATCTGAATGTGCTAGATATAAGAGCTACGCTTGTACATTGCAGGGTACTTTATCACTGAAACGTTTACCCATCTGAGAAATTACAACAAAAAGGTCGTACAAAGAGTACAGTTTGAGTGCTCTGTTCCGATAAAAAAAATACACGCAAGTCAAGTTAAATCAGACACATCATACCCTACAATCAACACTAACCGTCACAACAATTGAACATTTTGCAATTTCCGCCAGATAAGCCTGAACTCAACACAACTCATCATCAGCATCATCATCAAGTGTAAGACGATCTTCATCTTGCAAACAAATCTCAGCTGCACCATCACTGATTCCATCGTTCCATCGAGAAAAGGTGGGAACACCACACATTTTTGCATTTTGACCGATGACGCGTCCAAACATTTCGATGCCGCTTCGACTCCACAAAATGCTGAACCATGAAATCCGCTTGCGAGGGCGTGATTTCGATCGTTTGTCAATGTCTCTCCCACAGTATCCAGAGACATGGGTCATCAAAGCTAACAACGACAACAACGACAAAGTCATCGTCGTCTTCACTAAGACGTGCAACGTGATTGGGATTGCTTCTGCATTTTTTTTCAGCCTGCAGCATGCCGCACCAAAACCGATTTATTGTTCAATAGTTGGAGGAGGGCAAACTTAAATGCGACAATATGCAACAGTGACATGGTGAAAAGTTGCTAGATACGAGGATACAACAATCGCCAAGGATCATTTTATGGATGATGATGATGCTTACTGCTGCTTGCTTTGTATTAGTGCAGTTGGGTTGCTGCTGTTCCAGACGCTGATGGTTGTGATGCTTCTCATGAAAGCGAACCAAAATTTATTCTTCCCATTTACAATCTACGGGTTGTTATGGGCCGCAGTGCAGGCCAAGTGCATACAATTTATGACCCTGTCGAGACAATGCCATATCGGATTTTATACGGTTTTGGACAAAATGAAGTCGCGCTTGATGGCCAAGACTAAGATGGAGGACGATAATAATGCGGGAGATTGGTGGAATGCTTAAGGGTTTCGTTGTAGGAAGGACATTATTGGTAGTTAGTTACTTACAGCAGATGATATTTACTATGTTTGTATACCTCAATTGGCAGCTGGACTGGTATTGGTTTAGTTCATTGGATTTAGGAAAATTTACATTCTTCCTATGTCGGTTGAAGGTTTTTTTGTGCCTTGTGGGGCAGAGCATTTAGGTGTTTGTCTACCTAGATGATAGCAATTGTTTCTTGTTTTTATTATTTTGCCTTTAAGCTAAGAAGGTTGTTGAGACACCGGCGAATAAAAGGTGCATGTTACCGAATTAAATAAAAAATCGACAGCTCCTGAAGGATAAACTGAACACTTGTCTTTGTAATAACTAAAGGCATAATTACTGGAGTAATTACTGAACTTTTTATGGAGTAATTCATGTGGTAACCCTTAAGATTATTAAGGGATCAGCCATTTAATGAACATTATTCCGTAGACAGTTGTCAGTTTTGGTCCATGGTGTGTCAGTCTTTGCAGACCTTTCCTGATGTCCTTTCGTATACATTCTTTTAATGGGTGACTTTACCAAGGATTCAACGAGCTCCTCCATGAGATGTGCGAAGAATGTTCCTGAATGTTCCAGATTTAATAGCGGACTTAGGCTGACCGACTCTTTCTCTAGATGAAACGCTTTCATAGCTAATCCACAGTGTGACATAGCGACATGGATCATTTGACTGCCGAACACATAAAAAGTGTTCTGATCGACACTATCTGACGAACTACAGAAAGCGGACTGAAGCAATACATAGTTGTGATATGGTATGAATGCAGAAATCGCAGACTAACCAGGAAATCCGACTTTGGATGACCACAATCGGAGCAAACTCTAAGAAAATTTGAGGATTAAGTATTCCTTTTGGGGTGTACTTGTTATTCACAACGAAACCCCTGCTTTGTTAACGAATTCGCTCTAGTGAATATATATAACAAAGCTGCTGGATCGGGTAGTCTACCTACCGAACTTTTTAAGGCAATGGGAGATGATTCGATAGAAAGCAACAACACCAACCTATTTCCAGGATTTGGTAGACAGAAAGAATACTTTACCACCGTTTGCGCAATCCACATGAAGAAGGCCCTCTTCACTGCGTCAATTATAGAGGCGTCAATCTCGTGTGAACGCCTAAAACTAAAATAAATCTATGAAGTCCAAATCGATACGCACCACTTCATGTATAGCCTTAGTATCCCTGTCTTACTTACTTACTTAACGGGCTCCCGACCCGTGGAGAGTCTCTGCCTGAGACACTTCAGCCTTCCATTCTCTACAATCTCGGGCACGCTGTTTCCAGAGCGTTTCCAGCGCTCTGGCATCTGCGAAAGCTTGGTCTTTGAAACGTAGGTTCGGTCTTCATTGTCGTCTCGAATCTGAGGGCCGAGATTCGAAGATTCTCTTAGCTGGAGCATTGTATTTTGGCTTTTTGGACTACATCCACATCTTGGTACAGCTCATAGAGTTCGCGGTTATATCTTCTCTTCCATTCGCCCTCCTCGCACACAGCACCAAAAATCCGTCAAAGAATTTTTCTTTCAAAGGAGCCCAGAATTAGCTCTCCTTTCTTGTTTATCGTCCAACACTCGGCGCCATACAGTAGAACTGGTAGGATAAGGGTTTTGTCCTTCGAGTAAGGAGTTTTGAACCCAATTGCTTTGCCAAACCGAAGTAGCAGCGGTTTCCTATGGTAATACTTCTTCGGATCTCCACTAGGGTGTCATTCGTGGAGTTCATGCTTTCTCCGAAGTAGATGAACTCCTTAACTACCTCGAAATTGTTGCTATCAATAGTGACGTTACGATGGATAGGATCAGGTACGATGAAAAGAAAAAATTGCGATTTCTATGATGCGGATTCGTCGTGTCAAATCGGCTCAGGTCAAAAGACATTAACTTCAAACCGATAAGTGATCGCCTGTCTGTGATCCGCATCAAAGCTACCTTCCAAAACATAAGCCTAATATGTGCACACGCCTCTACCGACGAGGCTGAAGAACCCATCAAGGAGGAGTTCTATGGAGACTGTCCGGAGTATTTTGACATCATACTTGGGGTCTTCAATGCTAAAGTCGGAAAGGAAAACATCTTTGGCGGGTTAGTTGGTAAGCACAGAATCCACGAAACGACAACAGACAACGGCTGCCGACTAATCGATTTTGCAGCAGCTCGTAATACGGTGATAAGTAGCACTAGGTTTCCAAGGTTAAGGATCCACACAGCAACCTGGCTCTCTCCAGGCGGTCGAACCGCCAACCAAATCGACCATGTGCTAATTGATGCGAGGCACGCATCCAACATCAAATGCTGACTCTGACCACTTTCTTGTTGCGGCTAAATTCAGAGCTCGACTGTCCAACGAGAAGAAGCTGCGAACCGGCCGGAAAAAGAAATTCGACGTTGGACGCCTTAGCACACTTGGAGTAGCCAGAGACTAAAAAGAGCGCCTGAGTGAGAAACCCTCCACTGTGCAATCACCTAACACACACCCCAACCATCAGTGGTGCCAGTATCGCGACATCATCAAGGAGGTAGCCGAAACCACCTTAGGATACCAACCACCCCAGAGAAAGGGCCCGTGGTATGATGATGAATGCGTTTACAGGAAAAAGGTGACAGAAGATGCACACAAGAAAATGCTGCAGAGCGAAACAAGGGCAGCAAGGGAAGAGTATTGAGCCAGGAGGAGGGAAGATGAGAAGATCTTGCGTAGAAAAAAGAGGGCCTACGCAGCATCCCAGCTCAGGGAGATCGAAGAGTCTCGTGATCGAAACAACATGCGGAGGTTTTATAAGAAAGCCAAGCAACTAGCTGCTGGCTTCAAAACCGGAACACAAGCTCTTCGAAACACCGAAGGAAACCTAGTCACCGAAGCACAGGGAATAGTAGATGCGTTTAAACAGCATTTCCAGCACCTGCTAAAAGGGCATCATGTAGAGAGTGTGATAAGGCAAGAAGAGAACCCACGTCCAGTCAATGAAGAACCAGTTCCACCACCCAATGTAGAAGAAGTTGGCTTAGCTATAGAAAAGCTTAAGAACAACAAGGCTGCAGGCTCTGATGGTTTACCAGCCGAGCTCTTCAAATACGGTGGCGATGTTTTGGTAGGGCGCATGCACCAAATATGCCCGACGACTGGACTATCATCTCCATATGCCCCATCTACAAAAAAGGCGATCCTATGTCTTGCAAGAACTATCGAGGCATATCCCTGCGTAATGTCGCATATAAGATCCTATCCAACGTACTGTGTGAATGTCTCAAACCGTTCTGTAACACACTAATCGGCACGTAACAGTGTGGCGTCCAACCCGGCAGATCGACTATAGACCAAATTTTCACACTGAGACAAATCCTGGAAAAGACCAACGAATTTCAAGTCGAGACTCAACACCTTTTCATCGACTTCAAGGCCGCATATGATAGCATTAATCGTCAGGAGCTTTATATGGCGATGGCCGAATTCGGGATCTCGGCAAAACTGATCCAGTTGTGTCGCGAGACACTGGAAAGCACGCACTGCAACATGCAGTTTGGAAGTAGCTCCTCCTAACTATTTCAAATATGCACCGGACTCCAGCAAGGTGATGCGCTATCATGTGATTTCTTCAATCTCGCCGTAGAGCAGATAGTGCGCAGGGCAGGTGTCAACACGGAAGGCACTATCTTCAACAAGTCCGTCCAGCTCCTGGGATATGCGAACGATATTGATATCATCAGGCTCTCGCAGCGTTCCGTAATAGAGACTTTCACGGCCATTGAAGAGCAGGCGAAATTCGTTGGCCTGGAAGTTAACGAGGACAAGACCAAGTACATGCTATCAACAAACAAAGTATCCCTGTCATACTCGTCAAATTGTGTAGAATGATGATGAAAAACTATCATTTCCCCATAAAAGTTGGAAACAAAGTGCCAAAACTTCTTCAAACAAAGTGTATCCTTGTCACGTGGCTTATTTAACATCATACTGGAGACAATTGTGCGAAACACGCAAATCAACAACAAAAGCACGATTTTCCAAAAGTGAGTACAACCAGATGCATATGATTGTTACATTGGCATCATCGCCAGAACTCAGCAATCTTTGACTGATTCTTTCTCAAGTGTTGGAACAGAAGCGACAAAAATATGGGTTTAGTCGTGAATGAGGGCAGAACTAAGTTCGAGTCTATGCAGTCAACAAGAAGGGACACACAACATCGATGAATCGGACAGAATGTCACAACTTTGAGGTAGTCAGGGATTTTGTATACGCTCGCTATTAAATCTGATAACATTTCAGCAGAAATCAGATGAAGTATTACTCTTGCCAATCTCTGTTTCTTCTGCCTTAGAAGATAACTGATCTTGCAAAACAACAATAAGGTAGGTACCAACCCTATATAGGTAGGTAGGTAGGAGTGGCTGTTGGAAGGATCAATCCACTTAGGTCTATTGGCCCATTGTGATGCCACGTGGATCTACAATATGATCCTCTTACTCAGGGGACCAGTTTGAGCTTATGATGGAGCGTAGGAGACTGTTTACGTCTATATTCTTTAGATCATTTAGGTCAATGTAGAAGAAAGCTCCTAAGTGAAGTTTTCTTCTCTGGGAGAGAGCTGGACATGTACAGAGTAGGTGGAGGATTGTCTCCTCTTCCTCCTCGTCCATGCAGCTTCGACAGAAATCGTTTGTAAAAGCGACAAGCCTTATTGCATGCTTGCTTATGAGGTAGTGATGACACCTATGATGGCGTTGAGATATTTCCTATTTAGAAAGATAGAACCGTATACAAGACCCTCATCATCTCAGTAGTGCTTTATGGTGTATAAGCATGGACGTTCGTGAAGGCGGATGAAGATTTCATTGATCCTTTTGAACGCAAAGTTCTTCTAGTAATTTTTGGTCCCGTTTGACGGAGCTTGAAGGAGGAGATTTAATGATAAACTCTACTCGTCCGAGTCGTGACAATGAAAGTGCACATTTTTCACCTAAAATGAAGAAGTACGTATTGGGAAAAGCTAGTCCGAAAGATAACGAGGATGTGCAAGGGTACAAAAACACTGAAAAGTCTGCCTGCTGAGACGGCCAAGGGAGTCTATTAGTCGACTCGTAGTCTCATACTGGAAAAGTATGAGTTTAAGTTCAACAACCTTCACCTTTTTATAGAGTTAAATGTCTCTTATGACAGTATAGAATGAGGCGAGCTGTTCAGAGTTATACCTACCTCAGCATCCTGGAAAAACCTTTCCATGTACGGATAGATCAGTAACTCCTTTACTTATACTGATTTGACACTGTATACAGACATAGCTTGTGGTGGAGTATTTGCAAGCATCAGGAAAAAAGCGCCTTAAATGGGTTTGGCAGTGAACAAGAAACAAACATGATGAGCAAAATGCTACTATCGACAGTTACAGCTTTGAAGTCGTAAAAGGTTTGATCTACGATACGCTTTTATCTCTTCCTAATCCATGTATATAAGACTGAAAAAATCCTTGCCAGCTTGATATCGATGAAGTCGAAAAACATTTCTGTGGTGCGTGAGATGTCTAGAGTTGGTAGGTCTTAGTCAACGTCGGACAAATACAACAAATACATATATCGATGGGATAACTGGGTATCTTTCTGCTTTGTCGACTATTGCTAGACGTTGCGTTTTGCATTCTTTGTGGAAATACTCACTTCTGGGAACACTTTTATCAATATGACATCATGTCCAAAGTTTTTCTTTATTTGAGGAATTGCTTCCAAATGAAGAGTTCAGAGAACTAGTCAGCAACATTGGGTTGGACACAAATTAAAACAAAATTAAAACATCCTCATTTGTTGTGACACAAAAAAATATGTCTGTGTCGGCCGCTGGCCTATCTCACTATCCCATTTTCAACCTCAACTGTCAAGTATAACTTTTAGCGATTAACTAATAAAATTCACTCCAAACTTGATCTAGGTAACCACAAAGAGGGAGAGATCTTAATCTTTGTCTACTCGAGTACTCGTACTCCTTCGCTTTCTGCAAATCACCGAAAAAATATTGGTGCATTCGGCTTCCATGATCTCCTAGATATGACCCAATAGATTGGATATCTCCCTTTCCATCTAGGGATACTTTAGCTACTGAGTTCATGGTTGCAAGGTAAATATATACAGCTAGCTACTATTGTACTACAACTATTATCTGCACGCAGATAAAACAAACAATGAGTAGCTTTAAGGAAAAAACAAACCAATCACCTACTGCCTCTGACCACAAAGTATCTAGATGAAGGAAATGCCGTATGCAACCTAAACCGACCACCACCGGCAACAACCAAACTAAAGCACAAATGTGAGTACACTAAAACACACACACAATTTGTGGTCAAGTGAATTCGCAATGTACGAGTACGGATACGAATACTTTAGCAGTTTTCTGCTAAGACGTAGTCGCAGCACTATGGTCAACCTCAGGTTTAAATTTATGAGCGACTTTTGCCGGAGTCTAAAACATGTCACGAGTTTTGTGCCAGAACTGATGGAAGCTGCATAATCTGATAGAAGGCGAAGGTACGAGTAAGCAGTTTAGGTTTGTTACCTTTTTTTTGTTTTATTTAAGTTCACTCACAACGATTGGAAAGGGATTTACAATAGTTTAAGTCTAAAGTGCGGTTCATGTTCAAAGAATTTTCGACAAGTGTTTCGAATTGTTTTCATTAAAATGGGAGTGTTTGAAAACAATATTTTATCGTATCACAAATATGGCTTAATCAAGCGATATGTTGGGTCTACCTTGGTATCTTACTAAGGCCACAAACATGACGACATGTTTTCATTTATTTTGTGTATGTCCAATCCTAGTAGGAAACAGTGTTGGAGTAGCATAGTTTACTCATAATTTTGACGCTTTTATCATAATACTGAGCCAAATAGGGCCTAGAAGTTCACAGTCGAGTCCCAATTGTATTAAAGTATAGGGTCAATCCAACAAAAGGTGTCATTTTAAATCAACAGAAAATCGGAATATTTTTAAGAAAAGTGGTAATATTTTTATTTTGATCTAAAGTACGAACTCTGAGGTTAGTAATGGAATACAATACCTGCCAAATGTCTGCCTCGACTCTGCCTGCAAATAGTCATTCTTTTGATGAAATCTTTCAACACGTTTTCGCATAATTGCGGCTGTATTTCACGAATAACAGCATCGTTGGTGGAGCATTGGCGCACATTTTATTTTTGTCACAGCCCCAAAGCAAACATGGCGTTAAATCGTACGATCTCGGTAGCCAACTGAAGTTACCATTTCATGCAATAGAGCCATTGTTTTACCAGATGTGTGGCATGTGGCGTCGTCCAGCTGAAAATAAACGTCGTCTACGTCCGTGGCACCAATTTCAGGAAAAAAAACTCAGTCAACATCGTTCGGTAATGCAATCCATTCACTGAAATGGTAGCACCAACATCATTTTCGAAAAAACATGGCCCAATGAGACAGCCAGCCCAAAAACCACACCAGACTGTCACTCGTTGTGTATCCAGACAATTGGAAATGTGCCTCATCACTCATCTTGTGCATTAATTTCCAGCACCTAATCAGCGAAAGTACGACGTTGTGCGTGGTCTGCTAGCTTCAACTCACATGTTAACTGGACCTTATAAGCATGTAGTCCAAGATGTTTATGAAAAATGCGGTGCAAATTGGTTGCGAATAGGCCCAACTCCTGTGACGGTCTCGAAGTGGACATACCTGCCTTTCACTAACACTCTCAGCTACGACGGCAATATTTTCAGCTGACCTGGCCGGAAGAACACGAGTTGGAGTCTTCATATCACTCGCCTGTCCGAGACGATCTGAGGCTCTGGAATGCTACTCAAAAGCTAGAAATCGGTCTCTTACAGCATATGGTCGACATACATAATTGCTGTTAGGGAGATGTGCTAGGTAGGAACAAGTATTTATGTAGGAAATCTTGAGCTTCGGGTATGTAAAAGAACTCCTGACGATGGGTAGATTCGCTAACATAAGTCTCACAGACGAGACGACCTTACCAAAGACTGCTTCTGGGAGCAATGCCATATGCACTGTCAAGGCCTTCTCCGATCGAGTTTCCCTTCGCATCGAAAGTAATAGACCAGTGGCATTCAACCTGCCTCTACATACGAGGGTAGTACCAGAGGTACCCGACCTAATAAAAAAAAAATGTAAGAAACCATATTTTCAACACACCTTTCTCAGCGATGTTCAATAGCCTCGATAGCCTGTTTATAATGAGGATCGTCGAGCACCTTACAATACGCATCAACCGCAGAATGATGACGAATAGGGGCCATGAGGAAGCGATTCGAACTTTAACTCATTCACATGGATGTGTGAACTGGTGCATTGTCTTGATGAAACAAAACTTTTTTCTTCGCCAAACGTGCTGCCATTTTTCTTGATTTTAGCTCTTAAATGCTGCACTAAATTCACATAATACACGCCATTGATTGTTTTTCCTTTCCGAAGATAATCAATGAAAATTATCCCACGCGCATCCCAAAAAACTGAAGCCGTGACCTTGTCTGTAGATGGATTTGTCTTCGCTTTCTTTGGAGCTGAGTCTATTGTTTTGACTGTTTCATCCTTTCATCCGGCTTTATTGCTGTGAAACCTCGCCAAACACTCGATTGAAACGACTGACAGGTACGAATTTACAAACGCTAAACTGTCTGCGCACATTCGTGTATGACAGCGACCATTGCGGTTTTAGCACCGAAATTACAGTTCCTAACGAAATTGCGGAATTGGAGGAGTTTGTCCAAAGATATTCTTACAACTACAGTAAGACTCGATGGACACGCTTCTCCGCAACCTTGACTAGAGCGCTCTCCTCGAACACGATCCACCCACCGTCCAATAGGAATTTGTCAAACGAGGAGATCGACAATTACCTAATAAAAATGGACCAGACAATTAAACAAACTATGGACGCTACAATACCGCGGTATCGACGTACGACTAACGTAGACCTGTTCCGCAATCCTACTATTGACGCACTGCACCAACAGAAAAGTAGACTTCTGTCAAGACTCAAAAACTTGTACAGACAGTTAACTGACAGACAAGACCCGGAGATTAGGACACTGAAGTCGTCGATTAAAAATGTTCAAACGCTAATAAAAGAGAATTACAGAATTTCTGTAAGTTTATATTGGAACAACAAGGTTCGGGCTGTAAACACCAGCAACCCGAATATGTTTCCGCAAATAAATAAACTATTTCGGAGAAAAAATCAAAACGACCTTCAGTGTCTTAAAATAGCCCGGACAACAGACAACGAACGGTTACTGACAATAGCAGGCATTGATCCAAATGAGGCCGCTGATGATGACGCCTTCTTTGTGATCGAGGATCCGCAGGAGAAGGTTGAGACCATAGGGGCGACTTTCCAGGAAGGCCATTGATATCATTGGCCCTAATTATGACCTGGACAGTCGCGTCTTGGGGCACGACTTCTGCATTCGAAATGAAATAGGGAACTGGCGATCCGAGGGCTCTGGTTTCACTCGGTTCAGCGACGAAAATATGGCAAATAATGTCATGACCAGAGAGGGTGACCTACCCCCGTTCATTTCGAAGGAAGAACTCCGTGAGATCTTCGACACAATCAGGGCTAAGAAATCAGTGGGGACCGATGGTATTCCGAACATCGTGCTTCGACATCTTCCTCTAGAAGCGGTGGACATCTACACCACCCTGTGTAATAATGCAATGAATAATGCACATTATCCAGCGCATTGGAAAACGGCGGCGGTTCAACCAAAAAGGGAAAGGATATATCCAATCCGGCGAATCTCCGGTCGATAAGTCTCCTTCCGAATACCAGTAAGGTTTTTGAAAAGGTAATCAATAGAGCTCTGTCTAGGTTGAGGACAAACATATAGTTCCGGATAATCAATTCGGTTTTAAGTCGGGACATGATATCTCACATGCCGCGTCTAAACTGGTTTCTGATATCCAATGGAACAAAGGCAAGAAACAGTGCACTGGTGCCTGCCTTGTTGACTTGGAGAAGGCCTTCGACACCGTATGGTTAGAGGGTCTTTTCTATTAGCTGACTAGGCTGGGGATCAGTAAACCACTCTTGTACATTCTTTATAATATGCTAACCAACAGACAGTTCATCGTGAAGAATGGTGATGTGACTTCTGTTGGAATATTTCAAATTAAAAATGGTCTTCAGCAAGGCGCGGTAAATTCGCCGATCCTATTTAACATTTATACAAGCGACTTGATAGGTTCACTTCCCCATACTATTGCGTACGCAGACGATTTGGTAGCGTACAGAACAGGTCCAAAAATCGAGGTCATTAATACTCTCTTGCAGAGTGACTTCGATAAGATAAGACGATTTTGCGATGACTGGAAGTTGAAAATCAACTTTCAGAAGTCGGAAACCATTCTCTTTAGGACGCCGTTGTCTGGAGCCTCTAGGGATACCAAAAAAAATTGGCGAAAGTTCTCAATCATTGGACAGCACGGACAGCCTCTTGCCTGTCGAAATGTAGTCAGATACCTTGGGATCTGGCTAGATCAGTTTCTGTATTTTGGCAAAAGTGTAGATGCTGCTCTGGCCAGAGCTAGAGGTGTTTTTGCCCTTACAAAGAGACTGTTTTATAGCAGCCAACTCGATGTGAGGGTAAAGGTAATCTGCTACATGGCCCTTATTAGGCCCATGCTGGTATTTGGTTGTCCCGTGTGGTTCAATGTACGAGCAAGCTTAATGGAAAAGATTCGGGTGTTTGAGAGGGCTTGCCTTAGGGCTTGTCTTCGCTTGTACAGAACACCAGAGTCGGAGTACAAGAAATTTTATCCTAATGAGGTCCTTTACTATAGGGCGAACCTAATACGAGTGGACAACTTCGTAATTAAGCTGACTCGAAGGCACATTGCAAGAGCAATGACGTCGACGAATAACCTGATATCTGGGGCTTACTACCCCAATTACCTTTACCACGAGAGTGTGCGCTCTGACGGCTTCGTTCCACCGGAAGCATTCCTCTACCTAGATCAGAAAGGATTGATCCAGGATAGATCAGCGGTGCCGTTAATCTTCCATGTCGCTCGGACAGCTGGGGACAGGCGACTCAACTACAACAGAGACGTCGCACACGGCAGTGTGGATCGCCTCAGATTCAGTAGGGCGGTGGGGAATCGCGATAAGAGGGATGTCGTTCGGCAGCACCAGCATTTCTGGTGGTTGAATGATGGAGAAGATGCTTCGTCGTCGTTTCCGTCAATTACGGACCAGCCTCACTAATGAGGCAGAGCTGACCAATCTGTTTTCTCTGTAAACAGCGATGGCCAGCTTACATAGGTTTAGGTTAGCATTTAAGAAATACAATTGTGTATAATGTATATGTGTGTGTATGTGTGTATTGTGTATATAGGTTAGGTAGGCTAAGGTTTATTTTAAGTTAGATATTAAGTTTTTATAAAAGTTTTTGTCCATATGCTAAGTTTTTGTAAACAAATTTTTTCTTAGCTTTAAGTATAGAAAATAAGTATTTATAAATAAAATGTAACTGCAGTCGAAAGACATAGATATAAGTATTCAGAGTAGCTTAGAGTGCCTGTGTGGGGCCAGTAAGTTAGTATAAGGTTGTTAAGTAATTTTAAGCTAGCATTTAAGCATTTTTTGTTAGTATGTAAGAGTTATTGATTAGAAAATAAAATGCATTTAAAACTAAAACTAAACTAACTCGATTGAAACATCTCGCTGTTTTTGTTCCATGGCACCCATCTTGCGCACAGCTTTCTCATATCCAATTTTTCAGTCAACATGCGATATACAGCGCTTTTTGAAATGCCTCAAATGACGGTCATCCAATACCATTTTGTGGATTTTTTTCAACATTTCTGGTGAACTTACGTTTGCCTTAAACTCTGCCACCCAATATTTTATTGTTCTAAACGAAAGACTATCCCAGAGTAGAATCCAGTTCCGTTTTGATGTTGGTTGGATTGAGGCCTTTCAAATGAAAGTATTGCATCACACAACGATGACCAATTTTTTCCATATTTAAAAATTCATTGAGAGCGTCTACTATTTATGGCTGCCGAACAAATGCTAAACAACGTAGGGTCGTCAAACGTCAAATTTAAGCTTTATAAGGTTGGTACATTCTTTTTAAACAACAACAGCCATCTGTACTTCATGTCGGGTACTTCGTAGGAACCCCTAAATCGATGGCGAATGCAGAAAGACAAACTTGAAAGAACAACGGAGCGACTATGGATAAGATTTGAACTCGTCCCTACTAGCGCAGGCTGACAATGAAAGATTTTTGTATCCAGCCTTGTTAGCCAGGTTATCTGCCCTGGGTAAAGTCACTTCTGCAAACATGGAAATCTGTCTTCTAGATGCCGTTTAGACAGGCCATCGTCTTGTCATAATTTATTTGCCGGTGATTACTGAGCCGAAAGGAGTAAAGAAGAGAACAAACTTGAGCAAATCATTTAATCCTTCAAGCAGCAAAAGACCACGTGGATATAAATTAACGTAGAAATAAAGTCAAAAGAAAAAGCGAAGTCAAGAAGAATCCGTCGTTAAACAGGCTATTCTACCCTCTTGCCATACTCAATCTCTTGCAGAAGAAGAGGAAAATGAAGGGACAACGTGCTAGTATGAAACCTTCCAAGTGCTGACTTCTTATCGAATGCTGTTGGAGTTAGCCGTTTTCGGCATCATAGAATTGATACCACTTAAGTAGATAACTACTAGGTAAAGGAAGATCCAAGAACAGACAAAGAAACTCCGATTAAGGACACAGTGAACCCAGTTTTCAAATCCTGTTACATGTCTGAAGCAGGTCCTAGGATTAACATTTCAGTGCAGGTCCTACATTTTCCTTGACAGTACTTGAGATATCACTAGAGAGCTATTTGTCACGGCATTTTTTCCCAAGTATCCATCGAATTATTCTCGTCATGAATCGACTGAAAGACCAAAATTTAAGCCTCTTCGCATCAAATCAAGGAATATACGTATGCGCAAAATTAATCCTGATTTGGCATGGTATTAACCCTAACAACTCCATCACCTTTTTTGTTGTACTCGTACTTTGATGGGGATAGCTACGTATCCCATTTACCTCTGACTCAGCTTAAAACTACTCTCTGCTGGCAAAGGGACAATTAGGTATATCTACAAAATCCCGTTACTCGAGTTTCCATCAAAGTTTTGCTAAATTATCCTTTTCTCTCACCGAAAATCAGAAGACTTTTAAAAAAAGGACGAAAATTACCCTCTACGGGATAATTTTCTTATACTCCTTCAGCTCAAATGGATCTCTCACCAGGATGATGGGTTGACTGAAAAACTGTTTGGATCTCTCAGTAAATCCCTATTCCTCTTCATGGATTTCCTTCAACTACTCCAACAAAAAAAAAAAAAAACCTGAAGGTGTGTCATCATTTCTGATCAATGTCCAGAACTGCGTACGTTTTCTTTCTCGATACTTTGGACTAAGTGTTGTGTCATTCTTTCGAAATTTTCCACCACATAAAATCCTTTGGCATTAATCTTAATTCAGTTTCGAATACCCACAAAAGGATTCAGGTAGAAGGATATATTTCGTATTTCGTACATTACACACTCTGATGCATACGAAATTGTGTATTCCTTGTCCACTTCATGGGATAAGTCAGGAGATTGAGATAGCTCCCCCTACCAAACAAAGGTATCTTTATGTTCAGCTTTGTCCATCATCATCTTCATCATCATGAGCATGACGATTCCCAGGGGTTTGTTCACCACGATTCTTCCCCCCAGGCGGTTTGGGAATTAACCCTTTTCCTGTGTGACCATCAGCCACAGCCTCTCCACATTGACTGAATGCTGTCGTCGTTAATTTGTATCCTACCCCAGGATCAGGAAAAAAATTAAATCCTTTTTTTTTTTTTTTTTTGTCGGCGACTAACACAAAATAGAGATCTAACTAGACTCGCCTTTTGCTGACCATTGTTACCCTAGCGTTATTCGCCGCTGGAATCTTCAACTCTCCTGCCTATCTGGTATTCATCCTTTGCGAAATCTTTTGTTCCTGACATTCAAAATTCGTTTTCCTTTTGTCTTTAATTAGAGAGAAAGAGGAAGAACAAAAACAAATAAAAAAAATTGGTGACCGCACTAATTAGCCTCAAAGGGAGTTTTGTTTCAGTTCCTTCGCCCTCCACTCTCCAACCCTCTTCCCGTTATCTTGTCTTTGGTCTTTATCCCAGATGCTCAATGCTTAGTTCTCAGTGTTCAAAGTGCCAGTCTTGTTTAGTTCGCGGTAATGTCTTGTCCATGTCTGTCCCATTTGGACAGAGGACAAGCAGCTATTTCTTAGAGCAGCGACGACTCCAACAATGACATTACCAGTGCCAAATGCGGCGCTTTTAAGCCACCCTCTTCATCTGTTTCACGTTCTTTTCTTTTACTCCTAGTTGGGCTCCTTCTCCTCGCGAACTGTGCTTGTCCACTAAAAATCAGTTAAAATCTAGAGTGAAGTGGAAATTTAAACAGGCGGACATGGATAAAAAGGACAAGAGATTCCATTGTCATTCTCATTCCACAGCACATACAGATACACCACCGCACACATATGTACGAGTACTCGATTGTACATACAATACGAGTACGTCTATCTCAGACAAATTGGGGTTTCGGATTTGGAATAGACTCTTGACCATTCCTTTGGTTCTACAACCCAATCTGGCAGATGTCAATGCAATTGGCTAATTGATTTCTATTCTTTTAGTCATCAGTGACCATTATCATTGTGTTGTTTCGATATCGAAACGAGTGAAGGATATAAGCACAATCACAAGGATGTGTCTTGTTAGGATGTTAGACTTGTTCTTTGTGGTATACTGTGAGACGTTTCTACGTGTATGTGTGCATGGAGCAATTTCATTATCTTTTGCTCTCTAAGAGTTCGTTTCGATTAATTCGATGGAAAAGAAGGTGACGAAGATGACGTGTCTGAGGAGTACACTGACAAAAAAACAAAACAGTTGAAAATGAAGAACCAGATGAATTTCATGCTTTCTCGTAAGATTCCGCCGTGTCTACGCTCCTGCTCATTAGAGATGACATAGAAAAGGGAGGCGAACTGAGACACTCCGTATTAGATCTTAAATTAAAGACAAAACCTTGACTCTGAGACTTAAGGACGCAGATAAAAGGCAAGGGAAAGATCGTGCGCGTATGTAATAGATCTACACTTTGGTTTAGGCTATCTCATTGACCTCTATCTCATCTTGCGCGAGTAACCATATATTTAAAGAGATTTAGTGGATACCAAGAGTTGTGTCACAAGTTCATCATCTATGCAGTTTGCCCGAATGTCTCTAATGTAAGGTACCGAGTAGATGTGAATTTTGAGCTATTTGGCTATCGTTACAAATAACATTTCCCCTAAACCCAAAGATAGCCCTTCCCATTGTTTCAAAATCCAGTTGAAATACGCTACAATAACTCGTCAGATCAAAACAGACATTCAAAGCGAGTTTTCGGTCCTTGAATCGTTTTATCGGTATGTTGATACAATCTGTTTCTTTACTCCTCGGGATTGTGGACTGTTTGGAGACTGACGAACTCTGAATCAGTTTTCAGGCAATTGACATTATAGCCCTCAATCTGTTGAGCATAGATGTTCAGAGGAAGAAAGTGGAATAGTATGTCCAGTTTAGTGCAAGATGCGAACAAAAAAACGTCTAGTAAAAATATAGTTTAGTTAGTTTTATATGCATTTTATTTTCTTAACACTAACTCTTAATTTCTAACAAAAAATGCTTAAATGCTAGCTTACAATTACTTAATAATCTTACACTAACTTACTGGCCCCACACAGGCACTCTAAGCTACTCTAAATTCTTATAACTATGTCTTTCGACTTCATTTACATTTTCTTAGAACTATTTATTTTGTATACTTAAAGCTAAGAAAAAAATTTGTTAACAAAACTTAGCATATGGACATAATTTTTTATTTTTAATAAAAACTTAGTATCTAACTTAAAATAAACCTTAGCCTACCTAAACTAAATGTACAATACACACATAAACACACATAGACGTTATACACAATCATATACATATATCAGTATACACCTTTGTATACACTGATATATGTATATGTTTCTTAAATGCTAACCTAAACCTATGTAAGCCGGCCATCGCTGTTTACAGAAAAAACAGATTGGTCAGCTCTGCCTCATTAGTGAGGCTGGTCCGTAATTGACGGAAACGACGACGAAACATCTTCTCCATCATTCAACCACCAGAAATGCTGGTGCTGCCGAACGACATCCCTCTTATCGCGATTCCCCACCGCCCTACTGAACCTGAGGCGATCCACACTGCCGTGTGCGACGTCTCTGTCGTAGTTGAGTCGCCTGTCCCCAGCTGTCCGAGCGACATGGAAGATTAACGGCACCGCTGATCTATCCTGGATCAACCCTTTCTGATCTAGGTAGAGGAATGCTTCCGGTGGAACGAAGCCGTCAGAGCGCACACTCTCGTGGTAAAGGTAATTGGGGTAATAAGCCCCAGATATCAGGTTATTCGTCGACGTCATTGCTCTTGCAATGTGCCTTCGAGTCAGCTTAATTACGAAGTTGTCCACTCGTATTAGGTTCGCCCTGTTGTAAAGGACCTCATTAGGATAAAATTTCTTGTACTCCGACTCTGGTGTTCTGTACAAGCGAAGACAGGCCCTAAGGCAAGCCCTCTCAAACACCCGAATCTTTTCCATTAAGCTTGCTCGTACATTGAACCACACGGGACAACCAAATACCAGCATGGGCCTAATAAGGGCCATGTAGCAGATTACCTTTACCCTCGCATCGAGTTGGCTGCTATAAAACAGTCTCTTTGTAAGGGCAAAAGCACCTTTAGCTCTGGCCAGAGCAGCATCTACATTTTTGCCAAAATATAGAAACTGATCTAGCCAGATTCCAAGGTATCTGACTACATTTCGACAGGCAAGAGGCTGTCCGTGTTGTCCAATGATAGCGAACTTTCGCCAATTTTTTCTGGTATCCCTAGAGGCTCCAGACAACGGCGTCCTAAAGAGAATGGTTTCCGACTTCTGAAAGTTGATTTTCAACTTCCAGTCATCGCAAAATCGTCTTATCTTATCGAAGTCACGCTGCAAGAGAGTATTAATGACCTCGATTTTTGGACCTGTTCTGTACGCTACCAAATCGTCTGCGTACGCAATAGTATGGGGAAGTGAACCTATCAAGTCGCTTGTATAAATGTTAAATAGAATCGGCGAATTGACCGCGCCTTGCTGAAGACCATTTTTAATTTGAAATATTCCAACAGAAGTCACATCGCCATTTTTCACGATGAACTGTCTGTTGGTTAGCATATTATAAAGAATGTACAAGAGAGGTTTGCTGATCCCCAGCCTAGTCAGCTTATAGAAAAGACCCTCTAACCATACGGTGTCGAAGGCCTTCTCCAAGTCAACAAGGCAGGCACCAGTGCACTGTTTCTTGCCTTTGTTCCATTGGATATCGGACACCAGTTTAGACGCGGCATGTGAGATATCATGTCCCGCCTTAAAACCGAATTGATTATCCGGAACTATATGTTTGTCCTCAACCCACGTAGACAGAGCTCTATTGATTACTTTTTCAAAAACCTTACTGATATTCGGAAGGAGACTTATCGACCGGAGATTCGCCGGATTGGATATATCCTTCCCCTTTTTGGGGATAGGTTGAACCACCGCCGTTTTCCAATGCGCTGGATAATGTGCATTATTCATTGCATTATTAAACAGGGTGGTGTAAATGTCCACCGCTTCTAGAGGAAGATGTCGAAGCACGATATTCGGAATACCATCGGTCCCCACCGATTTCTTAGCCCTGATTGTGTCGAAGATCTCATGGAGTCCTTCCTTCGAAATGAACGGGGGTAGGCCACCCTCTCTGGCAATGACGTTATTTGCCATATTTTCGTCGCTAAACTGGGTGAAACCAGAGCCCTCGGATCGCCAGTTCCCTATTTCATTTCGAATGCAGAAGTCGTGCACCAAGACGCGACTGTCCAGGTCGTAATTAGGGTCAATGTTATCAATGGCCTTGTATACTTCCTGGAAAGTCGCCCCTATGGCCTCAACCTTCTCCTGTGGATCCTCGATCACAAAGAAGTCGTCATCATCAGCGGCCTCATTTGGATCAATACCTGCTATTGTCAGTAATCGTTCGTTGTCTGTCGTCCGGGCTATTTTAAGACACTGAAGGTCGTTTTGATTTTTTCTCCGAAATAGTTTATTTATTTGCGGAAACATATTCGGGTTGCTGGTGTTTACAGCCCGAACCTTGTTGTTCCAATACAAACTTACAGAAATTCTGTAATTTTCCTTTATTAGCGTTTGAATATTTTTAATCGACGACTTCAGTGTCCTAATCTCCGGGTCTTGTCGGTCAGTTAACTGTCTGTACAAGTTTTTAAGTCTGGTCAGAAGTCTACTTTTCTGTCGGTGCAGTGCGTCAATAGTAGGATTGCGGAACAGGTCTTCGTTAGTCGTACGTCGATACCGCGGTATTGTAGTGTCCATAGTTTGTTTAATTGTCTCGTCCATTTGTTTTAGGTAATGGTCGATCTCCTCGTTTGACAAATTCCTATTGGACGGTGGGTGGAGCGTGTTCGAGGAGAGCGCTCTAGTCAAGGTTGCGGAGAAGCGTGTCCATCGAGTCTTACTGTAGTTGTAAGTATATCTTTGGACAAACTCCTCCAATTCCGCAATTTCGTTGGGAACCGTAATTTCGGTGCTAAAACCGCAATGGTCGCTGTCATACACGAATGTGCGCAGACAGTTTAGCGTTTGTAAATTCGTACCTGTCAGTCGTATACGTTCGTCGTACAGCAGTAGATCCAAATAAGACCCGCCTCTGGGAAACGTTATCCGTCGCTTTAAGACCGATTAAAGACCGGCAAATTATTTCCCCAATCTCTGTGTCTAGCGTTGAAATCCCCGCCGATTATAAAATAATTCTCCCCCGATTCCAGCCTCAGAAGTCGAAAAAGCGTGTCGAGCTCTGTAATGAATAGGGTGGATTGTGAAGCCTCAGGTGCATAAACAGATGCCAAGTACAGCCGCTTTCCACTGCGGAGCGGGATGTAAACGACGACTGCCTCCAACACCCGAAACCTGCGCAACACGCCCTTGTACACTCTGTGAAATTTTATACCTTCTTTAATGAAAATCGCGACACCGCCTCCACGTTTGGATCTGGGCCGATTTCTTCTTCTAACAATATAATTATTGTACTCCAGTTTGTGCTTATCGGTTAGCTTGGTTTCGCTAGCGAAAAGCACATCAGGAGTTTGGTCTTGTAGCAATTTAAACATCGCGCCTCTTCGTTCGATCCTAATCAGTGAATTAACATTCACCGCAAGGACCTTCAAAGTTTGCTCCACCATGTGCGTACCCATTACGGCAAGTGTTGCGTTAGGCCCGGCAGCAACGCGTAGATCTGATCCACCCGCATGGCCTGTTCTTGAACCTGCTTTTGCAGCTGAGCCATCTGCCCTTGGATTGCGAGCAAGATGGCTAGCATGTTGGGCGCAGCTTCCGTTGTTCTCGGCATCGGAGCCGGAGAAGCAACAGTCGCTTGCTGTACCGTAGCCCCCCTACCTGACGCCATTTGGGCGTAGGAAATTTGGGGCGTGACGGCTGGTGTTTGAAACCTCACAGGTGAACGTTTGACCTCCACCTTCTGCTGCCGAGCCAATTTTGCTTTTTTAATTTCGGTGAACTTAGGACAACCCCGATAGTTTGCGGTGTGTCCCACGTTCCCACATAATACGCACGAGAGCTGCGACCTATCGGATGCTCCGTCAACACCCAGAGCACACTCCTCGGAACTGTGGTTCTTTGCGCACTTCACGCATCGAGGCTGCATTTGGCAGTTCGACGCGGCGTGCCCGAACCTCTGGCAGCGAACGCATTGTATAACGCCTTCGCTCCTTTTTAGTTTTTCCCAGTGAACCACCTGGTAGTCTAGGACATTGATACTCCTTAGACTATCCAGACGGCTTTCGGGACTGAGCTGCACCAAGAAGAACGGCAGACTCCGTTTCTCCCGTCTAGCTCTAGCTGTGGTAAATGGCTTTACCCCCACAAACTTGAGTCCTTCGCACTCCTTCTCTTTGAGCAGTGCCAGGATCTCCTCCGGATCAGAAGACGGTTCCAACCCCTTCAGCAGCATCGATTGCCGCTTTTCACACTTCGGTGTGTATGAATAATGCTCCGTCGTCGTTTCTTTTAGGAGCTCTTTCACTTTCGCGTAGCCCTCCACTGTATTACAGTGGATGGCATGGCGATCGTTACCCAATCTCTTTATATTAAAATTATTACCAATGACCAACTTACACAGGTCCTTGGTTGCATTTACCTCCAGTTTGTAGGTGTTGATCGGAGGCACCTTCTCCTTCTTCTTCTTCTGCTGCTGCTGCTGTTGTTGTTGTTGTTGCTGCTGCTGTTGTTGTTTTTGTTGTTGTTGCTGTTGTCGTTGTTTGTGTTGTTGCTGCTGTTTTTTCAGCTGTTGTTGTTCTTGCAGCTGCTGCTGCTGTTGCTTTTGCAGCTTTTGCTTTTGCTGCAGTTGTTGTTTCGGCTGCTGATGGCTTTGTTGTTGCTGCATTTGCTGCTTTTGATGTTGGGAGCTCTCTAATTCTTGTTGCTCCTTCTGCCTGCGTGCAGTTTGTCGTTGCTTAATAGCAAGCAATTTTTCATTAAGTATTTGTATGCTGTTGTTAAGCTTTTTTATTTCTTCATCCTCATCTTCGAATTCGGATGCCGCTAGAGAGGCAAATTTATTGTTGCCGCCCTTATAATGGACCTTATCAGAGATGCACATGAACGTATCATCTGTCTGTTTTTTATTTTGTTGTGTTGTTTTTGCTGTTTCAGCTACCAAAGCAACACCCATTTTTAACTTTGTTAAGTTAGGAGTGGTTTTTAACGGCCTCCTCCTTTTAATGGCTTTCGCCACGGCACCGGCAACACCATTGTTGCCTTTTACAACTCCCGTTATGGGAAGAGCGGAACGCTCTCCACCATCCATCACGTGATTTCCCGAACGGTTTTGTTTTGATAACACTCTATGTCTTTACACAATTTGTGACAAATAAATAAATAAAAAACAGAAAAAAAAAGTTTTAAGTTCGGCCTGGGCTCGAACTCGCGTCCCACGATTTAATGACCGACGCCGCTACCCGCGTGGCTATCGAGTCAACCAATAAATTTGCGATAATTGTCTATAAGAAAAAAAAAACTGAATTGTCTTTTTCACTACGAAAAGCCGAGACGCGTCTGTTCTCTGTGGAGATCTGCGAACGACTGTCTAGTAAAAATATTCGAATCAACTTATTCACTGCATAATGTTGTTGTGTCAGTGAAGAGAATAATTCGGCTGCACGAAGTTCGGTAAGTCAAGACCCTAATAAATATTTGTCGCGCCGTTCTTAAGGGCTGAGCATCTCTCGCATGTCCCTGTTTTGTATTTTTTTACCCAAGAGCTAAAGCCAAATGGTCGCCTATATCGAACTTTCGTTGATTAGGCTCTATAAATGTAGAAAAATTCACCCTAAATGACGAAGCACATATTGCAAGATTCTGCAGTGGATTAAGCAAGCAGCCGGAGGTGTTCAACAGCAGCCATTACTTACTAACAAAATTAACTTTTTTGTCTGCTTTTCATGTCATAAGTGGGGATTGCTCCCTATTAACCAAACTTTTTTTTTTTACTAAATTGGAACTGAAAGGCTTGAATGATATGTGGAATGAACAGAGTTGTGCCACGTGCCACAGTCGGCTTATTGACGGCTACGTACGGTGATCATATTATCTCCAGAATTGTCATTTAGTCTAAGTAAGTCACTTATCTGCATCACCCAGTCAGCATGGATTTCTGAAAGGTAGATCAACTACTACAAATTTGGTCGAATTTCTATCCGATGCGCTTCCAGCCCTAGAAAGTAGCAACGAAATCGATGTTATAGCTACAGATTTTGCTAAGGCTTTAAACTGTCTTCCCTCGATTTTGACCCCATACTGTTAAACTGGATATCTTCTTATCTGGAGAACCGTTATTATAGCGTTCACTTTAGATCAGCCTTCTCAACCCAGTTTTTAGCCATTTCTGGTGTCCCACAAGGCAGCCATCTAGGTCCCCTCTTTTTCATTTTAACAATATAAACGATCTTGAGAGGATTACTAAACGCTGCTCCCTATCCATTTACACCGACGACACTAAAATTATTTCTTCGCCCCAAAAATCTTTTCTCCTTCAAAAAGAACTCGATAGGTTTTCCAGTTGGTGTCTAAAAAATTGCTTTGAGCTTAATGTCTCCAAATGTCAGTATACCACCTCGATCAAAAAGTTCCCGGAATATATTCAGAAAATTAAAAATAAAAGTTTATTCATCTAAATCTATATTGTCCCCTTCAAAGTAATCCCCATCGACTGCACCACACTTATGCCAGCGCTTGATTCAATCCTCGAAACATGTCTTATATTCGGTTTTCGGTATGTCCATCAGTGCTTCCTGCGATTTTTCCATTACATCCTCTCGGCTGCTGAAACGCGTTCCCCGCAGTGGTTTTTTAACTCGATTGAACAGAAAGAAGTCACAGGGAGACAAATCAGGTGAATTCGGTGGCTGTTGGATGGTATTTGTTGCATTTTTCGTCAAAAAATTACGAATAATGATGGCACTGTGCGACGGTGCGTCATCGTGGTGCAAAATCCACGAGAATTCTGCCCACAATTCTGGTCTCTTTCATCGAATTTCTTCACGCAAACGTCTCATAATGCCCAAATAATACTCTTTGTTTACTGTCTGGCCTTCTGGCAAAAATTCATGATGCACTACATCGTTGTAATCCATGAAAACTCTGGACATTGCCTTCTTTTTTGACTGAAAACGAAGTGTTTTTTTTGTCTCGGTTCATTTGGTGAACGCCATTCACTTGCCTGATGTCTGGATTGTGTGTAGTACTCATAAACCCACGTCTCGTCTCCAGTAATGATCCTTTTGATGAATGTGGGATCAGATTCAGCCTCGCAAATCATCTCTTTTGCGACGTCAACACGGTCTCTTTTTTGCATGAAATTGAGGTATTTTGGCACCAACTTTGCTGCTACACGGCGGATCCATAGGGAATGTTCAAGCCCTCCGCTATCTGTCTGATGATTAATTTGCTGTTATTGACCAACATTTCTTTTACTCCATCATCATCATCTTCGATTGACTCACGACCACTTTTGGACCGCTCGTGCCACTGGTAAACGACCGTTTTCTTTAGAGAATCGTTGCCGAAACAATTTTTCCAACGTTCGCGCACAATTAAATCCGTCTTTTACGCAAAATTTAATACAAGTTCGTTGTTGCAAATTTAAATCCATTTCTAAAATTGTAAAAATTCACCAACACACACAGAGATGTACATTTGGCTCCGTAACTTTTGCAAATGTCAAGCCATGACGCTAAGATTTAAAGGGAATGTCAACAAAAGATTTACCAACTTAATAAAACAAGAATTGAACTTAAATCGGAATAATAAGAGCGCCACATGATGGTATGACTTTGGACTTACTTTGGACTTATGTGCCAATCAATCTCCTTCCCGACTTTTCTGCAAAGCCAACCTGTATCCCAGGTTCAATTCCTTCGCGACCTTGGAACATTTTACGATAGAGAGTTAATGATATGAGATAATCATTAAAGCCAGCTCATCACTTGTTTTTATCAAACGATGGTATAAAGAATTGTGACAAGATCACATTGTATTACCCTTGTCCGGCCCCTTTTCTAATATGCCACCCAAGTCTGGTCCAAATCCCGAATCGAGAATATTCAACGTCGTTTCCTTCGATTTTCACTTCGAGGACTACCCCTTTATTTTACCTTCCTATCGACCGCCTCAAACTTTTTAACCTGAATACCCGCCAAAAACGCAGAGACGTACGAGTTGTAGTTGACATTCTCTTCACTCATCGACTGCTCTCTGGTTCTGTGGATTGCGCTTCCCTTTACAATTCTATTTCCTTTAACACTAACCCTCGCAATTTACGCTGTCCGCGTCTGTTCTATATACCAACACATTGCTACTCTTATGGTTCCAACGGACCAATCTCCCGCATGCTCCGTAAGGTCAACTCAAACCTTGAGCGCTTCTCGTCTTAAACTTGATCTCCTCCACCATTCCCTTACTTCCTAACCCTTAATTGTTGTTAGTCCTAACTTTTAAGTTAGTTTAAGCTTCTATTAAGCGAAATAAATAGGGGAGTTAGCCCCTACCAAAGTCAAATGCCTGCTGTCACATTGTTGAAGACACGTTCGAGGCGAAAGGCTAAAGGCTTTTTTTTTCAATAGGGCATACAGAGTTCAAATCAATGGGTCTACTGATTTACTTTTACAGAATGCATATTCAGTTGTCGAGAGTAAAGTTGGATCTATTACACTGACGAAGATGAATAGAAGACTTCAAACCAAAATAAATAAGCTAAGGCCGAAGATAAACGTGTCCTTCAATATTCCCCCACACTAAGCTAAGATAAAACTAACGATCTTTGAAAACTGAACGCTTTACGCGAATTTGGTCAGCTCATAATAAATAAATTGCTAAATCGTTAGCACAACAGACTATGGATGGACCGAAGCCCAGTTACTCCCACTCACTGTGTTCTTTGCGTTGCCATTTTGTGTACAGTGAGATGACATTGAGTAACTTTTTCTGAGAGTTCGTCGTAAGTGTTGTGACGTCAGAAAAGTACTTTTTCTGCTTTATAGTGCTGGCGGAGATTTGAACCCAGACCCTCATACGAAGTAGTCGACGAACTTAACCTCTCACACTATTATTCCACTTTTGTAAGATTTATACTCGTATGTTTAGGTCATCGATAGTGACAGATTGTCGTGCAGCAACGATTTTTATATTGCCCCACTATTTTTCTGCGTGTTGTAAAAGGTGACTAAATGATGGTCGGGACTAAAATGCTAAACAGTGGAGGCAAAGTTTTCTTTTTCCACCGTCACGTCAGCACGTATTTTCTAGAGATATTGGCGGCAGCAAAGGATGTAATTCATGTAATTCATTCTGTTTAGTGCATGAGATTTGTGGAATCAAGCGGGTATGGATGGTTACGAAGACATTATAATGAGTGGAGCATGTAGCTCTATAGAATGAGGCACCATTCGAAGATCGGATTTCTGAGAACCTCCAGCTGAAGACAAATCTTATGACTGACTGTCAACACGATAGCACTTATTTTCTCTCAGAAATAGGCAATAGGAGTATGCCTCCCCCGTCAACCAGCAAACAAAATTCGATGAAAAGGCTCATTTTTCCATCCTCATGGCCCCATCAAAGATATGGTTCCTAGGTGGCTTTTACCTAACCTCCCTCGGGTTCGTTGCGTAGGACACTTCATCGTAAGTGTTTCGTCTTCATGCTCGCAGCCTTTTCGTTGGACGCAAAGAATCCCTGCTTTGGAAAGCTGCTCTAATGGATATCTTGAATGTTTTCGATTTATGTCTGCATCAAACTGTTACCACTGACGGTATTCAAATTCAAGGTGTCAGGGCGGATTTTTTTGAGGGTGGATTTCCCCATCGAAATTTAATTTTCATAAAATTAACAAAACACGGGGGTTAAGTTCGCTAAAAACTACGGAAAGAGTTTAGGGTTCGATTCCTGAGCCACTCATCGAAAATCCGAAATACTATTTTCTGACCTCACCACTTTATTTTAATTTCTGAAAGGAAAAACTTCTGCCTACGGAAACTTCTGCCTACGGAAACTTCTGCCTACCGAACACGAAATGGTTACCGGAAAGACGTCGGAAATCAAGGCTCAACTCTGTACCAATTTTGAAGAAGAGGTAAAGGATCACTTATATCCAAAATCATCAATAAATTCTCGACCTCACTAACAATGTGATACAAACTTGATTGGATGATAATAGCTGCCCAAAATAAACGCCGATCCGCAGGAACCCAGATCAGCCGTGAGATTCAAACGAGGCATAGGAACTCTTACAAAAATATCGCCTTCTTCAGCTATGATATCATCAATGGTTAACGTTGTATCCACCATTTCAATGGTTAGCAAGCTGATTGCCATTCACAAAAAAAGCTTTACGAATGTCTCGATATTTTCTTTCAGTGTACCCGTGCAAGTATGATAAAATAATTTTTTTTACTTCTAACATCACAGATGAACGATAGCACATTCCAAGACAGAGTCCTGTGTCAACACAAAAGAAAATTGCAAGACGTTTCAATTAAAACATTTTATGAGAGATCCTTTTAAGAAATCTTTCTTCGTCTTGCTTTCCCGCAAAAATTCACCAAAGACGACAACGACAACGACAATGATGATGACGACTAAGGCGATAGAAACGAGCACCACGGACAGACACAACTGCTAAAGTTGTCGTGAAGAAATTCTTTTTCGATTCTATTTGAATCGAACTCTGTTTGCATTCGATAGTAGTGAAACGTGGTAGAATTCGCCCTATTGCATTTCTAGATTGGTACTGTCTCCATCCAGAAAAGAAAAGATAAATTAACACAAAAATGAGAGGGGTATGTGGATGTGAACCAAAATTAAACTCATCACCCAACGTCACGTGTTGTTCAGCTGTGCAACTGATTGTTCTTCGATCCTTTCGCTTCAAATTGCAAACTTTTGATTGCTCCAAATAATAGCTCGTAATATACATCTCCTTCTTTTAGCCCGGAAGGGTGGTAGTAGCAAGTGCATTCTCGGGTCTGTTATGACTTAGAGATTCAGTGTGGACTTTTTTCCTTCCCCCCCCCCCCCCAAAAAAAAAAAAAAACAAAATTAGAAAGAACCGAGATGTGAGAAAGCATTTTGTGTCCTTTTGGTTCGTTAATTTTAGTCTTCTTTGACAAAGCATTCTTTTAAGAATAAGGAATTCGCAAAGTGGATTGGGAGAGAATGGTGACAAGAACATTGATTGAATGGCTGACCAAAGACAGAACCATTCATTCGTGATGCAGTTTTCAATGACGGCGATGATGGAGGTTTGAGAACGAAGCAGCGACTAGAACTTTTCCGAATCAATAAAAGATCTATGTGCGATGGGAATACTCTCAATGCTGACAATGGACATTGGTGTGATGGTGCTAGTGGACTTCCAATTTTTATTCCTTCAGTTGGGTTCAGTTGGGCTGGTTTGCTATTGCTATTACAGTGATGATCTTACTTCGTGATTTAAAAAGTGGTCAAAACTCGAACAGTTTTGTGGATCACTAGAGTTTTACTTCTCAGTTGGTTGCTAAAAAGTCATCCCCATTACCTGGTTCTACTAAAGCAAGCACGAATGACATCAGTTTTAAATATATCTGTGAACCTGCTAACAAATGATAAAAAGGACAGGCGAAACCAGATTGGTAGCACCCAAAAATCTAATGTTTTCTCACTGGATCAAAGCAAGCTACTCTTATTTTTGTGACTAAACCTCACATTCTAAGCAATCAAATCATATTCAGTTGACATTGGTTTGGGTTCTGTCGATTCGTGGCCTAAACCGACTGATCTCTATGCCATATATGCAATCAAACTGCAAAAAGGCGTTGACCAGTCTTAATTGCAAGCCTAAAACTAGCTTCTGTACCCAGCCTCTGGCAAACTTCTGACCTTTATTCCGAAAATCATAAAATATTACTTTTTACTCGGCAAAAGCTTCAGTTCCATCAGTCTGACTTCATACCATTTTAAAGGCATTCAGAGAATGTTTGAGTGAATGCTTTGCGAGTGCATTCTGTGCTCAAGGTGAAAAGTGATTATGAACGCAGATTTTGTGAGCTCGCGCTTCGTAACCGACAACAGAAAGTGCATTTGGAGACCGTCATCGATACTGAGGAACGAAAACGGCTACGAACACTATAGTAACTCGGTCTTGAAAAATTGACCGACTCAAGCCACTAGTTTCTCAGATAAAAGAAGAAATTCGACAGCGCGTGCTGACTGCGGTCAGTATGTGATATTGGGAGTGAAAAAGGATGCCAACAGGCTGGCGTCTTATCTGAATTGCTGTTGTACATGTTATTTGACTCACCGCTTCTCTCAACTTCAAACTTTTACGCCGAGGAATATGTCAATAAAATAGCTTGGCAGTCTTAACACTTTCTGCTCTAAAGCGCAGAAAGCTCTAGATGTCATGGATGATTTGTGCACCAGAAATGTGTAGTCTTTGCGTCTTTTTCACAAAAAAAGAAGAAGTTGGATTGTCTAACTCAACTACTGCTAAATGGTATCACAATCCCATTCTGCCAACCAAACTTACTGTGTGTAATTCTGGATAACAAACCTCTCTGAACTTAGCATGTTGCCTCGAAAACTGTTAAGGCGCTGTGGGTTTTCTGGAAGTCTAAGGCAATTTTTGACATGGCTGACGTTGCCGGGGAGAATCTTTGGCAGAACCTAAGATAGCAAAGAAATGTTGTCAACATACGCCTGTCTCGCAAGCGAAAAAACACAAAAAAACGCAGTGACAGCTATGCTTGAAGTCTGGCTTTTAACCGTGTTTAACTAGTTCCAAAGTACAGGGCGTATTCTGAACGCTATATTCATTGAAAACTGTCTGTTTCATAATTAAATCGAAAAAGCCAAAAATTTGTAGGACTTACACCTGCTCTAGGACTGCGACTAGCGGCAGTTGAGTTTGTCGTGAGAACAAATTAAAATTGAAGTCCGCGTACTGCATGCTACGAAATCTGCTGTGAGAGCTAATACAACATCAACGCTGCAGGACGTGTTATTTCTGTAATTTGAAACAGCCACAAAGAAATCTGAATACTGCTGCGAAAGAAATCGGTCGACACCTTGCAAAAACATGCAAATTCACAGTTCTAAGGGTTGTCTGAAGGATGAGGCGACTACCCAGTATTGTCACATCAGGTCGCTTTATTATATGGGCCGATGTCTGTTTTGAATAACTTTTAAATGAAACACAATTCTGTAATTGGCTTATTATTGATCAATTATTTGCTGTATGAAATATGGTCAAGTGGCCGTTTCTGGTCGTGGCACTATTGTCAGCTCTTTTAAGCATATTTCTCTTTGCATTCCCGCAGATTTCTGACGATATTTCAGCAATTTCTTTTCGAATGTTGGCCTTTAGCACTAGGATTATGGTTGGGGTGTAGACATACAGCTTTCTACTGAAGTAACTTCATGTGGTAGGGCCCAACTTTTTTTGACACTAATCGACCGGAAAAAGTTGTTCCCAAAATTTGCATCGTAGGAGAGATTGTATGTGATGTCGAACTGTCCTTTTATGACAAAATGTGATGTAGGCAATTCGAATACAAGAAACATTTTCAACATAATTAGTACGGTGGAGTTCAATAGTAACTGTCACAGTATTGCCTCAAGCATCACTGAAGAAATTAAGCCCAATGACTGAGGTCAAAAATCAGGTCAAAAATCACAGGATAATAAGTTTACATACAGCATGCCTATTTGTTGTGGTGGAGCAACAAACTGCGCCGCTCCATTCTTGTATTTTTAGGAAGCGTTACAACTTTTTTACGTTCTCAAACAATTAGAAAAAATTGCATTTACTGTTTAAATACAATTTCGATCATAGGATCAGCTCGATTACGTTCTACAAAGGTCATACTGTTCGTCCAATTTTTGATAATTTTTTCGAGTAAATCGGTCTGTATATTCACTTCTAAGTTGCTCCTTATGGCCCAATGCCTTCAGGTGGCCTGAAGGAAAGTAGTTGAGACATGTCAGAAGCGGCTTATGGAATATTACCTGAGTTCGTTCCAACAAGTAAAGGAGAAGAAATATTTTGGCTAAAATTTGAAAAGATTTTGAAAGCTATGTCAAGGGAAGGGAGGCTTTTTATCTGTGCAGATTTAAACGGACAATTCGAGGAATTGACCTTCTAATATGAAGACTGTCATGGGTAGATAAACTCAACCAAGTCACACGGTCTTCCGACTTTTGCTGACAAAATCCTTCAAGTGGGAACCAAAAAATCGGCATCAGTCTAGATAATAAACTGGGACAGCTCAGATAATGAAAGAGGCCAGTTCTGAACACTAAATTTGAGAGAATGGCTCCAAAATACTATAAACCAAAAGCAAAAAAGGAAAACTACTCCGTATCTGGAGAAATACCAAAGAAAAATGAAAAAGAAGTGCAAAAACTCTGCTCGGTGTCTCAAAAGGCCGGCTCCACATAATTAATGGAATGTGGTAGTGGAACAATGAGGCAAAAGTGGCATTAAAAAACAAAAAACAAGCATTTCAAACTTGAAATAAGTGAAACCGATAAAGTAAAATGAGTGAACCTAGGTCGTACTGGAAGACCTGGACATTTCCGATCGCATTCTACGAAACTGCACAAAAGAGTTCTAGACAGTCAGCTTACAAAGTAGCCTACAAACTCTGTTGCTTTTGAATGCCGTACAAGATTTTCTATTGAAGTACAAGTTTCTTATTTTTGCCGATAATAGCCCTGCCATAAACAACGATGTGTGTAGGCGATCGAGGATAGCGGGGTACGAATCAGTCGTAGTTAGACTGAGTATACCATATAAAGGGTGTTTTATATATAGGTATACAAGTTCCATATAAAATAAAATATTTGAAGCTAATGTTAATATATATGATATTAGCTTTATTTAATAGATAGTTTTATGCCATTAGTACTGAAATATGATATCGGGCACATGCTCCCCACGGCTAGCTCGAATGAAGCGCAATCGTGAAGTCCTATTTCCGACAACTTTATCGAGCAACTGAGGGCGTAAACCATCTATAACCCGGCGAATGTAGACTTCCAAATTGCCCAACGTATCTGGTCTATCGGCATAGACAGTGACTTCACATACCCCCAAAGAAAGTAAAGTAAAGCTGTGAGATCACAGGATCGTGGAGACCAGTTCACAGGTCCATTACGCGAAATTGTGAGCTCAGCAAATGTTTCCGGCAATAAATTGATGGTATCGCGCGCCGTGTGACATGTTGCGCCATTGTTGAAACCAAAGCTCTGTCACGTCAATGCCATTCAACTGAGGAACGAAGAAATCAGAAATCACGTTTCTATACACTCTGGTGGCATCGTCTTTAAAGAAATATGGGCCAATGATTCCACCAGCCCATAAAGCACACCAAACAGTGAGTTTTGATGGTTGTATGGTCGTCTCGACAAAGACTTCTGGGTTTTCTCCGCTCCGAATTTGGCAATTTTGCTTGTTTACATATCCATCAACCAAAAATGGGCCTCATCGGAGTGCAAAATTTTGCGTTGAAAATGAGGATCAAGCTGAGTTATGTTTTCGGCTCATTCACCGAACCTACGATGCGTATAATGGTCACTCTGTTTCAGCTCTTGCACAAGCTGGATCTTATAAGCCTTTAAGCCAAGATCTCTCCGTAAAATCTTCCACTTTCAACTGTCAAATTGACACAGTGTTGCCGGTTTAAAAACCAAACCTCCAAAATACCCGCCTTTCTGAACCTACAAACCAAATACCTGACACCTATTTAGAAGAAGTCATCGTACCGCAATGCGAACTATTTTAGCACTTAAACTCTGTTGTGAACGACAAAAAAAATGTGAACAAATAGAGTATGGGTGAGGTGGCTTAAATGGCCTAAAGACTTCGCAGTATTTTGTGATAGAAAAACGCCGCTTAAGCATCAAGTTTATACACGAAAGTCGTTCGTCTGGCCTTAATATACACAATGTTGGCCGATATACGAAAAACAGTAGGCCAGTAGGATCGCACTAATGTCCGCAAATTTAGCAATACACCCAAACAGCGCAGTAGCAATGCAGAAGAAGTATAGTATATGGCTTTATATATAATTATGCGAGTTACATACTTCAACGGTTGATGGAAGGAGAAGAAGTATTGTCTCGTTGGCCAACTGTTAGGTCCATATCGCGAAATCAGCTCCTCACCAAATTGCCATTTCAATAAATCCATGGCTTGAGTTGCTGTATGGCACAAAACACCAGTGTTGAAGCCACATACCATCGGAACCAATTTCATCGATATTTTGAAAGAATTTTTCATGGAACATGGCCTGGAAACGACTTTGACTTGTAGAGAAGTGATGTATTCCAGTGGTACTGCCTTTAACATTGGCAACATTTTCTTTCGTGTGGACAGTATAAGGTCGTACTGCATGGGTATTGTCCAGTAGCGTAAAAGTGGTCGACGATTGTGTGCATGAATTTCAGAAATAAATTTCCAGGACACACAAGCATTCTTGACACATGAGTCTTGCCGTAGTTATTTGACAAAATGTACTGAACGAAGCTGTCACATACACCTGTCAAACTTGGCAGCCGGCTTGATATTTATTCTCTTCGAAATGCAGCTTTACTTACAGATATTTTGGTAGGCTGCTACATTTACTTAAAAAAATTTATAAAAACAAAGTAGGATAGCCACAGCTCTGCGATTAGACTAGTTTTTGTTCACAAGTTCCAAGCCCCTGCTCATGCTTCCCCTCAAGAAATTACAATCTAAATAATTGCTCTGGAATAAAAATTCCGAAGTGAATGCTCCGCCGCTGGTAGACAATAAGCATCAGAGTATCTTTTTAATCACTCATATCCTCCTGCTTTTCAAAGAAATGCATACATATATGGATGTAGATGGGCATATACTCGCATCTATACATATATTATTAGTTCTTCCAGCAGACGTTGCACATCATCATCATCAGCACCATCATCGCGGCCATTGTTTGTTGAATTGTACATCACCTCATGTATCCAAACGTGTAAAGGTGAAATAAAATGCTTTCAACTAATGGACAATTCAAAATCTTCATCATTGCACTAGACATGCTAGACATAAAAACCAACCCACGAGGACAACGAATTGGATGGACCACAGACCATTACCATCATCATCATTATCATCATCCAAAAGCGGACAGACGGACAAAACTGAACAGAACAGAACAGAGCAGACAGACAAGCAACACATCACATCAAATATTGTGTGGAAACGAAAGGAAAGTCATTTTGGGTTTTAGTGCGAAAAAGCCGTTATACCTTTTGGTGAAAAGCACCCATCGGCCATTATTTTTAACGGTTATTTTTGTAGAGTAATTACAGTTGAAACCATAAAATGAATGCAAGTGTGAGGCGAACTCAGCAACGTACCCAAGGACGAGGGATGCCACATCCAAGGAAATGGTGAACTGACTACAGACGTACCTACAACACTATGTGGTCATCGTGTCCGTTTTACTTTGTGAACATAATAAAGAGGTAAGATCCTTTAAAGCGCATTGGACTTGGGGGCCATGTTTCTTAGAAGCTTTGGGATATATCTGAAATGTTAAGGATGGCGCCAAGTATTGTGTGTGCTCAACATGGGATGGAGTTGAGGCCTGATGGAAGGTAGAAGGAGAAGGATTAGATTTTCGTTTTAAAGTTAAAAGACGATGGGTAAGTTCTCAATTAGAAATTTGAATCCATGATGCGACTTTAAGGCCGGAAATATACAGAAGAACAGCTCTTCGGTGACTTGGAATACCTGCGAGACGTTTGCACATTTCTCTAACGAGGAATCAGGTCTTGAATTACAATAATCCTTAATTGGTTTTGTAGCACCTAATCTGTGTAGATTCCATAACTATTTAGACTCTGGCCCAAGCAAGCCTAATGTAAAGATAGAAAAATCTCGCTCAGAACTGGAGCTCTGCTATCTCTGCGTCAGACTGTCTAAACGCAGCGAGTTCATCGAAACTCCTGTGCTTATTGATTCAAATATTGAAGGGGGAGATTAATGAGTTCATCTGGAGCGTAGACTGACGTGCTTGGAACGCATAATAAAATTGTGGATAAAATTGGCATAATATAGTCGTTCAGATGTAGAGAGTCCCCATCAGTGCTCCATGTCGTTTCTTGCAATATGCCTTAAAACTTTTATTCTAACTTTTGCACAAGGATCGAAGCACTTGTTGCGACCCGCAGGCTAGTCGAAATCTTTAAAAGGGGGAAACGAGCAAGACTGGAATTATTCAGAAATCTAGGTGACTCTTACACTCATTTCCCAGGTACTATAACCGGCTTACAACCAGCTACTATAATTGTATTGAATTGAGAAATGTATCTGTCATTGGTTGTGGTGACGGATGAGACCATCTTCATGTAGCTTGGTACTGCCAAGCAAATATTCAGTTATGGTACAAAATGAAATAGACCAGCGGCTATAACTCTGAAGAGAATCTCTAAAGCTAGCCTGCCACTAGCATTCCTACCGAAACTGCGAACAGTGAAAGTAGCCTTTGTACCAAAAATCGGAAAAGAAAATTACACACACGCCAAGGGATTCAGACCTAGAAGTCTGACTTTCTTCATGTTACAGGACATAGGGAGAATGGACTGCAGGATTGCGCACTTCCCTTTTCCTAAGCATCAAAGTGTGCTGGTGGGCATAAGTAACACAACATCATACGGCGCTTGCTGTGAAAGTGATGGCGACATCGCGGAGCACTAGCTATGTATGTGAGTGACCGGCCTGGCCTTGCATTAGGATACATGTACATGGCGTTGATGTGGTGGATGCTTGTGTTGTAGGCGTTTGAGCACAGCAGCGTTTACTCATCTCGCTACGAAAGACTGAGGTATTTCAGTAACAGTAGTACAATGGACAAGTTTCTTGTCTGACATTCTGTTCCGAGAAAAAAGAAGATATCAATGTAGATAGCTGCTCTACCATAATAAAATGCCGCTTCAACTGAGAGTGAAATCTGTTCACGTGAATATTAATATTGTAGAAGCTACAAGCCCACTTCGCGTAATCATATGTATATTTCCTGCCAAAAGTCAAATACGAATCTGCTACGACCTATGCACCCTCCGCCCATATGCTCGACAGATCCCATTCTCAAATAGCCCTCTTCCAACATCGATATCCACTCAACAACCCAAAGAGATGCATTGTATGCAGATACCCTACAAGTCCATTCAACTATAAAATGCATCCAATAATTTCCATCAAATGGTACGCGCATCTACAACCAGACGAAAGGCAACGAAACACAGAAGGTAACCAATGCGACGTTGTCAAGTTGTTGTTGTTGTTGTTGTTGTTGTTTTTGTAGTCGTCGTCAAGTAATGCGACATTCGACATGCACCGCATTTGCAAGGATACGAATACATACTCGATAGCAACGAATCCAAAAATGGAAATTTGACCGAAAAATTCCGAACCGAGATGGTGGCTGAATGGTTTAGGTTTTAGCCGCCACTGTTGTCGAACGCGCCGACGGCAATGACAACGATCGGTTTAGAAGAATTTTCAAATCGCGGACATGGACACCACGCACCGCCCATATCCAATATGGAGATCAGATCAGAGCTTGAGCTGTCTGACATAAACCCTACCAAGAAGGATGCTATTGCTCCACTCCAATCGAATGTTGCAGCATTTAGAGACGACCAAACTTAGCCGCAACATGGAGTGATTTACTTGCGCGCGAATGTTGGTTTTGTTTCGTGGTAAATAGCATTTTAGGAATTTTTAACGATCAATCCTATGGTCACGGTGGTTACGGATTCGAAATTGCGACCAGCATCGTAGAGTCGAATTCCTTTCTGGTAACCAATATGGCCGAGAAAGATGTCAATTGCAACAAAGAGATGGAATGGAACAGAAGTTGAAGTTGTAATAGGAAGCATTGGACTGGGGGAGATGTCAGCTTTTCGTTCTTCGACTAGAATATCAGGTCAGTGACTTGTAATTTGTATCCTCGCTTGGTTGAATAAATTTTCAGTCAAAGACCCGCCTGTGAATAATTCATCATTCATGTTGAAAAATGAGACTGGCTTGTGTTGCCTTTCAACGCTCTGAACGCTTGAAATTACGACATGCTTTGGGTAGTTATCCTGCCCAGGATATGTACCTTTTTCAGTAAATCCAACCTTAAATATTTTAAATATTGCGAATAGTAGAGAAGTAGGTTTCCTTTGGGGCCGAAGTTTAATTCTTATTTAAATCTACGTTGCCATGTTAGCGAGGCCAGCCAATCCAGAGCCAATGTTTTGCTCCGCGACTTATGACAGACTCGTTTACTTTGACCTATCGAGTATGTATACTTGCAGAGAAAATAATTAACAAATAAAGGGTCCGCCATCTAAGGTTTTTTTTTTCAACTAGTGCTTATTTCGTGAATGGTAACACTTAGCTCATGTCTGATTTGACAGATAATTAGTTTTTTCCTTCCGGTTAATGATGGAAATTAACTTCATTCAAATGGCTGCCTCGGCTGGCCATGCAGTAGCCTACACGATCGGTCCAATTTTTAAGCACATTATCGATTGTGTGCAGCTGTATTTCACCAATGGCTTCACGAATATTGTCCTTTAAAGCGTCAATTGTCTCTGGCTTGTCGGCGTAGCACTTATCTTTTACGGCACCCCACAAATAATAGTCAAATCGCAGCTCCGAGGTGGCCAAACGACATCAGCTCTGCGGCTGATAATGTGATCTTCAAAAACAGGACGCAAAACTTCGAGTGTAGTGCTGTGTGGCACGTAGCGCCGTCCTTTTGAAACCAAATGTTGCCAATATCCTCCTCTTCAATTTTTGTGAACAAAAATTCGTTCAACATGGCCCGATAACGATCGCCATTAACTGTAACGGCCACTCCTTGCTCATTTTCGAAGAAAAATGGCCCAATTATGCCTCTGGACCAAAATCCGCACCAAACAGTGACTCGTTTTGGGTGTATCGGCTTTTCAATGAATGCGTGCGGGTTTTCTGTGCCACAAATGCGACAATTTTGCTTGTTTACATACCCGCCAAGATCAAAATGAGCTTCATCTGAAAAGATGATTTTTTTGGCAAAATCGGCATCTTCTCTAAGTCGATCGCAGGCCAACTTAGCGAAGCGAAAACGCATTGGATGGTCAGTTGGCTTCAACTCCTGAACCAATTGGACTTTGTATGGCGTCATACCAAGGTCTTTATGCAAAATTCCAATGATGTCTCCGAAATGTTCAATTGTTGAGAACGATGGTGAATTGATGTTGATGGCGCTTCACGCACACTTTCTGCCACAGCAGCAATATTCTCGGGTGTACGCACTGTTTTTGGCTTTTCACGCTTTGTTTCGGAAAAACCCCACAATTAGTCTGAGGAACGCAAAAAAAAAATTGTCCAGAAAAGGAATTAAAATGTCAACGAAAATACGACGCTGTTTGGCAGAATCTGGCGTCAAAAAACGGGGTACCGAACCTAAACCGCTGAGTTAAGCAACGCGAAATTTGGATCGTGATTGGAGCAACATCATATTTACGAGTACAGATCAGTCATCTTTTTTTGTTTACAATTTGTTGGAAGAGAGCCTGGACAAAAAAAAGATGAAAAGTTCCATAAAACTTCCAGAAAAAGTTCATGTTTATGGGTGCTTCTCGGCCAAGGGATTCGCAAAGTCCGTAGTATTCATACAAAACCTCGATGTACAATTATACCAGAAGGGTTTGTTGAAGTCTGCTGAACCTTCAAATATGTATGGACCAAACAATTACGACGGAATTTTGCAAGAACGCGTTGGAATAGAGAAAAATGGTATGGAGACATTAGACTGGTGGCCCCAAAGTCCTGATGCGAATCCAATAGAAAATGTGTGGCCTTTAATGAAGCAGAGGCTTAACAAAACAATAAAACAACTTGCGCGGGTCTTGAAGCAAATTTGGAGAGGCTTAAGTTTGGAATATGCGCAAAAACTAAGTGAAAGCTGCACTAGACGATGGCAAGCAAATATAAATAATATCGGTGACTGGACTCCCTACTAAAATAATTGCTCTATTCGTTTTGTTATATACTTTAATAAAAAAAATATGATTTAATAAATGTCTGCCATTTTACATTGGCTCTTTCGACGCACGGTTTTGTTGAACACACTGTATTTTTGGCTCACAGATTTGTAGACTTAGCGATCAGGTCGTTGAGCCGCCGATTTCTTTATCGTCTTCAACCAGAGAGTTGGAATTGAAACACAACGTAAGTATTCGCATGTAAGCTCTTTGGACATATTCCACATCTTTGTTGTGCTCTTCCATTCGTCCACCATTTTTCTGCTTATCGTCTATTACTCGGGGTCAAATTCACTTGATAAGGGTTCTATAGAGCATCAAACTAAATCCAAAGTCTTATGCCAAACCATCAGTGTGGTAATTTGAAAATTTGTCGATTCTTCATTATGATGAAATATGTGGGGTTAACATTTGTAATACTTCGAGGTGGTGGTAGTACTCTTAAGTTTTGCACGTGGACAGTGATATTTTGCTCCAAAACGATGATTCTTTTTTCAGATGTGGCCTTTTCGAAATTCGTTTGATTACCATAAACGTTTCAATGCTGGATGCAATCACGGATGCCGATATCGTCAGTATACCACAACTGTTGGGCGGATAGCGCTGTGAAGACTCTTGAAGACAGTACTCTTCGCTATATCATCAGCTTGAATGGTTTCGAAGGTTCCTAACCGGAGAGAAACAGTTTTCCAGGGTTACCTTGTAGTGCAAGCAATAAGTTTGGTATTGGCAGGTGCAGCATACACACTGGTACTTGCTGATAAGTGTGATGCCAAACGGCTTAAGACATTTACAAATTGAGCTGGACTCGACCTTATATTCTATTTCATATTCAACAGAGATATTTCTCATTAGTGGTGCAGTCATAGGACTAGTTTTACTTAACATGAGAGTAGTTAGTTAGTTAGTTGCCTTTTATTTTCAATAAATGTTTTACAATGTAACGATTAACCTAAGTCTTTAAAGGTTTGGCCTGTGACCGTCTACCAGGTTGACAAAATACATACTTAAGTTTTACAATAAAAATCTCCATCTATGATACGCTTTCTATAACAAAGTGCTGCTACTGAGTAATCATATAAGACTTTCCATCCTTTTCTCCATTTAAAATGCTCATTACTTCATCTTCGTCTAAAACATGTTTTCCGAACAATGATAGTCGCAATTCTTTTAGAATCGGACAAACACCAAGAAAATGTAAGATGTCTTCTCTCTGCTTCATGTTGCAGAGGTCACAAATTATTGGTAAATCTGGTCTATGGTCTGGTTTCTGGTCTCTCAGTTTGAAAATGGTACTTATTTTGTCAACTGCGTCACTATCTAGGAAGTATGTTTTTTCATTTAGAAAATGGTTTAGTTTGCTGTAATAGTTCCTAAACAGTGACGATTCAGCTTCTTCGACATATTGGTCATATGTATGTCTGCCAAAATTCTCCAAAACTTTTCTAAATTTTTCTAAGTTAAATTTTTCTCTTAAAAGATGAGGATGCTCGTTCACTTGAATAGACAGATTTAGTCCGCATTCAGAAGCTGTTTTCTTCCATTCCTCGCAAATGCCTCCGTTTGTTCTAATTATGATTCTTAAAACTACGTTTGGTATTCTGCATTCATTCATTTCTAGTATTTTTAGGATATATTGTAGTTGAAGTGCATTTTGAGCGTGTACAAGAGCAAAGGAGGAGTTCCCGTTTCAAGATGTAGCATATAGTTCGAGGTATTTTTTGGTAATTGGAAAATCTTCTTCAAAAAGTAGAGAAGAAATTTTTCCACGGCAGCGTAGCCTTTGTGACCCCATACCTGAGCTCCGTAAAGCATTATCGACGCTGCGGTTGAGTGGAACAAAGTTTGTTTTGCACTTTGCGATACATATTTATTTTTGAAGCAACGTTCCCAAATTGAACAGATAGCTCTTTTAGCACCAGCTAATTTTTCCTCAAAGTGTGGTTTGAAATTTAAGGAGGACGATATTAGGATACCTAGGTATCTGTGTCTGGATACTACCTCAATCTCTTCCCCGTCTAACTTCCACTTTTCCAAATGTGAGAAGCGTCCTCCTGCATTTCTGAATATCATAATTTTTGATTTATCAAGATTTACAGTGAGATTCCAACTTTTACAGAAAGCATTAACTGCATACCTTGGGTTGTGTCACACAGAAAGACGATATCATCAGCATACGAGTACATCAGCGCAGGAATTGATACACCGTTGAATCTTATTCCACCTTTGACATCATCTGTTATATCATTGATGTATAATATAAAAAGCAGAGCACTTAAAATACAGCCTTGTTTTTAACACCCATTGAAGTTTCGAACTCTTCAGAAATTAAGTCTCCATCCCATACATACGAGTATGCAATATTATTCTCATACAAGGCTCTCAGGATTCGAATAATTTTACTTGATACACCGATTTTGGAAAGCTTGTAAAGGTACGATCAGACGGTCATCCAAACTTGTCATCCGGATGACATGGTGACGTTAGAGAACTTTTGTAATTCGGTGGTCATTTGCATGTCATCTGCGAGCGTGTCATCCGCTAGATGACACCCGATCGCACAGTGTCATCCGTTCGGTCATCCATTCGGTCATTCGAGTGTCATTTTGTCCCAAAATGGATGACACGCTTGCTTTGTTGATAATCATCCTCATCCTTCACTCCACCAAAGGAGCATAACCTGCTTTCAATCTTTTCTCAGTTACAAGTTGGCACAATCTGATTTGTTGGCTGAATCTTTGGTTTCTTCCTGGGTATCATATCCATGAAAGGGTTTTTTTTTTTTATTATAATTTACGCGCGCCTAAGGGGTTGCTACCCTTTTACTGTTGCCAGGGCGAGGGCGGAAAGATAGAAGGATGAGAAAGGAAAATTGTTTTTGTAGTGGTTTGAAACTCAGGTGTGTTTGGTTTCTATGTTTGCTCTCCAGGGGTGGGAGTCCGAATAGGACGGAGAGTTTTTTTTCTTCACTCAGAGTGATTCGAGATATAATTCCCAGTATTTTTTTCATTGCTTGAAACTCTTATAACAGCCAAATCTACGTGTCAGTGTTATGCCTTCACACGCAGAATTTTTTTGTCTGAGTTCCAATTATACAATGAAAAACTGATTTTGCCATGGGCAGGATTCGAACCTGGACCCTCCGAGTGAGAAGCGTTTGCTACTACCACTACACCACGGCCACCCCAGGGTTGTTGAAGATACTGTATAAGTGTGCGACAAAGCCATGAAGAACTTGGGTTTCTGGTTTCAAATTCTTCTTAAAAGATAGAGAGTTGCGTGGTTTTTTTTCTCGCTTTCACTCGGTTTTTATGGCTCGTTGCCCATGTTTTCCAGATCATCGAAGGAGTGATTATCGAAAGTTATCATTCTTTCGTCAGCATGGGCAGGATAGTCATACGACGTGTGAATAGATGTAGTTCCGTCTTCGACCCGGTAGCTTCTGGAATAGTCATTATGAAAAATTCCAACACTTAATGATGTTGGACGTAGAACACTCGTCGCTACGTCGAATTTTATAATTGACCGTGGAACGGCCATGGGAGTTCATATTGGTTCAGCGTATAGTTACTTTAGTATGATATCTGCTTCAATGGAAGGCTCACAAAGAAGAAGATGTGGAAGATGATCAGTGACCACAGTGACTTAAGAGTCATTGTATTATGTTCGATATCTCATGTAAATGTCTCCTGCATTTACCCACTTTATCCTTTTACTGCGGAGTCCAGAGCCTTAATGGTTGGATGGCTGTCTGAGTACATAGCATGAAGCCTGTCAGCAATATTTTTCTCTGAAATGATTTTTACTGCCCGAAAGATGGTTTTGATCTCAGTTTAAAAATTACTAAAATCATTACTAATTCTTACAGAACGACCAACTTGTCGAGTTGCACAGTGAACTGCGGCTTCTGGGACGAAGTCCGTTTTGAATCCGTCGACATATCTGAGTCTCCCATTCATTTCTGTCGTTCGTTCTTCAGAGAATTCCTTCTCAAAACCAATGATTTGAGATAGGTGGGCAAGCACAATCTCGCTTCTATCAGCCTGTCTACAGTATGTATTGGCAGGTAAATTGTTACAGTAGAGATCTAGCGTGGATGTCTTCGATGCTGTGATCCTTAATATTCGATACAGGCTGTAATCTCAAGGTTGACGAGGCTGGAGAGATGCAATTAAACTGATTTTTCTGTCTCAACACCCTATTCTCTCATGCTTTGGCGAGCTGTATTCATTCATAGATCAATGATCAATGGTTTTTCAACTGAAAAAACTGCTGACTGCTTGATGACGTCGATTTTGCTAAGACACTCTGTGAGTGTCCGGCTTAAGATCACATAAAGCTGCACGTACTTGACGCTGATGTAGTGGAAGCTGATACTGTATCACTGAAGTGTTTTCTCATACTTCCACGAAATGCTGATAAATTTCAGTGAAATAAACATACAAGAACCATAGTGGACTAATTCTTAATCTCAGTGCTCTGTTTCAACAGGGGAAACGCATTTTGTAAGCCAAGTCATCCTTTTATTCTTGCCCAACATCTTCTCCAGTCTAAAACAAGTTGAATGGAGTGTATATCAACAGTTGTCAAAGTCAATTTCTGAAATCAAACAAACAGGATTATACAACTTCAAAGTATATGAAGCATTCTATCTCTACCGTGCAAATTAATTCATCTTAACTTTCTTCCTCATCACTCAGCGATCGCATTCACACATCTTATTTAGCCTCCACACTACTTGTCATCATCATCATTGGTTTCCTACCAACAGTTGACTCAAAATTTGCATACACGCCAACTTTATCTGACAACCAAACTCCAACACCGCTTGAATGAAATTCCAAACCAGATACTTCTCGGCACCTTTCGAGCGCATCTAAGCAGCTACCATCACAATACTCAGAGATTCCCGATTTCAAACAGCATTTGAAAGAGATTTTCTGATTCCGATTAAGAAAAGCCTCCTTGAGTTGGACGGATTCACTATCGTTTCCAGAAATCCAATGACGACAACAACTACTATAACGATGGAGAAGAAGAAGAAGAAGAAGACGAAGACGAATACGAAAATGCGAATGACGATGATAAGGATTGGACCTCATTTCTGGTGGTGCACCAACTATGGCCAATGCTAATGCTCTCCCAGCTTCGGATGTATTCATTTTTATAGCCAAAGCACTTTTGGACTACCAGCTTAGACAGAGGTACTTTGTATCCAGCATAGATGCACCATGCCATGCAGAGACAGAGAGACACCACCAAAACAAGAGGGAGAAGAAAACTAATTACACTGATTTATGTGTCCATTGTTTATTGTTTCGGGATCAAGGCATCCGTAGCTGTACGTACGTTACGATCACATTATGCATCGCGAGAAGACAACGTATCCGTTACACAGATCTATGCTATATTCCACCAAGTCACATGCAACGGCAACAACAGCAACAACAACAACAACCACAACTACAACACCGAACAAAGTTGAAATGCCATGAATGCCATCGATGGATGTGCCCAAAAGTGGGCACCTTCAGCCATAAGGGAATCAGGTAGCCACTACTGCATGCTCCAAGCTGGTACTAGTGTTCGTACTCGAGTACCAGTACGACTTGGATGTGGTGATTTGGTGAAGGCTCTAGCTACGGATGGGTGGTATAGCTTAGCTCAGGCATTGTTTACCTGTTTGGCAGTTTTGTTTGGACTTTTTATTGTGCCCTCGACTCCAAAGATGGCCACCATCAATTGGAGATTGGAAAAATTCTGCTCTAGAAAGTTGGCTTGGATTAAAGTGGTTCTCTGGCGGCATAAAAGTGAAGTGCACGCCTCTTTTGGCCTGGCATTGGAGGACTAGCGCAGCGAATCCATCTCAAGATGTCCATTTATGGACGAGCGAGTGTACACAGTTGACATTTTAGGCTGTTAAAGTTGCTGCATTGCTGCTGCTCTTCGTACTGGCATAGCGAAGTGAACATGGCGAACGTCAAACGGATTGAGTTGATTTGATGGAGGATGGAGTTTATGTTACGAAATCCTCTCCTAAATGTCGGGGATTTCTAATTAAAATTTCATCACGAAAGGACTGTTATGACTTGGATGACAGACGAATTTCTTCTAATCTCCCTCTGTTTAACTCAGTTGCCACTATTTGATCCTCTCACACTACCAGACTTCTGCTCAGAACGTCTTACATACATAAATGGAAAAGGAATATTCTCTGGCCAAAAGTGGCAACAATAGAATGCGCTCCTCGTCTCTTTGGTCTGTTTGAACATAATCACCCATAGACTGATGAAAGCAGCTTCTTAATAATTAATTAATCCGGAGCAAGACGTACGAACTCCATTTCGGCTGCCCAAATGGAAAGTTTCATCCTTCAAGTCATATTCAATATGGCATCCACCACCTTCCGACTTTGGAAATTCATTTTTTCTTTTTTTTCACTTTGGTTGAGAAAAATTAAAGAAATTCTCCAAGCTACGCACTGGAGCTCCTGGTGAAGACGTCTTCAAGGATTGTTTTTTTTTTACTGTTTTCCGTTGTTTCTTATTTTCCTCTTCTCAAAAGAAGAAGAACACAAGCATTTGCATGTCACTCGATGGTTAGGGCCGCAGGACATATCAAGTAGCGCACAGTATAACGCGCGATGAAATGCGCACGTTACGGATATGCTCTCGAAATTCGGATGCCTTCTCTGGGATGGAAAAGTGGGACGCTTCGTAATGTTATCCTTGAATATATATCGTGAAAAGCAGAGAGATCAAAGGAGAAATCAAGGAAAGCTCCTTCCAGATGCTGTGAATGCTTTAGGATTGGTCTAAACACTCACTCATTTGGCGTAGACTTGTGGTACTGGATATTTATGTAAAGGAATGAATGGAAGGAATCGCACCAATGAGTCCAACTTTAAAAAATAAATTCTATCCTTGGAAGAGAGTTCATGTACTAGCATACCAAGAAGAGGGAATATACTCGTATCTTGCCTCACTAACTGAGGACGCATTGAAGGCAAAAGAAAAGGTGAAGTTCCGCTTCATATTGGTTAGAAAGTATTCCACGTTCTTGGTGTCTATTGGCCGTTATTTGCGTATACAAAGAATGAAAAGTTCGGGAGTTAGCTACACAAGAAACATGAAAGGATAATGACTGGAGTTTCGTTAACTCAATGGATATGATGCTCCTAAAACTGAACTGTCGGTCACTTTGAAGCAGCTCATACAATTGACAGAGTTTTTGTTTTTGTTCTAAATCGAGTATTCTTCAGATAATGTAGCAATAGTCTGGTGTGGACAAAGGCTTTCACTAACTGTGTTTATTTGCCTTTCCATTGTTTTCAAAAAGCGAGAAATGGACAGAAAATGCCACTTCTGATGGTTTGTCAATGCCTGCCGAAATCATGGTTACGTAAATTTTTTTTTCAGTTTTTCCGCGTATGGCTTGGGACCAACTGACCCCCTAGGGATGTGAGAAAGCCGAATGAAGCTACTTGGACATGAATTAGCTTCTCTCGTTAGAGCATCTTTGACTGGGATATCTGCAAAAGAAATAACATTCTGCCACATGCTGAATTTGATTGCGCAAATCTAAAGCAAAACAGAAATTGGGGCAGCTTAGTGAACTTCAATATATACAAATCCTCCAGGCAAAGTATAATACGGACGTTTTGGTGGAGAAGCTCTCAAGATGGAGAGCAGGGCGACGTCAGAGGCGGGTCAATTGATAATTTCATTTGAGCTCCTTCGATATAGTCGGAGCTCTGGTGGCGTGGGGATTTTGCCCCATCTAACCAGGTTTTCGAAATGGAGATGGCGACAGAAAGGAACGACAGTTGGCTACTGGTATTATACTTTTAAGAATCTGGCCTCAAGACCATGTAAGCCACTATATGATATGAAGCAGTAAACAGCCTCGCACAAAATAAATTTACTGTGCACGACCACATCAAGCAAAAAATGGACAAACAACAATTTTGGCTATCCACCTCTATCCATACACAGTCCACAACAAAGCGGATATCACAGCTATCCAAAAAATAAGATTAATTCCACTGGCCAGAGATGAATGAAAAACTGTGGTTGGTATGGACAACAGAAGCAGCGCCTATTTGGGTGTGTATGGCATCTAGAGGAAATGAACGACTTTGTCAGAAAATACGACCTCCTCGACTAGGGATATTAGAAAATCTTAAGACACGTCCAGTTAGGAAGGAAGATAGTCTTTAGACGAATAAGTGGAAAGGATATCCTGAGAAAAGATTACGAGTAGCTCATGCAATCGACTTCGTGGCGAAGTGAAGCATCATCACAAGTTGCACACATCAAAATCCGCACAGAGATATGGCAGTTAACTGATAAAAAAAGCATCAATCATATGATCACACAACGATCGAGCCAGGACATAGCTTTAGAAGTCTGATTGTCCGAATAATTCGAGGTGATAACATCAATGCAGACCGCTACCTTGTTATAGCCGAGGTGCGAATTCGAATATTCGGACGGCAGAGAGCGCCTTCAGAAACCTTTAAGTAAACCCTATGACGCCAATTTCAATGGCGATAGTGTCAGCAACATTAGAGCCGCTGCATCTGACTTGCTATATTTCAACTGACAACCAAAACGAAACTGTGTTTGAAGAAGTGTCAGAAAGCATATGGATTTTTTTTTTTTTTTTATAATTTACGCGCGCCTAAGGGGTTAGATACCCTTTTACTCTTGCCAGGGCGCGGGCGGAAAGATAGAAGGAGGAGAAAGGAAAATTGTTTTTGTAGTGGTTTGAAACTCAGGTGTGTTTGGTTTTCTATGTTTGCTCTCCAGGGGTGGGAGTCCGAATAGGACGGAGAGTTTTTTCTTCACTCAGAGTGATTCGAGATATAATTCCCAGTATTTTTTTCATTGCTTGAAACTCTTATAACAGCCAAATCTACGTGTCAGTGTTATGCCTTCACACGCAGAATTTTTTTGTCTGAGTTCCAATTATACAATGAAAAACTTATTTTGCCATGGGCAGGATTCGAACCTGGACCCTCCGAGTGAGAAGCGTTTGCTACTACCACTACACCACGGCCACCCGTGCAGTGGAACAGAAGGCATACAGGTCACTGCTGCAAAGATAGACAAGAGTTGCTCACTAAATCTATAAGCAAATGAGGCGAAGGCAATACCAGTTTTTCAGTAGGAAAAAACAGAAAAGCGCTCCATTGAGACTATAGGAGATGCCCATTGCTCATCTGCATACATGATGTTCGAAAATTCTATCAAAATTTGAAAAGAACTCACCAAAGTCATATATATGTATCGAACGGAAATATGCATAGTCGCTGGTAAAGATAGTGAAGGATTACTTCTACATAATCACCCATTCAACGTGGGTTATTATCGACAACTACTTTTGTCCAATCGACCAAGACGAGGTCTGGATCGCGACCTCTAACATAAAGTCGAAAAAGGCTGCAGGAGCAGATGGATTAACTGCCGAAGTATTTGAAACAGCGAGGATTGATCTGGTAAGGAGCATACACCAACTCATGTATAAAATACGGTCGGATGAAAGGCTGCCTGGTGAAAGGAATGTCAGCATCGTTTGCCTGATCCTCAGGTAAAAACGATCAGCTTCCTTGATATCAACAAAAAACTGACATTCTGTAACTAAGCAGGCATAACTTGTTCGTATGAGCATACACAATCTATCTGACTGAAGAAAGCATAGCTTTTTGTACAGGTAATCAGGCTCTTTAATTTGCATGATATTGTGTAAGAGACACAATGTCCTATATTTAAGCAGATTGTCGAAGTTCGAACTGCAGATCTGGTTCGAGTAGAATCTTAGATTTCTTCTTGAATCATAGTCTGCTCTACAGAATATCTCACAAAAATACAACAAGTTAGGCAGAAGGAGGGTTTTCGCCAACAATAGTTTTGTCCGAGTGGGGATAAAATATTGTGCAGCCCAAAGAGTACGTAGTCCACCATAAACCTTGCCAATAGTGGCATTTAAGTGTGTAGACCATGTAAATGTTCGACTAAAAGTTAGACCAAGGTTTTTGGCGGAGTCAACGTATTCAACTGGGATTTGTGCTAATTTTATTGCTGGATCATTCTTAGTTGACCAATCGAAAATATGCTGAACATCTTCATTCATCAGCATAGCAGCTTTGTTTACACGATCTAATGGACGACCCAAATGAATTTGTGTGTCATCAGCAAATATATGGATTGAGCAATGCTTCATCAATCTAGGAAGTTCATTGACATACATGGAGAAAAGTAGTGGCCCCAAGATCGATCCTTGTGGCATCCCGCATTTAACTGGTAAGAAGGACGAGGACTGTTCACCTGCTACAACTCGCTGCAAATAGGAGCTTATAAGCCTCGTAGAGGATATTGAAAAATTATACTCTTTCCTCAGTTTTGAGCAAAGAATGGAGTGGTTGACTGTAACGAATGCTCTTTAGAAAAATCGAAGTAGTGTTAAGATTGTAACATGGTTTTCATCAACAGCTTTTCAGATATCACCAACGACCAATAACAATGCAGTTTTGCAGCTACGTTTTGAACGGAAGCCAGATTGATTTTCACACAGAAGCGGTTTTCTCCAATATTATTTCAATAGTATTTCAGGACAGTTCTATTCGATTTCTTTGGGATTTTATGTAAACACCAGCTCGCCGGCATCAAATTTGACTTACAACTACAAAATCAGAACTCCAAATCGATACTCAGTACTAGATACGCGCGGCCAACGAAGCATTTGATATCAAAAAACCACTGAAAGAATTGTACGAAACTACAATAACAGCCAAAATACCTGAGGAATAATATTTTAAAAGTTCTATATAACTGCTGGTGTATGCTAACGACATTAACTTTATAGAAAACAATCAGCACGTTTTCACCTTGAGCGTTTGCTGCCATTGAAGCAGAAGCAGCGAAAATGTTTTTAGTGGTGAATGAGACAATTCCTCGTCATTCGTTGTTTCTTTGGACTAAGAAGACAAGCGAGTAATGCGACTATGATTGGCCTAGTCCTACTGTATGCCTCAAAAACATGGACTTAATCTAAAAATTTACGAAATAACCCTACGTTTTTGGAGGGAGAGGCTTTCGAATACAGATTTTTCAACTTTGCTGATATAATATCCTGTGGAACGGATGTGGTCCAAGATGACTGCTCTGCGGAATACCAGACTTTGCGCTGGTTTCAATTTTATACAGAGGATTTTACAGTATCCCCTTAACTTCTAGGATAAGTATGATGATAACCTAAAATGTTTTAAAATTGCGATTTAATAAGAAATTTTGCCAAACGTTGTACTGAAATCGGGGACAAGTTTGTTTAGAATAATAGTTATTGCTTTGACCTTATAAAACCGATGATGATTTATTGAGAAGACGATGTATATTCATTTGGCAAAGGTTCTTAGTTTGCTTTAAGATTTGTTTTCACCATGAAGCCTCCAGTTCTAAAACCCCACTTAACTATCTAGCTCACTATTTTCAACTGCTTTTGCTTATTGTTGTTTCATAAATCTACAAACTTCAAGTTCTAACCGAAATTGAGAAGTGAAAATTTAACACCCAAAAGTGCTCTTAAGGCAACTGTTCATTTCTCTTTTATCCTTTCCTCTATTAATCCCCTGTTAAAGGAGAAAAGAAAAATTTAAAAAAAAAAGAAAAATAAGAAAGTGATTCCTTCATTTCGTGAACAATTAAGAAATCATCGCTAAAACTTTACACACTGCTACGTTCTTAGAATACTCGGCATCTACGCCTCTTCATTTCGCTATACATTCTATATTGGTGGTTCAGCTCCATCAAAGCTGACTTCTATTCTGTATGCGTAACGAGTAGAATCATTTCTAGAGCATAGCTCCAGCAAAATTTCAAACTGAAAAGGACGAGAATTTTGCGCACGCCAGAGACAAGACACGAAGAACAAAAGAAGTGTAAAACTTTAAGATTTTTAATTAGCCAAAGGGGATGATTTTAATTACGAGATTACAAGGAAATTTCCTTCATCTGGAATCAGTTTCTAGAGCCGTTGTATGGCATGGGCACGGGCTCAAGGAGAATTTGCGCGCGAGAAGTTGTCGCCGCCGGCAAATGTACGCGTCTGCTCTAAGCGCTGCAGCTTCAGTGTTTGTTCTTTGCCTAATCCTTTCGCTTTCTTCTTGGTTTTCACAAGATGATGGCCTTTTGAAGATTTTTATTATTATTTTTGAGAACAAAAAAAAAATAATGTTGCCGTCTTCGCCTTTTGTCAGGATCTCCTAATTGGAAATTAAATTTAAGGAAAATTTCCATCCTCTGAATGTGTTACAGAGGAGAGGAAGAACAGAGGTTGGTTGAAGGTCTGAATTTAAAAATTCTACGAGTATCACTCGGTTTAATGTTATTGAAGCACGATTGACCTTAGTAAGTGCTGTTCGTATCAATTAGGTATTTTTTTTTGTTCGGCGTCCCCAGTTAATTTTAACCTAAGAACAGTTTCTTATAACCTGCTCCTTGATTACATTCAGTTGCTATACACAGCAACAACTTTAACATTAAAGCAGTTTCTATTCCTATTATTGTCCGCAACAATCAGTACCTTTACCTGTTGAAGTGCAGGTTAGAGGTGTTAACGATTTTTTGCAGCATTGTTTACGAGTATATACAATTTCCAAACCTTGACCTACTCCAGCGCATTGATGTTTCGGCTGTTTCGGCCTTTGCCCATCGGCAATTAGGAATTGTTAAAAGCGATACCAAGGATGACATTTCGACTTGGGATTCAAGTAGATACAACAAGAAATGAAAACCAGCTTACCAATACAAAGAGTGAGTAGAAATCTTAGCTTACACCCTTATAAGATCCGGATGGTACAGGAACTAAAGCCATGAGACAATTGATGGCGAGGGGCGTTCAACATATTCTCGTATCGGGGTGTCGGGGTGAAGCTGCGGTTGTATATATAAATTGACTTTTTTATCAAGTAATACTATTATTTTAGTGCATTCATGTAAAATTTCATATAAATGTGATTATTAATTCGCGTTTTATCTCTAGTTAAACAGAATCATAATGGTAACTGAGACGATGATGGTGAAAATTGAGCATCGCGCTGTAATTAAATTTCTCACTAAGCAAGGAAAAAGTCAAAAAACTATTCATGAAGAGATGGTGGCTGTTTACCAGGGTTCCGCACCTTCATTATCATCTGTGCAAAAGTGGTCAAGTGAGTTCAAGAGAGGCAGAGAGAGCATTGAAGACGACCCTCGCTCCGGCGCCCCGGCTACTGCTTGTACGGGAGAAAGCATCAAAGAAGTCGAAAAACTTGTTCTTGAGGATGCCCGAATAAAGGTGAAAATGATGGCAGAGATCACCAAGCTTTCAATTGGTACCATTCACACCATTCTTCATGACCATCTTAACCTTTCAAAGGTCAGTGCAAGGTGGGTGCCACGAATGCTCACAGCGCCTCAGAAAAAACTGAGAATCGCATGCTGTAGAGAGCTTTTGGAGATGTGTAGTGAGAACGCGGACGGTGTTATGGATCGAATTGTTATTGGGGACGAAACATGGGTCCACCACTATGACCCTGAAAGCAAACAAGAGTCCATGCAGTGGCATAAAAAAGGAACAGACCCCCCGAAGAAGTTCAAAGTCACTCCGTCTGCCAGGAAGCTCATGGCCACAGTTTTTTGGGACTCAAAGGGAATCTTGCCCATTGAGTACAAAACAAAAGGTGAAACCATCAACGCCACATCCTACGCTTCCACTTTGCATAATTTGCGGGAGGAAATTAAAAAGAAAAGACGGGGTAAACTCGCAGCGGGTGTGTTGCTTCTTCATGACAACGCTCCTGTTCACACGGCGCGAGTTTCCAAGGCTGCTGTGCGAGATTGTGGTTTCGAAGAAATCCAACACCCACCCTATAGTCCAGACCTTGCCCCTAGTGATTATTTCCTGTTTCCGGATTTGAAAAAATGTCTTCGTGGAAAAAGATTTTCGGATGATGAAGAACTCAAGTCGGCAATAAATGGGTATTTTGCAAAGAAAGCTCGTGGATTGGGTTCTTCAGCAGTTTGAAGTCAACCCTCATTTATATCGTAAAATCGTGTTTACTGAAGCGACAGAGGTTATCTTCATCCGCTTTCGATAGAGAGAACGGCAGTTTAAGATCTCCATTAATACACCCGGTTCAAGCAGAATTGCTACCGATTTACTCTCAGTTATGTGCATGACTTGGTCAGTTGAAACCTATACCCTTCTCTTGGCGTTTTTTACAAGTTCCCTCAATTGGTTTAGGAGGCACATATGTATATATTTGGAATAATAATAATAATAATAATAATCACTTTATTATTAAGTAAAATAAATTACAATCAATAATAACAAAAGTTATAGCGCTAGCTACCAGGGCTTTCGGCTAAATATTTAAAATTAACGTAAATAATATTCCTAGAGATTTATAAACTTAAATAATATTATATGTCATTTTGAATGTTTAAAGTTGTTAATAGTGTGAATATTAGTTTAATATTGTTTTCTGTGGGTGTTTTCAGCTGTTCTGTCAGTGAGTCTTTGCAAGCAATGTTTTTTAATGTGTTCCTGCTCTTTTCGCAGTCCATTAGGTGTTGTGTGGAGAGGGTTACATTTTTGGAGCATAGATGGCAGCTAGGGGGTTCGGTTTTTGCTAGCAGGTGTTCGTGAGTCATGCGTGTATGACCCATTCTGAGCCGCAGAAAACATTTTAACATGTGTTTTGGGCAGCTTGTTGGGTATATTGCCATTTCTGTATGTATGTTATTTTTCCATAATGTTTTAATATGGTTCCTGAGGTATTTTTTGTTGTTTACGTTATACATGACGAGCGGTTCAGCTGTTGCCAACCGTGCAGCTTTGTCAGCTTCTTCATTACCTTTGATGCCCATGTGACCAGGTATCCATGCGATTTTAAGTCTGTTTGTGTATTTGATGAGCTTATCTCTGATGTTTTGAATGATGGGAGACTTATGGTTAATGTTTTTGATAGCATTAATTGTAGACAGACTATCAGTGCATATTAATGATGTTCTCTTGTATTTTGTGATTTTGGTTGCTTGGGGTATTGCGAATTCGGGTAGAATATCCTTAGTAAGAACGGTGCCATTTTCGTTTACAACTGCGAAAGCCGTGCAATCTCTTGTTTTGGAATAGTCGGTAAAGATGATGGTCCAGTTTTTCGATTTGAGTTTATCGGAAAGTTCTTTGAAAATGGCCTTGCATATTTCGCTGGTGGTTGAGCTTTTTGGGTAATCCTTAAGGTCTAGCAAGATGGATTAATCCGACAACAGCCATGGTTGGTATAAATTGCATTATAAACGGGATGCCTAGGCTGCATGCGCACTGTTGAGCGTTGTGGATAGTCGATGTTATTTTTGGTGTTTTCTTACGGGATATCGTTCTTCTGGCATCTTTTATGATTTATGATTTTGATGATGATGTAAGTTTAGGTATGAGAAGTGACGTGAGATAGTCGAAACATTGCTCAACTGATGGCAGACCTGCTTCTGTTAACATGTTTTTCACCGGTGTCAATTTGAATGCTCTAAGGCTGCACCTTACAGCTGCATGATATTGTGGTTTCAGTTTCAGGATTGTCGATTTGCTGCATTTACCGCAGTCTACTTTCGATTGTAGTATTGATTTGATGACTCTGTTGAAGGTGTTTGTGTGGGAAGGACTGTAAAATTACAGGCTTTGGCGTGCCCTCTATATTCAGTTCATTAGATAAACTTTCTTCAATTAGTGTAAGAGATGACTCTTCATCTATAAACGCAAATGCTTTGATGGTGGAATTGTTTCCATATAACACAACTGGTGCTATTCGATATTTCGCTGATTGAAAATTTTGCATAAGAGCACTATGTGACGCTGTCAGTGAGGAAGATGCTAACTTTGTCTCGATGGCTTTCATATCTTTTAAGTCATTATGCAAGAGCCTGTTGTGTTTAAAAACACAGTTATTTTTTCCACAGACGGAATCAGTTTTACATTTGAGGTGCGGGTGTCGCTTCAAACATTTTCTACATAGGTTGTGTTTTCTTACCTCTTCCCATTTTAAAGAGTGGCTTAATTGCTGGAATCGTTGACACTTATCAACAGAAATACAACTCCCCCCGCACACCAAACATAAACCTTTTTCCCTCTTGTTGAAATTGTTGATTTGAGCAGCGACTTCGCTGTGAGCATTAAGGAAACCTTTCTCTTTGGAACCACGGCTAGTCTGTTTATTCTCCATCGGCGAGATCTTAGGAATTATCACGTCATTAGCGGCTTCTGCTACTCGATAGAGCCAGTTGCTGAATTCTGATAAGATACAAACTCTTAAAGTTTGATTATATATAGCCCAATTTAAGCGTATAGAGGGCGGTAATTTTTCGACGAGTTCTTGAATCAGCGTAGGATTACTTAAGTGGGATTGCAGTCCTGCAGCTTCAATCGTTGCACACATGTTTTGAAGGGCAATGGCAAAAGCCACTATTGTTTCCAGTTTTTCGGTCTTGGGAGGAGTAGTGGCGCGAATTTTTTCGAGTAAAGTAAAAACTGTAAGCTCAGGTCTCCCGAAAAGCGTTTTAAGAGTGGATATAATTTTGGACACGCACCTAGGTTGTATGAGCATACTTCGAACGGCTTCGATGGCATCTCCTTTTAGTGCTTTCTGCAGGCGGACAAGATTTTCATCTTCGGTGAATCCACATATCTCCGTGGATCTGCTGAAGTTTGAAATGAAAAGTGGCCACTCAGCCGGATTCCGGATTCTCTTGCAATAGATTGTCGTGCTGCGATATTGTTGTCTCTTGTCAGTGAAGAATGTGTCATTGCACGTTCATAGCCTTGATTCGGTTGATGTGGTGCAACTGGAGATCTGCGCACATGTCGAGAAAATTGATGTTGCTCTAGTCGAGAATTTTTAACGGATGGAAATTGCAAATTCATATTATCTTGCGGCTGTTCATGAAAGGTGTTAAAAGGTCGTGACAAATTGGCGCTTGTGACAGTTCCTGGATTTGGAGGCATGATGTTCAGTACGTCGGAATGTGCATAGTTTTCATTTGGTTCTACACGCTGTGTTTGCTCCTGTTGTTGCTTCTGGGGCTGGCTTTCACCAACAACAGCTCCCATCCAAGACGAGTTAATTATAGGTTTGGAAACTTGGGGAACTGACAACTCGGTAACTGCTGGTTTGTGTATTCCTGTAAACGTTAATTGTGACCCTGTACTTACTTTGCGATATTGACCATCCTTAAGCCAATTTTTCACTTGTGCTTGTAAATCGGTCTCGCTGTCTCCATCACTGTCTGATGATTCTTCAATCGATTGGCTCAGTATTTGATGTTTCCTTTTGAGGTACTCCTGATCGCGTTTTTCCTGCATAGTACGTTCCTCTTCAAGCATCCGTAACTCAAGTTGGCGGCGTCTGATTGATGATGTTTTGGAGGACTTCGAACGTTTAGATGATGCTGAAGAGCGTCGTCTGGGCATCTGTCCTTTCGCGGATAGCGACGCTTGATCGGAACAAGTTTTACAACTCCAATCCTCGGTTTCAACAGAACTGTTGACTTAAGCACACTGGTAATGAAACCACAAGTCACACTTGTCACATTGGACCATGTGATCATGTGAATCTGGCTCAGAGCAGAGCTGACAATTATTAAGACTAAATTTTTGACAACGATTTGAGCAATAGGAAATTATATTTAAATTTAGTCTGTTGTCGAACTTTCGCCAACAATTATGTTAACTCTAATAGCTAGGCTTTTTTTCATATATAAACAATGTTCAATAAAATTAAATTTATTATCAAAAATAACTCCTAAAATATTTAATTTGTTGACATTACAGATATTATTATTATTAACATTAATTGACAATAATTTTATGCAGCTGGTTTTTCTGCAAATGTGCATTACTTTTGTTTTGTCAAAAGAAATTTTAGAGCCAGAGGTCTCTGATATTATTTTACCAAATGTTACCTTTACCTTATTAAGTTCCTATTCTCAAAATATATAATCAGGTCGTCTGCATACAGAATGTGTCGAATAGTTTTATATTTATTTATGATTTCACTCAGCTCATTGAAAGCGATTATGAAAATAATAACCGAGAGTGGGGATCCTTGAGGGATGCCATTTTCGGAGTTTCTTTCTGTTTTTGAGAAAAAATTTGATATAATTCAACATCTTAGGAGCGATTTTCCATTGAATGAGTTTCTTGATTATAGTATGCATTCCAATTCTATCGAAAGCTTTTTCAAAGTCAATCGATAGGATTGGAATATGATTTTTTGTGGATAAAGCGGAAGCTATGAATTCGTCTATGTGAAGGAGTGCGTCTGTGGTGCTCCGACCATGCTTGAAAGCGGCCTGATTAATGTCGATAAGATTGTTTTGTTCTATGTACCAAAGTAGTCTTTAAGCTATGATTTTTTCCATTATTTTACCTATGCATGGCAGCAGGGATATTGGGCAGTACCCACTAATTTCACAAGGTGATTTATTTGGTTTTGCAATTGGAACTACACTTCCACATTTGTGGAATAACACCTGTATCAAAGATATGGTGATATGCGTGTTTTTAGTGCTGTTGGGGAGTTTTTAAGCATGGGATATGAAATACGATCGAAACCTGGTGTTTTACCTCTCATTGAAGAAAGGCAATTCTTAAGTTCTATTAGTTTGATTGGTAGTTCTATTAAGCCAGCTGAGGATGACGTCTCATAACAAGGAAGGTTATTGTTAAGTAGGGAATGTTTTTGGTTCAAGAAGTTCGAGGAGAAGTTGGAGTCCTTGGCATAATTTTTTGAGTGAAATGTTTAGTGAATAGACGTGTTTTATACTCGCTCCACTTCTATCCACTTTTTATTAGTTTTTCATCAGTTTGGAACTTTTGTTTCCAAATTAAAAGTGAACTCTATTTTTAAGTTTTCCGTGTTAATTTGGGTAAATTAAGAACCATGACAACACGCCAACAAACACTCAAAGAAAAATCAGCACTACTTTCTCCAGTGGTCCTCGACAAATCTTCAGCAGCCACCAGCATTTCAAAGCAAAATCATGCATATGCAAAAACCTCAGAAAAAAAAATTATCTCTATCTGAGCAGCTTCACGAAGTAGAGTCAAATCTACTGCTTAAATTTAAATCGATGCTCCAAGAATTTGAATGCAATTTTAATGTACTTAGTGCTGCCATTTCCTCTCTTGAGTTCAAAGTTCAGGAATTTGAGAATGACTTGTGTGAACTTCGCAAGGAAAATAAATCAATAAGAGAAGAATTAGCCGATCTTAAGAGAAAAGAACAACTCAAGGACGTCATTGTTCGTGGAATACCACGAAAACCTGGGGAAAGCCCCACAGACGTGGTAAAAACCATTGTCACCAAACTACGACAACATCTTTCACCACATTTTGATGCTTTTCGATTGAAGTCTAAAGCCACCGATGATGATGATCACAGCCCGTTACTCGTCCGTCTCTCTTCACACAGCGAGCAACGTGCATTGCTAGCTGCTTTCCTTGCCAATAAGGGATTAACACTGGCACAGCTTGACGGCCTCTCTTCGGATGGCAATAACAAAAACAATGATCGTGTCTTCATCAACGAGAGTTTGACGCCAGAGAATAGCTCTATTTTACGTCACGCTCTTCGGTTACGTAAAGAGGGTATTCTCTTTTCTGCTAGAACCCGTGATGGTTTGGTCTACGTAAGAAAGAGCAAGGACGACAGTGAGCTAAAAATCCTTTTGTCAACAAATCTTCCCTAGATGAATTAACTATGTGTAATCACGTTGCCCTTTCCGGCTACAAAATACATCGTTGCGACAGATTGACAAGAGGAGGTGGGGTTGCAATTTATTATAGATCAGTGTTAAAATGCGAAGTTGCTAAAAGAAATGAAAATTCGACTGGTATTGATTTCTTGTTTGTCGAAATATCCGATAGTTATCAAAAGTGTCTTATTGGTTGTATTTACGTACCAAATCGAAACTTTGCTCTCACAGATGTTGAAACTGAATTATCCACCTATGTTGAGAAACGATGAAAAATCTGGGACTTCAATAAAGATATGTTGAGAAACGATGAAAAATCTAATTCCATTAAGAGTTTCGCTACCAATTGTGGCCTTAACATTATTCATAACTCCGTTCCCTCACATTTCCGAGTTGGTTGCCGACCTTCGCTTTTAGATTTTTTTTTAATATCGGACATGAAGTTAGTGCTATTTCATGATCAGATATCTGTGCCAGGTTTTAACTCTTCTCATGATCTTATATTTTTAACTTACGATCTTCAAATGAATGTGCAACCTTCCCTCAATAAAGTGGTTTTTAGAGACTTCACTAATATCAATTTAAGTAAATCTGCATTTTGAATCCTCATTATACCCTTGGGATTTGTGTTGGAATCTCTTAGAAGCTGATGACAAAGTTGCTTTATTCGAGTCAATGGTGTTAGAAGTCTTCAACAAATATGTACCAATAAAACAAGTGGAAGTTAAGGATCCGGGGCGCCCTTGGTTTACCTTAAGTATAAAAAAGCTCATGAGACTTCGAGACAAAGCCTACCGAAGATGGAAGAACTATCCTTCAACTGCGAATAGGACTGAATTTGTTAAGTTGAGAAACTTAACAACCGCTGAGACTCGCAAACAAAAATAGTTTTATTACAAATCTAAGCTTAATACCAACTCTAAGACTCGAGATCTTTGGAAAAATTTGCGCCAGTTGGGCGTTATTCCCACTAAAAATGGTTTCTCCAACTATGCGGACATCAATCCGGATCTTTATAACAACTTTTTTGCGACAATATCTGTTTCAGACAGTTCTATTCCTTCCACTGAAGCTAATTTATACCGTAGTTCCTCAGACCTCTTTGGCCCAACATTTTCTTTCCAAACTTTAAATAGCATCGATGTCATTTTTGCCATTAAATCTATAAAGTCTAATGCTATAGGTCTAGATGGAATATCTCTAAGATTTATTAAAATGTGGTTGATACGCTTACTCATATTTATAACTGCTGCCTAATTAAATCCTGCTTTCCCTCCGCCTGGAAACTTGCAAAAGTAATCCCTATTCCGAAGAATTGCAATCCGTCTGGATACGCTGACTTTCGCCCAATAAGCATTCTCCCGAGTTTATCAAAAGTTCTGGAATTTATCATTAAGAAGCAACTTCAAACTCACGTTGACTCACTCAATTTGATAAGCCTGCATCAATCTGCCTATCGTGCAAGTCATAGTTGTACTACTGCACTTTTGAAAATAGTTGATGATATTCGTCTAAACTTTGACAAATCTTATATAACCCTACTACTCGTATGTCTTTTAGATTTCTCAAAGGCATTTGATTCAGTAAATCATGAAAAATTGTATTGGAAACTCATTAATAGCTTTGGTTTGGGTAATAGAGCTGCTGAGCTTATTCTGAACTATCTTAGCGGTAGGTATCAGCAGGTTTCATTAAACGGAAAAATGTCAAGTAAGGTAAGACTATATAATGGTGTCCCTCAGGGGTCAATCCTAGGTCCAATGCTTTTTGTCCTATTCATTAATGACCTACCTCTTGTTTGTAAACATGCCAATGTACATCAAAAAAACCTTATGTTTGCCTATTGCAAAGAACTTAGGGCATGTTGAAGAATATCCATATGTTTACCTATCTGGAGATAAGATTAGTTATTCTAATAGTGTCAAAAACCTTGGTGTCATCATTAATAACTCTCTTAATGCCAATGATCATATTAACGCTTTAGTTAGAAAAATTTACATTGGCTTGCGGTTGATGTGGAAATCTGTCCGTTATACTCCAGTTGAAATCCGGCTAAAATTAGTTAGATCCTTACTTGTACCACACATAACTTACTCTAGCTTGGTTTACAGCTCACTGGACTCGCCATTATTCATGATAAGATTTGTGTTTCACTTGCGTAAATTCGATCACGTTTCTAGGTTTCGAATGTCAATATTAGGGTGTTCATTATTACAGTATTTGAACTATCGGAACTGCCTATTCATTGCACGACTTATAAATTATAAGAAGCCACATTATTTATATTGCAAGTTACAGTTTCCTAGATCATCTAGGACTTGTACTATTAATACTCATGATTTCTTTTACTTAGAAAGTAGCCGTCTGTTTTTTGTTCACTCTGTTAGGCTGTGGAATTCGCTTCCATGGGAAATCCGGCGTTTGGCCGGAACAAGAAATTTCAGTGTGTATCTATTCGGTTTTTTTAGGGATCTTTGGGGCATACATGGCACTAGCATTAATCAATAGATATTTGGTATATATATACCCAAATATGTAGCAACGCTTACTTTGTAAATTTTCTTTGGCAGAATACGTTTTTTTTTTCTTTTTACATTTCTTCAGTATTTACATTTCATTAATATCGTTGAAAGATTATTATTATTATTGTTTTCTCCTGATTGGAATGAAAATATTTTTATTTTCTTTATTATTATTATAATAATGACTTTTTTCTTTTCCCCTTTTTTTAAATTGAATTATTTATTCCTTATGCATGTACTTGTAAAAGAGCATGACTCTTATTTGTACAAACCGCTTTAATTGTTAATTAAATAAATAAAATAAAATAAATAAATAATTTGACCAGGCTTGCGCAAAGTGGTCAGCAATTTCGGAAGGGCAGGTAAGCGTTTTTGTTACAGTTTTAATGAACTTTATTGAGTTTTGCGTGTAGTTTCCCGTAAGTGACTTTATGTCAGCCCAGAGTTTTTTCGAAACAGTCTTTCTTAGAAAGTTTTGCCGCCCGACGAAACATTGCATTGGATTTGCGGTAGGCGACCAGATTAGTATCATTTGGGTGTTTTTTGAAGTCATACCAGGCTTTCCGCTTAATTTGTCTTAGATTTTTAATATCCTTGTTCCATCATGGTACATACATTTTTTTTGGAAGCGCTACTTGTTTGAGGGTTCGATACGTTAGCTGCATGTCGGATTGATTTTGTTATTACAGCTGTTTCTCTGTTTATATTTTCTGATGGAGTATACGATGTTAAGACGTCTAAGACCGTAGTTTCGAATAAGGGCCAATTTTCCCTGTCTGTTTTTTCGTAATTTTGGGTTGCCTTCCAAACTCCAGCGTTGTAATTAACGGGAAATGATCGTGAAGGTCAGGGAGGACTGACCATTTAACGTATGGGAGTATCTGTGCAGAGATAAGGGATAAGTCGACATGTGTAAATGTTTTATGGGTGGAGAAATGCGTGGGGCTACCATCGTTTAGTATAATTAGGTTAGACCTAGCTAAGAAGTCTTCTAGAATTTTGCCTCTTGTATTAGTAGATTGAGAGCCCCATTGAGGACTCCAAGAATAGAAGTCTCCCGTAACTAATACGGGGGTGTTTATGCCGTACAGTATGTTTTCAATGTCAGCAGCACAAAATGTTTGGTCTGGTGAGATGTACTCGTATAATGATATCACTGTAAATGTATGTTGTAATGTGATTTCAACGGCGGTTGCTGATATTGTAGAGTTTATGTTAAAAAATCTGTGCGGAGTGGATCTATGAACTAGTAGTCCAGTTCCGTGTTTGGCTGGGAGATTGTGGAAAAAAGGGAAGTATTGCTTGGGTGAGTATGGATTAGAATCTTTGTAGGGTATGTGTGTTTCTTGTAAGGAAATTACGGAAGGTTTAAGTTCGGTTATTAATAACTGCAGCTCATGGTAGTTGTTACAATAACCATTCAGGTTCCATTGCAAAACCCTAATCATCATTATAAAGGCGGGGGTCTTAGTAGCAATATATTTTATTATATTGGGCAAAGAGCTGAACTGCAGGAGATGACAAATAACTTTGTACTCCCATCGCCAGTTAGACTGTCCGCGCCACACTTCACCAGAAAAGCATTGTGAGACGGGAATGATCTCCCGAGTCTCCAAAGCTCCGCAGAAACGGAACGCAGCGCGAGTTCGTCCGCGACCGATTGGGGCCCAAAGCCAAGCCAACCGATTATTATTGTTAGATGCTTTCGTCGTCCGTTTCGGGCGGTTGCAGGTAATATTGTTTTGGGTTAATAAGAGATTGGGTTACGGTTGATAAGGATGAGAGGTTTGAAGTTGAGTGCGTGGTAATGCTTCTCATTGGTGAGTTTACCAATGGGTCTGTTATATTGTAACTGTGGGGAAGTGGTGAGAATATTGGAATGGGATGAGTGATAGATGAGTTTGAGTCGGTTTTAGTGGGTTGAGTGTTCAACGACTTATGGTTTACCGGGTTTTTAGAGGTGAAGGAACGGGTATTAGCTGGTGTCGAGGTTTTGGTGTTGTCGTTTGTTACGTGGGTGGAAATTTTATTTTGAATGTTTGGATAGGTTTAAGGAGATCTGGTACAGTTTTTTTGTTATTTCTGCAGTGGTGGGAGTGGTGATAGTATCACTTTCAGCAACTGTTTTATTTATTGATTGTGTTTCATATCAATCACTTATCACTATTAATATTTAGAATAAAATTAGAGCCATAGGGGGAATATACAATAAGCAACGCGGTAAGTGGAACCTTACAAACCCATGAAGTGCTTAAATATTCATTTAAATTATTTTAAAGTAAATTAAAGTGAGCGGGGATATTTTTAGTTACCTTGGTCCAATGGCCGAAAACATGAAAAAAAATGTCACAACTATTGCAAGTACTCTACAAAAATGGGTGGACCATTGAACAATAAGCAACTGCACGATGAGACCATCTTATTATTTCCATCTTAAATCTTAGAAGAGAAACACAACAGATAATATTAGCAGTTAACGTATGTGGCAATAAATCAAATACCCACCACACCTAATTTATCCTTGCCAATCATTCATCGCCCGCCTATTTTCATTGTTTTCAAATCTATTTCCAGTATCCTCATTCGAATTGTTTTCCAAATCAAGCCCCCCACCCCTACATCAGACTGCTGTAAATCACTTCATAATTCAAAATATCTTTCACAAATTCTCCAAACACAATGGTTTTCAAAACAATCCACTTACGCGTACTCAAATTGATATATATCTTCAGCATCCAACTGCTTCGGATCATCCAGCACAAATTTCAGAACATCCCATCCAGCACCAATGATCCCCAACGAGGAGCACCTTGCACTCGCAGAAACCAAAACACTACCGACTGTTCATCTCGGCCATCATCATCATTCCGATCATCATCAACACACTGATCTTTCGTTCCTGCGTAGAAATACACGGAAATTATTGTTAATTTTTCGAAATTTATTCTCTGCCTCCTTCTGGAGGTATTTCCAAAACACACACTCTCCACGAACACAACAGCAAAAAAAAAAAAAAATTAAAAATCATTTGGTGTGGGAAAATAAACAAATCATCCATCAACTTGCCACCGCTTAGACATGTTGCAATTGGAATCCAAACATCATCACCAAAACGATGATCCTCCCGGTTGGATCGGCAGTTTCACCGATCGATTTGAATCGTTTTCAACCGATCAGGACGGGGTTACAAATTTGAGAATTTTGATTTGATTGGGTCGCCCGGCAAGTCGGTCGGATGGAAATTATGATTTTAACCGATGCAATCTGCAACTTTCCCCAAATCTGTTGGCACTCTCAACAACAACGCAGCGTAACCACGGATCATCATCGATCCTCAAACGATAGATAATCATGAAGTTTGGAGAGAGAGAGAGAGTGGATCTCCCACTGAATGATAGGATTGCTGATGGAAATGGCAGTGGATAGATGAGATGATGATGCTGTGGTGCGTTGTTGTACTACTAGGTTGGCGATCAGATCGGATAGGATCGACAGATGGACTAATATGCACCCTGCTGTTCTGAATAACACTGGAATGCACAGGCACAAGTGGGCCATAAAAACTCCCAATGGGATGATGGCCTTATGAAGTGCTGGGTGAAAACACTTTTCGGGAGCAATTACAATTCTCGAATATTGAGTCGTAAATGTGTTGCAGATCCCGGCGGGTGTCCGTAAACATTGGAAATAATTGGATCTCAAATAAACAGATTGGTTAGAGATCTGCAAGGAATTAACCATGTCTGCTGGATGAATAAATACGGAGATACCACATAGATAGATGGTTCGATGGATCAACAGACTGACAGACTATGCTGCAGCAACATATTGTAGCATCTACGCGTTGACAAGTAGTTTTAGTTTGGACGTCTCGTATCGGAGAACTTGTCATTATGACGTGGCAAGCTATTTGTGTAGGAATAGACGCCTACGCGTCCACACTTGCCAACCGTCCTTGGCGGAATATTGGCGAAGGCATGCGGTTTTCTCTCTTAATTGAATTGAAATAAGTACGAGTACGAGTACATGTAAGTGCACGAAGCTGATTGATAGATGGGTATGTGCGGGTTATATGCTGTGGCGTTGATGGATTTATATGTTTGGTAGCTGACTGGGTGATTAATTGTTTTGCCAGATGATGGGCTCACATTGGTAAGGGGGTCGAATTTAATTTGTTTATCAATCTAATTGTTGGGTAATAGCGAGTGAGTGAAAAATTTCAATTTTCTCGAATTGTATTTGCAGATGGATTTCAAATGGTTTTCGACGGTATTTTCAATCACAATCTTGCTTACACTGGTCCTGCTGCCAACATATAAATAATATCAGCAACATTAATGCCATAGGGTGAACTACAGCGAACATCGTGAGATATGAGTTACCTGGTTTCAAAAAGCAGTAGAAAGCAGTAGAGTATTGACAATTTTTTAATACAAGGTTCCTTTGGCTTCTCCATGAGTACGTGTAGGCCTTGGTTGAGACCTCTACTTAATCTAAATCATAAACTCGATTCCTGCAGAGATGTTATTTTTACTTTTGTTACAAATGTCTTTGACTGAAAGTCGTAGAAGCCTACGGTACCATATTCTGCCCATAACTTCGGTATTGTTGAAATCTATATGACGGTTTGTAGGCTATAGAAAGATGTTCTTTGTTTGAGGATGCCTGATTGTAAACAGCTTTTTAACAAGATCCGCTGCAAGTTCTCAGTTCGATGGTATTTCTCGGCCCAAAACCATATGGGCTTTGTGTAATCCCTATTAACTCCTGCTCTTACTACTCCCTGTCAAGTTGACTGTTGATAACTTTGCCCTTCAGATTAAATTTGGCCATCCGACTCCTTTGGACATTTGTTAGTAGCAAAAGAAAAACGATGACGGTGATCATTCTAGAAAATCAGTCAAGGATACCAAGTGTACGAGTAAGCAAATGTTACCATGAAGAGCATGGAGAGACTGGTCAAAACTGCTTTGCGAATGCATGCTATGACTAAGATGCAACATGCCTACCAACGTAGAAGGTAATACGACAAGAAGGAATGCGTCCTGGGGACTTTCATCGACATCTTCTTTCGACAACGCAGCCTTAGAAATGATCGACTATAGGTGCTCTCGAGATGGACTTTCAGCCAAGTGTGGTACCTCTCTTTACGAGAACGGGAAAGCTCCGATTCTCCAGCGTAGCTTATATACTACTGGATACCAATCTCTTTGAACTAAATATGTTACGTCGAAAGCCTCGAAGGCGCTATTAGCAGCTTTCGGCAAGACATAGAGCTGATAAATCTCCCTCCCTTAGTCATATCATTGGTTGCACTCTCAAAGCCATTTTCCGTTTATAGAATGATCTTTGGTAAAACACGCGTTGTGACCTTGCGCGACTATGTCTTATGGACATGCTATATGAAGGAATGGGAGGAAAACTCCTGATGAGAAAAAATATTTGCGTCTGTCTTCTAAGTTGAGATACATATATGCAACCCTAACGGCAAAGAACTATAAGACTTGCTGAACACTCTCACGACTTCCAAACGGTCTTGATTGAACGTAGTCGTTCGAGGCAAGGCTCAGAGAAGAGTTCTTTTCAGAATCCGAAGCTATATTAGGACTGCCTGCCTGCGTCTGTAGTTAAGATATGACCCTCCAGGGAGCCGCCAGACCAAACGAATACTTCCCGATATCTCTATTAAGTCACCGGTTTTCCTGCTGTCGCACAGTAGCACTCTTGCTGCAGAAGAAACAGTGCTTCTTTGTGTATCTTACACTTGCGTCAGTTTCTGCTTCGGTACTGTAGGCACTTTAACACTGAAGTGCTCACCCATCTGCTTCGAAAGACTGAGGAATTGCAGTAAAAGAAACATACAAGGAGTATAGTGGACTAGTCCCTTGCCTGAGTGCTATGTTCCGATAGAAAAACATGGTCGAAGCATAGGCGAAACTACCAAGAGGAAGCTGATAGTAAAACTGTAGAATCGCCATATTTCACCATAATAGAGTATCAATAGGACCGACAGAGCTCGCAATTCTTCGACTACTACGCAAGGGTTCTACTGATGACAGACAATGGCAAGCCTCTAAAAGCGGAATCTGCTGGCAAGAAATAAGATTTTTAGTCTCCTGCCATCCGGAGTAGGTATAAATTCGCAAGACAAGGTGAATGAGTTGAAAGACTAGGATTTGGTCTACACCGGAATGTCGCTAGAACAATTTATTTATTTTGATTGATATAGTTGAGAAGCTGATAGAGTTAGTTGGAAAAGCGTAATTTGTGGACGAGGTGGAGAAAGACTCAAGCTTATGCAACCTAAGTCTTTTGAGATATCTTGTTTTCGTTGGGATGGCCATTTTATGGAACGATACTACCGCTTGTCACTTAAAATGCAGCGTCGTCACAGTGAAAAGTGTCGCCCTCGAGTAATGCAAGCAATGCCACGAAAGAACCACTGGCTTTTAGCATAAGCGAGATACAACGTGGAGATGGAGAGGTACTAGATCACGACCACGTTTTAGTGAACAATTTATCGACTTTCAACCGCGGACCGGATTTTACAGTGTCACAAAGATCTTAATGACGATCATGTAAACGGGAGGAATAGTTGGCATTATAAGCGAATCTTCACCGAATTATTAGGTGGAGGGAAAGATCGTCCACCTTTATCCACTGTAATAGTGCTTCCAAAATTGGAATTCCACGTTGAGATATTTCGGAGCGGCCACTAGCGATAATAAAACTCAAACTAAGGGACAAATTATCACGTTTTTGCTACGCAGAAGTGTCATAAATCTTTGAAGCAAATCGCGGGATGTGACGGGTCGGCATACTAAACACGTATACCTTTAGTATACCTTTAGAGATTTGTTTTTGCATTGAGAAGGTCATGAGTGAGTCGTTATGAATCTTTAAGCTCGTGAGATCTGAGCAACACAATTTAGGCCGGGCTAATTGAATTGTCAGCGATCATCATCTCACATAAATAATCATGTCACATTGAATGATTCAAGAGAATTTCATTCATTCGCTCAACACTGAAAACAACAATTGTCAAGTGAAGATCTTACAATAGATACGAGTACTTTATATTTCCGCCTTGATGCCTTCATTATCCAACTGCGAAGCAGCTGCCAGGCCCAGTCAATATGGAGCTCTTTGTTCATTACTGCTCATATATTTATTCACGAAAAATCTCATGTCATTCATATATCACTCTCGTATAACAATTTATTAGATAAACATTCATCGCTCAAATTGTCGACATTTGAGTGAACAAGTGTGGTGGTGGTCGTCGTCGCGTAAAAACATCGAACTCGAACGACGCAACGCCCAAATGATCGCTGTCTTTTCCCAGAGATACTTTTCCAGACCTGACTCAGTAACAGTAACCGAGTGTTTATGCCAAATCATCATCATCATCATCATCATCATCATCATCATCATCATCATGGTCGTCATCATGTGAAACTCCAAGGCAAGATTGTTGTAAATGTTTTCACTCTTCCCACAGACACTTTGCTCGTCCGTCTGAACCAGATACAAGTACACGATCAAGTGATAGATGTGATAAATACATCAAAATGTCAAATTATGTATCTGCTGCAGTCGAATTGACGCCAATTTGCTGGCGCGTAATTATGTAGAGGAAATGTACAATATTTGGACAAGTGTTCCTTGACTAAACGAAAAAAAGGGTCACATAATGACATGATCCATTCTTGATCCGACGAGTACTCGTATCTATGAGTGATCTATTGCCAGCCATGTGCGAATATTTTTATCTAAACTAAATTAATTATCTGAAAGATACATGATTTTCAACTTTTTAAGAGAAAATATACAAAAACACGAAGGCGCGGATCGATTTGGAGGAGCTAAATTATTTGAAAACATTCGAAAGCCAACTTCGATCGATATCTATAATACGACTAGTCTCGAGTGGGTGAGATTTTTGTTCAAATTTCTAACGATTTACCTACGGAATGTGCTCAATCAGCCATTAATCAGATTTGATTTACGCTCGCTGATGGATTTATTAGGCATGTTTAATGTACACACACAAGCGCTGGTTTTAAAAGGGAAAACACTTTCCAATTTTGTTTTGATTTAGTTATTAATGGGGTTCTGTTCGCGGCGATGTTTTGGAAATTTCGCACAAAATTTACTTGCAGGATAGATGGTCTGCGTAGAAGAGCTAAATGAATTCACAGTTGAATGTTGAGCAATTCGATGAATTTGGAAATGTACGCACAAGTACGCACAAGTATACATATATATTTATATTTATCATGTTAATTATGTAAATTTTTGGAGGCATTTCTTAGGAAAAATTATGGAATCCCACTAGGTTGGACTTTAGGACCTGAACTATTTATGAAGTAATTAATAAAAAAAAAAATACTGGAAATGTTATTCGATACTTGTCAGTCCCAGTGTGATGGTGGAGTTTGAGACAGGAGGGAACAACATTTTTAGAACAAATCTAAAGACAGTGTTTTTGTTGCGATTCAAAACCCTACTCGTACCATTGATCGAGCTACATAGTTGTTATTTCAAAGCAAAGGCAAAGCAATGAATTTAACCCCCAGTGAAATCTCCATTTACTGTTCAATGCTGGAATGCTTTAAACAGGATTACTGACGACAGTAACAGTTCTGCTGAAGAATCGCCATCCAAGTGATGCTCTTTTTGAAACTATTGAAAATGCAACTATGACAGATGAAGTTTGCTAAAGGTTTTGAACGATAAACAACCTACTGGATACCTCGTGATGGAGCCATTTAAAACTAAGTGCGAATGTATTTTGGTGCCATTACTGAAACTGTCTGAGAAAGGAATATGAACGGGTTAGAGATCTTTCTTGCTCGTTCTAGGTCTTGTACCACATCTTTCCATAATCTTGGAATTTATAAAGACCCTATGCTTCGAAGTGGTAGACAGGAACATATTTCAGTGGATAGGATGGTAGGTGATGACAATCAGACAAAATCTTCATGATACCAAAAGGACAGACTATAATTGACCACTTTCTAGTCTCTGATCGGGCAGACACCAACATAGATAGGTAAGAAGTATGACTGATGGGCTACCTCGCTACTTATCATTGGTTTGGGCCGTTTTGATGATGTGTCGAGTATTCACATACTTTCATGTGAACTAGTTGTCGATTAGTAGTTTTTGTATGTTTTAAATCCATCCTGTGGGGTAAGAGAGGTTGGCTGATATGGGGTTGATAATAGCTAAGCTATACACTTCTCTGATTACCAGCACTTTGGAATACTATAAGTATGTTTTAAGTATGTAATTTCGAAGGTTTTAGGAACTTAGACGACATTATATATGGTTTTCTAATAAGAACTTGACAACTTTTTTTTTTAATAAATCGCAAACTATTTGAGATATTTCAAAAACTTTATTAGCGGCTTGAGGTACAATCAAAACATTTATGAATGGAACTCGACTTCGTTCATACGGACACCGCGGGTACGTTTGCAGCGGTCGATTCGTTGGACCCAATTTTCAACGACTCGGCCACACATTTCGGCCGAAACGGCCGCTATTTCGCGTTCAATGTTGGCTCTGAGCTCTTCCAACGTCGCCGGCGTGTTGGCATAAACCAATGACTTAACGTAGCCCCACAGAAAATAGTCAAGCGGCGTTAAATCGCACGAACGAGGCGGCCAATCGACTGGACCATTTCTTGAGATAACACGCTCACCATACTTACTCTTCAATAAATCGATTGTAGCGTGTGCTGTGTGGCTTGTGGCACCATCCTGTTGAAACCACATGTCGTCCAAGTCCATATCAAAATTCGGGCCAAAAATAATCAGTGATCATGGGGCGATAACGCTGACCATTCACAGTAACGTGACGATCCTTATCGTCGACGAAAAAATATGACCCAACAACGCCGCCGGCATGCAAATCGCATCAAACAGTTAGTTTTTGATGAAGTGGTGATTCATGAAGCACATGTGGATTTTTACCCGACCAATAACGCATATTTTGCTTATTGACGAACCCATTGAGCCAAAAATGAGCTTCGTCACTGAATTCATCGTCTTGGCGCATCTTCTCAGAACCCAATCGGAGAACGTACGTCGCTTCAAATGGTCCATCGGCTTCAAATCTTGAGTCAGCTTGATCTTGTATAGGTGTAAACCAAGATCCTTACGCAAAATATGCCATAATGTGGTCTGAGCGATGCCCAATTCTTGAGATCGCCGTGGAATTGACTGATTTAGATCGTTTGCTACGGACGCCTGAACGGCAGCGATATTTTCGACACTTCGACCAACCCGTTGTCTCACTGACACGGCAATATCACACAACGAATATGTAGACTAAAATTTTTGCACTAAACTTGTTATTGCCTGTCTACTAGGGCGAGAATTACGACCGAAAATTGGACTTAACGCTCTTAAAGTTGCAGTCACCGACTCCGAATTTCGGTAGAAAATTTTTATAATTTGCAGACGTTGTTCGTTCGTGTACTTTACCATGATGAAAATGTTGAGTTTACTGAATAAATTGACAGTGACAGTTTGATGACTAGTGAAAGAGTGCGTTCACAAATTAAATTCAAAGTTGTCAAGGCCCTATTTGCATTAGAGATTTGGATTTATACCTTTGAAAAGAAGACCACAAAATTTCTAACTATCACGTTTATCCATTATTCCATTTCCTCAGGCAGGAGTGGGGAAATTCGTGAAAGATTCTGATGCTGTTAAATCAATAGGCTAACTAACTTAGTTGCGAACTCCAAGCTGGTGTAAATCCGTCTACTTCTTCGCACCATCTAAGGCGAGGATTTCCTCTACTGCGTTGTTCTTCTCTGTTGGAATCTTACACCTGGAACTTTGGTGTTCATTCGCTCTAGTTTTTGTACCAAGTCAATCTCACTGTATATGTCGTAGAGTTCTTCATTATATCCTCCTCCAAACCCCGTCAACGCTAACGAGATCAAAAATGACTTAAAGTATTGTGCGTTCGAAACGAGCAGAGATGTCTCCATCCATGGTCATTGCTTCTACATCATAAAGCAGGACTGGGAAGACAAGGCCTTATGAGTCTTCTTAGTATCTCTTGACAAGGCCTTATTAGTCGTTTGTCTTCTTATACTGAAGAAACATCTATTGGCAATAGTAACTCTTCGTTTGATTTCTGATGAGATACCATTATCAGATTAATAGCAGAGCCGGGGCATACAAAATTTCTAACTGTCTCACACTTATAGCTGTCTATGGTGACGTTCTGTCTGATTAGTCGATGTTGTGTGCCCCTACTTGCTGACAGAACATCTCTTGTGTTTAACGTAAGTACCTGCCATGTGGCCTTGAACTTACGTCAATCCACTGATACCAATTCGGAACTGTATTGCCGGCACAAGTTCCACCCTTGGTAAGAGTCGAGGTCGACCTAAAACCTCTTACTGCTCTTAGAGTCGCAGCACCCAGTACTTATTGCAACTCTACATTGGGCCGAAACCCTTCCCGCGATTTTGGTTTTAAACCACAGCCACCATGACGCTCCCGCAAGGGGACCTACCTCTAACAAGTCAGGCCCGAACCGAGATCCTGGGGGCTCTTGACTCCCATGGTACCATGATTTCAGTCCTGGTAGGGAATACCGGTGGTCCAGCCGCCAACAAGACCTATGACCGGCAACTTGTGACTGAGCGAATCGTAGCAACCTTCGGTAGCGTCATCTGAAGATGTTTACGATAAGACCAGTACTTTGCTCTGCCCCCGTTCATTATTAGACAACGTCATTAAAGGGCGAAACCTTGATAATTGGGCGGGGGCCCAACCCTACTTGCTGACAGAATGTACTTAGTTGTGCCCTAATTCGCGAATAAGCCCATTTTTGTCGCTTATGTTAATACGTCCGAACGCATCAGTGTCGGCTCGCTGAGTTATGGCAATCATGGAATGTGATCAGCGTATGTCACTCATCTCCATTGTCATTCTGCACAATCTGACGAATTTGGCAGGTATACTAAGGTTCGTATATATCTCGTCTCTATAGATGCTGCCATATGCGGATTTAAAATTGATAAACAGGTACTGTTGGGGGTTTTCCAGGATCTGCAGTAGTGTAAACATTTTTTCGACTATAGACTTACCAGCCCCTAAGCCCACACTTCAAACGTTCATACAATGCATTTTGTCGACTTCTTGCCTCAGTCGCCCGCTTTCCATAAATCTGCATCCAAAAGACGCATGTCCAAATGGTGCTCAGCTTAATGATAGCGCATGCCGAACGAAGACACGACTCACTATATGAATGTTTTAAAAGTGTCTGCTTTTTGAAGGAAAAACTGCTCTAGTAGTGGAAAGTTTTGTGTGTTTCTGTATCTCTCCAATGTTCAAGGTCTCCTAGAAAATGGACTTGTTGAACCCTAAAAGGTAGGTATGAACACGTAAGCCTACAACCTCTAGTCCAAAGACTGAATTTGTGTGGGAACTTCTGAGGCATTGTCAAAAGGTCTATCTAAGCTAGGACAGAACGTCCTTCAGAAACTACTTAAAATTATAGGCACCAAATTCGAATGAATGAAAAGGAAGAATATAGTTTACGGCAGGACATGCAGAATACATTTATTTATGACGAAAAACTTAGTAAACCATCGAAATGGGACAATGTAGTGCGGATGAAGTCATCCGTGTTTGTCTTGAGTAATCTGTCGTTTTCATATTGACAATCTGCTATTCTCATTTTTGTGACAATTTCGCTCATAAATACTTATTATGTCGAGATACTCGTATACTCGAGCAAAATAAAAATTATATTCCATTGAAACTATTTATCACCGCGTCGCCATTTCGGTTATAAATAACGAGACACAAATTGAATCTTGTCCTGTGACAGCAATAAATTCGATTTCACGCGCTCTTTTTGGCATGGTATCCATATTTTGGCCAAAAACGGATTCAATACTGTCAACCAAAAAAAAAGAAAGAAAACCACCGCTGAACAGTACAGAACATCAACATTGGGATACTCTAGCGTAAGTGCATATATTTAATAAATTTATTTGCCTTCAGAAATGATTCACGTGCCATGTAAGAGCTTGCGTATCTCGTACTGGGAGAATTTCACAGGAACCTGGCAATCACCTTTAACATCACACCCATCCACAAAGTATTCACAACGTCGAGTCGTCCTAGCCATAAAGCTGCTGCAACTCACAATTCACTTTGGCCATCTCTGATTGACAAACGGATGAGAGGATACAACAAACCTGTCTCTATATTTATTTGTGTGCGTGTGTGTGTGTGTGCATATGTACGAGTATCTGAATGTTATTCTGACGATGTTTGGGGGATATTTTCACTTGGATCCGTCAATTTTCGCTAATAAATTGCCATAAGTTCGAGATATATGCGGCCAGTTTATGATTTAACGCTCGAAATCCTTGATATCAGATTTCGGCTTGATGTCGGACTTTATTTATTTGACAGTTCCAAATGTGAATCTGTATGTATGTGTGTGCATATGTATGTGGAAAATGCGATGAAGAAGAACGGTTGGGGACAAGATTCTCAATAAATTTACAATAAATCAATTGAGAAGCTGAGCTAAAAGTATCTATAAAATTATATCTGGCCATGTGTGGATAAGGGGACTGTATTCCAGAAGGGAAGTATGTGGATGTGTGTGCGTGTGTGTTATGGAGACTTAATGGGCTGCTAAATCATTTCGAATTGTGTCAGATAATTTGGTTGGTAATAGTCGGGACATTCATCCAACTAAAGATGGGGTTAGTGAGTCGCAGATACATTGTGTATTTTCAGACAGAGTTCATTCGCTGCTGCTTTGCTGAATGCATTAACTATAACATAGTTGTCGCCGTAACTTTTGAAGTATAAAGACGAGAAGGAATTGTCCTTCTCGCAGATGAATTCGCGTGGCTGAATCAATTGTAGCTTCAACGAGAAGTGTGCGCCATATTCCTTATACGAGCTACTTCAGCGTATTCGGAGCCTGTAATCAATAAAATCTTTCAAGGGCTATGGTGTTGAAATAGAGATGATGGCGTATGAACACTTTATGAATCGACAACAGCTCTTAAATCTCTGAAGCGAGTAACTAGCTTAAGGTCCCAGGAAAGGTCTGGACCTCCAGGTTACGAGTTGTGCATTCGATTAACTACTCGATCATGTTAAAGCCCTACTGTTGCAAAGCAACCTATCTGATAAGAGCGGGCTTACGACCTAGCGAAACGAACAATATTTGAATGCATTCGGACCAAACAGGTGTACGTGTGTTCGAACGATGCGGTAGACACCACCGCCATCCAGTTAGTGCTGTATGATGCGCCAGACAAAAGGAGGATGAAAAACAGTGACATATACGCACTGTGACGGCTACTGTAGCGTCTATTTTGGTGCGGATTTCTTGTAAGCGGCAGACTGAAGGAAGAAATCTTGAGTTTTTGGTTCGTGAGTGAATACAATCTGTAGCAAGATTACCTAGGTACAGCCAATGCGCGTCTACTAATAACTCAGACGCCACAATAAAGAATAAATACTGTGAGGGGATTTAACGCTGAATGGCTGCAATTTCAACAAATCACTAGAAACGTTGCCAATGGCATATCCACAAACCTCTCGAATTATGACTAGTGACATCGACGCTGACGTACTTTGTTTAACCCTATCACGCGCACCAAACCTCTGATTTGATGAAGACTGCAGGCAAGGATACGTAACAAAAATCAACGTCTATTAAGCGGGACTGCATGTAAGGACGAGAGAGAGAAACATACCATATGAGGAAGGAAGAACATTGGCTTTTCAGAAGAAAAATAAAAAGGATGAGAGGCGAGTGATCAAGAAAATGGAGGGGTGATACTGGATGAGCAACGTTCGGAAATTTTAGCAAAAGTTGAAAACTGCCTGGGCAACAAAAACAGAGGCTTTTCAACATAAGCAGGAATTGCACAATTGGTGATTGGAATGTAGAAAAAACAGTTACCTGCTAGCCAATAGCCAACTGATGAATGGAACCTCATCATCGTTTGTCTGATCCACAAGCAAGAAGACACTCTAAGCTGCGCCGACAATAGAAATTCCAGTTTTGTTAGCATCGCCTACAAAATCTTTTCGAACGTATTATCAATTTGTCTCTGCCAGAGCAATTTTAGGACATGTACCTCCACAATTGTCCAAATATTAGCATAGAAAGCCCAAGAAGTTCAGCCACCGTCTTTTCCAAATTTGCCAGGTTAAGTTCTGTTGGTTCCCAAAGAAACTGTGCATAGGGCGATGAGCTTCCAAATTTAGAAACTGAAATAAAAGTCAGTGAAGCCCGTACAGCCGAACAGCTAGCAGAAATCCTCTACACTGCTACTGATACAAAGCAGACATAATCGCTGTCCAAGAAGTGCGATGGAATGGACCAAAGCGATTAGGAATTAGTCGAAGCGTTTATTCGGATACGGATTCGGCATCAGAGAAAGACTTAGGGAACAAGTTTTGAGGCTTAGGCATGTAAACAAACGTCTGACGACTATTCGCATAATTGTTAGATTTGCCAACATAAACCTAATAAACGCCTAAACCCCTGCAGAACAGAAAGACGATCTTACCAAAGGCATCTTCTAAGTACAGCATCCACGACATAACCTCCAAAAGCTAACACAGGGTTATCGATTTTGCGGCGGGGCATAATGTAGTATAGTCAGCACATACAATAGTTTGCCTTAGCCTCACGAGGAATCCGATGTTGCTATAATCGAAAGTAGAGGATCGCCTCTGATGAACTAGGTTTCAACTTGCCCCAACAAAGAAGCCCCTGGTTCAATGTTGAATGCAGACTGTACAGATCGACTTTGCAGAAAAAAAACAGAAAAAAAAGAAGGGAAGGAAGGCTCCTCCAAAGAAACAATAAGGAGCTCAAAAACCACTCGATCGAAGCCTTAGATAGGTGCTACTAGAAGAATGAAGTTCGGAAAATTTACCACCAATTAAAGCGAACATGCCAAAGAATGTGAAAACAAATCTGCAAGGATGGAGGAGGAAACCTCATTCTAGAGCCACAGTAGGAGCAGAGAATCTGGAAAGATTAAATCTGCAGATTTTTAACCGACAAAATCCCACCATCGTGCAGAATGAAATATTCAACATGGACGAAGACAGACCACATTTTCGTCCACCCGACCAATATGAAGTCAGGACTGCAATCCCGAGTAGTTCAAAGCAGCAGGTGATAATTGGACATCACCTCATATCAAAAATCTGTGCAAACGAAAATATGCTCAGCGAATGGATCTTCAGCGATATTTGTCCGACCCAAGGAAGGGATCTATTTGGAACTTCACCAAATAGAGGAATAATTCGTATATGTGTAATCGTTATATGTGAATGCCTAAGACCCTTTGACAGTAGCCTGATCAGCTACTATCAGTATGGTATCAGGCCAGAATAGACCACAACATGAGTAAATCAAATTTTCACATTTCGGCAGACCTTGGAAAGAACACAAGATGTCCAAACCGATACACACCACCTTTTCATCGATTTCAAAGCCGCATACGACACCATTTATAGGGACGAATTGTACAGTCTGATCTGGTCAAGCTCAATCAGACTGTGCAAGATGACAATGGAGAGTGCACTCCGCATCTTAAAGGTCGTCCTGACAAAACCGAGACCTTTGATGTCAAAAAAGTACTTAAACAGGGCGATACGTTGTCGCTGTGATTTTTTGAAGATTGTTCTTGAAGGAATTTTGCGAAACTTGCAAGTCAACTCCAGATGTTCCATAATTCAAAAGTCTGTTCTGTAACCCGGATAGGCAAACGACATTGACATAATGGGAAAAACACAGCGAGCTGTCAATGCAGCATTTGGGAGTGTTGAAGAAGAAGCGGTAAAGATGAGTTTAGCGGTCAAGAGGAACACACAACATCGATGCCTAGGATATAACTTCCCGATAGGCAGCTACAACTTTGAGGTAGTAAGGGACTTTTTCTACCTCGAAAATCATGCGTAGTATCACGCTTGGGCTTAGAAAACCAAAGAGACACTGATCATCACAGTCTTAGTAGCTTTCCAAGCTGCTGGGAAGTTTTAATACTTGCGAACAACGCTCGCTTGTCTTTTTACTTTTTTAAGGTAAAATGGTCGTCTAATGTCTAGAAAAGGGTTTATGGAGGTACTTCGGAGACCTACAGGTGGTGAGTATGAGGAGAAAATATACTAACCGTTGTACCAAACATATAACTTTCATTTTTCTTAATCCCATATAGCTTCCTCGCATGTATTAGCGTACAGACGTAACGTCAATTCTGTATTTCGATTTCTCCTGGCCTGCACTATTCTACAAGCCAAAATAACCCTTCATTGGTATTTTGTCCGCCAGTACAATGCAGCCAATGTTGAAAAATCAAAAAAAAAAAAGAAGAAGGAAACAAGCACTCGTCTCAATACTTTGATGGCTTGCAAATAGCGCAATAATTTTCCGAAAGCCCTTGTCATCTTCTCAAATCGAATATGTAATTCGTTTGCGGATCCCGCTTAGACAATAGTGTTCTTAAAAGATCGTGCGCGCGCACTTCAATACCGCACATAGGCTTTCTTGATATAGTGCATGGCCCGTATTATGCACTTCTGCTGCACAACTGAAAAAAACCAGGAGGAGCAAGCAATTCCAATATCCACCTATAGCCACTGCCATCGAGCCACTGGACACATATCAGTGACTACACAAATGTAGACTCCTTCTTCTGCCAAAGACGAAACTCAACAACAACAGCAGCTCCTCAATCGTATCGATTGTCGTCGGTTGCATGATTTTTCTTCTTCTGTGTTGCTGCTGCGTGCTCCTCCTGCGCTTTCGTTCTACCGGAGATATATGCCAAAATGAAAGACAATGGAGCGATAAATCAGCAAAGTGCTCCATCTCTTCTGGAAAAACACTGCTAGAATATGGTGCAGAGGTCTTCTCCATCGAGAAGCAGAAGTCACCATTGGAATTCCTTCTTCGATTTGTGTGATGTTGGTACGTTCTGTTCCTATAGCCAATAACCAACACAACAGGCAGTGTCAAGAACTATACCGGCGATCGAAGGGTAACAATATCTGAAATGGAATTCCTGGGCAATGGGATGTCCTCCGTTGTTGTGGACATCTTTCAACGCTGGAATTATTTACCTTTCAAATGACAAAATACGAACGCAAATTATGTCCTTCTTAGCGTTCGTTGTCGGGAATGTGCGGATTTATGTGGGTTCACCAAGCGAATGCTTGTATTCTTTCACAATTGAGGAGCCGACGAGATGGAGAGTGTGATTTCTGTAGGTTCTCGGATTAGGAGTTGATAAATCTTTGGCAAGATTGATGGAAGACATTTTTGTTGCAGCTCATTTGAGCGCTGGTTTCCTTTTAAATAAGGGAAGACCTCTAGATATTCGTTCGCAAATGAGTGCTGTTTTTGTTGCATTGAAGATCGGAGGTTTCTCTCTGGGTGTTAGATTCCTCAATTCCACTTCGAATTTAATAAAAATATCACCAGAGTAACACAGCAGAAACTGAAAACTTAAAGAAGCACGTCGCTAACGGCTTTCGTACGACGATTTTACTTCTTTAGATGCTACAATCCATATGTCCTGGGCCACTACTACTACGTCAGCATCATAGCCATTGGTTCTGTTTACTCCACTGTCGTACAATTGAGATCCTAAAACACGAACTGATGACATTATAAATAATGAGGGACATGCACGTAAAATTAAAGACCACACCATACTCAGCCTCCAGACTACATACTACATATAACGAGGACGAGTACAGTCATCTTCCAGAAGCGACGACAGACGTTCATGTATCATGTTTTCGCTGAACCTTTCCGTTTCCCATGTTTCATTTAGTTTTCTGTTTACTCCTCTCTATTTCTGCTGTCTTAAGGTGCAACATTGCCCACCCTTCTCCACAAGACACATTAGAGAAGCCACCCACCCTCTCATGGGAGAACTGCTAGTCGTAAACTGAAATAGAAGTCCACAGATGGACATATGACCGATGGCATCAGGGGCAATGGATGACCAGTGTGTCCAGTGTATTCAGTCTCTCCACATCCAAGAGATGTGGTGAGGTGAAGGAGAGAAAAATGTGCCATCATCATTATAGGGCATCTAATTATAACTTAAAGAAACGAATGGCTACCAATTATTTACTGCAGACACAACCGCTGCATGCGCTATGCGAGGGGTTGGTTAGGTTGCTGCCAGTTCTCTGATGAGCTATAATTCCTATCCAATCTGCGACCCTGAACTGACTGCTTAATTAAACGCTGACCAGAAAAAGCACAGGACCATGAGGAGGTGAAGTGATAGTTAGCGAGAAGTTTTGTCACATTTTGTCCATCTGAGATATGTAGTTACAGAGTATTTCATTTTCATGGAAGCAAACCACACAAAGGGTGGCGGTGAATATGGGATTTTCGTCGTTGAGCTTGAACGATGACGTGAGTAGGGGTGACACATCTTGAATTGAATGAGTTGTCTCGTCTTGTTTCGAGTTATAATGACATTGGACGAGTTGGCTGTGAGAGTTAACTTTAGTTGAAAGTGTTGACAGGAAAGAGTTTTCGGACAATCACCATGCACAATACATAGGTCTCTTGGAGTGTGGATTGAGGCAAGTCCAATCGAAATTTTCCTATATTACGACGGAAGTAAATTTTCTTGATTCCCACATTCTCGGAATCATCTGATGAGGAGCATTGGTAAGATAATACAAGAAGGATCACAGTAGTAGTATCTAGCTTCATTTGATATAGATAATCAAATACATTTACAATATTAGTGCAGCGCTTCGATGGAAATAATCTTAACCTGAACTGGACAATGGATCTGCTGAACTTTTGGGAGCATTTTTTCAAACGAACTCCTCCACCTATTGGAAAAAGGACTTTAGGATGACTAAGGCTGGCCTCGAACTCTGTCAGCAAAGGGATATTCTGTATTCTGACAAGCTGAAAACAGGATGCTAGAGTTTCAGTTTAATGAGGGCTAACCAGATTCCTCTGCGGATGACAATCGACCTGAAGTTGACTGAGCTACACGCATACTCTAATTGATAACACCCATCCGCAGAGACATCGTACAGTGCAGATCTAAGAAGCTATTGTCGCTGTGAAGCGTAATATTGAAGACGACCGGAATTAGTCGATTTGCTATAGAGCGCTGCCTTTGAAGCTGTGTCCATCCACTTAATGGAGAATTTTATAAAAAGATCTTAGTCTACAGGCTGGTCTATATGTGCGACGTACGTCTGGTGAATGAGCCGAAGACGAGATTGCTCTTTCAAAATTGGTTTAGTGGTTACGTCAATAAGAAGTTGCCACATCTGCAGTGAAGAAAATCCACAAGACATTATTCAGACACCGTAAAATCACTGTTTTGGTGTGCTTTATGGACCAGAAAGTTACAGCCGTATAGATATGTGAAAGAACTGTAGTTTCAACAAGACCGCGCTACTTGCCACAGCGCGCTTCGCACTCAATTCATTGAAGGAAACATATTCAGTGAGCGTAAATATGAGTTTGCCTCCAAAACTGGCAATTTATATTATTTTCTGTGGGAATATGTGAGGACACTGGTCTACGACAATAAACAAGAAACAATCGAAAACTTGGAAGCCAAAATTCACCGGGTCGTTGCCAATAAATGGCCTTCAATCCTCGCAAAATTGGTCGAAAATTGGACTTACAGATTGCGTTTAACTCGAGGCAGCCACGGACCCGTATCCTCGTATCGTATTTAGGCACTAATGGCATAAAATTAATCAATGTGCAAAAGAAGAATGAGTGAAAGCGGAAGATCCGGAATTATTAACTCAGTGTTGATCGCTGGATGTAGTAGAAAATTTTGTGAAAGAATCTCGGCCTACACTACATGAGATCCAGCCGGTTCAGGATCCAAAGCCACGAAACTTGCGATGGGAGTTCGCAGATTGGGCTCTTAAGCAGCTTGAAGTCAACCATTTTTGTTATTGAAAGATGGTGCATAGTGGCGAAGATCACTTTAGGCTCCACGTGCCATACTACACATGAAACCATTGATTTACTGAGAACTTGATACAACAAAAACACTTAATCGCTAAATGGATCAGTGTATTGGCCATCGAGATTGTGCGATTTGATACCACTCGATCACCTCTTATAGGTCCTTGCAAGGTCTATGGTGTATAGGATGCATTTCATCAAAAACAGGCATGGAAGACAAATGACCGATTGATAGTTGTTACAGGGTTACCATGATAATAAAATATTTTATGAAGACACAAGCATAGAAAATTAATCCGTTGTGAAGGGAAGTGGTGAAGCCTACAAGCCTTGTAACTTTGCCTAAAAATATGATACCCAACTACTGCAGGATATAAATGGCGGCTGCACACGAGATCAGTTTGAGTTTTCATACTTGGTGCACACTTTCCTTTAGAGCTGCCTCGACATACTCGGAGACTTTAGACATCCTAAAGGGAGCTCCATAGTTATGTTTGGACCCTGGAGTTGAGATGACGGCGCAAAAAAACTAATAATGGCAACGGCAGCTCTCATAAGCTCAGCGAGACTACTGACATCGAACCTTTTAGGCAGACCCTTAGTCCAAGAGTTTTATTAAGAATCTGGTCCTCCAAGGTGGGGGTAATTGATCCATCGTGTAAAGAAAAATTAGTACAGAGACAACCAACAGCCTCGGATACGAACGGATATAATGTTGACGACCCCAGAAAAGGTGGAATGATAGGACCCTTACAAGGCCAAGTGTTATTGGGACGGGCCGGTAATAAGCGAATGATATACTACATCTACATATTACCGCGATTGCTACAAAGAAATAAGAGGATCTTATGTGGATGTGGTCTTACTATTCGAGGCAAACTTGGGCAAAATGTCTTTATTTACGGAATGTAAGCGAACGCCTTATAGCAATCCGCATCGAGACCAAATTAAGGAATATTTATGATAGCACCAAACCCAAATTCTAAAACCTGCTATACGGAACATCCATTTGCTCAGTTCCCTAGCTATGACTTATAAACTGTGCCAGGATATTTTACGGTAAGAAAGCCGTCTTTGAGTGGGCCGACGTCTGCAACCTTTTACTATCCAGCACTCAGTTTCCATATCTCAAAATCTATAAAGGGACTAGGCTATCCCTTTACCGATCAATTTTCATTGTAATCTGCGACAGATATTCTGAATATTCCAGGAGTCAACATTGCATCGGATCACTACCTTGCTGTCAACAGGGTACAAATGCGGATACCACATGCACAAAGAATTCAAGTAAGACCTCCAAAATTTGACGTTGAAAACCTGCAATCGGAAGGTATCGCCAGAATCTTTGCCGGTCACCTTTCCCTCAACCAGTCTCAGAATCCTAGTCCCTGTCCACAAACCGTGGAACACCAATGGGAATTAGGAATATTGTCAAAGAGCCGTAACAAAATCTGCTTCGGATGTGATGATTTCAAAGTGACTCCATATAGAAACCTCTGAGTTGACGACTAATGTAGATAGGTGCATGCAGCCAAACAAGTGGCATATAAAGCGGGGCTGCATTGAGAGACGAGAGAGGCTGGTGAACTTTACGATCAGAAAACAAGGGAAAAGCACAGGCTTCTCGGGACGAAACAGAAAGGGGATAGATCAAGCATATTGTACACGGGAGCGGGCATGCGATCGAGGAAATAGGGCGATGTTGAAATAAAGAATATGCTGAGAATATGACTACTTCCGCAGAGTGTGGTTATCAAAACACCGCTGTCAGGCTGAGGGAACCATTCACCCTTCACGAAGATTGCAGAGAATTCCGTCCCCTGACTTAGATGAAGTTTAGGTACTAAAGGGTCTTTCATTAAGCGCTTCCTATCTTTAAATTTATATAGAACAAAGTGTGTGTGAGATATCATCGAAATTTTTTATTTTTTTTGAAAGGCCTATCGATGCCATTATGTATGGAATATAACATCGTTCAAATGTCCGTCGCGGCTTCTCTGGGTGGCGCGCATCTGAAATGTCCAATTTTCCATGACTCTGGTGCATAAAGCAGGCTGAATTTGAATGATGGCATTGGCTTTGAGGGCCGCTGTGGCTTGTAGCTTATTCGCATAGACCTGCGACTTCAGAAAACCCCACAAGAAAAAGTCTAACAGGGTCAAATCGCATGATCTCCGTGGCCAGTTCACATCACCTCCACGTGAGATGACCATGCCCTCGAATCGATCGTGCAGAATTTCCAATGTGGCGTGAGCTGTGAGGCGCGTATAGCCGTCCTGTTGAAACCACATGTCGTCGGTGTCCATATCATACAATGTAGGCCAAAAGAAGTTGGTAATCATTGACCCCTATAGCGCTCGCCGTTCACGGTGATGGCCTGGCAAAGAAATATGGACCGATGACGCCGCCACCCCAAAATCCACACCAAACAGTGACTTTTTCGGGATGCATTGGATGCTCTTGAATGTCATGTGGATTGGTATCATCCCAAATTCGACAATTTTGTTCGTTGAGGTACCCATTCATCCAGGAATGGGCCTCATCGCTGAAGATGATTTTTCGACGAAAACTATGGTCAGTTTCCAACTGCTCCAGAGCCCATCCAATGGACATACGTCGTTGTCTATGTTCGCTTATCTTCAGCTCCTGGATCAGTTGAATTTTGTACGTGTGCAGGCTAAAGTCGCGACGCAATATTCGCCAAGTTGTGGTGCTCTTGGCTCTTGTGAGCGACGCGAAATCGACTGCCTCGGATTCTCCTGCATACTCCCACGGACAGCGGCGATGTTTTCTTAAGATTTTGTGTTTCGTCGACGTACGGGTGTTCTTTTATCGTCTACTGAACCAGTGGACTCAAATTTATCCACCACACTGCGAATAGTCCTTTCGGTAGGACGATTATGGCGACCGTAAATGGGCGGAATGTTGCCCGAATAGAACATCCATTTTGATAAAACAATTTTATCATTTGCACGTGTTTTTGAACGCTATGTCCGTCCATGGTGATTTAGCAAAAGAGACTAAATAAATGGCAGCCAATTTGACAGATTAGCTTCAACAATATGGCCGTTATCAACTGTCAAAGTTCGGAAGTCCCTGTAATATCGATGATATAGTTTAATCCAGTTAAGCTATTGAAAGCAGACGGAGATGACCTTGAATATGCGCCAACTCATTTGTAAGACTTAGCCAGAGGAAAGCATTCCTGAAGCATGAAGGATGGATCCTGGTTCGTTTGTCCGAAACCCCTTTGATTGCGCCAACTACAGGGCAAAACAAAGTACATGGTGTCATCATTGCTGGCTTGATCAGAACGTCACCATTAGCAGTTATAACTTTGAGGTAGTTGAGGTCTTCTTCTATGTTATTTTGGCTCCGAAGTCCGTGATTTCATGTTTTGATATTCAACGTTTACTGCTTCACAACAAAGTTTGCCATACCTTTACCACGAATCATTGTATAAAAGCTGGATTATGGCACAGAAATTAAGTTCCTTTTCGTGTATCGAAGGCAGGTCTGGATGCAACAAGTACAATGCCATTGTCATAGTCCTACAATTGTCCTGAAAAGCTCTCGTTTTCTTAAGTCAGTCCCTCAATTTTAAGCATTTTTCTGGCCTTTATTTAAGTTAAGCCCATGATTCGGCTGTCATAATTTAAATTCGTAACAATTTAATGAAACATTCAAACCCTTCCAAGTACGAGTATTACAATTAATTGTACTATCCCTCGTTAACCTAAACATTTGACCTAATATTGCTTCTCATCAGTCCATTGCCTTTTCTCCATCGAGCTTCAACCTCAAGTCCTTTCTTTCATTTAGAAGATAATGATGCCATGTGAAAGATTTGCCTTAGCATTTTCTGCCCATTTCCATTGGGCATAGAAAGGATGTGTCAGGCGTTTGTGTTGTTTGTCCTTCTACTTGTTTTGTCCGCATATCATTACAATGTGAACTTCTATCGAGAAGACTAAGCACTCTCATATTATAATCGGGCAAATGTCTGTCAGTTTATTTGTTGCTCTCTAGACATGGGTGACACGAATGTCGCGTGTTTGTTGTTGTTTTTTTTTTTTTTTTTTTTTTTTTTTTCTGTTGTGTTGTGTTTAATAAAATGTTTTGTGTTTTCTTATAGTTTCATATGTTGGGTTTGCTTTCATATGGAGAGGGATAATGTGCGCATTCCTTAATCCTTTCTACGACGACGACAAGTAACAGCGAGCCGCCTTTGGCATTGTAAATGGACTTTGTATATGCAGCAATCGACCTATAAAACAAAAAGTCAGAAGGGTGTCGGTTGGAGTAAGTGATAGCAAGAAATGTATGCTATGTGGCTGTCAGAGTGTCTGTTAATGTTTATCGATGTCACATTGTCTTGTACAAGTATTTGTGACATTTAAGTGGACATTATGCGTAGGGGGTCTCTTTGGAGATATTAAATTTTCCTTTTGACTTTTAATTAAAACCTTTCAATGGAATTTATGGATAAGTCTGTTGGATTAAAAGTAATTGGCACTGGAAATGAGTGCATAAATTCATATGAGAAAGAAAATGAATTTTCATTACGGGAATATTTGAGTTTGAAGTTGATCTGGACAACCAATGGCCTGAGAGATTTTCGGAATACTCGTACAAGTTAAATAACCAAAAGGGTAAGCACATTTGAATATTGCTTCAATATAAATCTATTCGGGAAAATGTCTTGAAGAAAAGTAATATTACGATAGCAGCATAAATTGGAGACCCACAAGGCTGTGGCTTTGGTTCGTAACTTTTTATTTCAATTTTCAAATTGTAATCGAATGAGGAGAGTAGGCCAAGTATGCCGCTGCTGTAATATTTGTTAGTTCCTATGACCTCCAGGACTACAATGGTGCATTTCCACTTTTATAGCCTTCACCTGGAATAGTTAGTTTTTTGTTCGAAAAATCGTTATTCAAAATCGATTGTGTATGCTTCTGACTACAGACACTGACTAGAGAGCCCGCAATGAGTCACAAGAACTAGGGTATTCAGGTACATTAGCCAGCTATGCTTGTGTGATATGGTTCAAAGTTAGATAGGTTTGAAGACTAGGTTAGTCTAGAAGTTAGATTCGATGGTTATCCATCTACTCGATACTCACTTTCCCTACTCTTTCTTTGTGGTATCATACGAGCTGACTTTCCACGTTACTCCTGAAGCCAATTAGATTTCTATATTTCTTTAATATGCCTCAAGAGCGTGCATTACAGTGATGTTTGTTAAATCTGAAGAGGACGAAATGCCATCAGGGTTCCGGCTTTTATTAGCCCACGTGGAGGCACCGCTATTTGTCCTAAGGTCTTGTCAATCGCTCAAAGAACTTCAATTTGATTGTCTTATGACAGCAAATGGTTTCAGTTATGGAGAAAACGGAGGCTGTAAGTCTGGGCTTGACTTAATGCGAACCTAGAGATGCGTTAAATTTTGTTTTTTATCCATGCATCTTGTTTAGCACTTTCTTTTAGGTAGTTCGCGGACAAAATAGCGGCTCGAGGTGACATCAATCCTAATAAATAGACTTTCTGAAGACAGAAGGTAAAATGCGATGTGCTTGCTACAAAAGAATAAGAAGCTGAAGGCCGGACTAGAGCACTCAGACCCCTTGTGTGTTCCTTTCATTGGAATTTTTCAAGATATAGTGTCAGCACTCACCAGGCATTCACAGAGGTAGTATTCCCTGATTTCGTCATCACTTTTACAGGAAGTATTACAGGATTTTAAGTGATCAACAAAAGTGTAGTGTCCCATTGCAATGCCAGTTAGCAGCCTGCTGTCTTTCCTACTGAGAGAGAGCTGGAAAGGCGCTGATCTCTTAGAGACGTCGAGAAGGATTCACTATGTTTGCCGGCAATCTAGACAGTCTTGCAACCTGTGGTTATACTCATATGATACCCACCTGTCAATGGTAGCTCTAACCGACGACGCAGGCAGACTAAACGTAGTTCCGAATCCTAAAAAATGCTCATCTGAGTCTTGCCTAGCAAGCACATTGGCGATTTAATTTCCTGTGATCCCATTGTGACCTGGGATCCAGACAAAACTTTTAGTCGTCCGATTTCGTTCATTAAAGTCTTGCATTCCGAAAGTACCTTGGAAGTTGTAAGAGGATCCTGCCAGGTTGGCACTAGATGAGATAAACCACTCAGCTTCCCCCTTCTCATCTTTCAGAGACAGAAAGGCCATTTCTAGTGCACCTATCTTCAATTAGATCTATGGGTGCCTATGATTTAGAGCATTCCAATAGATAGTACAGCTAAATCATCTGCAACCATCTGCAGCATAGCAGTGAAGACAGGACGCCGTGTACATACATGTGTGTTGCTGGATGACACCTTCGTCGTAGTCTGTCAGTATCTGTGGCATGTATAGAGGTTTGTGGTGTGCATCAATTTCTTAGTTAGGTCAGTCGTTGCTTGTGAAAGATTTTTGCTATAAAACTTTCCCATTTTATCAGTTTTGTGCTTCGTACTCTTGACCGAATGCTTCAGTTAACATGTTTCCGAAACACCCATAGCACAGACAGGAATTCCGATAGGAGGCTGATTTAGATCCGTCATTTGACATCCAAAGCTCGTAGCTGGTAGCTGATATTGGTCAGCCTTGGATAGCAGAATCTTTAACCTTACTAGACCTCCACACCGTAAGACGTGAAAAGTAGGATCTTCGGTAACAAGATTTATATTCATATGATACTCATGCGTAAATATTGTGACAGAAGTCGCATTCATAAAGTCAGTGGCCGAGGAGTAGAAGGAAAAGAAAGTACAATAGACGGTACTCCATACCAAAAAAGTAGCCACTATGTCTGAGTAGAAACAGACTACTTGAAGTATAGGGTTTTCCAATAAGGACTTGAGAACTTTTTTTTTAAATAAAACACAAACCATTTGAGATATTTCAAAAACTTTATTATCGGCTTGAAGTACAATCAAAACATTTATGAATGGAACTCGACTTCGTTCATATGGCGGGCACGTTTGCAGCGGTCGATTTGTTGGACCCAATTTTCAACGACTCGGCCACACATTTCGGCCGAAACGACCACTATTTCGCGTTCAATGTTGGCTCTGAGCTCTTCCAACGTCGCCGGCGTGTTGGCATAAACCAATGACTTAACGTAGCCCCACAGAAAATAGTCAAGCGGAGTTAAATCGCACGAACGAGGCGGCCAGACGACTGGCCCATTTCTGGAGATAACAAGCTCACCCTACTTACTCTTCAATAAATCGATTGTAGCGTGTGCTGTGTGGCTTGTGGCACCATCCTGTTGAAACCACATGTCGTCCAAGTCCATATCAAAATTCGGGCCAAAAATAATCGGTGATCATGGCGCGATAACGCTTACCATTCACAGTAACGTGACGATCGTTATCGTCGACGAAAAAAAAAATATGGCCCAATAACGCCGCCGGCATGCAAACCGCACCAAACAGTTATTTTTTGTGGATGAAGTGGTGATTCATGAAGCACATGCGGTTTTTCACCCATAACCAATAACTCATATTTTGCTTATTGACGAACCCATTGAGCCAAAAATGAGCTTCGTCACTGAAGATGATTTTGCGATGAAATTCATCATCTTGGCGCATCTTCCCCAGAACCCAATCGGAGAACGTACGTCGCTTCAAATGGTCCATCGGCTTCAATTCTTGAGTCAGCTTGATCTTGTATGGGTGTAAACCAAGATCCTTACGCAAAATACACCATAATGTGGTCTGAGCGATGGCCAATTCTTGAGAACGCCGTGGAATTGACTGATTTGGATCGTTTGCTATGGACGCCTGAACGGCAGCGATATTTTCGACCAAACCGTTGTCTCACTGACACGGCAACATCACACAACGAATATGTAGACTCAAATTTTTTCACTAAACTTGTTATTGCCTGTCTACTAGGGCGAGAATTACGAGCGGAAATTGGAGTTAACGCTCTTAAAGTTGCAGTCACCGACTCTGAATTTCGGTAGAAAATTTTTATAATTTGCAGACGTTGCTCGTTCGTGTACTTTACCATGATGGAAATGTTCAGTTTACTGAATAAATTGACAGTGACAGTTTGATGATTAGTGATTAGTTGTCAAGTCCCTATTGGAGAAGCCTTTATAAAAGTGAGAAATGGGTCCACAGAAAACCATACTTACGCCACGTTCTCTATTAAAGAAAAATAATGCGAGTACATACATTAATAGCCTAGTGCGGCCAGGTCATATTTCAATTTCTTCCTTGTACAATATACTCCGATACATAACGGCAACACTTTGAGTTCCCCGCTCCCCAATAGCCATCCCAAACTGCCAGGATGTGTATCATTTAATGTCCATCCATCTATTCACAAAAAAAAAAAGTTCATCTACCCACAAACGTATCATCCCCGTCACACGAGGAACTTTTCGGAAAAAAAAGTTTCCATCTCTTGACACCCAAAACGCTCGACTACGTGTTATCCATGCATCAGTCTGCTGTCATCATATTAATAGCTGCCGACAGATGGCCTCAATTAGTGAAGAAATTAAATAATTTTGTTGGCCTTAGATACTTCACTCCCTGAACCACAACCACAACCTCAACCACTACCACACTCATACAAGTATACACAATCGCACACATTTTTGGGATTCATGAGTCCAATCAAGCAGAACACATCACGATGACAGATAGACGAACTGCTCCGCTGCGTAACATGTTCCCCAAACTTAGATAATGTATCCGTATGTGCGTGCGGCGTATGGATCACCACCATCAGAAGCTTTTTCGCTGCATCGCATCATCAGAAGGGCCTCTCGATCGATGTGCAGCAGCTATGATAATAAATCAACGTTTAGTCGACAGAATTAATTAAAATATGCGCGCCGATAAAGACTGGAGACAGAGGATGAGGAGCACGCGCACATACAAAAGGGTAAAGGCAGGAATAAGTGAAGGTTAAGATTAGCAGCCAGATACAGCAACTTGGCGGAATGGATTTGTATCAATATCGCGACTCCCAAACATGATTCCAATAAATTAATATTCAAGGATATTTATAGCGAGCTGGTTGAGACAGCGATCGGTGGAACATTTTATCTCATGTGCAACTGATTTGAACGTACGATATCGTAAGTACAGACATCACGTGGTTACGGGAAAACGGTGCTGTTGGATGTGGAAGACATGCGTGTGGCAAGACGTTGACTGCGTTTTACTGGATAGAATTACGCAGAGTGTATGCAGCACAGTCGAGGAGAAAAAACGTGAGTCCCTGATGAAGTGTTGTCAGTTTAACTTGAAAAGTTGAAGTTTGAGAAATGTCCTTAAATTTAGTAACTTTAAAGTACGTTTGCGAATTTTGTTGTTGATTCCTTAAACCATAGTTTGGGCACTTCCAGTCTGCCTTCACTGCGGCAAAATCGTTCAGTAAGTGGATTGAAGGAGTAGAAGTGCTATTGAACTTCTAGGTGTTACTGCTGAATAACAAATATAGCGAATGTAGCTTGGACAGAAGGAACAAAAACCCATCATTCCGAGGGTAATAACTGCACCGATGCAATGAATAGCACTAATTACCACGCCTTTCATTGCTCTGATTTTAATTTAAGTGGCTAACCGTGGACACTCTGTCACGGGTGACCTTCTCTTCTCTCCAAGGCTGCTTGCAAGAACTTGACGACGGACTTCAATAACAAAATGCGAAATAAGCTGCTATCGTCTGTAGTTCCAAAGGCACTTCAAGTCTGATGGGTTCACTACTGAATGAAAGCTGAACAAGAGCGACTTCCGAACTTCGTCAAGCTGTCGCTGAGCTGCAAAACACGTTCCGTATGCACAATGTAGGACCGATTACGCAAAAAGTTTTGGAGTCAGCCAGAGATGTACTCGTATTCACAATCGCAATTGAACTGCGAAAATTTCCTAACAAAGAGCGACCACGCCAACCCTTGATCAACCAAATAAACTTATTCATCTCTGAGGATTTGAAACTGAACCAGGCTGGATTATCGTTTATAAGACTTTGATTTTAGCAGTAACCACACGTAAAAAGAACACTTCGATGAAGGGTAGCAAACTAACGCAGACTTAACTCTCTCTGAACCACTGTGAAATAGCTTTGTCGTTACAATGAAGAGATGATATCAGACGATAAGTCGAAACTTATAGAATCAGGTTGATGAACATTCTGCTCATTTCTATGGATGCTGGATGATAGGTAAACCAAGAACCAGAACTCCTGAAGGTAATATTGGTGAGACCAGGCTGAAGTTTTAAAATAGTCCAAAGTTTAGGATATGGATTCCACTTAAACCAAAGGACCCAGCCATGGTCAACATATGCTTAATAGTTTGCTCACTTATATACTATAAATTCAGAACCAGAGCAACTATTGACACTACCTTTGGATGCACCTCTATCAGGAGGCAGGAAAAGGGAAAGCCCTGAGAGACCGATAATTGCCAAACATCAGACACTAGCTGAGGTCCTGCAATTCACATTGAATAATTAAGTTTACTGGAAGGAAACCCAAAATTATCCGCTACTTGCTACCAAATTGGGACTCGAAAATTATTAAATTTCTGGGGCACCAATCGGATAAAACTGATAAAAACTCAAATGTGAAAGAAGGAAACCCCTTCTTTGTGATTCTCATGTTTTCATATGACATCTTCGTGTCTAACTTTTTTAGGTCCATAGACGTTTATATTTTGACTGAGAAAATGTTATTAAGGGGACAAATCTACAATCAGTGCCAAATTCAGTTATAAAATGGAAAAATGTCGATAACCTTTAAACGCTACTGTATTGTGCCTATTAGATTCCACTGTGGGTGTTCGTGATTGCGTGATGGAATAGGCTTGAGTACTGCATCAAGGTACCCGGCCTAATAGCTGCAATTAAATGTTGCGAAGAGCTACTAACACAAACAGGATCATACCGACCTAAATTTGTGGTATCCAATTAGCTTGGAAATTCTTTAAATACCCTTGATAGTCTAAAGAGACATTGAACCTGTGTAGGTACTCATGAAGAAATTTTTGTCTCTAGTTATGGGAAACACGGAAGAAATTTTAATCTTTTTCATGCAATTATGCTCCAAATGTATACACGGGGGCGTATTCCAAGTCTTCCAAAAATCAAAGCCTCCGCCTATCTCAGTGTAAGAGCTCACTTTTGTCTCTGGTTCTTGTTTTAGGTGCAGGTTAACACGGTATATGGTATATTCACTTACAAGCAAGCGGAAACCTCTCACTATCACCTTAACCAAGACTTAGTTGTTGTTGCATAATATGTGCAACTCTGTCAGATAAAAAAGAAATCCATACACACCCACAAAGGGATATAAATTTGATTGAACTGCGATTCCATCATGTCAACTAAAGGGTTATATGCGACAGTCACAGCGGCCGCCACTACCGCTTCAACAACTTGTATTTCCAGGAAGTCCAAGATGGTACAGAAGAGGTTTTTGTTTTTTTTTTTTATTTTGCTGCCCAAAAAGTCAAAAGATCCACAACAGTATTGTACCCACATCAACCATAAATCACTCCATCGTCGACCACAAATCACTCTACGACAAGTTTCCGAAAAAGGAACAAAAAAAAAAAACCAAAAATTGTATCCACAAAGAAATTCATCCGAAACAACGATGGAGACGAAGGAGGAGGCAAAGAAACAGCATCAGGAGGACCAGGAATGCCTCCTTTTTGGTGAAATACCTGAAGGCGAGTAAATCGAATGCTTCAAATTTTAGGGACATCTTTGCCGCTGTTTTATTTATTTTTTTTTACATTTCTCTCCAGTTTTAGTTCTTTGGTGTATCTCAACTTTTACAATACTGAGGAGAGCTGCAAACAAAATAAGAATGCAGCGAAAGTTTTTTTTTTTACTTCATCAACAACTCTGCACCAAGAAGAAGCAAAGCACCATGGTAAAGCGAATGGCAATAAGAAGTAGCACCAAGATTCATGGACCATAAAATCGCATTTAAAAGGAAAGACACAGATGAAACATATAAAGCAACGCTACACGAATACACTGGTCGGATTCGGGTGAATAAGTGTGCTTGTGTGGGGTTTATGAAGAGAAAGAGAGCCGCGCGACTAGTTCATGGCGAGGAAGTTAGAAATCTAAAGAGGAATGTTGTCCTTTAGGACTATTCTGTTCAATTGAAAGGTATGTATCTGAGGAATTTCTTTTCCTTAACAGAACACCTGGGAATAGTTAAGTTGCAGTGGAAATTAAGGTGCGAGTCGTTAAAGCTTGTCTTTAAGGGATAGGTTAGTAGAGCAACCGTAGGACCCTAGCGCTTTAAGGAAAAATATCTGTTTAAACCAAAGGACTACTAGGCAGTTATAATCTTTAAGGCGGTCCTTGTTTAATAAAGCTGTCGGAGATTGTAGTATTTTCGTAGATTGCAGCAGAAAGTATTCTTAGTAAATAATAAATTAAAAATGCTCTAGGTGATGACTCAAAAAAGCTCGAAGACCAACTCATTGCCTGCAGATGTTTTGATTTTACTAGTATGAAAGGGACTCTATGAAATGATAAATTTGTTAACTAGTAGCCTTAAGCCACGACCAAATAGGACAAATGGGCCAAAAGTGCAGGAAAGATATGTTAAGACCTATTGAGTACAGTGACCACAAATCAGATCATAAAACAACCTACAGCGGACAGAAGCACTTGATGTGCTATAGGGGTATGCCAGAAAGGATAACCAGTATTGCTGCCTTCAGACAAAAATCCGCATAAGCTCATTATATGAATTTGCACTTCCTTACTAGAGTCCCGGGCAAACTTGGCCATCAACCAATAAATCTCTGCAATAAGAGTGGTGCTAAGCCCAACTATAAGTTAGTTGAGGTCTCCCTTTAATTGTTAGCGCCACCTAAGGCGAGATCTTTCTCTACTGTTTTATGCCTACATGTTGATGTCCATTCGCTCAAAATGTCCAAACATCATGGTCCATAGACGTGCATTTTTCTGACCATGTCGATTCGCTCTACGGTTCTTAACCTTAGTTAAGACATTTTTTTCGCTTCATGTGAGGCCGTTTTGCAGCGATTTCGGCCTTCAATCGCTCCAATAATGCACAGTAATACTCGCTGTTGATGGTTTTTCCTTTTTCGAGGCAGTCCACGAAGAGTATGCCATGACAATCCCAGAAAACCGACGCCATAATCTTTCCGACCCATAGAGCCTCCCTCGGCTGCTTCGGAGCACTCGTGCCGGCTTCAGTCTCTGGTGTGTAATAGTGGATCCAAGTTTCATCAACAGTTACCAATCGACGCCAAAAGTCCGCCCGATTCCGCATCAGCAAGTCCAAACACTCTTTCGAAGTGCTCTTGCGTTCGAGTTTTTGGTCAGGAGTGAGCATGCGCGGGACCCAGCGGCAGGATAACTTTTTCATATGCAGTATATTGCCCAAAATATGGCATGTGCGCTCAGTACTAATCTTTGTGGTATCTGCTAGCTCGCACACCTTCACTTTCTGGTCAGCCAACACCATTTCATGTATTTTTTTGACATTGCCCTCTGTAACCGCATCGGAGGGCCTGCCGCTGCGGACTTGATCGGTAGTGGAGTTGCGACCACCACGAAACTCTCGAAACCAATATTTGACGGAGCATTAGCCCCATAATACGAGTATTTAACCAACTTTTCTTTTGTTTCCTTCGCCGTTTTGCCCCTCAAAAAATAATGTTTTATGAGAGAACGAAAATCGTTTTTGTCCATACTCAACATGATGCCAAACACGTTAACAATAATCAGCTGTCAAAACAAAACTAAAGACAGTATCGGACTGAAATTTGGCATGTCTGCTTAAATATGAGTGGACTTCAAGGCACCATAACCCTTTTTGTAGTAACAGTAGAGGTTACTTTTCACCCCACCTTATCTTCATCAACTACGCCATAGAGAAGAGTTGGGGTGATGAGAGTCTTCTATAGAGTATCCTTAACATATTCTCAACATCTTGACATGGTTCTATTACTCAACTGTCTTTATTAGAGCTGATTGTGGAGCCGGGCAAGCAAATTCCCTGAATGCTTTCTTATGACTTTCTGTCCAAAATATGGATCTAAATGGTTTTCCAGTAGGGACTTGACAACTTTGAATTTAATTTGTGAACGCACTCTGCCACTAATCATCAAACTGTCACTGTCAATTTATTCAGTAAACTCAACATTTTCATCATGGTAAAGTACACGAACGAGCAACGTCTGCACATTATAAAAATTTTCTACCGAAATTCGGAGTCGGTGACTGCAACTTTAAGAGCGTTAACTCCAATTTTCGGTAGTAATTCTCGCCCTAGTAGACAGGCAATAACAAGTTTAGTGCAAAAATTTGAGTCTACATATTCGTTGTGTGATGTTGCCGTGTCAGTGAGACAACGGGTTGGTCGAAGTGTCGAAAATATCGCTGACGTTCAGGCGTCCGTAGCAAACGATCCAAATCAGTCAATTCCACGGCGTTCTCAAGAATTGGATATCGCTCAGACCACATTATGGCGTATTTTGCGTAAGGATCTTGGTTTACACCCACACAAGATCAAGCTGACTCAAGAATTGAAGCCGATGGACGATTTGAAGTGACGTACGTTCTCCGATTGGGTTCTAGAGATAAAATCATCTTCAGTGACGAAGCTCATTTTTGGCTCAATGGGTTCGTCAATAAGCAAAATATGCGTTATTGCTTGGATGAAAATCCACATGTGCTTCATGAATCACCACTTCATCCATAAAAAATAACTCTTTGGTGCGGTTTGCATTCCGGCGGAGTTATTATCGTCGACGATAACGATCGTCACGTTACTGTGAATGGTCAGCGTTATCGCGCCATGATCACCGATTATTTTTGTCCCGAATTGGAAGATATGGACTTGGACGACATGTGATTTCAACAGGATGATGCCACAAGCCACACAGCACATGCTACAATCGATTATAATGAGTAAGTGTGGTGAGCGTGTTATCTCAAGAAATGGGCCAGTCGATTGGACGCCTCGTTCGTGCGATTTAACGCCGCTTGACTATTTTCTGTGGGGCTACGTTAAGTCATTGGTTTATGCCGACGACGTTGGAAGAGCTCAGAGCCAACATTGAACGCGAAATAGCGGCGTGGCCGAGTTGTTGAAAATTGGGTTCAACGAATCGACTGCTGCAAACGTGCCCACGGTGGCCATATGAACGAAGTCGAGCTCCATTCATAAATGTTTTGATTGTACTTCAAGCCGATAATAAAGTTTTTGAAATATCTCAAATGGTTTGCGTTTTATTTAAAAAAAAAATTTGTCAAGTCCTTATTGGAAAATCCTATATATGTTACAGATTGTCTCTATAGATACAGTCATACGCGGTTTTAAAGTTGATAGATAGGCGGTGAGTATAGATTTGTACTGTTAAGATTATTCCAGCATCTGTTTTAGGGTTAATATTTAATCAGTTGCAGAAATACTAAGTCTTAGTCCGCACTGCTAGGGATCAGGAGTTCCTACAATATGATAAGATCTTGTACGTGGTGTTTTGAAAGATGGTATCTTTGTAGTTGGAGCAGTCAAGATGGTCTTCTTTTCGAAGGATCGACTAAATGATGCTGAAGTTCTATGCTTCGTGCATAGCTTATTCCGCAAAAATGTTGGAAATGTTTTCGTGTATACTTTCTATTGCTGCTTTAAGCAGACCGTTCAATTTATCAACCTTCTTGAAAATACGTTTTGAACCTTCACGGTGATCGACCAAACTTTTTGGGCGTTTAAAATGGGGTCAGTCTATGTAATATGAGCTCATAATCGACTGCAAAAGCATTCGCCTAGCACACACCAAGAAAGGCCTAACATTTCAACGAAAACTGGTCTATTTACTTGAGAAGGGCCCCCAATCACTGCGATGGCAAGTCGACAACTTGGGTAGAGGAGACTGGATGCCATAAATAGCCCTTAAAACATAGCAAATGCGATGAGGATAAATTACGAAAGTATGGTAGTTTCTCTGGCGGAAGAGACCACTCACACAAAGAACAAGAATAGGAACGGGTACTCCGTTAAAGTTGCTTTTAATGAAATGTCTTATCCTTTCGAGGAAAATGAGAAATAGCTTTTGTGATAAAGTGGCTACAATACCCACTTAAATTCGTATGTAATTCTGACATTCAAGGAGCAAGTGCTCTGCGGCGTCATAATCACTTTCACAGCAAGCGTTGCAGAATGTATTGCTACTTATTCCTTGCACATTCAGGCGCAAAAGTCTGTAGTCTTCACTGCCGAGGGACAACAGTTAGGCGTTTGATTTCCTCTGGTTAGAAGTCTGAAAGTATTCCTTTGGTCTGCCTGAAATCTGGATGGCCATACTACTCATTCTCATAAGAGACCAAGCCGTCAATAGAAGCTCCAACAGAGTACGCAGGCAGTTCTAAAGTTAGTTCAGTTCCGAAGAAGTGTTCCTCTGATGTTTGTGTAGCAAGTTCATTTTCCGGGAGCACATTGTGACCTGGGAAGCAGTCAAGATTCATTCAATTCACCACATTCTTGATTTTGGTTTTAGAGTAATCGGTCTAAGCTAGTCCTGAGTACAGAGAAAGTTAACTTCGTCATTGTCATTGCGTCGGGAGGTAGTAGAAGGGTAGTAGAGATAGTCCGACGTGGAGCTAGGAGTTGCGCCCAGATGTGAAGTTTCAACTCAGGCCAGAGCTGTTGTAAGCTCTTGCGAGCATGCAAAGACTTTATCAAAGATAAGCTAAGTACAAGATTGTTATGATTTCTGAACCAGATTTTCTTTGGCCTTAAAGTAACCATGTATGTAGCACGACTGATAATCCAGACGCATTCCCGTGCGAAGTGAAAATTCGGGTGAAGAGCATTGGGTTTCATCCTTTTATTCAGAAGATTGTCACAAGAAAGGTAAAGAAGACACCGCTTTCATACAGAAGCCATAGAATATGAAAAATAACTTCATACCTAGGATTGAGTAAAATGGGTATGCGAAGGACTTATCCTGTCCGTCAGAGCATTTATCCTTAAAAAATATAATCTAGACATTTTTTTTCCTAATTTCAGTACAAGAAATCCCGGCTTGGCGTGCATGAGGCAGGCAGAGTAACCAATTTGAGTTGGCTAGGTATATGTACAAGTATATGAACTCTGATGACGATAAGTCAGGCTTCGTAGAAGGCTTGCAACCACTATAACTGAAGGCAGCAGTGGGATCAGCATCTGTAATGAGTCTCTTCTTTTTTTTTAATATTTGGATGATGTACGTACTCATAAATTTTGGAAACTTACAACTACAGCGCCAAAGGAGTTCATTTAAAGTGGATGATCCGGGTGAACTATCATATAAGTTGGAAACGCTAGTGTTTTTGAAATCACCAGCAAAACAGCAAACATGTACATAAGTGGAAATACCAGTTGACCTATCTGACTTTATTGTCTCTGCTCCCAAACACTGGATAACGATTGAAATCATTAAATTAAGTCGAGATGAATATATGTCGAAGTCATCAAGTAGATACAAACTTCACTGTTGACTTTCGCTCTTAAGTGTGGCATCTAGTTAGACACTTATCAAACCATTAATTTTGTACCATGATTCCCAACCAAACACACTATTTTAGACAATACTTTTCCTGCACCGCATAGTAGAGATATACTTAAGTGTGTAACGTAAACTCTAATTATCATTTCCTATCTCGAAACAATCAAAGATATTTAAACAAGCGTTAAACGTTGGAGAAAAAGTTTCCCAGAACTCATTACAAGCCAAACATAAATACAAATGTATCTCAAAGCTTGTCCTCATCATCTCCCATCTCCTAATGAAGTCTAATCACCCAAAACGATTAATGAAACCAGATCAATCCCTCTAAAAGATACACAACACTCCTCGAAATGATCAGTTAAATGTCTCGAAAAATATCCACTTCACAGCTGAAGAGTGTCAGAAAATCAACACATTGACACTGCCGCAGATACGAGTACTCGTACATATGGTATATTGCGCGCAACGTATGCAACACTCGCACCTCAACAATGCATCGATATTAAGAGACACTTTCGAGTTGTCGAGATCAAGATTCGGAATCGGAATCGGACTCGGACTCGGACTCGGATTCGGACACGAACCTGGACGTAAACCAACAGCATTGTGTTAACTGTGCACCCTCTTGATCCAGGGCATTGATTCCATTTGGACTCATTGTGGACATTTGATTGATTGACACGAAAACATAACACGTTCGATAGCACGGTACTGTATCTATAGACGCATACATACTGGTAGGTGCTATCTGCGTGGTATGTGTTGTTTTTTTTGGTTTTTTTTTTTTTGGTCATTTGAAGAGACCACTTGTCTGCGGTTGATATTTACTTAGGCGCTCTCAATCTTGCCAAAGGCTCCGAGGGGTGCAAGGGATTTCCAGACTAGCTAGGCACCAGCTGAATTGTGAATCTCATATGACCTCGAGTGTGATCGATTGATCTGTCAATGATTTTTCAGAGTGAAGTCCAAAATTATTTGAAGAGATGGATTGATTGATTGAAAAAATGATTTCTTCTGATTTAAGATGACTTTTCGAAAATATCACACTGAAGTAGGGATTTGCCGCCGCGCGATCGATTCGGTTGTTCTTTTAGCTCTTTTTCGTCGTGATGATGTATTGAGTGTATGGCAAGATTCAATGGATGGATTGGATTAGGAATACGCATGTCATCTTGTGGTTTGGATTATTTTTTTTTTCTTATTCCTCATCTCTCGTTGTCTATGAATATTCTTTGATCTGCAGCAACTTTGTGAAGAGACTTCTTGAAGTTCGATAACTGAAATTGATCAGATGTTGATCGATTAGTTTCTGGTGTTGGTTTGGTGGGAAGGTGGGAAGGTGGGAAAGTTTCACCTCGAATATCTGCACTTGATTTCTACCCAACGGCCAACGCTATGGTGTCGGTGTTATGGTTGAGTGAAGTCATAAGCTTTTTGTAAGTAGTTCTTAGAAGAGTTATTTCCAAGTATCGACAAATATACCGCAAGTTTGTTTTTATAGATATGTATGTACAATTTGTGTCCACATAAATTACATTTTTACACTTTTATGGGTAATTTACGATTTTTGAAACTGCATAGGCCGTGCCTTGCGTAAACTCTCTGAAACATCACACAACAATAAGTCATAGGATCGAATTGTAATTTTATTTTCCTAAAGAGTAGCCCAAATTGGCGTACAAAATTGTGAGCTATAAATTATCTCTAAGGGGCAGCGCTCCACAGTTCAAGGATCAAGCGACCCAAAACCAATGCATTGGCTAGAAGCCTGTCATCCAAGCTTATTGATACGAATGTAAGGCACAGAAACTGAAAGGGGCACCAAGTAGTTCCAAACGACGACATCCTCCTACAGGCATTGAAAAGAATGAAAAGTAGGTCCTCGAACACATACATAGTTGGATGAGCTTAGAATCGTTATCACGTTCAATAAATCAGCAGTTACTACCGAACGCTTTCGAGTCTTTCGTCCTTTCATGTTGTGTCCTGCACTTTTCCTTCTAATTTTTCCTGATGACAGATCTAAGCTTATTACGCTCGACTTATGCTCATTTCCTATAAGACGAACACGACATAATTTTCTTCTTGTCTCTACTAGTGCTGTGAGGTCTTAGTTCGTGAGCCAAGTATCGTAAATATAGGATAGACAATCAAGCTCCTATTTAAGCTGAACAATAAGGTCATAGGTTCTCACAGAAATCTACCCAGCTTTATCGACTGAAAGGTTCCCATTCGTATGACCTCCAGTAGTACAAGGTGGCGCAAAATTAATCATCCAATTTTGTTTTTTACTAAATAAAAGAAAATGATTTTGATTATGGAAATCTTCATTTGGACCTTTACAATTGTTTCTGTTAAGTGGAAAGGATGATATCAGCCAGTGTTGACACACATTTGTTCCTGTTTTATCGCATTTTCCATGACTTTCCGCAAGATTTCCGGTGATAACTGTTCGCATTAATGTCGAATATTCTCCTTAAGGGCTGCGATTGTCTGAGGATTGTTGGCATAAACCCGTGATTTCAAGTAGCCCAAAGAAAGAAGTCTGGGATGGTTAAATCGGGCGATCTTGCTAGCCATGCCAAATCGCCAAAACGGGGAATTACGCGACCAGGAAACGCTTCCTTCACAACATCCATTGTTTGAAAGCACATGTTCACCAAGCCCCACTCATCCAATTCCGGCAGTAGGAACTCGTTTATCATGGCCCTGTAGCGTTCTCCAGTAGAGTAACCGTATTGCCGATGGCGTCCTCTAAAAAATACGGCCCAATCACTCCTCCCAAGTGAACGCACCACACGGTGGCTTTGAGTGGATGTAATGGCTCTTCGTGCATCACACGCGGAAATGCGCCTCGTCGCTCATGATGATTTTCGACGGAAAGTTGTCTCCCTCGTGGTCGACATTCAGGATGGATTGAGTGTAGATTACAAACGGTTGGCGGTCAATAACTAACAGCACTGTAATGCACTGTGTGCGCTTTGTAAGGGAACGTCTACAGTATTTCACCAAAATTATATATAAAGACGGCCAATTGATGCCCAATTGCGTGGCATGCTGTCTGGTCGATACACCGGGGTCCACTGCGACATCTTCAACCACAGTTGCGATATTCTCAGCACAACGGCTGCTCCGGGGCTGTCCAAACCTGGTAGCATCTCGCGTTGTCCCTTACTCTTCTAGGCGAGCGGCTAAACGTAGTAGTGTTTGCCCAGTTTGGTGTCGGCCGACCATAATTTCACGCTGCACCAATGCCACTGACGAATTATTCCGCCAAAAAATCGCAACAATTATTTCGCGGCGTTCTTAAGAGTATAGCGATTCATGTCTTGTTGACGTATATTTTGTATCTCTTTACTTCAGAAACGTCAAAGTAGAATTGACATTTGCCTCCATTTGTAAAAATTATAGCGTCTCCCGATAGGGTGATGACTTTTGCGCCACCTAGTACAAAGAAACCGCACTCTCTTTGCGAGTTAGGGAGCATTTTATTGAACAAAATCGTAACTTATACAGGGTTTCAAACTCAAGCCTACCCGACTGCATACCCCGGGTTTATTCTTTATACTAAGTCCTCTGATCCGGCAAAAAAGGGTAATTTGGACGAGATGTAGATAGAAAACCGATTTGACAAAAACTGGAGAGGACGGCATAGATAAGGACTTCTGGATTATATTCCAACGCTCGATAAGATAAGGTAACGTTGCGACAGCTGTAAGTATCGAACAAACATCAAACATCGCTCTTGTGCCCAGAAAATTTTGGCATAACTTGAGGCTAGGGCAATATCCTTGTTTAAGCAAACACATTAATGCTAATCAATCCAAGGTAAAAGCGCTTACCATACCCATGCTTATATGTATTTCTAGATCTCTCGTGCTTCAAGGTTAGTCCAGGCTTATTGACAAAAGGAGTGTTTAAGAGAGTTTGAGTGTAACAGAATACATATATCCAAAGAATGGATAATTTCGCAACAAGCTTATCCGAAAGTTAATTACAAGAGCAAGGAGCAATGAAAGTCCAGATACGGGTTCAGAACATCATCATCGAGAAATCAGCATCTAACAAAACATTTTGAAAAAGTATTCAGCAGTGCAATGTACGTAGAAAATGACTTAAATATACATATGTACGAATATTTATATGCAAAGATATACAAGAAGACCCCATACACTTTGCCTTACTTCATCTTTATCCCCAACCTAGTATAGGCCCTCGTATGGAATCGTTCGGTATTCCATCAGTCACCTTGTATCCTCTACTCTTGTCACATTTGTCAATTTTAACTTGTCACAGTCATAACCAAAACGTAACTTTCCCTTAAAAAAGATGGGTCCCATATTTCCTGTCGATTCCATGTCAAGTTGCATGGAACGAGTTGAAATTTATTATTAACACGACGCTTGTAACAATGTTGTTGTTTTTTTGTTGTTGCTTTTTGGATGACATTAACCTGTCTATTGCTTTAATGAATTTATTGTCACTCATTGGAATCAATGAACAGCAGGGATGTCCATTTCATTTAACTTTTTTGTTGTTGCCTGTTTCGATCTGTTACTCTTTCATCCTTCAATCAGAGCATAAAGGACTTTAATCGAAGCAAAAACGACAGAAAAAACAGACAACAACTCACAATGCCAACAAATTAATGAATAAACAAACAGAAGCACATTGAGTCTTTTAACGGAGCTCATCGTAACACCAGCAAACAAAAAAAAAACAAACTCCCCAATCGCGGTGGGAAAAAATTAATAACTGTGCTGGTTTATTTTATTTTTTTGTGTCCACTTTTTACATCCATCTACTGTGCCCCTAAGGGCATGCCTGCATGTGTGTCTAGGCATATTCACGTATGAATGCCTCTCCTGTATCGAGGTGTGCACAAAAATTTTGATTGACTAATTGAATTACCAATTCGCCGATCAATCTGTCAATTATCCACTCTGACAGTGAGGTAAAAAAATTTGCGGGCAACCCCTAACGGAAAAGCGGGAAATAATTAAAAAAAAAAAAACCGCTAACAGCACGTCGAGTGACGGGTATACATGAAACAATAACATTGAGGCTTACAGTGTGACCCCGCAAAAAAAAACTCCAAATTAATTATTTTTTTTTTTTAACTCCGACATCGTCGTCGTCGTTTTCGAGTTCTCATTATCCAGGGGGTGCGTCATATCCAGGGTAAAGATGTGTACATGTGTGAGTTGAGCCCAATTGGGAAAATTTCGATCCACCACTCAAACTAAAGACTGTCGGGCATAATTTTTCACCAATTAATGGAGAGGAGGCACTGTAGCAAGGCCGATTGAAAGCACACAATGAAGTTGGACGTTTAAGGACATTAAGTTGTTATTTAATTAACGTTCACTGGAAAATTTGATTTTTTTTTTAATTTATTCAGTTCATTCCTACAGTTGGTATTGAAGTGTGCTTGGGGTGATCGCGGGTGTTGAGCAGACGTTCTACTGCAATCCGATGGTAATTTGCATTCCACTATTGTCGAAGGCTTTGCGTCTTTATCCATCTTGAGACAATCATAATGTAACGACCACGTTTAGTTAGCAGTGCACATGCATGTGTGACAATTCGTAGCTAATTAGCATCCTGACGCATTTAATGTGGCATTTGGCGAGGAATCCCCAAAGGAACGCCACAAATTAGTGATGGCACGTAGTTACTTCACATGTTAATCCAATTTCGTTTGCCATGGTATACTGTATACGGTATACGCTATACGGTATATGTACTATGTACGAGTGCGAAATATCTTGATGGGAATTTACGTCAACGATATGTCCACCATACGTCCAAGTTATCGATGACAGGATGAAATGCGTGTGTCTAATTAAGGGAGTCCTTAAGGATAAGTGGATTTTGGATGAGTCGTCACATGTACATACATATGTATGTATGTGTGACTGAAATGGAAATGAAGTGCTTTTTCTCCATTTTTTGCTTTAAAGAATGTCCATGTTAATTTATTTTTCGAATGGATCCCTTTTTTGGCAGAGGATAGACCAATCGACATGTGCTTCAGGAACCCTAATGTGTTTGAGAATGAACATGAATATGGTCATTCCATTGGATTTGAGGTAGCTATGCACCTCATTCGATTTTCTGTGAGTCTGCGAACTTCCTTTTTCCAAAATTCACTAAACAATTCGAAGGGAAGATAGAAAAATTCGCACCAAACAACTCACACTTCGATTGTGACATCTCACTTCAATTCAAAAACGGTGAGTGTCTGGGACTCTGAGTTAATCAGCTTTTAACAATTGGCCAGTGTCCATAATCCTCAACTTATTGAAAATTCCCATCCCGAGTAAAGTGAAATCTCAGGAAATTTTGCCATTTAATTCTCGGAACTAAGATAGATGTGACATGTGGTACTTTTATAAGGAATAGCCGCTTCAAAAGCATTTTAAGTGCACCGATAAGTCATAATATGGAAGTTTTGGCATGGAAATCCATAAAAAGGCTTTTCTGTAAGATGTGCCCAATATGAACTCACGCAAACCATCTGTGTCAAATTACAAATTATTCACATTATGCTTCAAAATTCGCGGTCCGTTACGACTATGTTACGAGCGTTAACTCCAATTTTCGAACATTATAGTGAGCATGCCTGTGAAACACCGAAACTGTTCTCAAGAGCTGGACATCTCTCAAACGTCGCTGTGACGTATTCGCAAAAGACATTGCTATACATTCGTATGTATTGACTCAGGAGCCAAAAATAACCATTACGCGCAGCGAACTTTTTCTGGTTGGGCTCTATTGAAGATGGAAGAAGATCCGGATTTTGCATAAAGACCTTGCTATGACTCCATACAAAGTCCAATTGGTTCAGGAGTTGAAGCCAACTGAGCATCCAAGGCGTTTTCGCTTCGCTAAGTGGGCCTGCGATCGACTTAGAGAAGATGCCGATTTTGCCAAAAAAATCATCTCTTCAGATGAAGCTCATTTTGATCTTGGCGGGTATGTAAACAAGCAAAATTGTCGCATTTGGGGCACAGAAAACCCGCACGCATACATTGAAAAGCCGATACACCCAAAACGAGTCACTGTTTGGTGCGGATTTTGGTCCAGAGGCATAATTGGGCCATTTTTATTCGAAAATGAGCAAGGAGCGGCCGTTACAGTTAATGGCGATCGTTATCGGGCCATGTTGAACGAATTTTTGTTCTCAAAAATTGAAGAGGAGGATATTGGCAACATTTGGTTTCAACAGGACGGCGCTACGTGCCACACAGCCGAAGCTTCACTCGATGTTTTGCGCCCTGTTTTTGAAGATCGCATTATCAGCCGCAGAGCTGATGTCGTTTGGCCACCTCGGAGCTGCGATTTGACACAGTTGGACTATTATTTGTGGGGTGCCGTAAAAGATAAGTGTTACGCCGACAAGCTAGAGACAATTGACGCTTTAAAGGACAATATTCGTGAAGCCATTGGTGAAATACAGCTGCACACAATCGATAATGTGTTTAAAAATTGGAACGATCGTGTAGGCTACTGCATGGCCAACTGAGGCAGCCAATTGAATGAAATTATTTTCCATTATTAACCGGAAGGATAAAACTAATTATCTGTCAAATCAGACATGAGCTAAGTGTTACCATTCACGAAATAAGCACTAGTTGAAAAAGAAAACGTTAGATGGCGGACCTTTTATTTGGTTGTATGGTTTTATTAATTAGCAAAACTTCCACCTTCGGTTGGAAAGCAGTCATTGTATATGAGAAAATTGACTGCTCGGTGTAGGTTTTATGCCAAAGGTGTCATTGGGCCGTAATCCTTCCGAGATGATGCCGGCGAATCGGTCACAGTCAATGGAGATCGCTTTCACTCCATGTTAACGAGCTGAGGTATGTGGTGCCACTTGCTACAGTCGACTTATTGCCAAAAATGGCCCTGTCAATTGACCGACCGCTCACGCAATTTAACTTCTTTATACTCTATTCTTCGGAATTGCCTTAAGCCTAAGGTCTAAGCCAACAAATCAGAAACTTTTGACGGCTTTGAGAAGAACATTCGACGTGAAATTGTTTGAATTTCGGTCGAAGTATGCGAAAAAGTCATTGAAAATTATATCCAGCGAATCCACGCATTCAACCGATTCCAGGGAGGATGCTTGAACGATTTCGTAACTGATGGTATCAATAATATTTCAGTCCAGAATAGAAACTTCATCCAATGATAACCCTGTATATGGAATCACCATCCCATCATACCCCAGAGGAGAACTCAGGGTTAGTCTTATTTGAATTTAGACGAACATACTATACTTAGGCATAAACGGGGCACATGTTAGTTGAGAACCTTTTCATCATTTAGCCTGGATGGCGTAAAAGTTTCCAGCGCATCAATGCCAGTGTTTATTGCTCCGTAGTGGAATACTGCCAATATGATTTGAAAGATATGACCCTACAGGTTGGAGATTTTGAAACTATAAACAGCCTCAGATATGTATGAATAATCTTACTGTTGCTGATTACAGCAAAGGAGACTAGTAAGCACTCTTCTGCTATGTAGGTTGAATGTTCGTGTTATTAACCGAAAAAATGCAACCGAATAATGAGAAAAGGCCTCAGAAAGCGGATAAAATTGGATTTAGAGAAGTGTCACGGGACATACAGGGCGAAACGAAGACAAAAAGCGGCAGCATTTACTCTCACAAATATTTATTCTATAGAGTGGAGTAACAGCGCCTGTTTGAATGCAGACTTTTCGTCAAAGGAGGATTGGGCTTTGGCAATGTGAGTGAATGCCTACACTCTCACGACCGCACATAAAGGATGCAGAGCGGTTTTGGGAACTTTAAGCTCAAATTAGCTTAAATCTAGTCCGGTGGCCTTAAGACCACTCTGCTTTCGCTAGCTAAGATTCAAAACCTTGCAATAAGACTGATAGGTGGTGCTTATACTATTCATTCAATTGACACTCTCGAAGACCGATGTGAACCCTTTTTTCTCACCGCAAAACATTTTAAAGCAAAATGCCTTAAGCACAGTCAGTGGTGTTATTGACAGCAAGCCATTAAAGAGGACGCTTCCTATGTGCTGGGTTTCATCTGGCCACCCCGGGGAGGCCCATAATTCGATGTAGAATACCGAAAAGGGAAGTCATCAAGGCAAAGACGCTGTGATCTAGGGCTGCAGCGAACGATCTAGAGTGCTTCAAGAAGAGATGAACTATGGAACCGTTTGTTAAATAGCGATTTTGACGAACATTCTGCTGCTAGGCGGAACCATTTAGACAGAAATTTCGCCCAAGTCTGGTTAACGACATCGACGAATCTTATCGATTTTCAGCCTCACTCTTTATGCTCGCACAGGATCGGCTTCTTTAACGTCGTTGTTGGCTTAGGCTTAGTAAGTACAGGAACCTCAAATACACCACCTAATGTCCAATTTCGGTATCGCTGCCAAAATCGGCGGTTAGCGTAGAATGATCTTAAATAATGATCGCTGTTCTGTAAAGGTGGTATTGACACCTTCGAGGCTTTTGATGATGTTGGACTGTGGGTCTGCTTGAGGACTGGCTACATGTCCTATGTGAGTGTCCCAATTACGCTGACATAAGGAACTTGCAGGCTATGGGCATCACTTTTAATGGTGAGACCTACAATGTCAGTGGAATTATCACTGATACCGTACGGTTCGAAAGAACAAGTAGTTTTGCAAAAGAAGTATTCAATAGAAGGCGCAGTAGGCAGCTAGGGGGAAGTTTGTAGGAATATTTTGTTGCAAGGCCGCCAGTCCTGGGCAGTGAGGTGCCTAACTGGAAGTAACCTCAAGGTTGCGAAGCTTGACCGAAAGCTATATTCTGGTATCACGGGAGGTCAGGAGCCCTCGGAACTATGGTTCTGGCCTGACCTAGGAGTTGGCCCCCTTGTGGGAGAATCGTGGTGGCTGTAGGTTTATACCCAAAATCGCGGGAGAGTAGACCGAATGGAGCTTGGACATCTCATGGCTTAGCATATGTTGTAGTTTGCTATGACCTGTGCTGGACCATGGGATTGCTATGGAACCAACTGGTCTATTCGATGTGGAGTTGCATTGCAACCGAGTGCCATGACCCACAGAATTGCGAAGGTATTAGATAGGCCTCGACCCTTCACCATAGGGGAAGTTTGTGCCTTACACACGACTTCGAATCTGGTACTGGTGGTAGTACTTGTACTACCCGAAGGGCGCTTGTCAACGCATTGTTTTGATATCTTGTGCGAAGACGCACCGTAGGCTTAAGCCTCGTCTGCGTATCTCACAGGCCAGTATCAGAGGGACATTACTCGTATCTCTTCTAATGAATTTCAGCTATTGACATAGAATGGGGATGGTTAGATTTAGTGGTAGGGGTGTGTATAATGCTGTCCACAAGGAATGAAACCCAGCAGAAACAGCAGTTGCTTCGAGGTAGTAAAGACCTTGTTTTGAACTCAAGTATTCCTTGTTATGGGAGCCTAGAAGTGTATACTGATATTGTATGTTAACTAGGAGAGTTTAGAATATCCAACAGTAATAAGCAGGCTCCTTTCAGGTTTTGTGAAAGGAGTTACTGGAAAGCGTTAGCCAAGGGCCTAGAGGGAGTTCTTATGATATAATATGCAGACCACAAACATTTTTAAAACTACCATCTGATCTAAAAGTACCCGGATCTTCCTGTTCAAACAAAGCGCGCTTGAGGTATTGTCAAAAACTTTTTCTTAGGCTGGTACGGCTCTGCCATTTGTCGGGGGTTTTTGCCAATATCAAATTTAGCTGAGCAAAGAGTTTGCCTGAAACTTTGTGTTTCTAACAAAATATCATGTTAACAGTAGCCTACGGGGACTCGACAATCATCGGAATGGCCAAAACCCAAAAAGCCACGACAGAGGCGATCCAAAATCAAGGCTTTGTTAATCGTTTTCTTTGATTTCCGTAGTGTGGTCCACTCCGAATTCTTTCCGCCAGGCCAGACAGTAAATAAGGAGTATTACGTCGTCGCAAGAGGCCAGAATTGTGGAGAAACTGGCTTCTTCACCACGACTATGCACCGGCTCACACGTGTCATTTTGTCCGCGACTATTTGATCAAAAACAACGTTCATACCGTTCCGCAAGCACCCTATTCACCTGGCATGGCCCCTTGAGACTTTTTCCTATACCCACGACTCAAGTTACCACTTCGCGGAAAGCGTTTTGAGGCGACAAAGTAGAATTCGCAGAAGTAGCTGAAGGCGATTCGAAAATCGGCCTATGAAAAGTGTTTTGAAGATTGGAGGAAGCGTTAGAATATGAGTATTGCTCGTAAGGGAGATCACTTTGAAGGGAATAAAATGAATATCGATGAATAATTCAACCGTTTTTATTATAGTAAAACTCATGGGAAAGTATTATACACATCTCCCTTCAAAATTAGGAAAGATAGTGTATTGTCAAAATCTTCTAAGATGATCCCTGAAAAATTCCGCATTTTCGAATGCTCCATAAAAGCAGTCAGTCTTTCTCTATCAATGAAGGGCTCTACTTAGATCCTTGTCCTTGCTCAGTTTTCAACACTTCAGCTTCATTTTTGGTCAGCGGTTTCCAACTACACATTTTCTACTAAGAATACTTCAAATTCATTTCCAACCGCTTGGACTTGCTGAAATTGTCAAATATCTAAAACCATCCTTCAGATGCATATGAAAGCAACTTAGAGAACTCCTAACTTCAGATCAGAACTTGATAACTAATTTCGTCAAAACCTCGAAATAATCCTCAAGTTCTTCAAAAACCTTTCCATATCTTGTTGTGTCAATGGGATGGAGTAAAAGTTCTTCACTCTTCCCATCCAATCATTGCCAGACATTTATCCATTTGCAATGACATGACATGTACAAATAGATGACATCCCAAGCATACGGTTCAATTACTGAAATTTTTTTTTTTTTTCAAATTACTTTCCGATGTCTGGTGGTTGGTCTATGGGGCGTTTCTCGTTGTACTCGTATTGTTTCATCTTTAGATCCTTGCCGACGGACATATACATATGTATGTATGTAACATACGTAAACACACAGCAAATATATTTTATCAATCAATCGAAATGACAAAGGGGAAAGTTTCGATTTTGTTTTTTGTTTTTGTCTTCCTCGGGTTTATTTTGATTTTAAAGGACAAATGAAAGGACATGTGGAAGGACAAAGAAATGTTGACATTCGGGAGAGTTCGAAATAAATTGATGGACAAACATTTGCAGATTACAGTTCTTGTTTTTATTGTTGGTCTAGATCTTAAACTAATTTAAACTGTGGCATGGGCCGAAGACGGTCATTCTCATTCTATTCAATATTCGAACTCCAATCTGTGTATGCTCCTATGCATAGTTTTCATATGTCCCGGCAAGATCTGCAATATAGAAATTCCAACAACGGGTGAGACCATATAAACCACCGTTCCCAGGGTCCTGTGAAATCATATAAACCCAATGCTAAAAAGAGAGCCAGGAATTATCGAAATCTATGTTTGGTGATTGCCTGGACCACAATCACACAAACGCGAGGAAGATGGGACGTGCAGAAAGATTACACTTTTTAAGCGAATTTACTTCCTGGGCATCTACCATTTCTTGGTTACACAATAGTTTAGCAAGACAATGCCAGTCCTAGTCCTGGGGTTGTATTTGCTTATTACTGGCCCTAGGATACAGTGTCATTTTGATTAGTCAAAGAGTGATGAACGTAGGTACTTCACCACTAAGTACGCAAAATGGCAGTTATTTTAAGTGACACTGTTAAAGTAATATTTGTAGGTGACTTCTGCAACACGGCAGCATTTTCGCTGTGGGAGATTTTCTTATATGTGCAATGGCCAGGCCTCGCCCCGGGGGAACCGCCTTCATGATCACGGTAACCCCTACGCCAGGGCTAGCATTTAAGCATTTTTTGTTAGAATGTAAGAGTTAGTGTTAAGAAAATAAAATGCATTAAAACTGACTGAACTGAGATTTTCTTATATCTCTTCCTCGAGAAGTCAGGAGGCATTGAACTGTCGATAACCTGGAGAGTCATGCCCTCTGCAGTTGCGTTCATATGAAACCCATCTGCAGAACTCTCCTCTAAGCCTTGAATGGCAAGTCTATCGGCGATTTCATTTACCGTGATCCTATTGTGAATTTAGCCTTCCGACTGCACCCAGTGAAGCCATTCTTGAACTAGCTTGGAAGTCGTCAGTGCAAGTGGCTTGAACAAGGCTATTGGCTGTCGCTACAGCAGATACAGATGCTTCGCCCCTCTACCGATTCTCTAGAATATATGAGTACTTCGTTGCCATTAGGATTGCGTATATTTCTGCTTGGAAGACAGACGCAAGTTTTCATAACGAGAAGTGAAATCTAAGGTTGCTGTCCTCCAGAAAGACAACAGCGCCGCATAATAAATCAGTTTTGCAACCATCCGTGAAGACCCAACTATATTCCTTTACTGGCTACGATTCTGTCCGAAACCAGTCTTGGGAATAAGGAAAGTCGATTTCGTATTTTTCCGCAGCAGGAGTTCTGGTGTCATTGCATCAGATGGCATGTCCATAAGACCAAAGTCATAAGACTATAACAAAGGCTACTTCTTTTTAAACGGAAGTTGGCTGTGAAAGTGCAGCCCATGATATGCATATCAAGTGGAGGGAGTTTAATCAATATGCCTGATAGGGAGACAGACCGTTCCTTAGACTAGTAAAAGCAGCAATAACCAGTTTTCGCTAGCGCTTAATCCACCAGACAGCCGATGCACAGGATATAATTGGCCTTATCATAGCCGTATACTCGTATATGCAAAGGATCCTTCTCGGAAACAGGCCCCATGTATTGCCGATACCTCTTTGACACTATCAGAAGGCCGACAGCGAATTAGAGACTTTCGACGAAATGTGTTTAGTCCATAGAAGTGCATTATTCAAGATGAACATGCCTTCAAGCACTAGATGAATCAGATCAATCAGTTTCGTCCTTCTCGTAAAGAAAACAATCTCAGTTTTGAGCGGATTGACTGAAAGCCTATTTCTAGTGTACCAATCGTCGATCATATCAAGGGCTGTCTGCAATTTACTGCAAACAATAACTAGGCACGATCCAACAGACAGTACACCTTATGCGTAGACGTCAGAATTATTGAGAGTGTTTAGTAGTGAGTTGATCAGCATGCGCCATAGCAGTGAAGACAGAACTCTGCCGTGTGGGTAGCCCTTGTTTACCCCTATAATCACCAGGATCCGTAATCAGTGTCTTATTCACCAGCATTACTTTGATCCACAAAACTGGTTATTCATCTACACCGCGGTGTCTAGCCGAGTTATACATGCAGACAAAAGTTGCATCGTCGGAGGCACCCTTAATGTCGATTAAAATCCCCAGCGCCTATCCTTCTTGTCAAGTACGCCTTCAATTCTGCCTACCAGATTTTGAAGCGCACTCACGCAAGATCTTACGCTTTGGTAGGCGTGTTGCATTGCAAAGCAGTTTTGCTCACATGAATCTCGACGATTCTCTCCGTGCTCTTCCACATGAAGGAGTCACACTTATACGAGTAGGTCTGAAGTTCTCAGCGAGTATGTCATCATTTCCGATCTTCGGTATAATGGCTACTCTCACTGTTCGTCACGATAGCAGTATATATGCCAGTTCCAGGCTAATAGTGGAGATCCTCGTACCATTTTGCAACATAACATAAGTATCTGCCATCGGTGCCAGACAACTTGAAGCCAACAAAGGAAGCAAAAACATGTTTACCGCGTGTTGTGTTATGCCTGATAAGTGAGCCTCAAGCATGACACGGAGAGTCCCTGCGTTCGACGTAGTATAAGTTCCATCCGATTTTCTGAGTGATTACAGCTTGGTACCGGCATTAAAGTTTCCGTGTAAGGCATCTAGACTAGTGCATTCATAAACTTTCACTTTTCCCATTTTACTATATTGGAGTCTCATTAGATGTTGATATGCGCCTCAGGATAATCTTAGATGGTTAGGTTCAGTCGTCTTTTATGAAAAGTCATTGCGGCAAGGTGTTTTCAACCAAAATTTCATCTCCTGAATATTTTTAGGCAAACACAAAACCAAAACCAAGGACATCTACTTTCACAAAAAGACCGATTCAACGACAATGTTTTGATAGCAGCTGTTATCTTGCAACAAAAGAGCACATATGTACGAGTATCATACCCAGACTGTAACATCATCTTAGTAAGTAAGTTGGGCCAGGTAGATCATACCTTCCATTCGAGCAGAGTTGCTTCACAGGACCTAATTCAGCAAAGCTCTTTGTGTTCGTTGTAGCAAGTCCAGTCATGCAATATCAAGCTTATTCATGGCTTCCTACAGCATAACATTTTTGAAACATAGAAATCGATTTCGATGCGGATTTATTTTTATTCTATAATTAAAAGCCACCCGCGGGGTAAGGATTTTATTGAAGGGTCTCAAGTGCAGTATCTGTTCAATGACATGTACTACTGAATACATGTCGCTACTATCACATGTCCAACTATTCTGGCTCCGGCTATGGTTACATTGGATAGTGGCTTTGACGAATGTCTCAAAAGAAACTAGTGTGGGATCATTGACGTACATACACGCTGTTACCTGCAACACATCATGAACACATAACAGGTGTTCATTGCTCTGACGTACTTGCTGCTAAATGTTGCTTTAGAATACGCACGCTGATTTGAAATTTCTCAGGGTGCACACTTTTTACGCTGCAAGGTTGCCAGGAGTTTCAAATTGATAAAATTAGAGGTAGCTCAGCCCCAATAAAAGGGCCTCTGTTACACCTTTGATATGAGTGTTTGGAACAAGGCACCTACGCATATCAGAACTTTTTTTTGTGGCAAATTTTATTCGTTCCTCGGTCATGGTTATGATTGAGACATTGCAGGACTCGAAATGACATTGCAAAGAGGACTCGACTAGCATTTTGTTGTGAAATTCATCTTCTTGTCATAGATGTCTGGTCTATCAAGCTTCGGCTCAGCTTCACATTTCTAGTAGGCCTAGTTACTCCTACGCTGCAAGCACCCTTTCCACAAACCTTTATTCGGATCAGTTAACAAACAAAACATCACGTCCACATTGTTTTTTTGCTGTTACCGTCGGTTTTTGTTGCTTCCGTTCTTTACTATCCCATTTGTTATCCCAGCCTCATAGTGCTTCAGAATTTTTTTTGACGAAGATTGACTGACATTTCAAGGGCCTGACATTGACAAGTTCATTGTGGCCGTGCTTCGTTTGTTCACGTGAGTGTGTGTGAGAGAAAGAGTGTGTATTACACACATCATAATGACGCCCGCACAATCTAACCAGTTAACATTACCACAACGACAATCACATATTCGTACACCACATCATATTCATAATGTAATTGCCGATGACATACTCGTGCATACATATACGAGTACATACATACTACTCGTAGTACAAAGGACACGAGAAAAACAGGAATAAATAAAAGTGAAAAAAATTAACCCAACGAACAGGAAAACCGAAATGAAAACGTCCGTAACCTCACAAAACCCCTACACATATGTACATACACACATACATATATCCGTACATATACATCAAACTGACATTGCATTTGACTGTGACTGACATCTCTCTGGAATCGATTATCCTGTCAACTTTCGCCCCATTACCCTTTTCTGTGAATCCTTCAGCTCACACTTCGCCTCCTTATTTTCACTTCTTCCGTGTGGACATGTGATCACGAGCTGGTGCTGGTGGTGGTCTTCGTCAGCAGCGGCCTGATGGGTGGCGGCAAACGTAGCGTAATTGAATTTGTCCACTGTCAGGATAATGACCGAAAAAAAAAATATCCAAATAATTTGGCAAGAAAAAAGAAAGAAAAAAATAGAGTCCACCAAACACACGCAGGAATCCATACCTGGGCACATGTGTCATTTGGCGTCATTTATGGGGCAAGCGATATCCTCTCTTCCTTCAATGTCAGGGGTTGAATAGAAATTATAATTTAGACATGAGCATGTCATGTGCACTACCTGGCAGAGAGAGGGTGGACATTTTTTGTTGTTGTTGCTGTTGTTTGTTGCCAAAGAGGACCAAGGACTCCACTAAAAGGATCCTCGTATTCATGGTAATGATTGACAGACTGATTGTGCACCCATGAAGGTTGATGCTGGGGAGGATGCTTGGATGGCTCTTATGTCAATGAATCGCACATCAACAGAGTGAGAAGTATAAGTGGAATTATCCTCCATTTCCTTTCCAAGGACTATGATGCTGGTGGTGGTTGTCTTTTTCTTTCCAGTTTTTTTTTTTTTTTTTCGTCCTTTCACTCAAGTTTGTCGTCGTGATTCTGAATTCTGAAGGAGAGCTACATCACGTTTTCCTGTTGACAAAACCAGAGATACTTCTTGTTTGCCCGACACTGTTCATCAACATATTAACCGTCTTCCAGGACTTGAGGGTGTCCTTCTAAATATCCCTCTATATAGTGTGTGTACTTTATTTTTGGGTACTGTGCTCTCAATTATGCCAAAGGACAAAGGAACTTACCTCTGATGTTGACGACGAAGACGATGAAGGCGACTGCGATGACGACGTCGAAAAACGAAGACAACAACGAGAACATGCCGATGCTGATGCTGATGCTGATGACGACGTCGTCATTCAGTGCGAAGCACCTTTACTTGTACTTCTAGACCAGCAAGCAAAAACACCTTACTCGAGGAAGCCATTGAGTTTGGTTTTTGGGGTAAAGATTTCCATTCCATTCCATGACTTGTCTTGCCTGTCAGTCATTCATTCCAGCACGCACAATGCGGGATGTCCTTTATATGAGCTTGAACGAACAGGCGGCACAAAGCAAGACCGACAACGACAGCAACGGCAATGGCGACAACGACGACGGTTGTGGTCTTTATGTTGATTTCGTCCTTTTTTCTTTTTGGTTATACTGTTTGCGTATGCAATGTGTGTGCTTCGGTGTATGCGAAAGGTCCTTGTACAACAAGAGTGAATGTCAACTTTTGATGACATTGTCAACTCAGTTGTCATATACACTTCACCGACAGACGAAAGATGAGACAAGTGACAGGGTATTGTTTGTGTTTTGTCTGGGATTTTTGGTGCTGTGGGTCATGTGCGTAAAATGTGTAAAGTTTGAGCGGGGCTGATGGGATTTGTGTGCTTAAAAAAATCAGATCAGATTCTTGATTTACCATTTTTTTTTTTACTTAACTGCATGCTGTGAAATGGAAAGTCGTAGAGACTTGAATAGAATATGAGGTCATCGGGACAGTGCTGGGGTCTCTTTAAAGGATGGGCACGGACATTGGCTGCTTATGGCAACTCTCTGGAGATCAATGACCGTTCTGAATAATTTAGAGGCTGTGGCAGGTCAAGTTTGCTGTTTAAACTCAATCATGGTTAGGAAAATTGTCACTTTTTAACTGAGATTCCCCATTTCTCCAATATTCTCACCTTCACTGATGGTTAAAGCGGAGACGGTACCAAATAACAATGTGAAGATATCCTTTTTTCAACAGCAGTTCTCCTTTGTATGTTTTTAGTAGAAATTTATTGTTTCGGTGAGCCCTTCGCCTGAACAGAACATCTGTCATCAGATGAACCGGCAAAGACGAAAAGCAGAAGCATACTCGGATGTCACAATAGATTAATGGCCAATGAAGCAAACCCTATGCTGTCTGCTAGAAAATTCACTCATAACTGGCAGTTGGTTAACCAATAATAGGAATATTGATTCAATTTTCAGGTTCACTACGTGCAATGATATCAGCGTGGAGATGAAATGGAAGAAGTACATATATCCATAGATACGGTGGTGATGTATAGATCAGAATCAAAGCGACCTAGGAGTCTTTAAAGTTTAGTAAACGTCGATCAACCTTCATCAACAATTATTGAAATGGACCTTAACTACGTTCAGATGTGTGACAACGAGACATGGCTTGGCTTTCGCAACTAAACATTCATCGACGAAGAATTTATAGATTTCTGGGACTTTACACTACACCATGCAGGAGAAGATTAATTCAAGCTCTCCCTGAATCTTACTTTATGACCACATCGTAGCACAAATAAACATGTGGTAAAATTCTTCAAATTTGAAGCCAAAGCCATCAGTTTTTCAACTATGTGACGTCCGGCAATATCATATCCGGACAGTCAGCCGAAACAAAGGTGCATCATATTCTTCGAGGGTGACATCAATGAGCAAACTGTGCTGCTCTGCCGATACCGACCAGTCTGTAGGCCTGGTCTAGTCTTTATTAAAGGAAATACCACTTCCTACAATTATTAGTAAAACCGTGTTAGATACGATCTCAAAGAGGGCTGCATTAAGCAGCCACTCATTCTAAGATCAACACTCATACGCAGGTACCCTGTTCTTTGACTGTCGCAAGAAAAACTACAAGAAAGAGAGCACAGCGAACTTGCCCATTGAGTATTCGAGGCTCGAATCGTACTTATTTTCTTTGTCATTTTTGCAAATAAAAGAATTTTTAGTAAGACTCGTTTTCTCTGAGGAAAACCTCTGCAGTAGACTACGTCATCAGGTTACTTAGCAGTTCCCTCGCATCTTCTTAAGGTAGAAATCATCAACACGGTGTTCGACAATACGTCCCATGCACTCTACTTTGGAAGAAAACCCGTGAACTCCTATAACTAATGAGTTCCAAATGCAGTCTTGTGTCCAGGCCGAATGCATTTCCTCCGACATTTCGTGATTTTCCCTACTCGTTTTAGGCTTCAATATCAACATCGTCGATTTGAGCAACCGGTTCTGTTTAACCAACGACGTGCAGTTGAGTTTTAAAGTAGGGGGGCTAACATCGTGCCTTGTGGCACACCGCCAGTAACGTCGTACGCTTTAGGTCTAGTTATAATTTTACGGAGATAGTCCGGTATTTCCATCCAATAAAGAGGAGTCAAATATGTATGACATATTCCCAATTCGCAGAATTAACGTTCTCCGAGTCCAGGGCTATAATGGCGCAGTATTTCCTGCTGCCTATTGGTATTCCGATAGATCTCATGCTGTCTTAATTGCTGGCAAGAGTTTATTGCCAATAATGCCCTCAAGACGGTCGGAGACCATTGTATAGCTTTCAGATTGTAGTTGCAGCATGATCTGTCCAGTTAAGAGTATCGTTGAAAACAATACCCAGATTTAGAGATTTCGTGATGACTGCCCTAATTTATTGGTGGAAATGTGGTAGTAACTAGTGACTGCTAGTGTTTGAGGGTCCACTGCCCACTGATCTCTAGATCTTCGTTTATCATTTCAATGGCAATACTAAGCATATCCAGCGGGCAGCACAAGTATAATTGGACGTCTTCAGCGAACATTGGGGCAGTACAATGTTTAACAAGTTGTGGGAGTTCGTTCACATAAAGTGAAAATAGTATGGGCCCAAGAATCGAACCCTGTGGAACTCCCGTGCTAACTCCAAGAAACGAAGACATTTGGCTTCCTACTGTCACACATTGCTGACGGCCCGTGTGGTATGAATGCAACTGTTTGAACTCCAAATTCATACCGCAGCGTCTTACCGAGGAGAAGGTGGTACACCGTATCGACTGCTTTCGAGAAATCCAACAACGTTAAGAACGAAGGACAGTTAATATCCAGGCCATTGCGGATGTCGTCGACATCAAGCTAGAATGCAGTTTTACAACTCCTTTTTACGCGAAAACCGGATTGGGCGGAATTTAAGAGGTTGTTGTCGCTTAGGTGCGCTTGCATTTGCTTTAGTTTTCTCGAATACTCGAATATACTCTTATCGGTAATTATCGGTAATATCGTAGCCATTTTCCACGGAAGGGCTTATTCACAAGTGGTAAGTACGTGATTAAAAATATGTGTTATGTATTTGAGTGTGAAAGGAAGCAGGAGCTTTGAAAATTTAGGATTAGGATTTATAATCGATAATCGCTAGACTGATACGTAAACTGTGCGGAGTCTTAATATTGAGTTGGCGGCTCAGAGACCGACACAAACTGCGAATTCAGAGCATTACAGTCTACATCGTCAATTGCACCTGAACGCTGTCTCCCATTCCCTAGTTTGCGCAGTTTTTGCCGTAGAACTTTCCCTGGCTGGGTTTCAGGGTAGGGGAAATGTTCATAGTGGCGCCGCTTTGCAGCCCTTATACGAAGAACAAATATGTTGCGAAGGGACCGATTAGTGTCGTAAAGCACGGGGAGTTTGTATCGTTTCCAACGACCGTATGCAGTATTACGATTATGAACCAGATCTGGCAAATCTCTATTAAGTCAACAGGGGCCCTATGTCGTAACGGGACATGCTGATCAAAGAGTGTTTTGATATTTTGCTCCATAAATGATATTTGCTGATTAACTGATGCCATTAGATACGAGTATGGTCCCACCGAATTTGAAAAAACAGGAAATTACTTGAAGTAATAAGAATTTTTCATATATGGTATTCGTATTTTCATTAAAAAACTAAAGTGGACTTTAGTAAGTACCGTCGGTCTTACCCCGTACCCCGACAGTCTTAAGCAAACAAATAAGAAGATAAGACCAAGGATCGTTTGGGTCCCTTTTTCCAATACCATTAGCCGTTGGCCCTTCCATGGCCCGGAAAACATCCTATTGAAGACACGTGTTAAACACTTCGGCAAAGAAGTCGTGTTTTAATTGCTATCCTTAAAGCTGCATTTGGAATACCATCCGGTCACGGTGGTTTTTAGTCGCACACCTTTTCACTCGCTTTGAAAAATTGTGCGCGTTTAGTCAAAGGTATGGGAGTAATCTCGTGATGAATTTGACCAGCTATTTATCGCAACAGTTCCTTGCATTTTGGCGATAGCATGTCGGGCCTTTCAGCCTCATTGATTCAATTTGATAAGCTTCACCCAAATCATCGTGATCACAAAGATCTCTAAAGCAAAAGAGCTTGCTACTCTTAATTGCTTTTTTTAGTCGAGCTCTTGTTATATGCATTCCGTGTGCATCTCACTTGCTGGCCATCGTTCCTCGTGTCCGGGAACACTGGTAAGTTCTTCTTCTTCGGTGGCATACTGAACGCGATTTCAGAGGTCCACCTGTGTACAGGAAGCCGGTATTTTCCTTTTAGCAGCTTAGACATTGGGTTACAAAATATCCTGGAGTTCTGGGTTCAGTTATCACCTCACTACCGATGAAACTAACAAGATCTTCATTTAGGGTATTGATGTTTGATTTAGACCGTTTGAGTGTTGTGCGGTTAATGCGGATTAATGAACCGATGCCGGCGGTAAATATTGTACAACATTATGATCGCTATGAGTGTATTAATATCTTCCAGCAGCCCGTCGCTTGCAATAGAGGTAGATAGAACTGGCCTTGCTAAAGGTGTTTGTAGTTCAATGTTAGCCAAACCTCTGCGACTTGTAAATCCAGTGCCTCATTCTAAGTTCCATGCATTAAAATCGCCTGCGATTATGAAGGGATATTTGCCAATAGTGTCGGCAACAAGTATATTCAAGATCATTTCGAAGCTTCCGATAGTAGCGCTAGGTGTATATAAGACCTATACATGTACGTAAATACTGCTTATCTTAGCCCGTAAAAAGTAATCCTCAGTTTGCTCGGAGTATTCCCGAATGGAACCGCTTCCGCAAAGTCAAAACGCTGACTTATTAGTGAGCATTTTCCAGTAAGATTTCTGTATTGCTCGCAAAGAATCGCTATGTCAATTCTGAACATGTTGAACCACCTCCCAATTGCTGAGATTTAATTGAAGGATATTCACCACATGTTTCTTGATACAGTTTTGAACGCATTTTTATATTCTGGACATTTGCTACCGGTTATGAGTTTAGATTCGATTTTTTTGGCATTGCAGAGTAAGGGCCATGGTGGCTCTGTGTTCCTGCAAAGTCTCTTTTCTTACCCAGACTCTTCCCATTTTGCAGCTCTTCCTTACCTACCAAGAAAACTACCACACCAACGTTAATCCAAAAACTCACGTTGTTACAAATTGCACTTCAAAAACATAGAACATCTCTCTAATCCCTCTTTGGCCAAATTTACCAAGTAACGCACTCCACTCAATCCCTTCAGTTGCACTCACAAATCCACAATACAAAGCATAAAACCATCAATCTCATTACGTTTTGATTGACGTTCCTCCCGATCTTGTCAAATTTGAAGAGGCACACAGAGCCGAAACACACAACAAATCAGCTCGCCTTTGTTGATGCTCAGACCTGCCTGTCAAAACATCAATTGTGGGGCACGCATTCTGCTGTATTGCAGCTGCTTGGTTTGGTATCCGTCGTATGCCCAACTCTTTGAACAGCACATACCAAACGAATTCGAATTCGATCTTGTCAGCTCTGGAGTGGGTACTTATCATTTGATGATCTGATCTGTTGTTGATCTTATCATTTCCATCCTCTACGGATCACAAGCGGAACCCTTCTGCGTTATATTCGTATGCGCGCAAAGCGCAATGTCAACAACAGCCAAGTCGCAGAAGCATGAGCCTTTATGTCCATATGCTCAGGTAGGGTACCAGGATCACACAGATCACAAACAGCGATCTACTAACAGCGATGCTGTCGAGAACAATGTCCGAACAATTTGAGATTGATTGAGATTTCAATGGGCAGTTGAAGTGGTATCTGTCAGTTGTATGTCATGAATGAACAGCCTCGAATTCAAATGGGAGTGCGTTTCGTTTGTTGGATTTTTAACGTTAACCTCTTGGCGGGATTTGAAGGAGATTTTGCAAGTTGTTGCGAAAAAAGGGAGAATTTCTTCAGCTGCGATATATGAGGTGCACAGGGCGCCTGCCTTTTGCAAAATGAGTTTAAAATGCGATGAGATAATCGGTTTGATCTCTAAAATGACGGAAGATAGATTGACGGTAAGGAGCAGATGGTTAGGGATTAGTTTTGTGACTATTGATTTAATAGGACGGAATATAAAATAGGATGTCGATGATATGCGATTGTAATAAACGTCTTATTGTTGAAGTGTCATTCGCATTAAGGAGAATCGAACATTTGATTTTTTATCTTTAATTCATTCCTTGTTGTCAGATTTTTAATCAAAATGTCTGCAATGATTGGTGCATATACAAATGTATCATAGGACCAGCCTCTGCAAATATTCATCATGATTTCATTTAAATAGGGGTCAAGACCTACGGCACTGATCCAAAGGACTTTAGGCTAATTTTTCTATTATCCTTTCCTCTGAAAACATTGGAGAGGGTAATATATACTCATAGTCGCTCAAAAACTCAAGAACTACCAGTACTAAACTATAATTGTATTGTAATATGCGCACTGCACGAAAACCGGTAAAAACCACTCTTCATTCTGTGGTGAGTACAATAACATTAACATTAACATTAACAATAACAGAAAAATTGGTTAGTACAAAGTACTAAAGTAACACAAAAGTTAACCAGCTAATCCGTGATTCAAATTGGGATAACGTTATGAATGAAATTTATTTATTTTTTTTTTTCCCCGGCGAGGGCAGGTAAAAATCTTCCATCAGACACTATGAGGATCAGAAGCGCGTGCTCATAGTAGTGTGAGATTCTTACTCACTAAAAACACCTCCCTTCGTTGTTAATTTTAATACCGCAACTAAGTAGAACTTATCAAGCAGTTTTTATTTCATAAGTTAATCACGATTAGTAGGACACTTTCCAACGGTTTAGTTCGTTGAAGACGGCGTAGTATGTTTCGTTCGTCCAAGATTTCTAGGACTGTATTGTTGATATGGCCGCTTAAACGGACTTTATGTTTTCGTACGCAGTTCCTGACTTCATCTTCCACGAAAGGAACTCCGAGGTCTCGATGCAGGTCATTATTTCTTATAAACCATGGGGCACGCACAAATTGTCGTAGCACTTTATTTTCAAAAGTTTGTATTATATTTATATTTGATTTCTTAGTACAACCCCAGAGTTGTATACCATAGGTCCACACCGGCTTTAGCACTTGCTTATAAAGAAGCAGCTTGTTTTCTAAGCTTAGCTTGGAATATTTACCAAGTAGCCAGTACATTTCTTTGTATTTGGCCTCTAGTTCTTTTCGTTTCTTTTTAACATGCGTTTTCCATTTAAGCTTCGCGTCAAGTGTCATTCCCAAATACTTAGCTTCGTTTGCAAAGGGGATGCATACCGAGTTTATAGAAATGGTCAAGTGATTTATCTTTCTGTAGGTGAAGTCAACATGTACAGATTTTGTCTCATTAAGGGTAATTCGCCAGATCTTTGTCCACTCGTAGACTTTATTTAAAGCAGTCTGAAGTTTCGCCGTTGAGTCTTCTATTGATTCTCCAACCGCTAAGATAGCGGTGTCGTCAGCAAAAGTAGCGAGAACAGTATCCTCGAAGTGTGGTATATCTCTTGTATATAAAAGGTACAAAAGTGGGCCCAGTACACTTTCCTGCGGTACTCCGGCTAGGATATCTTTAAATTTCGAAACATCATTTCCGTATCGAACGCGAAAAATTCTATTTTCAAAATAGCTTGTCAATATATTATAAAGCTTTAATGGCAAAATTCGTCGCAGTTTGAACTTCAAACCTTCATGCCATACTTTGTCAAAAGCTTGTGAGACGTCAAGAAATACGCTCGAACAAATCTTTTTTTCTTCCAGGGATTTTTCAATTACATCAGTAATTCTATGCACCTGATCAATTGTTGAATGCTTAGTCCGAAATCCAAATTGATGGTTGGGAATAAGATTTTGGCTTTCGATAATTGGGAGAAGACGTTTTAGCAAAATCCTCTCAAAGATTTTCGACAAGATCGGTAGAAGAGAAATGGGTCTGTATGATTTTTTATCGTTTGGAGGTTTTCCTGGTTTTAGTACCATAATGACTTCAGCAACTTTCCACTGACTTGGCACGTATTCAAGCCTCAGAGCCGCGTTAATAATGTGTAAGAGCTTTATAAGTGCTTTTTGAGGTAGCATTTTCAGAACTTCTCCGGTAATAAGGTCATACCCCGGGGCCTTCTTTGTTTTAATTTCAGCAAGAGTTGCATTTGTCATTACAAAATTACTATATGCTATTTCTAAAGAACTGGTGCCGGGTACCAGTGTTGGGCCGTCGGAGGGCTTGAAAATTTCTTCAAGATAGTCGGCAAAAACCTCCGCTTTTTCCTTATCCCCCTTAGCCCATTCGTTATTGCCGACCTTGATTGGTGGCGCAGGGATTTTGGGCCTTTTTAAACATTTTAAAGCTTTCCAAAGCGAGTAATTTGTTTCTTTTCCTGTCGTCAGGTTTTGAACATATGTATTTACTTCGGAATTTCTGTAACTTTTAAGAGTCTCCTTGAGCAGATTACAGAGCCTGTGTAAGCGTGTTTTATCCTGCGGCGCTCGAGTTGTTTGCCATCTTTTGCGAGCTTTTCTTTTTTCTCTTATCATATCTTTTACCTCAGGCGGGTAGTTTAAGTTACGTTTAGCCGTGTTTTTTCGTTGACAAGGTGTATTGTTCCACGCAGCACATTGGACTATTTCAACGAAAGAATCCACTTCGATTTCGAGTTCAAGTGCTGCTTTAACGTCTAGTTCTAGGTTATTATTAATCTCATTTCTGAATCCTTCCCAATTAGTATTTCGTCCAGTTAGTCTTAATGGTCCTTGTTTTTTAATAAACGTGTCGTTCATTGTCAGTATGACTGGAGAATGATCGGAGGAAAGATCGAAGCTTTCATCAACGTTTATATCCGAGTTACGAATTCCTTTAACAACGAAGAAATCGACAAGATCGGGTATTTTCGTTGTATCTGTTGGCCAATAAGTCGGCTTGCCCGTTGAATAGAAGTCACAATTGTGTTCCATACATGCTTTATAGAGTATTTTACCCTTTTGGGAGACACATCTTGATCCCCAAAAAGTGTGTTTGGCATTGAAATCACCGCCAATCATAAAAGCCGATCCAAGAGAATTGAATATATTTTTAAATATATGTTTTGAAGGCGTAAATCGTGGAGGACAGTAGATGGCTGAAATAGTAAAGGAGTTCCGTACCAATTTTACGCGCACCGCAATTAGTTGTACAGACTCGAGCTCTACTTTTATATCTTCGTTGTGCTCAAGAGACTCTTTAATGTATACAGAGGATCCGCCTCTCGCGTTTCCCGAAGGGTGATACGCCTAGTAATCTTTAAAACCTCTAATTTTTGCAGATGACTAACTCAAGTTCATAAAGTTTTTCTAAGATTCTTTTTGCATTCCGGGTGAGTACGTTTAATTTTTCCCTTTTCATTTTTTAGGCGAAGGACGTTTTTTATTGAACCTATTTTCAAACTTCTTTAGCTTATCTAAAATAAGTTCATTGATTTTGTTTTGCTGCTCAAGCTGCGCGAGAATAACGGAAAATACTTGGGAAGCAGGATCTCCGGAATCTTTTGCCTTTAGCTTGGTAGCTTCAGCGTATGTAAGTTTTTCCGATGCTTTCTTTTCAACACTGGAATCAATCACTTTCGCCTTGGCGTTTTTAACGATATTTTGAGCAGATCCCGATGTTTTTTCTTTAGTTTTGGGATTCTCTTTTTGTGGCTTAAACAACTTGTCACGTCTATTTTGCAACTCCTTTGCTACTTCACAGCCACGGAAATTTGCTACGTGTTTACCCCTGCAGTTAACACAAGTCGGAGGGGTTTGTTTGCTTACGTTGCATTCTTTGGACAGGTGTTTACCTGCGCATTTTACGCACCGAGGCTCTTTTTGGCAGTAAGCTTGCGTATGGTTAAATTCCTGGCATCGCTTACACTGCGGGATCAGTTTCGAGTTTTTGCGTCGAGGCTCAATTTTAACAATAATGTTGAGGATTGACTTAATATCGTATATTTTTTGGGTATTTTCAGTGTTCTCAAAGGTTAGCATAAGGAGGGGAAGGCTACGTTTAACTGTCATATCCTTTCCTTCAATTTTTTGTTTCTCTCGCTTTTCGATGTTGACGACATCAATGATTTTAAAACCCTTGTTTTTTAAATCACTTACGATATCTTCTTTTGGGCAAGACGGATGCAGTCCTCTGGCGACGACACGAATAGGTCTTTCGCACTTGTTCTCGTATGTGAACCATTGGATTTTTTCGACGCTTAACTTGCGAGAAAGAATGCGATAGTTGTCAGCGTCCTTGATGTTGACTTTCCATACATTATTATTGCGCGATGTTACTATATAGTCCGATCTCGACAGGGTCATCAATATGTTTTGGAGTTTCTTGTAATCTGAAACTCCAGTGACATTGATTGGCGGGGGTGTTCGTTGTTTTTCCGCTTTGATTTTTTCAGGACTCATGTTATTGTTGCCATTTTTCTTCGATTCATCTCCCTTTGCTTCACGTTGAGAGACGATTTTGGGAGAAGACGCAGCTTTACGCTTTTTTCCGGGACGTTTTTGCAAGATCCAGTCGGTTTCTCGACTTAGCTCTTCTTCATCTGTTTCGTAGATATTTTTAACAGATTCAATAGACATAACGTCGCTGTTTGACTTTTCCTTGGTTTTCAGTTTTTCCAGGTCTTTTTTAAGATCTTCGCATATCGCTTCCATTTTGGTTAGCCTAGTACGAAGTTCGGTATTTTCGTCTTTCAGACTATTTATTTTCGCTGAAGTCCATTCTTCGCAAGACGACGTTTTTGGTGTCGTTGGACTTCTTTTGTTATTTTCTTGTTTTGGAGATCTAGGTGGTGGAGATCTCGAAACCCGTGAACTTTTTCCGAACGGGTTGATAAGATGCAATAATTGGCTCGCCCCAGAATCCATCGAGCCGACCTCCGTAGAGGGTGGATTTTCCAGCATAGCTGGTCTGCCACCTGGGGTAATAATTCCATTTGTTTTACTCATTGCATAATTAGTATACACTTCGCGCTCGGTATACGGAGGGTGCATTTTAGTCGCCTCTTACGACAGGCATGCATACCTCGGGTATATTCTAACCCCTACCCGAAGGGGTAATGAATGAAAATGATGCTGAAAACTTTTACAACTTGTTTGTAGCAAAATTTGAAGGTATTTATAGAAAATCAACCAACATGAAAACAACAACGAGAAAAAGAAAAAACAGCACCTGGATGACAGCCAATCTTATCGAAAAAATGCAAAAGAAGGGATGAACTATACCGTAGACGGAAAGACAACAGGATAAACAAAGCTTATGAAGTTAAATATAAAAATTTTAGAAACAAATTAAACAAAGAAATATCAATGCAAAAATCAAGCTATTTTAAAAACCAGTTCATTCAATTTAAAAAGGATCCCAGAAAAACATGGGGATTGATAAATGCTATCCTGGGACGAAACAAATTAAACATTGATGAGACATTGAATAAAAACTTTGATACAGAGCCGCATGAATTATCTAACAAATTTTCAAATTATTTTGCATCGAAAACTACAAACATCATACATCATTGTGATGCGACAACATCCCGACACCGGAACAGAACCCTTGATAAGACTATATTTGTGAAGCCAACCAACATTCAAGAGGTTCATAGCATTATCAGTTTGCTGGGGAAAGATAAATCTCCGGGAATTGATGGAATTCGAGCCGCTGATATTCGAAGACACGCCGATATATTCGCACCCATTATATGCAAATTCATAAACATCAGCCTTGCACAAACAAATATCTCGTCCATTCTGAAAACAGCAGTGGTAAGCCCGATTTACAAAGGAGGAGTTAAAAGTCAGCTCAGCAATTATAGACCGATATCGATTCTTCCGGTAATGGAAAAGTGTCTCGAAAGTGTAATTACTGAAAGAATAAAGAGTTTTATGGGAAAACATTCCCTGATCCATAAAAGTCAATACGGCTTTCAGAAAAATAAAAGTACAACCAAATTGTTAGCTGAATTCGCAAATTGTGTCAACCAGAGCTTGAACAATTGTCGCCACGTATTGGTACTCTTCATGGATTTCAGTAAAGCTTTCGATACCTTAAACCACAAAGCCCTAATAGAAGCGCTACAACGTGTTGGTATACGAGGATTAATGGCGGACTGGCTAACAGATTATCTGTGTAACAGGCTATTCTGCGTGAAAATCAGCGGAGTACGGAGCGTAAGAACAAATGTGGAATATGGTGTGCCACAGGGATCGAAATTAGGTCCAATACTTTTTATCTTGTACACTAATGAGCTTCTTCGCTCTTTTAAGCAGAGCACACCGTTTGCTTTCGCTGATGACACAGCAATCGTGGTACATCAGGGGTCGCTGGAAATGGCGACAGCAATAATGCAGGAAGAGTTGGATGCTGCGGTCAAATGGTGCCATGATAACGGCTTGGTGATTAATGCGTTGAAAACCAAGATGATGCACATCCGAAACCTGAGAAATGATGCATGTCCTAGTGCCAATACTGAAGTAATCGAAGTTGTCTACAGCTATAAATATTTAGGAGTCATCATAGACTGTCATTTCTTATGGAACAAACAGATTCATAAGCTACGTATGGATTTAAAGAAAGCCATCTATGCACTAGCCCATCTGAAATATCACGCTACGGTGTCCGTCTTGAGGCAGGTCTACTATACATTAATTGAGTCAAAACTGCGGTATGGTGTTCTTGCTTGGGGCAATGCAGCGGCAACCCATATTCAAAAACTGCAAAAATTGCAAAAATCCGCATTGAAACACATCAACTCTATGAACAGACATAAACAACGACACTACCTTCAAAGTCCTTAAAGTAGAAGACATTTTTAAGATGACGCTCACTTTAGAATACTACGACGACATACGGTTTATCAGGCCAGTGGATCATAAAGTGAATACTAGACGACGGGCCCAAGGTATGCTTCAAGTATCAAGCATTTGCAACAAATATGGAAGAAGACAACTCCTACACAGCGTTCCGACAACAATCAACAATCTACCCCGAGAACTAACAAACATTGTAAACTTTAAAACTAGAAAAAAAGCGATCAAAACCTTCTTTTTGAATAATAAAATATGAAATCAATATAGGCTAAATATTTTATCAATTATAAATACTAAATTAGTTTCAATATGTTAACTCGTAATGTGGAAAGACTAAGCTCACTAAATTAACCATTAAGTAGTTTAATCTTCTGCAGACAAGCCAAAGGCTTCGCAGATACTTAAATAAATTGTAAATAGTTAAGAAAGACAAATAAATAAATAATAATATTTTTACTGGTACAAATGAAAAATAATAAAACTAATAAACAATTACAACTTTGACAATTATGTCATCTGTTGATGAGAGTAGTTCTTACTTTAATAATTCACAATTTTAATAATTAAATTTATCAATGAGCCGTTCTCTATAGCACAGTTGCATTAGCGAATTTGTAAAGGGTGTACCATTGGTGCCTAAATTCGCCATTCAATATCAGCAACATTTCATTTTCGTCGAATATATGTTTTTAAAAATAATTGATTCGATGTTCAGCTAGTATTGGGCATTTGCCCATAAATTGGACCACATTTTCATCTTCGTTCAGGTTGCACAATGGGCATTTTCTCGCATCCCCAATTCTCCGTTTACTAGTCCAATTAACCCCACTCTTATTTTAAATGTCAATGTCGGATCACCGATGGATACGCTTCAAGGCGAACTTTCAGAGCAGGGTATGTAGTTTTCAAAGAAATCCTAGGAGGACTGATTGGGTCGAGTATACAGAAATGGTAGTTATACACCTGGATACCCATCACATTCGATAATATTACTAAGCCACTAACAATGGCGTTCGGGAAATCTTGTCCGGCTAACAGAACACTAAAAAGGGCTCAACCAAAATGGCGGAATAGAGTGACAGGTCTAAAAATGAAGGAGGTTAGGATACTCTGTAATGGGTCGAAGCTGTTCAGAAACGACAGTACATGGAATGAGTAGTACAAATGTAAGAAATAATTCAAGCACCCAGTTAGAAAGTCAAAAAGGTGTTCATGGCAGAAGTATTGCGAATCGATCGCGGTAATAGACGACTCTTCTGGGTTACGCAAAATGCTTTCAAAGGAAGCGCGCGTTCCTAGCTACCTCAGGAAAAATTACGGAACTTTGGCTGAAAGTAGCCAATAGGTTGTGGAAACTCGGGTGGAAACCCACTTTCTGGGATCCACATTATCAGATGATCCTGGCGTGCTACGGCACACTGAGAACATTGATCTCTCTCTCTCTCTCTCTCGAAAGAGGAAATAGGTATTCTTATTAATAGGATCACATTACGGTGGGCAATTCAGTCCTTTAAGCCATAAAAATCTCTCGGTCCGGATGGTATTCTACTGATTATGATACAGAAAGCATCAGAGGTAGCAATCCAAAAAATTGTGGAAATTCTTAGACACAGTCTAAAAATAGGGTACATACCAATAGCTTGGAGAGAGTTAAGGTGGTTTTTATACCTAAAGCTGGTTAACAGGGGCATATAACAGTAAAAGATTTCAGACCAATAAGTCTGTCATGATTTATGCTTAAAACCCTGGAGCGACTATTAGAGATTGACTGAGTCATAGCATGCATATCTGAAAGAAAATTCTGTACAAACCGCCCTGCATGAGGTGGTGGGGAAAATAGAGAAGAGTCTACACTACGGTGTGTTTGCGATGGCGGCCTTCCTCGAAATTGAAGCATCCTTCAATGACGTGGAGTGCACCGCCATTAAAAAAGCTCTAGTAGACGCTAATAACAGTGCATTACAAACTGGGTTCGCAACATGCTTGCAAGTAGGAAAATAAACTGTTCTTGGGCAAAGCGTTGTTAGAAGGTCCGTAACCAGGGGAACCCCTGAAGGAGAAGTCATATCACCATTCCTGTGAGTGCTGTTTATCAATGACATCCTCTAAAAGCATAGTACAATGGGTATAAATGCCACGGCATACGCAAATGATGTGATCATAATATTGCAGGGAAAATACTTAAATATTTTAAGCGAGATCATGGAGGTTGCCCGGAAGACGATCAGTACTTGGGCAAAAAGCTGTGATCTCAATGCCAACTCTTTCAAAGCGAAACTGGTTCCTTTTACCAGAAACTACAAGATACCGCAATTCAAACACCCACAACTCAACGGAGTGGAATTGCCCCTCTCCGACAGCGCAAAATATCTAGATGTGATTCTGGACAAAAAACTGGAGTCTTAAAGTAGTGGAAAGAATCAAAAAGGCATACAATGCTTTATCTACAAAAGAATGGTAGAGAAAATTCGGGGCTTAAAACCTGCAATGGTGTACTAGCTATATACAGTGTTGGTAAGACCCATACTTACATATGGTATTGGACACTTTCTGCACCTAATGCCGCTTGATTTACAGATCAAAAAACTTGCTGGCGATACGACTCACTCATCTCGGTTAGTTCAAGATAAAATATATCCGGAGAGGGAAGACTGGATAAAAAATGCAATAACTAGGTCAAATGAAATTGGAATTTTCAGAGATGACTCGAAAACAGAGAAACGAATAGGTCTGGTATCTTCTTAGGAGACCCCGAACTAAAGGTGTCTATAAGACTACCTCTTCCAATCAGAGGTTCTGGATGTCGTCAGGGCGGCTGAGCTAATGCAGATAAGATCGGTATCCAAAAGAAACATCGATAGCCAAGCCGCATTCAAAGCAATGGAATCAACCAACATCAACTCTGATACAATCAAGGGCTGTCGCACAGTACTCAAGCCACTATGCAGTCAGAACTGTGTTGGGTGCCAGGACACTGCGTTATTAAAGGAAATGAACAAGCGGGAGAGCTTACAAGGAAAGGAGCGCTGCTCGGCAATAGTGAGGTTGCCAACATCAAACCACCAAAAAATCACAAAGACTGCCAACCTAAGGTGGTCAAGTTTTGAAGGACACAGGGTATCCAAGGACCTCTGGTCACTTTTTGACGGCAAAGGATCTAGGAAGTTAACAAAATTAAACAGGAATAAGCTTAGGACAGTAATAGGAATCCTAACAGGACACTGTCTCCTGCGGCAACAAGCAAAGGGACTCAAATTATTAGATACGGATATTTGCAAATTCTGCGGTGATCTGCAAGCTGTTGAGGACATAAAATACTGTGTGAATGCGAGGCAATATCGCATAGTCGAAGAAAATTTTTATGGAAATGATTTTACGAAATCCTAGAGGAAATAGATGGCGCAAACCTCAAAGTTCTTCTTGGCTTTTGCAAAGAAATTTAATGTTTGACCGGGGATATTGTTTAGGTTTAGAATGTCATTAATATTAAAGCGGCCTTCTAAAAAATAGCTGCTATCGCAGACTTAGAAAATGGCAAAGAAATCAATGTTATCGCCACTGATTTCCCTAAAACCGCTGATAAGATATCTCATCAACTGATCCTTTTCAAATTGTCAGCTCTCGGCTTTGAACCTCTTTTATTAAAATGGATTTCTTCTTAACTTGTAAACAGATATTATAGTGTCCGGTTTAAATCCACCCTTTCTGTCCCATTCCTGGGTTCAACTGGAGTTCCACAAGGCAGCAAGCTTGGTCCTCTTCACTTCATTCCTACTATTAACGATCTTGAGAGGGTCTTTAAACACTCCTTTATCTACTTTTACGCCGATGACAATTTTTTTAAAACTGTTTCTTCTACCCATGGCTCCGCCCTTCTTCAGGAAGGCCTTGATCGGTTTTCAATCCGGTGCCTCAAAAACTGTCTAGAACTAACCAAATATCAATCCATAACCTTCTCACGTAAATGCAACCCGTCTCCTCCCCGACTTTATTTTCTCTATGATCAACCAATTCCCCTGGCTCAGTCTTTTCAAGACCTTGGCATGTTATTCGAGATGTTCGCATATCGATAGATGATCCTTAAGGGCAACTCATCATTTGGCTTTATTAAACAGTGGTCCAAGGAATTTTCCAAACAGTATGTAAGCAGATCTCACTATGTCACGTTTGAGAATGCCAGTCAAGCTTGGTCCCTCTTTCACCGAGTTCATGTTTCCCAAATCGAGGATATTCAACGTCGATTCATCCAATTTGCTCTCCGTTGTCTCCCTGGAACGACCCTTTAATCTTACCTCAATATCAGGACCGTCTCAAACTTCTCAATATGAATTCATTAGAAGAACGTAGGTGACATTGTTTTCATTCACCGACTGCTCTCATGCTCCATTGACTACGCCAATATTATCGAAATACCGTCTCAGTTGTAAAGACGCAACAACACTCTTTTGGATCGTAAGCCACCAACCAGACAGAGATTAGTGCGAAATAAAGAAAATATAGCGGCCAACCCGTCTTAATTTGCGGTTGGATTTTGTGCCTACATCCGTATAAGTTTGGCTGATGCAAGAATTGAAGCCGAACGACCATAGACAACGCCGTGAGTTCGCTAATTGGGTGCTGGAAATCGGATTTTGGCCAAAACATTATCTTCTTAGACGAGGAGCATTTCTAGCTCAACAAGCAAAATTGCCATTACTGGAACGAACACAATCCACAAATGTCCACAAAGATTGACTGCTTGGTGCGATTTATGGCATGGCGGCATCATCGGGCCTTATTTCTTTCGAAATGAGCAAGGAGACACCATTACCGTCAATGGTCTCAGGTATAGAGCGATGTTAACCGACTTTCTGTGGTCAAAGCTCGAAAACATCGATATATCCGAGCTGTGGTTCCAACAAGGCGGCGCTATATGTCATACATGCGACGCAACGCTCGAAGATGTGAAGGAGAAATTTGGAAACTGGGGCATCTCACGGCGAAACTCCTGTAAGTAGGGCTTGACAAAATGAGACTTAGCTTATTAGTCAGTTAGTTAGTCAGTATTGGTAGACCTTACTTTGAACTTTTGTGGATATTTCTTCCTGCACCTAAACCCATACAGCTGTAATAATAAATTATGAAGTTCATGCCGGAGAAATTAAGTTGATTCGAGTGCTTTCAGGCAAATTCATAGTTGGAACAAGTCCTATTTATATTCCTAGCATATTTTCGGCGTGCACATCCCAGCAGATAAGCAGGCTTATAAATACGGACACTTGTTCCATGAAAATAAAAAAATTATGCTTGCCTTACTTCTGGTTTATACTGTATGCAGATGAGCTGGAGCCCACATCGAGTAGATCATCAGGTAGCAAGGCGCATAATAAATCTGAATCGATGAATATTTCATGCGAATGATTTGGCAGATAATTTCACATCCGTTCCATCCCCTTGTTACCAGCATTTGAATAGACACAACCATCAACAAAGGAGTCTCGCCTCTTTCACAAAAAAAAAAAAAAAAATAAGTAAAAGGACTAAACAGAGCGAAAAAAGGAAACAGAGACATCAGCTCCAAAGCAACAGGGTGGAATTTAAATAAAAAAAAACAAAAAAAAACAACTGTGTGCAACCTGTGCATAGGTGGCGGTATACAAGCAACTACCCAAACTGGGACTTTACAGATACTCGTACGACAACACATGCCTTGATGATATTCATAATGATGACTGGGATTGCGCTAAACTTCCATCAAACGAAAGTCTATAGGGGAGCAATTGAACTGATGATGAAGAGAATATGCAGAAATATAATTTTGTTTGATGCAACAGTTTAAGTCCTTGCAGCCCATTTCCACTTGAATGAATGAAGACCATATGACTGGCTTCCATTTAGCCACTGATTTTGAATGGAGTTTGAAAATTTTATATCCACCTCATGGGTTGTTCCTTTGATTTTACTCGTATCCTGGAAATTTTGTTTCAATTAGCCATTTGAGTTTTGTGCCGATTGTTTTTGACACCTGAAAGGTGAAATAAATCCAAGTTTGTGGTGCTCCTTCGATAGACAACAGTCGATGTTTTGTTAAATTTGAATTTCCAAATATGTACATACATATTTGTGATTGAGAATAGAGATGCACTTCAAAAGAAATCATCAATGTACGAGTGTATGGTCTGCATATCCTACAATAATAAAGGGATTTTCGTTTGAGTTCCGGGATGAAAGTAGTTGTTTAATATTCCTGTCATTCGCAGATGGACGAGAGGATAACACATTGACTTTGTCCAGGGTTCTTTTTCGATAAAGACTTTTGCCATTCCTTCTGCAAATCGATCTAAGGACATCAAGTTTGCTATAAAATCAGTCAGAAGTCTTGATTCTAGAACTTGGTTTTGGTTAAAGCTGGACTACTGGCTTCTGATATTTGCCTTTAAGATTCGCCCACTCATTTCAAGTGTGATGTCATAGAAGTAACATGACTTCTAAGGATATGGTTCTTAACTCTCAGAGAAGCGTCAAAAATTTAAAACCAAAAATGTAGCTCTAATTGATGAATGACTTGCCAGGCCAAAGAACGCTCGATTTGACGCAAAATGATGTCTCTGCCTTATTCAGAAAAGACGATAGTCAAACATACTCTCATCCAACCATATTTCATAGATAGCTTGGATAGTGGATGAACCTTAGAGAACAACTGCCACTGATCGAAATATCTATGAATATTGGCCTACCAGAGATCTATAGTATTAAAGACAGCGGGAGATGACTTGATAGAAAGCTTGCACCAACGTATTTCCAAGATTTGTTCAGCAGAAAGTTTGCCCGGTCCTCAAGAAAGGGACCCTCGCAACAGCGTTAAATATAGAGGTATCAGTGTCCTTAGGTCGTATGTAAGATCTTATCTGCCGTCTGTTGTGAACTACAAAGCCATTTATCAACGATTGGACTAGCCCCTATCAGTGCGACTTTAGGCCCGGTAAGTCCACAATCGACCAAATATTCGCACTACGGCATATTAATTTGAAAAAACAAGGAAATCGGATTCGATACTTAACACCTCTTTATCGATTTTAAGACCGCAGATGACAGCATCTATACAGACGAGCTTTCCAGAGCCAATCTCTCTGAGACCTTTGAGGTCAAAAAAGAATTTAGTCAAGGCTATGCGCTGGCATGTAACTTTTACAACATCATTCTTGAGAAAATGGTACGAAACTCGCTAGTCAAGATCAGAGACATATTCTTCCATAAGTCTGAACAGCTAATTGCACACGCTGATGACATTGCATCGCAAGTATTGGGACAGAAACGTCAAGTATTGGTTTTGTCCCGAATGAGGATATGCTGTCAACAAGAAGTAACACACAACTTCAACTGTAACTACCTCGGCTCCTCTAACAACTCCTACCATGATACCAAAGCAGAAATCATTCGAAATATCATTCCTGCTAATCGCTGTTTCTTTAGGCTTAGAAGGCAATTAAGTAGTGAAGCCCTCTCTCGAGTAACCAAACAGATTTCATGACTTCCACACTGACGAAATGCATTGGAATGACATTTGCAGACCATTTTCATGGTCTCGGGCGCTTCAAGAGGAAAGTTCTTCGGGTGATTCTCTGTCTCGTTTGCATCAATTTAGAATGGAGAAGGCATTTTCGCAACGAATTGCGCGGGCTGTACGGCGATTCCGACCTCGTCAGAAAAGCTCGGAAATCTCGGCTTAGATGGCTAGGCCTCAAATTTTCGATGTCAACACAGAGTTCAGTAGAGGACGACTTCATCTGAGGTGGCACAGACAAGTGGGAGGGTATCTCCGCCATCTCCACAACGGGCTGTAGGGACAGATGTCTCTTGTGTTTAACGTAGGAACCTGCCATGAGGGCTTAAGCCTACAGTGAATCTTCGCACAAGATATCAAAACAATGCGTTGATAAGCGACCTTCGGGTAGTACAAGTACTACCACCAGTACCAGATTCGAAGTCGTGTGTAAGGCACGATCTTCCCCTTTGGTGAAGGGTCGAGGCCTATCTAATACCTCCGCCATTCTGTGGGTCATGGCACTCGGTTGCAATGCAACTCCACATCGAATAGACCAGTTGGTTCCATAGCAATCCCGTGATCCAGCACAGGTCGTAGCAAACTACAACATATGCTAAGCCATGAGATGTCCAAGCTCCATTCGGTCTACCCTCCCCGCGATTTTGGGTATAAACCTACAGCCACCACGATTCTCCCACAAGGGGGCCAACTTTTAGGTCAGGCCGGAACTATAGTTCTGGGGGCTCCTGACCTCCCGTGGTACCAGAATATAGCTTCCGGTCAAGCTTCGCAACTTTGAGGTTAGTTCCAGTTGGGCACCTCACTGCCAGGACTGGCGGCCTTGCAACAAAAAATTCCTAAAAACTTCCCGCTAGCTGCCTACTGCGCCTTCTATAGAATACTTCTTTTGCAAAACTACTTGTTCTTTCGAACCGTACGGTATCAGTGATAATTCCACTGACATCGTAGGTCTCACCTTTAAAGGTGATGCCATAGCTTGCAAGTTCCTTATGTCAGCGTAATTGGGACACTCACATAGGACATGTAGCCAGTCATCATAAGTAGCTCCACATGAGCAGCTCGCAACCTCGCTAAGCCCCCTCTTATGCAAGAATGCATTAAGAGAGCCATGCCCGGTCAACAAAAAGCCCAGGCTGAAGTTAAAATTCCGTTCAGGAAAGATTCGCATGGTTAGAACATCCCTTAAGAAGCCGTAAGCAACCCTGCCATTTTCGCTAGCATCCCATCTAGATTGCCATCTAGATAGAACAGATGCGTCTAGCAAGGTTATCAGGGATAGGCCATCCACTTCTTCCGGGGAAACCCAATCTCACCCATTTAGAGGGAGACCTTTTCTGATCTTGAAAGCAACAGCACGACGCATCACTTCCAGATCAAGAGGTGGCACTCCAAGCAACACCTGCATTGCCTCTGTGGCGACAGTGTGGCACACCGGTAAACAGCCAAGCAAGGCGACTCTTTGACAAGTCAAGATCCGCCTTCGACCATCAACAGTCGTAACCCTGTCGTACCATACCGATGCTCCATATGTTGCACAGGCAACAAAAAGGCCATCGTATATGATACGAACAGAACGCCTGTTGAGTCCCCAGTCAGATCGCAAAATGCGCCTTACCTGGCCTACAGCACTCAGTATGCGTAGGCTGGTTTGAACCAGGTGAGGCATGAAGTTCATACTCTCACCCATCGTTATGCCCAGATATGTGACCTCAGTCACACATCTAATGCAAACGCCGTTCAAACGTATCGCAGGAGCCCGACGTCTTACATTCAATGGGCTGTAGGAACACCTCCGGCTGTTCGCAGCTATTTTCCCTCTTAACGAAGCCATTTAACCGAAAATGTGCCTCGTCACTGATAATGATTTTTCTGAAAACCCTCTTCCATCTTCAATTGAGGTCAATCAGCGAATGTTCGACGTGAGCGATGGTCATTTGGCGTACAGTCTTGGGCCAATACGATCTCATAGGGACGAATAGCCAAGTCTTTCCATAAAATACGCCACAAGGGCGTTCGAGAGTTGCCCCGCTCTTGAGAATGACACGGAATTGGTTGAGTGTGATCTGTTCATCGCGTACACCCGCATTTTTCTTTTCACTTCTGGCGATTCATTGTTTTACTAGCACGGCAACTGCATACAGTGGATAAGTCGATTCGAGCTCAATTTTTCGCTTAGAGGCATGATTACAACGCTCGGAAATAAGAATTAGGGCACGACTTCGTTTGTAGCTGACTGCGGGGTTTTTGATTCGAAAAATCTGTTGCAGTGTATACCTTTCCATGATTATGGTAGACAATCTGAAACATAAGCGGATAAGAAACGGTAAGCGTGAGCTTAGAGATTTCCTATCAAAAATTAGGGCGCATCATTCTATATATTTGTTGCAACCGTTTGTCCATTGGTCGCTTATGTAGTTCATCAAACTTACGCAAGATTGTCCCGTGACAAAACAACACTTCCAAAACAAGACACCAACTTTACAAACCCTATTGGATACCACGCTCAATCCAGAACACTCATCACTTTTCCCTTTACTTAAAAAACACAATATAGCACTTAATCAAATTTAAAACTAACTATTCAATGTAAATGCCATATGGGCTTGGTTCCCCGGCACTGTCATGTATTTTGGACAATGTAAATTAATTTGCATTGTACCTGTGAAAAATAAAAATAAAAATAAAAATAAAATAACCCTCACGCCATCGACTTATGTTTGCTAATGCACTTCCTTATTTTGTAGCTGTCAACATGGTTGCAAACGCTGATCTGTTTTGTGAAATCATGGCTGTTCCTAGAGATTCCTCTATGCAAATGCCATTCAGAAGATTGTACTCCAGATTGGACAAAAGTTACAAACTGATCGACGTGTACTTACCACACTCTTACTAGTTCTGATAAACTTTTTCCTCCCAAAGGTAAGCCAATACCACTACCAAACCCTAACCTAAAACCATCAGAGCTCTTTCCTTCTCCTCCAGCATGCCTCATCATTAATTTTACTCCAAAACCATTGACAGACCATAACAAAATTAATGTCAGCATTAGGGAAAAAATTCATTCCATTAGACCAGCAGCTCCCGATAATCAACTACGAGTAGGTATCTCTCCGTATTGAATTGAGTTTTTCGAAAGTTTCTCTGGGGAATCGGAATCGGATATCTTCCAAAGCAGTCAGCAGCCACCTGCTCTCCCACAGACAGTTACCAGTATCTATCCGCCGCCGCCGCCGCTTGCAACTGCTGCGCACACCAATCACCGCATGAGTTATGATCGCGACACTAGCATAAATCATTAGACCAAACCACACCGCTGTATTCCACCTAATAGCACAACTGGCACGTTCAGTCAAAAAGTTGGTAAGCCTCCTCAAATTGCTTTGCGATAAGCTTGACATAATATGGAAAGTGAAGTCGACATGGAGCTCAATCGAGTGGCAGCCAAGGAGTACAGCTCCAACAAGTCGGTTGGAACAATGGAAACTCTAGTGGTGTCGGCCAAATTGAAAGTCCGTGTTTCGTGAGGAGAATTTGATTGTCGTCCAGTGCGCCAGCAGTATCTACAGGTGTCCGGACTGTAGAGTAAGTCGACTATGATAGCGCAACTGCAAACCGTGTCCCAATCGTGATCAAATCAAGTTTGTGAACTTCCCTCTTCTTTCTATGTAGTGTAGCAGATGTGGAGCTATTTGTGGGCTAAGTGGATTTGTAGCGCTTCCAAATCATTTGTTACCTATTGCCCTTGGATGATTGGCAGCTAAATTGCATTCAGTCCAAGAGGTGGAAGGAGGAAAGTGTCTGGGTTAGGATTAATGAAACGTTTGTCTTTGAGCGAAAGACCTTTTGTGTTAGAATCAACTTGTTGCCACTGCCACACTATTTGCGACTTCAGATGTTAGCCCACATTGGGTTTATGGGAAACAATTCTCCTCGATGGCTCGACTCAACAGCCGACTTGCCATATAATTTTTCACAACGAAATGGTTGCGTTACAGTGGCGAGTCAGTATATGTTGTTCACTCGGTTGTTTAAATGTCGTCAGCGTCTCTATGCAAATGATCTCAAGGATTTGCTTTTATTTGTTTTGCTCGGCTACTCCCAAATATTAAACAATTGAGAGGCGAGAGTGCTCATCCTTTCGAATCAGCTAGAATATTGAGTCGTTGAAGATCGTGTGAACTTTTATATCGTTAGATTGGCGATCTCTGCGTTGTGATATATCCAGCAACGGAACCTCGACCCTTTGTATTCGGGATAAGGCACTTTGCTACTCGGATCACTCGGATAATCGCCGTATGAACAGGCAATTCATTGCGCCATCTTCTTTATTATGCAGAAAGACCTATCAATTGTCGACCAAATTGTATGCCACACAGTAGTGCAGCGGAGGTGCTTGGTATCCCCTTGGCTTGCACTTGATTGCAACAGTAAGCTTCTATCAATAATCCAAAATCAATTTTGTAAGCGTTGAGTCCTTTTAAATGCTTTACCTTCACCTTCATCTTCCAAATCTAGTTCATTCCCTTTGCACACTATCGCTGTAACATTAAACAAATTCTCACGACATTGCAATTGGTCGAGTTCAACCAATGCAACACAATCAGACCGGAAGCGCTACTGTAGTTCATTTAAATATGCATCCTGCACAGGAATGTATGCTACATCGCGAATGCTGTTGCTGTTACTCGATGCCTCCTCATTCGCACGAGTACTCGTACACACACTAAATGGGTTCACTGTCATCACAGTGCCACATGTGGGCAAACGCATGACCTAGCGAACGTCTTTCATAGTTAATGTCCCGTTTAAGACTTAATTTGGTGGTTGTAGTCCTTCGGCGATGTATTCTAGTGTGTAAAGATGCCTGGCGTGGAAAAATGGTCTCAAAATCCCTTTTCGTTACTCTAAACGACAACCTCGCCATCATCACTATCACCATCAGTTGCACCAGCAGCGCCACTATCAGCGTTACCATTACCATCTAGTCCTCTAGTGCTTGGTGATGATGCATTTTGCGGTCTGTCAGTTAGAATGCAATTTGATGGGAGTCCGAAAAACGGTCCAGCTCCACACAGCATCAAAGTCAGGCTAGTGGCATCGCGTCATGTCATTTAGTCGCCGAGGTTTAGGCATCAAAATGCAAAGAGACTATGCGTACAGTTTTTCGACCATATCACTTCACATGCAACATGCAGCATATCGTGCTTCAGCTATTGTTCCTGTTGTTGTTGTAAATGTTGATGCCACGCAACAAAACCGCTCTCAACTGACATATCCGACTACAGCCGACGATTTATGCACTGCGAACGGATGCTCAAAATGTATCTCGAGGTGATGCAGATGAATTTTGACACTCTTGTGGCCGAATGGCGTTGGTTTTGAATACGTAATTTTGCTTCGAGGTAACAGATGCCTACTACATCCGACTCGACTATGTTTGACCATGACTACGACAGCGATGATGATTATGCTGATGATGATGATGATTATGATGGGCCACTTTGATACACAGACCTGATGGGTTGGTTTTTTTTTTTGTTTTTTTTTTTTGTTTTTGTGTTTGCCGCATGCACATGATAAAAGTGGAATTTGAGATGCGATACTGAAATGGACTGGACGAGAGGAGAAGCTAAACGCCGAGGACTTTGTGTGCAATTTCTCTTATTCCGTCGTTCATTTGTCATAAATCACTCAGGAATTGTGGTGGACCACCGTGGTTAGTGGCCAGCAAAACAATGCTCGATGATTGGTGGTGTACAGATGGTTAAGTGGCAGACAAATCATCTGCTGTCATCGCATTGACGTTTTGTGAAATTTCACATCTTTTGTTAGGTTCGGTTTCATTGCTGATGACGAAGGGATTCAAATGAACGCGGTCAATTGTTTCTCAATGGTTTCATCACGATTTCATTGTGTCATGGTGCTGCTTTATGAGAATGAGATTAAGAATGGGTTACCTTCACAGTGAGATGGATGGTGGTTGGGCACGGGAATGAATATGGGAATGGGCCCGATGTAAACTGCGATCTGTTATTCGTCCGTCTGGTCGAGAGAATCTTCAAAGATCATATTATGATAGTGCTTGTGGTTTCGGTATCTGTCTCATGTACAAAGCCCTATCGTGACTCAATCAATCCCTTACGGGGTGTGCGGTATGTCTAATAGCAACTACCAGCTACCAGTGGAACGCCTATTTTCGGATTATGATTTCTTCCCAAACGGTGTACGATTATTCAGAGGTCACCGCTTCCGGCACTGTTTTTGATACAAGATTTCCTCGGTTACGCACTTTCAAAGTCTGGAACAGAAAACCGAGGGCTAGAAATCGAAGACCCGGAGCATCCATGTAGTATATTTGATAAGACTGAGGCAATATGAGAAACTACGTCATGTTCGTCTTGATACAGATCTCTTTGATGTGTTTTTGTTCAAAAATTGTCTTGTCGTACGGCTTTTGACCCTGTGAAACCATAATGCCCGCTTCCACGCTTTGTCTTTGCTTATTAAAAAAAATTAGTCAGATCTTAGTAATTACTCTGGCCAGCAGATTGCTCATTCCGTGATGGGAGAATAGCTAAACTTACGCTCTTTAACGTGCAGCGAACGCTTGAGTCTTTTTTCTAACAATCCTGCTGGACCGGACAATGTACCTGGAGAGCTTTTCAAAGTTGTAAGTGGCCTACATAGAGTCGACAAATCCACGCATATCTAATCTTAGTTTTGCTTAACCCAGAAAGGAGACTCTCTAAACTGCTAAAGAGGCTAGCCAGGTTTCTGTCTGCAGTATTATGCTTTTTTTGGTAACCAGCTGATTGGTATACTCCACTTAGTTAAACTTTTTCATGGCACAGTAAATAGAGACAAGCCATACCGAGCTACAAAGGTATGTGTCATGTCGATGTTATGTTGATGAATTGTCATGAGATTTGCCTAACCTTATGCTCGAATAGATTGGAAGTTCCCCTCCAAAATCAGCGCCAACAGCAGAATTTGTTTTATTACAGCTTAGTTGCTTGCACATGGTAAAGATGTTGTGAAAATTGGAGCATTCTGCGGCCTGTTAGTGGGCAACAACCTTTGGCCATTTACACTTACGCGTCGTCTCTTAGGACTCTCCGGTCAAGCATTAATATTCACTCGCTTGGCATATTCTAGCCATATTATCTGACCGACGTACACGGTATCGCTGTACAGCTTGTAGGTTTCATTATCAGAGTTTAGTTAGAAGAAATCCCAAACCAAGTCTAAGTTGTACCTGTTTATTGTGTTCATGGTGACATTCAATATTGTGACTCCTGTCTTGTTGACAGCACATACTAATTCTCTAATTCACAGAGAAACTCACTGTTGCTGGTTCTGTTTCAATACAGTGGCAGCTGGTCTTGTCCTACCAATGATGCCAATATCATCAGCGTATGAAAGTAGATCGGTAGGCTTTTGAAAAATGTTACCTCTGATGTTGGCCTGAGAGTGAATGGGTTTAGTAGCCAGCACGCGGTTCCCACATCTCAACATCCATAAAGCGACTCGTCAACCAAATTGTTCATATTACGATCGACATCAGACACTCCTCCAGCACTCTGGATGTCCGAACTTTCCGAGGGGCAAACATCGACTCAGATCATTACTTTGTTGCAGACAGGGTACGAATGCGGATATCACAGGCACAAAGGACACAAGTAAGCCGATTAAAGTGAGACGTTAGATAGCTGCAATCGCTAGAATCTTTGTCGACCGTGATTTCCTCAACTAGTCTCAAAATCCTAGCCAACAGTAGAAGACCAATGGGAATGTTGTCAACGAGCCATCAGAGAAGATGTGAATATAGGTAAGTACATGCAACCAAACTGCTGGCATTTAAGGCTGCACTTCATCGAAGGATTAACCCTGCTCGTGAGCTCTACGAACAGAAAAAAAGGGAAGTGCACAGGCTTCTGGGAAGAAAAGAAAGGGCATGAGAAGAGCGCGGTCGAGGAAACAGAAAGATGTTAATGCAGTAATGCATTAGAAAGTTTTGTCAGAGAATAAAATGAACATACCTGCAAATATGGACACGTAGTAGGGTCGCAATCGATGCTGAGAATACTAAAGGACTACTTCTGCCTACAGCACCAACCAGAAACGAAACTATTTTGACCGCAGGAACTATAGAGGAATAAATCTCCTAAACATCGTCTACAAAACCTTTTCTGCCGTATTCTATGAGCGCATGAAACTATTCACGAATAGTCTGGTTGGTCCATACCAGTGGGGTTCCAGGCCTGGAAAGTCCATCATCGTTCAAGCATTCACACTACGGCAGCTATTTGAAAATACCCGAACATTTCAGAGCGACACTGACCACCTATTTGTCGACTTCAAAGCCGATTATGACATCGTCCATAGAGACGAACTATGTCCATAGAGATGCTATGTCGAGTTTTGACATCCTGTTTGTTGGGCTTAGGAGGGAATAGAGAAACAGACTGGCTCTATATAAGCCCCTAATCATCCCGGTTTAGTTTTAAGGCGTAGAGCATTGGACCTTGTCGGAAGCGGGTAAAGAAGAAAAAGAGAAAGATACTGCCTGTGTGTTCCCCTTTGTATTGTGAAGGAATGGGTATAGAGATCCGATAACTACGCCGTCTACGGATGTAACATCTGAGCTGGCTAGAGCATGTTGAGTAAATGAGTAAACGGACACCACAGCACCAATTCAAAGAGGCTTCGATTCTAACCCCAACGGATGGCGCAGTAGAGAACGACCACATTTATGGTGACGCACGCAAGTGGAAGGGGACCTAAGCCAACTTAGAGTGTGACTCTGGAGTCAGCTAATTAAGGATCATGCTAGTTGTAGTTCCACCTAAGGAGGTAAATAAGTATCGCCCCCCGTTCCCGCCAAAAAACAGCCTGCAGAAGTGGTTATGTGGTCTTAGCACTGACTGTGACTTTACTACTAAATTTCCTTGCTCATCTCGAAATATTTCTGCTCGGGTCTTGTTGGCTTGACACGCTTTTTTTTTATTTGTTGGTGAAATTGCTGAATGTTTTCGTGAAATATTATCTACCTGTCCATTTCCTCAGTCATTCGCTCTTCATGCTCCTTCTCTTTATCCTTACAGCGCTAGTCGCTCCTGTCCTTAGATACGGCTTCGGTTCAGACTTGCAGTCTTCATCAAACGAGGGGGTTCTTTGAGTGTCGATGGCTTAAGACAAACATATCAAACACAGCACTTCTGACTGCTTCTTGTCATCGACGAGACTGATCTTCAATATTTAACCCAGGGTGTCGAGGTGCCATAAACTTTCCCTGGCCAAAACTAAGTAATGGTCCAACATACACTGACTTAGCCCTTTTTCTTTGATTTCTTCCTTCGAATTGCACCGGATGGATGGACAAGTTTTTACGTTCATGGTGCTCTATCATCAAAATTAGTTTTGAGTACTAAAATACAGTGGCATTGGCTTTCCGGCCCATGGCGTAAATCTAAATTTCTTCAATCGTCTTCACTGTCCTAAGTCAATGCATGGACTTCCTCTTACTTTTAGGGTGAATGCTGTAAGAAAATATTCAGATTCAACCTTCTTGGACACTTTCAGCTCATAGCTCGTGGGATTTCTACTTTTCGTGATCCTTAACTAAACCAAAGTGGATCAACTCTATCTTTTCTGAAACAAAATTCAAATAAAATTTACAAAATTCAGTCAAGAAGTGTATGTCCTTTAACTGATAACATAATGAATGTCTCAAGACAGTAGCTGTGCGACATAAATAACTCAAACCCTTCCCACACAATGCCAATTGACAATTTCCCAATAGACAACGGAACTAATTTACGAAACAAACAAGTACTCTCTCATATACGAGTATAAGTTCTGCAAAAGTATCTCATAGAACCACCATCTAACCCGCACCATAAAGCAAAATCATATCCATCTATGACGAGGTCTGCCATAGATGTTGCACCAAGTAGTAGCACCAGCACCAGCACCACCAGCAGCAGCAGCATACTCTACTCATTCGTATACAAGGTACAGACTTCTGTGTAAATGCGCAAAACTTGTGAAAGGAAATCGCATTTTATTATGATTGATGGCTTTGAGATGCGACTGACATTAGCGCAGAACGAATTGGCACTCGGTTGACAAATGCAGTGAGACAGTGGAAGATGACAGACTACGAGTATGTCTGACTGACTGACTGCAGTATTCAAATTGTATGATAATGCGATGCCTGGGAATTGATGTTGTTCTTTGATATTGTGGGAGGTGAAACGTACCCAACATACCGACACAAATTTATGGGTTTAAAGCGACTGACGTCCACTTTATAACCTTTCATGAGAACAGTTTTTGCTGGGTATATGTACACATTATTAGCTGTAAAGTGGATTAATGAAACTGATTATGAACTGTGCAGAAATATGACTGAATTCGCTGAAACAAAATTGTCATGTTTCGATTAGCCTGACGAATTAAGTTTTGTACATTGCCGATGAGGTTGATGGCTGTTTTACGATTAGAGTAGCCCACGGAGTTGCCAAGTGCTGCAACTTTGACTTCGCACCAATTGACCTTCTCATGGTCACCAAATATTCTCGTCCAATCGCGCTTGAGCCAAACTTATGAAAACAGGTGTAAAGCAGGTTGACAACACTTACAAGCCCTGTCAGAAATAACTGAATCTCGGAAGGAGGACGTAAGGCGGATTAATTCGAGTGACTGAATCAAATGTAGTGTCAATAGTCGGCAGATTCCTTATACGATTTGGACCAGAAATCAGTGCAAATTTGTCAGGGCTCATCAGAGTGTTGAAATAGAGTGGGTGAACCCTTAATGTGTCAATGGAACTTCTCAATCTCCGATGTGGAATGTCTGATAAGAGCCCAAACAGCCTGACCACATAAGTCTCGAGTAAGGGTAGATTTACTGTGAACAACAATGCAAAATGGAAAAGCTCAAGTACGTCCGGATCTGCCACGGAATGCTGAGACCGTGATCATGCTACCTAACAACTAGCGGAGGCTATAGACTGATTTTAAGTGGACATCACTGTCATCCAAGAAGTGAAGTGGAAAGGGCCGGACAAGAGTAGGATGAAAACCTGTGACATACTCGTATACAACTGCGGCTGCTACAGAAATTAGAACCACCGTTCATTCAGGTGAAAATTTATTGCAAGCGGCAGATTAAGTGATACATTTTGAGTTTTCAATAGGTGGGCGTAGGCACTGTTGCAATCCCAGTCAAGGGTAGACTGCCCAACATTCCGCTCTCTTTTCCGTATGATATAGACGATACTTCCAAAAAGTGTTCCTAGACAAAACTTACGACAAATTACCCAATAAACGAAGTTTTAGGTGAATTCAACTCCAAAACAGAAGAATGGCACACTTGGCAGTATACCCATTTCCACATCTAGAAATGATTTTGGGTTAATTTGCCTTTCTGCCAATATACGGTCTCCTCACCCCAATGTTCGCAAAAGGACATGACAATCAGTCGATCATACTCGTAAATAAGAGAATCAAATTGATTATGTTGTGATCGATCGCACTTCTCATGTGATAGAGATTTCCAAGTACTGGGAGCAGCTAATGTAACACTCGGGCTATTTGCATTTAAGTCTATGGATATCTTAGACGCTACAATAACATAGAAATGCTGTGGGAAGATTTAATCAATCCCAGTAAAGCGCTAAAACTTTTGCCGATCGCGTATCTCTAGACCTCTCGTCAACGAATTTACATCCTGCATTGAGTAGTGAAGTTCAGTGGCATCGATGCTGAGATGCCCTTAAAAATGTCACTACTTACGTGCTTGCATTAACCAGGTTTGCTACAAGCACATGAAGCAAAACAACTCGCTAGAGAGGATAACGACACGGGCGGCTCGCGGGCTCTACAAGCAAAGGAATAAGGGGGACCTGCTTGGTGCTTGAGAAAAAGCATGAGAAGTGAGTGAAGTGATTAAGGAAATGGAAGGGTGCTGCATCACGCGCAATATACGAAAACCACGCCAAAAGGTAAAAAGAACATACAAAGCCAACAAGAGTCGAACTTGTCTAGATGAGCAAGAAAATTTGGAAACAGAGTTAAAGCAGGTGCTGTTGATATGAAAAGCCACGTAGGCAAAGCAAAAGACAACCCAAATACCACTGTCTGGCAGAGCGAACTATTCCTTCAACCCGACAAAAATGAAGTTAAGATACCAATATCTAGACTTAAGTAGAGGGTGTACCAAAATCCACGCAATATGTGAAATTTGAGCCATTTGTGCGGTAAAGTCTTGCCAACGAAAAACAAAGGCATCGTGACAGTGAAGAGTTATGAAATATGCAGCGCTACACAAAACAACATCGCGTTTTCACTGTTGAGCAATATTTTAAAAATAATAAAAATTTGGCAGCTACAGTTCCTACAAAATTTTCTACAATTTTCCTACAAAATATGGTCGCAATAGTGATTTAACTTCATCAACTGTGAGGAGGTTAATTAAAAATTCAGGGAGACTGGATCAATTAGTGATATTAGACACTCTGACTCTCCTTCAACAACACAAAACATCGAAGCAGTTCTTGAGACTATTGCTGACAGTCCAGGAACATTAATTCGGCACCGTGATCTAGAATCCGCCATATAGAGAAGCTCATGACAGATTCACGAAGCACTTGCAACTTCATGCATACAAAGTGCAATTGACTCATGGACTGAAGCCTACCGAGCACGCACAGTGAACAGATTTCGTTGAATGGATTATGCAACAAAAACAGTGGATGCAGATTGTTAATCGTCAAAATTGTCGAATTGCGGGTCTAGAAAAAAGTAATTGTGGACAAAGAAATCCATCCAAAAGGTGTCAGTGTTTGATGTAGATTTTGGGCTGGAACCATCATCATTCCTCTTTGAAAATGCGGCTGATCAGGTCGTTAATGGTGCTCACTATGGCGACATAATAATCTAGTGTTTTGTACCCAAATTGCAAGATATGGTTGTGGACGGCATTTGGTTTCAACAAAACGGTGCAACCCAGGAAATAATTCAGTTACTGTCAGTCCTGTCCTGGTCACGTTATTTCCCGTTTAGGTGATCAGAATTGGCCGCCCAGATTATGCGTTTATGCCAACAACCCCACGGCCACCCACGTCTTGAAAGAGTAAATTGGGACACCATTTATAACAAGTAAAGGGTTTTCCAATAGGGACATGACAACTTTAAATTTAATTTGTGAACGCACTCTTCCACTAATTATCAAACTGTCACTGTCAATTTATTCAGTAAACTCAACATTTTCATCATGGTAAAGTACACGAACGAGCAACGTCTGCAAATTATAAAAATTTTCTACCGAAATTCGGAGTCGGTGATTGCAACTTTAAGAACGTTAACTCCAATTTTCGGTCGTAATTCTAGCCCTAGTAGACAGGCAATAACAAGTTTAGTGGAAAAATTTGGGTCTACATATTCGTTGTGTGATGTTGCCGTGTCAGTGAGACAACGGGTTGGTCGAAGTGAAAATATCGCTGCCGTTCAGGCGTCCGTAGCAAACGATCCAAATCAGTCAATTCCACGGCGTTCTCAAGAATTGGGCATCGCTCAGACCACATATTTTGTGTATTTTGCGTAAGGATCTTGGTTTACATCCATACAAGATCAAGCTGAGTCAAGAATTGAAGCCAATGGACTATTTGAAGCGACGTACGTTCTCCGATTGGGTTCTGGAGAAGATGCGCCAGGATGATGAATTTCATCGCAAAATCATCTTCTGTGACGAAGCTCATTTTTGGCTCAATGGGTTCGTCAATAAGCAAAATATGCGTTATTGGTCCGATGAAAATCCACATGTGCTTCATGAATCACCACTTCATCCACAAAAAATACCTGTTTGGTGCGGTTTGCATGCCGGCTGCCTTATTGGGCCATATTTTTTCGTCGACGATAACGATAGTCACGTTACTGTGAATGGTCAGCGTTATCGCGCCATTATCACCAATTATTTTTGGCCCGAATTGGAAGATATGGACTTGGACGACATATGGTTTCAACAGGATAAGGCCATAAGCCACACAGCACACACTACAATCGATTTATTGAAGAGTAAGTATGGTGAGCGTGTTATCTCAAGACATTGGCCAGTCGATTGGCCGCCTTGTTCGTGCGATTTAAAGCCGCTTGACTATTTTCTGTTGGGACACGTTAAGTCATTGGCTTATGCCAACACGCCGACGACGTTGGAAGAGCTCAGAGCCAACATTGAACGCGAAATAGCGGCCGTTTCGGCCGAAATGTGTGGCCGAGTCATTGAAAATTTTGTCCGAAACGAATCGACCGCTGCAAACGTGCCCGCGGTGGCCATATGAACGAAGTCGGGTTCCACTCATAATTGTTTTGATTGCACTTCAAGCCGATAATAACGTTTTTGAAATATCTCAAATGGTTTGCGTTTTATTTAAAAAAAAAGTTGTCAGGTCCTTATTGGAAAACCCTATAGATACCATTACCTGTTTTGAACTGAATCTTCTTTGAGTGATTTTTTGTTCCATTTGCGTTGACAGCCAGAAGGAGATAGGACAGCGAACTCTACAAACTGTACAGTGATATCGACCTGGTCAGAAATGATCATACCTGTCCTCTGAAATGCCTAGGAGATTTATAACGTATAGATATTGACGCTCAGAAAGAGTCTTTGATACTTATTCAAAGGGACAACGCAGCTTCCCTTGGGCTTAAAAAGTAGAAGGCGACTTCACTCGTTTATATACTCAGTATATACCTAAATACGATGGAGTTTTTTAGTATTAAGCGAAAGGGCAGATGATCAGTATATAAGTTTCTGGATGTACGTTGCTGCTACTCACTACTCAACTACTTTTTTCAGGATAATCTCATGATCTATTCGATTAGATCTAATTGAAAGCTAATACCTAATTGGCATGTCAGTAAGATGAGATTCAAGACGCGGTCTGTGTGCAAGATCCTGGAAATTCAAGGCCATTTTATACCAAAAAACGCAGAAGAAGCTTTGGCTGAAAAATTTCGCTCGAAGATTCATGGATTTGAATCTGTAGACGAGTAGTCATCTTTACCGATTTCGCGTAGCAATGCTAATCTCACTATTTTCCTCATTTTGCATGTAGGACAGTGCCAGGCTTGCATTGAAGATTATCTGAAGAGTTTGCAGCTGCTGGTTTATACCCTACGTTGAGCAACCACCTGCTGATTCGAATGGGTCTTTCAGACTCATAAGTCTAAGTTGGAATATCAATTTGTGCCAGAATTTAAAGGCTGTTGATGTATGTAGAACTAGAAACTAAAGACGTTGAAGCTGTTAATCTACGACTAGAAATGTAGGAATGTAACTTTATGATTAGAATCGAACGTAAGTTTAGGCCAAGATTTATGGCTGAGAATTTTAGAGTTGTAAGTCAACGGCAAAACATTATTTTTCCCTGAAAGATTGTATTCTTCTTCTAAATAAGTCTAAGACAACCACAGTGTTGTAGCACAAAAAAGCTATTTACAGCCAATTTTCACAACTTGACACTATTTAGGATATGAATACGAATTTTTCTACGAGTTATCTTGTTCTGAGTTTAGACAGAATTGCCTCACTGATTTTCAGTCTGATTTGAAATTGGATGGTCTTATTGATTGGCTGGACACTTGCGATAGGACTTTCCAGCTGGCAATCTCTCTAGAGTTCCTGGAAGAATTAGCTCGTCAATATGCAATTATTTTGTCGTAACAAATGTACAAGAAAACGAGCCCTCTACCACTCAGATCGCGCGTCACAAAGGTGTGCATTTGTGTCCATGTTTCCATATCTACATCTGCAAGACAATAAAGACTTGTATGAGTATATGAGAAGACAACAACTGACAATCGGATGAATTTGGTGTCGCTACTGGGAAGCATGTGATTTTTTAAAAACTATTCAAAACCGACAGAGTCATAACCAACTTGATGGGTTACTGCGCACTGTGATTACTCACAATGCCACTTTCTCTAACTATTCATCACCTGAGAGAACATGCTGAAAGTACATTTTGAAAGCTCTCCCTCAACAGGTTTAACCTAAAAAACATCAGCGGATTAGTATTTCTTAACATTCCATGGAACCGAAAGTAATGTGTGCCATTAAATTTTGTTACTTGGCTTCGTACAAATAATTTATCATTTTTGTTAATCCGCCAAATTCCATTTGAACTCTTACAGTCTTGGCTGTATCGCGATGTTTATAATGAGTTGGCTTTGTCGAAGCAAAGGCCATCAGCACTCACTGGACAAATTGCCTTTAGGTGAAAATCGCTTCTCTACTCGTAAATGCAACAACTGCAGTAAAGTAAAACCAGCTGCAGCTATGCTAGCGGTTTATGTCCAGCACCACCTCAATCCATCGATCATGTTAAGTTGGAATGACCATCGAGCATTCTCATCATCATGATTATTATTGTCCTCGTCGGCGGCGTGGTGGCTGTCGCTGTCGTCGTCATCATCATCATCATCATCATCATCATCGTCATCGTCATCGTCATCGTCATCGTCATCGTCATCATCATCTGAAACAGGAATAGCAATCCGATGAAGAATGGATTGCTGTCAGTGGTGCACTGGGAGTGAGTATCCGTAAATCCTAAAGACAATTCCATGTTTGCATTTCGCAACCAATCATCCATTAAATACATCAAAGAGTTTTGAGCTTTGAGTGCAATGTTCCTCCACTATCGTCATCATTTTCCTCGAGACAACGGCCAGCGTTCCTCCACTGATGGCTGTCACTTGGTCGCACACCGGTGACAGGAATTGATTTCAATTTCACGTTTCAAAGAATAAAAGTGTTCAGCGGATAGAGCGGTTTGGGGTTTTCCTTACTCTTCAAATGACAAGAATGATGCTCGCGGTAATGATAATGATGAAGATGATGACGATGATGAAGATGATGATAGGGATGGAGATGAGATGATGGTGCGGGGAACCCCTTTAACCACAGTTGTTGTGTCCATCATGGGGATTTATTTTTGGGGTGGACACATCACACATAAGAAACTGTCACTCGTGTTCATTTTCGCTTCCTTTGCTTCTTGTTTGGATATGAAGTGTCATTTGTCTGTGTTTGGCTTGGTTGACTGACTGGCTCGTTGACTGCCTGACTGGCTGGCTGGTCGGGTTTGTTCTGGTCTTGCCTGGTCTGGTCGGTTCTGGCAAGCGTATCTTATATTATGTGACATCGGAATGTGATTAATTCTCGACGAAGCGAAGAATGTTTCTTGGCCAAAGTTATTTGCAAAAAAGTGATTCGATGAGGTGTCATCGTGAGAAAATTGTAAATTTGTCTGTCCGACAGGTTGATATGACAGTGAAACTGGTTGTAACACAATTTTGGTCAACAAGGTAAAATGCTTTAACAAGGCATCCGTCCCGTTCACACTCGAAATGTGAGAAACATTTTTAGTTTTATTTCCGGGTAGGTACCCGGTATAATGTGTTCATTTGTAAATGACTAGATTAATTTGTACACGGGATATCGGAACACTTGTAATTCAAATTTTAGCTTGTAGCCTTTTGATGAATGAGCAATGTTATCTACGAGCAAGTCAAAAAATATGCACGTGTTTCACGCATGAAACTTGATTGAAAAACTGTCAAGAGGTTGAGATGGACCAGTATTTAGGGAAATAAGAATGTTGATTACCCTCGGAATCCATTGACAACAACATTGATGTTCGCCTTAGAAAGGCTCTTACAATATCCATTCTTTCGGGTTCATTTCCTATTTTCTCTGCTGCCCCATCAATTCCGCGGTTCAAGTCATCCAATGATGCAATGAATTTCTGATAAGTTAAATGCACAAATATAAATCCATGGGGGCTAAGAACTGATATCTTGGAAACTGAAGAATGGAACCACTCTTTAAATATATGGCCATAGCGTATGGATTGGCATCCTTCTGGTACACAATGGGCCCTTTCGCAGGAATACGTCACCTAGTAATTCCGGCTTGTTATCGAATATGCATCCAGACATACTGACATTCAACTCGCGTTGAAAAGCTCTCTGTTTCGTGGAGTGGGGGTTATTTCTGTCCAGGAACGCAAATAGTCCACAAACTGTATCTTCATATTATGCTGGTGTGTGTTGAAATGGAAGCTTCGTCTTCTTTTGGTAACCGTTTGTCTTTCAACCTCTTTTTTGAAGTTCGGCTTTTGTTTGAGCCGCTATTGCTCTTAAGAGCGGATTTTCCGGCGATCGTCGTTAATAGTGGCAAAGCTGATTAGCTGATTTATTTGCTCTGAAGTCCTTCCGCTATCGGTTTCTAATGTGAAAACTTCCACGAATGCATGTATAACTTATAAGACAATCGTTTGTTAGACCTGCTGACTCTCATTACAATGGACATGTCACTCTCAATTTTCCTAGTAATTCTAGTACGTCGTCCAATTCCCCATGGTACTTCTGCATTCTTGAGTTACTTGCAATAGTAGCTACTGACAATTATGTTCATGATGCTGAAGCATATTGCTGCTGCTGATGACCTAATTTTCGAATTGTTGATTACTATTTTATATACGCTTCCGTATGGACGTACCGTCTTGTCTTTCAAAATTCTGATTGTTCGCTGTTTGCGGTATCGAACGAACGCCTTCAATCGCTAGAGTCGGATGCCGGAGAGCAATCAGAGAGGCCGCCGCTGATGTATTGGTTTTCAACCCGCCCCAATAGAGAAACCCCTGATTTGATGATGAACAATCAAAAAAGAAGGGAAGAACGTAGGCTCCTCATAAGAAAAAGAAGGAGGACGAGCTCAATTGGGGCCTTAGGCTGCCACCAGAAAAATGGAGTTAGGAAGTTTTACAAAACAGAAATTAGCATAACAAAGCTTGCAAGTCGCACAGAAATCTGCAAGGATGGAGGAAGAAACCTCATAGTTGAACCACAGCTGGTGCTGAGAATCTGGAAAGATTATATCTGCAGACTGCCAAACGATGATGATTAAGGACATCCTACCATCACGAATGAACCACTCAACCTGGACGATGACAGACAACATTTCCAGCCACCTCACCATGATCAGCTCTGGACAGCACTTTTCCAGCTTAAGTCTACCGAGGCTTCCGGATCCACTGTGTTAACCGTCGATCTATTTAGTGGAGTTTGGTGGTTGGACTCGGAGCATACACCAAATCATCTCTAATATTTGGGTATGCCAGACGAAAAGACCAAAATTGTTTGTCCAATTCTTAACTGCGCCAACTTCAGGAGAATAAGTCTCCTCAACATCGCATATAAAATCCTGTCTGCCGTATTACGTGGACGCCTAAAATCGTTCGTCAACAGTCGGGGCAGCATCTATTAGTGTGGTTTTAGGACAGGAAAGTCCACCATAGACCAAATTCTACATCACCGTAGATTTTGCAAAGATTTAACAGTTCCAAATCCATACACGCCACTTTTTGATTTGATTTCAAAGCCGCATATGCCAGCGCCCATATAAACAAACTATTCAGAAACGAACTAGTTTTAGGAAACCAAGCTCATTCGACTGTGCAAGGTGATGATGGAGAATGCACACTGCTCTGTTATATTCGGTAATGAGCAGAACACAGAGAGCTGTCAATGACGTGTTTGCCACTATTGAAGCAGAAGCGGCAAAAATGGATTTAGTGGCCAATGAAGGCAAGTAGCAGGTACCCAGGTACAAGTTTCTTTTTGAATCCTATGAGTCATTCTACGCTTGAACAACGTTGGGTAATATTGGAAAGTTGTTTCAAAAGTGAGTGCTGTGTTGACTAAATAGTGTGCTTATTGAAAATTTGTTTTGGCCGAAATAAAGCACCCACCGCGCCTGCTTTACGCCAGCTTGTGCAAAAAGTTCATGAGATTGGCTTGCTTGTGGACAACACACACGGTCTCCGTCATCGACCGATACGTACCGACGAGAATGTGACTCCTGTGACCGATAGTGTTTGACTTAATCCGGAACATCGACTCTCCATCGATCTCAACATTTCACGCACCACCATGATGAGAATTGTATTTCGAATTGCATATCGAATTTGGCCAAAAAATCATTTTTTCTGACGAAGCGCGTTTTCATCTCGGCGGTTATGTTAATGAACAAAATTGGCGCATTTGAGGTTCGGAAAACCCACACTTAATTGTCGAGAAGTTAATGCATCTACAGAGAGTGACAGTTTGGTGAGGATTTTGGAGTGGTGGCCCACTTTATTTCGAAGCCATTTCGCCAACGGTGAGCGCTAATAGCCACACTTACTGAATTTTTGAGGGCTGAAATCGAAGACATAGATTTGGACGATCTTTGGTTTCAGTAGGATGGCGTGTAATGCCACACAACCCATTAAACAATCAATCATTTGCGCACTAAGTTCAGTAATCGTGTCATCAGTCGCCTTGGCGATGTCAAATGGTGTCGCTTCGGAAATACGATTTGATTCAGTTAGACTCTATTTTGTGGGGTGCGCTTAAAGACAGATGTTATGCGGATTATTCCGAAACGATTCCAAATCTTAAGTTGATTATCGTCCCAACCATTCGTGATATAGAGCCAGAAATAGTCGACTAGATGTTGAAAAATTGGGCTGAGAGAATGCGCTAGTGCGAAGCCAGCCCTTTATAATAAAGTCATAACAAACCGAAATTAAATGATTTCTGTTCATTTTATTTTATTTTTAAAAAGAAACTTGTATTTGGAGAACCCTGTATAATCTATCAGCAAAGCGTAACAACAGACAACACCCACGCCTAGGACGTGCCAGCATACAACTCTGAGGTAGTAAGCGACCTTATCTACCTTAGCTCCGGAATCATCTCTGACAACGACATCAGCGCCAGAAATTATTCGAAGAATCACTCTTGTTTGTCACTGCTTCTTTAGGGTTAGAAGGCAATTGAGTAGTGACAACCTCTTTTGAGCAACCAGAAAAGACTTTATACAGAGCTCTGATCCTGATTTACGGCACAAAAGCTGGGGCACTGATTAAAGTCAGTGAAAATGCTCTTAGCTGCTTCGAGAGATTGTCGGTCCCGTTTGAATCAATGGAGAATGGAGAGACTTTTTAACAAGCCCTACAGCAATGGCGACTTTGCCAAAGTAGCTGAGATAACTGGGCTTAGATGGGTAGATCACCTTGAACGCATGGGGACCAGGGGCTCGGCCTGGAAAGTTTTCGACTCCAGCCCAGAGGGACAACGCAGTGGGGAACGACATCACCTTAGGTGGCACATAAAAGTGGAAGGAGACCTACGCGTATGGCAACGAGCTGGCAAAAGACCACACTGTCTTGCGATTCATGTTATTGGGTCTATAACTTAATTCGTGAGGTTTGCTAAGAGATGGCGTAACTTGTATTATTCCATTGGAACATGCGTTGGAAAGCTACTGTCATTGTACGTCATTTCAGTATATGTCATTCATTTGAAGCGTAAACAACAATAATTTTTTTTCACTCAAATATGTCGAACATTACTCTATGAAGATTGTTGCCAAACACAAGAAGAACTCGCAGAATCTTTGGGTGTCACTCAAGCAGCCATTTCAAAACGTTTAAAAGCAGCTGGATATATTCAAAAGCAAAGAAATTGGGTTTCACATGAACTCAAGCCGAGAGACGTCGAAAGGCGGTTTAGCATGTCCGAAATGCTGCTGGAACGCCACAAAAGGAAGTCATTTTTGCATCGGATTGTTACCGGTGATGAAAAATATACATGGCGCGAAGGTAATGCTCTGTATTAGTGGGATCAGATGGGTGTGAGGGTGTGATGTATTATGGGCTACTAAAACCGGGTGAAACCATCAATGTACAACGCTACCGAGCACAATTAATCCGTTTGAAGAGAGCAGTAGCCGAAAAGCGCCCGGAATATGCGACCAGACACGAGGCAATAATTTTCCATCACGACAACGCTCGGCCCCACGTTGCTATTCCGGTTAAGAACTATTTGGAAAACAGTGAATGGGTAGTCTTACCCCACCCGCCTTATAGCCCAGACCGTGCCCCTTCTGACAACCATTTGTTCCGGTCGATGCAGAACACCCTCACTGAAATACGGTTCACATCAGAGCAGAATATCAAAAATTGGCTTGATTCATTCTTGGCTGCCAAGCCGGCGCAGTTTTTTTGGGATGGGATCCACAAATTGCCCGAAAGGTGGGAAAAAGTCATAGCTTCAGATGGGCAATACTTTGAATAATACTATTGTACATGTTTTTCTTAAATAAACGTTCAAATTTTGAAAAATTGAGCTGTAGCGTCAATTAGGTAAGTAGATGAGTAGATCGATTGCTAATAAATTCTGTTCGTATCTCGCCAAAGGGCTCTGCTTAAACAGCTCCGTCTGATCGGTTGTTGACTTCTAAAACCATGATTTTATGATAAAGGTTTGGGCGCTCAAAAGTTCTAATAACGCCTCGAATTCTTGATTTGTCAGAGATAACCAGACTTAATTTCCGCTCGTACTTGGCTACATTTGGATTCAGCATCTATTGGCGATATCTGCTTACTCCTTTATTCGTTGATCACACTAAAACACCTCATTCTCGTCAAGCATATCTGGCCATGATTAGCACTAAGAATTATAATCCCATAGCCTGGTCGAAGTGTCTATGACCTGCTTTTCGTCAAGATTCTCCAAGACGTACTTGCTTTCAATATTCTTCGATGTACATGCGTTTTGTTGTTGCGGCACTTTGTTTTAAATTACTGTACATAGCTTTAGTAGTGTTTGTTAAGCTCGTTTCTTTGCTTCCCTTGTCTTAGTTGCTTTCACTGGTAAAGAGGTACTCAACGGGTAACGACCTCACGGTTTGCACCACGAAATTTCTTCTACTGCTGTTTTTCTTAATCGGTTTCGTTTCGAGGTTCCAGTCTGTATCTTACACCAGATTGGATTTTCTTCCACAGGTTTGCCGACAGCTCTGGACACATACATTCTGAGTTAGTCGTATTTGTACCTAAGCTGTCTAGTCATCAGTTTCCAGGTAACCTACACAATATTCTGAGCTCAAAGATGTGCTTCACAGACTGGCTACTTACAAATGCTCATCCTTTTCTATGAAGCTAGTTTACCTGGTAAATAAGTATCGAGCGCCTATGGGAATAATTGAAAGAATTCTCGTTTGGTAATGACATCTCTTAGAAGGATGAAGGATGACACACATCGTTTTGCAGATAAGTCCACGAATAAACTTTCAACCATTTCTCCAATTGTGTGTGTGTTTTTTTTTTTCTATTGGCAGTGTTATAGCTCCCCGTAGTAGATCTCATGTCGATTCCTCGAAATGTAATCCAATCGGTCAGGATTCGCAGACCCATCCTATGCGGCTAATTATACCAAATAAGTCAAAATCTTCTCCATATGTGCCAAATTGCCAAGTTCTTTTGGCACACGCTAATTAAGCGCTTCCAAGCACCAGAATCAGGTAATATTTACACACACACACATCCGAATGATGAGTTTCCCTCTAAGGATATTCCTATTCCTATTCGTATTCGTATTCGTATTCGAATATATGCTTAATCAAAATGTTCGTTCGCAGTTGTTTTTCCTTTATGTTCTCAGTGTTCCTCGCCAATCAATTATTCCTCATTCTCCTGGTTTGCTTTTCTGATTTTGCTTCTTCTTCCCTTTTTCGACTCATTGAACTTCTTCGAAGGACTCACTGATTAAAACATTCACGATTCGACGAATTATGCATTCGACTTAAGTTTTTGACACGAGAAATCCCTGTCGAGGGATCAAAGCCGCCTGAGATTCCTTTCTATGTGGACAAATGTGAGGAGAGTTTGGTTTGTTTTTTTTTTTCAGTTCGCCTTCATCATCTGGCCCTTCTCTTATATCAGCACATCAGTAGTGCAATCGATCAAAAGGGTGTATTAATAGTCGAACACATGCACACAGTGGTCGTTCAACTAAGCCAAACCAAAGCAAACTAAACTAAACCGAACCGAACCGAACCGAACCGAAACCCAGCCAAACCATGTGCAGAAGGAGGAATCTAATCAATTCCAATTAGGACATCTCACTGCGATGCTATGTATCCCGAATGAATTATTATTATTATTAATCATTTACTTATTATTAGTATTCCTCGTTCATCAGCAGGAGCTTGAAATGGAACCAATGACCACCCCCCAGAAGCAACCTCACCGGTGGTGGGTGGATAGGTACGAACCGAACAATCTCCTCCTGGCTCTCATTCACCATTCTCGGTTGGGTGTGATGATGAGTGAGCGACCATGACGTGGTGAAAACTTTCATAATTCATAATAATTCACCCCTCACACCCTTACCAACTGGTTGGAGTGTGTGCATTTACGTATATGTATGTGTGTGTGTGTGTGTAAGGATACTCGTATTAATTAGTCAACATTAAGAAATCTGAGTGTGGACACCTCTTCTCTTGGGAATTTCGTTTTTTCTTTTTTGTCGTTCTACGAGTATGTCTCGGCTAAAGTCCAGCAGTGAGTGATGAGAGCTTAGCCAGGGTTTGAGGAATTCGATGAGGTTTCCTTGATTGAAAATCCTTCCACCAATATCTGCAATTATAATCCAACATCCGCAATCCGCATTGATGACGTAAAAGCTAAGTAAAAACCTTTAGCTTCAGCTCCTGATTTAGAGTACTAAGAGTACACTGGCGGACAAGTTTTCTTCTCTCCTAATTTGACATCCGAAAAGAAGGAAGCAAAAAGGAGAGGCGAAGTTTTAATCCTGATCTCTCTTTCCCCTCCTCCATCAGTTGATATTTACATGTCAAATAACTTTCAATCACTGTCGACAGGATTTCTTAGAACCAAAAAAAAAAAAACAGCAGTAGCGTGGGTCGGTTGTCTTGGATTGGGGTGGTGAGACGGCAAAATCCTTATAGTAATACGCGCTTAGGGAGGTCAACACATTGGTGGATGGACGCCTTCCAGTCGATAAAGTTTTTATCCTGCCAGCAGACGTCAGACGAGCACAAGACGAAAAGGAAAGAACAGAAAAAAAAAAGAAAAACACCAAACTCCGAGAAAAGTGCACAGCTCTCCTTTTTTTATCCTTTTTATGAATTTTTCGGTTTTTTTTTCTCCGATTTCCATCATGGGCGCTCTTTGGCCGATGTTAATTAATTCTTGTCTTGTAGCGGTAAGAATAGCTAGCGATGGAGATGGATAAGGGATGGGCCAAGGGATGAGGGATATAAAAAAAAAACTTTTCTAAACCTGTCCACCCGGTAATATGTCAGCAAAGAGACATCATTATTTCCAGTGGTGAAGTACTACTGTACATATATACACTAGTCCATGTGTGTGTGTGTGTGTGTGACGAAGAATGCTGCTGATGGATAGAATAAAAGTGAGTGACTGACCACCGACCATTTGATTGAAGGGTCCAGGTCCAGAGGGTAGAAGGAATCGAAGGAAGTTCATCGATCCGTAAAGTTTTGTTGGTTTTGCTTTCTTTTTCTTGATTTTATCCATTCTACAGCCTGAGTGGGACCTTTACCTTTCAATCATCATTCTCTCTTCACTTCGTTCGACTTTTAGGCGGTTGAGGGTGGAGGTGAACCTATGGCCGGTCAGGTCTGTGTGTTTCTTAGATGAAAGACGTTGATTGACTTTCTTAATTGACTTTACTCGGTGTCAATCAAGCAGAGTGCAGACGTTAAGTTTGAGTTGAACGAGAACTAGACGTAATGAATAAAATGATTTTGATTTTGATTGTGGTTGGGGTTGAGGGTTATTGTTTCTGATCAGGGGTTTGCACGAGTACAAGAAATTACTTGAGACTGTATTTAAGGACTTTGTTTTAGGGTTCTTGGGACACTTGCAGACTAACGAAGGAGTAATTGCAAGTTGAAGTAAGATCGCAGTTAAAGAAATAAAGGACGAAAAATGGTCGCCCTTCTTCGAAGGACACAAATTATAAAAGATTTAAATGGGTTTCGAATAGATTCAAGTCATTAGCCAGCTTCTGGTTAAGAGCTGTTATTTCAGGCTTTTCTACCGAGGCAAATAGTTCTATCGAGTCTGCAGAATGCAGGGACTTATTCCACGAAACAAATTAAAGAAAATTTCCAGTGACAAAGGCTATGTCTTGACTCGACATGCTTAGTCCAAACTATTACTTTGCTCTACAGAATCACTCCCGCATATTTAGATTTGTTGGATGTTGGCATGCACCGTCTCTAATGCATAAAGTGTTACCTAGTACTACGACCTGTTTGACTGATCAGACTTATCAGCTTCCTCCTTCCGATGAGAAGTACAATCTCTCTGCTTGAGATTCCGTGGCTGACGGCCAAACCTGCCTCCGATTTAGAGCAGAAAGTCATTAAATGTAATCCGATATGCAGGTCTCCATACCTAGTGTACACTGTAAATATGTAGCAGTTTCGTCTATATTTGGCTGGCGATGCCCTGGTAATATGTCACCTACTTGTAGAAGCCACCGCGTTCTGATCTGGTTGTGATCTCATCTGAAGTTGCCAAAAGAGGACGTACGTTGGATGAATTCGAGCGCCTGCGTCAACACTAGGAGAGTATAGGCTATTCTAACGTGACTGAAGTGGTGCTAAATAAGGATTTTTTGGCGCTAGTCATGGTGTAGAAATGGGTTACAGAATATCCAGCTCCAGAAAGAGTCTAGTTCTCCAGTTTAAGACGTATGTGGGAGGTTAAGTACTCAACCACGTAGGGAGTAGCTGTTACAAGGCAACAAAAGTCGCCGGGCTAGATGGTCTACGCAAATAAAGAGACGACAACAACTTTCTATTCTGTACGAGAAAGATTAGGACCCTATATATCTAGACCACCAGCATCCGTAAATCTGCCTTAGGACTTGTTGCGTAGACAAGCGGTCAAGATCGGAGTAAACGGTTATTTGTGAAAACACAAAGTGGCTCATAACCAAAATGAATAAATAAGAGTGAGGATAGTATAGATCCTTGTGGAACACCGAAGTGTTTCAGAACTATCTCGTTAGTAAAGTTTTTACATAGCTTCTACCTTGAAAAGCCTTCAGTTTTGGTAGTCAGCAAGTTTGACGCAGTAAATTTGTAAGTTTTGTGCGGCCTAGAATGTCAACGACTTACTGAAGTCCGTGTACGGTGCCAAGACATGAATAGAGTTTAGGCTTTGGCGAAATTTTTACTGCTCTTCGTGGATAGTAAAATTACATCTTTCGAGACACTTTTCAATATCGGGAAAGATTGATATGGATTTGTAATTTGTTAAATTTTTTACACCTACTTCTGCTTCTCTAACTTCTTTTAGAATGCTCGGAATCTAGGTTTGACTTAGGTAAAGGTTAAGTATCTTTGAAAGAAAGTGGGCCAAGACTTTAAGAACTCTTATCTCACACTTTTGCATCGATTCCTGGCGAAAATTGTGACACAGTTGTAGACTATACAAAGTGGTGGGTTACAATAAACGGCATGTTTGCTGTGATTCATCCTGCTTATATCTATTCTGGGACATTAGTCATTCCATAAGGTCTATTCCATTAGAGACTTGATCGATTGCGAACTAAGCAGTGAGGAGATATATTGAAACGTATGTAGTGTCTGAACTCAATCTTCTTGAAGATCAAGCTGCGGTTCCATCAGTTGATCATAGATCTGCTCAAAAAGTATCCGACCATGAAAAGTTTGGGGATCCATTAGCAGGCACATCTAGTCCGCTTGCTTACGGCCATATTACCACTTAGTGGGCACTACCGGGTTCACGAGTGAGCACATGTAAGTAATAATCGTCGAATTTTATGAGAGGGGCAGACAAATTTGAACAACGTTACTGCGTCAAGTGGAAACCATCCGCAAAATAAAAAAAAATATTTGAGACAAAGCAATGAACAATACACAGCACTTTCTGGTAGGCCCTCAACATGAGGTGATCATTGAGCGAGTAAGTACTCTGGTGATGCAGAATCATCAATTAATGATCAGAGAACTTACTGACGAGGTGAGCATTGGTTTTGGATCGATTTATTCCATTTCAACAGAATTCGTGAGGAGATCGCAACAAGACATGCTCAATACTGTTAACTGTGATGAGTCTTGGTTTTTGGACCCAGAAACTAAGTTTCAGTCATCACAATGGAAGTATGCAACATTCCCAAGACCCAAAAAGGCTAACCAAGTCCGTAACAATGTGAAAGTCATGTTTCAAGTACTATCACCAAGGAGTACTACCGAAAGGTTCTGCGTCACCTTCCTGCTGCAGTTACGCGAAAACGGCCAGACATGTGTGCAAATGGCAGTTGACAAGTTCATCACGATAATGTACCCGCTCATTCTTAACACATGATTCGGAGTTTGTTAGCCAAACACTACACACCTTTGCGTCGCCAACCTCCTTACTGCACCCTTTGGCTTCTGCCTTTTCCCCATGCTGAAAATAAATTTGAAAGGGACCTGATTTCAGACCAGGGAAGACATCATGCAGATTGAGACGGACCACCTGCGCACAATACCAGAAGCGGCTTTCTAGCAGTGGCGATAGTGTGTAGCAGCTTAGTGTTACAAAATTGTATCGTAATAAATGTTGATTCTATGAATAAAAGTTGGACAGCTTTGAACAGACCTGGTACTTTCATCTGATCGTATTTACCAGATGAGCTGGTTTACGCTCTCTGCCAAATTATTTTCCACCAACTATTGCTAACCGGACCACTTATTGGTCAAATAGACGGAAGCGTCACTCAGTCTGCCTGAAAGAATCGGAAATGAATGTAACTTTGGTCTGACATGGACACTTACTACCAGCTACAAATCTCTCTTTTGAACACCTTTGAACAATTTGCCATAGACAGACGGCAAATCTTTTCGAATCAGTGAGACCTCCTGTCAAGGTACCTGCAACTCAAGCACACCAAACTACGACGTGTTAAAAACAAGAAAAAAAATTGTTTATGATATTTTCCCAAACCGATGACTGCTTTCAATCGGTCGCATAGCACAGTGGCCCCAATGGGGTGCTCAAATTTTCTGACATCAAATTTTCATTTCACACTAATTCATCTTAAGATTGAATGCACAAAGAATAAAGCCCACAGTGCAATCCTCAGACATAAGTCCTTCATTCCAAAACCTGCAAGTCCATAAATAATCATTAAAACCAAATTCAGTTGAAGAACTCTCCACTTGGAGCAGTGTCATCTTCTAAATATCACCTTCTGGGCAAACTTAACCAAGCAAACCATGAAACACGTGCAATGTAAGACACTTAAACTGTTCTAATATCTCAGTCCTCAGACACATGACTTTGGTCACCTTAAATGCCTACTGTCCACCCAAAGCATACGTAGGACTTCACAGAGCATCGAATTGCTCCAGAGGAATCTTAACATTCCCGGAACATCAACACAAATTATGTTAATCCTTTCGTCCATTGTACGAAATATCTCCTGCCTCTCCGGGCCGGATAACAATGCAAATTATGAGTAATAATAGCGGTAATCATAAAGAGTAATAATCGCTCTCATTGCCTCACTATGCCCCTCTTAATAATAACGTCACACAATTGGCAATTTCTGCCCGGGTCCAAGGAGAAGGTGTTGCTGCAACAAAGGCAGCGGTAGACTCAGAGATTGAGGCAGACCCAACCAGTGAGACTAAGATGTTTGTTTGCAAGGGATGCACAATATGGCATACATCCATTTCCTCTCCTCCATCACATCCTCTCACAGGTGCAATTATTACTTAGTTTAGATAGTTAAGTGTTGAACAATTGGATGATTTATTGAGTCATCGTCAGCCTACACATAGTACGGTGTAGACCGCAGGGTAAGTGTGTAAGGGAGAGTATAGTGCAAATGAATTTACGATCTTGAGATAATGGCCTAAGACTCCTGGTCTTCTAGAAACCTGTGCCAATATGTGATTGTAGGTGCAATTGCAACAATGCCACAACCAACGATGACTATATCTGCAACGTCGACGACAACAATGACGATTTCTAAGGACCACAAAATTATTGTCAGTCGGATGTGGGTGGATTATCTCACAGTCGCGGCCGCTTTTTAAACATCTCAGCATCCATTGCAGCGGTACTATGGCAAGAGAGCTGGTGTAATAGCAATCACGCGCTGCTAAATCACTGTGTGTCTTTGTTTGTGGCTGTATCTGTAGCTATGCTTATGTGATGGTGCCACCACAGGGGTCGTGATATCTAGAGCCGTGATCTTAGCACTGCTGATTGAGCAATCAATCTGACAGAATTACGTCTCATAAAAGGTGAATTATTGTGGCCAAATTGAGAGAAAAGTGCCGTAGGTCGTGAACTGGTTGAGTGATTGTGTGCTTGGCATCAATCAAATGGACACCAGCTGGCCCCAAGCAGGAAGTTTCGTTTATTTTTGCTTTTTTTTTATTTTTGAAATTCGGTCAAAGAGGAATTTTGTCTTGTGATGGAGTAACGAAAGTGTAGGCCTCAGGCGATGGTGGTGGAACCTGTGATCGGCAGATTATAATCGACTTGATGGATGCACAATGAGTTATTGCAGGGAATTTAGGTTTCCCATGGATTGAACAATATGATGGATACATTTTGGATATAATTCAGGATTCGGCACAGTTTATTTAGGCCAAATACCTAGAAAGGGTTCTCTGAACTCTTAAGCTCTGCATGTATGAATTTTTGTCGTCAACATCAAATCTAATATCAGCTTACGTTGAAAGAATTCTGGTCAACTCTTCTGTCTCTGTGCAGTAGTGTGGAGTAGTATTCGACAACGTTTGACTTTTGCGATAACATGATTCGCTTTTCAATCCAATGCTTAACTGTTCCTTTTGTGACCCAGCAAAAGTTCAGCAGAAAATAATTTCAAAAATTTGTTGTCAATGTAAGACCGAGCATATAATTTGAGTTGTGAAGGATCCAAACCAAGATCAAAGCATCCACACTTTCGTAGATTTCGATCCTTTTGTGTCCTCTATCCCAAGGCAGTATTCTTTTGTTTTTCAAATACTTGACCTTCAGTCGCTTTGATTTCGTGTCGAAACTAGCAAGATCTGGAAATTTAAAAAAAAAAAATTGCCGTGTGATGATCGATAAGATCGCCGTTTTCGAGTATATGCAAGTTCCCTCCGAGCCTACGGAGTTTCTCCATAGTACGATGTTAAAATCGGACTCGAAAATTTCTAAAATACATAGGTGTGCCACATCTTTCCTGGACAGTATCCAGAATACGGTGACATATTTGTGAGTCAACCCAGGACAGCTTTATAATGCTTAAAATTATTAAAACTAAAAAAAACTAACAATTGTGCTAAGGGGTGGTCGTGAAGTATGGGAAGAGTAAAGGACAGCCTTGAGAGAAAGTTTGCCCAAGTTAATTGAAATACAGGTTCTAGACATTGGTTCGCTCAGTGCGGATTAATGCAGATGAGAGAACCGTTTCTAAGATTTCATGGGTCATGGTCCATGAGATGAGTTGCAATAGAGCAGGTGAATCAAAGTTGCGAGTTTAAAGCTGATGAACAAAAAGTATGTTTTCAACTTCATGGAGTGTACAACTAGTCTATCCGTTTCAGACGATCAAAAAATGGTGGTAGACTAAAGCTG